>CM060984.1:37265554-38616780 GCA_030765065.1 Deroplatys truncata
TTTAAAAAGACAGTATTAAATAAAAAGTTATTCTCCCATCCACGATTCCTTAACCGCGATAAACGTTTGCTTTATGTAACATGTGAAAACGTGACTCAACTGTTTCTATCTCAAGTTCAAGTAACGAGCCTGTACGTAAATAAATATAAAATAATAGCACATTTTCAAACACGTTATGGAGCACCAATGTAGCCTTGAACTTAGTAGAGATGTGACATAATGCACCAGTGTTATAAACCTTGTATTTCAATGGGTTCAATGTCTTCCTGCAGCGAGTGTTTATTAATCTCTCGCCATTTCACAGACAGACAGGTTAAGGTGAATAAGAATGAAAATTTCACCTGTTATTTATAGAAAATATATTAACTAACTTCCTGGCTGTATGTGGAATCATAAAAAGAACCTTAGTTCAAAACAAGGAAAGATACAGAATTGAAATTATATAAAATAATGGCAGTTTTTTGTTCTTATATGGAACGTAAACTGGATGAATAAATCAAAGGGTAGAAGCATAATACAAGCAGCAGGAATGCTATTCCCCCATTTGGGTGGTACCATGGAGGTCGCGGGTCAAACCCGGCGGAGGACGATGATTTTTTTCGGGCGTAAAAATCCTTAGCATGGCTTCCTTCGGAATGGAAGTAAAGCCGGTGGTCCCGTTTCGTAGATTTACTGCACGTAAAAGAACTCGAACCTTAAAAAAAGGACTCTGAGCAAAATTTCCTATCTTTCACGCCTAATAAGATGGAACGCTAAGAACCGTAGTAGTTAAAGGGCGTCCATAAATAACAACTCAGTTCATTCTCATTTGGGTGCCGCGTCATAGTGGCATAGACGGAAATGAAAAAGCTGATGAACTTGCAAGACAAGGAGCAAATTTACAATTTCTTGGGCCAGAACCGTCTCTAGGAACATCTGGATGTTTAGTAAGAGGGGCTATTAAGAACTGGTCATCGTCCTCCGTGGTCTAGGGGTATCATGCTAGTCTGTAGTTCCCGAGGTGGCGGGTTCAAATCCGGGGAAGGGCAATAGATTTTTTCGGTCGTAAAAATCCTTAACATGGCTTCCTTCGGAAGGGAAGTCGGTGGTCCCGTGTCGTAGATTTACGGTCCGTAAAAGAACCTCAAGTTTATAAAGTGGCCTCTAAGCGAAATTTCCTATCTTTCACGTCCTATAAAGAATGGACACTAAGAACCGTAGTAGTTAAAGGGTGCCCATAAATAAAAAGCTGATAACTTGCTATACAAGGAACATCTCGAAGTTTAGTAACCGAGGCTATTAACAACTGGTTCAAAGTAGATTATAAAACTGGCTTAAAACTACAGGAAACAAACATGGTAAGCTGTTTATTAGGAAACCATGTAAGAAAAGAGTTGAAACCTTACTTGAATATAACAGACTTCAGCTGACAACAATTATTGCATTTTTTACAGAACATGCTCCTGTGAAAAAGCATGTTAACAGGATGGAAGTGTTTCAGGATAACTTAGACTGCAGAAAGAAACTGAAGCAGCCCAGCACATTGGCCTTGGCTTACAGGAGATATATTGCTTTTGGGGAAATGTTTTTAGAATCAGAAGAACTTGAAACTATACATGTTATGAGACACTGTTCCTTGGTAAAGGGTACAGGCGTAATGAATTGGCTTTAAAACGATACAGGTAGCACAATAACCCCAAAGCTGAAGTGCATCCGGAGCAATCACTGAAATCTGTATCACATAAGACAAGAATACTATTGCTGCGGAATGTAAACGGATGTACACATAAGAGCGGATGGGATAAGAAATGAAGCTATTAGAGTATATAAAAAAATCTGAGGTGTTACACTCACATGACTTTCTATACTCTTTTACAAACTATTTTTACAAACTCTTATTCTCCATCTTATTCTCATATTAATCGAGATAAACATTTGCAGAAACGACCTTTTGACATGCAAAGAGAATTACATTTTACACATAGCGACCAGTTCTAAAAATATTTGACTATCGCTTAAGGCGTACTATGTTCCCCTTGTTTTGTATTTGCAAGGGCAATATAGAAATACAGTAGCCTTTAAGCATAGACATATCTCTTAATAGCTGGTTGCTAGGTGCAGCACCATTCTCTTTGCCACAGATTAATACTCTTTGCATATCCAAGACAAAAAAAAATCTGATGTGTTACACTCACACGACTTTCTCTACTCTTGTAAAAACTATTTTTACAAACGCTTATTCTCCATATGCTTCATGTTAATCGAGATGTTAATCTTATTGCTAATTTTCTTGTAGATTCAAGGTTAATTGCTAGCCTTTAAGCGATAGTCAAATATTTTAATAGCTGGTTGCTATGTGGAGTATTCCATTCTCTTTGCATTACCAGGACAAAAAAATGAATAACTAATTTCAGAAAAAGTATAAGTATTGGAAAATTTAATGGAATAACAAGCAATATCTCGAAAATGGTTCACTCATCAAAAAAAATGTTTACGACATAAATTGTGTATTTTAACGCGATCTACCTTTTTTGTGTAGTAAAATTTTGTCTATCTCTTATGGTTTACCAGTTATGCAAAAGTCGTTCACAATGAAGAACACTTTTGGATACATTCCCAGAAAATTCGAGATATATATTTCATTTGTCATAAAAATGTCTTAAACATATAATATTTTAATCAAAATAGTTAGAGCCATTTTTGAGAAATTCGAAAAATTTTCCATGTAAAGGGTAATCTGGGGTGGGGGGATTTTCTTGAAAACCTTCGTGTCGCATCTCTGGAAGATGCTGAACCTAAATACCAAGTTTGGTGTTTATCTGACTGTTCGTTTCTGAGTTATGCTGTTCACAGACACACACACGGACATGTTTCCAAAAATGCTTTTTCTTGGATTCAGGGGGTCTCAAAACATGTATTTCCAGTGAAATCTTGGTATCGAATTTTTGGGTGGAATACAATACTTCTCCTACAAACTGTACGTAGTAGAGAAAGTAAAAAAGGGGACAAAATTGTATTCACATATGTACGGGCGTCAACTCGAAAAAAACTGGCGAGTGATGGATAGTTTCCTAAAGTTTCCTAGTGTCAAAAATGTATGGACAACGACGGTGGCCAGTTTCAGTATCTCCTTTCATAAAGTTGGTAAGTAAAGCCTTTAAAAGTAGTTTTAAAAATGTTGTATGGTTTCATCCATGCCTTTCTATGATAGCGGCAGACGGCAACGAGCGCCGAGGATGCGGACATGAAAAACACCACGCAGGCGGTTAGTAGCTTTTTGGCTCTCTCTGTATATATAAGATTGAAGAATAAATTAAAACTTATCAGCAACAAGAAAATGGACAGAAGGTTTAGTCAGAGTGAGCAAAGAAGAATAGCGAAGAATTGCTATATGACCCAAGAGGAAAACGAGACGTTGGCCGTCCATGTAGAAGTTGGAGTCTACTTGTGACTTCACCGGAACAGGTTGCATAGCCTAAACCTTGAGGTGATGGTTAACAACATTACTTTCTCTAGCCAACATCGTTTGTTTTTATATCTGTTCTACAATATTACTTAGAGAACTAGTTACTAAACCTAATTTGTAACGTGTTGTCTGCAATATTTATCTAAGTTCAGAGTATTTTAGTGTATATTTAGTATATTTAATGAAATTTATTTATTTGCACAAACGATATGTTTAGAGAAAGAGTAATGTGGGAAATAAAGAAAGGATACATCAAGAAACTTTGTCGTCATATTCCGCAATGTTGGATGCTAGTTTCATATGTGAATATAAAGTAAAAATGAGCGAAGAAGGTGATTTTCACGGTTCACCAGGAAAAACTTTAAAAGCAGCCCAAGATGCAGTTATTAATATACTTCCAGAAAAGTCAAGAAAAGCTTAATTATGTACTTATACGAAATTCAAGGACTGGTGTTGGGGCAATGAAGCGGACGTAAATGAAGATTCTTTGTTGGTGTATTTTTATGAGAAGTCGATGAGTATTAAAGCTTCGAATCTTTGGGGTGAATATTCCATGGTGAGATCAACTGTTTTGGTTAATGTTAATATTGATATCAGTAAGTTTGGAAAATTAAAGGCATTTTAAACAGACAATCTGAAGGTTATCGTAGTAAGAAGTCGAAATTATCATTATTATTATTGTTATTATTATTAATTGAAAAATAATACTTCTAATAATATGGAAAAATATGCCTCCAATAACTATCACAAATTGTAATGGTTGTAATAGTGCAATAACTATCAATTAGGGGAGAAATTTTGTTTTATTGCATGTTATTATCATCAAGGAAAATAAGATACAGATGATCATCATTAAAGTGTATTTTACTTTTTGTTGAACCTGTATTTTGTGTTGTGATAGCGTGTTTTGTATTTTATTAGAACACAGGGTTATTCAAAAAGAAGGAACAGAATTTACATATTTATTTCTAATGAACGACAATACATGGCGACACGTGCGATGCATCACTGAATAGAGAAAAGTTCAAACTTTTATTTTATGTGTTCAAAATGAGCACCATTTGTTATGTGCGGACGACCCGTGCTTTTCCGTTTGCATACGCAACCATCTTCCACGAATTTGTTGTATTAATTGTAAATTTTTTATGACGAGGCGGCTTGTTGTTGAACTAATAACGAAATGCACGCTGCAATGAAGCAATGGATTCACTATTTGCATACTGCAGCACACAAAACGACTTTTCTGTGGCGTCGCCATTTTCTCGTAAACAAACCCAGCGCTGCTGTAGACACTGAATGGAACTAATAGATGTGGCTTAAAAGTTTGAACTTTCTTCTATTCAATGATGTGACATATGTATCGCTATCTATTTTCGTTCATTAAAAATGAATATTTAAAATCTGTTCCATCTTTTTGAATAACGCTGTATAAAGTATAGGTTTTATTGCCTAGCAACTACGAACTAAAGAATCACTGATTATTATAGTGGTAGATAAACTACTCTAACGAGACTTTATTGTTTTCTCTCCACTTCATGTCAATCGAGATATACGTTTATAGAAATAGTTTCATTGTAAGTACAAGAGGTATACAGGAGAATGAACTGACTCTTTACCTCATGGTCCCAATAAGCAACGGCTTTCCGATAATCGTGGCTTCCTGCTGATAATCTAAGACTTCCGACCAGTGTTGCCAACACACATTCAGTTGCCGGTTTCAATGTTAAAATTCGCAATGAAACAATTCCGCAAATAAACCATCGATACAGTAACAAATTAATGAACAGTATCATTCGAGAATAGTCAACAAATTGAGGAATCCAGAGCCGACAAGAGAATTATACATCAATATCCCACTTCCATCTCTAATAACAATACATGTGTTGTTTGCAACTAGAAAGAAATTCCATCAACTTTTAGTTTTAATAACTCTACGTTTTAAAGTTCCCATTAAATTTTGCTTATTGAAGACCCATTCTCGTTATAATGCAAGAGCAGAAGTTAAAAATAAATATAACAACTGGCTGCTTAAATTACTACATTGTTGTTTATTGCCATGCAACTGATATAGGATTTAATCTTGAATAGTTTCAAAGACATTTAAAGGAAACGATATGCTGTTTTTAATAATGACGTATATTTCAGAGGCAAAAATACAAGTAAGGCCATTTAATATATTCCGCAAGTAGTTAGTTTTTATAGTTATTTTAGCTTCTGCTGTTGTATTATTCGCTGAAACAGATAAACCAAATCTAACGCGAGTTTGTATTTTCTTTACACAAAATCACTCGTGACTCTTTCAGAATAACTCAACCTCACGTTGGATTACTTATGATAATTACACGCGAGCGCTTTTCAGTCAATGTACGGTCTCAGTGATGCCTTATTCACCAATCAGATTAGAACTTCAGCGATAATGATGAAGTATGGTGCTCCAAAATGAATAACAGGTCTTGTTTTCCTCTATATTGGCTATTCCTATAATCTCTACTCTGTAGGAAGTCTATTCTCATGCATTTCCTGTTTACTATTGTAGGTTGGTACAAACTGTAAAAATGGCGATATTTGCTGATCTGCGCATTCAAAATATGAAAGAACCGGTACGAGATCTAACGTCTCATATTACGATGATTGAGTTTTATTTATTTATGGACGCTCTTTAACTGCTGTGATCCTTAGCGTCCCGTTCTATATTGGGCATTAAATACCGGAAATTTTGCTCAGAGGCCTCTTTATCAGCATTGAGGTTCTTTTACGTGCCGTAAATCTACGACACGTGGCCACCGGCTTTACTTTGAGGCAGTATTTTTAACACAAATGATTTCAGTCTAATTATATAACACATAAATTCAATAACAGCCCGCCTTAAAGCAATATGTGTATGTAACAGTCATTGTATATGTTTATATTATTGTATACATGTTCAATAATGTTATGTGAATGTATTACGTAATTTAATAATGTAGGAGCTGTGCGAATAATAATTTAAAAGTTGCTAACAATGAGGTAACAATGAGTAAGAATGTTTAATAATGCTATTAGTCATTCTAGGAGCAACAATAATTTAAATTTTGTGACAGTTTATAAAATAGCCAATCAACAACCAGAAAAAGCTTTAGTTAAATGAAGGTATTCTATTGGACTAGGGTTAGCCAATCAGAGACTTGAAATACGTAATTTACAAATTTTAGGCGGTTGAAATCTATTCAGTTGCTTGTAGACAGTGCTCATAACTGGACGCTTTGGTTGTCCTCGAGATGCGTCCTCGAGAAATTTTATACGTATTCGTGTGAGACGAAAATAGTTGACGTGCTAAAAAGTGCAAGTAATTAACAAAATAATCTCACAGCTCTCTATATCAGTGAAGTGTTATTAAAATCGTGTCAAGAATTAATAAAATGGAGTGAATTAAAAATTATAATCTGTGTAAGCCTACATTCTTCAGTCGCACCACGCCTTGCAAAGAAATCCATGTCTCTAACAATAATACTGACGCAGCCGAGGTAAACATAAATATATAACATTTAAAGAAACAGTCAAATTACAAAGTTAATATTTTTAATTTTTTGGGACGAAGGCTACCGGGTACCATGCGTGCAGTTGCAACTACTTCAAGTTCGGCTCCCCAACAGTTGAATAACAATTGTGGCAGTATTTTATATCACAACATTGTAAATGCCAGAGTGATTGTAGTGTAAATAAGCATTATTTATGACATTGATTTGAGATGTTTGTTAATTATAAGCATTGTTAGGAAATAAGTTTACACGGCTGAAACTGACAATAAGAGGGGGCAACAATGAGCGAGGGGGTGAGTTGTTTATCAATTAGAAGCGGCAAGCAAATGACGTCAGATTAGCGCGCTTTTCTTAGAAATGGAGGGAATTTCTTCTCTAGAGCATATGTGTTCGTAATTTTGATTGGATATAAATATAGACGCTAATGTTGGCGTGTTTTATTAACAAATAGCAGCTCGGTTATAATCTTTAGGCATATCGGGTGAGGGAGTATAAATTCCGTGCCAAAGACAGGTTTCGTTCAGTCCAACAGAAGGATTCGCGGGTAATACGTCGTGCAGTTTTACAGAATCTCTCGCGTCGTAAAGTTAGTTATAAATGTGAAATACGCGAATTAATAATGTGCAGCAAATATGTGATTATAGTGACATTAGAAAATATAACAGTTTCAGTCGGGAGTGTATCAAGAATAATTATGTGAAATGAAAAAAGTGTGACGGCAATAAAAGTGTAAAAACAAATTCTTTATCAGTGTTATCTTTCAGTAATAAATCCTTTCCGTTTACTCACCCTGTTTAAGAGATATGCTCGACTGAGAAATAATAGCTAGCCGGAGCACAATGAACCCAAAATGCAAAATAATAAAACAATAACAGGCGCTCAGCAAAAGATAACACGAACGTGACCACGACACAATACAACTCCTACTTCAAACTGACTTACCATATGTGCGTTTACTCCTACTTCAGATTACTCCCAAAACGTGGGGCAAACAACAACGTAAAAATAACAAAATTTGAAGCAACAAACTACTTCAACTTTCCTTCCGAATCAAACCATGAAAAATCCATCGCCCTCCGCCGGGTTTGAACTCGTGACAGAAACTAGAGGATAGCATGATAACCACTACACCACGGAGGACGACTCTCATATTACGAGATGAAACAGGTCACTTCAGTGATTATACTAAAAGATTACAAACAACATACAGGCGCGCGCGCGTGCGCACACACACACACACACACACACACACACACACACACACACTCACAGAAGCACAGCGGAACTTTTTCCAAAAATATTTGGTATTTAGCCAACTTTTCGTTTTCGATTTATGTCGTTCACACGCAGACAGACATACACACGTACACACAAACATACGCACGGACACATACACGGACGTTCAATAGGGCTCCAAACATACATTTGCCGTTGAATTTTTTGGGTGGAATACAATACTTTTTCTTTCTCCTATAGGTATCTTGTAGGGAAATTAAAAATACGTTTAAATCACTTCATACTTAATAAAGTGGATAAAAATGTTAATATCTAGTGTGTGCTCGAAGCCTTGTCTTCCGCGAGAACACAAACCATTACGCCACACAGCAACTGTTTGGAATACAACTCTGAAACACGTTAACAACATTTCGGCCATACACCCGGATTCCACTATGGTAGCATCCCGCTTCTAATGACAATAAAGTAAAATAAAACTAAAGAGCCTTTATTTCCTCCGGCCAGTTTGCAGTCATTTACTTAAGTATATATTTCATCGCAGTAGATATTTCTTTTAGCTAGCAAAGTTTTAGAAACCTTAGTCTCGGTTCGGAAATATTCAGCTTCAAGCTCAATCTACTCTTAATTTTGTACTGATTCCAAAAAAAAAAAAAAAAAAATGAAATATGATGACAAATATTCTTAAAAAATATTGTGAATAATTGGAGAGATAGAATAAGACATGCATTGAATTCTATCAGACGGACAGAATTCAATGCTATAGCCGAGATTTGGACCACGGATTTTCGGACTTCCGTGCCGTTGCTCTAACCAAATGAGCTACCATGGCAAAAACCAAGTGTAACGTCTGAGGTCCGCATTGAGGAAAATTACGGGTTCGACTTCCGTCGTGCCTGCCACTCTAAATATGTGTTTTTAGTGGATACCCAAGGTCGGTAGGCGAATGCTGATGTGGTTCTCCTTCTAACACGAATTTCTTGTCCATCAGTTCCTTTCATCTGTTTCACCTCACCTGTTTCAGGGTTGTAGGATCAGGCGACGGCAGTTAGTGCGTTGCGGCAGGACGATGGAATTTGCTCTGGAAAGATTTCACCCTGGTGCTGGGGCCCCCTTCCTGGGTGCTGTTGACTCGCATTTCTCCTGGTAAATCACAAGGTGTTCTCAAATTCATTTTCAGATGACATACCCCAATGGCGACTTGCAATATCCTAAGTACTTTCCTTAAGTCCGGGCTTCATAGTTAACACTATTAGGTCAATTTACCTACAGTATTTTTTTATTATTCCATTTCTACCGGCTTCCAACCCCTTTAGCTGCCGAGGTGCTGGCGCTGTGGACCCTAGCACTTGTGGTACTTCTGATGTTACTAGAAGTAGGCCGGGCCGAACATTTGAGCCCCTCCGGAAGGGAGTTGTTCGGATTGGGTTGGACTCGACGGGGCAGTAGTTCCCGAAAGCTATAGGAGATTGGGTACGCTGGCCAGTTTTCCACCCGAGACCCTAGATATTCTCCGGCACCAACCATGAATGAGAGCTAGTAGACGGTGGCTAGACACTGTCACCCCCAGGTTGTTTGGTAGTCTTCCCTGATAGGGTTTTCCCTATTGGTGTATCCACTTCCGTCCTGTGGAGCGGAACGTGTAGCTAGGTAGGTTTACACACTCGGTTCTAGCGAAGCAGGGGGCGGGTTATAAAATAGGTACCGTCCTAATGGAAAACCCCACCGATTTTATCCCTGGGTCTCTATGCGATGGACCGAGTTGTCAGTTTTAGGCATTGCTATTTCATTTCTACCCACCTTGAACTGCAATGGACAAATCGGCGGCGGAACATATTGTCTGTCAGCAATGGTTGTCATAACTGTCTTATACCGTTGTCATTGGATTTCTGGTATTTCTTTGGGTTTTATACATAGATCATACTCGCATTTGTAGTTCGAGATTCTGGGAAGGATAGAGAAAATCCGTACAGATATTGCAGCCGTGAAACGAACCCGGGATCCCTTGTAAGCAGGTTGGCTAAGACTGAGCTATGGAGCCAGTCCCTACGAAATTGTAAGTGGCCATGGGCTAGTGGCATATCAAAATGAATTTGAGAACGACTTGTGGTTTCCCAGAAACAAATTGTGTCAGTTAGGAAATTTAATGTCGCACTGGTACTACAATGGTAGCTCAGTTAGTTAGAGCAGCGGCACGGAGAGCTGAGGATTCCCGGTTCAAATCGCAGCTATGGCATTGAATTCTTCGTTTCCAACTCAAGCCTACACACGGCGCATGTGGAAGAACAGTTCATTGTCATTGTGTATATTTCTCAACTCCATTGTTGCAGCGGGTTGTTTCGTGCAGACAGAGCGAACGCACCTAAAACGAAAAGTGGCATTCAGCCTTGTCTCTGACAGAAAACGAACGCGCTATTTACCGATAGCTCGAGACAGATATGAAGTCTCCTCGGAAACATCACTGGCACATCATGCAGATCTGACAGGTGATAGCAGCCAAGAAACAACTGCCTAACTAAGACAATGCCTTCCTGTACACGGACACGACCGTTTATTTCAACAAATTTAAAATCAAGACAGACCACGCGTTTCCTAGCTTTTTCATTACATGGAGAGCAAGTATTACATTCCACCCAAAAAGATCGATATACCTAGACATTTCACTGGAGAAAAATCCCTGATGTATTTTTGGAAACAGGAAGATAAATCAGCAGTAGCTTGGCACTTTTGGAGGGACAAACACATCATAAACAGAAACCCAAAAGTACTAAAATAACATTTCAGGAAAAACAGAACCTACAATTTGGGAAAACATTTATATTTGGAAAAACAGAAACCGTATGTATAATTTTGAAATCCTGCCAGGAGACTTACTTTTGAAGAAGTTCTTCCAACTACCACCAGAGATCAAGCTAACAACATGTTACTCGAGATATCGAGATGTTAATCTTATTGCTAATTTTCTTGTAAATGCAAGGGGAATATGGTAGGCTTTAAGCGATAGTCAAATATTTTAAGAGGTGGTTGCAATGTGAAGTATTCCATTCACTTTGCATTACCAGGACAAAAAAAAAGTGAATAAGGAATTCCCATTTGAGAAAATGCATAAGTATTGGAAAATTTAAGGGAATAACAAGCAATATCTCGAAAATGGTTCCCTCAACAACAAAAACTGTATATGACATAAATTGTGTATTTTAACGCAATCTACATTTTTTTTGTGTAGTAAAATTTTGTCTATCTCTTATGGTTTACCAGTTATGCAAAAGTTATTCACAAAAGAATACTTTTGGAGACTTTCCCAGAAAATTCAAGATATACATTTTATTTGTCATGAAAATATCTTAAACATATGATATTTTAATCAAAGTCTTTAGAGCCATTTTTGGGAAATTTAAACTTTTCGAAAAATGTTCCATGTAAAGGGTAATCTGGGGTAGAGGGATTTTCTTGAAAACCTGCGTGTCGCATTTCTGGAAGATACTGAACCTAAATACCAAGTTTAGTGTTTATCCGACTGTTCGTTTCTGAGTTATGCTGTTCACAGACACACACACGGACTTGTTTCCAAAAATGCTTTATCTGTATTCTGTGCACCTCAAAACATATATTTCCGGTGAAATCTCGGTATCGAATTTTTAGGTGGAATACAATACTTCCCCTACTTACTTATTGTACGTACTAGAGAAGGTAATAAAATTGAACTAAAATGAATCTCCAAATTGTAATCCAACAAGGGAGCCATTGTGCTATCCCCCGTAAGCTGTACGTGTTTACAGCACACTAACTACATGCCATTTTCATAGTGTAATGGTTACACTTGATATTTGTCCCATGAATAACTAATGTTTACTACCACAGCGTAGATAGTGATTTTGTTCTTTATTATTAATCCTTAAAAGGTTAAGTGTATTCTCATTCACTTGCAATACAATAATTATTATGCTTTGTATTTTGTATACGTATATTGCCATGGCATGTTCCCAAGTATGATAGCAGGATCTGGATGTAACATCCATACAAACTTCGCTACTCGATCTTCTGTATACTTCTTGTTAATGGAGATAGCTTTCAGTGTTCATTTGCAGATTTCGCTGTATACGAGGGGCACTATTTATGTTTTGAGCCTAATAATTAAAACAAAGTAATTTCTGATTGAAAATTGCTTTCTTGTTTTTCAAAATATTCTCCTTTATGATCAATACACTTTTGCATCCGTTTGAAGCATTTGTCAAAGCATTTATTCCAGTCTTCTTGAGACACCTCTAGAAGAAGGCATCAGCGGCTTCTTCTGCCAACGAAAATCGTTGTCCACGCAATTTATTCTTGATGTTCGGGAACAAAAAGAAGTCATTGGGCGCCAAATCAGGGCTGTATGACGGATGACCCATCAATTTGATTTTTTGAGCCTTCAAATACTCTGTTGTTAGACGAGATGTGTGTGCGCTCTCATTGTCTTGATGAAGAACGATCCTACGGTTCTTGTTGGTTTTCCTTACTTCACCGAAGACTCTGCCAAACAAATGGTTGTGTACCATTCGGCATTGACCGTTTTACATTCCTCTAAAGGCACTGTTGCCACATGGCCAGTTTTGCTGAAAAAGCAGGCGACCATTTGCTTCGAGTGCGAACAACTTTTGTTGGATTTGCTTCATCTTGAAACCCCCATACATGCGACCGCTGTTTACGTTCCGGCTCATACGCATAGATCCATGGTTTGTCACCTGTTACAATCTTATACGTCTTTTGAGTAACGCCATTGTATTTCTTGAGCATTTTTGTACACCATTCGACACGAGCAACTTTTTGAGATTGCGTCAAATTATGTGGGATCCAACGAGAGAAAACCTTTTTCACGGCTAAATAATCATGCAATATTTTATATATGCTGGTGGAACTAATGCCTAGGGTTGCCTCAATCTCTCAATATGTCGCATGACGATCTTTCATTATTAGTTTTTGCACAGCATCAATGTTTTCTGGCACAACAACTGATTTTGGACGACCTTCACGAACTTCATTATTGAGCGAACGGCGGCCACGATTACATTCGTTATACCAGCATTTCACAGTGGCAAAGGATGGAGCTTTGTCGCCAAATGTGGAAGTTGGTTGATCGATGCACTCTTGTCTTGATAATCCACCTCGAAAGTCGTAATAAATCATTGCACGAACATTTTCACGAGTTAATTCCATGTTTTTGTTGACACACAATTAAGAAGAATACAGCAGGTAAAGCAACAATCAGATTTTTAAAAGGTGGATGGCCATGTGATGGCTTTGAGGTTGCTTGCTCCTTGCATGACCACAAGAAAAAACGGATAACGTCTTATCGCTTTAGAATTTGAAGACTAAAACCAATAACAAATAAACCTCGGAAGTGGTTAACGCCATAAAAAGTGTTATTTGACTTAAATTGTTTGCTTTAACGAGATATAGTAAGATTTTGTCTACCTCTTACGGTTTACCAGCGACCCAAAAGTCATTCAGAATGAAGACTTCACAGGCTATATCCAGAAAATTCAAGATACACATTTTATTTCTCAAGCAAATCAGTTAAACATACGATATTTTGACCAAAAAGTTAGAGCTATTTTTGGGAGAATCAAAATTAACAAACAATTTCCATGTAAAGGATATTTTGAGCTGGGGAGATTTTCTTGAAAATCTTCCTGTCATACCACTGGAAGATACTGAACTTAAATACTAAATTTGGTATTTAACCAACCTTTTGTTTTTGAGTTGCTGTTCACACACACACACGCGAAGCTGTTTCTAAAAATGTTTCTTTCCAATTCACACAATCTCAAAACCCATATATCCATATAAAGCTTTTGGGTACAGTACGGTATTTTCTGTGCCTGTTATAGATAAGGAGCCGAGAAAGCAACAATGTAGAGCTGAACAAAATATACACTTAATACAAATGACCTGCATCTAGCATTAGCCGTTTCCGGAACAATCATATAATTGTTTCTCAGCTTTAGTTTAATTTGATGTGCTATCTACACTTCATGTTTCAAAATTTGAGATTCTTCTTCCTTTTTATTTTCTCTACTACGTATAGCAAGTAGGGGAAGTATTGTATGCCACCCAAAAATTCGATACCGATATTTCACAGGAAATACATGTTTTGAGACGCCCTGATTCAAATAAATCATTTTTGGAAAAATATGCTTGTGTGTGTCTGTGAACAGCATAACTCAAAAATGAAAAGTTGGATAAATACCAAAATTGGTATTTGAATTTAGTATCTTCCAAGGATGCGACACGAATATTTTCAAGAAATTCGCCCACCCCAACTATCTTTACATGAAACACTCTTTGAAAATTTTGATTTTCTCAAAAATGGCTCTAACGATTTTGATTAAAATGCCATAGGTAGATATGTTTAAGATATTTTCACGGCAAATGAAATGTACGTCATATACACTTTTTTTGAGTCAAGTATTTTCAAGATATTACCGGGTTTACCGCGAAAAATGCGAATCAGTTGGAGAATTTAATGACGTGCCGGCATGTTGTGATAGTAGCTCAGTGGTTAGAGCAACCGGATGGAGAGTTAGGAGAACCGTGGTTCAAATTCCGGCTATGGCATTGAATTTTTCAGTCGGATGATAGGAAAATTCGCGGATCAAATTAATTATACAACCCAGCATTCGCCTAGCGACCGAGAAAAACCGCGAACAAACCTTCGGTCAAATTGGTCGTCCCCGGGGTTTTGAACCCGAGACCTCCCGAATGCGGGCAACGGAAATTACCACCTGAACATCCCGCTCGGTCACGTGTTGAGAAAAAATCACTGTCGGATTGGCTGAGCTGGTAACTTCCATTTTAATCTTGTTCTCTGCCGGGATCTTTGTTCCAGGGTGATATGAGCTCCAGAGACTTGAACATTCTTCTTCTATTGACAAAGGTAGCCGAGGCAGTTAAAGCTTGAACTCGTGAACGGAAGGTCCACAGTTCAAAATCCCGCCAAGACTGCCCTCCCTGACTGAGGTGTTTTTCACAGTTTTCCTGTCATCATAACTGGCAACTGATAGGGATCTGTTCTAAATTTAGGTATGGAATGTTTCTTTCCCAATTATCATATCATTTCATGCATTATCAGTTTCCACCGCCTGTGGAACTCTGTCTATGTGGTAAGAATGGACATTAAACACTATTTTTTAACAAATCTTATTTTCTTTCCTCTTGAGCTCATTACTGGCAAAATTCAAGTTGTAATATAAACATCTGTGTGTTTTTCTTTCTCAACATTTTTCAAAATAATAACAATTCTAAAAGAAGGAAACCCAGGAAGAGATGGCTAGAGGAGCTTAAGGGCGGAGCAGGCACTTGGTTGGTCATGTAGTGAAGATGATGAATGTATTTCTAGGCGTACATGTACCGCGATTGGTGTAAACAAATAGATTATAGCTTTCTTATACGAAGGAATATCTATTAATGATAAGGCTAGAGGGAGTGTGTATTATACATCGCATTTACCCCTCCCGCTTCGATCCTTATTTGTGTTTCTCATATACCAGCTGTCTACCAGCATTGGAGGTATGCATTCTGTAAGCAAGGGGTTGAAAACATATAGGGGTGGTTTTTAAAAGCCGTGAATACCCATAATTACTTAAGCGTAAGTGTCCAAAGTTTTGTCTACACTGGTCAAATGATGCAGATTTGTACATAAGGGGTTGGAAATATGCATAAGGGTAGTTTCTTGAAGTTGTAAGATATCCTATCATTTTCGTCAAGTCCTATAGCTCAAGTGCACAAATTTGCGCCTTCATTGGTCAAGGAATATAATTTTATCTGCAAGGGATTTAAATTAAGGATAAGGGTAGCTTTGGAAGTTGTACATAATTTTTGTCAGCTGCTATATTACAGTTTGATAACGTTGTACGTAACTAACCATAAATAAAGTGTAATACATGAAAGATACTGCGAAGTTTCTGGTCATCCGCGCGATAATTTCACTTATAAGAATTATTTAAGAAACGGGCACACAATTTGTCCTTATAAAGGTGTGAAAATTATTGGACTCAAAGCAAAGTTTTGTTATTTACTATACAAGGTTGTGTCTCAAGGCTACTGAAGCTTTAGTGTGACAAATGCTTATACATTTTCCACCAATCGAATTAGATAACTGTGTATATGAAAAAATCTGATGTGTTACACTCACATGACTTTCTCTACTCTTGTACAAACTATTTTTACAAACGCTTATTCTCCATCTACTTCATGTTAATCGAGATAAACATTTGCAGACTCTATCTTATTGCTAATTTCCTTGTAGATGTAAGGGGAATATATATTTACAAGGGTAATATAGAAAAACAGTAGCCTTTAAGCACATACATATCTCTTAATAGCTGGTTGCTAGGTGCAGCACCATTCTCTTTGCCACAGATTATAACTCTTTGCATATCCAAGACAAAAAAATGAATAACGAATTCCCATTTGAGAAAATAAGTATTGAAAAATTTAAGGGAAGAACAAGCAATATCTCGAAAATGGTTCACTCAACAAAAAAAATGTATATGACATAAATTGTGTATTTTAACGCGATCTACATTTTTTGTGTAGTAACATTTTGTCTATCTCTTATGGTTTACCAGTTATGCAAAAGTCGTTCACAATGAAGAATACTTTTGGAGACATTCCCAGAAAATTCGAGATATAAATTTCATTTCTCATGACATTATCTTAAACATATGATATTTTCATCAAAATCGTTTGAGCCATTTTTGAGAAAATTAAAATTTTCGAAAAATGTTCCATGTAAAGGGTAGTCTGAGGTGGGGGGATTTTCTTGAAAACCTTCGTGTTGCATCTCTGGAAGATACTGAACCTAAATACCAAGTTTGGTGTTGATCCGACTGTTCGTTTTTGAGTTATGCTGTTCACAGACACACACGGACATGTTTCCAAAAATGCTTTTTTTGGATTCAGGGGGTCTCAAAACATGTATTTCCGGTGAAATCTCTGTATCGAATTTTTGGGTGGAATGCAATACTTCCCCTACTTACTATACGTAGTAGAGAAAGTAAAAATCTTATGTGTTACACTTTCTCAATCGTTTATTAGTGGGTATACAAATCATTCTTACAAAAGATTATTTTCCTATCTACTTCATTTTAATCCAAATAAGGCTTTGCAGAAATAGCTACATTACACATTTCGTTATGGTCACAAAGAGAACAGCGATAGTCACGTGTTTAACAACTGGACGCTATACGCTGGCCTTAAAATTCCATACTGTTTCCATGACATCGCGAGAAACAACTGAAAATCGACAGGACTTTAAAAGAATGACAAAGTATTGAACTATGCGAACTATTAATAACGAATACCTTGGGAAATGTCCTCCGTGGTATAGTGGTTACCATGCTAGCCTCTAGTTCCTGAGGTCGCGGGTTCAAACCCGGCGGAGGGCGAAGGACATTTTCGGGTGTAAAAATCCTTAGCATGGCTTCCTTCGGAAGGGAAGTAAAGCCGTTGGTCCCGTGTTGTAGATTTACGGCACGTAAAAGAACTTCAAGCCTGATAAAGAGGTCTCTGAACAAATTTACCGGTCTTTCACGCCCAATATAGAATGGGACGCTAAGGACCACAGCAGTTAAAGAGCGTCCATAAATAAAACTCAATTTATCTACGAGTATAACGAAATGTGTAATGTAGCTATTTCTGCAAAAGTTTATTTGGATAAAAACATAATAGATACAAAAATAAACTTTAGTAAGAGTAGTTTATATACCCACTAATAAATGGTAGAGGGTAGAGAAACTCATTGTGTGTGTATCAATCAGATTTTTACCATAAAATGTACCTTCACATCTCTGTACTTTGACCAGGTGGACTAATCGGAGCAGTTTTGTATATAAGGGATAGTTTTTCAGAATTTTAAGGTAGTTTATCATTTTCATTGGGTTATACAGTGTATAAATGCACAAAACTTTGTCTATACAAGTCAAAGGGTATTAGGGGTTGAAAATAAGGGAAGAGGAAGTTTTTTGAAAGTTGTAGGGTAGCTTGTCGTTTTTACCAGATTCTAAAACCCAATTGTACTAATTTTTTCAAAATCATACCAAAAATACTCCTTGATAATAAAATGGAAGGGAAATCAGGGAAATTTGGTTATATCAACACGATATGCAACTCCCCCCTCGACTAACTCAATTTTAAAGGATTTTAAACTTCTCCATTTATCCCTTTGGCCTGTAAGTCTTTAATATCTATCATGTTTGCAATAAAGAGACAAGAATTACCTAAATTCGGAAAATGTATATAAAACAAGCACCACCATGTGAAATTGTTTGGAGATATTTTATAGCCTATGTCTATCGGGAAAAACAGGGTTGAAAGAATTATTAAAATTGGTTGAATTATTTTTTTCAGATTAGCCTGTACAAACATGTCTTCATGAAGATAATCTCATACGAGCGCCTTTCAGCCACTATACGGTCTCATTGATGCCTTATTCACCAATTAGAATTTAACTTGATCAATAGTTTTAAAGTGCGATGCTCATTAGTAATAATCGATAGTTTTGTTTTCTCCTACGTTAATTTTTTATTCCTATAATCTCTGCTTCGATTCGACCAGGAATCTAGGAAGCCTATTTTCATGCCTTTTCTATTGAGGTTGGTACAACTGTAAAAATGGCGAGATTTGGTGATCTGCACATTCAAAGTATAAAAGAAGCAGTTAAAGATTTAACGCCAGTATGTACTTAGCTACTTCACTGATTATACTAAAAATAAAAAAACAGACATCGTAGTCGCATTGTAATAACTATCTTACCGTATCTTCGTATTTTTACTTTCTCTACTACGTACGTACAGTAAGTAGGGGAAGTATTGCATTCCACCCAAAAATTCAATACCGAGATTTCACTGGAAATACATGTTTTGAGACCCCCTGAATCCAAAAAAAACATTTTTGGAAACATGTCCGTGTGTGTGCATGTGTGTGTCTGTGAACAGCATAACTCAGAGACGAACAGTCGGATAAACAGCAAACTTGGTATTTAGGTTCAGTATCTTCCAGAGATGCGCGGTTTTCAAGAAAATCCCCCACTCCAGATTACCCTTTACATGGAACATTTTTCGAAAATTTTAATTTTCTCAAAAATGGCTCTAACGATTTTGATTAAAATATCATATGTTTAAGATATTTTCATGACAAAAAAAGTGTATATGTTGGATTTTCTGGGAATGTCTCCAAAAGTATTCTTCGTTGTGAACGACTTTTGCATAATTGGTAAACCATAAGAGATAGACAAAAGTTTACTACACAAAAAATGTACATCGCGTTAAAATACACAATATATGTCATATACATTTTTTTTTTGAGTGAACCATTTTCGAGATATTGCTTGTTATTCCCTTAAATTTTCAATACTTATTTTCTCAAATGGGAATTCGTTATTCATTTTTTTGTCTTGGATATGCAAAGAGTATCAATTTGTGGCAAAGAGAATAGTGTTGCACATAGCAACCAACTATTAAGATATATGTCGATGCTTAAAGGCTACTGTATTTCTATATTGCCCTTGCAAATACAAAACAAGGGGAACATAATAGGCCTAGCGATAGTGAAATATTTTTATAACTGGTCGCTATGTGTAAAATGTAATTCTCGTTGCATTGCAAATGTTTATCTCGATTAATATGAAATAGATGGAGAATAAGAGTTTGTACAAGAGTAGAGAAAGTCATATGAGTGTAACACAGATTTTTTACTTTCACTACCACGTACATAGCGGGTAGAGAAGGTATTCCATTCTACCCATTCGATATTGAGATTTCACAGGAAATACATGTTTTGAGGCCCCTAAATAAAAAAATTAGAAAAGGTTCCGTGTGTGTGTATGTGTGTGAACAGCATAACTCAAAAATCAAAAGTCAGATCAAAACTAAACTTGGTAGAAAACTCTCCCCACCTCAACTACCCTTTACATGCAACGTTTTTCGAAATCTTTCGCAAAAATGGCTGCAATCATGTTGATTAAAATGCCATATATTAAAGATAATTACACGCAAATAAAATGCATATCTAGAATTTTCTGGGAATAGCCTATGAAGTGTACTTCATTCGGAGGAAGTTTTATATTATCTTGTATAACTGGGAAATATTAAGCGATAGACGAAAACTTACTACACAAAAAATACACAATTTATTTTAAATAAATCAGCCATTTCCAAGATAGCGTTATTAATAGTTCAAATTGTTGAATACTTTGTTGTTCTTTTAAAATCCTGCCAATATTCAGTTGTTTATCGCGATGCCGTGGAAACAGTATGCAATTTAAGACCAGCATATAGCGTTCAGTTGTTAAACATTTGACTGTCGCTGTTCTCTTTGTATCTATGACGAAATATGTAATGTAGCTGTTTCTGCAAAGATTTATTTGGATTAAAGTGAAGCGATAGAAAAATAAACTTTAGTAAACGATAGAGGGTAGAGAAAATAATGTGAGTATAACATGTCAGAAATATTTTAGGTAATGTAATCAGGTTTCGTGGTGTTATTGAAAATAGTGTAGATTTGACTCCGAGAAGTGAAGTATTATCAGTCAGTAATGAAGTGATACAGCTATTCCATCTGCTGTAAGTGGGTCGATTTCTCCCGCTATCATGTGCAGGCCAGCTAACCATCTGGGTCACTTGGTTCTCTCTCTAGGCGCATGTATGTGGTTGCTTAACTCTTCAATATTGATATACCTGCCTGCTTCTTTTCAATAATAACCCAAATTTATCTGAAGATGTTCTAAACATATCTGTGTTACATTTTCCACAGTAATGACCTAACTTGGGAAAATAACATATCTCAGCAAACTTTATTTGTCTGTCTACTTCATGTACATCCCACATTACATCACATGTTTATGATACGTACAAGAAATAACATTTATATCTTACATTTTCTGTGATTAGCCTGTGAAATGAATCGTGTATAACTGTCAAATCATAACAGACAATCAACAAACTACGACATGAAACATGTAGATATTGTTAAAATACACAGTTTATATCTCATAAATTTTTGTGGCAATAACCATTCCCGAAATATTCGTTGTTATTGGTTTATATTTTCAAATACTTCAGACTTTCTAAAGTGTTGTAGCTCCATTCTCTTATTTCTCGTGATGTCATGCAGCAGTATGAAATTTCAAAGTCAGTTTATACCAACCTGCTTTTTAAACATTTGACTATTACTTTAGTGTCATCTATCCCTCTTGCACCTACAGCGAAAGCGTCATGAATCTATTTTTGTGAACGTTATCTTGACTAACATGAAGTAGGTGCACAAACAAATAAGATTTTATAAGAATAGTTTGTAGAAGAGTGGGTAGAAAACTCACGTGGACGTAACGCATGTTTACTTTCTCTACTACATATAGTAAGTAGGGGAAGTATTGTATTCCACCCAAAAATTCGATACCGAGATTTCACCGGAAATACATGTTTTGAGACCCCCTGAATCCAAAAAAAACGCATTTTTGGAAACATGGCCGTGTGTGTGTCTTTGTCTGTGTGTCTGTGAACAGTATAACTCAGAAACGAACAGTCGGATAAACACCAAACTTAGTATTTAGGTTCAGTATCTTCCAGAGATGCGACACGAATGTTTTCAAGAAAATTCCCCCACCCCAGATTACCCTTTACATGGAACATTTTTCAAAAATGTTCTGGGAATGTCTCCTAAAGTATTGTTCATTGTGAACGACTTTTGCATAACTGGTAAACCATAAGAGATACACAAAATTTTACTACACAAAAAATGTAGATCGCGTTAAAATACACAATACTTTTTTTTTGTTGAGTGAACCGTTTTCGAGATATTGCTTGTTATTCCCTTAAATTTTCCAATACTTATACTTTTTCTCAAATTCGTTATTCATTTTTTTATGTCCTGAACATGCAAAGTGATTGGAATGCGCCACATAGCAACCAGCGCTTAAAATATTTGACTATCGCTTAAAGCCTACCATATTCCCCTTGCATCTACAAGAAAATTATCAATAAAATTAACATCTTGATTAACATGAAGCATATGGAGAATAAGCGTTTGTAAAAATAGTTTGTACAAGAGTAGAGACAGTCATGTGAGTGTAACACATCAGATTTTTTATTAAGGGTACTAATTGACATAAATCAGGAAACAATGCAAGTGTGATAATCGAATTAAACATGCCGACATGGGTAGTCGAAGTCGCTAGGACACGGACTTGGGAACGGGAAATCTGGAATTCAAATTCCTCTCTGACAAGTGTTTTCCAGCTTATCTTCAGTCCTCATAACTAACATGTATAGGGTAGTTTGGGGTGTGGAGATTTTTTTTTTAATTTTCGTGTCACAACCTTGGAAGAAACACACACAAACACAATTAAAAATTAAATTGGGTTATTTACGGACGCTCTTTAACTGCTGTGGTTCTTAGCGTCCCATTCTAAATTGGGTGTGAAAGACATGTAATTTTGCTCAGAGGTCTCTTTATCGGTCTTGAGGTTCTTTTACGTGCCGTAAATCTACGACACGGGACTACCGGCTTTGCTTCCCTTCCGAAGGAAGCCATGCTAAGGATGTTTACGCCCTAAAAAATCCATCGCCCTCCGCTGGGTTGGAACCCGCGACCTCGGAAACTAGAGGCTAGCATGATAACCACTACACCACGGAGGACAACACACACATACATACACAGGCCTTTTACTAAAAATTTTTTTTTTTTTGCTCAGGGGGCTTTAAAACATGTATTTTTTTAGTGAAACCTCAACATCGAATTTTTGGGTGGAATACAATACTTACTTTCTGTAAGTACGTAAAAGAGAAGGTAAAAATAAATGAAATATGTGTAAACGGGTTATAGCATTATTATTATTGATCAAATTTTAAAACAACGTTTTATTTCCCGAGAAATGTTTGAAAACTACTTTTAAAGGTATTTCTTATCGCGTTTCACTTACTTCGCCCCCCCTTGTGAAAAGCGCTTCTCTGTACGAACGCGACGTTTGCAGCCAGACGGATATGACGTCACCGTGTTCACTTTTTGTAGCAGATCGTCTGAAGGAGGGATGTAGGTACAATTGATGGAATTTATAACCAGGCCTCTTATCCGGCAAGACATCTGACAAGACTGCACCGTCATATCGCCTCATCGGACCGTGTGGAGGGGGGACACGAACCAGTGGCGCCTTCTCGTACAGATGAATGAAAAACTAAATCAAGTCAAAGGGTTAGAGACGGTCAAGATGCGAACCTGAACACGTTTCTGTTCTAACCAGTGTTTCGTAATTAAGGTAAACAGGGGGAATATGACAAACGGTGGGTAGATATAATGAACAGGTAAAATGTAAAACAACGCTGAAACCAGAAAGATATTATTTTCTGGACAATAGCTGCATCCATTTTAATGTTTATAATTTTGAATTGCTCACTTAAGAAGTTGTGTTTGGCGATATCTCCCACACATGGTGGGTGATATGGCTTATGAGAAATATGCATTACAAAGAGTGTGAACAGTTTTACAAGTCAAAAAAAATGTGAACAGAACATAATTTTGAATATTTATGTGTAGTTTTCAAATCTTCTACACAAAGAAGCCGAGTGAAGCTCGCATTTGGGAGATCCCCGATTCGATTCCCGTCGGCAGGCCACTCTGATCATGGGGTTTTTCGTAGTTTCACAGGGTCGGTAGGCGAATGCTGAATTTTCTGTCGCTATCATTTCTTCTCATCTGTGCTTTGGAAAGTTTCTCCCTTGTGTTGGTTGAACTGAGATAGGCCCGCTTACTGAGGGCATCGTCGGCCTTAAGGGGTTCGGGGGGATCGGGGATTGTAGGCAGGGCTGGCCGGCTTCCGGATGGTTTCTATCTGGTCAGAGATTCCGTGCTTGCGCACTTCGTCGCCTGGATCTGGTCGCTCCTCGGTTCTCCCCCTCATCCCTCCTTTCCAGAAGTCACGTTAGAAGCAAGAGCCAGTCGTGGTGCTATGCCCCGGTTTCGGGAGCGCGTCGGTGATCTGTGCTTCCACTCCTATTTCACACCAGGGCTGTTCTGTAACTTTCTCGTTAAAGAAGACTTACCGTTAGTCTTTAAGACCAAGAAGCACTAAAAGTGCATCCATTTTCAACCAGCAGCAGCAGCAGCAGCAGCAGCAGCAGCAGCAGCAGTAGTAGTAGTAGTAGTAGTAGTAGTAGTAGTAGTAGTAGTAGTAGTAGTAGTAGTAGTAGTAGTAGTAGTAGTAGTAGTATTGCTAGCGCTAACAACACGGTCTCGGGTCTTGGTATCGCTAAGATGTGTCGTCCTCCGTGGTCTAGGGGTATCATGGTTCAAACCCAGCGGAGGGTGATGGATTTTTTCGGTCGTAAAAATGTATGATTTCCTTCGGAAGGGAAGTAAAGCCGGTGGTCCCGTGTCGTAGACTTACGCCACGCAAAATAACCTCAAGCCTGATAAAGAGGCATCTGGGCAAAATTCCCGGTCTTTCACTACCAATATACAGTGCGGGCTTTTTAAGGTAAGGCTATAGACCGGCTGTATGCCTAGCACGCTGCACTGCAGTGACCCCGGTACTCCGCATACGCGCTATTCGTGGCCCTACCTTAAAATGCCCACACTGTAGAATGGAACACTAAGTACCACAGTAGTTAAAGACCGTCCGTAAATAAAACTCAATTTATTTTTATGAACAAGATGTTACGATATAACGAATACCAGATAGCACGTAGCAACTGGTTAGCGGCTTTAACAAGTTGTTAAACTTTAACTAGATGTTAGAGTAAGTGTGATTGTGCATCTTTTATGCAGTCATTACACGCAATCCAATCTGACTTGGAAATTGTCTCGTAATTAACATTCAACACCATCCGTTACTTGGTGCTAATTACAATATTTCATTGCAATTAGCCAGTATATTCATGACAAGCATTATCTTAGACCAATCTCCCACCTTAATGTTGCGTCATGTCTCCCATGGTTGATAGGAAGCAAGAAACGTGGCTGGCATGAGAGCAAATTGTAACAAGCACTAGTGTATCTAACCACACTTCACGCGCTAATGTAACCGCAGTCCTTTATCAGGTACTAATATTATAGAGAGAGACTTCCTGTGTACGTGTGTGGTTATTTCGATTTCATTTTGATAGTTCGATTTTTATATCGATCTACTTTGATAATTCTTTCACCCTATTCTTTCTGACATACATGGGCCATTTAACGCCTTCTAATTTCAATACTTAAATTACTAAAATACGAAAAAGGATTTAGAAAGCCTATATACGAGGCGTATTCCAAAACTAAGGTCCGGTGAACAATATTTAACGGATGGTAAACCTGAATGACGTTTTACGCCTGCAGCACTGTCTGCCGACTCTTGAGGAACCTACCGCATAGGCGTTTGCCAGTCGGTGAGAACAGATCACAATGGGCGCGACAATCGTAGATCGGACATAATGAGTGACAAACAGGTTCGACACTGGTGTGGGGAATTTCGAAATGGCGCGCAAATGTGCACATGAACAGCGCAGTGGTAGGCCCAGTATTCGACCGAGGCAACGTTGAGCAAACTTCGAAGTAATCGGCGCTTGACGATTAGTGGTCTGGCTCATGAATTCCCAAACGTTGCTCGAAACTCACTTTACAGGATTGTCACTGAACAGCTTGATATCGGACATTTTGTACGAGGTGGGTGCCAAAACTGCTCACCGGTCAGCACAAAGAGTAACGAATGCTTAGTGCACGACAGTTTTTGGAGCGCTATAGACAAGATGGAGATGGTTTGTTTTCCCACATTGTTACGGGAGATGAGACATGGATAGCGTACACCAACGCAGAATCGAAACAACAGTCAATGCAGTGGCGCCGTTCCGGTTCACCCAAACCAAAAAGCAATCGCCGTACACGAATCGCAAAATGATGGCTACCGTGTTTTGGGACGAAAAGGGAGTCCTGGTGATTGATTTCATGGACCGTAGGTCAGCAATTACAATTGACGTGTACTGTGCAACGCTTACCAAACTGAGACGTGCGATCCAAAATCGACGCCGCGGGAAACTGCCGTCTGGCATCTTCCTCCTGCACGACAACGCACGCCCGCACACCGCTGCCAAAACCAAAGAGAAGATTCAAGAGTTTCGTTGGGAACCCTTTGATCACCCTCCGTACAATCCCGTCCTGGCACCAAGCGACTATTTCCTCTTCTTGCATTTGGAACGGTGGCTGGTGGACAACGGTTTCAAACCGACGATGAACTCGAGAACGGCGGTTATGTGGAAATGTAGGGTATATATATATATATATATATATATATATATATATATATATAGGCACATATTGCTGTGCATATAAACCTTGTCTCATGAGTGATGTTATTATGACCAAACGGACCTTAGTTATGCCTCGTACTACAACACCAACACATTGGAATTGCGAAGAAGGCTTGGCTTTCCCTTTAGATTTCCATGGAGTAGAAAATAGTTGTAACTCCACAGAAAATGCATGTAAAATAAGACGCCTATATTTCATTCCAAACAATATATATAGGTGGTCACGATCTAGCAACTAAGAAAGGAGACAGCATGCAGTACCAATGTCAAACTATTTTAATACCTGACCCTCATGTGAGCAACATTTTCTTTACTTCCTTTGTATTTACGTTGTAATCAAGTTCGTTAATAGGACATGCTAAACAACTGCTTACATTAGAAAGCAGTGAACCGATATATTTTAACTAACAACTGAGAAGATTATTTTTCTGGGCGGTCACAGGCTATGTATCTTTTCTAAAGAGGTTAACTCGGTGGCCTGAGAGTGCGAAATTTTCATGTTCGCCAGCTTCAATTGTATTTCGTTGTATATGTTAAGGGTTTCGTATTATGTAAAACTATGTAAGTTTAATTAAGGCACCAAAGAGAGATCGACAACGGTTTAAAATTCCGACTGACCATTGTTCCACGTTAAAGGGTAGATACTTATAGGCTAAGCAACATTTCCAGAATCTAGAAGACTGTCGGAGGGAGGTTAAGGAAGTCAATCGTTCCGCAGATGTTTCTCTTCCTTTTGAGAAAATATCAGGAGGTTTCCCACCTGTTATTAGGTATAGCCGGTGTGTACAAATGAAATAATATGGGTTAAAGGGAAGGTTTCACCATTAAAATCATCTAGATCATTGTACATTAATTTCATTAAGAATGAGGAGGTACATTAAATTAATTAATTAATTAATTCTTCATACGAGTTTAAAAAGCTAACCGTACTGATATTGTAATTACTAAAGAGAACATATAAATAATTAAACAAAAAATTGAATGTATAATGCAATAAGCCTGATTTGAAAAGATTTGTTCGGAAAGAAATAGGTAATCAGCAAGTCATGTAAGGAAGACATTAGTAACAGAACACAAGGATAGAATGCATTAGGTTAGAGATTCTGGAATGCAATTAGGGTTAAGTTCAGTACGTCTGCAAAGTCAGGTAAGCAAGAATTCTGTAAATTAGAATGGAAATGATGTTCTGAGGTTTAGGAGGTTCCGCATAGAAACAGTGTCAGATATACATACTTTGAGTCTTAAGATTGAACTGCGCGAGAAGGAACCTTGGTAGGGATAGCGAGGGTGGGCGCAGCTTAAGTTAAAAAACGTTTGTGCATTCTAAATCAGAGTTACTTATTTACTTAATTCTGTGACTTATTCGTGTTATGACTCTTGTGAATGCGAGCTTATTTAATTTTTAAGCAGTGCAGTACCCAGCGACGCGCGAAAAGAGTTAGCGGCTATTGCGAGGGATCTTTCCGAGTGACATTTCTGCGACTTATGGCAACTGACGCTTCGTATTATTATTAATATTATTATAGAAACAATTTAATTCGTTAATTCAGTAGTCGGCAACTCTCTTCAAACTGAATATTTTAATCAACAATATAATTTCTCAGCTAACTAAACTGGTGTTATCCTTTCACAATACACTCACGCATACCCTGAGAGAGAAAGAACTCATACCTATACCACTGCAGCAGCTGGCGCACGAGTCGAGAACGAACTAGGAGATGACATCATAAAACTCATCAAGAGAGCAGATAACTTTAAATGTTATCTAAATTGATGCAATTAGGAGATAGCAGCATCAAAATTTGGAGCAAATGGTACAGTTTCAAAAGTGTCGCATCGCGAACGGTTTCGAGTAAGCCAGCTACTACGTCATAACAATTTAAACGATAACACCACAAAACTTTCAGCCCTTACACCTGCTTTCTTATTAACATAGGATTTTAAAAAAATCGCCTCATCCTCAACTAATCTTTACATGGAAGATATTTTAATATTTTTTATTTTCTAAAAAGTGGCTATAACGATATATATTAAAGATGTTTACATGACAAATAGAATGTATATCTTGAATTTTCTGGGAATAGTCTTTGAAGTCCTCTTCATTCAGAACAAACTTTATATAATTTTCTATAACTGGTAAACGTTAAACGATACACGAAAACGTACTACACAAGAAATGTAGATGTATTTAAAATAACTTTTTGTGTGGCATAAGCCATTTCCGCAATATCCTTATTAATGATTCGAGTTCAATACTTTGTCATTCTTTTAAATCTATGTGGATTTTCAGTTGTTTATCACAATGTCATGGAAACAGTAAGGAATTTTAAGGCCAACATAGAGCGTCCAGCTCTTGAACATTTGACTATCGCTGTTCTCTTTGTAACTATAACGAAATGTGTAATGTAGCTATTTCTGCAAAGGTTTATTTGGATTAAAATGAAGTATATAGGAAAACACACTTTCATAGGAATAAGCGATAGAGGGCAGAGAAAGTCATGTGAATGTAACACATAAAAGTTTTTGGTGTAATACACTACTTCCTTTACGTACCATAGGCGAGACTTAAGGAAAGTACAAATCATTTTTACTCAACTAAAATATTTGAAAAGCACCATTGATAATTGTGAAATACATATAGAAGCAAATGTTTAGGTATCGGAATGTTAGGGAAACAGTCTCTCTGGTAAGTACATAGTATGGAATCTATGAAGAATAACTTACTATTGAAACATATGTCTGTTTTCTTTAAAAGACAGTAATTTCCATACTTTTTGTAACTCCAGTATTTAAGTTTTCATTACCAACACAGTTTTACTTGTACAAACGCAGATTTGGTCGTTCTCAATGCTAGAGAAGCGAGGAAGGAAGGCTTTGATGTATTCTGGAAGCCAGGAAACCGGTTCCGCCACTTCCATAGCGAACTCTGATGGTTTTACAACAAGCAAAGCAAATATACAATTACTAGCCAGCAGCTAATGCACAAATGGACACTAATGCTTCCCTTAACTGCCCCTTTGCGCCTCTTACAACTGGTTTTTATAACAAATTTTATCTTTTACATTCACACCACCTGCTCTACTCATTCTTTTCAAAGTATTCTTACAAAAGCTTATTTGGCTATTTATTTCTTTTAATCGAAATTTGACGTACTCTTTATATGACATTACGGGAAACAACTGAGTAGCGACTTAGCGTTTTAAAAAAAAACGAAGTATTGGAAAAGTCAAATCAATAACTAGGAATATCTTCGATATGTGCAATGCCACCAAAAGGTGCGTGTTTTAACGAGATCTACATTTCTCGTGAAGTAAGTTTTTGTTTACCTCTTATGACTTGCCAGTTTTACAAAATTCATTCATACTGAACAGGACAATTCAATATAGGTATACCTACATTTTATCTGCATGTAAACATCCTAATATTATGTAATTTTCGTCAAAATTGTTAATTCAATTTTTAGAAAATGAAAAACAACAAAAATGTTTACATCCAAAGGGTAGTTTGAGATAAAGGGAATTTCTTGAAAATCTTCGTGTCACTACAACCTAAGATCCTGCACTGAATTATCAAGTTTGGTATTTATTCAGTATTTCGCGGATCTTTATTTTGGGGACCTCAAAACACGCATTTTCCGATAAAATCTCGGTAACGAATTTTTCCGGAAATACATATTTTGAGGTTCTCTGAAACAAAAAACAAGTAATATTTACAAAAAGTCCTTGTTTTTGCCTTTGTGTCTATAATTAGCATAACTCAAAAACGAATAGTACGATAAGTATTAAAGTTGGCAACCTTCGAGGATGTGACACCAAAATATTTAATAAATCCCCATTCCAAACTATTATTTACATTAGGAATATTTACTTTTTTTGTCAAAATTGGTTCTAAAGATTTTGTTTAAGTTATCACAAGTTTAATATACTCGGAAGACAGCTAAAATGTTGTGAATGTTCCATGCATAGCCAGTGTACTCCTGTTCATTCTCAATTACTTTTGTATGATTTTGTATACTTGGTAAACCGTAAGCTGTAGACAAAATCTTACTAAAAATGTAAATCTCGTTGAAGCATACAATTGATCTCAAGTAAGCCGTCTCAGGCGGTGGACCGCATTCAGGAGGTCGATCCCCGGTACCGCCCATTCTGACCCCTAGGCTTTTTCGAGGGTTTTCCGGGTCGCCACATGAATGCTCCAGGGCTTTCTTTCCTGCCCCGAATTTCCTACCCCCCATTTCGTTCCATTCATCCTTCACTCAGTTTGGTCTATTTCAGGGTTGAAAGTGTCGGCGATGATGTTTCGGTGTGGCGTGGCAGGGATAAAAGATGCTCTTGTGAACTTTCTCTGTCTCTTGGCTTTCGGCTGGTTGCTGGGATATAAGGATTGTCCCTTGGTGGGGCGCTGGTCCCTATGTGGGGCGAGGCCTCCGGTCTGCCTGTCCGACTGCCGTAGCGTCTATATCTCGAAACTTATGTACCCTATCATTGCTGTGCCGTCACTCCTGGTTCCGGTCGCCCGGTGTCTTCCTTCACCTCATCTCCCCCTCCCGGGGGCGTCGGTACAATATCCTCATTCCTGGATCGGTGCCGAATCCCCTCCACTTAACAGTCCAATCCAATCTCAAATAAATGTTTTTGTGTTGTTAACCATTTTCGAAATATTCTTTGCCATTAGTTTATATTTTTAAATACTTCTACTTTTTTCAAGTGGTAAGTCGCTACTCGTCTTTTCTCGTGGTCATGCAGAAAGCCATCACATAGCGACCTGCTTTTTAAAAATCTGAATATTACTTTAGTCTACCGCATCATTCTTATACCTACAACGACGTTTAATGAAAGTTTGTCTCGATGAACAAGAAGCAGATAGAGCACAGTAAGGCTAGTTTGTAGAAGAGTAGACAGAGAAACTCATGTGAATGTAACTCGTCAGGAATGTTTGTTTATAAGCTGGCGTAATTGTGACAGTTGATACACGCTGAGATGTTTCCCCCAGGACCTGACACTACTCAGCGTCCCCATTAAGCTACCCTCCCTCATTAGACTATTATGGAAGCAAAACCTAAAGATTCGTTTCATTTCACTTAAAGTATCGTGTTTCAGAAGGGGGGAGTAAATACCAGCTACCACAAAAGGCTCGAGATTTATGGCCTACTTTACCGGTTCATGAAAAAACAAACAAACAAAAGTTGTGGAGGCTCCGGTGGCATAGAGGGTATCGCATGTTGGGTTACTGCAATACCAATCTATAACACGTCTCCAGACTGTATCACCGTTTCATAAAACATTTCACTTCGGTTCAGTCGCTCAAAACTCAGGGTTTGTTTCTTTGTATTGAATACAAACTCACACACTTGCACTGATTCCCACCAGAGGTTGCACGTTAGAGAAAAATCTGATCTGTTACACTCACATGACTTTCTCTACTCTTGTCCAAACTTTTTTCTATAAAAGCTTATTCTCCTTATGCTTCATGTTAATCGAGAATTGCGAAGGGGAATTGGTAGGTTTTAAGCGATAGTCAAATATTTTAAGAGCTGGTTGCTATGTGGAGTATTCCATTCTCTTTGTATTACCAGGACAAAAAAGAAAGAAAGAAAAAAACAAGCAATATCTCGAAAATGGTTCACTCAACAAACAAAATGTATATGACATATATTGTGTATTTTAACACGATCTACATTTTTTGTGTAGTAAGATTTTGTCTATCTCTTATGGTTTACCAGTTATGCAAACGTCGCTCACAATGAAGAATACTTTTGGAGACATTCTCAGAAAATTCGAGATATGCAATTCATTCGCCATAAAAATGTCTTAAACTTTAGGTATTTTATTCAAAATTGTTAGAGCCATTTTTGAGAAAATTAAAATTTTCGAAAAATGTTCCATGTAAAGGCTAATCTGGGGTGGGGGGATTTTGTTGAAAACCTTCTTGTCGCATCTGTGGAAGATACTGAACCTAAATACCAAGTTTGTTGTTTATCCGACTGTTCGTTTGAGTTATGCTGTTCACAGACATGTTTCCAAAAATGCTTTATATGCATTCAGTGCACCTCAAAACATGTATTTCCGGTGTAATCTCGGTACCGAATTTTTGTGTGGAATGCAATACTTCCCCTTACTTACTAGTAGAGAAAGTAAAGAGACTGTAACCTGGAGTTAATATTCTTGTTCCTCTTCTATCATATATAGGATGTTTCAAATGTAAAACATAATACCAATAAAACTAAAAGAGGAAATATTGCAATTAACCTAAAACTACGATATTAAGATTTCGTGGAATTGCACGTTTTGAGTCCTCTATGAAAAAGAAAGAAAGAAAAGAAAAAAAACAGAAAAAGTTCGCGCACGTGCGTATGTGAAAGGTATCACTCAAAAACGAACAGTCGGTTAAATGCCAAACTTCATATTTAAGTTCAGGACCTTCCAAGGTTGAAACACGAAGATTTTCAAGAAAAGTCCCCATCCCAAACTATCCTCATATGTAAAAATATATATTTCGTTATTTTCTATTTTCTTAATAATTGCTCTAATTTTCATTAAAATAGTGTTTGTTTAAGATGTTCGCATGGCAAATAAAATTTACATCTTGAAGCACGTAATTTATGTCAATGTTTTTACTTTCTCTACTACGTATAGTAAGTAGGGGAAGTATTGTATTCCACTCAAAAATTCGATACCGAGATTTCACCGGAAATACATGTTTTGAGACTCCCTGAATCCAAAAAAAAGCATTTTGGAAACATCTCCGTGTGTGTGTCTGTGTGTGTGTTGTGTGTATGTGTGTGTGTGTGTGTGTGTGTGTCTGTGAACAGCATAACTCAGAAACGAACAGTCGGATAAACACCAAACTTGGTATTTAGGTTTAGTATCTTCCAGAGATGCGACACGAAGGTTTTCAAGAAAATACCCCCACCCCAGAGTACCCTTTACATAGAACATTTTTCGAAAATTTTAATTTTTTCAAAAATGGCTCTAACGATTTTGATTAAAATATCATATGTTTAAGGTATTTTCATGAAAAATGAAATGTATATCTCGAATTTTCTGGGAATGTCTCCAAAAGTGTTCTTCATTCTGAACGTCTTTTGTATAACTGGTAAACTATACGAGATAGACAAAATTTTACTGCACAAAAAATGTAGATCGTGTTAAAATACACAATTTATGTCATATACATTTTTGTTGTTAGTGAACCGTTTTCGAGATATTGCTTGTTATTCCCTTAAATTTTCCAATACTAATACTTTTTCTCAAATTCGTTATTCATTTTTTTTATGTCCTGGACATGCAAAGAGAATGGAATGCGCTACATAGCAACCAGCGCTTAAAATATTTGACTATCGCTTAAAGCCTATCATATTCCCCTTGCATCTACAAGAAAATTACCAATAAGATTGACATCTCGATATCTCGATTAACATGAAGCAGATGGTGAATAAGCGTTTGTAAAAATAGTTTGTACAAGAGTAGAGAAAGTCATGTGAACGTAACACATCAGAATTTTTTTGTGGTTTTAACCATTTCCATGTATTCTTTATTATTTATTTGTATTTCCAAATACCTACTTATATTTTTCAAGTGGCATGTCTCTTCGTATTTTCTCAGGTCACACAAATAACGTGAAACTTCAAAGCAATCACACATCGACCCGCTTTTAAAAATCTGAGTATTGCCTTAACCTATTGTTTCGTTCTTATACCTACAAAAGTGCATAATTGTGTAATGAAAGTTTATCTCAATTGACAAGGAGTAGATAGCTTTTGTAAGGATAGTTTGTAGAAGAGTGAGTGGAGAAAGTCATATGAACGCAATAGAACAGATTTTGTTTATAAAAATGCTCAGACACGTGATATTTAATATTTCAAGAAGAATATTTTACAATGAGAATCAGTGTTGGTGTGACGTCGAAAATATTTTTAAATTGTAATTAATATTGACTTTCTCTACTAGTATAGTAAGTAGGGAAAGTATGGTATTCAACCCAAAAATTCGATATCCAGATTTCACCGGAAATACATGTTTTGAGCCCCTGAATAAAAAAAAATGTTTTTAGAAAAAGGTCCGTGGTCCCCACCCCAGACTCCCCTTTACGTGGAGTATTTGTCGTCCTCCGTGGTGTAGTGGTTACCATGCTATCCTCCACTGACGCAGAGCGATGGATTTTTGCGGGCGTAAAAATCCTTAGCATGGCTTGATTCGGAAGAGAAGTAAAGCTGGTGGTCCCGTGTCGTAGATTTACGGCACATAAAAGAATCTCAAGCCTGATAAAGAGGCCTCTGAGTAAAATTACCGGTCTTTCACGCCCAACTTATAGGTGAATGGGACGCTAAGGACCACAGCAGTTAAAGACCTCCATTAATAAAACTCAATTTAATTTAACATGAAGCATTTTTCGAAATTTTTTATTTTCTCTAAATCGGCTCTAACAATTGATAGAAATATCACACGTTTAAAATATCTTCATGAAAATGAAGTGTTTATCTTTAATTTTCTGAGTCATCTTCATTGTGAATGGCTTTTGCATAACTGGTAAACCGTAAGAGAGAGACAAAATTTTACAGCACAAAAAATACAGATCTCGTTAAAACACAATTGAAGTATATACATTTTCTTGTCGAGTGAACTATTTCCGAGATATTCCTTATTTGTTTGAATTTTCCAATACTTAAATTTTTTTTCAAATGGGAATTCGTTATTTCTTACTTTCTCTACTACGTATAGTAAGTAGGGGAAGTATTGTATTTCACCCATAAAATCCAATACCGAGATTTCACCGGAAAATCATGTTTTGAGACCCCCTGAATAAAAAAAAAGCATTTTTGGAAACATGTCCTGTGTGTGTGTGTGTGTGTGTCTGTGTGTGTGTGTGTGTGTGTGTGTGTGTGTGACTGTGAGCAGCATAACTCAGAAACGAACAGTCGGATAAACACCAAACTTGGTATTTAGGTTCATTATCTTCCATAGATGCGACACAAAGATTTTCAAGAAAATCCCCCCACCCCAGATTACCCTTTACATGGAACATTTTTCGAAAATTTTAATTTTCTCAAAAATGCCTCTAACGATTTTGATTAAAATATCATATGTTTAAGATATTTTCATGACAAATAAAATGTAGATATCTTGAATTTTCTGGGAATGTCTCCAAAAGTATTCTTCATTGTGAACAACTTTTGCATAACTGGTAAACCATAAGAGATAGACAAAATTTTACTACACAAAAATGTAGATCGCGTTAAAATACACAATTTATTTCATATACATTTATTTTGTTGTGTGCACCATTTTCGAGATATTGTTTGTTGTTCCCCTAAATTTTCCAATACTTAGACTTTTCTCAAATTCATTATTCATTTTTTTATGTCCTTGACATGCAAAGGGAATGGAATACTCCACATAGCAACCAGCTCTTAAAAGATTTGACTATCGCCTATAACCTACCATATTCCCCTTGCATCTACAAGAAAATTAGCAATAAGATTGACATATCGATTAACATGAAGCAGTTGGAGAATAAGCGTTTGTAAAAATAGTTGAGAAAGTCATGTGAGTGTAACACATCAGATTTTTCTGAAAGGTACGTAGTTATTTTCTTTACTTGCGTGCAAAATTTCATTTGTTTCATATAGAAGCTTTGGTTTGATTGCATTTAATTCTTGATTGGTGTATATAATTTTGTGAAAAGGAACGCTTTCCCCTGATAAACTGAAATTGTGATACATGATGGAAGTTGACAACAACATGAGTAGAATAGAAACAGAATTCAAGCACGAGCACATACGAAGCGTCTCAAAATATTAAATTCGATTTATCTCAGGATTAAAACAAATGAATTAATTTTAGTTTTATTGGTCTGTAGCAGTTAGTTACTCATAATTATTATCATCTCATCTTCTTGTTCCTTGTTACTTTTTCTAACGTGTAAATAGTAAGTAGAGAATGTATTGCATTCCACCCAAAAATTCGATACCAAAATTTCACCGGAAATACATGTTTAGAGGCCCCGAATAAAAAAGAAGCAATTTTAAAAAAGCTTCGTTTGTGTGTGTGTTTGAACAGCATAACTCAGAAATGAACAGACGGATAAACACCAAACTTGGTATTTAGGTTCAGTATCTTCCAGAGATGCGACACAAAGGTTTTCAAGAAATTCCCCCCACGAGTAGAAATCCTACGGTCAAAATAAAACCATTTTAACACGTGTGGCTTATACAATTTTTTAGATAGCGCTAAAATTTGTAAACTATCAATAAAATAATATATTGATTCCTGAAACTAAGAGAAATCACGTTTAGAATGAGATCAAGTCTTACGTGCAGCGAAATGTCAGATATTTTGTTGATTCGCTAACAGCCATTTTCAGTGAAATTATTTTCAACATGTTTTTGTGGTGTTATTGTTTCTGCTACTTCTATAATTTCATGTGGCTCTTCCATTTCATTTTCTGGTGACTTCATAGTTGCCACCATTTAAACTGTATGTTGGATACACTAGATAAAAGAATAACGTTTTAGATCAAAGAAAGCAGAAAGCTGCCAATATAATTTACAGGTTAACTCTACAACGAATTGCGACAAATTGAAGTATGGAGATTTGTATTGTGAACCGAATAAACCCCTATTTTTAACACTTGTATCATAATCCACTATTACTAACTCTGTGTAAAAATGTTTTGCTTTATTTACTTTTACTTATATTGTAATCAAGCTGGTTAGCAAGGCATGCTAAATAATTATATAGAGAGAGGAAATTACTGACATTAAAATTCAGTATTTTATAATTAACAGTCAGACGATTATTTTTATCGTTGGTCGCAGTCTTATGTGTCTTTACCAAAGAGGTTAAGTTGGGGGCCTGGGAGTGCGGAATGTTCATATTCCAACTTCACTTCTACTTCGATGTATACGTTAAGGACTTCTGTGTTATCTAAAAACTATGTATTTAAATAAATATGGGACCAGGTCGATGCACAGGTCTAAAACTTAACCCATTAGTTATCTAAAAATGACTAGACCATTCCGGCCGATGATTGTTCCACCACCAAAGGTTACTATGGAGCATTTCGAGACTTGGGAGATTGTCGGGGGGAGGTTAAGAAAGTCAGACATTCCGCCGATGTTTCACGTCATTTTACATGAATATCCAGGGAGTTTTCAGCTGTTTTTATGAATAGCCGAGGCTGTACGAAATTGCAATAATAACGGGTAAAGGGAAGTATTCACCATAAAGTTATTTAGACCTTGTACATTTATTTTATAAAGAACGGTGATAAAGTAATTATTGACAGGAAGATATAAAAATTAAATCATGAAATGATAGATAAAGAAATAATTGCAATAAATAATTTTTGTATATTAAATAAAAAATCAAGCTTGAGTTGAAAGGTTTGTCTGGAGATAAAGGTCATTAGCGAGTTATGTTAAGAGATATATTAGTATAAAAGTTCCTAGAACACAGTTAGAAGTTGAGTTCACTAGGTACATTTGCAAAGTCGCGTAGGCAGCAATTCTGTAAACTAGAAAAGTGAAAGGTACGGCTTAGCAACAAGGTAAGAGACGCATAGTTGGATTTTAAGATTGGACGCGCGAAAAGGAATGTTGGAAGGAGTATTGCTATGTGAGTGGAGCTTAAGGAAAGTTCATGCATTCTAATCAGCGGTACATTCGTGACACATTCATGTGCACATTCTTGTGTGTAACCTTTAAGTTTGTGTAGCGCATATGAACACGCCGGCGTTACAAAGATTTAGCGGTTATTGCGAGGGATCCTTCCCAGTAACATTTCAGCGACTTACGGCAACTGACGCTTCGCTTAATTATTGTTATAGAAGTAGTTAGTTCGTAAATTCAACAGTCGGCGACTCTTCTCATACAGAATATTCTAGTCAATATTAAAATTGACCAGCTAACTAAACCGGTGTTATCCTTTCAAATTACACTCACGCATATCCTGAGATATAGCTATACCACTGAGCAGCTGGTGAACGAGACAACACAAAGCGAGCTAGGGGATGACGACAAAGCAGGTAACATTATATGTTACCTAGTTGGTGCGACTTCGAAATACGAGGGGCGTCCAACAAGTAAGTTTCCCTATTTTATAAAAAAATCACACACAATTGATCATGTTGAATTAATCCTTCTGTTACTTTTCAACATAGTCAACATGTTTTTCCAAGCATTTCTGGGGATGTGACACAACTTTTTCCAAGCCAGTGTTGTACCAGGTCGGGTCCTGTGCTCGCAACCAGCTGATCACCGATTTGACTTCATTCGGTGTTAAAAGTGCTTACCTTTGAGAAGGAGGAACATGTGAAAATCACTTGGGGCAAGCTCCGGTGAATATGAAGGATATGAGAAAACATCCAAGTTGAATCTTGATCCAGGCGGAGCTCAGAAGATTCAACTGGGAACTTTTCTCGCATCCTCCATATTCACCAGATCTTTTCCCAAGTGATTTTCACATGTTCCCCTGACTCAAAGGTGGAGGTAAGCACTTTAACACCGTGACGAAGATCAATCAGAAGTGAACAGCTGGTTACGAACAAAGGACCCAACCTGGTACAACACTGGCTTGGAAAAACTTGTGTCACGTCCCCAAAAATGCTTGGAGAAACATGTTGACTATGTAGAAAAGTAACAGAAGGATTGTACAATATAAATAAAGTTAATTAAACATAATCAATTGTGTGTAAGGTTTTTTTTTTATAAAATAGGGAAGCTTACTTATTGGACGACCCTCGTAGCAGCATCAAAATTTGAAGCAAAGGGTACGGTTTCAAAGGGATAAGCAAAAGAAATTAATCAATTCTTTATTCGAGTTTAAAAAGCTAATTTGCAATGTCGGGAAAGTCAGCTAGTAGGAATGTTTTGGACTGATATGTGAAATGAGCAGAGAAAAATTCGTATGAATGTTATACACCATACTGTCACAAAACTGAGAATTTTTAGGAGAAGAAAATTTTATCATACATACTAGGAAGACACCTGTGTTTTAAACTCAAAATAAGTGTTTGTATTTCTGTGATATTCACAGGCGAAATATGGGCTTTATAGTATTAGGTGTTTATTTCCTGTTCTTTAATGAGGGTAGAGAAAGCAAAAAAGAAATCTCCAAGCCATTAATCTCTTAAACGGAATACAGAATGCAGGTAATTAAGCACGTTTTCATACCCGTATGTCTTCCAGCATTAAAACACGTTTTATATCAGAGCCTGTGTATATACCCATATATACAAGCTAATCCCAGAAACTATTATAATAATTCTTTCACCAATGAAAAGAACTGTTCTTCCCGACAGATTTAGCCTGCACCTAAGCGGTCTTTTAATTTCAACACCTAGTTACTAGAACAGCAGAAACGATTTACAAGTTTGGATATTAGAATACGAACATTCTGGAATCTAGTAGAATATATTAGGATGACTTTGTATTTTCAAGTTGTTGAGAATGTGTCTAAAAACAAAATATATAAAACATAATTACAACAGTGGCCACGATATAACAGCTAAGTCTTAGAGGAATTCTATGCAAATAGAAGACAGAGCGAAACAAACGACAATCGGATCTTGATTATAACAGTACGATATATATGTGGTATTTTATATTTTATCAAATGCTGCAGATGTGTGTAATGAGGCAGTAACTCTATTCTAATTCTACACAAGTATATAGTGAAGTTTCTGGATACCAAAACCTTTTTACTTTCTCTACTACGTATAGTAAGTAGGAGAAGTATTGTATTCCACCTAAAAATTCGATACCGAGATTTCACCGGAAATACATGTTTTGAGGCCCCCTGAAACAAAAAAAGCATTTTTAGAAACATGTCCGTGTGTGTGTATGTGTGTGTGAACAGCATAACTCAGAAACGAACAGTCGGATAAACACCAAACTTGGTATTTAGGTTCAGTATCTTCCAGAGATGCGACACGAAGGTTTTCAAGAAAATACCCCCACCCCAGATTACCCTTTACATGGAACATTTTTCGAAAATTTTAATTTCCTCAAAAACGGCTTTAACGATTTTGATTAAAATATCATATGTTTAAGATATTTTTATGACAAATGAAATGTATATCACGAATTTTCTGGGAATGTCTCCAAAAGTACTCTTCATTGTGAACGACTTTTGCATAACTGGTAAACCATAAGAGATAGATAAAATTTTACTACACAAAAAATGTACATCGCGTTAAACTACACAATATATGTCATATACATTTTTGTTGTTGAGTGAACCATTCTCGAGATATTGCTTGTTATTCCCTTAAATTTTCCAATACTATACTTTTTCTCAAATTCGTTATTCATTTTTTGTCCTGGTAAAGCAAAGAGAATGGAATACTCCACATAGCAACCAGCTCTTAAAATATTTTGAGTGTAGGTTAAAGCCTACAATTCCCCTTGCATCTACAAGCAAATTAACATAAGATTAACATCTCAATTAACATGAAGCATATGGAGAATAAGCGTTTGTAAAAATAGTTTGTACAAGAGCAGAGAAAGTCATGTGAGTGTAACACATCAGATTTTTTATGAATGTTGTAAGCAATGTATACTAAATATATAAATGTCTAATGCCTTGCTGTTGTTGGAACAAACCTATAAAGAGAGAGCGAGAGAGTTGTGTAATATCAACTACTCAATCTATATTCATAATTAATAACTGAAAATGTTGTTTTTTCCAGAGTTACAGATATATGCAAAGTACAATATGTTTAAATTGCTGGCTTGGGGGAGGGGTAGATTATTTATATCCACCAATTTCATCCCAGTTTTGTTGAAATATTGCTATTATGGGATTATTGTTTTCCTTGATTGTGTGGTGTTTATGTATTAAATAATAACGGGATCAGAGACAAGATACAAAATGCTTAAAATTATTTATATAAAAATGTCTGCATAACTGTTTCGCCTCTAAAGGATTTCTAAAAGGTGTACAACATTTCCAAAATGTCACATATTATCGGGAGGAGGTTTAAGAAGTTCGGAAATACAACACCCACCGATATTTTATTTAATTTACGTGAATTTTAGCGGATATTTGGTCCATTATTACGAATACTTTGGGGTTTACAAAAATACAGCTATTATCACAAAATGTTACTGGTTTTTATACATCCTAGGAATGTGTTGTCTTTGGCGTAAAAACACCTAATGGCAAAGCCGGTGCTGTCTGAGGCTTGTATTGGGAGGTTACATGTTCAAGTCCCGTGTGACGGCCAATCTGACTTGCGATGTCCACTCGCCAGGCAAATACTGGATTAGTCAAAAAAAGAAAAAAAAATGATATGCTACATTCACCTGAATTTCTCTACTCTCTATCGTATATTATTGAGTATACAAATTATTCTTGCGAAAGGTTATTTGTCTATTTTCTTCATTTTGATAGAAATAAAGGTTTGCAGAAACAGCTACATTACACATTTCGTTATAAATACAAAGAGAACAGCGATAGTCAAATGTTTAACAACTGGAGCTATATGCTGGTCTTAAAATTCCATACTGTTTCCATGACAAGGCGAGAAACAAACAAATAAGTAAATAAAATCTGAATATATGTCTCGGACTTTGCTTACTACACCAAAACATATATTCAAAGTATACGTTTATTCTCACAAGGCATTTACATTTTATATTACATCATATTTTTCAGATAAAATAACTACAAACTACACATTGTCTACAAAATGATAAATGAAAATAAATGAAAGAAAGAGAAAAGAAATTATTATATTAGAGTAAAGGTGAAAACATCATCTAATTATCTACAATTCTAAATTTTATATTCACGTACACTTGCCGGAAACGAGCAAACCTAGCACCTGGTAGCCAGCACTGAACCTTCTACTAAGCTGCTAATCGTTTTAATAAGTTTATTTGTATTTCCATTTTATTTACAATTTTCCTTAATTAAAAAATTATAATGTTTATTTATTTACCTTATAATATTTTATTTACTCTCCATATTCATCTTCTATTATCTTTCTTATTATTTATTTTATATATCATTAAGTTTTATCACTATATACTAAACGAGTATACCACTGTATTTAGTATATATATATATATATATATATATATATATATATATATTATATCACTATTATCACTAACTAATCGCGAGAAGCAACTGAAAATTCACAGGACTTGAAAAGAGTAACAAAGTATTGAACAATTCGAACCAATAATAACGGATATCTCGGAAATGGCTGATACCAAAAAAAATTTGATGGCTTACACTCACATGACTTTCTCTACTCTTGTACAAACTATTTTTACAAACGCTTATTCTCCATATGCTTCATGATAATCGAGATGTTAATCTTATTGCTAATTTTCCTGTAGGTGCAAGGGGAATATGGTAGACTTTAAGCGATAGTCAAATGTTTTAAGAGCTGGTTGCTATATGGCGCATTTCATTCTATTTGTATGTCCAGGACATAAAAAATGAATAATGAATTCCCATTTGAGAAAAAGTATTGGAAAATTTAAGGGAATAACAAGCAATATCTCGAAAATGGTTCACTCAACAAAAAAATGTATATGATATAAATTGTGTATTTTAACTTGATCTACACTTTTTGTGCAGTAAAATTTTGTCTATCTTTTATGGTTTACCAGTTATGCAAAAGTTGTTCACAATGAAGAGTACTTTTGGAGACATTCCCAGAAAATTCGAGATATACATTTCATTTGTCATGAAAATATCTTAAACATATGATATTTTAATCAAAATCGATAGAGCTATTTTTGAGAAAATTAAAATTTTCGAAAAATGTTCCATGTAAAGTGTAACCTGGGGTGGGGGGATTTTCTTGAAAACCTTCGTGTCGTATCTCTGGAACATACTGAACCTAAATACCAAGTTTGGTGTTTATTCGACTGTTCGTTTCTGAGTTATGCTGTTCACAGACACACACACAAACAAACACAGACACGGACATGTTTCCAAAAATGCTTTTATTGGATTCAGGGGGTCTCAAAACATATATTTCGGGTGAAATCTCGGTATTGAATTTTTGGGTGGAATACAATACTACCCCTACTTACTATACGTAGTAGAGAAAGTAAAAAGGTTATTTGAAATAAACTATGTGTTTTAAAGAGCTGTACATTGTTTTGTGTAGTACGTTTTCGTCTATCGCTTAACATTTACCAGTTATACAAAATTCCTTCCCAATTAAGTGGACTTCGCAGGCCGTTCCCAAAAAATTCAAGATATACATCTTATTTGTCATGTAAATATATTTAATATATGGTCTGTTAATAAAAATTGTTACAGCCATTTTTGCGAAAATCAAACTTGTTCCATGTAAAGGATATTTTGGGATGGGGGATTTTCTTGAAAATCTTCGTGTCGTATCTTTGGAAGATACTGAACGCATATACCAAGTTTGGTAGTCATCCGACTTTTCGTTTTGTAATTATGCTGTTCACGGTCACATATACATACATGAACGTTTTCTAAAATGCCTTTTTACTTTCTCTACTACGTATAGTAAGTAGGGGAAGTATTGCATTCCGCCCAAAAATTCTATACCGAGATTTCGCCGGAAATACATGTTTTGAGACCTCCTGAATCCAAAATAAATCTGATGTGTTACACTCACATGACTTTCTCTACTCTTGTACAATCTAATTTTACAAACGCCTATTCTCCATATGCTTCATGTTATACGAGATATCGAGATGTCAATCTTATTGGTAATTTTCTTGTAGATGCAAGGGGAATATGGTAGGTTTTAAGCGATAGTCAAATATTTTAACGCTGGTTGCTATGTGGCGCATTCCATTCTCTTTGTGTGTCCAGGACATAAAAAAAATGAATAACGAATTTGGGAAAAAGTATAAGTATTGAAAAATTTAAGGAAATAACAAGCAATATCTCGAAAACGGTTCACTCAACAAAAAAAATGTATATGACATAAGTTGTGTATTTTAACGCGATCTACATTTTTTGTGAAGTAAAATTCTGTCTATCTCTTACGGTTTACCAGTTATGCAAAAGTCGTTCACAATAAAGAATACTTTTGGAGACATTCCCAGAAAATTCGAGATATACATTTCATTTCTCATGACATTATCTTAAACATATGATATTTTAATCAAAATCGTTAGAGCCATTTTTGAGAAAATTAAAATTTTCGAAAAATGTTCCATGTAAAGGGTAGTCTGGGGTGGGGGGATTTTCTTGAAAACCTTCGTGTCGCATCTCTGGAAGATACTGAACCTAAATACCAAGTTTGGTGTTTATCCGACTGTTTGTTTTTGAGTTATGCTGTTCACAGACACACACACACACACAGACACACACACACACACACACACAGACACACACACACACAGACACACACACGGACATGTTTCCAAAAATGCTTTTTTTGGATTCAGTGGGTCTCAAAACATGTATTTCCAGTGAAATCTCGGTATCGAATTTTTGGGTGGAATGCAATACTTCCCCTACTTACTATACGTAGTAGAGAAAGTAAAAAGCATTTTTGGAAACATGTCTGTGTGTGTGTCTGTGTGTCTGTGAACAGCATAACTCAAAAACGAACAGTCGGATAAACACCAAACTAGGTATTTGGGTTCAGTATCTTCCAGAGATGCGACATGAAGGTTTTCAAGAAAATCCCCCCACCCCAAACTACCCTTTACATGGAAGATTTTTCGAAAATTTTAATTTTCTCAAAAATGGCTCTAACGATTTTGATGAAAATATCATATGTTTAAGATAATGTCATGAAAAATGAATTGTATATCTCGAATTTTCTGGGAATGTCTCCAAAAGTATTCTTCATTGTGAACGACTTTTGCATAACTGGTAAACCATAAGAGATAGACAAAATTTTGCTGCACAAAACATGTAGATCGCGTTAAAATACACAACTTATGTCATATACATTTCTTTTGTTGAGTGAACCGTTTTCGAGATATTGCTTGTTATTTCCTTAAATTTCCCAATACTTATACTTTTTCTCAAATGCGTTATTCATTTTTTTATGTCCTGGACATGCAAAGAGAATGGAATGCGTCACATAGCAACCAGCGTTAAAATATTTGACTATCGCTTAAAAGCTACCATATTTCCCTTGCATCTACAAGAAAACTACCAATAAGATTGACATCTCGATATCTCGATTAACATGAAGCATATGGAGAATAGGCGTTTGTAAAATTAGATTGTACAAGAGTAGAGAAAGTCATGTGAGTGTAACACATCAGAGTTTTTTTTTGATTCAGGCGATCTCAAAACACATATTTACGGTTAAATCACAATTACAAAGTTTTGGGTGGAATGCAATGCTTACTCTACCTTCTATGTACTGGTGGAGAAAGTAAAAATGAAAATAATCTCATGTGAAGTTTTTCTACAAATGACAAATTTAATATATCCTATTAAATTACAGGTTTTGAATAAAAACTATTCTTTATATATATTATACTGTTCATTATACCTATAATTGTGTCTAACTTGTGCTTAGAACTTGAGCAATCAACCTTCAAATGTTTAGCAGCGGTAACGAGCTCTTGGAAGAAAGAAAAAAGGAGAATCGCAAACTCTCGAGTATTTCCGTTGCATGAGCTCTTGGGAAAGCGTAAACATGCAACATGGAGTCTTTCGAAAGCTTTACGGTTTACCAGTTGAACAAAATTCATTCAGAATGAAGAGAACCTCACAGGTAATTGATAGAAAATGCAACATATATTGTGTTACCCATCAAAGTTCTTAAACATGTAATATTTTAATAAAATAAAATAAAGGCTATTTAGGATACAAAATAAAAAGTAACAAATATTTACTTTCTCTACTACGTACAGTAAGTAGGGGAAGTATTGTATTGCACACAAAAATTCGATACCGAGATTTCACCGGAAATACATGTTTTGAGACCCCCTGAATCCAAAAAAAGCATTTTTGGAAACATGTCCGTGTGTGTGTCTGTCTGTGAACAGCATAACTCAGAAAGGAACAGTCGGATAAACACCAAACTTGGTATTTAGGTTCAGTATCTTCCAGAGATGCGACACAAAGGTTTTCAGAAAATCCCCCCACTCCAGATTACCCTTTACATGGAACATTTTTCGAAAATTATAATTTTCTCAAAAATGGCTCTAACGATTTTGATTAGAATATCATATGTTTAAGATATTTTTATGACAAATGAAATGTATATCAGGAATTTTCTGGGAATGTCTCCAAAAGTGTTCTTCATTGTGAACGACTTTCGCATAACTGGTAAACCATAAGAGATAGACAAAATTTTACTACCAGCTATTAAGAGATATGTCTATGCTTAAAAGCTACTGTATTTCTATATTGCCCTTGTAAATACAAAACAAGGGATACATAGTTCGCCTTAAGCGATAGTCAAATATTTTTAGAACTGATCGTTATGTGTAAAATGTAATTCTCTTTGCATGTCAAAAGATCCGTTTCTGCAAATGTTTATCTCGATTAATATGAAAAAGATGGAGAATAAGAGTTTGTAAAAATAGTTTGTACAAGAGTAGAGAAAGTCTTGTGAGTGTAACACATCAGATTTTTCAAAGTGGCATTCGTTTTCTCGTGGTCATGGAAAGAGCGTGGAATTTTAAAGCCATCACATGTTGACACGTTCTTTAAAAATCTGACTATCGCTTTAGCCTGTTGCCCTTATACGAGCTTCAACGAAATGTGCAATGAAAGTGTACTTGTATTAACAAGTTGGAGTAGAAGGGGAGTAGAGAAACTCATGTGAATGCAACACATTAGCTTCTTTTGTATACAACCGCACAGTTCTATTCATTCTTATCGAATTTTATGCATTTTGTCATATGTGATAGACAAAATCTTGCTTCAGAAGAAATATAGAATTCATTAGATATAACATACAAGGTTTTTTATAAGTATGGAATAATGCAAATAGAATTAAAATTAACTCATTTTTTAAAAAATGCTCGGAGATGTAAAATTTAATATTTTGAAAGGACAATTTTACAAAAAGGAAACAGTATCTTTAGCCATTATTTTACAAGAATGACATTGACAACATTTTAAATTACAACATAAGTTGTTTTTGAAAGGTAATTTATTGTAGATTTCGGATTTTAGGCTAAATGACTATTTTTATGTGAATAAATAAAGTAAAACTAGTTAAATATCCTCACATTTCATATGAAATATAGATATACGGAAAGGGTCTGTGGTGCCTAAAATGCATATTTTGACCATTAAAACCCATTTTAAGCTTTTAGGGCCTAAAAGTGCCTATTTTACATTTGTGCTGTTTCATTATTACTATTTTTATTTTTGCTTGCAGCAATGAAAGATAAGGTATTGATATAATGGGATTGCTTTGTTTAAAATACTTTGTACCTAATAGTTTGGCTGTAGGAACGAAACATTATGGGAAAAAGACTGGTTTATTTTAGCACTTTAGCAAGCAGATTCATTCGTATAGTAGAAAGAGAAACTGAATAATTACCCCCTCTAGATCCTTTGTCATCCTTTGGTATTGGTCGGTGACTGCAGTACGGCAGAAATCCCTTTCAAATAGCGTATTTTAACTGTTTATATTCACACAATCGCAAGATTTTATGTTTTCTCTGTTGTTTTTCAAATGTATTTCAAGCAGTTCTTTAATATTCCTATCTTTATAAATGTATTGTCTTCTGCAAACAAGATTTTGGGGATGGCTTCATGTCAGCTCTTGGATATTTGGGACACAGTGTTATACTTATACTGTATGGTGCATTTCCACTGTGATGTTCTCCGTGGTGTGGTGGTTACCATGCTAGCCTCGCGGCTTCAACCCCGGTGGAGGGCGATGGGTTTTTTCGGGCGTAAAAATCCTTAGCATGGCTTCCTTCGGAAGGGAAGTAAACTGGTGGTCCCGTGTCGTAGATTTACGGCACGTAAAAGAACCTAAAGCCTGATATAGAGGCCTCTGAGTAAAATTACTGGTCTTTAACGCCACACATGGAATGGGACGCTGAGGACAACAGTAGTTAAAAAGCATTAAATAAAACTCAATTTATTTTTAATTTTTTTTCCACTGTGATGTATTCAGTTTTGAGAGACCTTTTATAAGCTGAAATTACATATTAACAAAAATAAATTGATAGTTTAAGACATAATAAAATTTTTCTAGGGATAATAATCTAGTAAATGTACTGTTTTTGTTGTATAATTTTAATACTCAGTAATTAATTGCATTTATAACCTTCAGAAAGAAGAAATACGTTTTAGATACATAAAATGCAATGTATAGCGCGTAGAAACTATTTTTGGTGAATAAAAATGTCTTCCGAGGCTATTTGGGTGCCTAAAATTTGGTTTTTAAGGGCCTAAAAATCCAAGGTCTTAGTCAGTTGAATTTTGTCCCATACAAAGGTTTGGTTGCTATGAGAACAGATGCCTCTTCACTTGATTTCTTTTTATGGGAGCATTTGAAATGTAGAGTCTATGTTACAAGGCGTGTTAATATGGAAGAGTTATAAATGAGTATCAGAGATATACCACCAGCAGTGATTAAAAATATTCAACAAGAATTCACATTTGACTTAGCCACTGCCAAATTATAAATGGGGAGCATTTTGAACACCTTATTAAATAAGTAATTACAATTTCATTTTTTGCATCGTTTAAATTGTTCCTATAGCAACTAAAGCTTTTGTATCAGACATAAACTTGTTTATGCAACTAAATGAGATAACTAGTTTACAGAAAAATAGTGAAAAATTTCTGATGGGTTACACTCACATGACTTTCTCTACTCTTGTACAAAACTATTTTTACAAACGCTTATTCTCCATATGCTTCATGTTAATCGAGATGTTAATCTTGTTGCTAATTTTCTTGTAGATGCAAGGGGAATTGGTAGGCTTTAAGCGATAGTCAAATATTTTAAGAGCTGTTTGCTATGTGGAGTATTCCATTCTCTTTGCATTACCAGGACAAAAAATGAATAACCAATTCCCATTTGAGAAAAAGTATAAGTTTTGGAAAATTTAAGGGAATAACAAGCAATATCTCGAAAATGGTTCACTCAACAAAAAAATGTATATAACATACATTGTGTGTATTAACACGATCTACATTTTTTGTGTAGTAAAATTTTGTCTATCTCTTATGGTTAAACATATGATATTTTAATCAAAATCTTAGAGCCATTTTTAAGAAAATTAAAATTTTCGAAAAATGTTCCATGTAAAGGGTATCTGGGGCGGGGAGTTTTTCTTGAAAACCTTCGTGTCGCATCTCTGGAAGATACTGAACCTAAATACCAAGTTTGGTGTTTATCCGACTGTTCGTTTCTGAGTTATGCTGTTCACAGATCGACACACAGACACACACACGGACATGTTTCCAAAAAGGCTTTTTTTGAATTCAGGGGGGTCTCAAAACATATATTTCCGGTGATATCTCGGTATCGAATTTTTGGGTGGAATACAATACTTTCCCTACTTACTATACGTAGTAGAGAAAGTAAAAATAATCGTTGTCATTTAAAATGTGTGTAGATGACCTCACACCTGTATCTACAATAATGGCTGAAAATTTTGTTTCTTTTTTGTAGATTTTTTGCTTTCAAAACAAATTTCACGTGTTCTAGTATTTGTTAATAATGAGTTAATTTTAGTTTTGTTTGTATAATTCCTTACATATGAAAGATCCTGTATAAGAAACTGAGGTAATACTAACCATTTCCTATATATTTGCTCTTGTTCGTTTGAATTTTCACAATTTTAAGCACCACGCTTTCAGATTGTGATACAGTTGTTCTTTTGTTTCTGATGTGGTCGTGCAAAGACTGGTTATAAAGAGAGAGCCAAAAGACTACAACCGTCTGCGCGGAGTTTTTCCTGTCCGCGTCCTCGGCGCTCGCTACCGTCTGCCGCTATCATAGAAACTTTATGAAAGTGTGTTTGAGGACAGAACTATTAATAGAGATTTGTGGCCTCCTCGGTCCCTCGACCTAACCCCCTGCGATTTCTATTTCTGGGGTAAGTTAAAACAAAGTATACAAGACAAACCCACACACCCTGGAAGAATTAAAACAAAATATTCCCCAGGAAATTGCCAGCATTTCTCAACGTGAACTACGGCGAGTGATGGACTGTTTCCTAAAGAGGCGCCAAAATGTACCTATGGACAACGACGGTGGCCAGTTTCAGCATCTCCTTTCATAAAGTTGGTAAATAAAGCCTTTAAAAGTAGTTTTAAAAATGTTGTATGGTTTCATCCGCGCCTTTCTATGATAGCAACAGGGGTAGCGAGCGCCGAGGACGCGGATAGGAAAAACACGCGCAGCCGGTTCGTAGTTTTTTGGCTCTCTCTGTAGTATGCTTAACACAGAGAAAGAGTTGAAGGTTCTCCTCTACATATAACCAAATGTATGTTTGCCTTGGCATGTAAATAAAGAAATTTCTAACAAATAAGCTTTCGAACTACTAATTCATAGAATAGCAATGAGCACAGATGGTTATTAAAGTGTGTTACTGTTACAAATAAGTTTTTTTACTTTCTCTACTACGTATAGTAAGTAGGGGAAGTATTGTATTCCACCCAAAAATTCGATACCGAGATTTCACAGGAAATACATGTTTTGAGACCCCCTGAATCCAAAAAAAACTTTTTTTTCGAAACATGTCGGTGTGTGTGTCTGTGTGTCTGTGAACAGCATAACTCAGAAACGAACAGTCGGATAAACACCAAACTTGGTATTTAAGTTCAGTATCTTCCAGAGATGCTACACGAAGGTTTTCAAGAAAATCCCCCACCCCAGATTACCCTTTACATTGAACATTTTTCGAAAATTTCAATTTTCTTGTAAATGGCTCTAACGATTTTGATTAAAATATCATATGTTTAAGATATTTTCATGACAAATGAAATGTATATCTCGAATTTTCTGGGAATGTCTCCAAAGTATTCTTCATTGTGAACGACTTTTGCATAACTGGTAAACCATAAGAGATAGACAAAATTTTACTGCACAAAAAATGTAGATCGCGTTAAAATACACAATTTATGTCATATACATTTTTGTTGTTGTGTGAACCATTTTCGAGATATTGCTTGTTATTGCCTTAAATTTTCCAATACTTATACTTTTTCTCAAATTCGTTATTCATTTTTTTTGTCCTGGTAATGCAAAGAGAATGGAATACTTCACATAGCAACCAGCTGTTAAAATATTTGACTATCGCCTAAAGCCTACCAATTCCCCTTGCATCTACAAGAAAATTAGCAATAAGGTTAACATTTCGATTAACATGAAGCATATGGAGAATAGGCGTTTGTAAAAATAGTTTGTATAAGAGTAGAGAAAGTCATGTGAGTGTAACACATCAGATTTTTTCTCTTCAACGTAAACAGATTTTATTTCTCTACTGCTCACCTATAGTAAGTGGAGCAGTAGTATATTCCACCCAAAAATTGGATATCAAGATTTCACGGAAATACACATTTTGAGACTCTGAATTAAAACAAAGTGGTACTTAAATTCAGCATCTTCCCAGGATGCGACACGAAGATCCCCAAAAACATCTCCCTACCCCAAACTACCTTTTACATGTTACATTTTTCGTTATTTTTTTATTTTCTCAAAAATGACTTCAACGATTTTGATTAAAATATCATCCAACTTTGTCCTACATTCGGCTTGTGTGAAAGAATAATTAAATACCATCAAAATGTTTAAGACATTTACATGACTAAACTGTTTATCTTGAATTTTCTGGGAATAGCCTGTGGAGGCCTGTCCATTCGGAATGAGATGCACAGAAAATACAGATCTCGTTAAAACACGCAATTTATGTCACGTAAAGCTTTATGGGGCATTAACTATTTCCGAGATATTCTTTGTTACTGGTTTAATTTTCAAATAATTTTACACTTTTTCCAAGAGGTAATCGCTATTCTTTTTTTTTTGTCGTCATACAAAAAACATAAAATTTCAAATTCATCCCACGGTGGTCCGTTCTTTAAAAATCTGACTATTTTCTTATACCTACAACGAAATGTGTAAATGTGTAATGAAAGTTAACCTCGATTAACAATAAGCAGACAGAAGAATAAAAGTTTCTGTAGAGTAGTTTGTGGAAGAGTGAGTAGAGAAAGCCATGTGAATATAACACATCAGAATTTTTTTCTGATGATTTTGAAACAATGTTTGAAAACATATTTAAAAGTACTGTAAATATAAGCAATCTTCACGTACTGACAAAATTAATGTGCTGTGTATAGCCGAAGCGCGTTGATGTGGCCCCGTGTTGTAGGAATGTTGGGCAGCCTGCCTGCAAGAACGTAGGCTTCAGGTCCTGCTGACATGTCTGCAACATCTCCTCGGCAATGGAGCAATATTTACATAGTTTTCTGTTACACTACCGCTCTGATTGTTGCCAGGCGCATCTTGACACTGTCAACTGTTTCCTCGTTTTAAATTTAAACTCTATACTGGGCTCAGCGTTCACCTTAACTCGTGTAAACTGTAACGAGAGAATTTAACGTTTGTTTGGAGACGAGATATTTCTGTTCCTGAGCTTGGAGCCTTGCTCGTGTCGTGGGTTCGAATCCCATCCGGACTTCGTATTATCTTCACATCTCTTCTACAAAATACTCTTAGAAAAGCTTAATTTTCTATCTGCTTCAGTTATTCGAGATAAACGTCTGCAGAAATAGTTTCATTACACATTTATTTGTAGGCACAAAGATGATAGAGGTAACCAAATCGATAGTAAGATGCTTAAAATCTAAGACTCCATCCTCTTTCCATGACCGCGAGAAACAACTGAATAGCGACAGCACTTTTACAAAATGACAAATTATTGAAAACTTCATACCAATAGTAATGGATATATCGGAAATGACTGCTGCCGGAAAAATATTTGAAGAAATAAATTGCATACTTTAAAGAGATCAACATTTTCTCTGTAGCAAGTTTTCGTCCATTTCTTATGTTTTACCCGTTATACAAAATTACACAAAATTCCTTCCGAATGAAGAGGACTCTGTTTTCAGAAAAGCCATCATATATCTACATTTTATTTGTATGTAAATATCTTAAATACCTATATGATATTTTAATCAAAATCAATTTATGTCATTTTTGAGAAAATCAAAACTATCTAAAGTTTTTCCATATAAAGAGTAGTTTTTGGTGGAGGTTGGAAGATATTCAATTTAAATACCCAACTTGGCACTCAAACGCTCTAATTCTAAAAAGAGTTACGCTGTTCGAGGATACACGAAGACACACAAACGATCCGTTTTCTAAAAATGCTTTTTTTGGGCTTAGAGGCTTCAAAACTTGTATTCCCAGTGAAACCTCAACATCGAATGTTTGGGCGGAATACAATGCTTCCTCTTATAAGGTAGGTGACAGAGGAAGTAAAAATCTGATTGTTACATTCACATGACTTTCTCTGCCCTCTATCGCTTATTAGTGGGTATACAAATTATTCTTATTAAAGCTTATTTTTTATATACTTCATTTTAATCCAGATAAACCTTTACAGAAACAGCTACATTACACATTTCGTTATAGATACAAAGAGAACAGCGATAGTCAAATGTTTAACAACTGGACGCTATATACTGGCTTTAACATGCCATACTGTTTCCATGACATCGCGAGAAACAACTGACAATCGACTGTGGCTAAGCTAATGACTAAGTATTGAACAATTCGAACCATTAATAACGGATATCTCGGGAATAGGTGTTGTCACAAAATGTTATTTTAAATAAACTGTGTGTTTTAAAGAGATCTACAATTTTTTGTGTAGTGCATTTTCATCTATCGCTTAACGTTCCAGTTATATGAGATTATACAAAATTCCTTCTGAATGAAGAGGGTTTCCAGGTTGTTCCCAGCAAATTCAAGATATACATTGCATTTGTCATGTAAATATCTGTAATATATGGTACGTATTGTAATCAGAATCTTTAGAGCCATTTTTTAGAAAATAAAAAAAAATCGAAAAAATGTTCCAAGTAAAGGTAGTTTGGGAAGCGAGGTTTTCTTGAAAATCTTCGTGTTGCATCTTTGGAAAGTACTGAACCCAAGTACCAAGTTTGGTGTTTATCAGACGTTTCGTTTTTGAGTTATCCTGTTCGTAGGCACACACGGACGTTTTTCTAAAAAACCTTTTCTTGAATTAGGGTCCCCAAAACATGTAGTTCCGATGAAGTCTCGGTATCGAATTTTAGGGTGGAATGCAGTACCTTCTCTACCTACTATGTACGTGGTAGAGAAAATGAAAATGGCTGCCTATGGTGGCTTTGTAATTGCACCTCATATTTAAAAAGCTTGATCTCGCCCTGTACATTTCTAAAGAGAATTATAGAGGTGCTTAGTTACGGTGTTCTACTGAAACATATAACAAGCTTTTTGCTTATTTTGGGTGCGTCTGTGTCCTATATTGTTGAGAAAGTCCAAAAACTGTAAATTATTGGCATTTACGGCTTATGAGTAGATATCTACATTTTGGGTGTTCACAAAATGTTAAATTCAGATTGCCCTGAAAATGTGGAATAGCATCTGCTGCATAATGATTATGAACAGATTGAAACAACTGCAGCCGCTCCAAACAACACAATATAACAATAATAATAATGAATAACTTTGTGAAGAAATAAAAGGTTGTTTTTGTGGAGGTTTGTTGTGTACCTACGTAATTTAAGAACAACGTTTTAGTGCAAGAACGAAGTAATCTGTAAATTAAATAGTTGATAATGTGGACGGTATGGAGAAGTTTCCGCGCTTGTGTACGTTACCTCACATGGTAAAGGTAAACGTACGTGGCCCCGGGAGGGAAGGATGAGAGGAGAGTCTCGAAGGGCGACCAGATGCAGGAGCCGACGAGCGCAAGAATGGACGGGGTCCCTAACGTTTCCAGATAGAACGCATCCTACGCTGGACGGTCCCTGCCCACAAGCCACCAACCTCCAGGGTTCCCCGGAGCGGAGCCCCTCTGAAGAGAGACCTACTGTCAGCGACTCAGGAGTTTAGCTCTGTCCTTGTTGTTGACGTAAGCGAACCTGAGCCAGTGCTGTATTGTTCTTCCCTCTCGCTCTTTTGTTTCACACCGTGTACCAAAGGTACTTATATCCTTTCTTTCCCGGAACAATAAATATTACGCGAAGTAGCATCAGTAGTACATTATATTACTGCAACAAACAATACAATTATGATAATACTTTCAATAAGTAAACCTGTAAAACCTGCATACACGTAAACCACTATATTTATGAACATATAATGTGAAACATTATTTGGATTGCACCTGTTGACAATCGTTTTGTACTGCTGGTGTTAAGCTATTAGCATCCCAGGTAAGAAGCTGCCTAGTCCACTGCACGCTTGCAGTTCAAGGACAAAGTCAATCTCGTGAGTCACTCACAGTAACTGAGCGGTACCGCAGCGACGTCAGGAAAGAAACTTTTACAGAGCGCATGACACCGCCCAGCCGAAACCCGTCGAACACCGTCGCCTGGTCCATCAACCCTGAAACAGATGATGGGTACAGGAAACCAGAGGAAGGAGAGTCGTGGTAGATGATAAACCACCCCTGCATTCACCTGGCGACCTGGGAAACCACAAAAAACCCGTGGGCCAGAGTGGGCGGTTGCCGGGGATCGATCCAGGGATCTCCCGAATGCGGGCCACAGACGTAACAACCTGAGCCATCCCGCTGGGTTACCTCACATGCTACTTCTGCCAGTGTACTACTACCTAGTGGCATTGACGGGGAAGTGTAGTGATGGTATGAAACAGCGCAGGAGAACCTTCGTGCACGTCTTTAAGTGTGCACGATCCATATGTATATTATCCATAAGGTAAATTATGTCATACCAGTTGCGCATACGGAGAAGCTCCTTAAAACCAGCACAAGTTAAGACGTAGTACCGACCGGGTTGCCCATCTCATTGAGTTCAGAGGAGTAGCGCGGTAGATTTAAACGCGTACATTTTAAATAATGGTACTCAAAGAAAAAGAATCAATAAATCCGCAAGATATCAAAACTTAGCGTGTTCCCATCCTCTTGTGTCCTTATACAGCAGCCACCATTGCATTTAAGCTATTAAAATCGAGTTTAAAGTCCGAAATTTATCCATAACGGCGTAGCCAAGCAGCCGAATGTTTCCGAAACGCTTGGAACGTTTCTTAACTACAAGTAAAATACAGTGCGATCAAATGGATTGCAAATCGACGGCGAGGATAAATCAGCTGTTTTATTACTTTTTTTTATTCTATTTTATTTTACGTCGCTTTGACTCCCTGGTCATATCGCGAGAGATCTGTTGGTGGATAACTCTTAGAACGATATGTGATGGACAGTTAGCCTCTAGGTCTCATCCTTGTAACCACCCGCTCCGTCACGTGTCCACAGAGACCCTAGCGCATAGCTACCGAATCTTCTGCTTTCGTGCCGTGCAGACGGCATTAGGGTGCCGTCCAGTCCAACCGCCACCCCCATATAAAGGCGGACAGTTAGCCTTCTAGGTCTCATCCCTTTAACCACCCGCTTCATGCCGTGCAGATGGCATTAGGGTGCCGTCCAGCCTAACCACCTCACAGAAAGGTGAGGTGTGAGCCTTCTAGGTCTCATCCCTGTAACTATCTGCTTCATGCCGTGCAGATGGCATTAGGGTGCGTCCAGTCCAACCGCCGTCCCGACACAGAAAGGTGAGGTGTGAGCCTTCTAGGTCTCATCCCTGTAAATGTCATCTTGCTTCGTCACGTGCCCACAGAGACTTAGCGCATGGCAGCCGGATCTTCTGTTTCGTGCCGTGCAGATGGCGTTAGGGTGCCGTCCAGTCTAACTGCTTACATTGTCTGTAGATAGATGGCTTAGCATTCGCTATTACCACTTATTTTTCATTATACTATTGTTTTAGACTTAAGATGGAACTTTGGGTCGTGGTATTAAATATCCAATCCGGTATTTACCTTGGTGACTGAGGAAAACCACGAAAAAACTCAGACAGATTGGTCAGCCCACGGGATTTGATTCCGAGACCTCCCGAATGCGGGCCACAGAACTTTACCAGCTGAGCCATTCCATTCGTTTTTTGTTTTTTTTTCATTAGAAGTAAAATGCAACTACATTGCTGACTGTGCAGTAGTCATACTGGTAATAACGTCCTTAAAGGTCATACACTTGCATGACTTGTTTAGTGTAATGTTTCAAACAGTCGGATATATTAGGTATATATACCTATATACATGCAAAGCCTGCGTTTCGTGGGAGTATTAGCGAGAACTGCTTACCCTGCACTGCGCTGTTTTTAACTGGTTCTGTTCCCTCTTCGTGTGCCGGCTAATCAGTTGACGCGAATCTGCGCTATACCATTGTGAGACATGTTTCAGTGTTATAGTGTGCTAGTGCTGTTATATTATTATTATTATTATTATTAGTAGTAGTAGTAGTAGAGTACTAGTAGACGAGTAGTAGTAGTAGTAGAGTACTAGTAGAAGAGTAGTAGTAGTAGTAGAGTACTAGTAGACGAGTAGTAGTAGTAGTAGTAGAGTACTAGTAGACGAGTAGTAGTAGTAGTAGAGTACTAGTAGAAGAGTAGTAGTAGTAGTAGTAGAGTACTAGTAGTAGAGTAGTAGTACTAGGAGAGTAGTAGTAGTAGTGTACCAAACGCTACTGCCTGCTGTGCAAAGGGACTCGAGTTCGATTTCCCCTAGTAAGAGGCGTGGTAAGGGATAAGGGCTCTTAAGTCCTTGGGACTAATTGAAGAGCCACTTTACAGTAATATTGACGGTTGTGGTCCTAGAACCCCTATTTAGTAGGCGCCTTATTGATCGCATGCCACTCCTATTACTGCACTCTGACCGGTATGTCCTGGGTGTGGGTGAATGGAGGGAGTTAAAATTTGCAGCTGTTGTAGCATTATTCACAATTGGCTGAAGCGATAATTTATTTATTATTACTAGTATTACCATGTGCTGCTATTCTGTGATAATTGTGCTATTCATGGCTGGTCAAACCCGCAGGTCAAAAAATGTGACAAATGAATCTTTTTGGTCTTCATTTTTCCTTTACATGGAAACGTTTTCGTTAATTTTTTATTTTATAGTAAATTATGGTAAGGATTTTGATTAAATACCAGATGTTAAGATATTTACATGACAAATAAAATGCATAGGTATTTTGAATGTGACAAATTCTTTTTTCGTCTTTATTTTAATGCCCGAGCTCGTGCAGACCTCTATGGGCATATTATTTCAATTGTGCTTATCGTAGTTACAATTTGTATGAGAAATCCGTGTACTTGAACTTAAGGCGCTATGAATATCGTCTCTAGAAAATATATTTTGACAATATTGGCAATAGTACATGTATATATTTCTCTTTATCAGTCCTTAATGCTGTATCGCATTCTCATTCATCTACTACTTTGTGGGCCACCATAACTATTTTACATTTACTGCGATGAATTGAGAAGACACTCAGGGCTGCCCGAAGACGTAATGCAACGCTACGTTAAAAGTAAGCAAAGCGTTGATAAATCTCACAGATTTACAAAGCATCCTATCACACAGCGCAGCCGTAAAATCCCCATACGGATTAGTACGCTTGCAAAACATAAAATATACATAGGTTCACTTTTGTAGCGATATTTCCGCCTGATCACGCATAAAAAAATCTGATGTGTTACACTCACATGACTTTCTCTACTCTTGTACAAACTATTTTTACAAACTCCTATTCTCCATCTATTTCATATTAATCGAGATAAACATTTGCAGAAACGATTTTTTGACATGCAAAGAGAATTACATTTTACACATAGCGACCAGTTCTAAAAATATTTGACTATCGCTTAAGGCCTACTATGTTCCCCTTGTTTTGTATTTGCAAGGGCAATATAGATATACAGTAGTCTTTAAGCATAGACGTATCTCTTAATGGCTGGTTGCTATGTGCAGCACCATTCTCTTTGCCACATTCACTTTGCATATCCAAGGCAAAAAAATTAATAACGAATTCCCATTTGAGAAAATTGTTGAAAAAATTTAAGGGAATAACAAGCAATATCTCGAAAATGGTTCACTCAACAAAAAAATGTATATGACATAAATTGTGTATTTTAACGCGATCTACATTTTTTGTGCAGCAAAATTTTATCTATCTCTTATGGTTTACCAGTTTAAAAGTCGTTCGCAATGAATACTTTTGGAGACATTCCCAGAAAATTCAAGATATACATTTTATTTGTCATCAAAATATGTTTAAAATATGATATTTTAATCAAAATCGTTAGAGCCGTTTTTGAGAAAATTAAAATTTTCGAAAAATGTTCCATGTGAAGGGTAATCTGGGGTGGGGGGATTTTCTTGAAAACCTTCGTGTCGCATCTCAGGAAGATATTGAACCTAAATACCAAGTTTGGTGTTTATCCGACTGTTCGTTTCTGAATTATGCTGTTCACAGACACAGACACACAGACACACACACGGACATGTTTCCAAAAATGCTTTTTTTTTTTTTTGCATTCAGGGGATCTCAAAACATATATTTCCGGTGAAATCTCGGTATCGAATTTTTGGGTGGAATACAATACTTCCCCTAGTTACTATACGTAGTAGAGAAAGTAAAAAGGAATTCTGTAATAATTATAATTTAGGAATTATTAATTAACATGCAATTTGATAATTTTCCATAATTTTAAAGCAATATGATTCGAATCTCTATCAATCTAAAGCCCTTTTGAAGCTGTAAATTTGTTTTAAGTTTCAATAAAGTTGTCAAATAAATAAAGGCGTAATCGCCTAAAAAAAATTGCAAGAATTAGCTTCGTTTCAGACTGTCCACTACGTTTTCCGAGCGTGGGACTATAAAATTTGAAAGCTTCTTTAGTACTTCGTGGGAATGAGGCAATTTTTGGAGTAAACAGACGCTATGAGACAACGGACTTTTCTTACAGTTAGGCTTTGAATTTTCAACCAGGGAAGCAATAAACGTAGAGGATAAGTATTAGAACCAATGAAAAGATAGGAAGACGCAATGATATGTCCAAAGTTTGGAAGGGAGCAGGGATTGATATATGTGAACGCGAGCGTGGATTCTGGACAATTTTGTCTTGATTCTTCGTTAAACTAACACGTAGCACTCCGGGACAGAAAAGGACGCTAAGTTCCGAAATTTGCAAAGTGCCGCACAATTATGAAGTGATGTAGGTGACATATTTGTATAATGTGCTAAGGGTTTTCTTCAATATAATTATATCCAAGCTCATAAACGAGTTAATGTCAGTCAAGTGGCTACTTCAAGTTCGCGCGAATCTAAAGAATGGTGATAGAGCACTGAGATATTAAATAACTAGCCGGAGCAAACTTTAGTTTTCCAAGAGACAATAGTGGGAAGACAGTGCTAAAAGAATCATACGTGTTAGGGATTTCTAGCATAAAGAGTGACAAAGTGAAAACAGTGTTTCTTTTAAGACAATATCCTGGTGTCACCACTCCCGCAGTCCTACCCTGACAATAACAGTAGGGAATTTCAGGCCGATTCGCCGACAGTTGACCATCAGATGCGACAAGTGCTTCCTGACTGACATCGGCGATTTCGACTCCTGAAGACTACCCATACAACGACACAGAGACGAGAACGAAGCAGGTAAGATACCACACAACGGAAGTAGCGGGCAAAATGCTACACTGTCATACATAAAATGTGGTCCATTCCCCCAGATCGCCATAGCGATTTTCTCTCCGTAAGGTTTCCAACCTGAGGTAACCAACTTTTGACTCCGCTGGCCGGTACCAGTTCTCTATGTGACTGGCCTGAAAAACGATTCATGAGCATAAAAATTAACCAATGAACGATGTTTATAATCTAGTGGAAAGGCTAAACCAATTACAAAAATTCGTATTTCTAGACGAAGGGGTGAAGAATCATTTGACAGCTACCACATTTACATATATGTAAATCGCTTTCATCGGCGACATGGAGACGAAGGTTAAGTTATTGCTGCTACTAAACGGTAGTGTACCATGAAAATATAAGGTTTAAGTTGTAATGTTACCTTCGACAGTTCGGCCACACCTATTTTTGGGGAGGTAAAGTACCCTGCCAATCCAGTGACTAGAACTAAACAGAGGGGTCACGCTGGTAGAGGGTGTGGCTAGATTTTGTCAGTACCAACATAATCAGTTCCGATCCATGTTATGGGCCACATTTTCGAGTTTACATAAATGTATCAAAACCTTGTATATTTGCATTTGACTGGGGTAAATGATAATAACTATCAAGGTTGTGAGAATTATTTATTTTGTCTCTTATTTTGAAAGTTTTCCACGACTCTGCCACCCTATATCCGTCGTCTAGCACAGTTTGGTCACACTTTTTTAAGAAAAGCTGCAGCAAGCTGTTTGAGTGTGGCTGCTAAGCCGACTGGCAGTAAACGTTAAACCCTACACGAGATGCTATCTGCAGTTTGACACCAGGTATCGAGTTGGCTACCCCCGTATATCGACAAGGCGTTACAAGGGTAGCTTTACTAGATAACATCGCAACACCCTCTGAGTGTGTGCGGGCTGGCATTCCGTTTGAAAACATCCACCCAAAATAATCCAATTAGATCCTATACAGAAAAATCTGATGTGATACACTCACACGGCTATCTCTATCCACTATCGTTTATTTTTATAGCTATACCTCTTACAAAAGCTTACCTTTGTAGCTACTTCATGTTAATGGAGATAAAACTTACAGAAACTGTCTCCTTACATACTTCGTTACAGCTACAAGAGGGAACCGAATACATACATGTTTAAAACTCGCTAGTTATACCCTGGCCTCGATATTCAACACTGTTTCTATGACATCGCGAGAAACAACTGAATAACAGCAGCACTTAAAGATGACAGTGTTGAAAAATTCAAACCAATATTAACGTATATCTCCGAAATGGATGATGCTACAAAAAAGTTGTTTACACAAATTGTGCACTTTAACGAGAATCTACATTTCTTACTCTCTACCAAGTACATAGTAGGTAGAGAAGGTATTACATTCCACCCAAAAATTACATACTGAGATTTCACCGGAAATATATGCTTTAGGCCCCTTGAATTTAAAAAATAATTTTAGAAATAGGTCTGCGGATGTATGTGTGTGTATGTATGTGTGTGTGTGTGTGTGTGTGTGTGTGTTGTGAATAGTAAAACGATAAGTCGTATAAATACCAAACTTTGTATTTAAATTCAACACCTTCCAAAGATTTGACATGAAGATTTCAAAAAAAATCCCCCACCCCAAACTATCCTTAACATGAAACATTTTTCGAGATTTTTTATTTTCTAAAAAATGATTGACTATTTTGATTAAAATGCCCTATATTAGAGATATTTACATGATAAATAAAATGTATACCTTGAATTTTTTGGGAATAGCCTGTGAAGCCCTCTTCATTCAGAAGGAATTTGTATAGTCTTGTATAACTGGTAAACCTTATTTGACGAAAAGCTAGGTACGACATAAAAAATGCAGATCTCTTTAAAACACAATTTATTTCAAATAACCTTCTTCGTGGCATAGAAATTTTCCGAGATATTCGTTATTAATAGTTCGAGTTGTTCAATACTTTGTCATTCTTTTAAAGTCCTGTCGACATTCAGTTGTTTCTTACGTGGAAAGATATGGAATTTTAAGGCCAGCATATAGCGTCCAGTTGTTAAACATTTGACTATCGCTGTTCTCTTTGTATCTATAACGAAATGTGTAATGTAGCTACTTCTGTAAAGGTTTACCTCGATTATAATAAAGTAGATGGAAACATAATCTTCCGTAGGAATAGTTTATTTACCCTCTAATAAACGATATAAGGTTGAGAAAGTCATGTGAATGGAACACATGATTTTTTGTAGTACGTTTTTGTCTATTTCTTACGGCTTATAGCTACAAATGTCATTCAGAATGAAAAGTCTTCTATTCCCAGAAATTTCAAGATAATGTATTTTATTTGTCATGCAAATGTCTTAAATATATGGCATTAGAGCCATTTTTGAGAAGTTGAAAAACTAGGAAACATTTTCCATGTAAAGGATAGGTATGTTCTTGAAAATGCTCGTGTTGCATACTTCGAAGATACTTTCAACAACGACGAAGACGACAATAATAATAATAACAATAATAATGGAATTAATTGTTCTTCCACACAAGCCGTGCGTTGGACAAGATTAGAAAGGTAGAATCAGACGACTAAAAAATTTAACGCCATAGCCGGGAGTTGAACCACGGATCCTCCAATCTCCGTCCGGTTGCTCTAACCCTGAGCTACCAGAGCAACATGCCAGACATACATCTCAATACAATTTGAGATCTCCTTGTGGTTTGCGTATCAGTTGGAGAATTTAATGGGGTGCCGGCAGGTTGCTATGGTAGCTCAGTGGTTAGAGCAACAGGACGGAGACCGGAAGATCCGTGGTTCAAATCCCGTCTAGGGCATTGAATTTTTCAGTGGTGTGATTCTACCTTTCTAACAATAATAATAGTTTATGAACAACCTCTTAAAGGTATTGAGTTTAAGAATTATTTCCCACTGTACACACAATATTTTACAATTACCCACAATGCTACTGCACGTAACACTCTGTTTGAACACTGACAGAAAGGGAAGTTTTCTTACAATAAAGTGAATGATTGAGGAAAAGGTCGGTAGCAGTTTTGTTTGTTTAAGCAAGGCGCCCATAGTTCACTTCGCTGGCCGCCAAACCGAATTTCCGTGACCGGATTGCACCCTGTTATTTCTGCGCTCGCCCATTATTTAGTGTCCACGGCCTGCTGTGTTATGAATTACTAGTATCATGTCTTCTCCAGTTAAAGCAGGCCATGGCACGCTATGCGCACGCATTTCTCTCACGCAAACCTCTCTGCCAACACCTCACTCAATCCTCATCACGTATTGCCAACCGTACTCAAAATCTATATCAATGTTGCAAAACAACGACCCCAAAGTGGATTTTTCACTTTGGAGGAAAGGATGGACTTATATCCAGACGGTAAACTGAGTAAAGGAGCGTTTCCCAGTTATAATCGGTTAATATGTGGTCTTGCGTAATCGTGAAGAAGCAGGGAGATTTTTATTTTGAAAATGCTGTGTTAAGTTAACTCGGCAGTAAAATTCACAATTTGTATTATACAGCGCTTTTCCTTCTCACTGTGGCCACAGCACAGATACTCGACGTAGCTCGGAATCCCACTGAAACAGTTTTAATATCCCCCAACCGCCTCACGTTCTTATATTTACAGTTAAAATGATAACAAGGTCATTCCTTATCATAGGAGATATTGAAAATGTTATCCTACTCTCTCCGCAAATATCTGGTATATTTTCAGGAAGTTTTCATTCACACTCGAGAGTCTAATTTCTGAAATTGAGTTAATTATTCGCCTGATATTTTCTTTTAGTTTTTCCATTGTATAAGGTTTGTTACATACACCTTGTTTTTCAAGTTTCCCTATAGATAAACATCACATACACTCAAGTCAGGGGATCCTGATGGCCACAATTCTTTACTAATTACGCTATCTTAAAAAATTTCGAATTAAAGTTAATGGTTCATCAGCTGTATGTGCGGTAGCAAAGTCTTGTTGGAAGAATCAGACTGACATTCAACATCGATCAGCCGTTCAAAAAATAATGGAAGTCATCCCTGTACCTTGCCGTATTTATTGTTTTGTTTCTTTGTTTCATTTTTTAAAAAAATGTAGATCATTTTATTCTGCATGCACATGCACACTAATTTTCGTATCATGCGAGGGAATCTCGTGTGTAAAACCTGGTTTCACTGTACTCCAATATCTGTTATTTTGCAACGAAACATAGCCATACAGATGAAACCATGGTTCATTAGAGAAGAATAGTAAGTATGGGTCAATTACTCTATCGTTTCGCAAACTCAAATTACGGAAGTTTACCCGGCTCTGATGATAACATGCACTCACATGACTTTCTCTACTCTTGTACAAACTATTTTTACAAACGCTTATTCTCCATATGCTTCATGTTAATTGAGATGTTAATCTTATTGCTAATTTTCTTGTAGACGCAAGGGGAATTGCTAGGCTTTAAGCGATAGTCAAATATTTTAAGAGCTAGTTGCTATGTGGAGTATTCCATTCTCTTTGCATCACCAGGATAAAAAAAAGAATGAATAACGAATTTCCATTTGAGAAAAAGTATAAGTATTGGAAAATTTAAGGGGATAACAAGCAATATCTTGAAAATGGTTCACTCAACAACAAAAATGTAAATGACATAAATTGTGTATTTTAACGCGATCTACATTTTTTGTGCAGCAAAATGTTGTTTATCTCTTATGGTTTACCAGTTATGAAAAGTCGTTCACAACGAAGAATACTTTTGGAGACATTCCCAGAAAATTCGAGATATACATTTCATTTGTCATGAAAATGTCTTAAACGTATGATATTTTAATCAAAACCGTTAGAGCCATTTTAGAGAAAATTGAAATTTTCGAAAAATGTTCAATGTAAAGGGTAATTTGGGGTGGGGGATTTTCTTGAAAACCTTCGTGTAGCATCTCTGGAAGATACTGAACTTAAATACCAAGTTTGGTGTTTATCCGACTCTTCGTTTCTGAGTTGTTCACAGACAGACAGACAGACAGACACACACACACACGGACATGTTTCCAAAAATGCTTTTTTCGGATTCAGGGGGTCTCAAAACATGTATTTCCGGTGAAATCTCGGTATCGAATTTTGGTTGGAATACAATACTTCCCCTACTTACTATACGTATTAGGGGAGCAATAAGACGTAGGTTTGCAACAAACCCCGTGTAAATTTGCAGAAAAGTGTGCATAGAGAAGGGCATTTCCAACATCTCTTATGATAGGTGTGTGCTTATTATTATCATTGTAATTGTGACTACGAGAACGTGAGGCGGTTGCGGGGATATTATAACTGTTTCAGCGAGAGTCCGAGCTGCGGCGGCCGCTTGCGAGCCACAGTGTGAAAAACACTACTTCAACCAACTTAGCTGAATTATCACAGATTTTTTCAACTTAATTACTACCTAGCTTTATGTACCTAAGTTGTTCTGCACCGTGGCGCAGTGTTACGGTTCCCGGAATGCCCGTGGGTTCGTGCCCGCCCTTGGGGTTGCAGATTTTTTTGCCTATATATAGGACCGATGCCCATTCGGCACCGTGATGAACTTGAAGAGCTAGGATAGACAGCAATCTGTAGGTCAAGCTGGAGGAAGCATGGTGCTGACCACATCATCTCCCCGTATCGGCTCTACGCTACGCATGTGGGCGTAAGGTTGGCAGTCTAGGTCTACAAGCGCTGTCGTGTCACAGGTTATTATTATTATTATTATCATTATTATTATTATTATATGTAATATTATTCCAAGAAAATAATTTTCAAAACCAAAAATCAAATCTCACGTGAAAGGCCCAACGTGATAAAAAGGTTTAATATCATCCCTGGAATATTGTACTTTATAATAAATATTTAAATTTTGTATTTGCTTTAAATCCTTTCTTGGGAAAAAAGTAATAAATTATGAAACAACTTTAATTTTCTAAAAACAATCACGTGTTAAATTATTCAAGCCCTAAATTCAAAATTTTACTTGATACCAACAAAACACTCCTTAGATCTCTTCATTCACTTTCAAAGAACGTAGGTTTACTGAACTTTTGAAAGAAGATGAACAAAACTTCCATAAGGGGAAATATGCAAGAAAGCAAGATTACAATAAAATCAAGTTTTAAAATTTCACACGGGATTTGAACTTACCTGCACACTCATTTAAACGTCGTATTTAGGCATTTAACTTATCATAAAAGTGAAACTGGAATTTTATTCAGAATTCTTTCTACGAACATTGTAAAAAGGTGAATTTATTTTCTAAGTTTTATCAACAATTCAGTATCGCATATGATAAGAGTTAGAAGCACACATGAAGGCGGGCCAAGGAAAGCCACCACGCAGAGAGAGAGAGAGAGAGAGAGGTAGGGAGACACACATTTCCATTGCTATGCACTAGCAGGCTACGTGATTCAGGGCAGTGCTACTGCGCAACCTGCACCCTGACTGAGGAATGCGCTGTATCGAGGAGTTTGATATATCGTATTTACGGATTATCTCTTTACATTGTCACACTGACAATGATGGACAAATCTGTAGATGACTGCCTCTGTAGTCTGGTGGTTAGCAGGCTAGCCTCTAAATCCAGAGGGCCGTGGTCAGAGTCCCGGCTGGAGGGCGGTTATTTTTCTTTATACAGGATTATTCCCCATCCTCCCTAGGGACAGGAAGTATAAATGAGAGAGAGAGAGGGAGTGTGTGTGTGTGAAATAAATGTAGGTAATAACCAAAAGTAATATCAACCCAAAGATTAACACAGCTGTAAAACCAGTGAGCATCGCCGACGAGCAATTGTTCCAGAGATAAAACGCTGTCGATATGATCTAAGATGTTAAAGGCGGCATATAAATGGAGCCCGTCCCCCCCTAAAAAAATCTGTAGATGCTTCAGTGTTCCAAGATGTGGGTGTTTTCTGCAGAAACACGATAACGACTTAGCGATGACGTGTGTCAATGAAAGCCAGGTTTATTATTTTGAACCGTCTGATGTTCCAACTGTTGTTTGAAGAGAAACAACCGCCACGAAAACCTTATTTGACATCTGACTTCACAAATGTCACAGAAATGATGTGATACATTCAAATGACTTTCTCCTGCATTATAATTTATTTTTGTCTCCCTTGTAAAACTGTTCCTACAAAGGATATTTACTTTCTCTACCACGCTCATAGCAGGTAGGGAAGGTATTGCATTCCATCAAAAATTTCGACACCGAGATTTCACTGGAAATACGTGTTTTGAGGTACCCTAAATAAAAAAGGCATTTTTAGAAAAAGGTCTGTGTGCGTGCGTGTGTGTGTCTGTGTCTGTGAACAGCAGAACTCAAAAACGAAAAGTCGAATAAATACAAACTTTATGTTTAGATTTAGTATCTTTCAAAGATGTGACACAAAGATTTTCAAGAAAATCCCCCCACCCCAGACTACTTTTCATGGAACATTTTTCGAAAATTTTGGTTTTCTCAAAAATAGCTATAATAATTTTGATTAAAATATATACTTACAATATTTTCATGGTAAGTAAAATGTATATCTTGTATTTTTTGGAAATGTCCCCAAAAATCCCCCTTCCACATAACTGGCAAACCGTAAGAGATAGACAAAATGTTTCTACACAAAAATGAGATCTCGTTAAAACACAATATATGTCATATACAATTGTTTTTGTCGAGTGACATTTCCGAGATATTCCTTGTTATTTCCTTAAATTTTCCAATACTTACACTTTTTCTCAAACGGAAATTCGCTATTCGTTTTTTTGTCCTGGACATACAAAGAGAATAGAATGCTCCACATAGCAACCAGCGTTAAAATATTTGACTATCGCTTAAAGCCTACCACATTCCCCTTGCACCTACAAGAAAATTAGCAAATGTTTGTACAAGAGTAGAGAAAGTCACGTGAGTGCAACACATCAGATTTTTTTCTATATATTGTTAGTTCGTATAAATGTTGACATGACACGTTTGGTTTTAGGTACAAAAGGCATACAGGAGACTGAAGTGATAGCATTTATTTTTAGTGCTATTAACTTTGTGGCATTTATTGTGTTGATTGTCATATTTTTAGGACCTGGCACGTAAGCCTAGCGGCAGTTCTGAAACCTTATTAATGGACAAACTGGTTACTAAATAACGGATAACGCACACACAAGCACAGTCACACACCAGGCTCTGGGCTTACCAAGAAGCTTTCTTGCTTAAACAGAAATTTGTGGAGCCCAGCCGGGAATCGAAGCCGGTAACCCTGACACAGCAAGCAGACGCTATATTGAGTTAACTACGGGCCCAGTTATTCAGAACTTTACAAAGGGGTCGCTGTGTGATGGCTTTCAAATGTCACTCGGCATGACGGAAGACAATAGAAAGAAAACTGTTACATTCACAATGTGACTTTCTCTACCCACTATCGTTTATTTTTATAAACCTTCTGCAAACTATTCTTGCAAAGGCTTACTGCTCTACTTATCTCATGTTAATTATGATTACACATTTGATTTTAGCTACAAAGGGAACAGCGATAGTCAAATACTTCTCTTTCCATGGCATCGCAAGAACAAACTGAATAGTGACAGCGCTTCAAAAAATGACACAATATTTTAAAATGCAAGCCAATAATAACGGATATTTAGGGATAGACTAATGCCGCAAAAAAATGTATTTGAAATAATTTGTGTCTTTTAAGGAGAACAACATTTTTTTTTTTTTTAAGCTTTTGTCCCTCTCTTATGTTTACCACTTAAACAAAACTCGTTCCGAATGAAGAAGACTTCATAGGTGTTTTAGAAAATTCATAATATACCTACATTTTATTTGTCATAAACATACTACAAATGAATAGCATTTTAATCAAAATCGTTACAGCCATTTTTTGAGAGAGTCAAAAATATCGAACATTTTTGCATGTAGAGGGCAGTTTGGGGTGGAACATTTTCTTATTGTTGTATTTTTGGAAGGAATGTGTTTAAATACCAAGTTTGCACACACCAGAAACCAACCTTTTTCTAAAAAGTTTTTTTTTAGTTTGGGAGCCACAAAACATGATTTTTGGGAGATCTGTACAACGAAATTTTAGGTCGAATAAAATACTTCCTCTTACTTATTTAAGGTGGGTGGCTCTTTATTATTCAGGAGACCTCAAAACGTGTATTTAAACTGAAATTTCTATATCAAACTTTTGACTGGAATGCAGTATTAAGGCGATGAATTTTTCTTTATCCAAAATCATTCTCTATCCTTCGTAGAGTCTGGTAGTGTGAATGTGAGTGTGCTCAATATGAAAGTTAATGAAAAATGTGGTGTGTTACACTCACATGACTTTCTCTACTCTTGTACAAATTATTTTTACAAACGCTTATTCTCCATATGCTTCATGTTAATCGAGATAAACATTTGCAGAAACTTATTGCTAATTTTCTTGTAGGTGCAAGGGGAATTGGTAGGCTTTAAGCGATAGTCAAATGCTTTAAGACCTGGTTGCTATGTGGAGCATTCCATTCTCTTTGCATGTCCAGGACAAAAAAAAATCTGATGTGTTACACTCACATGACTTTCTCTACTCTTGTACAAACTATTTTACAAACGCTTATTCTCCATCTACTCCACGTTAATCGAGATAAACATTTGCAGACTCTATCTTATTGCTAATTTTCTTGTAGACGTTAGGGCAATATAGAAATACAGTAACCTTTAAGCACATACATATCTCTTAATAGCTGGTTGCTAGGTGCAGCAGCATTCCCTTTGCCACAGATTAATACTCTTTGTATATCCAAGACAAAAAAATCTGATGTGTTACACTCACATGACTTTCTCTACACTTGTACAAACTATTTTTACAAACGCTTATTCTCCATACGCTTCATGTTAATTGAGATATCGAGATGTCAATCTTATTGCTAATTTTCTTGTAGATGCAAGGGAAATATGGTAGCTTTTAAGCGATAGTCAAATATTTTAACGCTGGTTGCTATGTGCCGCATTCCATTCTCTTTGCATGTCCAGGACATAAAAAAATGAATAACGATTTTTAGAAAAAGTATAAGTATTGGAAAATTTAAGGAAATAACAAGCAATATCTCGAAAACGGTTCACTCAACAAAAGAAATGTATATGACATAAGTTGTGTATTCTAACGCGATCTACATTTTTTTTTGTGTAGTAAAATTTTGTCTATCTCTTATGGTTTACCAGTTATGCAAAAGTCGTTCACAATGAAGAATACGTTTGGAGACATTCCCAGAAAATTCGAGATATAAATTTCATTTCTCATGACATTATCTTAAACATATGATATTTTCATCAAAATCGATAGAGCCATTTTTGAGAAAATTAAAATTTTCGAAAAATCTTCCATGTAAAGGGTAGTCTGGGGTGGGGGGATTTTCTTGAAAACCTTCGTGTCGCATCTCTGGAAGATACTGAACCTAAATACCAAGTTTGGTGCTTATCCGACTGTTCGTTTTTGAGTTATGCTGTTCACAGACACACAGACAGACACACAGACACACAGACACACACACGGACATGTTTCCAAAAATGCTTTTTTTGGATTCAGGAGGTCTCAAAACATGTATTTCCGGTGAAATCTCGGTATCGAATTTTTGGGTGGAATGCAATACTTCCCCTACTTACTATACGTAGTAGAGAAAGTAAAAATGAATAACGAATTCCCATTTGAGAAAAGTATTGAAAAATTTAAGAGAATAACAAGCAATATCTCGAAAATGGTTCACTCAACAGGAAAAATGTATATGACATAAATTGTGTATTTTAACGCGATCTACATTTCTTGTGGAGTAAAATTTTGTCTATCTCTGATGGTTTACCAGTTATGCAAACGTCGTTCACAATGAAGAACAGTTTTGGAGACATTCCCAGAAAATTCGGGATATGCATTTTATTTGTCATGAAAATATATTAAACATATGATATTTTAATCAAAATTGTTAGAGCCGTTTTTGAGAAAATTAAAATTTTCGAAAAATCTTCCGTGTAAAGGGGTGGTGGGATTTTCTTGAAAACCTTCGTGTCGCATCTCTGGAAGATACTGAACCTAAATAGCAAGTTTGGTGTTTATCCGACTGTTCGTTTCGAGTTATGCTGTTCACAGACAAACACACAGACAGACACACAGACACACACGGACATGTTTCCAAAAATGCATTTTTTGGATTCAGGGGGTCTCAAAACATGTATTTCCGGTGAAATCTCGGTATCGAATTTTTGGGTGGAATACAATACTTCCCCTACTTACTATGCGTAGTAGAGAAAGTAAAATAATAATAACGAATTCCCATTTGAGAAAAAGTATAATTATTGGAACATTCAATAATATAACAAGGAATATTTCGGAAATGGTTCACTCCACAAAAAAAATGTATAGGATATAAATTGTGTGTTTTAACAAGAACTACATTTTTTGTGTACAAAAATTTTGTCTGTCTCTTACGGTTTATGAGTTATGTAAAATCCATTCAGAAAGAAGAGGACTTTTGGGGACATTCCCAGAAAATTCAAGATATACATTTTTATCAAAATCGTTAGAGCCATGTTTGAGAAAATCAAAACTTTCGAAAAATGTTCCATGTAAAGGGTAATCTGGGGTGCTGGGATTTTCTTGAAAACCTTCGTGTCGCATCTCTGGAAGATACTGAACCTAAATACCAAGTTTGGTGTTTATCCGACTGTTTGTTTCTGAGTTATGCTGTTCACAGACAGACACACACACGGACATCTTTCCAAAAATGCTTTTTTTGGATTCAGGGAGTCTCAGAACATATATTTCCAGTGAAATCTCGTTATCGAATTTTTGGGTGGGTTGCAATACTACTACAATACGTAGTAGAGAAGTAAAAAAGCGTTAAAACCCTATAGTTCAGACGTAAAGCACCATCATTAAGTTGTTTCTCAAGTCAAAGCCCCCGATATAACCACAAAGGTGAAGAGGGGCTATATAAATGAAATATTTAAAAAGAAGAAGAAGAAAAAGGATCCCCTACTTACCATGTGTATGTCAGTGTTTGATGGAAGGGCTTAACGTCCATTTCATTTTTGAATTACTCAGATCGTGGATGTGTGTGGATAATAAATAGAGGATCCAGCAGCTATTTGAAGTGAAGTGAGGAAAACCACGAGGCACAAGTGAAAGGAAGGAAACGGCCGGAGTGTTATCGATTGGTGGAGGGCTTGGGGGTGATAATCCTGGAGACTTACTATCCCTCAGCTGCCTGCCTACCTACCTGACCACACCTCTTCACAACAACAGTTATTCCTGTCCATGTTACACGATGCTCACACTCTCATTGTATGCTAATTATCGTTTACCTAACTCTGTCAATACACTTGCAGCTAAATGATTCATTCTGTCCACCTAACATTTTAGGAAACAATTCTAAAAATATTATCTGCTACTACCACATCACGTTCTCTACCCTCTATCCTTTATTAGTGGATATACAAACTATCTTACTAAAGCTTATTTTTCTAATACATTTTAAACCAATAAACCTTTGCAGAAACAGCTACATTACACATTTCGTTATAGATACAAAGAGAACAGCGATAGTCAAATGTTTAACAACTGGAGCTATATGCTGCCCTTAAAATTCCATACTGTTTTCATGACATCGCGAAACAACTGAATGTTGACAGGACTTTAAACAAAGACTAAGAAATGAACAATTCGAACCATTAGTAACGGATATCTCAGATATGACATAGAAAAGCTTATTTGAAATAAATTGTGTAGAGATCTACATTTTTTGTGTAGTACGTTTTCGTTTAGCAGTTATGCAATATTAAACAAAATTGCTCCCAATGAAGAGGATTTCAAATACTGTTTCCAGAAAATTCAAGATATACACTTCATTTGTCACTAAATATCTTTAATCTATTGTATTTTAATCAAAATCTTTAGAGTAATTTTTTAGAAAATCAAAATTTTCCAAAACTGTTCCATGCAAAAGGTAGTTGGAGTGGGGGATATTCTTGAAAATCTTCGTGTCGCATTTCTGAAAGATACTTAATCTAAGTACCAAGTTTGATATTTATCCTAAGTTTCGTTTTTGAGTTATGCTGTTCACAAACACACGCGCGCGCGCCTACGTTTTTTCTAAAAATGCTTTTTTTTTATTTTGGAGGGCCTCAAAACATATATTTCCGGTGAAATTTCGAAATAGAATTTTTGGGCGGAATACAATACTTTCCTTACTTACTCTACGTAGTAGAGGAAGTAAAAACGCATATATGTATTTCCTTCTCCCAGTTTACATTCAAATACCTATATTTCATTCCTGTATTTATTTTAGCTTGAAAAGTTTCAAAGTCTTTAACCTCGGTTCGGAAATATTCAGCAATAATCTCGATTGTTTATCTTAACTAGCCTTAATTTTGTACCAATTTGATAAAATTTAGATGTGTCAAAAAAGTCCTCAAAACCCTGAACCAGTAGACATATCCTAAAATCACAACTCCACGATAGCGAGTTTTTCAAGCGTAGGAACAGACAAAACGACGCTAATAGATGCTCCGCAGTACAAATGTTTAAGAGTGGTCTGTTATGTAATCGTTTTGAAATTTCAATGTTCGTATGACGTCGCGAGAAACAAAATAATGTTGACCGACACTTGAAAGAAAATTATGGTAAAGTATTTGAAAATTCGAGCCAAAAAGCTTCGAAAATGGCTAATGTCACAAAAATGGTATTGTGTGATATCTATAAGTTTATAGAAATACAAAGGTATACAGAATTCATTGATAGTGAAGAAGACATACACATTTTATTTTGCATACAGATATTTTAAGCATTTGGTATTATAAACAAAATGGTTAAGAGGTATCTATAACAAAACCAACGAGGTATTGTGTTTTTCTGACATTTCGTTTTTACTTATCTACAGTAAGCAGAGGAAATATTATGTGCCCCCCCAAAAAAGTCAGCATCCAGATTTTACAGGAAATACACGTTTTGATATCGCTTAAATCCAAATAAAATATTTTCAGAAAAAAATCCCTGAACTTGTCCGTGTGAACAGTATAACTCAAAACGAAAAGATGGGCAAATCCTACCAAAGTTGGTGTTTAAGCTCAGTAGGTAACTTTCAAGTGCGACACTAACATTTTTATGTAAGTTCCTCCACCATTTACGTGTAGATATTTCGATTTTTTTTCTGTTTTCTCAAAAATGGCTCTAACGATTTTAATTAAAATGCCATCTGTTTAAGATATTTGCCGAGAAATAAAAGTATATCATGAATTTTCTGGGAATAACCTGTGAAATTCTGAGTTACTTTCGTGTAACTGGTAAACCGTTAGAGACAAATAAGTCTTACTACAAAAACAAAAACAAAAAAATGTAGATCTCATTAAAGCACACAATTTATACCAAATATAAAATGTTTTATGGAATTAATCTATTCGAGGATATTCTTTGTTATTAGTCTGAATTTTTAAACACTTATAGGTACCTTTTACAAGCAACAAGTCGCTGTTCGTTTATCTCCTAGTCATGTAAAGCGAATAAAACTTCAAAGGCATCACAGAGCGACACGCTCTTTAAACAAATTATTACTATCCTTCTTATATCTACAACGAAATGTTAAATGTATAATGAAAGTTTATCTGTGTTAACAAGAAATAGAGCAATAAGCTTTTGTAAGAAGAGTGGATAGAGAAAGTAATGCAAATGCATCACATCAGATTTTTTTTCAGTTATGCTGTTCATTAGCGGAAGACAGATAGTCGCACACGTGGATTTTCATGTGAATACAGTCAGGTACCATTTACAATGAGTTTATGTGACCGACAAACATAAGAAACTAGCCAATCAGAGAGCGATTCTCATCACATGATCATTCTCCATCTCATATCATTGGCATGTGTTGACATTCTGAGTAAGATCACAGGCCTGAAATCACTGGGATATGCATCACAGCAGAATCAATTGTGATGGCGAATGCTGCAATTTAGGAATTTAACATACTTTAAGAGGACACTAATTGCGAAAACTGCCAAAAATTACAATTTTAGCTTTTGTGCAGCCTTCTTCCTTTTTAACGGATTACCCTCCTTGTAGTAGGACTTACAAACCAATGACTCGGGTCAGTAGTTTGTCGAGGAGCAAGCAAACTCTGGATCATAGCATATCCACGATGACTGATCAGCCCAATGTTTTGGACCAGTGGTCTATCGAGGAGCAAGCAAACTTTGGATCATAGCATATCCACGATGACTGATCAGCCCAATGTTTTGGACCAGTGGTCTATCGAGGAGCAATCAAACTCTGGATCATAGCATATCCACGATGACTGATCAGCCCAATGTTTTGGACCAGTGGTCTATCGAGGAGCAAGCAAACTTTGGATCATAGCATATCCACGATGACTGATCAGCCCAATGTTTTGGACCAGTGGTCTATCGAGGAGCAAGCAAACTTTGGATCATAGCATATCCAGTAAGGGTGATCAGTTCAATGTCTTGAGTCAGTAAGCTATCGAGGAGCAAGCAAACTTTGGATCATAGCATATCCAGTAAGGGTGATTAGTTCAATGTCTTGAGTCAGCAAGCTATCGAGGAGCAAGCAAACTTTGGATCATAATATATCCAGTAAGGGTGATCAGTTCAATGTCTTGAGTCAGTAAGCTATCGAGGAGCAAGCAAACTTTGGATCATAGCATATCCAGTAAGGGTGATCAGTTCAATGTCTTGAGTCAGTAAGCTATCGAGGAGCAAGCAAACTTTGGATCATAGCATATCCAGTAAGGGTGATCAGTTCAATGTCTTGAGTCAGTAAGCTATCGAGGAGCAAGCAAACTTTGGATCATAGCATATCCAGTAAGGGTGATCAGTTCAATGTCTTGAGTCAGTAACCTATCGAGGAGCAAGCAAACTTTGGATCATAGCATATCCAGTAAGGGTGATCAGTTCAATGTCTTGTGTCAGTAGTCTGTCGAGGAGCAAGCAAACTCTGGATCATAGCATATCCAGTAAGGGTGATCAGTTCAATGTCTTGAGTCAGTAAGCTATCGAGGAGCAAGCAAACTTTGGATCATAGCATATCCAGTAAGGGTGATCAGTTCAATGTCTTAGTCAGTAAGCTATCGAGGAGCAAGCAAACTTTGGATCATAGCATATCCAGTAAGGGTGATCAGTTCAATGTCTTGAGTCAGTAAGCTATCGAGGAGCAAGCAAACTTTGGATCATAGCATATCCAGTAAGGGTGATCAGTTCAATGTCTTGTGTCAGTAGTCTGTCGAGGAGCAAGCAACCTCTGGATCATAGCATATCCAGTAAGGGTGATCAGTCCAATGTCTTGTGTCAGTAGTCTGTCGAGGAGCAAGCAAACTTTGGATCATAGCATATCCAGTAAGGATGATCAGCCCAATGTCTTGAGTCAGTAAGCTATCGAGGAGCAAGCAAACTTTGGATCATAGCATATCCAGTAAGGGTGATCAGTTCAATGTCGTGTGTCAGTAGTCTGTCGAGGAGCAAGCAAACTCTGGATCATAGCATATCCAGTAAGGGTGATCAGCTCAATGTCTTGTGTCAGTAGTCTGTCGAGGAGCAAGCAAACTCTGGATCATAGCATATCCAGTAAGGGTGATCAGTCCAATGTCTTGTGTCAGTAGTCTGTCGAGGAGCAAGCAAACTTTGGATCATAGCATATCCAGTAAGGCTGACCAGTCCAATGTCTTGTGTCAGTAGCCTGTCGAGGAACAAGCAAACGCTGGATCATAGCATATCCAGTAAGGGTGATCAGCCCAATGTCCTTGAGTCAGTAGGCTATCGAGGAGCAAGCAAACTCTGGATCCTAGCATATCCAGTAAGGGTGATCAGCCCAATGGCTTGTGTCAGTAGGCTATCGAGGGGCAAGCAAACGTTGGATCATAGCATATCCAGTAAGGGTGATCAGCCCAATGTCTTGTGTCAGTAGCCTGTCGAGGAGCAAGCAAACTCTGGATCATAGCATATCCAGTAAGGATGATCAGTCCAATGCCTTGTGTCAGTAGTCTGTCGAGGATCAAGCAAACTCTGGATCATAGCATATCCAGTAAGGGTGACCAGTCCAATGTCTTATGTCAGTAGCCTGTCAAAGAGCAAGCAAACTCTGGATCATAGCATATCCAGGAAGGATGATCAGCCCAATGTCTTGTGTCAGTAGTCTGTCGAGGAGCAAGCAAACTGTGGATCATAGCATATCCAGTAAGGATGATCAGCCCAATGTCTTGTGTCAGTAGCCTGTCAAAGAGCAAGCAAACTCTGGATCATAGCATATCCAGTAAGGGTGATCAGCCCAATGTCCTTGAGTCAGTAGGCTATCGAGGAGCAAGCAAACTCTGGATCATAGCATAACCAGTAAGGGTGATCAGCCCAATGGCTTGTGTCAGTAGGCTATCGAGGAGCAAGCAAACGTTGGATCATAGCATATCCAGTAAGGGTGATCAGCCCAATGTCTTGAGTTAGTAGGCTATCGAGGAGCAAGCAAACTTTGGATCATAGCATATCCAGTAAGGGTAATCAGCCCAATGTCTTGTGTCAGTAGCCTGTCGAGGAGCAAGCAAACTTTGGATCATAGCATATCCAGTAAGGGTAATCAGCCCAATGTCTTGTGTCAGTAGCCTGTCGAGGAGCAAGCAAACTTTGGATCATAGCATATCCAGTAAGGGTAATCAGCCCAATGTCTTGTGTCAGTAGTCTGTCGAGGAGCAAGCAAACTGTGGATCATAGCATATCCAGTAAGGATGATCAGTTCAATGTCTTGAGTCAGTAAGCTATCGAGGAGCAAGCAAACTTTGGATCATAGCATATCCAGTAAGGGTGATCAGTTCAATGTCTTGAGTCAGTAAGCTATCGAGGAGCAAGCAAACTTTGGATCATAGCATATCCAGTAAGGGTGATCAGTTCAATGTCTTGAGTCAGTAACCTATCGAGGAGCAAGCAAACTTTGGATCATAGCATATCCAGTAAGGGTGATCAGTTCAATGTCTTGTGTCAGTAGTCTGTCGAGGAGCAAGCAAACTCTGGATCATAGCATATCCAGTAAGGGTGATCAGTTCAATGTCTTGAGTCAGTAAGCTATCGAGGAGCAAGCAAACTTTGGATCATAGCATATCCAGTAAGGGTGATCAGTTCAATGTCTTAGTCAGTAAGCTATCGAGGAGCAAGCAAACTTTGGATCATAGCATATCCAGTAAGGGTGATCAGTTCAATGTCTTGAGTCAGTAAGCTATCGAGGAGCAAGCAAACTTTGGATCATAGCATATCCAGTAAGGGTGATCAGTTCAATGTCTTGTGTCAGTAGTCTGTCGAGGAGCAAGCAACCTCTGGATCATAGCATATCCAGTAAGGGTGATCAGTCCAATGTCTTGTGTCAGTAGTCTGTCGAGGAGCAAGCAAACTTTGGATCATAGCATATCCAGTAAGGATGATCAGCCCAATGTCTTGAGTCAGTAAGCTATCGAGGAGCAAGCAAACTTTGGATCATAGCATATCCAGTAAGGGTGATCAGTTCAATGTCGTGTGTCAGTAGTCTGTCGAGGAGCAAGCAAACTCTGGATCATAGCATATCCAGTAAGGGTGATCAGCTCAATGTCTTGTGTCAGTAGTCTGTCGAGGAGCAAGCAAACTCTGGATCATAGCATATCCAGTAAGGGTGATCAGTCCAATGTCTTGTGTCAGTAGTCTGTCGAGGAGCAAGCAAACTTTGGATCATAGCATATCCAGTAAGGCTGACCAGTCCAATGTCTTGTGTCAGTAGCCTGTCGAGGAACAAGCAAACGCTGGATCATAGCATATCCAGTAAGGGTGATCAGCCCAATGTCCTTGAGTCAGTAGGCTATCGAGGAGCAAGCAAACTCTGGATCCTAGCATATCCAGTAAGGGTGATCAGCCCAATGGCTTGTGTCAGTAGGCTATCGAGGGGCAAGCAAACGTTGGATCATAGCATATCCAGTAAGGGTGATCAGCCCAATGTCTTGTGTCAGTAGCCTGTCGAGGAGCAAGCAAACTCTGGATCATAGCATATCCAGTAAGGATGATCAGTCCAATGCCTTGTGTCAGTAGTCTGTCGAGGATCAAGCAAACTCTGGATCATAGCATATCCAGTAAGGGTGACCAGTCCAATGTCTTATGTCAGTAGCCTGTCAAAGAGCAAGCAAACTCTGGATCATAGCATATCCAGGAAGGATGATCAGCCCAATGTCTTGTGTCAGTAGTCTGTCGAGGAGCAAGCAAACTGTGGATCATAGCATATCCAGTAAGGATGATCAGCCCAATGTCTTGTGTCAGTAGCCTGTCAAAGAGCAAGCAAACTCTGGATCATAGCATATCCAGTAAGGGTGATCAGCCCAATGTCCTTGAGTCAGTAGGCTATCGAGGAGCAAGCAAACTCTGGATCATAGCATAACCAGTAAGGGTGATCAGCCCAATGGCTTGTGTCAGTAGGCTATCGAGGAGCAAGCAAACGTTGGATCATAGCATATCCAGTAAGGGTGATCAGCCCAATGTCTTGAGTTAGTAGGCTATCGAGGAGCAAGCAAACTTTGGATCATAGCATATCCAGTAAGGGTAATCAGCCCAATGTCTTGTGTCAGTAGCCTGTCGAGGAGCAAGCAAACTTTGGATCATAGCATATCCAGTAAGGGTAATCAGCCCAATGTCTTGTGTCAGTAGCCTGTCGAGGAGCAAGCAAACTTTGGATCATAGCATATCCAGTAAGGGTAATCAGCCCAATGTCTTGTGTCAGTAGTCTGTCGAGGAGCAAGCAAACTGTGGATCATAGCATATCCAGTAAGGATGATCAGCCCAATGTCTTGTGTCAGTAGCCTGTCAAAGAGCAAGCAAACTCTGGATCATAGCATATCCAGTAAGGGTGACCAGTCCAATGTCTTATGCCAGTAGCCTGTCAAAGAGCAAGCAAACTCTGGATCATAGCATATCCAGTAAGGATGATCAGCCCAATGTCTTGTGTCAGTAGCCTGTCGAGGAGCAAGCAAACTTTGGATCATAGCATATCCAGTAAGGGTGATCAGTCCAATGTCCTGTGTCAGTGGCCTGCCAAAGAGCAAGCAAACTCTGGATAATAGCATATCCAGTAAGGGTGATCAGCCCAATGTTTTGTGTCAGTAGCCTGTCGAGGAACAAGCAAACTCTGGATCATAGCTATCCAGGATGGTTGAACAGTCCAATACCTTGAGTCAGTAAACCTTCGAGGAGCAAGCAAACTCTGGATCATAGCTTATCCAGATGAGTGATAGCCAATGCCTTGAGTCAGTAGTCTGTTGAGGAGCAAGCAAACTTTGGATCCCAGCTATCCAGGATGAGCGATCAGCCCAATGTCTTGTATCAGCAGTCTGTGGAGGAAAGCAAACTCTGGATCATAGCTATCCAGGATGAGTGATCAGCCCAATGTCTTATGTCAGTAGTCTGTGGAGGAGCAAGTAAACCCTGGACCATAGCTATCCAGGATGGGTGAACAGCCCAATGTTTTGTGTCAGCATTCTGTGGAGGAACAAGCAAACTCTGGATCAGTGATCAGGCCAATGGCTTTGGTAGTCAGTACGTTTGAAATAAAGAGGTAAACTTTAGACCGTGTTTTAAGGGAAGTTTTATTATACAATTTGGTACTACTGTTGTGCTCGAGTCATCTGGTTTCTTTCTTTGCAAATATATGCGAGTTTGTTTTCTCCTTTTTTGCTTTGGATAACGTTTTCTGTGAATGAGCCGTTTTCTCAGAAACTGTTGATGATAGCTAAATTAAATTTTAGGATGATAAAAGCGGCCTTTTAGGTGCTTGCCTGGACATTTTTAGAAACGTAATAACTGATACATTTTCCATCAAAAGATATTATAATTAAGAAAATAATCCTATCTTCCCTAATAAAGAAAGTATTAATAAATGCAGATCAGTAAAGTTACAAGGCATCAGTGATTTAAAGTAAAAAAGTATTTTTTGGGAATCCTCCATAAAGAGTTCTGTACATCGATAATGTTGAGCTGGTGTTGTGAATACTCTCGCTAACGACAGGCGGTTTCATTTTCTGTTTACCAACATTTCTATTGGTATGGGAGGGGCCCCAAAACCGGGGAAGAGTACCGCGCGCAGGCCAGTTGGATCCTTTTGCTTCTATCGTAACTCCCGGGAGGGAGGGATGAGAGGGGAGGCCGGAAGGAAGACCAGATCGAGAGGAAGCATAGACTGGGTCCCTAATGTTTCCACATTGAATGCCTCAAACAACGCCCGAGTCCACTTTATTGAGACTCTGCAGGTCTCTCGAAGGAGCTCCCGCCCAGAGGCGTGTTCCAGCCGAGCAGTCCCTGGGTGGCGTGAGGAAGAAACCGATACAGAGCCCACATCTGCCGACCAGGCGCAACCCGCCGAACATCGTTGCCTGGTCCTACAATTCAACAGATGACAAGGAAGATGTTGGGTACAGGAGAGGGAGGAGAGTCGTGGTAGAAGATGAACCACTCCAGCATTCGCCTGCCGACCTCAGGAAACCACGAAAAACCTATGGGTCAGAGTGTCCGAATGCGACCCGCACACGTTACCACAGCGCCATCTCTTTCGGTTTCACTATCAATAGAAATTTCCTCTCTCTCTCTCTCTCTCTCTCTCTCTCTCTCTCTCTCTCTTCCTTTCTTGAAGTTTAACGTCGTTTAACCGGATAGGGAAATTGCAAATTGCAACTTTCATCTTCCTTTCACATTGATTAGAAGCTAGAGCCATCTACCGACTTTCCGTAATATTGACCCCTTATATAAGAAGTTTATTTACTTTTAATTTAGGTTTATTATTTTTTTCAAACAAACTAAATACTTACTATATGCTGTATGTAGAACGAGGCTTTTAAAGACATTTTCGACAATATTATTGTAGTAAATAATTGGAAGTACACCCAAAAAGATCGACTTCAAATATCTGGAGGGACACCACCCCCGTCAACTAAAGCACTGGGAGGCATGCATTTACATTCTGTAAAAGTTTCAATCTGACATCTTAAATAATTTCCGAGACACTGGGTCGTGAATTTAGTAGATTTAACACTGTTGCGATACCCTCAGCTTAGCTGTTGTTCGTTGTGATACATGTATACCTAATCCCTTCTGCGGTCGCCTCGCAGACCGCCACCGCCATTAGCTCGGCTGTTTGACGCTCTTGCGATTGGCTGCTGTTTACAGTAGCGGCTCGTGAGTATACATTTTGCGAGTTCATAACATTTTACATTCCAATAGCCCTGAAAATGTGAAATGGCATCTGCTGCGTACTAGTTATGACTATGAATAAATTGATATGACTGCAGCAGATCCTAATAATAACAATAATCATAATCATAATGATTAATGATAATAATACATAAGCTGTCTGACGAAAGACAGGGTTGTTTTGTGTATGCTTGCTGTTGTAAACATAATTAAATACAGCGTTTTAGGACAGGAACGATGTATTGTGTGAATTATATTTTATTAAGGGACGATCTGTTATAACCAGGAGAAGTTTCCGCTCTCGTTACCTACTTCTATTGTAGTGCTACCATCTAGTGTCACTAACTTAAAATTGTAGTTAGCATGGAAATACAGCGTGGGAAAATTTTCGTGGATGCTTTCAAATGTGTACTGAAAGAAAAAAAATCTGATGTGTTACACTCACATGACTCTCTCTACTCTTGTTCAAACTATTTTTACAAACGCTTATTCTCCATATGCTTCATGTTAATCGAGATGTTAATTTTATTGCTAATTTTCTTGTAGGTGCAAGGGGAATTGCTAGACTTTAAGCGATAGTCAAATATTTTAAGAGCTGGTTGCTATGTGGCGCATTCCATTCTCTTTGTATTACCAGGACAAAAAAAATTAATAACGAATTTGAGAAAAAGTATAAGTATCTATTGAATAAGGGAATAACAAGCAATATCTCAAAAATGGTTCACTCAACAACAAAAAATGTATATGACATAACTTGTGTATTTTAACGCGATCTACATTTTTTGTGTAGTAAAATTTTGTCTATCTCTTATGGTTTACCAGTTATGCAATAGTCGTTCACAATGAAGAATACTTTTGGAGACATTCCCAGCAAATTCGAAATATACATTTCATTTGTCATAAAAATATCATAAAACGTATGACATTTTAATCAAAATCGTTAGAGCCATTTTTGAGAAAATTAAAATTTTCGAAAAATGTTCCATGTAAAGGGTAGTTTGAGGTGGGGGGATTTTCTTGAAAACCTTCGTGTCGCATTTCTGGAAGATACTGAACCTAAATATCAAGTTTGGTGTTTATCCGACTGTTCGTTTCTGAGTTATGCTGTTCACACACACACACACACACACACACACATACAGACACAAACACGGACATGTTTCCAAAAATGCTTTTTTTTTGGATTCAGGGGTATCAAAAACATACATTTCCAGTGAAATCTCGGTATCGAATTTTTGGGTTGAATAAAATACTTCCCCTACTTACTACACGTAGTAGAGAAAGTAAAAATTACCAATAAATCCTCAAGGTGTCAAAAGTTAGGGTGTTCACGCGCTCTTCTGCTCTCATAGAGCTGCCACTACTGGTTGGTGATGTTTCAGTTTGTGGTTGTAAACGACAGCATAAAACGTTAAGGTAATGTATCTGTAAAATTTGATCAAAGATTCTGAATAATTAAAATAATATATATTTATTTTGTTTCATAATAAATTAACATGAATTCTAAGATTTAAGGAAACATATCGTTTTTTATACTCGGCACATATAAACTATCAATTAAGTGAAGCTACAAATGAACAGGCCCAATTTTAAACCTTGTTTTCTCGCAAACGTTTTTTTTTTTTCAGCATTTTTGCATACTCAAAATGCTCCACAGGATACAACGTTTGCACAAATTTGTTTTAAAACTTTTGTACTCCTTCCTAAAAGTACATTAAAGAAAATTACAATATAATTTTGTTTTAAATAGTACTCAAGTTTTGAGAAATAATTTTATTATTATTTTTAAAATACAAGAGTTTTGGAGGGTACAAAAAGTAGTAATTTTTCTACAATAATTGGGGGTTAATATAAAAACTTTGATATGATAGATCCTTTTGTAAACCTATTTACTGTAAATTATGAATTTTTTATGTGAATATTTTTAGAAATTCGTAGTGTGGAGCGTTTTTATTATAACAATGAATTTACATAATAAAATTAATATTTAAAATTAACCATGCAAGCTAGAATTTTGAAGTATGGCAGCAGCATTGGTGTTGTTGTATGTAACAACTTGGTACAAATTGCAGTGCTGTGGCTTTTCCAAATTTCAGGAAGTATTACTGAAGTTTATTGTTAAGGTTCACGTCGTCACTTCCTGTAAACATTTGTTTGAAATGCGGGAGAAGTTAAGGACGGGTAGCACATTCGCGTGGAGCGACCGCGCCGTGTAACACGCTCGCTCCCACAGTTTCCACTCGACTGCTCATGTTGTGCCGAGCTGGCGGCCTGTTTGTGGTTTTTACATGTGTTATATTGGCATTGCCAGGTGCGACTGCCCGTAATTAAACCTCTTTCACACAATTCCAAAACACGCCCGAAAAGGTGCACTTCCAACAATGGGGTTTTCTTCAAGTGGGGGTGTTTGGGGCTCCTTAATACTCTGGACAAGCTTCAAGTGGCAGCAGCAGCTCCTGGGGATACTCTCTCAACTAAATACCTTGACAACAGCACCTTAAAACCGACACTACAAACTTCCTTACACGTTCTCACGCAACTAGTTCATACTTTTCTTTCATCACTTGACAATTTCACGAAGACAGTCTCAAACAGTGTTATATGTACAGCACCGCAACAAATCCCTGTTCTTACACAAGCTTGTTCTTCTAACTACTTCTCGTTAATCGAGATAAACTTTCATTGCAGTGAGGCAGTATTTTTAACACTTGAATAATTTCAATTAAATTATACAATTTGTAATTTCAATAACAGCCCGCCTTAAAACAATATATATGTAATAATTTTTAAAATGCATGTAACAGCCATTGCATATGCTTATATTATTATAAACATGTTCAATAATGTTATGTGAATACATTACGTAATTTAATAATGTAGGAGCTGTGAGAATAATAAGTTTAACGTTGCTAACAATGAGGTAACAATGAGGTAACCTTGAGGCAATAATGAGTTTGAGAGTTTGAATGCTACTAGCCATGATTAGGACAGCAATAACGTAAATTTTGTGACAGTTTGAAAATAGCCAATCAACGGCCAGAAAAAGCTTTGATAAAATGCAGGTATTCTATTGGACTAGGTTTAGCCAATCAGAGACTTGACATACAGAAAGTTAAAAGTTTATACGGTTGAAATATGTTGAGTTGCCTGCACACCTTGATAGTAACCGGATGGAAGATGCATTCTCTAGAGAAATATTCCGTATTCGTGTGAGACGTAAAATAAGTATACGCAATAGAAAAGTGCAAGTATTAAATTAAAGAATCTCACGGCTCTTATTATCAGTGTAGTGCTATTTAATTTGTGTCAAGGATTAATAAAAAGAAGTGAATTTAAACTTAAAATCTGTGTAAGCCTACATCCTTGTTGCACCATGCCCTGATTAAGAGAAACGTGTCTCTAAAGTAATACTGACGCAGCCGAGGCAAACATAAACATAAATAGTTAAAGAAGCAGTGTAATAAACAAAGTTAATGTTTATTTTTTAAACTTGGAGCGTAACAACAAAAATACATCTTCAAATAGGCTTTACATACGTAGCAGCATATTACGTAACAAACAATCTTCTTCAAGTTGGCATCCATACGTGGAGCTAAATAAATAAATTAACTCCAAGAACAATACTATCTCAAATTGGCTCCCAAACGTGGGGCAGTTAAACTCCTACAACAAAACACCTACTTAAGTAGGTAGAATAATACGGTAAGTTAAAGCGATAGCCAGATTTTTAAACACCAAGTCATTATGTGATGTCTGAAAAGTACACGTATTTGAAAATTCTAACAATAACAAAGAATAACTGGGAAATGGTTAACGCCATAAACATTTTATTTGACACAAATTGTGTGCTTCAACAAGATCTATATTTTTGTGTAGTAATATTTTGCCCATCTCTTAGAATTTGTCAACTATGCAAAATTAATTCAGAATCAAGATCATTCACAGGCTACTCCCAGAAAATGCAATGCGTTTTATTTGCATACAAATATCTTAAACGCGTGGTATATTAAGGAAAACCGTTAGAGCCTTTTTGAGAAAATTAATTTGGAGTAGAGTGATTTTCTTAAAAATCTTCAGCTTGCATTCTTGGAAGATTCTGAATTTAAATACTTATTTCTAAAAGATTTTTTATTCAGAGGACCTCAAAATGTGTATTTCCAGTGACATATTTATACCTAACTTTTTGTGTGGAATGCAATATTTTCTCTTCTTACTATAAGTAGGCAGCAGAGAAAGTAAAAGCCTGATTTTATACTCGCATAAAATTCCCTACCCACTCTTCTACAAAATATTCTTGAAGCACCTTACTTTTCTATCCACTTCATATTAATCGAAATAAACCATTACAGAAATAGTTTAATTACACATTGAAGTGAGTTAAATGCTTAAAATAATGTTTTACTATATGCTGGCCTTGAAATTCCGCATTCTCTTTTCTTTTACTACGAGAGGAAAAGAGAGGGGGGGCAAGAAAGAAAACCGAACTGTGAAGTAGGCTGTTTTGTTATATTGTTATTTTTACGTTGTTATTTGCCCCACGCTTTGGGAGCCAATTTGAAATAGGTATTATCTTTACGTTATTAATATTTTGTTGTATTGTAGTTCAACTGTTGGGGAGCCGAACTTGAAGTAGTTGCAATCACACGTATGGTATGATACGGTAATTTGTATCACAAATTACTCAAATGTAAATAATTATTTTAATATGAATATGTATTTTTATGTAACATTGATTTCAGAGGTTTAATAATTGTAATTATTATTGGTAAATAATAATATACGGCTCTACTGAAACTGTTAACAATAACGCAATAATGCAGCAAGGGGTGAGTTGTTTATCGTTACCGGGAACCAGGAAGTTACGTAATGTTTCGCGCCTTTTCGGTAAAAGCTTCTAGAATTTTCCCTAAAAGTAATATGTATTAGTGGTTTTCATTGGATAGTAAAATAGACGCTAATGTTGGCGCGTTTTATTAGCCAATAGCATTTCATTTATAATCTTTAGGTGTATCTTGAGGCAAGCCTATAAATAGCCAGGCTCGAAGTCGGTCGCCCCGCAGTTATACAAAATTCTCCGTACACTCCACGTCGATTCCGCAGTTCAACAAGATGTCGCCAATCAGTCCTTCATTTTCGTCATAAGTTACACGCAGCAGAAGTACGAGAAATCTTATAAAATATTCTAAAGTTAAATATACAAAGTTAAAGTACGTGAGTTAAAAGTGATAAGAAGTTATTATAAACAGTTTCAGTATGGCGATTATCTAGATAAATCTGTGAAAGTGTTAGTGCACGTGTTAGAAAATAAAACATTATAAAACACAATTCTTCACTAGTAGTTTTTGGATAAAAGATTCCTTTTCCGCTTCACAACCTGTAAGAAAAACATGCCTACCTAGATCAGATAATAGCTAGCCGGTGGACATTTAAAACTGATACAAATTGCTACGCCAGAGGAATCTACAAACAGAACAAATGAACCAACCAACGTATGACGTCACACAAGATGGCTTCGCGTGAAGAAAACACATATTTGCTCTCGTAAATTGGCTTCCACAACGTGGAGCTAACTATAAGATCTACAAGATATAATAATTTACGTAAAACAGAATACGTAAAGCATATTTGCTATCGCAAATTGGCGCCCATAACGTGGGGCGAAGTAACCAGGAAAGGAATGAAGCAGAGTAACCAGGAATACAGCGGTGAAATGATCTACAAGACGCAGATTCCAGAAACAAAAGGGACGACAACTTCGATCGTAATTCCGAGATTACGATGCAACAAGGAATTCAACTACAAGAAAACATCGAAACGACGTAGATTCATCATAATACAACGCAGAAGCGACATACAAATCTAGGAGAATGGGGCAGAACGCTGGACATCAAAGCTACATCAACAGAAAGCATCACAAAGGTATCGCAATTTTTTTTTAGAAAACAAAAACAATGGCTGCTAGTAATACAGAAAAAACAATGATGAAGAGGGATAGTGTAACAGTTAACTGTAAGTCAATACAGGTTACAAAAAAAAGTTCAAACAATGTAGTTTTTGAGGGAGGAAATGTTAGTGCAGAAAGTAAGAATAGAATAGTAGGAAATATTACTATTGATGCTAGTGTGATGATGGAAATGCTGAGAAAAATGAGTAGGGAGATAAGGGAAGATCTTAGTAAGAAATTAGATCAAGAAAGGGAAGATATTATTAAGAGTGTAGAACAAAAAGTAGATCAGAGTTATGAGAAATTGAGAGAAGCTATAAACAAAGATCATAGGAAATTCATGGAAAATATTGGTAGGAGTAATGAGATATTAGAGCAAAAAGTAGATCAAAGCAGTGGAGAAATTGAAAAGAAAGTTATTAAGCTAGATAGTAGTATGCCAAAAATGAGTGATGAAAAGGAAGTAATAGCAAGTGAGACAGGAGAAATTTCAAAGAAAATGCTAGACATGAGCAGGGAAATATGTAACAAAGAAAGTGAGGTTAATACTAAAAGTGAGGTTAATGTAGAATGTACAGAGTTAGGAAGTCAAATGAGTAACATTTCAAGTGAGCTAAGAGAGATAAAAGAGGTTAGGAATGTAGATGTAAATCAGGCGCAAGTCAATTTCAGAGCGGAGATATCAGAAATGCAAAGAAATAAATTGTACCAATATGTTCAAAATGAAAACTCCAGTCCAGTACAGTTTAGTACAGATTTGTCAGAGTATTCTCAAATTAAAATGATAGCAGAAGAATTGAAAATGACAATTGTTAAAAGATGTATTGTTCAAGAAACTGTAGACTGTTTCCAAATATTATCATGGGACGAAATTTCATATGAATACAAGAGGTTATTCATGAACAATTTGAAGGTTAGGTTACGGCTACGAGTAATGTTTAGCCACACACAATTTGATCCAGGAGGGTAAATAGCAATGAGATGTAAAGTAAATGCTGGATAGGTAAAGACGACTTGCATAGAAATGTATTGGAACGTAAGAGGGTTAATTATTTATGTCATTTGAAAAGAGAAATAAATATATATATATAAAAAAAATTGAATTTTTAGTAACTGTAACAACATTTGAAAATTAAGAATGCAAAGATTGAAACTTAATGTGATATTAAATTAAAAGTACGTAAATACAATTCCAAGAGTTTTGTTAAAATAAAGTATAAAATAAAAAAAAAAAATTGGTAAATATAATTAAAAATAATTGAAACTCAATATGATATTAAAGTTAAAGTACAAAATAACAAAAATGAGTAAATATAATTAAAAACATATACAATTTGTTCCGCTACAAAGTAATTAAAAAAAAAATATTTATGTAGCAAACAGAAAAGGTGAAACATTGCCTAGATATAAGAGATGTAAATATATGTAGAGGGTAAATATTTTGGTAAATATGTATAATTATTATAAAAAAAAAATTCTTGAATTGATAAATTTTTGGTAACAATATAAGAAAGTAAACCATTTTTTGTATCACTAGTTAAATAATTTAGGGTAAAGTATTTGCTATAAAAAAAAAATTTTTGTGATGTCAGATTAATATCTAAATTAATTAAACCAAAGCCAGTAAGTAGTGGCGAGATAAAACATATGTCGTGTGTTAAATGCGTGTGAAGTGTTAAGTGAAAGTGATAACGTGTGTTCCAAGATTTAGGAGACTAAAAACACAATTTTAAAATTTCTAAACAAGTTATAAATATTTATAATTATGTTTCTAGTGGGGCATATGATACGGTAATTTGTATCACAAATTACTCAAATGTAAATAATTATTTTAATATGAATATGTATTTTTATGTAACATTGATTTCAGAGGTTTAATAATTGTAATTATTATTGGTAAATAATAATATACGGCTCTACTGAAACTGTTAACAATAACGCAATAATGCAGCAAGGGGTGAGTTGTTTATCGTTACCGGGAACCAGGAAGTTACGTAATGTTTCGCGCCTTTTCGGTAAAAGCTTCTAGAATTTTCCCTAAAAGTAATATGTATTAGTGGTTTTCATTGGATAGTAAAATAGACGCTAATGTTGGCGCGTTTTATTAGCCAATAGCATTTCATTTATAATCTTTAGGTGTATCTTGAGGCAAGCCTATAAATAGCCAGGCTCGAAGTCGGTCGCCCCGCAGTTATACAAAATTCTCCGTACACTCCACGTCGATTCCGCAGTTCAACAAGATGTCGCCAATCAGTCCTTCATTTTCGTCATAAGTTACACGCAGCAGAAGTACGAGAAATCTTATAAAATATTCTAAAGTTAAATATACAAAGTTAAAGTACGTGAGTTAAAAGTGATAAGAAGTTATTATAAACAGTTTCAGTATGGCGATTATCTAGATAAATCTGTGAAAGTGTTAGTGCACGTGTTAGAAAATAAAACATTATAAAACACAATTCTTCACTAGTAGTTTTTGGATAAAAGATTCCTTTTCCGCTTCACAACCTGTAAGAAAAACATGCCTACCTAGATCAGATAATAGCTAGCCGGTGGACATTTAAAACTGATACAAATTGCTACGCCAGAGGAATCTACAAACAGAACAAATGAACCAACCAACGTATGACGTCACACAAGATGGCTTCGCGTGAAGAAAACACATATTTGCTCTCGTAAATTGGCTTCCACAACGTGGAGCTAACTATAAGATCTACAAGATATAATAATTTACGTAAAACAGAATACGTAAAGCATATTTGCTATCGCAAATTGGCGCCCATAACGTGGGGCGAAGTAACCAGGAAAGGAATGAAGCAGAGTAACCAGGAATACAGCGGTGAAATGATCTACAAGACGCAGATTCCAGAAACAAAAGGGACGACAACTTCGATCGTAATTCCGAGATTACGATGCAACAAGGAATTCAACTACAAGAAAACATCGAAACGACGTAGATTCATCATAATACAACGCAGAAGCGACATACAAATCTAGGAGAATGGGGCAGAACGCTGGACATCAAAGCTACATCAACAGAAAGCATCACAAAGGTATCGCAATTTTTTTTTAGAAAACAAAAACAATGGCTGCTAGTAATACAGAAAAAACAATGATGAAGAGGGATAGTGTAACAGTTAACTGTAAGTCAATACAGGTTACAAAAAAAAGTTCAAACAATGTAGTTTTTGAGGGAGGAAATGTTAGTGCAGAAAGTAAGAATAGAATAGTAGGAAATATTACTATTGATGCTAGTGTGATGATGGAAATGCTGAGAAAAATGAGTAGGGAGATAAGGGAAGATCTTAGTAAGAAATTAGATCAAGAAAGGGAAGATATTATTAAGAGTGTAGAACAAAAAGTAGATCAGAGTTATGAGAAATTGAGAGAAGCTATAAACAAAGATCATAGGAAATTCATGGAAAATATTGGTAGGAGTAATGAGATATTAGAGCAAAAAGTAGATCAAAGCAGTGGAGAAATTGAAAAGAAAGTTATTAAGCTAGATAGTAGTATGCCAAAAATGAGTGATGAAAAGGAAGTAATAGCAAGTGAGACAGGAGAAATTTCAAAGAAAATGCTAGACATGAGCAGGGAAATATGTAACAAAGAAAGTGAGGTTAATACTAAAAGTGAGGTTAATGTAGAATGTACAGAGTTAGGAAGTCAAATGAGTAACATTTCAAGTGAGCTAAGAGAGATAAAAGAGGTTAGGAATGTAGATGTAAATCAGGCGCAAGTCAATTTCAGAGCGGAGATATCAGAAATGCAAAGAAATAAATTGTACCAATATGTTCAAAATGAAAACTCCAGTCCAGTACAGTTTAGTACAGATTTGTCAGAGTATTCTCAAATTAAAATGATAGCAGAAGAATTGAAAATGACAATTGTTAAAAGATGTATTGTTCAAGAAACTGTAGACTGTTTCCAAATATTATCATGGGACGAAATTTCATATGAATACAAGAGGTTATTCATGAACAATTTGAAGGTTAGGTTACGGCTACGAGTAATGTTTAGCCACACACAATTTGATCCAGGAGGGTAAATAGCAATGAGATGTAAAGTAAATGCTGGATAGGTAAAGACGACTTGCATAGAAATGTATTGGAACGTAAGAGGGTTAATTATTTATGTCATTTGAAAAGAGAAATAAATATATATATATATATATAAAAAAAATTGAATTTTTAGTAACTGTAACAACATTTGAAAATTAAGAATGCAAAGATTGAAACTTAATGTGATATTAAATTAAAAGTACGTAAATACAATTCCAAGAGTTTTGTTAAAATAAAGTATAAAATAAAAAAAAAAATTGGTAAATATAATTAAAAATAATTGAAACTCAATATGATATTAAAGTTAAAGTACAAAATAACAAAAATGAGTAAATATAATTAAAAACATATACAATTTGTTCCGCTACAAAGTAATTAAAAAAAAAATATTTATGTAGCAAACAGAAAAGGTGAAACATTGCCTAGATATAAGAGATGTAAATATATGTAGAGGGTAAATATTTTGGTAAATATGTATAATTATTATAAAAAAAAAATTCTTGAATTGATAAATTTTTTGTAACAATATAAGAAAGTAAACCATTTTTTGTATCACTAGTTAAATAATTTAGGGTAAAGTATTTGCTATAAAAAAAAAATTTTTGTGATGTCAGATTAATATCTAAATTAATTAAACCAAAGCCAGTAAGTAGTGGCGAGATAAAACATATGTCGTGTGTTAAATGCGTGTGAAGTGTTAAGTGAAAGTGATAACGTGTGTTCCAAGATTTAGGAGACTAAAAACACAATTTTAAAATTTCTAAACAAGTTATAAATATTTATAATTATGTTTCTAGTGGGGCATATGATACGGTAATTTGTATCACAAATTACTCAAATGTAAATAATTATTTTAATATGAATATGTATTTTTATGTAACATTGATTTCAGAGGTTTAATAATTGTAATTATTATTGGTAAATAATAATATACGGCTCTACTGAAACTGTTAACAATAACGCAATAATGCAGCAAGGGGTGAGTTGTTTATCGTTACCGGGAACCAGGAAGTTACGTAATGTTTCGCGCCTTTTCGGTAAAAGCTTCTAGAATTTTCCCTAAAAGTAATATGTATTAGTGGTTTTCATTGGATAGTAAAATAGACGCTAATGTTGGCGCGTTTTATTAGCCAATAGCATTTCATTTATAATCTTTAGGTGTATCTTGAGGCAAGCCTATAAATAGCCAGGCTCGAAGTCGGTCGCCCCGCAGTTATACAAAATTCTCCGTACACTCCACGTCGATTCCGCAGTTCAACAAGATGTCGCCAATCAGTCCTTCATTTTCGTCATAAGTTACACGCAGCAGAAGTACGAGAAATCTTATAAAATATTCTAAAGTTAAATATACAAAGTTAAAGTACGTGAGTTAAAAGTGATAAGAAGTTATTATAAACAGTTTCAGTATGGCGATTATCTAGATAAATCTGTGAAAGTGTTAGTGCACGTGTTAGAAAATAAAACATTATAAAACACAATTCTTCACTAGTAGTTTTTGGATAAAAGATTCCTTTTCCGCTTCACAACCTGTAAGAAAAACATGCCTACCTAGATCAGATAATAGCTAGCCGGTGGACATTTAAAACTGATACAAATTGCTACGCCAGAGGAATCTACAAACAGAACAAATGAACCAACCAACGTATGACGTCACACAAGATGGCTTCGCGTGAAGAAAACACATATTTGCTCTCGTAAATTGGCTTCCACAACGTGGAGCTAACTATAAGATCTACAAGATATAATAATTTACGTAAAAAAGAATACGTAAAGCATATTTGCTATCGCAAATTGGCGCCCATAACGTGGGGCGAAGTAACCAGGAAAGGAATGAAGCAGAGTAACCAGGAATACAGCGGTGAAATGATCTACAAGACGCAGATTCCAGAAACAAAAGGGACGACAACTTCGATCGTAATTCCGAGATTACGATGCAACAAGGAATTCAACTACAAGAAAACATCGAAACGACGTAGATTCATCATAATACAACGCAGAAGCGACATACAAATCTAGGAGAATGGGGCAGAACGCTGGACATCAAAGCTACATCAACAGAAAGCATCACAAAGGTATCGCAATTTTTTTTTAGAAAACAAAAACAATGGCTGCTAGTAATACAGAAAAAACAATGATGAAGAGGGATAGTGTAACAGTTAACTGTAAGTCAATACAGGTTACAAAAAAAAGTTCAAACAATGTAGTTTTTGAGGGAGGAAATGTTAGTGCAGAAAGTAAGAATAGAATAGTAGGAAATATTACTATTGATGCTAGTGTGATGATGGAAATGCTGAGAAAAATGAGTAGGGAGATAAGGGAAGATCTTAGTAAGAAATTAGATCAAGAAAGGGAAGATATTATTAAGAGTGTAGAACAAAAAGTAGATCAGAGTTATGAGAAATTGAGAGAAGCTATAAACAAAGATCATAGGAAATTCATGGAAAATATTGGTAGGAGTAATGAGATATTAGAGCAAAAAGTAGATCAAAGCAGTGGAGAAATTGAAAAGAAAGTTATTAAGCTAGATAGTAGTATGCCAAAAATGAGTGATGAAAAGGAAGTAATAGCAAGTGAGACAGGAGAAATTTCAAAGAAAATGCTAGACATGAGCAGGGAAATATGTAACAAAGAAAGTGAGGTTAATACTAAAAGTGAGGTTAATGTAGAATGTACAGAGTTAGGAAGTCAAATGAGTAACATTTCAAGTGAGCTAAGAGAGATAAAAGAGGTTAGGAATGTAGATGTAAATCAGGCGCAAGTCAATTTCAGAGCGGAGATATCAGAAATGCAAAGAAATAAATTGTACCAATATGTTCAAAATGAAAACTCCAGTCCAGTACAGTTTAGTACAGATTTGTCAGAGTATTCTCAAATTAAAATGATAGCAGAAGAATTGAAAATGACAATTGTTAAAAGATGTATTGTTCAAGAAACTGTAGACTGTTTCCAAATATTATCATGGGACGAAATTTCATATGAATACAAGAGGTTATTCATGAACAATTTGAAGGTTAGGTTACGGCTACGAGTAATGTTTAGCCACACACAATTTGATCCAGGAGGGTAAATAGCAATGAGATGTAAAGTAAATGCTGGATAGGTAAAGACGACTTGCATAGAAATGTATTGGAACGTAAGAGGGTTAATTATTTATGTCATTTGAAAAGAGAAATAAATATATATATATATAAAAAAAATTGAATTTTTAGTAACTGTAACAACATTTGAAAATTAAGAATGCAAAGATTGAAACTTAATGTGATATTAAATTAAAAGTACGTAAATACAATTCCAAGAGTTTTGTTAAAATAAAGTATAAAATAAAAAAAAATTGGTAAATATAATTAAAAATAATTGAAACTCAATATGATATTAAAGTTAAAGTACAAAATAACAAAAATGAGTAAATATAATTAAAAACATATACAATTTGTTCCGCTACAAAGTAATTAAAAAAAAATATTTATGTAGCAAACAGAAAAGGTGAAACATTGCCTAGATATAAGAGATGTAAATATATGTAGAGGGTAAATATTTTGGTAAATATGTATAATTATTATAAAAAAAAATTCTTGAATTGATAAATTTTTGGTAACAATATAAGAAAGTAAACCATTTTTTGTATCACTAGTTAAATAATTTAGGGTAAAGTATTTGCTATAAAAAAAAATTTTTTGTGATGTCAGATTAATATCTAAATTAATTAAACCAAAGCCAGTAAGTAGTGGCGAGATAAAACATATGTCGTGTGTTAAATGCGTGTGAAGTGTTAAGTGAAAGTGATAACGTGTGTTCCAAGATTTAGGAGACTAAAAACACAATTTTAAAATTTCTAAACAAGTTATAAATATTTATAATTATGTTTCTAGTGGGGCATATGATACGGTAATTTGTATCACAAATTACTCAAATGTAAATAATTATTTTAATATGAATATGTATTTTTATGTAACATTGATTTCAGAGGTTTAATAATTGTAATTATTATTGGTAAATAATAATATACGGCTCTACTGAAACTGTTAACAATAACGCAATAATGCAGCAAGGGGTGAGTTGTTTATCGTTACCGGGAACCAGGAAGTTACGTAATGTTTCGCGCCTTTTCGGTAAAAGCTTCTAGAATTTTCCCTAAAAGTAATATGTATTAGTGGTTTTCATTGGATAGTAAAATAGACGCTAATGTTGGCGCGTTTTATTAGCCAATAGCATTTCATTTATAATCTTTAGGTGTATCTTGAGGCAAGCCTATAAATAGCCAGGCTCGAAGTCGGTCGCCCCGCAGTTATACAAAATTCTCCGTACACTCCACGTCGATTCCGCAGTTCAACAAGATGTCGCCAATCAGTCCTTCATTTTCGTCATAAGTTACACGCAGCAGAAGTACGAGAAATCTTATAAAATATTCTAAAGTTAAATATACAAAGTTAAAGTACGTGAGTTAAAAGTGATAAGAAGTTATTATAAACAGTTTCAGTATGGCGATTATCTAGATAAATCTGTGAAAGTGTTAGTGCACGTGTTAGAAAATAAAACATTATAAAACACAATTCTTCACTAGTAGTTTTTGGATAAAAGATTCCTTTTCCGCTTCACAACCTGTAAGAAAAACATGCCTACCTAGATCAGATAATAGCTAGCCGGTGGACATTTAAAACTGATACAAATTGCTACGCCAGAGGAATCTACAAACAGAACAAATGAACCAACCAACGTATGACGTCACACAAGATGGCTTCGCGTGAAGAAAACACATATTTGCTCTCGTAAATTGGCTTCCACAACGTGGAGCTAACTATAAGATCTACAAGATATAATAATTTACGTAAAACAGAATACGTAAAGCATATTTGCTATCGCAAATTGGCGCCCATAACGTGGGGCGAAGTAACCAGGAAAGGAATGAAGCAGAGTAACCAGGAATACAGCGGTGAAATGATCTACAAGACGCAGATTCCAGAAACAAAAGGGACGACAACTTCGATCGTAATTCCGAGATTACGATGCAACAAGGAATTCAACTACAAGAAAACATCGAAACGACGTAGATTCATCATAATACAACGCAGAAGCGACATACAAATCTAGGAGAATGGGGCAGAACGCTGGACATCAAAGCTACATCAACAGAAAGCATCACAAAGGTATCGCAATTTTTTTTAGAAAACAAAAACAATGGCTGCTAGTAATACAGAAAAAACAATGATGAAGAGGGATAGTGTAACAGTTAACTGTAAGTCAATACAGGTTACAAAAAAAAGTTCAAACAATGTAGTTTTTGAGGGAGGAAATGTTAGTGCAGAAAGTAAGAATAGAATAGTAGGAAATATTACTATTGATGCTAGTGTGATGATGGAAATGCTGAGAAAAATGAGTAGGGAGATAAGGGAAGATCTTAGTAAGAAATTAGATCAAGAAAGGGAAGATATTATTAAGAGTGTAGAACAAAAAGTAGATCAGAGTTATGAGAAATTGAGAGAAGCTATAAACAAAGATCATAGGAAATTCATGGAAAATATTGGTAGGAGTAATGAGATATTAGAGCAAAAAGTAGATCAAAGCAGTGGAGAAATTGAAAAGAAAGTTATTAAGCTAGATAGTAGTATGCCAAAAATGAGTGATGAAAAGGAAGTAATAGCAAGTGAGACAGGAGAAATTTCAAAGAAAATGCTAGACATGAGCAGGGAAATATGTAACAAAGAAAGTGAGGTTAATACTAAAAGTGAGGTTAATGTAGAATGTACAGAGTTAGGAAGTCAAATGAGTAACATTTCAAGTGAGCTAAGAGAGATAAAAGAGGTTAGGAATGTAGATGTAAATCAGGCGCAAGTCAATTTCAGAGCGGAGATATCAGAAATGCAAAGAAATAAATTGTACCAATATGTTCAAAATGAAAACTCCAGTCCAGTACAGTTTAGTACAGATTTGTCAGAGTATTCTCAAATTAAAATGATAGCAGAAGAATTGAAAATGACAATTGTTAAAAGATGTATTGTTCAAGAAACTGTAGACTGTTTCCAAATATTATCATGGGACGAAATTTCATATGAATACAAGAGGTTATTCATGAACAATTTGAAGGTTAGGTTACGGCTACGAGTAATGTTTAGCCACACACAATTTGATCCAGGAGGGTAAATAGCAATGAGATGTAAAGTAAATGCTGGATAGGTAAAGACGACTTGCATAGAAATGTATTGGAACGTAAGAGGGTTAATTATTTATGTCATTTGAAAAGAGAAATAAATATATATATATAAAAAAAATTGAATTTTTAGTAACTGTAACAACATTTGAAAATTAAGAATGCAAAGTTTGAAACTTAATGTGATATTAAATTAAAAGTACGTAAATACAATTCCAAGAGTTTTGTTAAAATAAAGTATAAAATAAATAAAAAAAATTGGTAAATATAATTAAAAATAATTGAAACTCAATATGATATTAAAGTTAAAGTACAAAATAACAAAAATGAGTAAATATAATTAAAAACATATACAATTTGTTCCGCTACAAAGTAATTAAAAAAAAAAAAATATTTATGTAGCAAACAGAAAAGGTGAAACATTGCCTAGATATAAGAGATGTAAATATATGTAGAGGGTAAATATTTTGGTAAATATGTATAATTATTATAAAAAAAATTCTTGAATTGATAAATTTTTGGTAACAATATAAGAAAGTAAACCATTTTTTGTATCACTAGTTAAATAATTTAGGGTAAAGTATTTGCTATAAAAAAAAAATTTTTTGTGATGTCAGATTAATATCTAAATTAATTAAACCAAAGCCAGTAAGTAGTGGCGAGATAAAACATATGTCGTGTGTTAAATGCGTGTGAAGTGTTAAGTGAAAGTGATAACGTGTGTTCCAAGATTTAGGAGACTAAAAACACAATTTTAAAATTTCTAAACAAGTTATAAATATTTATAATTATGTTTCTAGTGGGGCATATGATACGGTAATTTGTATCACAAATTACTCAAATGTAAATAATTATTTTAATATGAATATGTATTTTTATGTAACATTGATTTCAGAGGTTTAATAATTGTAATTATTATTGGTAAATAATAATATACGGCTCTACTGAAACTGTTAACAATAACGCAATAATGCAGCAAGGGGTGAGTTGTTTATCGTTACCGGGAACCAGGAAGTTACGTAATGTTTCGCGCCTTTTCGGTAAAAGCTTCTAGAATTTTCCCTAAAAGTAATATGTATTAGTGGTTTTCATTGGATAGTAAAATAGACGCTAATGTTGGCGCGTTTTATTAGCCAATAGCATTTCATTTATAATCTTTAGGTGTATCTTGAGGCAAGCCTATAAATAGCCAGGCTCGAAGTCGGTCGCCCCGCAGTTATACAAAATTCTCCGTACACTCCACGTCGATTCCGCAGTTCAACAAGATGTCGCCAATCAGTCCTTCATTTTCGTCATAAGTTACACGCAGCAGAAGTACGAGAAATCTTATAAAATATTCTAAAGTTAAATATACAAAGTTAAAGTACGTGAGTTAAAAGTGATAAGAAGTTATTATAAACAGTTTCAGTATGGCGATTATCTAGATAAATCTGTGAAAGTGTTAGTGCACGTGTTAGAAAATAAAACATTATAAAACACAATTCTTCACTAGTAGTTTTTGGATAAAAGATTCCTTTTCCGCTTCACAACCTGTAAGAAAAACATGCCTACCTAGATCAGATAATAGCTAGCCGGTGGACATTTAAAACTGATACAAATTGCTACGCCAGAGGAATCTACAAACAGAACAAATGAACCAACCAACGTATGACGTCACACAAGATGGCTTCGCGTGAAGAAAACACATATTTGCTCTCGTAAATTGGCTTCCACAACGTGGAGCTAACTATAAGATCTTCAAGATATAATAATTTACGTAAAACAGAATACGTAAGCTATACCTCTTTCAGGTACCCGGTAGCCTTCGTCCCAAATTTAAAAATATTAACTTTGTAATTTGACTGTTTCTTTAAATATTATATATTTATGTTTGCCTCGGCTGCTTCAGTATTAATACTTTTTTTTTAGAAACATGAATGTCTTAGCAGGGAGTGGTGCGACTGAAGAATGTAGACTTACACACATTATAATTTTACTTCACTCCTTTTATTAATGCTTGACACGATAACACTTCACTGATATAGAGCTGTGAGATTTTTTTATTAATTACTTGCACTTTTTAACACGTAAACTATTTTTGTCTCACACTGAATACGTATTAAATTTCTCGAGGACTCATCTCGCGTCCGGTTAGGAACACTGTCCACAAACAACTGACTTCTGAATTTGTAAATCTTGCTCCATTTTAGTTTCTAATTCTAATCCTAGTCCAATAGAATACCTTCATTTAACTAAAGTTTTTTCTGGTTGTTGATTGGCTATTTTATAAACTGTCACAAAAATTACATTATTGCTTCCAAGAATCACAAGAAGCATTAAACTTTCAAATTCATTATTGCCTCAAGGTTACCTCATTGTTAGCAACTTTTAACCTATTATTCTCACAGCTCCTGCATTATTATGTAATGCATTCACATAACATTATTGAACATGTATACTATAATATAAACATATACAATGACTGTTACATACATTTTACAAATTATTACATACATATACTGATTTAAGGCGCGCTGTTATTATATTTTATATTATATAATTTGACTGAAATCATTTAAGTATAAATGGAAACCAATAGCAACGGATACCTCGGAAATGGCTGATGTTAAAAAAAGAGGCTGACATAAATCGTATGTTTTAACCAGAAAGAGCTCTTGTGGTAACCTTTCGTCTGTTTTTCAGAATGAAGAAGACTCTACTATTACCTATATGTATATGTGTTGTGTGTGTCTGAGTGAAATTTGCCATGCAATTATCTTAAAACTTGCATGCTTGCCAACTTCCTGAAACTGAAAGCCGTAAAAAGGCCCCCGTACTTATAAATTTCAGGCACAAACCGTAGAAGTTGGCAAGCATGCATATCGATGTCATTTTTTTCAAACTCGTTAGAAGCAACTTCGAGAAAACAATAAACAGTGTTTTAGTTTTTTATGTAAAGGGTAGTTTGGTGTGGGGTTTTGTTGAGAATGGTAATGTTGCAGTGTTGTAGGTGGCTACTTAACTACCAAATTTGGAATTTATGCGGCTTTTGGTTTTTGAGTTTTCTGTTCAGGTTCTTTCTCTAAAAAAGGATTCAGAGGACCTCAGTACACGTAGGTATTTTTCTTTGAAATCTCGATATCGAATTTGTGAGTGAACTACAACATTTCCTCTACCTATTTTTTTTTTTGCCACTATCGTAGTTTTTTCTACTCTACTTCTATTTTTATACAGTAAATAACGCTTTAATATCACTTATTTTTTTTACTTTCTCTACTACGTATAATAGGTAGGGGAAGTATTGTATTCCACCCAAAAATTCGATACCGAGATTTCACCGGAAATATATGTTTTGAGACCCCCTGAATCCAAAAAAAGCATTTTTGGAAACATATCTGTGTGTGTGTGTATGTATGTGTGTCTGTGAACAGCATAACCCAGAAACGAACAGTCGGATAAACATCAAACTTGGTATTTAGGTTCAGTATCTTCCAGAGATGCGACACGAAGGTTTTCAAGAAAATCCCCCCATCCCAGATTACCCTTTACATGGAACATTTTTCGAAAATTTTAATTTTCTCATAAATGGCTCGAACAATTTTGATTAAAATATCATATGTTTAAGATATTTTCATGACAAATAAAATGTATATCTTGAATTTTCTGGGAATGTCTTCAAAAGTATTCTTCATTGTGAACGACTTTTGCAATAACTGGTAAACCATAAGAGAGAGACAAAATTTTACTAGAAAAAAATGTAGATGGTTTTAAAATACACAATTTATGTCATATACATTTTTTTGTTGGGTGAACCATTTTCGAGATATTGTTTGTTATTCCCTTAAATTTTCCAATACTTTTTCTCAAATGGGAATTCGTTATTCATTTTTTTTGTCTTGGATATGCAAAGAGTATTAATCTGTGACAAAGAGAATGGTGCTGCACCTAGCAACCAGCTATTAAGAGATATGTCGATGCTTAAAGGCTACTGTATTTCTATATTGCCCTTGCAAATACAAACCAAGGGGAACATAGTACGCCTTAAGCGATAGTCAAATATTTTTAGAACTGGTTGTTATGTGTAAAATGTAATTCTCTTTGCATGTCAAAAGATCGTTTCTGCAAATGTTTATCTCGATTAATATGAACTAGATGGAGAATAAGAGTTTGTAAAACTAGTTTCTACAGGAGTAGAGAAAGTCATGTGAGTGTAACACATCAGATTTTTTTCTTTTAATATTTGGTATTTTTATCATACGCCCTTCTGCTGTGGACACTTAAAAGTTTCCATCCTCTTACTGATGTAAGTGGTAGAAAGCCAGTCGCTATGTGTATGCTTTAATATTAAATACTCCTTCTATGGGCTGATGAAATAGTTATTTACGTAATTGTACAGGAAAGTGGATTTTTTCAGACCTTTACGGCCGAAGCGAAGTTGAGACTGGAATATTGAAACGAGTCCTGAAAAATACACTTTCCTGCAGTTACAATATTTTGTTTCCTACCATGTCGAGTACTTTATGTATTGGTTAAATATTATACCACATATTTTGTTGCACATGAACGCAGTCATATGTTTCATATGCTCATTGCAGTTGGAATGAGTTACTGTTGGTAACCTTGGAGATTGTCGTGCAGTGGCGCCGTTGTCGGAGTAAGTATCAACAATTTCAACATATTGTTGAGTGTGAGACTGCAGACGTTTAGTAGCATTATGAAATGGAATATCTCTGTAAGTAAATCTATTAAATTGAGTTATTAAGTAAATTCGAATTTTAAGATTAATATAGAAACGTGATATAATACAATAAGAAGAAAATGCTTATGAAAAGTTGTTCTCGTAGGAGAGTTTTCATTGTGTTCATATGTTGGTGTTGGAGTAGGGAAAGTAACTAAACGGAAAACTTCAATTTGGTGTGAAGACGTAAAAACATCAAAGGAAAGATCGGACATGATGTCTAAAAAGCACATTGCTAAAACGTTAGAAACAAAGGAAATATCTCACAAATAAGAGCTTTCTAATACTTTATACATGTTTAGAAGTGCTTAAGCACCATTTCTTGTGAGCAGACGAAGAATATGGACTTTCAAAGCCACCATGTAGCGACCTGCTTTTTACTTTCTCTACTACGTAAAGTAGGTAGGGGAAGTATTGTATTCCACCCAAAACTTAGATACGGAGATTTCACCAGAAATATATGTTTGAGACCCCGTAAATCCAAAAAAAGCATTTTTGGAAACATGTCCGTGTGTGTGTGTGTGTGTGTGTGTGTGTGTGTGTGTGTGTGTGTGAGAAAAGCATAACTCAGAAACGAACAGTCTGATAAACACCAAACTTGGTATTTAGGTTCAGTATCTTCCAAAGATGCGACACGAAGGTTTTCAAGAAAATACCCCCACTTCAGATTACCCTTTACATGGAAGATTTTTCGAAAATTTTAATTTTCTGAAAAATGGCTCTAACGATTTTGATTAAAATATCATATGTTTAAGATATTTTCATGACAAATGAAATGTATATCTCGAATTTTCTGGGAATGTGTCCAAAAGTATTCTTCATTGTGAACGACTTTTGCATAACTGGTAAACCATAAGAGATAGACAAAATTTTACTACACAAAATATGTAGATCGCGTTAAAATACACAATTTATGTCATACATTATTTTTTGTTGAGTCAACCATTTTCGGAATATTGCTTGTTATTTATTACCTTAAATTTTCCAATACTTATACTTTTTCTCAAATGGAAATTCGTTATTCATTTTTTTGTCCTGATAATGCAAAGAGAATGGAATACTCCACATAGCAACCAGCTTCTAAAATGTTTGACTATCGCTTAAAGCCTACAATAAAATTAGCAATAAGATTAACATCTCGATTAACATTTAGCATATGAAGAATAAGCGTTTGTAAAAATAGTTTGTACAAGAGTAGAGAAGTCATGTGAGTGTAACACATCAGATTTTTTAAACATTTGACTATCCTCTCAGCCATCTCTGTAAAATGAATCGTGTAATGAAAGCATTTGTGCAAACGTTTATACCGATTAACATGAAGTAGTTAGGGCTTTTGTTCTCGGAGCCCTTTAAGCCTTCAACACGTGACCATTTAGATGTCCTAATGGCCTACATTTACTTCCAATGCCTTCTACTCAACTTTGAGCTTTCTTATATTTTTACGCATCAAGAACGTTCCATACGATATCATTTGAAACCAATCTTGTTCGACTTCTAGCACAATTCTGAAAGAATGAAGTCTAAAACTTTACATGATTTTTACTAGTCTTGGAAATTGCTCAAGATATGACATAATTATTTCGACCACTGACGATAAATTGTTTCAAAATTATATTTAAAGATTACATTTTTTCTCTAAAACAACCAGAACGACGAACAAGTTTCTATATGCTAGTTTTGTATATTAGTGTTTAAATAATGCGGTAATATTTTTTTTTCAAAATTACGATTTCTGCATCGCGTGTAGCACCTGATTAATTACTATAATAAAAGAAAATTCAAAATTATTTCACAAAACTATTAAAGGTATTCGCATGAAATTTAAAACACACTTATAATTGACGAGAGCAGCATTTGATAAAATTTTGAAAACATTTATATAAAAACTACAAGATTTAGAAAGTTCATCTATATAGGTACCTACCCTTAAGGTTAATAGTTGCTAATATATAAAATTACAAATTACAGAATAGTATTTGTATCGTAGGTATATGTTGAACTTGTTCAAAGTGGGAATGTATGATACAAATTTACTATTAGTGTGTAATACAGTGCTTTTCCTTCACACTATGGCCGCCGTAGGGCTGTTTGCGCCCGGCCACATAGCTTGGATTCCCGCGGAAGTAGTATTAACATCCTCGCAACCGCTGCACATACTCGTAGATGCAATTACAATGGTAATCACACTCAATACGCCATTAGCCAATGACAGGTAGAGTATGCTGATCAGTTGGCCAATAAAAGCCGTACTACACCGATAGTATTTCATGGTGGTGCACTTGTTTTTAATTTGTATGAATGCTGTGAATGAGATCACCTAGCATTTGTTTCCTTTTGACAAACATGCATCATAATCCACACTGCAGTTACTAACAAACATGGTTGGCGCTAAACTAGGTAAGTTCCTAATAAGTTTTTCGTGTGATTATCTAGCCGAGCAGTACTCGTGCTACTAGTTTTACATGACAATTTAATTTCGGTTTCAAACTCGTGCATCTTTTCACAAGATAATTATTTCTCTATCTTCGGTCTCGAAATAATTATAATGAAAAGAAGCATTCGTTAACCTGAATTAAATTGTAAAACTATCAGCACTAGTGCTACTATTGTTGAATTAAACACATACCTTATCATAAGAAATAAATATTGTCCTCCATCCACACATTTCTGGCATCTTCTCAGGAAATGTTCATTCAAAGTGGAGAGTTCAATATTCGAAATTGTATGAATTTCTGGCCTGGTATTTTTCTTTTATATCTTACAATGTAAGGGATTTGTTGCAAACACTTATTACTTTCTCTACTACGTATAGTAAGTAGGGGAAGTATTGCATTCCACCCAAAAATTCGATACCGAGATTTCATTGGAAATACATGTTTTGAGACCTCCTGAATCCATAAAAAGCATTTTTGGAAACATGTCCGTGTGTGTGTCTGTGTGTGTGTGTGTGTGTGTGTGTGTGTGTGTGTGTGTGTTGGTGTCTGTGTGTCTGTGAACAGCATAACTCAAAAACGAACAGTCGGATAAACACCAAACTTGGTATTTAGGTTCAGTATCTTCCAGAGATGCAACACGAAGGTTTTCAAGAAAATCCCCCCACCCCAGACTACCCTTTACATGGAACATTTTTCGAAAATTTTAATTTTCTCAAAAATAGCTCTAACGATTTTGATGAAAATATCATATGTTTAAGATAATGTCATGAGAAATGAAATGTATATCTCGAATTTTCTGGGAATGTCTCCAAAAGTATTCTTCATTGTGAACGACTTTTGCATAACTGGTAAACCATAAGAGATAGACAAAATTTACTACACAAAAAATGTAGATCGCGTTGAAATACACAACTTATGTCATATACATTTCTTTTGTGGAGTGAACCGTTTTCGAGATATTGCTTGTTATTTCCTTAAATTTTCCAATACTTATACTTTTTCTCAAATTCGTTATTCATTTTTTTTATGTCCTGGACATGCAAAGAGAATGGAATGCGCCACATAGCAACCAGCGTTAAAATATTTGACTATCGCTTATAACCTACCATATTCCCCTTGCATCTACAAGAAAATTAGCAATAAGATTGACATCTCGATATCTCGATTAACATGAAGCATATGGAGAATACGCGTTTGTAAAAATAGATTGTTCAAGAGTAGAGAAAGTCATGTGAGTGTAACACATCAGATTTTTTTTCATGTGATCATCAAAGTCACGTGCATTTCTGTAATTGGATTTTGCGAAATGACAGAGTAATTGACCTACACTTAATACTCCTCTCTGATGAAGCATGCTTCCATTTACATGGGTATGTTTCGTCACAAAATAACGGATACTGGAGCACAGAGAAACCCGATTTTACACACGAGACTCCCTTGCATGGCACGAAAATTGGTGTGCAGTAGATTCATACAGAATAATAAGACCTATATTTTTTGAACAAACAACAAATACAGAGAGATACAGGAATGGGTTTTCATACCGTGTTTTGAAGAGCTGACCGATGCTGAAAATCATTCTAGAGTTTTCCAACAAGACTTTGCTACCGCGCATACACTGATGAACCATTACATTTAATTAAGATTTTTTTTAAGATAAGTGTAATTAGAAAAAGATTACAGCTCTCACGATCCCTGATCTAACTGTAGAGTATGTGATTTTTATCTTTAGGGGAACTTGAAAACATTGGGTGTGTGCAATAAACCGCCATACATTATAAGAACCAAAACAAAATCCGGCGAGAAATTCACTCAATTTCCGATATCGATCTTTCCAGTGTACCTAAATGAAAATTTCCTGAGAAGATACTAGAAAAATGAGGATAGAGAAGGACAACAGTTATCTCTTATGATAATGTATGTGTTTATTATTATTGTATTTGTAACTATGAGAGTGAGATGAGGTTATAGAGATATTATAACTGTTTCGGCGGGAGTCCCAGCTGCGGCGGCCGGCGCGCGAGCAACTGTGCGGTGGCCACAGTGTGACGGAAAAGCATTGTATAACCTAATTTTTAAAGCCTTCTAAATTCAACTACATATAAGAAAAGAGAACAGCACACATTCAGATGTTTATATTATCGTTTAATGAATCTATGTCTGCCTAGATCTTCAATTACATCAGGTAATGCCACAATTGATTTCCAAATGATCAATAAGTTCGCAAGACAAAGTAACGAGAGAGTTTACCTATAGGATTTGGAAATAAGGAGTACCTAACATTTGCAAGCGCTATTTTACGAATAAAATGTGTGATTTGCTAAAAAATCATGATTATTAAAATACAATCCTAAAATATGTATTACTTTCCTTCCTACTAGAGGAAGTAATTCGATACCGAGATTTCGCCAGAAGTGCATGTTTTGAGGGCCACTGAACCCAAAAAGAATATGTTTAGTAAAAGGTCCGCGCGCGCCTGTGTGTAACAAACGAAACGTCAGTTAAATATGAAACTTGGTATTGAAGTTTAAGATCTTCCAAGGATGCGACACGAAAATTTTGAAGAAAATCCCAACACCCAAACCACCCTTTACATGGAATAGTTTTCCTTACTTTTTATCTTCTCAAAAATGGCTCCAACTATTTTGATTACCTAACATATCACATATTTAAGCTATTTTCTAGACAAAGAAGACGTATATCTGAATTTCCTGGGAATAATCTGTGAAGTCCTTTTCATTCTGAATGACATTTGCATAATTGGTAAACCGTAAGAGATAGACAAAATCTTACTAAAATAAATTTAGATCTCGTTAAAGCACACAACTTATGTCAAAGTTTTTGTGGCGTTAACCATTTCCGAGATATTCTTTGTTATTGGTTTGAATTTTCAAAAACTTTATGCTTTTTTCAGATGCAAACCAATATTTCATGCAAAGAGAACGGAATATCAAATCATCACATAGCAACCAACTATCGCATTACCTTACTGCCTTCTTCTTACACCTACAACAAAATGTGTAAACGAGTAAAGAAGGCTCATCTGTATTAGCAAGAAGTAAATAGAAGAATAAGCTTTTGTTAGTATAGTTTGTAGAAGAGTGAGTAGGGAAAGTTATACGAGAACTCTAACGTACCTGCAATGTAAACGGCGTTATTGGAAAAGAAACCACTTCGTTTGTTTGATTAGTGCAACTTGATCATTTAATACTATTTATGACCATCTGGCGTGGGAACTGGAAGTAGGCATGCCATGTTGTAAGGACGCCATAATCAACATTATAGGTTATGATTTTATTTATTGCAACAAATATTATTTAAAAATACCACTAATGAATAACAAAATTATCAAAATGCAGGAACTTAAAGCAGATTGTTTTGTTATGTTTAATGTAGGTAGATGACAAAGCAATAGATATAGGCATTGTTTCTTAATTTGTGTACAATGTTCTTAATTTAGTTGTAGTGCAAGACAATACTCTGAACTGTTCAACATTAAAAGGGCTGATGTGTTACATTCACATGACTTTTTCTACCCTCTATCGTTTATTAGTGGGCATACAAATTATTTTTACGAAAGTTTATTTTCCTAACCACTTAATTTTAATTGAGATAAACCTTTGCAGAAATAGCTACCTACATTACACACCTCGTTATAGATACAAAGAGAACAGCGATAGTCAAATGTTTAACAACTGGACGCTACATGCTGGACTTAAGATTCCATACTGTTTCCATGACATCGCGAGAGACAACTGAAAATCGACGGGATTTAGAAAGAATGACAAAGTATTGAACAATTCGAGCCATTAATAACGGATATCTCGGAAATGGCTTATGCCACTAAAACTGTTTTTTGTAGAACGTTTTCCAGTTATACAAGTTATACAACATTCCTTCGGAATGAAGAGGACTTCACGGGCCATTCCCAGAAAATTCAAGATATTTAACGTTTTATTTGTCATGTAAATAAATATATTAAATGTGTAGTATTTTAGTGAAAATAGGTAAAGCCATTTTTGAGAAAACCAGAAATTTCGAAAATGTTCCATGTGAAGAGTAGTTTGGGCTGGGGGGGGGGTTCTTAAAAGCCTCCGTGTCGCATCTTTGGAAGGTACTGAAGGAAAATCCAAAGTTTAGTATTTATCTACTTTTTGTTCTTAGTTATGCTATACATATACATGCACCTTTTCTACAAAATGCTTTTCTGGATTCAGTGGGCCTCAAAACACGTATTTCCGCTGAAATCTCAATACCTATCGAATTTTCTGCTGGAATGCAATACCTTCTCTACCTACTATGCACGTGGTCGTGGTAGACAAAGTAAAAAGGAGCATGTATTATGTTTACGATGTAAAGAGGAGATGATATAGAGATTTCCATAAATTTCTATTGAATCGGCAGTGATTGGTCATTACCTCCCATTTGGGGCCATGAGTGAAATAGCCTACAATATTTAACCTAATAACGTAATGTTTACATAGCTTAGAGCAAAATATGGGAGGCAAGTGTTTATTCGTACGGAAACTGAGAACTCATTCATTGCTTCCTTTAGATGTGTGGATGAAGGATTAGGGTGCTAGAGTGTATGCTTGCTTGCACCCGGTCGGCTGGCCGGATCCCTTCGGCAGCATTCGGAAGCTCTCGGGGAGAGGGCAGCTGACAAGATAGTGAGTGCTAGGGGTGAGATTATTCCCCAATTATCGCACTCGGCTTGAGCCCAACCCCCGGGGGGCTGTTTGTGAAACATTCGTACTACCATCCGCCCCATCCCAGCCTTGATGTGTTCGGCCATCATGTATGTAGTAGTACCTACTGGGGGAATTTGCATTCAACATTCTTTACGTGCGATATGTCTGCAAACCATGCTTACAAAAAGTTGTTCCTTATCCAGTTAATGTTAATCGTGATAAACGTTTGTATTTCTTCTACAAAGTATGCCCTCAAAACCTTATTCTTCTATCCAGTTAATGTTAATCGAGATAAACGTTTGTATCTCTTCTACAAACTATGCCTACAAAATCTTATTCTTCAATCCAGTTAATGTTAATCGAGATAAACGTTTGTATCTCTTCTACAAACTATGCCTACAAAATCTTATTCTTCAATCCAGTTAATGTTAATCGTGATAAACGTTTGTATCTCTTCTACAAACTATGCCTACAAAATCTTATTCTTCAATCCAGTTAATGTTAATCGAGATAAACGTTTGTATCTCTTCTACAAACTATGCCTACAAAATCTTATTCTTCAATCCAGTTAATGTTAATCGAGATAAACGTTTGTATCTCTTCTACAAACTATGCCTACAAAATCTTATTCTTCAATCCAGTTAATGTTAATCGTGATAAACGTTTGTATCTCTTCTACAAACTATTCTTATAAAACCTTATTCTTCTCTTTACTTCATGTTAATCGAAATAAACATTTGTTGGTATCTCTTCTATAAACTATGCCTACAAAATCTTATTCTTCTATCCACTTGATGTTAATCGAGATAAACTTTGTATCTGTTCTACAAACTATTGCTACAAAACCTTATTCTTCTATCTCGTTAATGTTAATCAAGATGAACGTTTGTATTTGTTCTACAAACTATTGCTACAAAACCTTATTCTTCTATCTCGTTAATGTTAATCGAGATGAACGTTTGTATTTGTTCTACAAACTATTGCTACAAAACCTTATTCTTCTATCTCGTTAATGTTAATAGAGATAAACGGTTACAGAAATAGCGAAATTACCTACACATTTCGTTATAAGAGGGATACAGGAGACTGAAGTGATAGTGAAAATCTTTAAAAAGGAGATCTTTATTAGCTGGCTTTAAAATTTTATACATTTTGTATGATATCACGAGAAACAAATGAATGCCGCTTCGCTTCAAAATATGTAAAGTATAGGGATATTCAAAACAAGAGGTAGAATTATCTCGGAATGTGGCATTATTTTGTTAAATCGTGTGTTTTTCGGCATCCACATCATTTCTAGGTAACTTCCGGTGTATCTCTTATAGTTTCCGAGATGAAAAGTATAGAATAGTGATTCAGAATGAAGAGGACGTCATAGAAAATTCAAGGCATGCAATATGATAAACGTATAGTATTTTAATCAAAATTGTTTGAACCATTTTGAGCAAAATAACGAAAAGTGTTTCCATGTAAGGGGTAGTTCGGGTTTGGGGCACTTTCTTGATAATCTTCGTTTCGCATTCTTTTTTTTATGGATACGTGCAACTTTGGTTTAAAAATACGGTGCCTATAACATTGTTGCAATATGCACGCTGATCATAAGGGGATGAATCACAATGAAAGTGCTTGAGCAAGGTTGCCAGATTTTTTTTTTAAATTTTAATCTATATTTTTTGTGTTATATGTTTTTTCTAAACATGGACAAAACTGGCCGTCGTTATGTGATACAATACTTTCATTTGAAAGGTCTTTTTTTTTATTTATTTATTTTTATTTATTTTTTTTTACCTTTTTTCTTGGAAGATGTTGAACTTTCTTTGGAAATTATTCGACATTTCGTTTTTACTTTCTCTACCACTTGCATATAGTAAGCATAGTAGAGGAAGTATTGCATCCCACCCAAAATTATATACCAAGATTTCACGGAAATACAAGTTTTGAAGCGCCCTGTATCAAAAGGAACATTTTTTTATAAAAAGGTCCATGTGCGTGTCTGTCCATCGTGTGTCTATCTATCTGTGAACAGCTTAACTAAAAAAGAAAGTTGGTTAAGTACCAAATGCGGTATTTAATTTCGGTATGTTTCAATAATGCGACACGAAGAGTTTCAAGAAAATCCATCCACCCATACCCCTTTACATGTAAAATGTTCTATTATATTTTATTTTCTCAAAAATGCCTCTAATAATATTTATTAAAATATCTACCGTATATTTAAGGTAATTCATGAAAAATAAATGTACCTATATCTTGAAGTTTCTTGTGAAATCTTGTGAAATTCTCTGGTGAACAATAAAGGTGGACAAAGCCTTACTTCACAAAAAGTGTAAATCTCTTTATAGCAACAATTTATTTCACATAATTTTTATGGCATTAACTATTTCCAAGATATTCTTTGTTATTGTTATGGATTTTAAAATACTACTTTATCGTTTTTGAAACACTTTCACATTCAGTTGTTTCTCGTGTTTCTCTCAATATAGCGTCTTGTGTTTTAAACATTTGACTATAACTTCTGTTTTCTGTAGGATTCCTTTTGTAATTAAAAATATTTTTGCAAACATTTATCTCGTTTAACATGAAGCAGATAGAAAAATAAGCTTTTGTAACAATAGTTTGTAGAATCTGTGTAAAACGATAAGTAAAGAAATCATGTTAGTATAACACATCAGACTTTTTTAAACATTTGACTGTCACTTCAGTCTCATGTACACAACGAAATGGTAATGAAGCCATTTCTGCAAACATTTATCTAGATTAACACGAAAAAATAAGCTTTTGTAAGAATAGTCTGTTGAAGAGTGCACAGGGAAAGTCATGTGAATATAACAGCACATTTTAGGACTTTTCCCTAAAGTGTCTACTAAATACTAGAACGTAAGACAGAAAATGCTGCGAACGCACCTGAACTGTGACGCTATGTGTACATTTATAATATTCCTAAACTGTATTATGTGCTATATAAGGTTTTAATAATGTAAGCTCTTCACGGCTCACGGTTGTACAATGGACCACTTAGGGGAACTGTCAACAGATTTTGTTACGCCGGCCGTTTCTACAACCGTGTCGTGTTGATCTAGGTCTGAACCAATATTTGTACGATTAGCCAGCGAGGGGATGTGAGAGGGGCAGAGTGCTCTTCAACAGTTCTCTCCACTTCACCCTCAAGAGGTATCACTTCATATCACTCGCTTCGTTACCTGGCCTTCGGCGACACACACTAATTAGTTATCGGTGTAAACGAGGCTTTTAATAATGCAAACTCCCTCCCGTAAAATAGCCACTTAAAAACGACTTTATTGTTATTCTTCGGTACTAATGGGCAAAAATATGTTAAGTAACAGTCACAAGCTGGTCCCAACATATTATCTAGCGCTTACTTTCATAAATCCTGTTCAGCAAATGGTGGCAGCTAATAGACTACCGTAGAATACTTTTTGTACGCTGGGGTAAGAGTCACTGTCCAAAAACCAAGTCGATAAGTTTTAGTATTCTCATATTATATACTGTTTGCATAACTCATGAGAAACAAAACACGATCACTTTGCGTTTCAAAGTGTACAGCTTATAGTGAAATTTTAAAGAACATGTTTCAAAAATGGTTAATCTGTCTCTCTCTCTCTCTCACATGAAGACAGAGGTAGCCGAGGTCATTACGACACGAACTAGTGAACAGGAGGTCCGCGGTTCAAATCCCGTCAGGACCGTCCTCCTTGAATTGAGGTTCGTTCCAGGTTTTTCTCAGTCTTCACAAGTGGAAAATGCTAGGGAAGCATCCTAAATGTAGGCCTGGAACGTTTCCTTCACAAATTTCCTTTCCCGGTTGTCACTTCATTTCATGTATCATTGGTGTACACCGCCTGTGGTGCCGTGTGCAGTAAGAACGGTTATTAAACACTACCACATTCTTCACATTAACCGAGATATACTTTTAGAGGAATAGTTCATTACATATTCCGGTATAGGTACAAAGGGATACGGGAGACTGGAGTAATGGTCAAATCTATAAACAATGGATGCACACTCTTTATATGACATTACGAGAAACAAGAGAATGGTGGAGTAGCATTTAAAAAACTATGTGTTTGAAAACTGAAGCCAATCCAATAACAACGAATATCTCGGAAATGACTAATGCCACAAAAACATTAATTTGAAATAAATGGTGTGTTTAACTACACTGTTTTATGTCTATCTCTTACGGTTTAACAATTTACAAATTTTAATCAGAATGCAGAGATGTTGACGGATCAGTCGTAGAAAATTCTGAATAGGTATACATTTGGTTTTTCATATACCCAGATAATAACATTTTAACCAGCGTCGTTAGGGCCGTCTTTGAGAAGAAAAAAGTAAGGAATAATTTTTCAAGTATAGGGTAATTTGCGTTGGGGGGGATTTTATTGAAAATTATCATTTCGCATCTTTAGAAGAAGCTCATCTAGAATTCCAAGTTTGGTATTTATTGGACATTTCGTTTTGGAGCTGCGATGTTCTCACGCACATTTAGGGTTCAGTGGCCTCAAAAACATGTGTTTCTGGTGAAATCTCGATATCGAATTTTTGGGTTAAACACAATACCTACTTCATCTTACCTACCATAGGTAGGTGATAGAAAAGTAAAACGCCTACAAATGTTGGTTCAATTCCTCAAGTCGTTCTGCTCTTTTAATGATTTACAGGAAAATATTGTGGTGCAGTTTTGAAAAATTTTGGAACCAAGTTTTAATTTAATGTTCGAAGCATTATATCTGTCTTACTAAGGCGTAGCATATGCTTTGCAGGTTGCTTTCTAAGCCTTTTGACTAATAAAAATTATTTCTAAAGGCATGTACATCGCCATTTTTACTTTACTGAAGTATCTTACGAACCCTTAGACTCCTTTTAAAGTTTTATGAAAAAAAAAAACACCTCAGACATCTAGAACCAGCATCCAGTTAGTTTTGTCCATTTAAGTGCGCAAACCTGGGTTTAAATGGGTGTGTGTTGTGTACCAACAGCACGTGGAATTTGAAAATGTTCAGTGTACTTTCTTCAAATGTGTAGGAAACGATACAGTAAAGTGTAGTTTTGGATTTAGGGTTTTAATAATTTAATAGGCACTTTCATGATTATTTCTTGAAAAAATTAAAAGTGTTGTATACATTATTTTAGGAGAAATTTTAATGTTACACAACATTTAACATTTGATTGTAAACAACTGTATTCACAGTAGATTCTATTTTATTAGTATTTTAAAAATAATTCTCTGCTTTGGACAAACCTGTGACACAAATTTCGGATAATTCTTGAAGTTTGCATAAATTTTTTGCCAATCTCTTATTTGTAGTTATATTACGCAAATCCTATATTTTATCGATAAATTCACACAAGTGAACATATCTTGCCTAAATTACATTTGCTTTCAGTATTCAGCAATGTGTACAAACTGAAACAAGTAAATAAACATGCATACGTTATGTAACTTGTTACATATTCAAGTATTAGTATAGCACAATGTTACTTTTTATATTTTAAAATTGAGTGTCAGTTACTACAAAATTTGTGTAACGTAAAATTTGTGTCTTATTTACTTTTATCGTCACAAAATATACTAATTGAGTTTATTAACCCTTAATAATAAAACCCATTATAGGTACCTATATACATCTATTTGTGAGAAATCCCCCCCCGAGTAGAGATATTCTCATTCAGGGCTGGTGGCAGAAATTGGATACTGTTTATATTTTATGCAGTATTTCTCTAGGAAAATAAACAAACAACAAAATAAAACAGTGAATTAATTTGCATGTCACCTGTTCAGAGAACAAAGATGTTTCATTGCGCTGTTCTGATGAATTTATGTAAAAACAAATGCAGGAAGATGCGATAAAATAAAAGTGATAAACCCAGAACGATAAAATTTTGAAGTTAGGTGTCTGATATTGTTATACAAGTGATTCATCAACTAGATAGAGAGAATAAATAAACATTTTTTTTCTCGGAATACTAATGAAGGATACTGGACACACATACGAGTATTACCCCCTGACACCTGGAGTACAGTTACTCGAGGTTTTACCGAGTTTAGTGATACATGGGACCGGACAATGCCCTCTCGTTAGCCGGTAACGTTACCTGTCCAACACCGGACATCAATATTACACACTCGTGGAACGGCGCAGTCCCAATGTTACACGTCCTTTAAGGGGAGCATTTAGTATTGTAATACGTAAGTCTTCAAAGCCACGTTACTCTGTATACAACAGCCAAATTGTTTAGTTGCATTCTACATTATCTCACAATTACCGAACAAACTTCTGATGTGTTACATTCACATAACTTTCCACCCACTCTTCTACACACTATATTCTTACAAAAGCTTATTTGTCTATCTACTTCGAGATAAACGTTTGCAGGGATACTTGTAGATACAAGGGGCATAGAGGAAACCAAATCGATAATCACATGTCAGAAAGCGTGCGCTATAAGCTGGCTTTAAAATGACATACAAATGTAAATTTTTGAAAATACTAAAACTAGCATGGAATATGTCGGAAATGCTTAATGCTACGAAACATTTATTTATCATAAATTGTGTGATTTTTACTACATTTTTCTGTAGCAAGTATTTATTTATCGTTTTCTAGCAGACTTGGAGGCCATTCACACAAAATTGAAGATATAATTTTATTAATCATGCTCTATGTTAATCACATCATTAGAGCCTTTTTCGAGAGAATCAAATATAACGAGAAACTATCCGCGTAAATATTAGTTTGGTGTGGGATTCCTTGTTTCAATCTTCGTCTGAAACGTTTAAAGAGTGTCTCACTCACCTAAGTATGTTGTGTATACGTACAAACGAGCGCACGCGGGCGGTCAATTTCTTATATGGAATATTTGGGTGGAATACAATACTTCCTCTACCTTTATAGCTTTTATAGGTAAGTGGTAGACAAAGTATCAATATAGTTTTCAGAAAGGACATAGGGATCTGTTTTCATTCTGAATTAATAATGTTGCACAACTACTGGGAAGTCGTAAGAGAGTTAAAATTAAATTAAATTGAGTTTTATTTATGGACGCTCTTTAACTGCTGCGGTCCTTAGAGTCCCATACTATATTGGGCCTGAAAGACCGGAAATTTTGCTTTATAAGGATTGAGGTTCTTTTACGTGCCGTAAATCTACGACACGGGACCATCGGCTTTACTTCCCTTCCGAAGGAAGCCATGCTTAGGATTTTTACGCCCGAAAAAATCCATCGCCCTCCGCCGGGTTTGAACCCGCGACCTCGACTAGAAGCTAGTCGTAAGAGAGGGATAAAGCATGTATAGCTCATCGAAATAACTGTTTATGTCAAATAACTTTTTCTGTAGCATTAGCCGTTTTTGAGATACCCGTTGTTACATATTTAAGTTTACCAGGTTGAACTGCCTTGTGACATCTATAAAGCATCTTACTGATTCTTATTTTTTCCCACATGGGTTCATTAACAACAAAAACTGACTTACTATACACAAGCAGTTGTGTTTTGTTTGCGCATTGCGTATATGTTCTATTCCTAGTCAGAAATATATCGCGAGCAACCTAAGAATCACATTTTATATGAATACTATAAGCTATTGAGTGAAGTGGGTAGAGAAAGTCATGTGAGGGATTGTTTAAGGGGAGATTTAAAACCGTGTTAAAGTTGCTAAATTCATAATGTATTATCTCAGAAACGACTCAGAATATCAGAATGACATTTTTACAGCATGTAAATGCTTGTTCACTGATCTACCTTGGTACAATAAGTTTGTTTATTGAGGAAGGTAGGATGTTTCCTAAATTAAACCCTGTTTGATTAAGGGTTTCATGTTTTTAAAAAATCTGATATGTTGCACTCACATGACTTTCTCTACTCTTGTACAAACTATTTTTACAAACGCTTATTCTCCATATGCTTCATGTTAATCGAGATGTCAATCTTATTGCTAATTTTCTTGTAGATGCAAGGGGAATATGGCAGGCTTTAAGCGATAGTCAAATACTTTAACAGCTGGTTGCTATGTGGAGCATTGCATTGTTTGTGTGTCCAGTACATAAAAAAACGAATAACGAATTCTCATTTGAGAAAAAGTATAAGCATTGGAAAATTCAAACAAATAACAAGGAATATCTCGGAAATGGCTCACTCCACAAAAAAAAAATGTATATGACATAAATTGTTGTTTTAACAAGATCTACATTTTTCTGCACACAAATTTTATCAATCCCTTGCGGTTTACTGTTATACAAAAACCTTTCAGAACGAAGAGGACTTTTGGGGTCATTTCCAGAAAATTCAGATATATCTTTCATTTGTCATGAAAATATCTTAAACGTATGATATTTTAATCAAAATCGTTAGAGCCATTTTTGAGAAAATTAAAATTTTCGAAAAATGTTCCATGTATGGTCATCGCAGCCTTCGGATCCCCAAGCGGCGACCTTTGTGCAGTAGCCAAACACTTGTTCCCTACCCTCCCTAACCGCAAGCACCATAAAATCTTAGTGACATCCATGTGCATATGCGCGTTGTTGCCAAAATTAAAAATAGTATTTAAAAGCAAAACTTTGCAGGTGATTTCCACATGTACAGAATACAATCATGCAGTTTGTCTGCTTGCTTTACACACAAAATAACTATGTAAATAACTATGAATCGCATAGTAATTACATTTAAGTTGCAAACGCTTTAAAATATAACTGAACTAATGAATGATCTGAACTAATATACTGCGCTACAAGAATAGAAATGCATGTTAACATATCCGAGAGAAACTTAGAAACATGTTCCGAATAAACTATACATTGTTGGACTATCATTAAATAATTAAAATACATAAATATTAATTTATTTTGAAAGGAACTCTTACTCCCAAATCAAAGCATCATTTTTGATTATGCTGTGCGCGGAGCTATGGTAAAAAGTTTTTTATCACTTGTATCACAACAATGTTTTATTAATATAAAGTTAATACAAGAAGTTGTGTATTGTTTAAGGTGTAAGATTTATAAGCATGACATCTTCTGTTTACTTAAATGAATAGCTTTATTATAAAATGCAGGATAAGTAAAAATACGAAGGCAAAAGAAAGAAAATAAAAGAAAAATCTTATGTATTATATTCACAAGATTATCTCTACTCACTCTTCTACAAACTACTTTCACAAAAGCTTATTCTATCTACTTCTTAAATAATAAGATAAAATTTCATTGCACATATCGTTGTAAATATAAGGATACATAGGCTAAAGCGATAGTCAGATTTTTAAAATACAGATGACTATATGATGACTTTGAAATTCCATGCTCTTAGCATGACCACGAGGAAAATACAAACAGAGACTTCCAACTTGTATTTCAAAATTCAAACCAACAACAAAAAATTTCTCGGAAATGGTTAACACAATTTGACCTAAAATTTGTCCTTTACCGAGATTGCATTTTACGCAGAGTAAGATTTTGTCTCTCTCTTAGAATTTACCAGTAATACAACAAGTTGAGAACGAGGAAAATTTTACAAGTTATTCCCAGAATATAAAATTCATGATACAAATTTTATTTTTCCTGCAAATATCTTAAACTTGCGGTATTTTACTAAAATTCGTTAAGCTGTTTTTGAGAAATTCAAAACAATAACAAACATTTTTCCACATAAAAGGTTCTTTTCTACATGTTCTTGAACATTACACATAAAAATCTGGCTTTGCTTATTCAGTTTTTGTAGCCCTTTTCTTCGTGGTCTTGGCATTACTGATATTCGGCAGAGGGTCACTTGCTGGTGCGACCGGAGGGGCATCAACTTGGTTCGTTTCCCAAGGTCTCCACATCTTAATTAAACTATTAAACGCTAATAACTATTAAACACTGCTAAACTTACAAAACTGCACTAAGTAAAACACTATATAACTTCTCTGAAGAAGTAATATAGAAGCTTAGCTGAACATGGAAGAAAAGCACGAGCGAACAGTCACAGCTGCTAAAACCGAAAGAAACAGCAGAAATGACATTGCAACAACGCTTTGCTTTGGTGGAGCTGGAGAAAGGACCACGTGTTGTGTTTAAGGGATGGGAAGACCCTACTAATCGTTTACTGATGGGTTTATGGTCAGGCTTCAAAGCTTTCCGTTCGCTTTGAAGCCGGTTGGGGAAAGGATGCCCGCGACTAGTTTAAAGGGCAGTCTGGTGTGGGGGGATTTTCTTGAAAATCTTCGTGTCACATCTTTGAAAGATACTGAACTCAAATACTAAGTTTGGTATTTATCCGACTTTTGGTTTTCGAGTTATGTTGCTCAAAGACACACACATGGACCTTTTTCTAAAACTGATTTTTTTGGGATTCGGGGGACCTCAAAACATATATTTCCGGTGAAATCTCGGTATCGAATTTTTGGGTGGAATACAATACTTCTCCTACTTACTATACGTAGTAGAGAAAGTAAAAATACCAACCATGTTATTAACAGCAATGCAGATCAACAGTAGCATTCACAGGTTCAGTTCACCATCCTAGCTCAGTAGTTTCTAAGAAACCTTTACTATATCAGAAAGGACCATTCACGGCAAAAAGGTTGTTCAAAGCAAAAATGGAGAAATGTGCAAAGAAAGAAACCACATGGCTTGGCCACACAGTACCTGCCATAGTTACCAGTTGTACTAATCTGTAGAGTAAAACTTCACCTAAAAATGGGCTAAATTTACTTATCTACTCCAAAGTATGCAGGAGTTAGGAATATAAAATAGCAGATGCAATACTACTTTTGAAATACAAGCACTGTTCCTACAGTGATAAAATGCAGAGAAAATGAAAGAGAAAATTCCAATTTATAAGACTGTAGAACAAAAATCTTCTTTTTATCTAATTAATGCGATTTAATCTCCCTTTAAATAAATTTCAAAATCTACAAGTTCGGAGGGGGGGGGGAACGGTTGAAGTTTTAAAATACTGTTCTTCATTTTCTGGTTATATAACCAGTTTTTAGATTTATAATTTAATCCCTCTTAAAAAATTCTGATGTGCTACATTCACATGACCTTCTCTTCCCTCTGGCGCATACTAGTAGGTATACACATTATTCTGACGAAATTTTATTTTCCTATATGCTTCATTTTAATGGAGAGAAACTTTCCAGAAACAGCTACATTACACATTTCGTTATAGATACAAAGGGAATAGCGATAGTCAAATGTTTAACAACTGGACGCTATATGCTGGCTTTAAAATTATATGTTCTTTGCGTGCAATTACGAGAAACAAAAGTATTGGACAATTTGAACCATTAATAACGGATATTTTGGAAATAGCTAATGTCACAAACACGTTATTTGAAATAAACTGTGTGTTTAAAGAGACCTACATTGCTTGTGTAGTATGTTTTCGTCTATCGTTTAACGTCTACCAGTTATACAAAATTTCTCCCGAATAAAGAGCACTTCACAGGGTATTCCCAGAAAATTCAAGACATACATATTATTTTTCATGGAAATATCTTTAATATGTGATATTTTAACGAAAATCGTAGCAGTAACTTTTTAGAAATTAAAAAATTCGAAAAATGTTCCATGTGAACTGTTGTTGGAGATGGGAGAATTTTCTTTAAAATCTTCGCATCTTTAGAAGACACTGAATTTAAATACCAAGTTTGGTATTTATTTGACTTTTCGTTTCTGAGTTACCTAGCTGTTCACAGACACACACGGACCTTTTTCTAAAAAGTTTTTTTAAGGGGGGGCCCTCAAAACATGTATTTCCGGTGAAATCTCGGTATCAAATTTTTGTGTGGAATGCAACACCACCTTCTCTACCTACTGTGTACGTGGTAGAGAAAATAATTATATCACTTATATTTTATTAAAATAAAAATACAGTTAATGGAAATGAAAGAAGCCCAAAATAATGTTTTATATAGCCAGTTATCTGACAAGTTGTTCATGATGGGAGACAGTAAGTGAGAGATAACAAACGAATGAACTTAGTGTTATTTATCACCATAGTTCCTCAAACTGTCAAAATGACGTCACAAGATTTATTGTGGCAGCCAAATTCTTTGTCTTCCAAGAAACTTGTGTTTTGACACATATATATTAAGATATAATGTGACCTCTCTTGTCACATAAGGAAAAACAAAGCAATAAAAGTTTGGCCCCAATCTATATAATATATAGGTGTTTGCAAAAGGAACTTCAAAACATAAAATATTATAACGCTATCTCGAATGCTGATTTCATTAATTTCATTTTCCCCCGCATTATGCTTTATGAAACTATTGTTCAATGACTTAGAGGATTTTAGTGAATCTTCCCCTTACACCACATTGTTGTAATTCCATTACGTTCAGTGATATTCAAGGAAATGTATATGAAATATTGGCAGATGTATTTCTGATTACAGTTCTGAAAAACTTCCTAACGAAATACTTATCAAAATGATCGGGTAATTTTTACTACATAAAATTTTAAACTTCTTTACCTTCTCTTTAATCCTGTATTTGTTAAATAGCACAAAGGCTACATAGTTTTTACACAATACACAAACCCCTAACATCAACATACAACGAAATAGGGAGGAAACTGGTAAATAGTAAATTTCCCATCCCAGGACACCAAGTTATACCTTAACGAAATTTTAAATCCTGTAGATTGTTAATAATACATACCGCTAAGTAATTTCTGCAGAGCAAATACAACAAAACTGTCTCATGTGAGGGTTATTAAAAGGATTTGACATTAAGTATCACATATCGCACCGTTATAAGCAGATCCGATTGTCGCTTGTTTTGCTTTGTCTTCTGTTTTCTCAGTTACTAAATCCTGACCAACTATGTATATTGCATGCAATGAACTGTTCGCTGCTTCTCTCTCTCTCTCTCTCTCTCTCTCTCTCTCTCTCAACCACGTACCTAATAGATAGAGAAGGTACTGCATTCCACCCAAAAATTCTATCTATACCGAAATTTTACCGGAAATACGTGTTTTGAGGTCCCCTGAATTAAAAAAGCATTAGCATAACTCAAAAACGAAAAGTCACATAAATATCAAACTTGGTATTTAAGTTCAGTACCTTCCAAAGAACGCAACACAAAGATTTTGAAGAAAATCGATCCCACCACAAATTACCCTACAAATGTAACATTTTCGAAATTTTTTATGTTCTAAAAATTACTAACGATTTTGATTAAAATGCATTATATTAAATATATTTACATGACAAATAAAATAGATAGCTTAATTTTCCTACGAATAGGCACTGAAGTCCTCTTCATTAGGAAGGAATTTTGTATAATCTTGTATAACTGGTAAACATTAAGTGATAAATGAAAACGTATTACACACAAATGTAGATTTTTTTAAAACACGCAATTTATTTCAAACAACTTTTTTGTGGCATATTCCATTTCCGAGATATCCGTTATTAATGGTTTGAATTGTTGTAGTCTCTCATTCTTTAAAGTCCTGTCGATTTTCAGTTGTTTCTCGCGATGTCATGGAAATAGTATGGAATTTTAAGACCAGCATATAGCGTCCAGTTGTTAAACATTTGACTATCACTGTTCTCTTTGTATCCATAACGAAATGTGTAATGTAGCTATTTCTATAAAGGTTTATTTGGATTAAAATATAGCAGATAGAAAACTAAGCTTTAGTAAGAAGTTTGTATACCCACTAATAAAAGATACAGGGCAGAGAAAGCCATGTGAATGTAACCCATCAGATGATATTGTTTTAGACGTACAGTTTTATGTGGTAACAACAACTGTTTGCTACTCTATGACATTCTGAAGAAAATTCAAAGCTATTTTTGCAAGTATGTGACTCAATCCATGTGTTGTGAATGGTTACAAAATATTGCCTTTTATCTGCTCAAAATGTGGTATTCTTTCTGAGACATCACGTACAGCATTTGGGTAATTGCCTGTTCCTCGGGAGACAGCATCTTTCAGTTACAGTGGAGTGTTGGATGTGCCAGCAAAACTCGTTCTTCAACGTAACCGCAACCAAAAGTTGGCTGGATTGAGATCTGCATATTCGGGAGATCACATTGATAACACGATAACCAAATTTCCTTAAAACTCCCCATGATTATTAACTGCACCTGAACTTGCCCTCACAGTTTCTCACAATCTGAAGAAGTCTCTGTTGTTTTTTATAACACCATTAAATATATTAGTTGTATTCAAACATTTAGAGTTTTCTTTCTTTCTTTCTTTCTTTTACTTCCTCTGTCACCCAACTACTATAGTAGGCAGGAGGTTCAGCATCTCCCAGAGATACAACACAAAGATTTTGATTGAAGTATCATATATTAAATATATTTAAATGACAAATAAAACGTTAAGCATATCTTGAATTTCCTGGGATAAGCCTGTGGAGTTCTGTTCATTCGGAAGGTATTTTGTATAATTTTATTTAACTCGAAAGTGTTAAAAAAATAGACAAAACATATTACACAAAAACCGTAGAACTCTTTAAAACACACAGTTTATTCCAAATAAATCTTTTGTGACATCAGGCATTTCCAATCCATACGTTGTTATTGGTTTAAAGTTTTCAATACATCTTCATATTCTTAATGTGCTGTCGCTATTAAGTTGTTTCTCGCGATGTTATGAAGAGCGTATGGAATTTGAAAGCCAGCATACAGCGACTAGCCTGTAAATGCCTATCAATTCGGTTTCCTGTATTTCTCTTGAACCCACAACGAAATGTTTAATGAAACTATTTCTGCAAACAATTATCTCGATTAAGATGAAGTAGATGGAAAAATAAGCTTTTGTAAGAAGAGTATGTATAGATTATATAAAAATGAACGACGGTGAGCAGAGAAAGTCATATGAACGTAATACATTAGATATTTTTTTTTATTTCTTACCTAGCTCAGATAATAGTATGATATTTATAATGGACTGAGTTTTCTTAGGCTCTATATTTGTCCTGTTACTTATTTCCTTGTTCATCAACATACGACCGAGGTGTAGAACTAACAAAGAAGGATGAAAGAAAGGGGAAACCTCAGGTTTACCTTCCAGAGTACACGTGCAGACTGTGAGATAGCTTGGCACAATTGTATTTCAGTTCCTTCAAAACTGTGCCTTGGTTCCTTGCTCCTCGACAGGCGTCTGACCCATGGTACTTTACTGGCTTGTAAATTTTGGAGATTATTCTTACAAGAGAAGAATAATCCGGTGAAAAAGAGACAAAATATGAACAGGGATGGAGTATACCGAAGTATCACAAACACTTGAGGATCGTTTTTTAATTATGCTGTTCACACACATACACACGCGCGCGCGTCCTGTGAAATTACACTATAAATGTTTATTTGGTATATGCTACTTGTTCTGCCTACCAAAGACAAGGGGTAGAGAAACTAAAATTGTAAATAATTTCCATAAAGAGTACAAGAAGTAAAATTAATAAAACTACTTTGGGGATTTAAAATCCCATCCGCACAGCGCGGTAGATATATATATATATATATATAGGCAGCTGGAATCCTGTACCCTTACCGCTAACCTAGTCGAGCGGTTTCGACCGGTCGAGCGTTCACAGTTCCAGTTTCTCAGCCCAAAATTCCCGTGTTCGTTTCCCGGCTGAGTTGCGTGAATTTTGATTTCATTCTCTGCCCTCCGTAGAGTCTGGAGGTGTAAATATGAGTGTGTTTCGTGATAAAACATAATGAACAGTAAACAATAGTATGCTACATTTACATGACTTTCTCTACTCACTCTTCCACAAATTATTCTACAACAGCTTATTTTTCTATCTACTTCATGCACAAATAGTTTCATTACATTTTGTTGTAGGTCATCCGATTTCTGATCCGTTAATAGAGCGAGACTTTATCCGCTGGCGCGTCCTTCACCCTTAGGACGTTGAAGGAGGAAGGGGGCTATAGCTTGTCTGTTTAGAACAGGTAAATAGTTGGGAAACGCTAATTTATATGAGGATCTAAAACTAATGTTTGAGGACTAAATGCTAACATCTCGAGAACTGCTGTTTGCTGTATATTCGCAATTAACCTCGAGAGAGGTCGACAAAATCGGTCGCCATTCCCCACCTATAGCTATTCGTACTTTGCCAATGAGTTGACACAGGTATGCTTATTGGTGCGATATACAGCACAAGGTGTGATAACACCTACAAGGTGACACCACCACCCAATAAAATTAAGTCATGACGTCATGAAGTAACCTAGAAAGGGTAAGAAATGCGGTTTGTCCAGGGAAGCCGTGCGGATTTCATGCCGTTTCTGTACAAGGGGGGATACCTGTAGGAGCCTGAAGTGATAATCAAATGTTTGAAAAGTGGGTCACTATATACTGGCTTTGAAATTCCATACTCTTTTTATGACGCCAGAAAATTAAGTCAAAACAATAAGAGCAATATTTCAGAAACGTCACAAAACATTAATGGATATAAACTGCATGTTTTAAGGAGATGTATATATTTTGTTTGTTTGTTTTCTTAGCTTATATACATCTGTTATTATTTACCACAACACAAAATTATACAAAATTAATTCAGAATGAACAGAGCTTTACAGTGAATTCCCACAAACTTCAAGATATAGATTTTTAATAGTTATGCAAATGTCTTAAACACGTGGTATTTTAATAAAAATCGTGGGAGCCTTTTTGAAAAAATCTGATTTGTTACACTCACATGACCTTCTCTACTCTTGTACAAACTATTTTTACAAAATCTTATTCTCCATATGCTTCATGTTAATTCGAGATATCGAGATGTTAATCTTCTTGCTAATGTTCTTATAGATGCAAAGGGAATATGGTAGGCTTTAAGCGACAGTCAAATATTTTAAGAGCTGGTTGCTATGTGGAGTATTCCATTCTCTTTGCATTACCAGGACAAAAAAAATTAATAACGGATTTGAGAAAAAAGTATAAGTATTGGAAAATTTTAGGGAATAACAAGCAATATCTCGAAAATGGTTCACTCAACAAAAAAATTGTATATGACATAAATTGTGTATTTTAACGCGATCTACACTTTTTGTGTAGTAAACGTTTGTCTATCTCTTATGGTTTACCAGTTATGCAAAAGTCGTTCACAATGAAAATACTTTTGGAGACATTCCCAGAAAATTCGAGATATACATTTCATTTGTCATAAAAATATCTTAAACGTATGATATTTTAATCAAAATCGTTAAAGCCATTTTTCAGAAAATTAAAATTTTCGAAAAATATTCCATGTAAAGGGTAATCTGGGGTGGGGGAATTTTCTTGAAAACCTTCGTGTCGCATCTCTGCAAGATACTGAACCTAAATACCAAGTTTGGTGTTTATCCGACTGTTCGTTTCTGAGTTATGCTGTTCACAGACACACACACACACACACGGACATGTTTCAGGGGGTCTCAAAACATATATTTCCGGTGAAATCTCGGTATCGAATTTTTGGGTGGAATACAATACTTCCCCTACTTACTATACGTAGTAGAGCAAGTAAAAACCAAACATATTGAAAATGTTTCCATGTAAAAGGTAGTTTAAGGTGGAGGGATATAAGGCCAGTTCCTACTACATACGGCACCGACTCGTGAAGTGAAATGATAATTGGGAAAGGAAATTTGGGAAGGAAACTTTTCAGATCTAGGATATCTCTGGCATTTGCCAGTAATGAAGACTGAGGAAAACTTGGAGAATACCTGTCAGGGTGGGTGGCCCAGGCGGATTTGAACCGAAGATCTAGCTTTCACGAGTCCGTGCCTCAACGACCTCGGCTACCCCTTTCGGTAGGAGAGAATACGCAGTTGGAAAATGCTGAACTTAAAGGCCCCTAAACTCTTCGTGTTGTAGTTATACTGTTAACAGATGCCCGCGTCGATCTTTTTCCAAAAATGACTTTTTAGTTTCTCTAATACTTAACAGAGGACGTATTGCATTTTACCCAAAAATTCGATACCGAGATTTCACTACAAATACACGTTTTGAGGCACCCTGAATCCAATAAAAGCTTTTCAGAAAAAGCGAATATGAATATGCATAGCATAACTCAAAAAAGAAAGCTGGATTAAATTCAAACTTGGTATTCAAATTCAGTATCTTTCAATGATGCGACATGAAGATTTTCAATAAAATCTCCCCCACCCCAAAGTACTGTTTACTGGAAATTTTTTCATTATTTTTTTATTTCTTAAAAATAGTTTTAGCGATTTTGATTAAATTACCATATGACAAATATTGAATTCTCTGGGAATAGGATCAGGAGCCCAGTACACATTAAAGCACATACATTTTGTCAATTTCTTTTTCTTATTTTTTTGGAATAGCCATTTCCGAGATATTTCTTATTATTGGTTTGCATTTTCAAATACATGTACTTTTCTGAAGTATAAAGAGTAAGTATGGAATTGAAAGCCCTCACAAAGCGACACGCTCTTCAAACATGTGACTATCGCGTTACCTAGTGCATGTTACAACGGAATGTGTAGGTGTGAACTAAAAGTTTATCTCTGAATTAACAAGAAGAGGCTAGTATAATAAGCTTTGGTAAGATGAGTTTGTATAAGAGCGAGTAGAAAAAATCACATGAATGCAACACAGATTTTTTTACTCTGAGGATCCCAAAACGTGTATTTGCGGTGAAACGTCGCTATCAAATTGTTGGATGTGTAAATGGTAGATAAAGCAAAAACGAATTTGATCACATAATTTTGAGTTGCAACGAAAAGAAAAGGGCGTCCTGAAACACACATATATCGACAACGGAGTTGCGTGGGCTTGCGCCGCTCTTGCCCTCACCTGGGCTTGAGTTACGGACCTGAGGTAGTCATGGGAACGAGCTCTGTATTCCTCTAGTTAAATGGTAATCTACAGACATGACAAATACCCGCCGGCTTCACGTCGTCATGTCACAGCCACCGCTACGTAATAAACTTTCCTCTTGAAGAACACACCACCTCGGTCCCAAGCAGAGAGTAACAAAGTACCAACCCTTGAAACGGAAACATGGCACACACGTTCTCTGTACTTCCATTTATTGCAAATAAACTATTTTTACCACGCAGTGAATAGTATATGTTATCGAGCCATTATTAAGAGCAGATTAAAAGTCCTATTCCACCGATATAAGACCTTCCAAATTCATGCTCCATTATTTCAGAAACCATTTAAAATATCAGACAAATGTTTACATGCTTGCTTTACCTATACATTTACTGATTGATATACTTGTATCCCATTATTCTGTTTATTGTTTATTCAATATAATACCACGTTATTTAAAATTTATCAGCAATTATTTTTTAAAAATAAGCAACCATCTTATTAATAACACCGAAGTAAAAATTAAATTGAGTTTTATTTATGGACGCTCTTTAAGTATTATGTTCCTTAACGTCCCATTCCATATTGGGCGCGAAAGACTGGAAATTTTTCTCAGGTTTGAGGTTCTTTTACGTGCCGTAAATCTACGACACGGGACCACCGGCTTTACTTCCCTTCCGAAGGAAGCCATGCTAAGGATTTTTACGCCCGAAAAAATCCATCCTCTGCCGGGTTTGATTCATGACCTCGGGAACCAGAGGCTAGCCAAGTAGATGTACAACAGCACTTAGAGGTGTTTTTATTAGCATATCTTCAGTAGTTTCTGTCGTTCACAGGAACAGCTGTTCAAAGCAAAAATAGAGAAAACAAACTCGTGTATATTTGCAAATAAAGAAACCACGTGGCTTAAGCTGACATACTTAACAGTAGTAGCAATTTTTAGAGCAAATTTCCCCTAAAAGTTGGCCTAAAGTTTACCTCTTTACTTCAAAGTTTATAGGAGTTATGCGATGCACCATTTGCAGTATAAAATGGTAGATGCAGTACTGCTTTAAATATAAGTATTGAGGCTACAACAACAAATTATGTATCAAATTTAAGAGAAGATTATAATTTATAAGACTATATATGTAAAACCAAAAATGAATTTTTTGGCCATTTTTGGTATTCAGTCTCCTCTTAATGTGATGAATTTTATTTTGGTGCATTAAAAAGGCAGAATATTTGTTTGCAAATACATATTTAGTTTGTTTTTACTTGTTCTATGGAATTCACTTTTGCAACATGATTCAATTTCTTCTGTGCTTGTATGCACCGAGCATATAATACACGCATTTAAAATGTTTAACTTTAAAATTCATATTTAAACACATTAGTATGCAGACACTCATATGGAAATTCAGAAAAAGCTCGAGAGTGCTTCTTTAAAGTATGGAGAAAATGTAAGTGGTATACTGTAAAGTATTTCAGAGAGAAAACCTGACACAGTTTTGTCTTTTGTGGATAAATATCGTCAAGGTGGAAAGGTAGTGTTTCCTGAACAAATTTCCCCAGAGTTAGTAAAGTGCTTTCAAATTTTGACTAATAACTTCTGCAGACACAATACCTTCACAATAACCTTCTTCTTCTTCCAAATTCAAGGCTTTAATAACCCGTTCCGAGATCAAAGGTTGTTATTAACATTTAATATGGCATTGCTACAATAACCTAGATTTAGTCAATTCACACATTAATCAAAAATTCAATTAAAACAATTTTATTAATTTCAGTTTACACAGAATAGATCCTCGAACTCAAACATACAAAAAAAGCAATGAAAATTAATTTTAAATACAATATACATGAATTCGATCCCTCACAAACTTCTATTAACCTATAAACGTCGTAAACTTACATTTGGAGAAAATGATTATTGTATACTGCAAATCAAACTACAATGACCGAAAGATATGTCTGGAAGAATGTACATTGTAAGCAGCAAAAAACATATGCTTAAAGATAATTTTACTCTATGCTTAGTGTGTATTTCCGAAATTATTAACCTATTTTATAGATTTTAACAGCATAGATGCATCCATATTTTAAATGTTATAATGCACACCAATCTGATGTCTAATTATGAGATATCGACAAGTTTTTCGCATAAAGCTGCACTTTAAACTATGTTTATGTTATAAAGGTAAAAAGTTTTGAATGCTTGTGTATTGGCTAACTTTGGAAACCACTAAACCAAGTTTGGTAATTCTTTCGTCTGTTCCTCTCGGCGGACATAAGCTATAAGGCAGCTCCAAATTTCAGCTGTTAAGTGACAAAAAGACTAAAAAGGAATTTCAATGCTGGATATTAGAGAATACAAAAATGTTGGAGACATAAAGGAGACAAATAGGTACCTATTTGTGAAGATTGCTTTGATTGCCATGGAATAGAAAATACTTGTTACTGTGTAGAAAATATAAGACAAAGTCGCGGATATTTCATTTCAAACAACTAAATTTCTGGATGCTGAAGTAAGAAAGCTTTACTACTCTCTTATGTTCATTACCAGTTTAGAATCTCTACCAATATGTATAGGTGATCTCAAAAACCACTCAACTAATTTTGGCAATTGTATCACAATTGAAAAGTACTATTCTTGCCGTCGGACATAGGCTATAAGACAGCATATAATTTCAACTCCTTAAATAATAAAATACTAAAAGGGATTTACAAGGCCTGGATTTTAGAACACATGTTGGAGACATAGTAGAAGATACTTAATAGGATGGCTTTGTATTTTCAAGTTGTTACTACTCCACAGAGAATGTGTGTAAAAACAAAACCTGATTGTGTTTTATTACAAGCAATATACATATCCTGATGATAATACATATATAGCTCCCTAAGTAGTATTAGTAAATATTAATGACAATTGCCAGTTCTCCAATTGCCTGCTCTAGAATTAATGAACCTATTTAAATGTATATTAAGAACTGACAGTAAATGCTATGGATTACAAATCAAATAGAACAAAATGATGAGACGAACAAAGGTACAAGCCTAGTGAAAGTTAAAATAAATCTTCCTGTCTATAAATATAATGTTAACCTTATAACGGTAGGGAAGTATTCGATTTTGTAAAAAATTACATCTGATTTGTTTAATTTTGAATATAATATGTCTTCATTTTATTTCAAATGTTCTATATTCTGTATAATATTTATGATTATATGTAATTTTTGTACATTTCTTCGACATGTTCTATGTTCACAAGCCTTTATGGCTGCTAGTGAACTCACAGAATGTAATCCAATCTAATCTAATCTAATCTAGATGGTCACGAAGTCTTGGAGGAATGCTATGTAAACAGAAGAGAGCGAAACAGACGACAATCGGATCCTGATTATAACGGTACGATATGTATGTCATTTTAGCAAATGCTGTAGATGCAACGAAGCAATAATCTGTATTCTAATTCTACACAAGTAGATATGTAGTGAAGTTTCTGGATACCAAACCCTTTTAGTGACTCTTATTTAAGCAAGTTTTGATGTGAAGGTTATAATCAAGTTTTTACGGACCAAAGAGAAGATACGCACAAAAGTTTAAAATTTAATCTACGTGACTATGTTTAAGCAATACCACGAGTGCTGATAGTTTTTCAGTAATTTAATTGAGGTTAAGGAATGCTTGTTTGTGATGGTAATTATTTCGGAAGTGAAGGTCGAGCAATACTTGTCTCAACAAGCATGACCGTAAAAGCTTATTTAAGTTGCATAAGAAAACATTATAAACAAGAGAGGGATTCGGTAAGATAATTAGAATGCGAGAACGGTGTCACTTGTTGTACTGCTAGTATAACCCTCAATTGACTTCCTGTTTCATCTCGTATCATATGACGTTAGACCTTGTACCGCTTCTTTTATATTTTGAATTCGTAGATCACAAAATCTCGACATTTTTACTTTCTCTACTACGCATAGTAAGTAGGGGAAGTATTGTATTCCACCCAAAAATTCGATACCGAGATTTCACCGGAAATATATATTTTGAGGCCCCCTGAATAAAAAAAAGCATTTTAGAAAAAGGTCCGTGTGTGTGTGTGTGTGTGTGTGTCTGTGAGGATGTGTGTTTGTGAATAGCATAATTTAAAAACGAAAAGTCAGAGAAATACCAACCTTTGTATTTAGGTTCAGTATCTTTCAAAGATGCGACACGAAGATTTTGAAGAAAATACCCCAACCAGACTACCCTTTACATGGAACATTTTTCGAAAATTTTGATTTTCTCAAAAATGGCTCCAACGATTTTAATTAAAATATCCTTTATTTTAGATATTTTCATGACAAATGAAAAGCATATCTTGAATTTTTAGGGAATGTCCCCAAAAGTCCCCTTCTTTCTGAATGATTTTTGCATAACTGGTAAACCTTAAGAGATAAACGAAATGTTACTGCACAAAAATGTAGAACTAGTTAAAACACACAATTTATGTAATATACCTTTTTTTGAGTGAGTGAAGCATGTCCTAGATATTCCTTGTTATTTGTTTGAATTTTCCAATACTTATACTTTTTCTCAAATTCGTTATTCATTTTTTTTATGTCCTGGTAATACAAAGAGAATGGAATACTGCACATAGCAACCAGCTCTTAAAATATTTGACTATCGCTTAAAGCTTACCAATTCCCCTTGCTTCTACAAGAAAATTAGCAATAAGATTAACATCTCGATATCTCGTTTAACATGAAGTAGATGGAGAATAAGCGTTTGTAAAAGTAGTTTGTACAAGAGTAGAGAAAGTCATGTGAGTGTAACACAAACTTTTTACAGTTTGTACCCACCTCCAATAGCAAATGAATGAGAATAGGCTTCCTAGATCTCTAGTCGAGCCGAAACAGAGATTAGCTGTAGAAATAAAACAATGAATGAAAAATTTTGATGTTTAATTCTCATGATTTCTCTAGTAGAAACAATTCTTCAAAAAGCCTGTTCTTCTAAGTACCTACTCGTTTACCGAGATAGACTTTGTTCTACGTTTGCACATTTCATTGTAGATATAAAAACAATACATTAGGTTAAAGCGATTGTCACATTTTTGAAAATTGGATCGCTATGTGATGGCTTTGAAATTACAAGTTCTTTGTATAACCAGAAAAAAAAACTTGAGAAAAGTTTAAGTAACTAATTGAAAATGCAAACCAATTGCAAGGAATATCTTGGAAATGGGTAACGCCACAACAAATTATATTTGTCATAAATTGTGTTTTTTGACGAGATTTGTCTATCACTTACGTTTACCAGTTGTTTTAAAAGTCATTCAGAATGAGGATCATTTCACACACTGTTCCACGAAAATTCAATACATACATTTGATTTGTCATGCAAATATCTTAAACATATGGTGTTTTAATCAAAATCATTAGAGCCATTTTTCACAAAAGCAAAACGGTAGCTTGGGGTGGGGGGATTTAGTTGAAGATCTTCATATTGCTTCCTTGAAAGACGCTGAACTTGAATAGGTACCAAGTTTCCTATTTAACCGACTTTTTGTTTTTTAATAATGCTGATCTCAGACAGACAAACACACACCTTTATATATACCTATATACAGGAGTTTCAAAACGTGTATTTCCAGTGAATCTCAGTATCGAATGTTTGAATGAAACACAATACCTTCTCTACCTATAGTTAGAGGAAATAAAAAGATCTCATGTGATACATACACATGACTTTCTCTACCTTCTGTCTTTATTTCTGGGTATACAAACTATTCCTACTAAATCTTATTTTTCTATCTACTACATTTAATCCAAATAAACCTTTGCTGAAATAGCTACATTACATACCTACTTCGTTATGAATGCAAAGAGAACAGCGATAGTCAAATGTTTAAGAACTGGACGCTATATGCTGGCTTAGAATTCCATACTGTTTCCATGCAATCGCGAGAAACAACTGAAAATCGATGGGACTTTAAAAGAATTATTGAACAATTCGAACCTTTAATAACGGATATCTTAGAAACGGCTTATGGCACAAAAAACCTTATTCTAAGTAAATTGTGTGTTTTAAAGAGATCTACATTTTTTGTGTGGTACGTTTTCGTTTATCGCTTAACGTTTACAAGTTATACAAGATTACTTCCGAATGAAAAGGATTTTCTAGGATATTCCCAGAAAATTCAAGATAAGCATTTTATTTGTCATTACCTAAATATCTTATGTATATATGTATATATATATAAATTTTAATCAAAATCGTTACACATTTTTTTAGAAAATAAAAATGTTCTTAAAAAGTTCCATGTAAAGGGTAGTTGGGGATGCGGAAATTTTCTTGAAAATCTTCGTGTCGCATACTTGAAAGATACTAAACTCAAATACCAAGTTTGGTATTTATCCTCATTTTCGTTTTTGAGTTACGGTGTACACAGAAAGCGCTTTATTTAGATTCAGGGCGCCTCAAAACATGTATTTCGTTAAATCTCGGTATAAAATTTTTAGGTGGAATGCAATACTTCCCCTACTTAATATACATAGTAGAGAAAGTAAAAACTATAAGTTATTAGTTTTTTAACGCTATGTATAAAAATTATCGATTAAGTTCGATTCCGATTGGTGAATAAAGCATCAACAAGACCGTACATTCACTGAAAGGCGTTCACGTGATTATCTACGAGTTACTGAACCATTTCGATAATTGCTTCACCAGTACAAGATATGTATATGTTACTTGAGGTACAGGATCTTTCGTATGTAAAGAATAATGCAAGTAAACCTAGAATTCACTCATTTTTTAAAACTGCTCGGGCACATAAAACTTAATATATTAAAGAAAAAAAATTACAAAAAAAATGTTAGCCACTGATGTACAAATGTGACATCATCGAAAAAAGTTTAAATGGCAACATATTATTTTTTTCATTTTTTTCTCTTTATTTTGTTGCATGAGCAATTTCATTTGTTTCATACAAAAGGATTTTTTTGTAAAATTCTGTTTTCAAAATATTAAATTTGACGTGTGCCAGCATTTTTAAAATGAGTTAATTTTAATTTTATTTGCATAATTCCTCCTACTTATCAAAGACCCTGTGTAACAATTCCACAACTTGGAAGACTGTTGAGGGCGGGGGAGGTTAAGGAAATAAGAAATACATCTACCAATATTTTATACCCACTTTCGTAAATGTCAGCGAGTATTTCCTCAGTTATCAAGAATAACAGTTAATAAATACTAGATCATTGAACAATAACTTCATAACAATACGTGGGGGATAAATGAGATAATTAAATGTTCATTAGAGGTTTTAAACGCGAGCTATTAAAGCTAAGAGCTGCACATGCGGGTTACGAGACAATGAATGAAGCGATGGGAAATGTCGCGGTATTGGGCAATTGGCAAGACCAGTTGGAAACAAAAACGGCGCGATGTTATCTCAACACCAAATACAGTCGAGAAGAAAGCAAGATGTCAACCTCTGCTTGTCCTGCAGGCGTGCACGGAATCATTCTCTCCTCATTAGCTACCCTTCCAGCATATTAACTCAACCCTAATGCTATCCTAAACGTAACCTCACAAATTCTGAACTAAGTTGTCTACAAGACTAAAATGTATCATGTGTTACATTCACATGATTTTATATCTATCCTACAAACTATTGTTACAAAAGCTTCCGACACTATTACGAATCTGAAAATTAAAACTAATAACAATGAATATCTCGGGAATGGTTAATTCCACGAAAAGACAAATTGTACGTTTCAATGATATCTACATTTTTGTGTAGTAAGATTTCATCCATTTCTTACGCTTTACTAATTAAGTACACAAAAGTTATTCCGAATGAAGCTTCACAAACTATTCCCAGAAAATTCAAGATATACCTACAATTTATTTGTCATGTAAATATCTTAGATACACCTTCGGTATTTTAATCAAAATTGTTAGACGCATTTTTGAGGAAATAAAACAATTCATAAAATTTCCCAGTAAATGATTTTGTTGAAAATCTGCATGTCGAATTTTTGGAAAATACTAAACTTAAATAGCAAATTTTCATTTTTGAGCTGTGCTGTTCACAGGACACACACGCGAAACTTTTTCTGAAAACGTTTATTTGTTTGGATTCAAGGAGTCTCAAAACAGGCATATCCGGAGAATGCTCCATACTGAATTTACGGGTGGAATGCAATACCTTCTCTAGGTGCGTTGTGGAGAAGGTAAAATTGTAATGTTCAAGCATGTTTATACCATAGATACAGCAAACTCAGTACACCGGTGCATACTTGTATATGTTTTGAAGGATATGTAGATACAGTTTATATGAAATGGTTTAGGAAATATCACTGTCTTGCAGTGCCTACACATACATTAGCGGATCAATGAACTCAGAGCTACATGCTCACTTTAAAACCCCACTTCCAAATGGAACGTCTAAATTAGCTTTGCATTACTAAATTCCTCTCAGAATCACGCAACATTCAAAATTAGCAAAACATACGAAATAAACACCGTTTTCCCTCTGCTGATTTAGTTGTAGGTATCTTATTGACAAGATTATGTGCATTTCTCTTAGCTCTTAATGTTATAGAAAACAGTTTTAAGAATATATGTTATATTCGCATGACTTTCTCCACCCTCTATCGTTTATTCTGGGTATATAAATTCTTCTTACGAAAGCTTATTTTTCTATCTACTTCATTTAATCGAAATAAACTTTTGCAGAAATAGCTACATTACACATTTCGTTATAGATACAAAGAGAACAGCGATAGTCAAATGTTTAAGAACTGGACGCTATATGCTGGCCTTAAAATTCCATACTGTTTCCATGACATCGCGAGAAACAACTGAATGCTGAAAACACTTTAAAACAATTTCAAAGTATTGAATAATGCGAACCATTAATAACGGATATCTCGGAAATGCTTATGCCACACAAAAGTTATCTGAAATAATGTGTGTTTTAAAGAGATCTACATTTACTGTGTATTACGTGTTTGTCTATCGCTTACCGTTTTCCAGTAATAAAAGATTAATTAAAATTCCTTCCGAATGAGCAGCACTTAACAGGCTATTCCCAGAAAATTCAAGATATACGCTTTATTTCTCCTGTAAATATCTTTAATACTCGTATATGACATTTTAAACAAAATCGTTAGAGTCGTTTTTGCGAAAATCAAAATTTTCGAAAATTGTTCCATGTAAAGGGTAGGTATTTGGGGGGGGGTTCTTGAAAATCGTCGGGTCGCATCTTTGGAACATACCAAACTTAAATACCAGATTTGGTATCTATCTGACATTTCGTTTTTGAGATATACTGTTCACAGACACACACACATACACGGATCTTTTCCTAAAAATTTTTGGGGGGATTTAGGGGTCTCAAAACTGTATTTCCGGTGAAATCTCGACATCAAATTTTTGGATGGAATACCATACGCTTAGCATTCGAAAGAAGTGTAACCTATTTGAAAATTCTAACCAATAACAAACGCTTAAGCTCACAAAAATACTATTTTACAAGTTGTATGTTTTAAAGAAATTTTCATATTGTTTTAATGTAGGTAATATCGTGGTTTATGACATACACAAAATTACACAAAATTCATTCAGAATGAAAAGGTCTTCACCGGCTATTCGCAGAAAAATTCAAGTTATAGTTTTTATTAATCATGCAAACTTCTTAAATGGTATCTTAATAAAAATCATTACAGCCATTTTGGTATATGCGAACACAGAGCTTTTACTAAAATGCTCTTTTTCTTCTTTGCGTTCAGTGGACCTCAAAAAGCGTATTTCTGGTAAAGATTCGATATGAATTTTGAGTGAAATACGGTATTTGTACCTTCTATAGGTAAGATTATTATTATTATTATTATTACTATTATTATTATTATTATTATTATTATCATTATCATCATCATCATTATTATAGGACATATGTTCCTTTTTTCCAGTGAGTTATATATTATCGATTTTTATGTTTCAGTGCATTAACGCCATGGCCTCCCATGGTCGTTTAACACTGGATAAGTAATTTGCCCACTGAGGATTCCCAGGACACGGAATTCTCTTGAAATATTACACTAATTTAAAATTCTCTCCCGAGTAACTCAATACAAAACATGTTTGTATAGCCAGTATGATTTATTTTCATATACATTATATAACCAATTCCTACAAAAGCTTATTTTATTATCCGCATCTTGCTAGCCATTTTTGTACCTACACGGGAAGCTGAGACAATATTCAAATGTTTAAAAAGCAGGTCGATACGTGCTAGGTATAGTACTCAATTTCATTCCACAGGCTCTTAAGAAATAAAAGAACGACCGTTTAACTTTTCAAAGTGCACTGCTTAAAATGTACCTATGAAAAACTAAAGGAATATTTCAGAATATTTTAATTCTATGTTTTAAGGAACCTTATATTTTCTTGTAATACGTTTTTATCTATCTCAAAAGCTTTTCAGTTATAAAGCTAAATTACCTACAATGAAGAACACTTCACAGGAAATTCAAGATGTCAGTAACCCAAATACTTGGAGCCGTATTTTAGAAAACAAAGTAAGCATTGTTTTGGATAGGGGTTATGGCCCCATTCATATACAAAAATTTGCTTTTTATTTCACTTAAGAGTTCAGGAGGCCGAATTTATTCTGAAATTTTGAGATCGAATGCACCATCCACGCTTTCTTTGCCTTAGGTAAGCGGTAGAGAATGCGGTTTATCAGATTTACAAAAATGCGTAAATAGATATAATTAATTACTACAGGGAAATTCCAATATAACTTGCATTTATAAACCGTTTTTGATAATCAAAGAAAAAAAACTTATGTTTTAAATGCACATGACATCATCGAATATATTAATTTTTATATCTCTCCTACAAAATATTCTTACAAACGCTTATGTTTTTATCCACTACATATTAATCAGATAAACGTTTGCAGAAATGGTTTCATTACATACTACGTTGCAGTCTCCACTGCAGGAGAATGAAACCATTATCAGATCACAAGAAACAAACGAATCGTGAGACAGCACTTCAAAAAATATTTATTGAATACTGGAACTTTCAAACTAGTAACAAATAATATCTCGGAAATGATTAATGCCACAAAAAGTTGTTTGAAATAAATTGTGTGCTTAATGAGATTTGTATGTTTACTTTCTCTACTACGTATAGTAAGTAAGGGAAGTATTGCATTCCACCCAAAAATTCGATACCGAGATTTCACCGGAAATACATGTTTTGAGACCCCCTGAATCCAAAAAAAGTATTTTTGGAAACATGTCCGTGTGTGTGTCTGTGTGTGTGTCTGTGAACAGCATAACTCAGAAACGAACAGTCGAATAAACACCAAACTTGGTATTTAGGTTCAGTATCTTCCAGAAATGCGACACGAAGGTTTTCAAGAAAATCCCCCCACTCCAGATTACCCTTTACATGGAAAATTTTTCGAAAATTTTAATTTTCTCAAAAATGGCTCTAACGATTTTGATTAAAATATCATATGTTTAAGATATTTTCATAACAAATGAAATGTGTATCTCGAATTTTCTGGGAATGTCTCCAAAAGTATTCTTCATTGTGAACGACTTTTGCATAACTGGTAAACCATAAGAGATAGACAAACTTTTACTACACAAAAAATGTAGATTGCGTTAAAATACATAATTTATGTCATATACATTTTTTTGTTGAGTAAACCATTTTCGAGATATTGCTTGTTATTCCCTTAAATTTTCCAATACTTTTTTCAAATGGGAATTCGTTATTCATTTTTTTTGTCCTGGTAATGCAAAGAGAATGAAATACTCCACATAGCAATCAATCAGCTCTTAAAATATTTGACTATCGCTTAAAGCCTACCAATTCCCCTTGCACCTACAAGAAAATTAGCAATAAGATTAACATCTCGATTAACATGAAGCATATGGAGAATAAGCGTTTGTAAAAATAGTTTGTACAAGACTAAAGAAAGTCGTGTGAGTGTAACACATCGGATTTTTTTAAAGTACGTTTCTGTCTACCTGTAGGGTTTGCAGTAAAGATTATACAAAGTTGATTTAGAACGAAGAGGACCCCACAGCCTTTCATAGAAACTATAAGATATATATTTTATTAATCATGTAAATATCTTAAACATATGGTATTTTAATGAAAATCGTTACAGCATTTTTGAGAAAATAAAAAACAACGAGCACTTTTCCATGTAAAGGGTAGAATGGGGTGGGGGATATTCTTAGAAATTTTTTGTTACAACATACAAGCTCGAGTGAGGGCTTTTTCTGAGAAGGAAGGAGCAAAACGATTTGAAAATATATAGCAGAGCTACTGCTAACACAGACAGTATATAATGAACCAAATTTGCTAAGCAATTCCTGATATGGCTATCACAGGACAGCATTATCGCCATATCAAGCAATGTATTCCTATGCTCAACTATTTGCATAAGATGCAGGGATTCGTAAAATACCACCACTTTCATTTAATGTGTCACCATGACAACGATTGACCTTCGAGATTTCAAACAAAACAAAAACGTACAGTGAAAACCAAGTGTTCTTGTTTTAAAGAAAAAGCGACAAAAGTTAACAGAACTGGAAACATTTTACACCATACCATGTGAAATGTAAACATTTTCTAAACCAAAAACCTCAGGAAAATGGAACTTAGCACCTTATTTTCCCACTATAGGTATTTAACAATACCTATGTATCATAAGACAAGTGACAGACTTCTGTTTCTGTTCTACTACGTCGCTGTGGAAAGCGCAAAGAATTTTAAGATAGACATTTTCGTTAAGCACACCTAACCTCAAAGCCTACTAAAACCAACCCTTAGAAAGCAAAACACTACGGCATTCAAATGTTTGTATATTACCGTGTACTGAACAGTAATTCCGTCAACATACATTACAATATTCAATCATAATACGTCACTTTAACGTATTCGAACATATCAACACAGATCAACTAACCAATCTGGGAAATAAATACTTTCAATCTGAACCAATAGTAGCTGTCTATTCTCTCAGTTTTATCGTTTTTATCGTTTTCGTTTTCCTCTAGTGTATAGACGAAATATTGTATTTCACCTAAAAACTCGACATCGAGATTTCAGCGGAAGTACACGTTTTGAGCTGCTCTAAATGAAAAAAAAATTAAAGTATTTTAAAGTAAAGGCTGGCGTGTGAACAAAATAAGTCAAAAACGAAAAGCAGAATAAAACCTACTTAAATTAATGTCTAGGATGCCTACCATATCAATCTTCCACCCCAAACTATCCTTTATTTGGAAAACATTTTGATATGTTTGCTTTTCTCAAAAATCTGATGTGTTACACTCACATAACTTTCTCTACTCTTGTACAAACTATTTTTACAAACTCTTATTCTCCATCTATTTCATATTAATCGAGATAAACATTTACAGAGACGATCTTTTGACCTGCAAAGAGAATTACATTTTACACATAGCGACCAGTTCTAAAATATTTGACTATCGCTTAAGGTGTACTATGTTCCCCTTGTTTTGTATTTGCAAGGGCAATATAGAAATACAGTAGCCTTTAAGCATAGATATATATCTTAATAACTGGTTGCTAGGTGCAGCACCATTCTCTTTCCCACAGATTAATACTCTTTGCATATCCAAGACAAAAAATGAATAACGAATTCCCATTTGAGAAAATAAGTATTGAAAACTTTAAGAGAATAACAAGCAATATCTCAAATGGTTCACCCAATAAAAAAAGTGTATATTACATAATTTGTGTATTATAACGCGATCTAATTTTTGTGCAGTAAAATTTTGTCTATCTGTTACGGTTTACCAGTTATGCAAAAGTCGTTCACAATGAAGAATACTTTTGGAGACATTCCCAGAAAATTCGAGATATACATCTTATTTGTCATAAAAATATCTTAAACATATGATATTTTAATCAAAATCGTTAGAGCCATTTTTGAGAAAATAAAAATTTTCGAAAAATGTTCCATGTAAAGGGTAATCTGGGGTGGGGGGGTTCTTGAAAATCTTCGTGTTGCATCTCTGGAAGATACTGAACCTAAATACCAAGTTTGGTGTTTATCCGAATGTTCGTTTCTGAGTTATGCTGTTCACACACACACACACACACACACACACACACACACACACACACACACACGGACTTGTTGCCAAAAATACTTTTTTGGGATTCAGGGGTCTCAAAACATGTATTTCCGGTGAAATCTCGGTATCGAATTTTTGGGTGGAATACAATACTTCCCCTACTTTACTATACGTAGTAGAGAAAGTAAAAATACCTCTAACGATTTTGACTAAAGCAACGTATAGACATAGTCACATAGCTATGAAATCAATAGAAGATGTTAACAGTTCCAATTTGTTTAAATCCGTGTTTGTAGATTTAGATCGTTCCTGTTATTGGTCCGGATTGTTTGAAGCAACACATTCTTGAAATGTTATGTCCGTTCCTTTGTTTTTCATCACGCCATGGAAAGAGAATTCAGAATATCAAGTCTAGCACACATACAGCAAGCGTTTGTTTTAAACATTTGACTATAGTAAATACTAGCTCTTATGTGTTTTTATGTAGCTACAACAAAATATCTATTGAAAACTTTGGGATAAAGGAGAAGTGGAATAATTTTTACGAATAATTTACAGAATAAATGATGGTGTGTAGAGAAAATCGTGTGACTGTAACACATTAGCTTTTATTTTCGAGTTTGATTTATTCTACATTAGCAGAGATTAAAATGCCAGATTGACATTCTTAACCTTACGTTTTAATATTTCATAAGCACATTTATGAAATATAAAAAGAAATACAACTCCCAAAATTGGTAATTTCTGGAGCTCACGTAGTGCTACTACAAATTCTTTAAGAAGTATTGCAATACTAAATTAAACCTTTCTAATGCAAATAAAACTGGAAGCTGTTAATTATAGTTTATGCTAAATATCGTTACTGCTTCTATATGCATATCTTTTTTGGTTCGATTCTGACCATAAAACATTACATGTGACGAAATAATGTCATTCACTAAAACAATAACTTAACCACCTATGTGTAACACGCACACGACAATTTTTTTCATAACAATTCCAGAATTATTCACACAACTTTTCTATCTACTTGCTATTAATACACATAAATATTCGCAATAAATGGATTCATTTAGGTAAAATCACGTAAAATAACCTTCTGTTGACGTTTAAAAAAGTAAATCAATATGTGCTAGCAGTGATTATTACTAACTCTTTATATCGGTCCACGAGAAACAAAAGAACGGTCTATTAAAGCTTTGGAGCGAATGGCTTAAAATGTGAGAAGTTCTAAGTAAATATTTCACTTTACTATAAATTGTATACCTACTTTTGCCTTCTCATAACCTCTATGAATGCTTATATACAGTTCAACGTGGATGAAGAGGGCTTTTTGAGATAACTTTTTGTTGCCTAGCTAATTCTATGTTTAATCAAAATCGTTGAGACGTTTTTGTGAAACTAACAAATAACAATCTTTGCATTGCGTCGCGACCTAGAGGAATGCTTTGAAAATACAATTCAAATACCACATACAAAACTTGCTAGCTCTACGTTAAACTGTTATTGAGAAATTAATTTTTTAATAACTTTATAGACGTAAATTTTGAATTGTATTAAAATGCAGGTAAAGCACTAGACATTTCTGAATTGTTTTAGGTTTTTGAAGAAACGCCTATTAGTTTACTCATATAAATCCTATCGGACATCAACACAAGTTTTTTCTCTCGACACTTAACTTTTCAGAATAACTGCATAGCAAAACCGTATTAAAGAAGAGGTGATTCGAAAACTCAACCACGAAACAAAACAGCTCTGTAAATAACCATATTATCGCCGTAAACATTCAAATAATTGAAAAATAAAAGTGTAAGATTTTGGAACAGAAATGCTGAAGGTAACAAATGATTGTAAAATGATATATTTCCTATTTTAACTTAATTTTACCGTTGCGTTCGTTACCTTAGTATGAAATTCGCTGCTTAGGTATCAAAGTATTTTGTTTTTGTGTAATATGTTTATAGACGCAGAGGAACTGGTGAATTTCTATAACAACGCCATTTTTACTTTCTCTACCTTGTAGCTGGATGAAGTATTGCATTCTACCCAAAAATTCGATATAGACCTTTCACTGGACATACATGTTTTAAGGCTCCCTGAATAAAAACAGGAATCTCTCAAACTATCCTCTACGCAGAGAAACTTTCCATCTTTTAGATCTTCTCAAAAATGGCTCCAAGGAATTTATTTAGAATACCTACCACATACATAAGATATTTGCTTGATAAATAAAACATATATATCAAATTTTCTGTGAATAACCTTGAAGTCGTCTTCATTCTGAATACAATTTTGCATAATTTTGTAGATATAAATAGACAAAAATTTAACTCTACAGGAAAAACATAGATCTTGTTAAGACACTAATTTTTGTGGCAGTAAACATTTCCGAGATATTCGCTGTTACTGCTCTGAGTTTTCCAATACTTTATTTTTGGAATGTTGAGTTAACATTCCTTTGTCTCGTGATGTCATATAAAGAATGTGGAATTTCAAAGCCAGCATATAGGATTCGCTTTAAACATTTGACTATCACTTCAACCTCTTGTATACCTCCTGTATGTGCAATGAAACTGTTTATCTCGATCAACATGGAGTAGATAGAAAAGTAAGCTTTTGTAAGAATAGTCTGTAGAAGATGGACAGATAAAGTCATTAGAATGTAACACATTACACTTCTTTTTACTTTCTCTACTACGTATAGTAAGTAGGGGAAGTATTGTATTCCACCCAAAAATTCGATACCGAGATTTCACCGGACATACATGTTTTGAGACCCCCTGAATCCAAAAAAAAAAGCATTTTTGGAAACATGTCCGTGTGTGTGTCTGTGAACAGCATAACTCAGAAACGAACAGTCGGATAAACACCAAACTTGGTATTTAGGTTCAGTATCTTCCAGAAATGCGACACGAAGGTTTTCAAGAAAATCCTCCCACCCCAGACTACCCTTTACATGGAACATTTTTCGAAAATTTTAATTTTCTCAAAAATGGCTCTAACGATTTTGATTAAAATATCATATGTTTAAGATATTTTCATGAGAAATGAAATGTACCTATATCTCGAATTTTCTGGGAAGATCTCCAAAAGTATTCTTCATTGTGAACGACTTTTGCATAACTGATAAACCATAAGAGACAGACAAAATTTTACTGCACAAAAAATGTAGATTGGGTTAAAATACACAATTAATGTCATATATATTTTTTTTTGTTGAGTGAGCCATTTTCGAGATATTGCTTGTTATTCCCTTAAATTTTCCAATACTTATACTTTTTTTTCAAATTCGTTATTCTTTTTTTGTCCTGGTATTGCAAAGAAAATGGAATACTCCACATAGCAACCAGCTCTTAAAATATTTGACTATCGCTTAGAGCCTACCAATTCCCCTTGCATCTACAAGAAAATTAGCAATAAGATTAACATCTCGATTAACATGAAGCATATGGAGAATAAGCGTTTGTAAAAATAGTTTGTACAAGAGTAGAGAAAGTCGTGTGAGTGTAACACATCAGATTTTTATAAAAGAGATCTCAAAACGTGCATTTTCAGTGAATTCTAAATAACTTTTTTTTAACTACACCGCCATTGTACGGTCTCATTCATGCCTTATTCTTCTATCAGAATGGATCTTAATCGATAGTTTTAAAGTATGATGCTCAGTTTTTTCTCCTACATTCATTTTTTTTACCCCTATAATCTCTGCTTCGTTTCGACTAGGGATCTAGCAAGGCCATTCTCATGCATGTTCTATTGGGGCTGGTAGCCGTAAAACTGGAGAGATTTGGTGATCTGCGAATTAAAATCTAAAAGAAGTGGTACAAGCTGTAACGCCACATAATACTAGTAAGTCGCTTCAGTATAGCACTCGTGGTATTCTTGAAGACATGATTGCATTGAAAGTGTAAAGATCACAAATGTAGGTAATATATTGGCATTTTCGGCTTAACACACAAGAGTTGAGAAATAATGTAACGCGCCATGTGACAGAAATGTGACGCCTGGTGCAGTTTATCGGGAATACGTCGCGATTGAGACGTCACAAAGAAGCCTGGCAGAGTCTTTGGGTTTGAGCGGTGCCACAGTTTATAATGAAGTTGTGGTTTTTACCGTCAACGGCGAAGTGACGTGACCGCAACCGCAGTAGCGTGCTCTACATAGTCATGTCAATGTGAACTCACCCGTGTGCGTCCTCTTGTGGATCTTGAGGTTCTCGCTTCTGGCGAACACCTTGCCGCACCCCGGGAAGGGGCAGGGAAACGGTTTCTCCCCCGTGTGCACCCGGATGTGGTTCACCAACTTGTACTTGGCCTTGAACGGCCTGCCGTTCCTGGGACAACTCTGCCAGTAGCACGCGTGGGTCGTGCACTCGGGACCCCCGACGTGCTCCACCGTCAGATGGGTCACAATCTCGTGCATCGTCGTGAACGTCTTCCCGCACGTCTTCCTCGGCAGCGGCTGTTCGGCGTCTATCCACATGCACGACATCTCCTGCTTCACCGGCTGTCTCATGTACCTGAAGAAGGCGCCGTGGTGGTGGTGATGGTGCGTGGGGGCCCCAGGATGCGGGGGTGCCATGCCCATGTGGTGGTGCGACATCGCCGCGAACCCGGCCGCCGCCGCCGAGGTCTGGTGAGGATGATACGGGTGATGTTCCGCCCGGGAGTAAACGTCCATCCCTGCAAAGAGAACGAGAGGTTCAGGTTGAGTCAAGTTGGCTTGGCACAGCTCAAGAAATAGTGTTTGTTCAGGACATTGTGATATCACTATATCATTGTGAAGAGAACAAGAAGATCAACTGAGTTAACTAGGCTTGGCACAGCTCAAGAAATAGTGTTTGTTCAGGACACTGTGATATCACTATATCATTGTGAAGAGAACAAGAGGTTCAGGTTGAGTCAAGTTGGCTTGGCACAGCTCAAGAAATAGTGTTTGTTCAGGACACTGTGATATCACTATATCATTGTGAAGAGAACAAGAGGTTCAGGTTGAGTCAAGTTGGCTTGGCACAGCTCAAGAAATAGTGTTTGTTCAGGACACTGTGATATTACTATATCATTGTGAAGAGAACAAGAGGTTCAGGTTGAGTCAAGTTGGCTTGGCACAGCTCAAGAAATAGTGTTTGTTCAGGACACTGTGATATTACTATATCATTGTGAAGAGAACAAGAGGTTCAGGTTGAGTCAAGTTGGCTTGGCACAGCTCAAGAAATAGTGTTTGTTCAGGACACTGTGATATTACTATATCATTGTGAAGAGAACAAGAGGTTCAGGTTGAGTCAAGTTGGCTTGGCACAGCTCAAGAAATAGTGTTTGTTCAGGACACTGTGATATCACTATATCATTGTGAAGAGAATAAGAAGATGAAGTGAGTCAACCAGGCTTAGCACAGCTCAATAAACAATTTGTTTAAGACATTTAGATATCATTATAGGTATTGTGAAGAGAATAAGAAATCCAACTGAGTCCAACACGCTAATTTGTCCAGGACATGTTGAAATCAATATATCCATCATAGTGAAGAGAATAAGAAGCTCAACTGAGTGAACCAGCTTGGCACAGCTCAATAAACAACTTGTCCAGGTCACTTTCACATCATTATCCATCACTGTGAATATAACAAGAAGCTCAACTGAGACAAGTTCGCTTGTCACAGCTCAGCAAACAGTATTTGTTCAGAACATTTCAATATCAACATATTCATCACTGTGAAGACAATAAGAAGCTCAATTGGGTCATGTTGACTAAGCATAGTTCAATAAAAGAATTTGCCTAGGACATTTTGATATTAATATATCCATAACTGTGAAGAGAATAAGAAGCTCAACTGAGTCAAGTTGGCTAGGGCAGCGCAATAAATAGCATTTGCACAGGTCATTTGGATATCAATATATCCATCACTGTGAAGAGAATAATGAACTCAAGTGAGTCAAGCAGGTTTGGCATCGCTCAACAAACAGCATGTATTTGTCTAGAGCATTTTATATCAACATATCCATCACTGTAATGAGAATAAGGAGCTCAAATGAGCCAAGTTGGCTTGGCATAGCTCAACAGTATTTGTCCTAGACATTTGGATATCAACATACCCAACACTGAAGAGAATAAGAAGCTCAAATGAGCCATGTTGGCTAGGCACAGATCAACATCATTTGTTCAGGACATTTTTATATCAAACCAAGAATACGTATGCAAAGTGATTCACTTATGATCCTCTGCTCAGCTTCATAATCAGCAACATCCATGTTGTAAACACACTTCAACAAACATTATGGATTTCTAATGCAAATGCGGTGTTATTTTCAAAGAGGAGCAGGTAGAAAATCTGAAGACTTAGAGGAGCAATTAGGAATTTAGATTTATATCTAATGATAAACTCCTTCCCAAATTTACTTGATATGAATTTTACAACAGAAATTCAGCCTGTTTTTTCTAGGAAACTTGAGACATCTACTTAACATAGGTATTAGGCTAAATTTGGCCTACAGCTTATGTCATTTACGCACATTTTGAGAGAGGCTTTGTAACACAATATTTTGAAATATGGTCCCCCATTTATAAATTAAACGCTTCTTTGTGTAACTGTTACTTTTCATGCAGCTTTTGAGAGTTTAACATACCAGAATTTCTGTTTCTGCTACTATTAGTTTTTTTTAATGCTATCCACAAGATGTTTCTTAAAAATTATAGCATTTATTTACGTTCATCATTGTATATCTGATATTTTTGTAATCGTATTTTAAGAATTTCAACTGGTTAGACTACGATAGAGAGACATATGCCTACGAAATCAAAACCTTATCTGATGGGAATTGTAAAAGGGGCCAGATTTGAAATCTCAGAAAGAGGTTAAGTAAGTAGCCTCAGAAAACGAGTTGAGGGGCTGATCGAAGGACAAACGAATCAACGACATCTCCAGGGGAATATGCACAAAGGCCCAGAGTTTTCTGAAGAAGATTTTGTAAATTTGAGGATAAGAACAGAATCAAATAATTTTTGGCCAGAAAGGAAACTTACCGAGTCGCATTCCGGGATGCGGGTGGTGCGGATGGTGGTTGAGGTGGTGCTCGTGGAGGGCCGTGGACGGGAAGAGAACGTCGGACCCCGTCCCCGAAGATCCCACGGCCGTAGCCGCGGGAGTCGCCGAGGAGAACTCGTGGTGGTGATGATGGTGATGCTCGGAGGTTCGCCTGAGGAGGAAGTCGCGGGCGGCGTACCCGTGGTGATGGTTGAGATGGTGACCCATGGCGGCCATGTGGTATCCGTTGGCGCCGGGGGCCGCCTGGAAGCCCTGGTCCGCCCCTCCCGCTGGGGCCCCCGTGCCCGAGGACATGAGCTGCTGCCCCTGAGGCGGAGGCGGCGGTGGCGGCGGGCTCATCTTGAGACCCATGGAGGCGAGATGGTGATGGTGATGACTGGAGTCCATGAAAGGGTTCAACATGTTCGACACTACCCGCCGTCGCTTATCACCAACACGAACATGTCACCAGCACAGCACCGCGTAACACTTCTCGGTCGTACGACTCTCACAGCGGGACTGACTCTCTCCTGGAGCGTCTGGAAGGCGGGGAGTCCGATTTACAAGGCCCCCCGCCTGTCATTGGCGCTCTTCAGCCATTGGGTGCCTCGTCCGCCAATGGAATCAAGGGGCGTGGCGTGGAGAGCGTGCCGGCCCACCGTGCTGGCGAGTCTCCGCTCAGTCGAGTTATAGACGGCGGAGAGAGTGGAGCATGTAGCTTCGGGAGATGGGTCCGGGGTTCGTGACAAGACTGGGTCCTAGAGCATGTAGCTTCGGGAGATGGATCCGGGGTTCGTGACAAGACTGGGTCCTAGAGCAAGCGGAGCATGTAGCTTTGGCAGATGGGTCCGGGGTTCGTGACAAGACTGGGACCTAGAGCATGTAGTTTCGGGAGATGGGTCCGGGGTTCGTGACAAGACTGGGTCCTAGAGCATGTAACTTCGGGAGATGGGTCCGGGGTTCGTGACAAGACTGGGTCCTAGAGCATGTAACTTCGGGAGATGGGTCCGGGGTTCGTGACAAGACTGGGACCTAGAGCATGTAGCTTCGGGAGATGGGTCCGGCGTTCGTGACAAGACTGGGGACCTAGAGCATGTAGCTTTGGGAGATGGGTCCGGGGTTCGTGACAAGACTGGGACCTAGAGCATGTAGCTTTGGGAGATGAGTCCGGGGTTCGTGACAAGACTGGGTCCTAGAGCATGTAGCTTTGGGAGATGGGTCCGGGGTTCGTGACAAGACTGGGTCCTAGAGCATGTAGCTTTGGGAGATGAGTCCGGGGTTCGTGACAAGACTGGGTCCTAGAGCATGTAGCTTTGGGAGATGGGTCCGGGGTTCGTGACAAGACTGGGACCTAGAGCATGTAGCTTTGGGAGATGGGTCCGGGGTTCGTGACAAGACTGGGTCCTAGAGCATGTAGCTTCGGGAGATGGGTCCGGGGTTCGTGACAAGACTGGGTCCTAGAGCATGTAGCTTTGGGAGATGGGTCCGGGGTTCGTGACAAGACTGGGTCCTAGAGCATGTAGCTTTGGGAGATGAGTCCGGGGTTCGTGACAAGACTGGGTCCTAGAGCATGTAGCTTTGGGAGATGGGTCCGGGGTTCGTGACAAGACTGGGACCTAGAGCATGTAGCTTTGGGAGATGGGTCCGGGGTTCGTGACAAGACTGGGTCCTAGAGCATGTAGCTTCGGGAGATGAGTCCGGAGTTCGTGACAAGACTGGGACCTAGAGCATGTAGCTTTGGGAGATGGGTCCGGGGTTCGTGACAAGACTGGGTCCTAGAGCATGTAGCTTTTGAGATGGGTCCGGGGTTCGTGACAAGACTGGGGACCTAGAGCATGTAGTTTTGGGAGATGGGTCCGGGGTTCGTGACAAGACTGGGTCCTAGAGCATGTAGCTTTGGGAGATGGGTCCGGGGTTCGTGACAAGACTGGGACCTAGAGCATGTAGCTTTGGGAGATGGGTCCGAGGTTCGTGACAAGACTGGGTCCTAGAGCAAGTAACTTTGGGAGATGGGTCCGGGGTTCGTGACAAGACTGGGACCTAGAGCATGTAGCTTTGGGAGATGGGTCCGAGGTTCGTGACAAGACTGGGTCCTAGAGCAAGTAACTTTGGGTAATGGGTCCGAGGTTCGTGACAAGACTGGGTCCTAGAGCAAGTAACTTTGGGAGATGGGTCCGAGGTTCGTGACAAGACTGGGTCCTAGAGCAAGTGGCTTTGGGGGATGGGTCCGAGGTTCGTGACAAGACTGGGTCCTAGAGCAAGTGGCTTTGGGTAATGGGTCCGAGGTTCGTGACAAGACTGGGTCCTAGAGCAAGTGGCTTTGGGTAATGGGTCCGAGGTTCGTGACAAGACTGGGTCCTAGAGCATGTAGCTTTGGGAGATGGGTCCGAGGTTCGTGACAAGACTGGGACCTAGAGCAAGTAACTTTGGGAGATGGGTCCGAGGTTCGTGACAAGACTGGGTCCTAGAGCAAGTAGCTTTGGGAGATGGGTCCGAGGTTCGTGACAAGACTGGGTCCTAGAGCATGTAGCTTTGGGAGATGGGTCCGAGGTTCGTGACAAGACTGGGACCTAGAGCAAGTAACTTTGGGAGATGGGTCCGAGGTTCGTGACAAGACTGGGTCCTAGAGCATGTAGCTTTGGGAGTTGGGTCCGAGGTTCGTGACAAGACTGGGTCCTAGAGCATGTAGCTTTGGGAGATGGGTCCGAGGTTCGTGACAAGACTGGGTCCTAGAGCATGTAGCTTTGGGAGATGGGTCCGAGGTTCGTGACAAGACAGGACCTATAGAGCAAGCGGTGCATGTAGCTTTGGGAGATGGGGTGCTGCGTTCGTGACAAAACGGGGTTGCTAGGGTAGCAAGGGGTACCAAATAACATCGAATTAGAGACGAAGTCCTGGGTTCGTGACATTACTGGCTTCTAGGGTAACACGGGTTTACCAAACAACATCGAATCGTAACTGAAGTCCTGGGTTCGTGATAATACGAGGATCTACGGTAATAAGAGGTTACCACCACATCGAATTGGAAACAAGCCCTGGGTTCGTGACAAGAGCGGTTCTAGGGTAACACGAGGTTATCCAAAATAGCCGAGTTGCAGACGAAGTCCGGGGGTTGGTAACGAGAGGAGTTACTAGGGTAACATGGGGTTACCAAACAATAGTGGAGTTGGAGGTGGAGCCCTGGGTTCGTCAAAAGACGGGGCTGCTGTGGAGGGGTTTACTAGGGTAACATGGGGCTACCAAACAATAATGGACTGGAGACGGAGTCCTGGGTTAGTGAACAGTTGGGGACTGTAGTGCAAGTGGAGGATGTAGCGTTAGAGGATGGAGTTTTAGGTTCGTGACTTGACAGGGTTACTAGGGGAACTCGGGGCTGCCACAAGATACCTATACCTAGGGGATGCAGCTTAACAATGGGGTCCCCTGTTACCAAAACCTGTGGAGGATTGCTTGTGATATAAATAAGCCTTAAATATGTTAAACCTGATCTTGTTGAACATATCAAATAAGTACTTTTCGTACAGTTTAGCATTCGTGTCCTCGCCCTACAGGGAGTGTCAAAACACACTTTAGACATACTTAGATACGTTTGTGTCCTTCTTAGTTATGGCCAGATATATTCATTTATTGGTCATGAGTTTGTTACTTTGTTGTTATTTCTCGTCTTCCTCACAGAATTTAAACCGCGGAGCAACCTAACGCGCAGTTCATAACAGAACTACAATGTTTCAACACATTTAGTACCTTCCAAGAATGCGAGACAAACATTTTCAAGAACATCCCCCAGCCCAAACTACCCTTTACATGGAGAATGTTTTGTATTTACTCAAAAATGGCTCTAACGATTTTTATTGAACTGCCATACGTACTTATGTTTAAGATATTTAATGATAAATAAAATGTATATTTTGAATTTGCTGGGAATAGCCTGTAAAGTCCTCTGAATTGGAAAGAATGTTACATAATTTTATTTAATTGATAAGATACACAAAAACGTTGTACATACATCAAAAGTGTGGAGCTCTTTTAAGCACACAATTATTTCACCTGACATTTTGGTGGCATCAGCCGTCTCCGAGATATACGTTTTATTTGTTCCAATTTTTACTTTCTCTACTACGTATAGTAAGTAGCGGAAGTACCTATTGTACTCCACCCAAAAATTCGATAGCGGGATTTCACCGGAAATATATGTTTTGAGACCCCCTGAATCCAAAAAATGCATTTTTGGAAACATGTCCGTGTGTGTGTGTGTGTGTGTGTGTGTGTGTGTCTGTGAACAGCATAACTCAGAAACGAACAATCGGATAAACACCAAACTTGGTATTTAGGTTCAGTATCTTCCAGAGATGCGACATGAAGGTTTTCAAGAAAATCCCCCACCCCAGATTACTCTTTATATGGAACATTTTTCGAAAATTTTAATTTTACTCAAAAATGGCTCTAACGATTGTGATTAAAATATTATATGTTTAAGATATTTTCATGACAATGAAATGTATATCTCGAATTTTCTGGGAATGTCTCCAAAAATATTCTTCATTGTGAACGACTTTTGCATAACTGGTAAACCACAAGAGGTAGACAAACTTTTACTACACAAAAAATGTAGATCGCGTTAAAATACAGAATTTATGTCATATACATTTTTGTTGTTGAGTGAACCATTTTCGAGATATTGCTTGTTATTCCCTTAAATTTTTCAATACTTATTTTCTCAAATGGGAATTCGTTATTCATTTTTTTTGTCTTGGATATGCAAAGAGTATAATCTGTGGCAAAGGGAATGGTGCTGCACCTAGCAACCAGCTATTAAGAGATATGTCTATGCTTAAAGCCTACTGCATTTGTATATTGACCTTGCAAATACAAAACAAGGGGAACATAGTACGCCTTAAGCGATAGTCAAGTATTTTTAGAACTGGTCGTTATGTGTAAAATGTAATTCTCTTTGCATGTCAAAAGATCGTTTCTGCAAATGTTTATCTCGATTAATATGAAATAGATGGAGAATAAGGGTTTGTAAAAATAGTTTGTACAGGAGTAGAGAAAGTCATGTGAGTGTAACACATCAGATTTGTCAATAACACTTCGTCAGTTTTGACACGCGAGCAATGCAGGTGTGATGGAAGAAGTGTGCAGTTTCAGGCCAGCATTTAGCGACCTGCTTTTATTAAAGATGTGACTATAGATTCCATCTCCTCTGTACCTCTTGTACTTTTAACGAAATGGCAATGGAAGTATTTCTGTAGACGTTTATCTCCAGTAACATCACGTAGATAGAAAAATAAGCTTTGGAATAGTGTGTACCTAGAAGCTGTAAAAAAATAAGGATGGTGGGTAGAGAAAGTCAAATGAATGTAAGACATTAGATTTTATCTCCCTGTACAGTCTCACAGAAATGTGTTCTCTCATGTCTTTCAATCTCCTGCAGTCTTCCAGAAGCTTCTTGAACTTCAGGAAATCATTTCCTACGAGGGCGACACAGAACATTTTTAGAAAGTCAAACAAGGATTGGTTTTAAAAAACGTAAGTTATTTTATTGTTGTTTAAAATATTCCCCTTTAACAGCAATATATTTTTTCATTAGATGAAAGTAGTCCTTGATGCCACTCTTCCTGAAGGACTTCAGAAACCAGGTTTTTATAATGTTCCCTGCTTCATCTGATACGAAAATGTGATTCCACGCATTTTATCTTTAATTTTTGGAAACAAAAAGAAATTACAAGGTGCTAGGCAGGGCTGTATGGTGGAGGATCCATGGTGCTGACCTTTAGGACATCCAAATACTCAGTGTTGCTGTATGCGACGATGCCTTGTCATGATGTAACATTATGTTTCCTTTGGACGTTTTCCACGAACTTTTTCAAAACTTTGTGGTAGACATCTGTGTACCACTGGCAGTAAGGACAGATGTATCTTCTAATATTATAATAGCAATATGGCCAATTTTAGGGGAAAAACCTAGCAACCATCTTCTTACCAGCACTATGAATTCGTCTGACTTTTGCACGCTTAGGTTCTGTTCCAAAGACCCTTGAACCGATTGGCTTGACTTTTCAGGATCGCAACAATAAATCCAAGATTCATTACCAGTAACGATATTCCAAACCAAATTTAAAGTTGAAGTAGATAGTATCTTTATTTGCACCACGCTTTGGGCGTCAATTTGAAGAAGATATTTATTGAAGGAGTTGTATTATATTTCAACTGTTGGGGAGCCGAACTTGAAGTTCGTTGCAACCACACGTATAGTACCCGCTTTCCGGTTGCCTTCGCCCCAAGTTTTAAAAATATTAACTTTGTATTTTTACTGTTTCTTTAAATATTATATATTTATGTTTGCCTCGGCTGCGTCAGTATTATTGTTAGAAACATGTTTCTCTTTGCAGGGTTGTGGTACGACTAAGAATGTAGGCTTACACAGATTATAATTTTACTTCACTTCTTTTATTAATGCTTGGCACGATTTAATTAACACTTCACTGACATAGAGAGCTGTGAGATTCTTTTTTATTAATTAATTACACTTTTTTAACACATAAACTTATTTTTCGTCTCAAACGAATACGTATTAAATCTCTCGAGGACGCATCTCGCAGCCGGTTACAAACACTGTCTGCAGGCAACTGAATTGATTTCAACCGCCTAAACTTGTAAATTTCTGTACTTCAAGTCTGTGATTGGCTATTCCTAATCCAATAGAATACCTTCTTTTAACTAAAGCTTTTTCTGGTTGTTGATTGGCTAATTTTATAAACTGTCTCTAAAATTACATTATTGCTTCCAAGAATCACAAGTAACATTTAAACTTTCAAATTCATTATTGCCTCAAGGTTACCTCATTGTTAGCAACTTTTGACCTATTTCTCACAGCTCCTACATTATTAAATTACGTAATACATTCACATAACATTATTACACATGTATACAATAATTTACAATAATATAAACATATACAATGACTGTAATATACACTTTTTATATATTGTTACATACACATATTGCTTTATGGCGGGCTGTTATTGCATTTACATATTATATAATTAGACTGAAATTATTTAAGTGTTAAAATACTGCCTCAAAGTGCCGCCTTGGAATTTTTCTAGAGTTTTTCTGCACCAATCAATGCGTTGTTGTTTTTGATCAGGAGTCAGTTTATGTGGAATCCATAGACAACAAAGTTTTCTCACGTCTGACTGTTGATGTAAAATGTTTTGTATTTGGCTCATACATGTCCAGTGTCGCCGGAATAATTTCATAAGATGTCCGTCGATCTTCTTCAAGCTTTAATCGATGAGCGGCAATATTTTCATTGGTAGCAACAGTTCTTGGGCGTCCTTCACGAAATGCATCACCAAGAAAACACTTATCTCTTTTGAATTCGCAAATTGTTGCCCTAGGTGGAGTTCTTCGCCAAATGCATTTCTAAGCCGATTTTTACATTGTTTAGGCATTAATAACTATTTAAAATAGTAAAAAACCATAGCTTGGAAATGTTCTCTAATGAAATTCATTTTTGGGTAAACACATAGCATTTAAATAATGATAATTAACAAACCATTTGAGCAAATCGAAGAACGTATACGGCAATCATCTCACAAAACATTATAAAGTAGCTGTCAAATATAAACATGGCAGTCTACATAAACATCTTCAGTATCGCCCTCGTATCCTTCTTCTCTTATGCATTTCTGCTGCAGCATTATTTAATAATATCAAAAGTAGGTACCTACCTAAGGTTTGGGATTGTTTTTGGATTTTGTAAGGTAATCTATGATATTTTACTAGTTCCTATAGTACCTATACCTGTGCAATATTTTGACAAATAAGTTAAACTTGAGGTTAAACATGCTAGAGATAGTTTTTTAGTACCTATAGTGTTCGTTCACACATGTAGTAAGTATAAATTTAGTAAGTATAAATAAAGTTTGTCTAGATATGTAAAAGACGTAACGGAAGCATAGATTTTTGAAACTTTTAGGGTAAACTATTTTTGACAGATTCTAAACCCAAATATACCTATCTAGCTATTTTCAAAATTATAACAATGTTAAATGAAATTACGAAAAAATCTCCCCTTTACCACCTTGGACTGGAAGTTGTTAAAAATCCGGCATGTTGGCAATAAGGGGTAAAGAAACAAAACTTCTGATATTCAGAACTGAAATGGGCCGGCATGAACATGAAAAGTCCCATTTAACCCCCCCTTCTCTTTCCCTTTGAAGTTTTACTTTGTCTACTACCTAGTTATAGGCAATATTGGATTTTCCTTAAAAATTCAATATAGAGATTTCATAGTAAATATACGTTTTAAGATCCCCTAAATCCGAAAAATCTTCTGTTAGAAAAGGTGTGAGCGCGCGCTCTGTGTGTCTGTGAAAGAACGCAGCTCAAACATAAAATTCGGATAAACATCAAGCTTTCAAGAACTAAATCACCCCCCGTCTACAAAACCACCCTTTACAAGCAAAATGTGTTTCTGTTTTTCTGAAAAAATGACTAAAAACCACTTTGGTTAAAACAACATTTGTTTAAGATACTTACATGACTAATAAAATGTATATTTTAAATTTTATGAGAACACCGGAGTTAATTTTATATAATTTTGTATAAGAGATACCCAAAGCTTAATTCATTAAGAACGATCTCTTTAAAACACATAATTTATTCCAAATTACCTTTCTTGCAGCATCAGCTATTTCCGAGATATCCATTGTTATTCACTTGAATTGTTCAATACTTTGCCACTTGTTAAAGTGCTGTCGCATTCAGTTGTTTCTCGTGGTGATGCACAAGAGTAGGTAAGACAGCATACAAACATCTCACTATCACTTCAGCCTCGGAAATGTGTAATCAAACTATTTCTGTAAACGAACTGATTAACACGAAGTAGAGAGAAAGAAATTCTGATGCGTTACATTCACATGACTTTCTCTACTCAATATAATTTATCTATTAATGGGTATAAAAACTAATCTTGCGAAAGTTTATTACTTTCTCTACTACGATAATAAGTAGGGAAAGTATTGCATTCCACCAAAAAATTCCATACCAAAATTTTAGCAGCAATACATGTTTTGAGGCTCCCTGAATCCAAAAAAGCAGTTTTAGAAAAATGTGTGTGTCTGTGAACAGCAAACTCAAAAACGAGAAGTCGGATAAATACCAAACTTGGTATTTAGGTTTAGTATCTTTCAAAGATGCGACACGAAGATTTTTCAACAAAATCCTCCCACCCTAGACTACTCCTTATATGGAGCATTTTTAGAAAATTTTGATTTTTTCAAAAATGGCTCCAACGATTTTAATTAAAATATCATATATTTAAGGTATTTTTAAGAAAAATAAAATATATATCTTGAATTTTCTGGGAATGTCCCGAAAAGTCCTCTTCTTTCTGAATGTCTTTTCCATAACGAGTAAACCTTAAAAGATAGACAAAATTTTTCTGCATAAAAATGTAGATCTCGCTAAAACACACAATTTATGTTATGTGCATTTTTTTGTGGAGTGAACCATTTCCGAGATATTCCTTGTTATTTGCTTGAATTTCCTAATACTTATACTTTTTCTCAAATGGGAATTCGCTATTCGTTTTTTATGTCCTCGTAATGCAAAGAGAATGGAATACTCCACATAGCAACCAGCTCTTAAAACATTTGACTATCGCTTAAAGCCTACCAATTCCCCTTGCATCTACAAGAAAATTAGCAATAGGAGAATAAGCGTTTGTAAAAATAGTTTGTACAAGAGTAGAGAAAGTCATGTGAGTGTAACACAATAATTTTAGTTTCTACTTCATTTTGATACAGGTAAGCCGTTGCAGAAATAGCTACATTACACATTTCGTTATAGATACAAGGAGAACAGCGATAGTCAAATGTTTAACAACTGGATGCTATATGCTGGCCTTAAGATTCCATACTGTTTCCATGACATCGCGAGAAACAATTGCAAATCTACAGGACATTAAAAGAATGGCAGAGTATCGAAGAATTCGCACCATTAGCAGCGGATATCTCGGAAATGGCTTACGCCACAGTAAAAGATAATGGAAATAAATTGTGTGTTTTAAAGAGATCTACATTTCTTGTGTAGTAGGTTTTCGTTTATCGCTTAACGTTTACCAGTTATACAAGATTATACAAAATTCCTTCCAAATGAAGAGGACTTCACATGCTATACCCAGGAAAATTAAGATAAACATATTATTTGTCATGTAAATATCTTAGTACATGGTATTTTAATCAAAATCGTTAGAGCCAGCTGAAAATCTTTGTATTGCATCTTTGGAAGGTACTGAAAATTAAAAATTCTTTTTTATTCAAGGGCCTTAAAACGTGTATTGCCAGTGAAACCTGATATCTAAATTTTGGGTAGAATAGAATAGTAATAAAGAAAGTAATAGAAGAGGTGATGTGAAAGTGAAACAGGCTATTTTAAGAAACAATGGCGTATAGCTAATATATAGGTGAAGCAGTCACAAAGCGAGCGAGAGATCGTAGCAATAACCCCGCCACCTGTGGGCTATGGAATGTAATACTGAGCAAGGCAGGCTTTGCCTAAACAAAGGTGTCGTTCACATCAAAGTGAGTCAGTCTATAGCATCTGAAATAGACGGGATGACTCTTCGTTTTACTGCAGAGAGATAATATCTGTTGTCATAAACTTTCACAACCACACCATAGAGTATCTATTAAAGAGAGTGTTTTTGTTAATATGTATATACGTTTTCAGTGTATCTACGCTCGGAAATAAAACTCTGTACTACATTAGCAGAACTTCCAAATTATAACTATTACACTTTTTTTTGCTTTCTCTACTACGTATAGTAAGTAGGGGAAGTATGTTCCCTGAATTCCCCATAAAACATTTAAAGAATTAGAAAAAGGTCCGTGTGTGTGTGTGTGTGTCTGTGAAGAGCATAACTCAAATACGAAAAGTCGAATAAATATCAAACTTGGTATTTAGGTTCAATACATTTCAAAGATGCGACACGAAGATTTTCAAGAAAATCCCCCCATCCCAGACTACTCTTACATGGAACATTTATCGAAAATTTTGTTTTTCACAAAAATGGCTAACGATTTTGATTAAAATAGCATATATATAAGATATCTTCATGTCAAATAAAAAATTGAATTTGACATGAATTTTTTGGAAATGTCTCCAAAAGTCCTCTTCTTTTTGAATGTCTTTTGCATAACTGGTAAACCGTAAGAGATATACAAATTTGTTTCTACACAGAAAATGTAGAGCTCATTAAAACACACAATTTGTCATATACGTCTTTTTTGTGGAGTGCACCATTTCCGAGATATTCCTTGTTATTTGTTTGAATTTTCCAATATATACTTTTTCTCAAATGTGAATTCGTTTTTTACTTTCTCTACTACGTATATTAAGTAGGGGAAGTATTGTATTTCACCCAAAAATTCGATACCGAGATTTCATCGGAAATACATGTTTTGAGAACCCTTGAATCAAAACAAAAAGCATTTTTGGAAACATGTTAGTGTGTGTGTGTGTGTGTGTGTGTGTGTGTATCTGTCTGTCTGTGAACAGCATAACTCAGAAACGAACAGTCGGATAAACACCAAACTTGGTATTTAGGTTCAGTATCTTCCAGAGATACGACACGAAGATTTTCTAGAAAATCCCCCCACCCCAGGTTACCCTTTACATGGAACATTTTTCGAAAACTTTAATTTTCTCAAAAATGGCTCTAACGATTTTGATTAAAATATCTTATGTTTAAGATACTTTCATGACAAATGAAATGTATATCTCGAATTTTCTGGGAATGTCTCCAAAAGTATTCTTCAGTGTGAACGACTTTTGCATAACTGGTAAACCATAAGAGATAGAAAAAATTTTACTACACCAAAAATGTAGATCGCATTAAAATACACAATTTATTTCATATACATTTTTGTTGTTGAGTGAACCACTTTCGAGATATGCTTGTTATTCTCTTAAATTTTCCAATACTTATACCTTTTTTCAAATTCGTTATTCATTTTTTTTGTCCTGGTAATACAAACAGAATGAAATGCTCCACATAGCAACCAGCTCTTAAAACATTTGACTATCGCTTAAAGACTATCAATTCCCTTGCATCTACAAGAAAATTAGCAATAAGATTAACATCTCGATTAACATGAAGCATATGGAGAATAAGCGTTTGTAAAAATAGTTAGTACTAGAGTAGAGAAAGTCATGTGAGTCTAACACATCACATTTTTTTCATAGTTTTTGTTTTCATTTGTGAAAAAATATCTACGTTTGTTTTATCTCGGGTTTGAGTCCTAGGTGGATAGGATTAGAAGCGGAGAGGGACTTAGTATCTTGGCCTACGCAGATCTTTCGTGCCTATGCTCCTGACGAGGCTTCCCCGGGAGGGAGGGATGAGGTGAAAGTAGACAGAGGGCGGCACGGCAGGCAAGGCCAGGGTCCCTACCATTTACAATTTGTATTCCCGCGTCCTGGTTGGTGCAGCCGGCGCCCCTCCCCTCTATGTGCTTACACACCCTGGGGGGCCCGGGACCCGGAGACCATTCGCAGCCCGGAGGACGGAGGATTCCTTAGAGCATTCTTTTCCCCTGCTATGCACACATCGTGAACTCCGGCCGACACTTCAACCCTGAAAGAGATCAAGCAGATGAAAGGTTAAGTGAAATGAGAATGGAGGTGAAATGGAGGGACAGGAGATTAGGGGAATGTAATAATCCTTCCCAGCATTCTCCTGGCGACCCGGAGAAACTCCCGAAAAACACCATGTGTCAGGAAGGTCGGTCACGGGAATCAAACCCATGGCCTCCCGAATTGGGGCCACAGTTGCAACCGCCTGAGCCAATAGGTAAGAATGGAAACATCATTTGGAGCAGGTATGGGATCATTTGTAACAATGGGAATGATGTTCTTGTTGAACTCTTCCAGAAGATCTGTGGCACGCATTCGTATTCGAGAGGTCCACCGCCCCCTCTGGCTCAAGGATATTTTGTGGTTTCCCGGGTCGACAGGCGAATGCGGGGTGCTTCATCTTCTACCACGACTCTCCTTCCTCTCATTTTCTGTTCCCTTCATCTTCATTGTCATCTGTTTCAGGTTTTAGAACAGGCGACGATGTCCGGCTGGGAGGTGGCTTGCGCTCTGTAGAGGTTTCTGCCCTCAGTTAGGCCTCTTCTCCGAGTGGACTCCGCGCCAGAGACGCTGGAGATTGGTTGCTTGTAGGCAGGACGGGCGGCGTCGGATGCGTTCAATCTGGAAACACCAGGGACCCCGTATGTGCTTGCGCCCGTCCACTCAACCCGCCCTCCCTTCCGGGATCACTAAGAATGGCCTGTGTGCGTCTCGGGAGTCTCCTCCTATCTCTCCCTTTATTACCGCTGTAGCACCAGCTCAGTGCACTTCCACAGAAGCAAAATCCATCCCGATCAAAAGGAAGTATGAAAATGACGAGAGCCAAACTTTCCACTTTGCTCTAGAGCACTTTAATTGTACGTTATGTCTAATCTAATAAAACACAATACAAAACAGTCACTTCATAAAATAGACAATACTAATTGTATATCTATTACCTATTTAAAGGAGTCATCAATCACCTACATTCGTAGTGACTGATTGTTTGTGGTTCAAACTGTATAAAGAAGTTCACTGAAACAGTTGGGCATCCACAAATCAGCGACGACTCAACTCTTGAAAAAAAGAAACACTATTTTCCGCTTTGGCCTTCCCTCTCCCACAAATGTCCTAAACGTGGTATTTGGGTACAGGACAACTCAAAGCATGTATTTCTGAACAAATATCCACAGATCAAGTTCAGCGTGGTACGTAATACTTCCCCTACCTCTCAACGATAGTCGGTACGAAAAGTGAAAATGTTTCTACTAAATATATATGAAATAATTTTGTAAACACCCACACGAATTTCCAAAAAGTATTAAACTAACAAATAAGCACGAAAAGCTAGGGAATATGTTTTTCTTTTTCGTTAATTAAAAATTGGAATCTTCACTCCGTTAATTTGGCTGCTACTGGTTTTGAACTAGAAACATAGCAAGTTGAATAATGTATGACTAAAAATAGTCCCGGTTCTTGACTGAAGATTCTAGCAACAAAAAATATATGAGTTGTAGTATTATTAAATGCAAAGCCAAACTGATGATAAATACATAAGTATTGTTTCTCTATCTCTTTCTTAAGCCCCTTACACCTCTTTGGCTGTAGAGACAACTAACTCGTTGGCCGTATGTTTTCATATCTTCCAGACTCTGCGAAAGGCAGAGAATTATTCTAATTAAAACAAAATTTCCCCACCTCAGCAGGATATGGAATACGGAACTCAACACAGAGGCAATCACAAGCGAATTGTAACACTTGAACATAACTTTATTTTCATCTCTTGTGTAACCTTATATACCGATTACCACTGCAATAGGGAAGAACATATGGGGAGAGCTTGATTACCAAGACAATCAGCGTTCCCTCCACATGTAAGTGAGTGGTCCCCACCCCCTGATCCACTTCACCCTTGTGGTACACGCTGCTCTTACAATCGCGTCACAGACTGGCTCGTGTTCTGCACACTGTCGCTCGAAAAGGTACTGCAGGCAGCTGACTGTGTAACTGAGGTCATTCATCAACAAGCTACTCAAGCAGGTGAACTGTCAACGAGCTACTCACGCAAATGCCACAGAAAGGTGACTAAGTAACAGGTCAACTATCAACAAGGTACTTATGCAAGTGATAGAGGCAGGTGACAGTGTAACTGAGGTGAACTATGAGCAAGCTACTCAAGTAAGTGCTGCACGCAAAAGACTGTATAGCTCAGGTGAACTATCAACGAGCTACTCAAGCAAATGCCACAGGCAGGTGACTAAGTAACTGAGGTCAATTACTAACAACGTACTAAAGTAAGTGATAGAGGTAGGTGACTGTGTAACTGAGGTGAACTATCAGCCAGCTACTCAAACTGCTGCAGGCAGGAGGCTGTGTAACTGAGGTCATTCATCAACAAGCTACTCAAGCAGGTGATAGTGTAACTGAGGTGAACTGTCAACGAGCTACACAAGCAAATGCCACAGGCAGGTGACTAAGTAACTGAGGTCAACCATCAACATGGTGCTCAAACAAGTGCTGCAGGTTGGTGACAGTATACCAGGTCAACTATCAACAAGCAACTCAAGCAAGTGCTGCAGGCAGGAGACTGTGTAACTCAGGTCAACTATAACAATCTACTCAAGCAACTGCTGCAGGCAGGTGACTGGGTACCTGAGATCAACTATCAACAAGCTACTGAAACAAATAGTGCAGACAGGTGACTGTGTAACTGAGGCCATCTATCAAAAAACTACTCAAGCAATTGCTGTAGGCAGATAACTATGTACCAGGTCAACTATCAACAAGCAACTCAAGCAAGTGCTGCAGGCAGGAGACTGTGTAACTCAGGTCAGCTATCAACAAGCTACTCAAGCAACTGCTGCAGGCAGCTGACTGGGTACCTGAGATCAACTATCAACAAGCTACTGAAACAAATAGTGCAGACAGGTGACTGTGTAACTGAGGCTATCTATCAAAAAACTACTCAAGCAAATGCTGTAGGCAGATGACTATGTAATTGAGGTCAGCTATCAACAAGCTACTCAAGCAAATGCTGCAGGCAGGTGACTATGTAACTCAGGTTAACTATCAACGAGTTACTCAATGAAATGCTACCGGCTGGTGAGTATGTAACCAAGTCAACTATCAACGAGTTACTCAAGCAAATGCTACAGGCAGACAATTATGTAACTGAGGTCAATTATCGAAAACCTACTCAAGCAAATGCTACAGGCAGATGTCTATGTAACTAAGGTAAACTATCAACGAGTTTTTCAAGCAAATGCTACAGACAGGTGACTATGTAACTAAGGTCAACTATCAACAAGCTATCAAGCAAATGCTACAGGCAAGTGACTATGTAACTGAGGTCAACTATCGACAAGCTACTCAAGCAAGTGCTACGTGCAGGTGAGTATGGAACTAAGGTCAACTATAAACAAACTACTCAAGCAAATGATACCCGCAGGTGACTACGTAACTAAGGTCAACTATCGTCACACCATTCAAGCAAATGCTACAGGAAGATGACTAGTAAGTGAGATCAACTATCAGCAAACTATCAAGCAAATGCTACAGGTAGGGGACAATGTAACTAAAGTCAGCTATCAAAAAGCTACTCAACAGGTGCTGCAGACAGATGACAACGTAACTGCGGTCAACCATCAACAGGCTACTCAAACAAGTGCTGTAGGCAGGAGATTATGTAACTGAAGTCAACTATTAACACGTTACCCAAGCAGATGGCCATGAAGTGAGGTCAACTAACCACAAGTTACTCAAGGAAGTACTACAGCAAGGCGACTATGTAACCGGGGTCAACTATCAACAAGTTACCCAAGCAAGTGCTGCAGGAAGGTGGCTGAGTGACTTAGGTCATCCATCAACAAGCCCCTCAAGCAAGTATTTCCGGCAGGTGACTGTGATTTTCCTCAAAGGCCTCTATACCAGGGTTGAGGAACCTTTACGTGCCGTAAATCTACGACAAGCGACCAACGGCTTTACTTCCCTTCCGAAGGAAGACATGCTAAGGGCTTTTACGCCCGAAAAAATCCATCGTCCTCCGCCGGGTTTGAACACGCGACCTTGGGAACTAGAGGTTAGCATGTTAACAATGTAACCAAAGGAATCTTTTAACAAACTACTCAAGCAGATGACACAGGAAGGTGACTATGTAACCAAACGCATCTATCAACAAGTTACTTCGCTAACGACGTACCAGTTGAGCGCCCTAAAACAAAAAAATCAAACAAACAAACAAGCTAGAAGCGAATGAAACAGGAAGGTGGCTATGTAACCAAGGGGCTGTATCAACAAGTTACTGAAGTGGATGATACAGGAGGAACTAGGTAATCAAGATCATCTATCAACAAGCCGCTGAATCAGATGTTACTGGAAGGTGAACTACGTAACCAAAGGGCTGTATCAACAAACTACTGAAGTGGATGATACAGGAAGGTGAATATGTGACCTGAGTCATCTATCAACAAGATACTCAAGCATATGATACAAGAACCCAACCAGGTAATCAAGATATTTATCAAGAAGCCACACAACCAGATGATACAGGAAGGTGACTATGTGACATGGGTCATCTATCGATAAGCTACTCAAGCTGATGATACAGAAAGGCAACTAGATAATCAAGATCATCTATCAACAAGCCGCTGAAGCAAATGATACAGGAAAGCAACTAGATAATCAAGATCATCTATCAACAAGCCGCTGAAGCGGATGATACAGGAAGGCAACTAGAAAATCAAGATATCTATCAACAAGCCGCGAAGCAGATGATAGAGGAAGGCAACTGGATAATCAACATCATCAATCAACAAGCTGCTGAAGCAGATGATACAGGAAGGCAACTAGATAATCAAGATCTTCTATCAACAAGCCGCTGAAGCGGATGATACAGGAAGGCAACTAGATAATCAAGATCATCTATCAACAAGCCGCGAAGCAAATGATACAGGAAGGCAACTAGATAATCAAGATCTTCTATCAACAAGCCGCTCAAGCGGATGATACTGGAAGGCAACTAGATAATCAAGATCATCTATCAACAAGCCGCGAAGCAGATGATACAGGAAGGCAACTAGATAATCAAGATCATCTATCAACAAGCCGCGAAGCAGATGATACAGGAAGGCAACTAGATAATCAAGATCATCTATCAAAAAGCCGCGAAGCAAATGATACAGGTAGGCACCAAGATAATCAAGATCATCTAACAAAAAGCCGCGAAGCAAATGATACAGGAAGGCAACTAGATAATCAAGATCATCTATCAACAAACCTCGAAGCAAATGATACAGGAAGGCAACTAGATAATCAAGATCATTTATCAAAAAGCCGCGAAGCAGATGATAGAGGAAGGCAACTAGGTAATCAAGATCATCTATCAACAAGCCGCGAAGCAGATGACAGAGGAAGGCAACTGGATAATCAACATCATCAATCAACAAGCTGCTGAAGCAGATGATACAGGAAGGCACCTAGATAATCAAGATCTTCTATCAACAAACCGCTGAAGCGGATGATACAGGAAGGCAACTAGATAATCAAGATCATCTATCAACAAGCCGCGAAGCAAATGATACAGGAAGGCAAATAGATAATCAAGATCATCTATCAACAAGCCGCGAAGCAGATGATACAGGAAGGCAACTAGATAATCAAGATCATCTATCAAAAAGCCGAGAAGCAAATGATACTAGTAGGCAAGTAGATAATCAAGATCATCTATCAAAAAGCCGCGAAGCAAATGATACAGGAAGGCAACTAGATAATCAAGATCATCTATCAACAAGCCGCGAAGCAAATGATACAGAAGGGCAACTAGATAATCAAGATCATCTATCAAAAAGCCGCGAAGCAGATGATACAGGAAGGCAACTAGGTAATCAAGATCATCTATCAACAAGCCGCGAAGCAGATGATACAGGAAGGCAACTAGATAATCAAGAACATCTATCAACAAGCCGCGAAGCAGATGATACAGGAAGGCAACTAGATAATCAAGATCATCTATCAAAAAGCCGCTGAAGCAGATGATACAGGAAGTCAACTAGATAATCAAGATCATCTATCAACAAGCCGCTGAAGCAGATGATACAGGAAGTCAACTAGATAATCAAGAACATCTATCAACAAGCCGCTGAAGCAGATGATACAGGAAGACAACTAGATAATCAAGATCATCTATCAACAAGCCGCTGAAGCAGATGATACAGGAAGGCAACTAGATAATCAAGATCGTCTATCAACAAGCCGCTGAAGCAGATGATACAGGAAGGCAACTAGGTAATCACGGTCATCTGTCAACAAGCCGCTGAAGCAAATGCTACAGGAAGGCAAATAGGTAATCACGGTCATCTATCAACAAGCCGCTGAAGCAGATGATACAGGAAGCCAACTAGATAATCAAGATCTTCTATCAACAAGCTGCTGAAGCAGATGATACAGGAAGGCAACTAGATAATCAAGATCTTCTATCAAAAAGCTGCTGAAGCAGATGATACAGGAAGGCAACTAAATAATCAAGATCATCTATCAACAAGCTGCTGAAGCAGATGATACAGAAGGGCAACTAGATAATCAATATCTTCTATCAACAAGCTGCAGAAGCAGATGATACAGGAAGGCAACTAGATAATCAAGATCTTCTATCAAAAAGCCGCTGAAGCAGATGATACAGGAAGGCAACTAGATAATCAAGATCTTCTATCAACAAGCCGCTGAAGCAGATGATACAGGAAGGCAGCTAGATAATCAAGATGGTCTATCAACAATCTGCTGAAGCAGATGATACAGGAAGGCAGCTAGATAATCAAGATCATCTATCAACAAGCCGCTGAAGCAGATGATACAGGAAGGCAACTAGATAATCAAGATCGTCTATCAGCAAGCCGCTGAAGCAGATGATACAGGAAGGCAGCTAGATAATCAAGATCGTCTATCAACAAGCCGCTAAAGCAAATGATACCGGAAGGCAGCTAGATAATCAAGATCGTCTATCAACAAGCCGCTGAAGCAACTGATACAGGAAGGCAGCTAGATAATCAAGATCGTCTATCAACAACCTGCTGAAGCAGATAATATAGGAAGGCAGCTAGATAACCTAGATCGTCTATCAACAATCTGCTGAAGCAGATGATACAGGAAGGCAACCAGATAATCAAGATCGCCTATCAACAAGCCACGAAGCAGATGATACAGGAAGGCAACTAGATAATTAAGATCATCTATCAACAAGCCGCTGAAGCAGATGATACAGGAAGGCAACTAGATAATCAAGATCATCTATCAACAAGCCGCTGAAGCAGATGATACAGGAAGGCAACTAGATAATCAAGATCGTCTATCAGCAAGCCGCTGAAGCAGATGATACAGGAAGGCAGCTAGATAATCAAGATCGTCTATCAACAAGCCGCTGAAGCAGATGATACAGGAAGGCAGCTAGATAATCAAGATCGTCTATCAACAACCTGCTGAAGCAGATAATATAGGAAGGCAGTTAGATAACCTAGATCGTCTATCAACAATCTGCTGAAGCAGATGATACAGGAAGGCAACCAGATAATCAAGATCGCCTATCAACAAGCCGCGAAGCAGATGATACAAGAAGGCAACTAGATAATTAAGATCATCTATCAACAAGCCGCTGAAGCAGATGATACAGGAAGGCAACTAGATAATCAAGATCATCTATCAACAAACCGCTGAAGCAGATGATACAGGAGGACAACTAGGTAATCACGGTCATCTGTCAACAAGCCGCAGAAGCAAATGATACAGAAAGGCACCTAGATAATCAAGATCATCTATCAAAGGGAAGCTGAAGCAAATGATACAGTAAGGCAACTAGGTAATCACGGTCATCTGTCAACAAGCCGCTGAAGCAAATGATACAGAAAGGCAAATAGGTAATCACGGTCATGTATCAACAAGCCGCTGAAGCAGATGATGCAGGAAGGCAACTAGATAATCAAGATCTTCTATCAACAAGCTGCTGAAGCAAATGATAAAGGAAGGCAACTAGATAATCAAGATCTTCTATCAACAAGCCGCTGAAGCAGATGATGCAGGAAGGCAACTAGATAATCAAAATCTTCTATCAACAAGCCGCTGAAGTAGATGATACATGAAGGCAACTAGATAATCAAGATCTTCTATCAACAAGCCGCTGAAGCAGATGATACAGGAAGGCAACTAGATATTCAAGCTCTTCTATCAACAAGCCGCTGAAGCAAATGATACAGGAAGGCAACTAGATAATCAAGATCTTCTATCAACAAGCGGCTGAAGCAGATGATACAGGAAGGCAACTAGATAATCAAGATCATCTATCAACAAGCCGCTGAAGCAGATGATACAGGAAGGCAACTGGATCATCAAGATCGTCTACCAACAAGCCGCTGAAGCAGATGATACAGGAAGGCAACTATATAATCAAGATCGTCTATCAACAAGCCGCTGAAGCTGATGATACAGGAAGGCAACTAGATAATCAAGATCGTCTATCAACAAGCCGCTGAAGCAGATCATACAGGAAGGCAACTAGATAATGAAGATCATCTATCAACAAGCCGCGAGGCAGATGATACAGGAAGGCAATTAGATAATCAAGATCAAATATCAAAAATCCGCGAAGCAAATGATACAGGTAGGCAACTAGATAATCAAGATCATCTATCAAAAAGCCGCGTAGCAAATGATACAGGAAGGCAACTAGATAATCAAGATCATCTATCAACAAACCTCGAAGCAAATGATACAGGAAGGCAACTAGATAATCAAGGTCATATATCAAAAAGCCGCGAAGCAGATGATACAGGAAGGCTACTAGGTAATCAAGATCATCTATCAACAAGCCGCGAAGCAGATGATAGAGGAAGGCAACTAGATAATCAAGAACATCTATCAATAAGCCGCGAAGCAGATGATAGAGGAAGGCAACTGGATAGTCAACATCATCAATCAACAAGCTGCTGAAGCAGATGATACAGGAAGGCAACTAGATAATCAAGATCTTCTATCAACAAGCCGCTGAAGCGGATGATACAGGAAGGCAACTAGATAATCAAGATCATCTATCAACAAGCCGCGAAGCAAATCATACAGCAAGGCAACTAGGTAATCAAGATCTTCTATCAACAAGCCGCTGAAGCGGATGATACAGGAAGGCAACCAGATAATCAAGATCGCCTATCAACAAGCCGCGAAGCAGCTGATACAGGTAGGCAACTAGATAATCAAGATCATCTACCAACAAGCCGCGAAACAAATGATACAGAAGGGCAACTATATAATCAAGATCATCTATCAAAAAGCCGCGAAGCAAATGATACTAGTAGGCAACTAGATAATCAAGATCATCTATCAACAAGCCGCGAAGCAAATGATACAGAAGGGCAACTAGATAATCAAGATCATCTATCAAAAAGCCGCGAAGCAGATGATATAGGAAGGCAACTAGATAATCAAGATCATCTATCAACAAGCCGCGAAGCAGATGATACAGGAAGGCAACTAGATAATCAAGAACATCTATCAACAAGCCGCGAAGCAGATGATACAGGAAGGCAACTAGATAATCAAGATCATCTATCAACAAGCCGCTGAAGCAGATGATACAGGAAGACAACTAGATAATCAACATCATCTATCAACAAGCCGCTGAAGCAGATGATACAGGAAGGCAACTAGATAATCAAGAACATCTATCAACAAGCCGCTGAAGCAGATGATACAGGAAGACAACTAGATAATCAAGATCATCTATCAACAAGCCGCTGAAGCAGATGATACAGGAAGACAACTAGATAATCAAGATCATCTATCAACAAGCCGCTGAAGCAGATGATACAGGAAGGCAACTAGGTAATCACGGTCATCTGTCAACAAGCCGCTGAAGCAAATGCTACAGGAAGGCAAATAGGTAATCACGGTCATCTATCAACAAGCCGCTGAAGCAGATGATACAGGAAGCCAACTAGATAATCAAGATCTTCTATCAACAAGCTGCTGAAGCAGATGATACAGGAAGGCAACTGGATAATCAAGATCTTCTATCAAAAAGCTGCTGAAGCAGATGATACAGGAAGGCAACTAAATAATCAAGATCATCTATCAACAAGCTGCTGAAGCAGATGATACAGAAGGGCAACTAGATAATCAATATCTTCTATCAACAAGCTGCAGAAGCAGATGATACAGGAAGGCAACTAGATAATCAAGATCTTCTATCAAAAAGCCGCTGAAGCAGATGATACAGGAAGGCAACTAGATAATCAAGATCTTCTATCAACAAGCCGCTGAAGCAGATGATACAGGAAGGCAGCTAGATAATCAAGATGGTCTATCAACAATCTGCTGAAGCAGATGATACAGGAAGGCAGCTAGATAATCAAGATCATCTATCAACAAGCCGCTGAAGCAGATGATACAGGAAGGCAACTAGATAATCAAGATCGTCTATCAGCAAGCCGCTGAAGCAGATGATACAGGAAGGCAGCTAGATAATCAAGATCGTCTATCAACAAGCCGCTAAAGCAAATGATACCGGAAGGCAGCTAGATAATCAAGATCGTCTATCAACAAGCCGCTGAAGCAACTGATACAGGAAGGCAGCTAGATAATCAAGATCGTCTATCAACAACCTGCTGAAGCAGATAATATAGGAAGGCAGCTAGATAACCTAGATCGTCTATCAACAATCTGCTGAAGCAGATGATACAGGAAGGCAACCAGATAATCAAGATCGCCTATCAACAAGCCACGAAGCAGATGATACAGGAAGGCAACTAGATAATTAAGATCATCTATCAACAAGCCGCTGAAGCAGATGATACAGGAAGGCAACTAGATAATCAAGATCATCTATCAACAAGCCGCTGAAGCAGATGATACAGGAAGGCAACTAGATAATCAAGATCGTCTATCAGCAAGCCGCTGAAGCAGATGATACAGGAAGGCAGCTAGATAATCAAGATCGTCTATCAACAAGCCGCTGAAGCAGATGATACAGGAAGGCAGCTAGATAATCAAGATCGTCTATCAACAACCTGCTGAAGCAGATAATATAGGAAGGCAGTTAGATAACCTAGATCGTCTATCAACAATCTGCTGAAGCAGATGATACAGGAAGGCAACCAGATAATCAAGATCGCCTATCAACAAGCCGCGAAGCAGATGATACAAGAAGGCAACTAGATAATTAAGATCATCTATCAACAAGCCGCTGAAGCAGATGATACAGGAAGGCAACTAGATAATCAAGATCATCTATCAACAAACCGCTGAAGCAGATGATACAGGAGGACAACTAGGTAATCACGGTCATCTGTCAACAAGCCGCAGAAGCAAATGATACAGAAAGGCACCTAGATAATCAAGATCATCTATCAAAGGGAAGCTGAAGCAAATGATACAGTAAGGCAACTAGGTAATCACGGTCATCTGTCAACAAGCCGCTGAAGCAAATGATACAGAAAGGCAAATAGGTAATCACGGTCATGTATCAACAAGCCGCTGAAGCAGATGATGCAGGAAGGCAACTAGATAATCAAGATCTTCTATCAACAAGCTGCTGAAGCAAATGATAAAGGAAGGCAACTAGATAATCAAGATCTTCTATCAACAAGCCGCTGAAGCAGATGATGCAGGAAGGCAACTAGATAATCAAAATCTTCTATCAACAAGCCGCTGAAGTAGATGATACATGAAGGCAACTAGATAATCAAGATCTTCTATCAACAAGCCGCTGAAGCAGATGATACAGGAAGGCAACTAGATATTCAAGCTCTTCTATCAACAAGCCGCTGAAGCAAATGATACAGGAAGGCAACTAGATAATCAAGATCTTCTATCAACAAGCGGCTGAAGCAGATGATACAGGAAGGCAACTAGATAATCAAGATCATCTATCAACAAGCCGCTGAAGCAGATGATACAGGAAGGCAACTGGATCATCAAGATCGTCTACCAACAAGCCGCTGAAGCAGATGATACAGGAAGGCAACTATATAATCAAGATCGTCTATCAACAAGCCGCTGAAGCTGATGATACAGGAAGGCAACTAGATAATCAAGATCGTCTATCAACAAGCCGCTGAAGCAGATCATACAGGAAGGCAACTAGATAATGAAGATCATCTATCAACAAGCCGCGAGGCAGATGATACAGGAAGGCAATTAGATAATCAAGATCAAATATCAAAAATCCGCGAAGCAAATGATACAGGTAGGCAACTAGATAATCAAGATCATCTATCAAAAAGCCGCGTAGCAAATGATACAGGAAGGCAACTAGATAATCAAGATCATCTATCAACAAACCTCGAAGCAAATGATACAGGAAGGCAACTAGATAATCAAGGTCATATATCAAAAAGCCGCGAAGCAGATGATACAGGAAGGCTACTAGGTAATCAAGATCATCTATCAACAAGCCGCGAAGCAGATGATAGAGGAAGGCAACTAGATAATCAAGAACATCTATCAATAAGCCGCGAAGCAGATGATAGAGGAAGGCAACTGGATAGTCAACATCATCAATCAACAAGCTGCTGAAGCAGATGATACAGGAAGGCAACTAGATAATCAAGATCTTCTATCAACAAGCCGCTGAAGCGGATGATACAGGAAGGCAACTAGATAATCAAGATCATCTATCAACAAGCCGCGAAGCAAATCATACAGCAAGGCAACTAGGTAATCAAGATCTTCTATCAACAAGCCGCTGAAGCGGATGATACAGGAAGGCAACCAGATAATCAAGATCGCCTATCAACAAGCCGCGAAGCAGCTGATACAGGTAGGCAACTAGATAATCAAGATCATCTACCAACAAGCCGCGAAACAAATGATACAGAAGGGCAACTATATAATCAAGATCATCTATCAAAAAGCCGCGAAGCAAATGATACTAGTAGGCAACTAGATAATCAAGATCATCTATCAACAAGCCGCGAAGCAAATGATACAGAAGGGCAACTAGATAATCAAGATCATCTATCAAAAAGCCGCGAAGCAGATGATATAGGAAGGCAACTAGATAATCAAGATCATCTATCAACAAGCCGCGAAGCAGATGATACAGGAAGGCAACTAGATAATCAAGAACATCTATCAACAAGCCGCGAAGCAGATGATACAGGAAGGCAACTAGATAATCAAGATCATCTATCAACAAGCCGCTGAAGCAGATGATACAGGAAGACAACTAGATAATCAACATCATCTATCAACAAGCCGCTGAAGCAGATGATACAGGAAGGCAACTAGATAATCAAGAACATCTATCAACAAGCCGCTGAAGCAGATGATACAGGAAGACAACTAGATAATCAAGATCATCTATCAACAAGCCGCTGAAGCAGATGATACAGGAAGACAACTAGATAATCAAGATCATCTATCAACAAGCCGCTGAAGCAGATGATACAGGAAGGCAACTAGGTAATCACGGTCATCTGTCAACAAGCCGCTGAAGCAAATGCTACAGGAAGGCAAATAGGTAATCACGGTCATGTATCAACAAGCCGCTGAAGCAGATGATGCAGGAAGGCAACTAGATAATCAAGGTCTTCTATCAACAAGCTGCTGAAGCAGATGATACAGGAAGGTAACTAGATAATCAAGATCTTCTATCAAAAAGCTGCTGAGGCAGATGATACAGGAAGGCAACTAGATAATCAAGATCATCTATCAACAAGCTGCTGAAGCAGATGATACAGGAAGGCAACTAGATAATCATGATCTTCTATCAACAAGCTGCTGAAGCAGATGATACAGGAAGGCAACTAGATATTCAAGATCTTCTATCAACAAGCCGCTGAAGCAGATGATACAGGAAAGCAACTAGATAATCAAGATCTTCTATCAACAAGCTGCTGAAGCAGATGATACAGGAAGGCAGCTGGATAATCAAGATGGTCTATCAACAATCTGCTGAAGCAGATGATACAGGAAGGCAGCTAGATAATCAAGATCATCTATCAACAAGCCGCTGAAGCAGATGATACAGGAAGGCAACTAGGTAATCACGGTCATCTGTCAACAAGCCGCTGAAGCAAATGCTACAGGAAGGCAAATAGGTAATCACGGTCATCTATTAACAAGCCGCTGAAGCAGATGATGCAGGAAGGCAACTAGATAATCAAGATCTTCTATCAACAAGCTGCTGAAGCAGATGATACAGGAAGGCAACTAGATAATCAAGATCTTCTACCAAAAAGCTGCTGAAGCAGATGATACAGGAAGGCAACTAGATAATCAAGATCATCTATCAACAAGCTGCTGAAGCAGATGATACAGGAAGACAACTAGATAATCAAGATTATCTATCAACAAGACGCTGAAGCAGATGATACAGGAAGACAACTAGATAATCAAGATCATCTATCAAAAAGCCGCTGAAGCAGATGATACAGGAAGGCTACTAGGTAATCACGGTCATCTGTCAACAAGCCGCTGAAGCAAATGCTACAGGAAGGCAACTAGATAATCATGATCTTCTATCAACAAGCTGCTGAAGCAGATGATACAGGAAGGCAACTAGATAATCAAGATCTTCTATCAAAAAGCTGCTGAAGCAGATCATACAGGAAGGCAACTAGATAATCAAGATCTTCTATCAAAAAGCTGCTGAAGCAGATGATACAGGAAGGCAACTAGATAATCAAGATCTTCTATCAACAAGCCGCTGAAGCAGATGATACAGGAAAGCAACTAGATAATCAAGATCTTCTATCAACAAGCTGCTGAAGCAGATGATACAGGAAGGCAGCTAGATAATCAAGATGGTCTATCAACAATCTGCTGAAGCAGATGATACAGGAAGGCAGCTAGATAATCAAGATCATCTATCAACAAGCCGCTGAAGCAGATGATACAGGAAGGCAACTAGATAATCAAGATCATCTATCAACAAGCCGCTGAAGCAGATGATACAGGAAGGCAGCTAGATAATCAAGATCATCTATCAACAATCTGCTGAAGCAGATGATACAGGAAGGCAACTAGATAATCAAGATCATCTATCAACAAGCCGCTGAAGCAGATGATACAGGAAGGCAGCTAGATAATCAAGATCGTCTATCAACAAGCCGCTGAAGCAGATGATACAGGAAGGCAGCTAGATAATCAAGATCGTCTATCAACAAGCCGCTGAAGCAAATGATACAGGAAGGCGGCTAGATAATCAAGATCGTCTATCAACAACCCGCTGAAGCAGATAATATAGGAAGGCAGCTAGATAACCTAGATCGTCTATCAACAATCTGCTGAAGCAGATGATACAGGAAGGCAACTAGATAATCAAGATCGCCTATCAACAAGCCGCGAAGCAGATGATACAGGAAGGCAACTAGATAATTAAGATCATCTATCAACAAGCCGCTGAAGCAGATGATACAGGAAGGCAACTAGATAATCAAGATCATCTATCAACAAGCCGCTGAAGCAGATGATATAGGAAGGCAACTAGGTAATCACGATTATCTGTCAACAAGCCGCTGAAGCAAATGATACAGAAAGGCAAATAGGTAATCACGGTCATCTATGAACAAGCCGCTGAAGCAGATGATGCAGGAAGGCAACTAGATAATCATGATCTTCTATCAACAAGCTGCTGAAGCAGATGATACAGGAAGGCAACTAGATAATCAAGATCTTCTATCAACAAGCCGCTGAAGCAGATGATACAGGAAAGCAACTAGATAATCAAGATCTTCTATAAACAAGCTGCTGAAGCAGATGATACAGGAAGGCAGCTAGATAATCAAGATGGTCTATCAACAATCTGCTGAAGCAGATGATACAGGAAGGCAGCTAGATAATCAAGATCATCTATCAACAAGCCGCTGAAGCAGATGATACAGGAAGGCAACTAGATAATCAAGATCATCTATCAACAAGCCGCTGAAGCAGATGATACAGGAAGGCAGCTAGATAATCAAGATCATCTATCAACAATCTGCTGAAGCAGATGATACAGGAAGGCAACTAGATAATCAAGATCATCTATCAACAAGCCGCTGAAGCAGATGATACAGGAAGGCAGCTAGATAATCAAGATCGTCTATCAACAAGCCGCTGAAGCAGATGATACAGGAAGGCAGCTAGATAATCAAGATCGTCTATCAACAAGCCGCTGAAGCAAATGATACAGGAAGGCGGCTAGATAATCAAGATCGTCTATCAACAACCCGCTGAAGCAGATAATATAGGAAGGCAGCTAGATAACCTAGATCGTCTATCAACAATCTGCTGAAGCAGATGATACAGGAAGGCAACTAGATAATCAAGATCGCCTATCAACAAGCCGCGAAGCAGATGATACAGGAAGGCAACTAGATAATTAAGATCATCTATCAACAAGCTGCTGAAGCAGATGATACAGGAAGGCAACTAGATAATCAAGATCTTCTATCAAAAAGCTGCTGAAGCAGATGATACAGGAAGGCAACTAGATAATCAAGATCTTCTATCAAAAAGCTGCTGAAGCAGATGATACAGGAAGGCAACTAGATAATCAAGATCTTCTATCAACAAGCCGCTGAAGCAGATGATACAGGAAAGCAACTAGATAATCAAGATCTTCTATCAACAAGCTGCTGAAGCAGATGATACAGGAAGGCAGCTAGATAATCAAGATGGTCTATCAACAATCTGCTGAAGCAGATGATACAGGAAGGCAGCTAGATAATCAAGATGGTCTATCAACAATCTGCTGAAGCAGATGATACAGGAAGGCAGCTAGATAATCAAGATCATCTATCAACAAGCCGCTGAAGCAGATGATACAGGAAGGCAACTAGATAATCAAGATCATCTATCAACAAGCCGCTGAAGCAGATGATACAGGAAGGCAGCTAGATAATCAAGATCATCTATCAACAATCTGCTGAAGCAGATGATACAGGAAGGCAACTAGATAATCAAGATCATCTATCAACAAGCCGCTGAAGCAGATGATACAGGAAGGCAGCTAGATAATCAAGATCGTCTATCAACAAGCCGCTGAAGCAGATGATACAGGAAGGCAGCTAGATAATCAAGATCGTCTATCAACAAGCCGCTGAAGCAAATGATACAGGAAGGCGGCTAGATAATCAAGATCGTCTATCAACAACCCGCTGAAGCAGATAATATAGGAAGGCAGCTAGATAACCTAGATCGTCTATCAACAATCTGCTGAAGCAGATGATACAGGAAGGCAACTAGATAATCAAGATCGCCTATCAACAAGCCGCGAAGCAGATGATACAGGAAGGCAACTAGATAATTAAGATCATCTATCAACAAGCCGCTGAAGCAGATGATACAGGAAGGCAACTAGATAATCAAGATCATCTATCAACAAGCCGCTGAAGCAGATGATATAGGAAGGCAACTAGGTAATCACGATTATCTGTCAACAAGCCGCTGAAGCAAATGATACAGAAAGGCAAATAGGTAATCACGGTCATCTATCAACAAGCCGCTGAAGCAGATGATGCAGGAAGGCAACTAGATAATCATGATCTTCTATCAACAAGCTGCTGAAGCAGATGATACAGGAAGGCAACTAGATAATCAAGATCTTCTATCAACAAGCCGCTGAAGCAGATGATACAGGAAAGCAACTAGATAATCAAGATCTTCTATCAACAAGCTGCTGAAGCAGATGATACAGGAAGGCAGCTAGATAATCAAGATGGTCTATCAACAATCTGCTGAAGCAGATGATACAGGAAGGCAGCTAGATAATCAAGATCATCTATCAACAAGCCGCTGAAGCAGATGATACAGGAAGGCAACTAGATAATCAAGATCATCTATCAACAAGCCGCTGAAGCAGATGATACAGGAAGGCAGCTAGATAATCAAGATCATCTATCAACAATCTGCTGAAGCAGATGATACAGGAAGGCAACTAGATAATCAAGATCATCTATCAACAAGCCGCTGAAGCAGATGATACAGGAAGGCAGCTAGATAATCAAGATCGTCTATCAACAAGCCGCTGAAGCAGATGATACAGGAAGGCAGCTAGATAATCAAGATCGTCTATCAACAAGCCGCTGAAGCAAATGATACAGGAAGGCGGCTAGATAATCAAGATCGTCTATCAACAACCCGCTGAAGCAGATAATATAGGAAGGCAGCTAGATAACCTAGATCGTCTATCAACAATCTGCTGAAGCAGATGATACAGGAAGGCAACTAGATAATCAAGATCGCCTATCAACAAGCCGCGAAGCAGATGATACAGGAAGGCAACTAGATAATTAAGATCATCTATCAACAAGCCGCTGAAGCAGATGATACAGGAAGGCAACTAGATAATCAAGATCATCTATCAACAAGCCGCTGAAGCAGATGATATAGGAAGGCAACTAGGTAATCACGATTATCTGTCAACAAGCCGCTGAAGCAAATGATACAGAAAGGCAAATAGGTAATCACGGTCATCTATCAACAAGCCGCTGAAGCAGATGATGCAGGAAGGCAACTAGATAATCAAGATCTTCTATTAACAAGCTGCTGAAGCAAATGATACAGAAAGGCAAATAGGTAATCACGGTCATCTTTTAACAAGCCGCTGAAGCATATGATGCAGGAAGGCAACTAGATAATCAAGATCTTCTATCAACAAGCTGCTGAAGCAGATGATGCAGGAAGGCAACTAGATAATCAAGATCTTCTATCAACAAGCCGCTGAAGCAGATGATACAGGAAGGCAGCTGGATAATCAAGATGGTCTATCAACAATCTGCTGAAGCAGATGATACAGAAAGGCAGCTAGATAATCAAGATCATCTATCAACAAGCCGCTGAAGCAGATGATACAGGAAGGCAACTAGGTAATCACGGTCATCTGTCAACAAGCCGCTGAAGCAAATGCTACAGGAAGGCAACTAGATAATCAAGATCATCTATCAACAAGCCGCTGAAGCAGATGATACAGGAAGGCAGCTAGATAATCAAGATCGTCTATCAACAAGCCGCTGAAGCAGATGATACAGGAAGGCAACTAGATAATCAAGATCTTCTACCAAAAAGCTGCTGAAGCAGATGATACAGGAAGGCAACTAGATAATCAAGATCATCTATCAACAAGCTGCTGAAGCAGATGATACAGGAAGACAACTAGATAATCAAGATTATCTATCAACAAGCCGCTGAAGCAGATGATACAGGAAGACAACTAGATAATCAAGATCATCTATCAAAAAGCCGCTGAAGCAGATGATACAGGAAGGCTACTAGGTAATCACGGTCATCTGTCAACAAGCCGCTGAAGCAAATGCTACAGGAAGGCAACTAGATAATCATGATCTTCTATCAACAAGCTGCTGAAGCAGATGATACAGGAAGGCAACTAGATAATCAAGATCTTCTATCAAAAAGCTGCTGAAGCAGATCATACAGGAAGGCAACTAGATAATCAAGATCTTCTATCAAAAAGCTGCTGAAGCAGATGATACAGGAAGGCAACTAGATAATCAAGATCTTCTATCAACAAGCCGCTGAAGCAGATGATACAGGAAAGCAACTAGATAATCAAGATCTTCTATCAACAAGCTGCTGAAGCAGATGATACAGGAAGGCAACTAGATAATCAAGATCTTCTATCAACAAGCCGCTGAAGCAGATGATACAGGAAAGCAACTAGATAATCAAGATCTTCTATCAACAAGCTGCTGAAGCAGATGATACAGGAAGGCAGCTAGATAATCAAGATGGTCTATCAAAAATCTGCTGAAGCAGATGATACAGGAAGGCAGCTAGATAATCAAGATCATCTATCAACAAGCCGCTGAAGCAGATGATACAGGAAGGCAACTAGATAATCAAGATCATCTATCAACAAGCCGCTGAAGCAGATGATACAGGAAGGCAGCTAGATAATCAAGATCATCTATCAACAATCTGCTGAAGCAGATGATACAGGAAGGCAACTAGATAATCAAGATCATGTATCAACAAGCCGCTGAAGCAGATGATACAGGAAGGCAGCTAGATAATCAAGATCGTCTATCAACAAGCCGCTGAAGCAGATGATACAGGAAGGCAGCTAGATAATCAAGATCGTCTATCAACAAGCCGCTGAAGCAAATGATACAGGAAGGCGGCTAGATAATCAAGATCGTCTATCAACAACCCGCTGAAGCAGATAATATAGGAAGGCAGCTAGATAACCTAGATCGTCTATCAACAATCTGCTGAAGCAGATGATACAGGAAGGCAACTAGATAATCAAGATCGCCTATCAACAAGCCGCGAAGCAGATGATACAGGAAGGCAACTAGATAATTAAGATCATCTATCAACAAGCCGCTGAAGCAGATGATACAGGAAGGCAACTAGATAATCAAGATCATCTATCAACAAGCCGCTGAAGCAGATGATATAGGAAGGCAACTAGGTAATCACGATTATCTGTCAACAAGCCGCTGAAGCAAATGATACAGAAAGGCCAATAGGTAATCACGGTCATCTATCAACAAGCCGCTGAAGCAGATGATGCAGGAAGGCAACTAGATAATCAAGATCTTCTATTAACAAGCTGCTGAAGCAAATGATACAGAAAGGCAAATAGGTAATCACGGTCATCTTTTAACAAGCCGCTGAAGCAGATGATACAGGAAGGCAACTAGATAATCAAGATCTTCTATCAACAAGCCGCTGAAGCAGATGATACAGGAAAGCAACTAGATAATCAAGATCTTCTATCAACAAGCTGCTGAAGCAGATGATACAGGAAGGCAGCTAGATAATCAAGATGGTCTATCAACAATCTGCTGAAGCAGATGATACAGGAAGGCAGCTAGATAATCAAGATCATCTATCAACAAGCCGCTGAAGCAGATGATACAGGAAGGCAACTAGATAATCAAGATCATCTATCAACAAGCCGCTGAAGCAGATGATACAGGAAGGCAGCTAGATAATCAAGATCATCTATCAACAATCTGCTGAAGCAGATGATACAGGAAGGCAACTAGATAATCAAGATCATCTATCAACAAGCCGCAGCTAGATAATCAAGATCGTCTATCAACCAGCCGCTGAAGCAGATGATAGAGGAAGGCAACTAGATAATCAAGATCGTCTATCAACAAGCCGCTGAAGCAGATGATACAGGAAGGCAACTAGATAATCAAGATCATCTATCAACAAGCTGCTGAAGCAGATGATACAGGAAGGCAACTAGATAATCAAGATCATCTATCAACAAGCTGCTGAAGCAGATGATACAGGAAGGCAACTAGATAATCAAGATCGTCTATCAACAAGCCGTTGAAGCAGATGATACAGGAAGGCAACTAGATAATCAAGATCGTCTATCAACAAGCCGCTGAAGCAGATGATACAGGAAGGCAACTAGATAATCAAGATCGTCTATCAACAAGCCGTTGAAGCAGATGATACAGGAAGGCAACTAGATAATCAAGATCATCTATCAACAAGCCGCTGAAGCAAATGATACAGGAAGGCAACTAGATAATCAAGATCGTCTATCAACAAGCTGCTGAAGCAAATGATACAGGAAGGCAACTAGATAATCAAGATCATCTATCAACAAGCCGCAAAGCAGATGATACAGGAAGGCAACTAGATAATCAAGATCATCTATCAACAAGCCGCAAAGAAGATGATACAGGAAGGCAACTAGATAATCAAGATCATCTATCAACAAGCCGCTGAAGCAGATGATGCAGGAAGGCAACTAGATAATCAAGATCATCTATCAACAAGCCGCTGAAGCAGGTGATACAGGAAGGTAAATAGGTAATCACGGTCATCTGTCAACAAGCTACGATAGCGGAGGTCACAGAAAGGTGGCTACATATTTAGCTAAAGTCGCCCAGGTCCGCGAAATCACAGAGCCCACAGATAAACCATGCTGGTAGATTTGAAACGTTTTTTCGTATGCACAGAGTTTGGTGTATGTGTTAGGTTATTGTAAAACAATTTCCCATTATAAATATTTGAGCATTCCCGTTGTGCATAGTCATGAACACACCTGTCCACAGGATGAAAACCAAACCAACTGTATCAGTTATTTATTTCCGAAAATACAGCATTTGAATTTTCCAGACTGAAATGTTTTAAACCAACTTAATTTGATCAATCAGTCATCATCGGAAGTGAGGTCAGTGGTCTATCGCTTTGAAACTCCAAATGCTAGTGGGGTCAGATAGGGTACCATTAGATAGAGCTCTTCAAAACAAACTTGTTTCGATTTTATTTATTCCTACTCTTTCAAGCAGAGCAACATATGACTTTGTATTATGGGTAGACTGAGATGTCCAGGTGCCGCAAGACGCCTGAGGCCCGCTTACAAATGCTCGGCAGCCTACATCAAAACATCACTATTTGTAGCAGAAGTAAGACATTTGCTAATTAAAGGTACCTATCACGCAGGGCCCCCCGAAACCGCAGCAGAGCGTCGAACATAGATCACATGGCTCTTTATGCTTTGAGCCAGAGGGATGAGGGGAGAGTTCTGGAAGGGTGAACAGCTCTGGGAGACAACGTTGTCAAGCGTTGACGGGATCCCTGACGTTCCTAAATTGAACGCATCCATCGCCTGCAAGCTCCTAACCTCTCGAGTTCCCCTGGAGGGAGCCTGCTCCGAGAGCACGTGGAGGCTGGTCCGTGAGCAGTCTGGCGAACACTAGCGAGAAACCTTCACACCTCCGCCGCCAAGCCACAACACGCCCAACAGTACCTTCTGGTCCTTCAACACTGAAACAGATGGTGATGAAGGAAATGATGGGTACAGGAAAGTCGTGATGGAAGGGGAACCATCCCAGGACTCGCTTACTGACCCGGAGAAACCGGGTCATGACCCATGGTCATTCGGGACCTCCCAAATGCGACTCTCACACGTTACTGAGGAGCCAAATCACTGTTAACTTCTATACCTCTTTCATTTTCCATCGAAAATAAAGAAAACCAAACACTGGATTGCCACTGTACTGTACAAGGCCATCTGAGTTTCCTTCGACAGCATTTGTTTTGTTTTGGTAACATTTCTCAATGTGAAGGGCATTGCTGTCTGTTTATCCGGTGTTTGTGTGCGCTCATACGCTGTCCCTTCCTATGGCTTTCTCCTTGTAGGAAGTCAATTAGGTAACATAAGAAATGTTTTCTACGGAAGGTGTTGTTTTGAAGAGCTCTATCTAACGGTACCCTGTTTGACCCCATCCTCATTTTGAATTTTAAAGTGATACGCTACTTCCAGTTGTGGCTGATTGATGAAATCAAGCTCACGTGAAAATTCACACTTGCTTAGTTATCAATATCCTTGTTCCGAAAGATTTAGTGCCGTATTTTTACTTTCTCTACTACGTACAGTAAGTAGGGGAAGTATTGTATTCCACCCAAAAATTCGATACCGAGATTTCACCGGAAATACATGTTTTGAGACCCGCTGAATCCAAAAAAAGCATTTTTGGAAACATGTCCGTGTGTGTGTGTGTGTGTGTGTGTCTGTGAACAGCATATCTCAGAAACGAGCAGTCGGATAAACACCAAACTTGGTATTTAGGTTCAGTATCTTCCAGAGATGCGACACGAAGGTTTTCAAGAAAATCCCCCTACCCCAGATTACCCTTTAGATGGAATATTTTTCGAAAATTTTATTTTCTCAAAAATGGCTCTAACGATTTTGATTAAAATATCATATGTTTAAGATATTTTCGTGACAAATGAAATGTATATCTTGAATTTTCTGGGAATGTCTCCAAAAGTATTCTTCATTGTGAATGACTTTGCATAACTGGTAAACCACAAGAGATAGACAAAATGCTACTACACAAAAAATGTAGATCGCTTTAAAATACACAATTTATGTCATATACATTTTTGTTTGTTGAGTGAAGTATTTTCGAGATATTGCTTGTTATTCCCTTAAATTTTTCAATACTTATTTTCTCAAATGGGAATTCGTTATTCATTTTTTTATGTCCTGGACATACAAAGAGAATGGAATGCGCCGCATAGCAACCAGCTCTTAAAACATTTGACTATCCCTTAAAGCCTAGCAATTCCCCTTGCACCTACAAGAAAATTAGCAATAAAATTAACATCTCGATATCTCGATTAACATGAAGTAGATGGAGAATAAGCGTTTGTAAAAATAGTTTGTACAAGAGTAGAGAAAGTCATGTGAGTGTAACACATCAGATTTTTTTAAATAAATTACTGCCAAGGGCGGTCTGGTGCACGCTATATAGTGACTTACATGACAATCTACACTAAGCACAACTATTTGGCACCAATAAGTGTCTCAAAGTGAACAAAAAAATTATGTAACCTAGTGTTAAAGACATGATAAATTAATAATAATAATTGACATGGTAAATAATAAACATCTGTGACTGTAAATACCTATAAGCAATTTGAATTTTCAATTTTAAATCGAAAACGTAATATATTTTAAAACAGTTATTAAGTGCTTGTAAACCGAGCGGGAAGGCTCAGGCGGTTAAGTATGTGGCCCGCATTTCGGGAGGTCGTGGGTTCGATTGCGGTGGCTGAACTTCCTCACCCATGGTTTTATTTCGGGGAATTCTCCGGGTCGCCAGAAGAATGCTGGGAAAGATCATTACATCTCCCGAATTTCCTGTCCATTCTCGTTTCACTTCACCTTCCATCTGCTTGGCCTCTTTCAGGGTTACAAGTGTCGGCGGGAAGTCTCGGCGTATGCTTAGCAGGGGAAAAGGATGCTCTTTAGTAAACCTTCGTCCCCCGGACTGCAAGCGAACTCCGGGTCCCGGGCCCTCCAGGAATTTGTAAACCTACAGCGGGACAGGAAGGAGGATGCACCAACCAGCACCCGGGGAGTTCAATTCTGTAAATGTTAGGGACCCTGTCGTGCCTCCTGCTCCGGCCGTCCTCTGTCTCCTAGGCACAAAAGATCTGCGCAGGTCGAGGTGCGAAGTGCCCTCCGTTACTAATCCCATCCTAGCGCAAGAGCTTGTAAACGCACCACAATTATTTCCCTACTAATTAAAGATGCTACACTAACAATACAAGATGTAATAATCACATGAATATCGCTACCGTTACCAAGTATAAACGTGATTCTTCTGTTCGGTTCACGTCAATTACTACACTCTCACGTTTGTCTAGAAGTTAGCCAATGAGGTCTTGCTTACATAACATGATGGGAAAACAAAACACGAGTCACTTGTTTTTGTTGCCAAAGAACTGATGTCTAGAATATAACACGTCCACATGACACATTTCGAAAATAATCTGATGTGTTGCACTCACATGACTTTCTCTGCTATTGTACAAACTAATTTTACAAATGCTTATTCTCCATTTACTTCATGTTAATCGACATATCGAGATGTTAATCTTATTGCTAATTTTCTTGTAGATGCAAGGGGAATTGGTAGGCTTTAAGCGATAGTCAAATGTTTTAAGAACTGGTTGCTATGTGGAGTATTCCATTCTCTTTGTATGTCCAGGACATAAAAACAAAAAATAACGAATTCCCATTTGAGAAAAAGCGTAGGTATTGGAGAATTCAAACAAATAACAAGGAATATCTTGGAAATGGTTCACTCGACAAAAGAAAAATGTATATGACATAAATTGTGTGTTTTAAGGAGATCTATATTCTTTTTGTGTACAAAAATTTTATCTATCTCTTACGTTTTACCAGTTATGCAAAAGCCATTGGCAATGAAGAGGACTTTTGGGGACATTCAAGATATACGTTTCATTTGTAATGAGAATATCTTAAGCATATCATATTTTAATCAAAATCGTTAAAGCCATTTTTGAGAAAATAAAAATTTTCGAAAAATGTTCTATGTAAAGGGTAGTCTGGTGTGGGAGGATTTTCTTAAAAATCTTCGTGTCGCATCTTTGAAAGATACTGAAGCTAAATACTAAGTTTGGTACTTATCCGACTTTTCGTTTTTGAGTTATGCTGTTCGAAGACACTCACACGGACCTTTTTCTAATAATGTTTTTTTTTTGGGATTCAGGGGTCTCAAAACATATTTCCGGTGAAATCTCAGTATCGAATGTTTGGGTGGAATGTAATATTTCCCCTACTTATTACGTAGTAGAGAAAGTAATAAAAAAAACTGTGATACATTATAATACATTCTCATGACTTTCACTACACTCTATCTTTATTAGTAAGTATACAAACTACTCTTATTTTTCTAACTACTACATTTTAATCCAAATAAACCTTTGTAGAAACAGCTACATTACGTATTTCTTTATAGATAGAAAGAGAAAAGCGATAATGAAATGTTTAAGGACTGGTTTTAAAATGCCATACTGTTTCCAAGCAATCGCGATAAACAATTGAAAATCAACGGGACTTTAAAGGAATGACAAGTATTGAAAAATTCGAACCTTGAATAATGGATACCTTAGAAACGGCTTATGCTATAGAAAACTAATTTTAAGTAAACTGTGTGTTTTAAAGAGATGTACACTCTTTGTATGGTACGTTTTCGTTTATCGCTTAACGTTTACAACTTATACAAAATTCCTTTCGAATGAAGAGGACTTTCTAATCTATTCCTACAAAATTCAAAATATGCACTTTATTTGTCATGTAAACATCTTTCATATATGATATTTTAATCAAAATCGTTAGAGCCATTTTTTATAAAATACAAATTTTCGAAAAATGTTCCATGTGAAGGGAAGCTGGGAGGGGGGAGTTTCTTGAAATTATTCGTGTCCTATCCTTAGAAGATACTAAACTCAAATACCAAGTTTGATGTTTATCCAACTTTCACAGACACACACGCGGACATGTTTCCAAAAATGCTTTATTTGGATTCAGGACGCCTCAAAAGATGTATTTCTGGTGAAATCTCGTTACCTAATTTTTGGGTGGAATGTAATATTTCCCCTACTTTCTCTACATAATAGAGAAAGTAAAAATGTACATCGACCTTTTTCTGTAAATGCTTTTTCCATTTAGGAGACCTTACAACATACGAAGGGTCCAGGGAAGAAAAAAAAAACACCTGTCACTTTTTTTTTAGTTTCTCTGCTACGTATAGTAAGTAAGGGAAGTATTGCATTCCACCCAAAAATTCGATAACGAGATTTCACCGGAAATACATGTTTTGAAACCCCCTGAAGCCAAAAAAAGAATTTTTGGAAACATGTCCGTGTTTGTGTCTGTGTGTGTGAACAGCATAACTCAAAAACTAACAGTCGGATAAACACCAAACGTGGTATTTACGTTCAGAATCTTCCAGAGATCCGACACGAAGATTTTCAAGAAAATCCCCCCACCCCAGACTACCCTTTACATGGAACATTTTTCGAAAATTTTAATTTTCTCAAAAATGGCTCTAACGATTTTGATGAAAATATCATATGTTTAAGATAATGTCATGAGAAATGAAATGTATATCTCGAAATTTCTGGGAATGTCTCCAAAAGTATTCTTCATTATGAACGACTTTTGCATAACTGGTAAACCATAAGAGATAGACAAAAGTTTACTACACAAAAAATGTAGATCGCGTTAAAATACACAACTTATATCATATAGATTTTTTTGTTGAGTGAACCGTTTTCGAGATATTGCTTGTTATTTCCTTAAATTTTCCAATACTTATACTTTTTCTCAAATTCGTTATTCATTTTTTTTATGTCCTGGACATGCAAAGAGAATGGAATGCGCCACATAGCAACCAGCGTTAAAATATTTGAATATCGCTTAAAAGCTACCATATTCCCCTTGCATCTACAAGAAAATTACAAATAAGATTGACATCTCGATATCTCGATTAATATGAAGCATATGGAGAATAGGCGTTTGTAAAAATAGATTGAACAAGAGTAGAGAAAGTCATGTGAGTGTAACACATCAGATTTTTTTACTTTCTCTACTACGTATAGTAAGTAGGGGAAGTATTGCATTCCACCCAAAAATTCGATAACGAGATTTCACCGGAAATACATGTTTTGAAACCCCCTGAAGCCAAAAAAAGATTTTTTGGAAACATGTCCGTGTTTGTGTCTGTGTGTGTGAACAGCATAACTCAGAAACGAACAGTCGGATAAACACCAAACTCGGTATTTAGGTTCAGTATCTTCCAGAGATGCGACACGAAGGTTTTCAAGAAAATCCCCCCACCCCAGATTACCATTTACATGGAACATTTTTCGAAAATTTTAATTTTCTCAAAAATGGCTCTAACGATTTTGATTAAAATATCATATGTTTAAGACATTTTCATGACAAATGAAATGAATATATCTCAAATTTTCTGGGAATGTCTCCAAAAGTATTCTTCATTGTGAACGACTTTTGCATAACTGGTAAACCATAAAACATAGACACAATTTTACTACAGAAAACATGTAGATGGCGTTAAAATACTCAATTAATGACATATACATTTTTTTGTTGAGTGAACCATTTTCGAGATATTGCTTGTTATTCCCTTAAATATTCCAATACTTATACTTTTTCTCAAATGGGAATTCGTTATTCATTTTTTTTTATGTCCTGGACATGCAAAGAGAATGGAATACTCCACATAGCAACCAGCTCTTAAAATATTTGACTATCGCTTAAAGCCTAGCAATTTCCCTTGCGTCTATAAGAAAATTAGCAATAAGATTAACACCTCGATATCTCGATTAACATGAAGTATATGGAGAATAAGCGTCTGTAAAAATAGTTTGTACAAGAGTAGAGAAATTCATGTGAATGTAACGCATCAGAATTTTTAATTTAGGGAACACGTATTTGCAGTGAAATGTTGATACTGAGTTTTGGAGTGACGCAAGAAACGGCGTGTAATGGGAAGAGACACATGCCGCCATGTTACCTCAGTGCTCATGGCCACACTTCATTTATCATAGAGGTCTGTCAAGGGCTTCCCTCCCCCAACATGGCCGACAACCTTCATTACTATTGTGTGGCGATCGCTTCGCTCCGACTTACACATATTGCTTTTGGAATAAGACTGCTCAATACCCGGCCTGTTCGTGTTGCAGCACTCCCTCCAGAAAATATTCCCTGTCTCTAAACAGTAAAAACTGTCAAAAATAACATTTTTAGTTTTTTGAGAGGTCCTATAATTTAAAATTATCTCATAAATTTGATATTTATTTTATCACTGTAGGCTCAACACTCATATTTTAAATACATTTTTACTTTCTCTACTGCGTATAGTAGGTAGGGGAAGTATTGCAGTCCACCCAAACATTCCATACCGAGATTTCGCCGGAAATACATGTTTTGAGGCCCCTGAACTCAAATAAATCAGTTTTGGAAACATGTCCGTGTATGTGTCTGTGAACAGCATAACTCAAAAACGAAAAGTCGGATAAATAATCAAACTTGGTATTTAGGTTCAATACCTTCCAAGATACGACAAATAGATTTTTAAAAAAATCGCCTTATCCCTAACTACCCTTTACATGAAATATTTTTCGATATTTTTTATTTTCTAAAAAATGACTATAGGGAATTTAATGATAGCACCAAAAAATCAAAGATATTTATATTATAAACAAAATGTATATCTTGAAGTTTTTGGGAACAGCCTATGAAGTTCTCTTCATTCGGAAAAAACAAAATATAATCTGAAGAAGTTACTTTTACGTTTTTTTTATTAGCCCCACGTTTTGGGAGCCAATTTGAAGAAGGTTTGTTGCTGCTACGTATGGTAAGCCAGTTTGAAGAAGCTGTATTATATTTCGACTGTTGGGGAGCCGAAGACTTGAAGTAGTTGCAATCGCACGTATGGTAAAAAGTTTCTGGTAGCCTTCTCCCCAAGTTTAAAAATATTAACTTTGTAATTTGACTGTTTCTTTAAACATTATATATTTATGTTTGCCTCGGCTGCGTCAGTATTTACATTTTTTTAGAGACATGAATGCCTTAGCAGGAAGTAGTGCGACCGAAGAATGTAGGCTTACACAGATTATAATTTTACTTCACTCCTTTTATTAATGCTTGATACGATTAAAATAACACTTCACTGATATAGAGAGATAGCTGTGAGATTTTTTTATTAATTACTTGCACCTTTTAACACGTAAAAATATTTTCGTCTCACACGAATACGTATTAAATTTCTCGAGGACGCATCTCACGTCCGGTTAGGAACACTATCTACAAGCAACACGTCAGGTTAGGGACGCTGCTACATGCAACTGACTTTTGAATTTATACATTTTGCTCCACTATAGTTTCTGATTGGCTAATCCTAGTCCAATAGAATACCTTCATTTAACTAAACCTTTTTCTGGTTGTTGATTGGCTATTTTATAAATTGTCACTAAAATTACATTATTGCTTCCAAGAATTACAAGAAGCATTAAACTTTAAAATTTATTATTGCCTCAAGGTTACCTCATTGTTACCTCATTGTTAGCAACTTTTAACCTATTATTCTCACAGCTCCTACATTATTAGATTACGAAATACATTTACACAACATTATTACACTGTTTATATGTATAATATAAACATATATAATTACTGTAATATACACCTTTATATCTTGTTACATACACATATTGCTTTAAGGCGGGTTGTTATTGAAATCATATATTATATAATTAGACTGAAATCATTTAAATGTTAAAAATACTGCCTGAAAGCTTGTATAACTGGTAAACGTTAAGCGATAGACGAAAACGTACTACACAAAAAATGTAGATCTCTTTAAAACACAGAATTTATTTAAATAACTTTTTTTGTTGTGTAAGCCATTTCCGAGATATCTGTTATTAATGGTTCGAATTGTGGAATACCTAGCCGTTCTCTTAAGTACTGTCAACATTCAGTTGTTTCTCGTGATGTCATGGAAACAGTATGGAATTTTAAGACCAGCATATAGCGTTCAGTTGTTAAACATTTGACTATCGCTGTTCTCTTTGTATGTATAACGAAACGTGTAATGTAGCTATTTCTGTAAAGGTTTATTTCGATTAAAATGAAGTAGATAGATAAATAAGCTTTAGTAAAAATATTTTGTATACCAGTAATAAACGACAGAGGGTAGAGAATGTATCACATCACATTTTTCATTCTACTTCGTTTTAATCCAGATAAACCTCTGCAGATTTTTTCAATTCAGGCGCTTCAAGACATGAATTTCCAGTGGAATTTTGGTATCAAATTTTTAGGTGAAATGCAATAAATTATGCACGTGATGGAGAAAGTAAATGTGCAGATATTTGGGAGTGCTTGCCAATACTTACTTTTATAACAACCAAATTAAGAAAAGCTTTTACCTTAATGTTTGTCTAACCATCACATGAACAATGAAAACTGCATCAGAAGTTCGTCTTTCAAAGTCGGGATACTAAGCCCGACTACCTAGATAGGATTTGACACACTAACACACCCTAATTACTTTTCATGGTACATTCAATTAACCCTTACAAAATGATAAAATCACACTCACTTAATGATGTTTAACTTTATAGGATTACAGATTGCCAAATGTACCCATTTCCATCATATGCAAGTTTTGTGTTCACGCAAATTGAATTGTTCGATTCTCTAAACAATTACTTATGGAGTACAAAGAACGCCACATTCACTAGTTACAATGAGTTATGTATTAATTGTTTTTACTATATTTAAATCGTATAAATTAAATAATTCAAGAGTACCTGCAATTAATACAACAATTACGCTGTCACTGATCTTAACACGTCTCCATTTTCCTCGTTTTCCTAAGTCGAGCGCTACATAAGCTTACATCGATAATATATCGATTTTCGCTTGGAAATCCTGACGGCGGCCACTAGGGAGGTATATGCAAATTACTAGTTTACTTTCGTTATAAATGCATTCTAAACTAACTTGATGGAACTAGGAAAGCTGTTTTGTGAGTCCAAAAGTGTTTCCACCGTGATCCTTAGCTGCTAGGTTTGATTCCTTCATATTCGTTATCATACAAACATCTTAAACATTTTTAGAGAAGATATGAAGAAATCATTTTTTCACGTAAAGAATAGTTTGGTATGGGGGAGGACTTTCTTGAAAAATCTTTGATGGTATCTTGGAGGATGCTAAACTTGCATATTAACTTTGATATGTATCCCACATTTGAATTATACTGTTCACACACACACACACACACACACACACACACACACACACACACACACACATCGTCCTCCGTGGTCCATGCTAGCCACTAGTTCCCGAGGCCGCGGGCTCAAACCCGGCGGAGGGCGATGGATTTTTTCGGGTGTAAAAGTCCTTAGCATGGTTTCCTTCGGAAGGGAAGTAAAGCCGGTGGTCCTGTGTAGTAGATTTACGGCACGTAAAAGAACCTCAAGCCTGATAAAGAGACCTCTGAGCAAACTTTGCGCTCTTGCACTCCAATATAGAATGGAACGCTAAGAAACCATAGCAGTTAAGGAGCGACCATAATAGATAAAAAAATTTGTCATGTAATACATTCACATGACTTTCTCTACCCTCTATCGTTTATTAGTGGGTATTCAAACTAGTCTTACTAAAGCTAATTTTTTATGTCTATTTCATTTTAACACAAACAAACGTTTGCAGAAATAGCTGCATTACACATTTCATTACAGTTACGAAGGGAACAATGATGGACGTTTAAGAACTGAACGCTATATGCTGTTCTTAAACTTCCATACTGTTTCCGTGACATCGCGAGAAACAACTTGCAATCGATGGGACTTAACAAGAATAATGAAGTATTGAATAAATGGAACCATTAACAACGGATATCTCGGAAATGGCCAATGCTATAAAAATGTTATTTGAAATAAACTGTGTGTTTTAAAGAGATTTACATTTTTTGTGTAGTGCATTTTCATCTATCGCTTAACGTTCCAGTTATATGAGATTATACAAAATTCCTTCCGAATGAAGAAGACTTTTAAGGCTATTCCCAGAGAATTTAAGATATACATTTTATTTCTCATGGAAATATCTTTAATATGTGGTATTTCAATCAAAATCGTTAGAGACATCTTTTAGAAAATAGAAAATTTTGAAAAAATTTCCATGTATGGGGTGGTATGGAGAGGGGGGATTTTCTTGAAAAACATCGTGTCGTATCTTTGGAAGGTATTGAACTTAAATACCAAGTTTGATGTAGATCCGACTTTATCTGTTAGAGTTATGCTGTTCACAGACACACACACATGGATATTTTTCTAAAAATTCTTTTTACTTTCTCTACTACGTATAGTAAGTAGGCGAAGTATTGTATTCCACCCAAAAATTCGATACCGAGATTTCACCGGAAATATATGTTTTGAGACCCCCTGAATCCAAAAAAGCACTTTTGGAAACATGTCCATGTGTGTGTGTCTGTGAACAGCATAACTCAGAAACGAACAGTCGGATAAACACCAAACTTGGTATTTAGGTTCAGTATCTTCCAAGGATGCGACACAAAGGTTTTCAAGAAAATCCCCCCACCCCATATTACCCTTTACATGGAAGATTTTTCGAAAATTTTAATTTTCTCAAAAATGGCTCTAACGATTTTGATTAAAATATCATATGTTTAAGATATTTTTATGACAAATAAAATGTATATCTTGAATTTCCTGAAAATGTCTCCAAAAGTATTCTTCATTGTGAACGACTTTTGCATAACTGGTAAACCATAAGAGATAGACAAAATTTTACTACACATAAAAATGTAGATCGCGTTAAAATACACAATTATGTCATGTACATTTTGTTTGTTGAGTGAACCATTTTCGAGATATTGCTTGTTATTCCCTTAAATTTTTCAATACTTACTTTCTCAAATGGGAATTCGTTATTCATTTTTTTGTCTTGAATATGCAAAGAATATTAATCTGTGGCAAAGGGAATGGTGCTGCACCTAGCAACCAGCTATTAAGAGATATGTATGTGCTTAAAGGCTACTGTATTTCGTTACTGCCCTTGTAAATATATATTCTCCTTGCATCTACAAGAAAATTAGCAATAAGATAGTCTGCAAATGTTTAACTCGATTAACGTGAAGTAGATGGAGAATAAGCGTTTGTATAAATAGTTTGTACAAGAGTAGAGAAAGTCATGTGAGTGTAACACATCAGATTTTTTTGACTCGTGAAGCCTCGGTATCGAATTTTTGGATAGTTATGTGATAGAGAAAGCAATAAGCGATAGTGCTCAGAGTAAGTCAAATGTAATCTCTATTATACCCCAAAAATGTAACGTGCTGGCCTGGGGGTGGGGAGTCTTTATATTCAGCTGTTTCTGTGTTACTATATGAAAACTGTGTAGTTATTGGGTTATTAGGGGAAAGGTCCCTAATTTGAACCGTCTCTTAAATTGAACCGCCCCAGTATTTTGTAAACTGTTCGACAGATGGCACTATAATCCTAGCAGAACCGTGGCGTGTACAGCTAAGAATGCTTGGAGTTGTTGACTTTGCATTCTGAGCTGTGGTTTCAGTTGTATGAAGTGTTGTGTGTTTTTGGTGCTTCAGAAGTAATATTTGACTCATATAGCTAAGCTTATACGACCAATTAGATAAGTTTGAGATGATCTATATATATATATATATTACATGTTATGAAGTGTTTATTTAGCAACAATATTCATGCACACGTTTTTTCAAGCAGCGTCTCTCCTTCTCACATAGATGCTAAAGCTTCCAAAATGGCGTGGCTCGTAAATTGAACCACCCTATATTGAACTGGTCCAATTTAGAAAACCTATTCAAGTTCTAGGATTGTTCAACTGAGAATAGTATATCTTGTGGATAAATATCGATATAATATGCTAAGTTAAAAAAAATCATGTTAAAAACAGTAGCTGACTGTGAATTGTCTGAAATTATGGATATGATCCAGTGTGTGAGTTGTAGGATATGGCTTCGCCAAAAGTGTGCAAAAGTTAGTGTCAAGAAGAAAATGTTTTACTGTGAAGTCTCTTTTGTATGAGAGTAAAAAATAGTAAAAACTCTATATTTGCAAATATATTCCAAAAGCCAAGTGATTGTCATTATATAAAAATTCAAAATGTTCAAGGAAATTGCTGTTCTTATCACAATTTTGACTCTACTTTTGTTGCTGATAGCATATTTGTTTTGAATGAACAATAAAATATGTGTATTTTGTATTAATAAAAATACTTTTAAACTGAAAGTATGTGGTTCATTTTAAGAACCACGTTCCTAATTTGAACCGATTTACACCATCTCACTTTTTAAATGTTATTTAATTGATAATTGTATTAATTTTAAATTGTGTTGAGGATATTTATAGCGCAAGAATTTGTCACTTTAACGCTGGTGTTTCTGAAAATTATAATTATTATTTACTATTTAAGCTCAAGTGGTTCAATATAGGGACCTTTCCCCTAAATAACTACAGGGCCAAGAAGAAGGTACAAAAGCTTAAAATTTCATTACAAATATTATGGGGGTTTACGAAATTACAACTCTAGGTTGCTAAGAGGATGGTTCCGCCTAAAAACGTCCTCAGATTATTGTAAACTTATTTCACAAATACGGGGAGTAGCAAATGAAATAAATTAAATTGTTATTTGAGATTTGAAAAGTGATTGATGCGCCAGATATAGAACCCAGGAGGCATATAAATCTATATGAAGTGTGGTTTAGTTTTGACTTGATGACCAAGTAACTGTGAAGGAATTAGACTCTCGCCTGACCCGTGTATTTCCTGTTGCGTGTACTTGAAGACGTTCGCGGTGAAACAAGATAACGTGACAGCGGGAGTCTCGTAGAAATACCACACAGCTCTTCACTTATGATTTACTTCTTCTTGTTGCAAACTGCAGTAGTGATAGTAATCAAACTGATACCGTATCTTCTCCTTAACCCGGTGGTGCGCTCGTCACTGTGACATCCTTACTTTCTCTACTACAGAGAGAGCCAAAAACCTACGAACCGGCTGCGCGGTGTTTTTCCTGCCCGCGTCCTCAGCGCTCGTTGCCATCTGTCGCTATCATAGAAAGACGCGGATGAAACCATACATTTTTAAAACTACTTTTAAAGGCTTTACTTACCAACTTTACGAAAGGAGATGCTGAAACTGGCCACCGTCGTTGTCCATACATTTTTGGTACCTCTTTAGGAAACTATCCATCACTCGCCGTAGTTTACGTTTCCTGGCGGATATTTTGTTTTAATTCTTCCAGGGTGTGTGAGTTTGTCTTGTACACTTTGTTTCAAGTTACTCCAGAGATAGAAATCGCAGGGGGTTAGCTTGGGGGACCGAGGGGGCCACAAATCTCTACTAATAATTCTGTCCTCAAACATGCTTTCATAAAGTTGGAAAGTAAAGCCTTTAAAAGTAGTTTTAAAAATGTATGGTTTCATCTGCGCCTTTCTATGATAGCGGCAGACGGCGAGCGCCGAGGACGCGGACAGGAAAAACACCGCGCAGCCGGTTCGTAGTCTTTTGGCTCTCCCTGTACACTTACCTATAGTAAGTAGAGGAAGTATTTACTGCATTCCATTCAAAAATTTGATACCGCGGTTTCATCGGAAATACTTGTTTTGATACTGCCTGAATCCCCCCCCCCAAAGGTCAGTGTGTGTGTGTGTGTGTTCGATAAATACCAAACTTGGTATTTAAATTCAGCAGCTTCCAAGAATACGACATGAAGATTTTCAAGAAAATCTTCGCACTCCAAACTACCCTTTACATGAAACATTTTTCAAAAATGTTAGATTTTCTCAAAAATGGCTGTAACGATTTTGATTAAAACGCCATATGTTTAAGATGTTTTAATGGCAAAGAAATTTATATCTTGAGTTTTCTGGGAATAGCTTGTGAAGTCCCCTTCATTCTGAATGACTTTTGTATAATTGGTAAACCGTAAGATATAGACAAAATGTTACTGCATAAAAGATGTGGATCTCGTTAAAGCACACAATTTATGCCAATCAATTTTGTTGTAGAGTTACTATTTCTGAGATATTCCTTGTTATTGTTGTTCTTTTGTTTTTTTTTTCTTTTGGTGAAGCAATGATAATGGAATTTCAAAGCCATCACAAGCGACCAGCTCTTAAAACATTTGACTATCGCATAAACCTACTGCATTCCCCTGTTCCCATTGTACCTACAAGTACAGCCATTTCTACAATGTTTATCTCTATTAACATGAAACGAATAAAAGAACAAGCTTCTGTAAGAATAGTTTGTTGAAGAACGGGGAGAGAAAGTCATGTGAATGTAACACGTCAGATTTTTTAGATTAACATATCGCATCTGATTTCCCAGAAAGTTTCTAATGGACTTTGCTGTCTATTGGAACTTCGATGCAGGGAGTGTTCCAAGATCTCACATCATGTACACTCCGTCAATTTAAAACCGGCCGGTGTCGAGAGATGGGAGATCGAATCGGGTACTTCCATGAGAGCTCGGGACAGCCAGACTTTGTTCACAAAACTGCCTATACTCTTGTGGTAGTTATAATGGGGAATACAACTATAATCACAAAAGTCCACAGAGAAAATAATTGATATTGCCGCATATGCTGTTGAGGGGTGAAAAGGAACACGCTAAGTTTTGGAGATTTATTTTATGGCACTTCTTTATCATATATTTTTATACAAATTATATATTTTTGTATTTCATAGTCTTTCTAGGCTTATGCATTGTAACAGAAACAACGTTGGTAACGAGTTCCCATGACAGTCCCAATGGATTTTACTATGATAGCTTCCTTAGGGCTACTTGCACAACACCAAGCTACACTCTGGGATGTTATACGCCATTTGGAATGTTCTGGAACAATTTGAATACTCTATTGCTATTGGCTGTTACAACTCAAGCCTAGGGCGTTGTATAACCTATTTGGTAAAGCTTATGGCATAATTATAGAGAACCCCCTAGGCACAGATCAACTATATAAACGGCTCCAGAACTTAGTTACGGAGTCAAATTCTCTGGTACACCTTGCATGAAATCACCCTCAACGATGCGCAACATATCTCCCAAGGTAAGCCTTGCTTGTGGAAATTACACTCTGCAATCAATAATTGTTTTTTATGGATATCTCTTTGTAGCGGGAAATCGTCGATCCTTGGGTTGATGTGGTCTTCGGCAGTGTTCTTCCTCGGCTATTGATGCTCGTCGGTTGCTGCGTATTCCATTCCTAACTATATCTAATTCTTAATTCTCAGGTTACAGTGGGTGAGGCAAGTTTAAGAAATACACTGCAATTTTCCCTTAATCAATGAAGTTTATTCACAATTGAAATAATTATGTGCGGCTAGCGTTTCCCATTATTATAATCCCACGAATTTAAATTAGTTAGGAGCATAGCTATCTGCACACGCACTTCCACCCTTGTGCACCTGTAGCACCTCGTGTCGACGACACTTCTAGATCAGTTAGCGAGAGAGAGAGAGAGAGAGAGAGAGAGTGGGCTCTGAGGCCTTGCCTGCACTTATATACGGGAGCCTAGTGACGCTCACCTCTGCGTTTAAAAATGTAACGACGTTTCCTATTGGCCCTCAGACCGCGTTACCTTAACATGTATGAGAATGTGTGGCTTCAGATCCGTGCGCTTAAGCGTCATATTGGAGCGTTGTGAAGCTAGTTCCATATCTCCGTCTCTTTCTTTTCTCTATCTGTCTCTTTCTATTTCTCCGTACCGTTACCTTTCCCTGCCTGTTGGCTTGGTGAAAGGTACGCTCTTTATGTTTTCCTGGAATTTTTGCTAGCTCGCCCTTTTCTTACAATCAGCTCTGTACAAATGTTAGATGTTGAATAGTTTAACATGTTAGTGACTTAAATTATTACTGTACAATTCTTATATGTATGGTTCCCCTTTCATATGTACAATTCCTATATATGTATAATATATACCCTTTCATCTTCAAGACTTGAGCACACTAATGGAATTACTGTAGACTCCAATAAATGGGCCACCCAGCGAGTTGTCTCTACCCTCTTTTCATTGTTTCCCGTAAGCTACGTTCCCTAGTCACATCCTACAGGTGTGACAATATAGGAGATTTCAAAAAGACAGATGTTTCAGTATTTCAACAGTGAATATTTGTAACCAAAAAAATCACTTTATTAATTTATGGCTGTCAAGTAGAATATGACTAAAGCTTGTTTAGCAATGCCATGCTTACTGCAGCACTCTTAGCTCAGTGGTAGAGAATTAGCTTAGTGTTTCTGAGTTGCAAGTTCATATCTCCTCGGAGCTGCTTGACTTACTTTTCTATTTCGTCTTAAATACATGAGTAAACATACAACAACGTATGTTCTTCAGCTTTCACTATGTGGCGTTTATTAACTAAGGAAGAGGATTCATACCCAGTCAATTTTATTTTATAACCACAACTTTCAGCATTATTGTAATTATATTTTAAGAAGAATGAAATGACACAGGTAACTATATTACAGTATAACGAGTTGTAAGAAATAAAGATAACAATCCACCATCGAGAGTCGAACTCGAGCTGTTTGCGTACAGTTAAGTAGCGACGCACAGAAGTTGACGCGCTCACTTGAAAAAGTTTAACCCCTCAAGAGACCGGTCACTTTTAGTTTGACCGAGTGTACATACATATACATTTGTAACGTTCTTCTAGTTTACAGCCTTTAGTTGACCTAAGAAATTCCATTTCTGTCACCAATTGATCTGTGTCTTTCTTCCTTGGTATCCAGGTCTCTGAAATACAGAGTAGCACTGGACAGTTTTGGTAAAATTTGAGTTTGAAAGCTGGTTGAGAGGAAATTCGGTGGTAGAAATATGAGATACCGAAGTTTTGAACTCTGGGCGTTACTGATATTTGTCGCGCTACCTGGAAACTACCTGCTTTGCTTCGAGCTCTCATCGAGTAAACATGGGAAGGATGAAGACAGCCGCAGCCTCCAAGAATCTTCTTCGTGAGGAAGTCATCGCCAACGCCTCAGAGGAAGACTAGCTTCCCGCCTCTTCGCCGCCGCCAGCCGAAGCGCCCAGCGCCATCTCTCCAGCCAGCGCAGCCAGTCACACGCCGCTGAACAGCATGCATGCACGCTACTCCGCCGTTGTCCGGGGAGTTCATCGACAACTACCGGAGACTTTACTGCTCACCGCCGCGCAGCGCTTTTGGCCGTCTGCGGCCAGGGCGAAGAGAATACGGAACTTCAGAGGTCCTACGCCACTTGTCAGGCTCATCTTTATGGAAGAGGGCGATTACTCGGCGCAGGATTGCCCTTGTTAGGGCAAACCCTGTTGCTCGAGGCCAGCCGCAATGTTCGTCCAACACCATGCCGCCGCTGTTGTCTCTACGGGCACATTCATTCTACATGCGACGCCGCACCCCGCTGCCATTATTGTGGTAACGAAACACTCACAGCGAATGCCGGGCACACGACCTGACCCAACGACGCCGCTTCTGCGCCTCTTGCGGGGGCAAGGGGCACTTCACTGGTCAGGCCGTTTGCCCACTTTATCCAAGCAGAACATCGCCGCACACCACAGAGACACCGCAGAACTTCACACCACCATCTGGCAACGACTCACCACAGATTAAGCAACAACTAGCAGACACCAATGAACTACTACAACAGCACACAACCAGGACCACCAACATCATAGAAGCCATTCAAGACCTTCACGCTGAGGTGCTAAACCTCGCCAGCAGGCTCAATGCCGAAGAGCGCCTCAGCGCGCAGTTCACGAAGTCGCCAACATCATCGACAAATCGCACGACGTCCCGAAGAAACGCCTCATCAACAACATCAACAGCCACTTTACCGACCACGCAGATTCCATGGACAGCCTGGACCGACACTACACAGAAATCGCCAAACAACTTGCACAGCAGCACAAAGAGGCACTCAACATTATGGAAGAATACCGCACCCAAACTACCGATGCAATTGACAGGCTTGAGGAAGCCAACAATGACATGGAGGCAAACTAGCACCATCATCTCGACACACAGTTTGACAGACTGCATCCACCTCCTCACGCAGCACATCCTCATCATCGTGCCCGGAGATAAAGCCCGGGTGCGGAACCACCGACACGCCTAACGCATCGAAGACACCAGAGATCCAAGGTCCCTGTCAGGGCTTGCCATGGCAGTTACCTTTACACCACAGCGGAGACTCCGCAACATTTATCTATCACCCACGAGCCTCCGGAGCGCTTCGGCGGAACCGGACACCATGACACCAATTATGCCGCAATAAATAGTGACACCACAGCATAAGATCCTTTCTGTTTCTCTTCCTTATTCCTTCCAAATACCCTTTATGTCTTGTTTTTCCCTTATACCTTTATTCCTGTCCCCCCAAAAGTTTCATTCCCCTATGACAACTGGTGTTGTGAGATTATTATTGTCATCAAAGCAACCGTTCGTCCTCCGTGGTGTAGTGATTACCACGCTAGCCTCTACTTCCCGAGGTCGCAGGTTCAAACCCGGCGGAGGGCGATGGATTTTTTTCCGCCGTAAAAATCCTTAGCATGGCTTCCTTCGGAAGGAAAGTAAAGCCGGTGGTCCCTTGTCGTAGATTTACGGCACGTAAAAGAACCTCAAACCTGATAAAGAGACCTCTGAGCAAAATTACATGTCTTTCACGCCCAATATAGAATGGGACGCTAAGAAACACAGCAGTTACAGAGCGTCCATAAATAAAACTCAGTTTAATTTCAATTTATCAGAGCAACCAAACGTTTTTGTAGTATAATGTTGGTGTGTTGTTTTCATTGGCAAATATTGTAATTTATTTAAAAAATCTGATGTGTTACACTCACATGACTTTCTCTACTCTTGTACAAACTGTTTTTACAAACGCTTATTCTCCATCTACTTCATGTTAATCGAGATAAACATTCGCAGACTCTATCTTATTGCTAATTTTCTTGTAGATGTAAGGGGAATATATATTTACAAGGGCAGTATCGAAATACAGTAGCCTTTAAGCACATACATATCTCTTAATAGCTGGTTGCTAGGTACAAAACCATTCTCTTTGCCATAGATTAATACTCTTTGCATATCCAAGACAAAAAAATGAATAACGAATTCCCATTTGAGAAAATAAGTATTGAAAAATGTAAGGGAATAACAGGCAATATCTCGAAAATGGTTCACTCAAGAAAAAAAATCTGATGTGTTACACTCACATGACTTTCTCTACTCTTGTACAATCTATTTTTACAAACGCCTATTCTCCATATGCTTTATGTTAATCGAGATATCGAGATGTCAATCTTATTGCTAATTTTCTTGTAGATGCAAGGGGAATATGGTAGCTTTTAAGCGATGGTCAAATATTTTAACGCTGGTTGCTATGCGGCGCATTCCATTCTCTTTGCAAGTCCAGGACATAAAAAAATGAATAACGAATTTGAGAAAAAGTATAAGTATTGGAAAATTTAAGGGAATAACAAGCAATATCTCGAAAACGGTTCACTCAACAAAAGAAATGTATATGACATAAGTTGTGTATTTTAACGAGATCTACATTTTTTGTGTAGTAAAATTTTGTCTATCTCTTATGGTTTACCAGTTATGCAAAAGTCGTTCACAATGAAGAATACTTTTGGAGACATTACCAGAAAATTCGAAATATACATTTCATTTTTCATGACATTATCTTAAACATATGATATTTTAATCAAAATCGTTAGAGCCATTTTTGAGAAAATTAACATTTTCGAAAAATGTTCCATGTAAAGGGTAGTCTGGGGTGGGGGGATTTTCTTGAAAACCTTCGTGTCGCATCTCTGGAAGATACTGAACCTAAATACCAAGTTTGGTGTTTATCCGACTGTTCGTTTTTGAGTTATGCTGTTCACAGACACACACACACACACACAGACACACAGACACACACACACACACACACACAGACACACACGGACATGTTTCCAAAAATGCTTTTTTTGGATTCAGGAGGTCTCAAAACATGTATTTCCGGTGAAATCTCGGTATCGAATTTTTGGGTGGAATGCAATACTTCCCCTACTTACTATACGTAGTAGAGAAAGTAAAAATGTATATGACATAAATTGTGTATTTTAACGCGATCTACATTTTTTGTAGCAACATTTTCTCTATCTCTTATGGTTTACCAGTTATGCAAAAGTCGTCCACAAGGAAGAATAGTTTTGGAGACATTCCCAGAAAATTAAAGATATAAATTTTATTTGTCATGAAAATATCTTAAACATATGATATTTTTATCAAAATCGTTAGAGCCATTTTTGAGAAAATTAAAATTTTCGAAAAATCTTCCATGTAAAGGGTAATATGGGGTGGGGGGATTTTCTTGAAAACCTTCGTGTCGTATCTCTGGAAGATACTGAACCTAAATACCAAGTTTGGTGTTTATCCGACTGTTCGTTTCTGAGTTATGCTGTTCACAGACAGACAGACAGACACACAGACACACACACCTACATGTTTCCAAAAATGCTTTTTTTTTTGTTTCAGAGGGTCTCAAAACATGTATTTCCGGTGAAATCTCGGTATCGAATTTTTGGGTGGAATACAATACTTCCCCTACTTACTAAACGTAGTAGAGAAAGTAAAAATATATAAGGTAAACTAAACTACATTAACTCAGTACGAGTATTAGAATATAGTTTTCTGTTACACAAAGAGTGTGGCATTCCTTTGAGTTGCTGAGGATAAATTAAATGGTCAATTGGTAGCAATGTGAGACACTAAGCTGGTAGAAATATGAGACTTTCTCATGTGTCGTATCTCTATCAAAGGTTGAGACGATGAATTAATCCTGAATGACCTGCTCTGGCTCTCAAGATGCAAACTATATCTTTTGTGACGGCGGGTTTTCCGATGACTCTAGGGGAGAAGAATGGATTCAGTGTCTGGAATGTGAATTGTGGGCTTACAGTTATTTTGGGGGCCCAAGGAATGAAAACTATGTGTGTGATTACTGCAGGTAAACTAATGATTTATCATTACACCTTAGTAGTACATGACTGCAATTTTTCACCTGTGTTTCAACTTTGTTTTTCATATCAGAAAGGTATCTCATATTATTACCCATGTTCACAAATGTTATAACTCTTGAGGAAGGGAGTAAGCCAACAGATGGTGAATTTATTTAAAGCTCTATACAAGGAGAACACATTTTGTGTGAAAGTAGGATAGGTTTGGTGACAAAAGAAGTAAACCATAGGAAGGGGTTACGACAAGGATGTAAGTTAAGTCCAGTGTTATATAATCTCTATATTGAGGATATCCTCACTGAGATAGGAAGAAATAATAATTGGTTGCCTGTGATAAATATGGTATCAATCCCTGGGTTATTATTCCTGATGATTCAGTGATAGGTTCAGTTTCAACGATTGGTTTGAAGCAGTCCCTACAGCAAATGAATAAATACTGTGATGAGTGGAATCTGAAAGTAAACTAAGAGAAGACTCAAATTATAGTGTTTAAGAAAGGTGCCAAACTGGGCAAGTATGAAAAGTGGAAGAATGGAGAGAAGGATAAAGTGGTCAGAGATTGTATATACTTAGGGGTTAAAATGGATGGGGGTGGAAAATGGGAAAAACAGAAGAAACTGGTATTGACAAAGGGGAAAGGGGCAATGTCAGCGATTAGAGGGTGCAAATATAGAATACCAGATATAAATGTTAAATGGCTAGAGAAAATATATAACACAGTAGTTGAAGCAAAAATGTTATATGGAAGTGAAATATGGGGAGGAGAACAAGGCTGGGAAGAGATAGATATGGTACATAGGAGTTTTTGTAGAGAAGTTTTAGGCCTGCCAAATGCTACAGTTAAGGAATTTGCTCTAATTGAAATGCAGAGAGTGGGGGGAAAGGGGTAAAAATGGAGAGAACTCTTAAATGTTGGTACAGACTATTAAATTTAGAAGAAAAGGACTTGTTGAGGCAGTGTTTGGAATTTCAAGAAAGGAGCTTAAAGAAAAATGGGTGGAGTTATAGTATACAAACTAATTTGGAAAATAGCGGTCTGGGGGAAATTTGGAGAAGGAGGGAAAATAATGTTAAGGGTTTTTGGAAAGAAGGTTTGAAGATATAGAGATACAAAATTTATTTAGCAACATTGGGAAGAAAAGTTCCTTGAAATCATATATATTAATAAAAAATGTATGGGCTAGAGAACAGTATGTGGATAACTCAAATAAGGAACAAAGAGAAAGTATAGCCTGGGTACGAGCAGGTGTATGGAGACTAATAGTAATGAGAAGTGGGTTCCCACAGAACCAGTGTCCAATATGTGGGGGAAGAGAAGATTTAGAACATACTGTGTTTGATTGTAATGGTACACAGCATTGGAGAAAGGAAGCTATAAATGGGAAATGGTTCAAACTTAACACGAAAGTAGCCTTAAGCAAGATTATTAACAAGGATAGTAAAAAGGTAGGAGAGTACCTGTCCAAAGTAAAAAAAGAAATGGTTATGGACAATAAAAAGAGATGTAAATTAGTTTTAACATGTGATGTTAAGTTATCTAATTATAGTATCATTATTATAATATTAGTATTATTAGATTATAATTTTGGTATTACTATATTATTATATTATTATTATCATCATCATTTTTGTGTTATAATTAAAGAAAGTAATATGGGTAGATATGGCAAGATAACAGCTTGGGTTGATGTATAGCCATATTCTAAGGAAGATTGCTATCACAAATAAATAAAATAAAAAAAATGTTATAAATTCACCCTTGCAATAATTTAATTAAATAAAATCAGTATGGTATAGTATACATGATTTATTTTTATTTCTCTGTATTCCAAATACAATTTAATTTCTGGAAATGTTCAGCATTCCACCCTGCTTACTTTTTAAGCATTTTTATGATTAAAAGTAAAATGGGTGTCTCACATTTCTACCTTCTCCTACATTAATGAAACAGTACTTCGAGAACCTGGCTAAAGCATTGGGAACTACGATAAGTTGTGTGGGTTTATGAAACCAAAAGGATATTATGAAGTAAAAATATCAAAAGTTTTGTGCAGAGAGAGAGAGAGGGTGTTAAAGCTCCTTGGTAAAGCTCTGATATCAAGGTTGCTCTACTGTTTGGAATTTTTGGTGAATGCTGAAAGCAAGAACTTGTAAGTATGCTATTCAATCAGAAGACAAAACAGAAGAAGATAGAGTTTCGGTTATTATTGTGAATATTATTCTATAATTTAAAAGAAAGAAATGCACAGTTAATTAGAACACTGTTTCATTACATTACGACCACAGGAAGCTTCTTTGTGGACTACAAGAAAAGTCGTTCTATTGTTCAGCCTGTTGGAAATAATGCATTGGAGAAAATTCCAAGCTTGGCTAATACACAGATCACTGCTTACGACGAACTTCAGCAACTCTGCTGGAACGAGTATGAGGGTTTTAAAGTGCCATGGAGGAGTACGTCTGTTGCTGAAGGATATTTAAAATACAGCCCAGAATGTCGTCGTTTCTAACGCTCCTTATGGCCTATGACCTTCGGAGGATACCTCATTCCGACAAGCAATGACTGGAACCATTTCTAGGGTGGAGTCATCCAGCGCCGGAATCTAGCCCAGAATGTTACCTGGTACATCTACTTCTATCAATGGGATATCTGTCTGTGTAAATGAAGATTTACTATCATCATTGTAATTTCTATCTCAGCTCTAATTATATGTATCAAGGCCGATTGCATTAATTAATGTTTGAAACTAATTAAATTTTTCTCTCCCCCTATCCGACAATCAATGAAAAACATGACGTGCCCGGGATCCCTACAGCTTAAAGTTACCCGACATTAGAGGCCCCGCGGAGACGCGCCCGCTGGAGCCCCCACTTCCGCAGTCTGTGGCGTAAAGAGTCGCGGGTTCGAATCCCGCCAGGAGCATGAGTATTTGTATCCGTGAGTTCCCATTCTAGGTATAAGGGACAGCACAAAAGACTTCTACTGGTCGAGGTGCGAGAGTCTCTGAATCCTCCAACAACCCTCTACTCTATCCGACATTCATCTTTTCAGGATCAGGGAAATCGCCGTAAAAGACCTTATTCCGGTGACTGACTCTCAGCGATATTCGAACTCTGGAGCTCTTGAATGTGAGGCGGACAACGCAGAGGGGGAGCTAGTTATATTTGTTTCTGAAGTTACAGAGACGGTTTCTCCCACAGTTGCCTGGCACGTACTGTTGAAATACTGTCGGATTATCTTGAAACGACCATTAAGAAAGTCCTGGAACGTTGTAGGGCGATAAGGTGTTATCACTGTTCAAGGCCACTTGCTTGCAGCCCTTGACAAGCTCAAAACCGTTTCCATGCACGTAACTGTGTGTTTCCCATTGAGCTCATCAACACTTTAGCAGACATAGTTTTACTAAGTCACTTCATTAGTATTTGTGAAAGTACGAGTAGAAAATAAGATGACTGAAGATCTTCTCTACTAATGACAAACTCACATCATTATACCTATCCCTTATATAGGGATAGCCAAAAAACTACGAACCGGCTACGCGATGTTTTACCTGTCCGCAACCTCGGCGCTCGTTGCCGTCTGTCGCTATCATAGAAAGGCGCGGATGAAACCATACAACATTTTTAAAACTACTTTTAAAGGCTTTACTTACCAACTTTATGAAAGGAGATGCTGAAACTCGCCACCGTCGTTGTCCATACATTTTTGGCACCTCTTTAGGAAACTATCCATCACTCGCCGTAGTACACGTTGAGAAATGCTAGCAATTTCCTGGTGGATATTTTGTTTTAATTCTTCCAGGGTGTGCGGGTTTCTCTTGTAAACTTTGTTTTAAGTTACCCCAGATACAGAAATCGTAGGGGGTTAGGTTAGGGGGACCGAGGGGGCTACAAATTTCTACTAATAATTCCCTCCTCAAACGCACTTTCAATTGTTCTCATCGAAATATTGGCCATATGAGCTGTTGCAGAGTCTTGTTGAAAAAAATCTGATGTGCTACACTCACATGACTTTCTCTACTCTTATACAAACTATTTTTACAAACGCTTATTCTCCATGTGCTTCATGTTAATCGAGATATAGAGATGTTAATCTTATTGCTAATTTTCTTGTAGATGCAAGGGGAATATGGTAGGCTTTAAGCGATAGTCGAATATTTTAAGAGCTGGTTGCTATGTGGAGTATTCCATTCTCTTTGCATTACCAGGACAAAAAAAATGAATAACGAATTTCCATTTGAGAAAAAGTATAAGTATTGGAAAATTTAAGGGAATAACAAGCAATATCTTGAAAATGGTTCACTCAACAAAAAAAATGTATATGACATAAATTGTGTATTTTAACGCGATCTACATTTTTTGTGTTGTAAAAGTTTGTCTATCTCTTATGGTTTACCAGTTATGCTAAAGTCGTTCACAATGAAGAATACTTTTGGAGACATTCCCAGAAAATTCGAGATATACAATCATAAAAATATCTTAAACATATGATGTATTAATCAAAATCGTTAGAGCCGTTTATGAGAAAATTAAAATTTTGAAAAAATGTTCCATGTAAAGAGTAATCTCGGGTGGGTGATTTTCTTGAAAACCTTCGTGTCGCATCTCTGGAAGATACTGAACCTAAATACCAAGTTTGGTGTTTATCCGACTGTTTGTTTCTGAGTTATGCTGTTCACATACACACAGACTCACACACACGGACATGTTTCCAAAAATGTTTTTTTTGGATTCAGGGGGCCTCAAAACATGTATTTCCGATGAAATCTCGGTATCGAATTTTTGGGTGGAATACAGTACTTCCCCTACTTACTATACGTAGTAGAGAAAGTAAAAAAGTAAAAAGAAGGCAAAATTGTATTCACATATGTACGGGCTTTAACTGTTGACTTGAAAAAAAATGGCGAGTGATGGATAGTTTCCTAAAGAGGTGACAAAAATGTATGGACAACGACGGTGGCCAGATTCAACATCTTTCATAAAGTTGGTAAGTAAAGCCTTTAAAAGTAGTTTTAAAAATGTTTTCATCCGCGCCTTTCTATGGTAGCGGCAGACGGCAACAAGCACAAGGACGAGGACAGAAAAAGCACCGCGCAGCCGGTTCGTAGTTTTTTTGGCTCTTCCTGTATAATCATACTATATACATTCAGGCACACAGATAGGGAGAAATTCTTGTTTTAATTTTTATTGTGTGTTGATGATGTGGTATTAGTACAAAAGAGTGAAAATATCTCGCTACATTCCGTCTGTAAGGGGAATGTTATAGGTAATGATTATAACCTGAAAGTATCAACAAGTAAATCAAGAGTGAAGCCGCACAAAGCAAATTACCCTAAACCATCTAAAGTTATTATAGAAGGCAAAATATTAGAACAAGTGCCCCACTTTGAGTACTTGGGCTATGCTATAAGTATTGACAGGGATAAAGATAAAGAAAATAAAATAAATAAGTTTCACCAAAAAATGTGGCACATTAGCAAGTTCATTACAAATCAAAACTACAAAAAAATCTGTTGTGCTACACTCACATGACTTTCTCTACTCGTGTACAAACTATTTTTACAAACGCTTATTCTCCATATGCTTCATGTTAATCGAGATATGGAGATATCAAACTTATTGTTAATTTTCTTGTAGATGCAAGGGGAAGCAATATTGTTATAAGCAATAGTCAAATCTTTTAAGCGCTTGTTGCTATGTGGTGCATTCCATTCTCTTTGCATGTCCAGGGCATAAAAAAAATGAATAACGAATTTGAGAAAAAGTATAAGTATTGGAAAATTTAAGAGAATAACAAGCAATATCTCGGAAACGGTTCACTCAACAAAAAGAATGTATATAACATAAATTGTGTATTTTAACGCGATCTACATTTATTGTGTAGTAACATTTTGTCTATCTCTTATGGTTTACCAGTTATGCAAAAGTCTTTCACAATGAAGAATACTTTTGGAGACATTCCCAGAAAATTCGAGATATACATTTCATTTCCCATGACAATATCTTAAACATGTGATATTTTAATTAAAATCGTTAGAGCCATTTTTGAGAAAATTAAAATTCTCGAAAAATGTTCCATGTAAAGGGTAGTATGGGGTGGGGGGATTTTCTTGAAAACCTTCGTGTCGCATCTCTGGAAGATACTGAACCTAAATACCAAGTTTGATGTTTATCCGACTGTTCGTTTCTGAGTTATGCTGTTAAGACCATAAACATCTCGAATGAACGGGTGTATAAAATTCTGCATGAATTTTTAGGTATGAGAAAGCTGTCAGCAAGATGGGTGCCGCGACTGCTCACAGTTGAGAACAAGCGGAATCGTGTGACTATTTCACAGAGATGTTTGAACATGTTCCAGCGCAACCCAAATGAGTTTATGCGGCGTTATATCACGATTGATGAAATGATGATGCATCCATTACTATCAACCAGAAACCAAACGACGATCAAACCAGTGGACTTCCTTTGGTGAACCTGCCCCAAACAAAGCGAAAACAATTTCGTCGGCAGGAAAAATCATGGCAGCTGTCTTTTGGGATTCACAAGGGGTGATAGACGTCCACTACCTGGAAAAGAGTAAAACGATCACAGGCTCATATTATGCCGTAATACTGGATCAGTTTTACGAGGAATTGTTAAAGAAACGACCCCATTTGGTGAAGCAAAAGGTTCTCTTTCACCAGGATAATGCACTCGCACACAAATCAGCCATTGCCATCGCAAAATTTGTAGAATTGGGCTACGAACTGCTACCTCATCCACCATATTCTCCAGATTTGGCTCCGAGCAACTTCCTCCTCTTTGCAAACCTGAAAAATTGGCTCGCTGGAAAGAAATTCACGTCCATTGAATACATCATAGCAGAAAAACCTCATATTTTGCAGACTTCGAAAAATCAAATTTTTTGGAAGGGTTAAAAAAATTGGAAAAACATTGGACAACGTCTACTGAATTGAAAGGAGACTATGTTGAGAAATAAAATTATTTTTTGGAAAAAATTGTTATTTTCTTTAAAAAGTCACTTACTTATTAATCTGCTCTCGTAAAAGGTACGATTGCGGACCTACCGGAGAAATCTTGGAACAGAATTTCTATAACTATAAAGGTTGAATATTTTGAAATATTTTTCTTAGATTTTTTTTCCCAATTTTAGGAATATTTTCCTAAGATCTTAGGAAATACTAAACCAGATAAAATTAAACTAAATTTAATATTAGTAGAAGCGTAAACGACTGGCATCGTAGCTCCGTCAGTAGGGCTCCTGCCTACCTTGCAAGGAGTCCCGAGTTCGATTTCCGACTGAGGTGGGAGTTTTCTCTGGCCAAGATTATTCCCTATCCTCCCCCGAGTCTGGAAGAATGAATGAGAGTGTGGATGTGTGTGTAATGTAATGAATAAAACCCAGATTTTACCAAAAACCCAACGACAAGTGAATACAAGTTACTACCATTGCCAACAGGCGATGTGTTCCAAAGGAAAGGCCGCCGATAACACCATTGTAGTTAAAGGTCGGGTAGGAATGGAACTTTAAAAGATCTGATGTGTTACTCTCACATGACTTTCTCTACTCTTGTACAAACTATTTTTACAAACGCTTACTCTCCATATGCTTCATGTTAATCGAGATATCGAGATGTTGATCTTATTGCTAATTTTCTTGTAGATGCAAGGGGAATATGGTAGAATTTAAGCGACAGTCAAATCTTTTAAGAGCTGGTTGCTATGTGGCGCATTCCATTCTCTTTGCATTACCAGGACAAAACAAATGAATAAAGAATTTACATTTGAGAAAAAGTATAAGTATTGGAAAATTTAAGGGAATAACAAGCAATATCTCGAAAATTGTTCACTCAACAAAACAAATGTATATGACATAAATTGTGTATTTTAACGCGATCTACATTTTTTGTGTAGTAAAAGTTTGTCCATCTCTTATGGTTTACCAGTTATGCAAAAGTCGTTCACAATGAAGAATACTTTTGGAGACATTCCCAGAAAATTCAAGATATCCATTTTATTTGTCATGAAAATATCTTACACATATGATATTTTAATCAAAATCGTTAGAGCCATTTTTGAGAAAATTAAAAGTTTCGAAAAACCTTCCATGTAAAGGGTAATCCGGGGTGGGGGGATTTTATTGAAAACCTTCGTGTCGCATTTCTGGAAGATACTGAACCTAAATACCAAGTTTGGCGTTAATCCGACTATTCGTTTCTGAGTATTTGCTGCTCACAGACAGACACACCCACGGAATGTTTCCAAAAATTCTTTTTTTGGATTCAGGGGGTCTCAAAACGTATATTTCCGGTGAAATCTCGGTATCGAATTTTTGGGTGGAATACAATACTTCCCCTACTTACTATACGTAGTAGAGAAAGTAAAATGTACCTATAACCACCACACTGGAATTAAATTCTGAGAACTCGTTAACAGTTGCCTTCACACTGCGAGGAAACAGCTACGACAAGATTAGGCGGGGATTCACCGATGTGACGTACGTGAGCTATTGATTCTATTACGTGTGTTGCCAACTTTCAAGACTCATTCAATGAACACGTACTATTCGGAAATATATTTGGAAATGAAATATGAAGATAAAATAAATAACATAAAAATATAGTTTTAAAATATACTTTCAGTAAAGCAAGCAAATATGCTTCATAATTTTACAGCCACTGAAATATCATCCTTATTTACAAAACAGGCAAAAGATACATTATATATAACATAAAATATTGCTGAAATTGTTTGAAATGTAGTAATTATCTGACATGCCTTACGTCCTTCTTGACGCAGCAAGACGCGTGTCAAGGAAATGTAATTAACTAACATCGCGGCTCGTGATGGGGGTCTTACATCACTGTTACACGTCAGCAGGTAGTTATGCGATTGTCACCTGTTAATGTCGTCACTGAACATGTTTTCAGGTTCCGCACGCAATATCCAGCTACACGCCATGCAGGTTACGGCGGCAGTCTGTGGCAAAAGTCGTTCAAACAAATAATATTAGCTGTATCCTGCCCGGTGTTACATGGGTGGTTGTAGCCGAGGTCGTTAAGGCCCGGGTCGTTTGCGCTTCAAATCCCAATGGACCAATCTCCCTGAAGAGTCCCCCCCAGATTTTCTTCAGTCCTCACAACTGGAAATGCCGGGGAATACCCTAGAATTAGGCCTGGAACTTTTCCCGCCCAACGATAATTAATTAAACTTGGAGCAATGTGGTAGTTTTACAGGAGAGATGTTTTAAGAAATACACACTTTCTCACATCTTCTAACCTTTAGAACCTATGAATTAACCCTTTGGTTCTTCTTAAATCTTTATGGTTTAAACATCTTAAGCCAAATAAATATTTATTTTGTAAAAAAAATATTGGTATTTAACAAAATATAATTTACACCATTGTATATACAACTCCAACGTTTTCAAAAAATCTGATGTGCTTAATTCACATAACTTTCTCTACCCCTATGGTTTATTAGTGGGTGCACAAATTATTCTTACTAAAGTTAATTTTTTTGTCTAATTCTTCTTTTAATCGAGAATACGGTAGGCTTTAAGCGATAGTGAAATATTTTAAGAGCTGGTCGCTATATGGAACATTCCATTCTCTTTGTATATCCAGGACATAAAAAAACGAATAACGAATTCCCATTTGTGAAAAAGTGTAAGTATTGGAAAACTCAAACAAGTAACAAGCAATATCTCGGAAATGGTTCATTCTACACCAAAAAAGTGTATATGACATAAACTGTGTGTTTTAAAGAGATCTACATTTTTTGTATAGTTACATTTTGTGTATCTCTTATGGTTTAGCAGTTGTGCGAAACTCATTCAGAATGAAAAGGACCTTAGGGGACATTCCTAGAAAATTCAAGGAATACATGTCATTTGCCATGAAAATATCTTAAACGTATGATATTTTATTCAAAATGGATAGAGCCATTTTTGAGAAAATAAGAAATGTCGAAAAATGTTCCATGTAAAGGGTAGTCTGGGGTGGGTTTTTTTCTTGAAAATCTTCGTGTCGCATCCTTGGAAGATACTAAACTCAAATACCAAGTTTGGTATTTATCCGACTTTTCGTTTTTGAGTTATGCTGTTCACAGACCACACGCATAGACATGTTTCTAAAATGTTTTATTTGGATTCAAGGCACCTCAAAGCATGTATTTCCGGTGAAATCTCGACGTCGAATTTTTGGGTGGAATAAAATACTTCCCCTACTTACCATACGTAGTAGAGGAAGTAATAAACTTTTGTAAGGATTCTTTGTAAAGGGGATAAAAAATAACAACAGTGGGTAGAGAAAGCCATGTGATTTTAATGAATACATTTGAATGCTGTTTCTGCATGCTGCTTTGCTTGAAATCATGCATAGATTAAAATATACAGTGAGTAAGGTAACGAAGATAGAAGAATCACTTTTTATGTGAATAATATATCTTCTTGAAAACTGTATGGATTAGGCAAATTGCCTGTTCCGTCTTCTTTTGTTCAGTTCCACCTTTTCCTTGGGCATCCAACATCTCTTCTACCTCGTGGTTTATATTCTTGTATCACCAATGGTATTATTTCGTTATTCATTCTAATCAAATGCTCAATTTTATCATTTACTTTATATATACCTAGTTCTTCATTTCGAAAGAGATCTCTTCTGGTACAAGGTTTTACCCTTCTCAGAATTTTCTCCTGCTTGTTATTTACTTTTATCTTTCTCGCTCATAATTAGGGGCCGATTTAGGGGCATTCATGACCTAAAATGTATAAATATGAACCTAAAAGATAAAATTGAGGCAATATTTTTAACACTTAAATGATATCAGTCTAATTATATAATAAAAAATTAATAACAGCCCGCCTTAAAGCAATATGTGTATAATATAATATATAGTGTATGTAACAGTCATTGTATTATGTATATATTATTATGTACATGTATAATAATGTTATGTGAATGTATTACGTAGTTTTAACAATGTAGGAGCTGTGAGAATAGAAGCAAACTACTTTCCGTAGCAAACAGAATTATAAAGTAGAAGCCAAAAGTTGCTAACAATGAGAGAATATAAATTAGAAAGTTTAATAATGCTACTGATAATTCTTGGAACAATAATGTAATATTTAAAACAGTTTATAAATAGCCAATCAAAAACTAGAAAACGTTTCAAGTTAAATAAAAGTATTTATTGGAGTAGGGTTAGCCAATCAGAGACTTGAAATAGAGGAAATGTGCAAATTCAGGCGGCAGACGCTACAAGAAAGCGTACGCTAGCAGTTCGGTACGGTACGTTCAGTGTGAGACAAAAATTCATTGCGGTGAGAATAATATAAAGTTTACGTGTTAAAAAGTGCAATTAACAATAATCTCACAGCTCTATAGTAGTATATATCAGTGAAGTGTTATTTAATCGTGTGAAGGATTAATAAACAAAGTACAATACAATTATAATTTGTGTAAGCCTTGTTCTTTAGCCGTACCAGCCCTGCTAAGAGATACGTGCTCTAAAATACTGATAACGGAGCCGAGGTATACATATATACATAAATAAACATTAAAATAAAAAGAGTATTTTTTAAACGTGGGGGCAAAGGCCACCGGAAAAGTAAACGTGGGGCGAAGGCCAGCGGAAAGTTTGTAGCGTACGTGGGGCGAATACTCCAAGAAACATATCTCCTGTAATACGTGGTGCAACCACAACAATAAAACTACAAGTTTGGCGCCCAGACGTGGTGCTAATAACGTAAAGATATTCTACTGAAATATGACTGGATAAAAGTTTATTTAAAAACATTCTTGTTGATTTTTTATAGACTATGTAATACAACATTCACTTCAGAACAAATTGTGAGTATAGTGCTTACTTTTGCAACTTATTTTTGAAATGTCTACATGTGTCTGAAAAAAATCGGATGTGTTACACTCACATGACTTTCTCTACTCTTGTAAAAACTATCTTTACAAACGCTTATTCTCCATCTACTTCATGTTAATCGAGATAAACATTTGCAGACTCTATCTTATTGCTAATTTTCTTGTAGATGTAAGGGGATTATATATTTACAAGGGCAATATAGAAAAACAGTAGCCTTTAAGCACATACATATCTCTTAATAGCTGGTTGCTAGGTGCAGCACCATTCCCTTTGCCACAGATTAATACTCTTTGCATATACAAGACAAAAAATAAATAATGAATTCCCATTTGAGAAAATAAGTATTGAAAAATTTATGGGAATAACAAGCAATATCTCGAAAATGGTTCACTCAACAAAAAAAATGTATATGACATAAATTGTGTATTTTAATGCGATCTAAATTTTCTGTGTAGTAAAATTTTGTCTATCTCTTATGGTTTACCAGTTATGCAAAAGTAGTTCACAATGAAGAACACTTTTGGATACATTCCCAGAAAATTCAAGATATACATTTTATTTGTCATGAAAATATCTTAAACATATTATATTTTAATCAAAATCGTTAGAATTTTCGAAAAATGTTCCATGTAAAGCGTAATCTGGGGTACGGGGATTTTCTTGAAAACCTTCGTGTCGCATCTCTGGAAGATACTGAACCTAAATACCAAGTTTGGTGCTTATCCGACTGTTCGTTTCTGAGTTATGTTGTTCACAGACACACACATGGACATGTTTCCAAAAATGCTTTTTTTGGATTCAGGGGGCCTCAAAACATATATTTCCGGTGAAATATCGGTATCGAATTTTTGAGTGGAATACAATACTTCCCCTACTTACTATACGTAGTAGAGAAAGTAAAAATAAATTACAATAGTGAATGCTCTGCCATTTATCCACACATAATAAAACAGGTAGATTGGACGGCACCGTAATACCTACCATCTACCCGACATGTGTAGAAGCAGAGGTACAGTTGCTGCACACAAGTCTTCTTGGACACGTGTCGAAGCTACGATTAGCTTATCACAGAAGCAGAGGCACAGTTGCTATGCACATACCCTCGTGGACAGGTAACGAAGCAATATGTTATAGTACGGGGGTGAAACCTAGAAGGCTAACTGTCCGCCAAACACCAAGCGACGGGATACCTCCTAACAGATCCATCGCGATATGACCACGTACTTAAAGCGAATCGCCGGGAATTGTACCCGGGACCTCCCGTTACCGCGGCACCACCTCAAATTAAATTTAGTTTTATTTATGGACGCTCTATAACTGCTGTGGTCCTTAGCGTCCCATTCTATATTGGGCGTGAAAGACCGGTAATTTTGCTCAGAGGCCTCTTTATCAGACTTGAGGTTCTTTTACGTGCCGTGCTAAGGCTTTTTACGCCCGAAAAAATCCATCGCCCTCCGCCGGGTTTGAACCCGCGACCTGGGGAACTAGAGGCTAGAATAGTAAGCACGGAGGACGACAGGTGCCACTTCACTTCACTAATAGTTCACTCTTTATACAAAATTATATAACATTCCTTCAGAATGAAGAGGATTTCGTTTAGGAGACGCAGTCTAACTCTATTTACTAAAAAACAATGATGGCTGTTGCCGCATGTCAGGGCGGTCAATGTCCTAACTTGAGTCACTAGTTATAAAACCAGAAAACTCACCAAATAACCTATTTACAAAAGACGCTACTGCTAGTATTATGAGTCATTATCATATTATATATACTGCTCCGTAATATTCTATTCTTCGGCACAAAGGCTTGGTCATCACCTTCCTTCTCCGCCATAATCACTGATTACCTATAACCTGGATGCGCCTTAAGTGTTGAACCAAGCACTGAACCTTGCTATGGGCTTCATTTATATATGAGGGCAGTCCCAGAAGTACCCGACCAGACGTATATTATAGTGGTTGTTGTTGCAAACAAATGATTGTGGTAGAAAGTACCACCCTTATAAAGCTTAAGTCTGAAGTTTGACGATGCCACGTTGTTTATTAATTGTTTAGCAGGCATCAACAGTGAACTCTCAGCGAATTTGTACACATGGATAAAACTGGCCATCGTTATGTGATACAATACTTTCATTTGAAAGGTCTTAGTCCAACTAATATTAAAGCTGAGCTAGATTCTACTCTGGGGGAGTCTGCTCCTTCGTTTACAACAGTAAAATATTGGGTGGAGAGTTTAAGCGAGGCCGTACGAGCTGCCAAGTTGAACAACGCAATAGTCGACCAAATGAGGTGACCACGCCAGAAATTGTGAAGAAAATACACAAAATGGTATTAGATGACCGTCGACTGAAAGTGCGTGTACTAGCAGACATCGTAGGAATTTCAAAAAGTGCTGCACATCGCATACTAACTGAAAATTTAGATATGAGAAAGCTGTGCGCAAGATGGGTGCCACGTTTACTCACAATGGAACAAAAGCAACGTCGTGAGGATGTTTCAGTCGACTGTTTGGCGATGTTTTGTTGCAATAAAGCCGAGTTTTTGTGTCGATTCATAACCGTGGATGAAACATGGGTCCATCACTTCTCACATGAGACGAAGGAACAGTCAAAATAGTGGATTGAAAGGGGAGAATCGGCTCCAAAGAAGGCGAAGACAGTTCCACCTGCAGGCAAGGTCATTGCATCAGTTTTTTGGAATGTGTGTGGAATAATTCCCATTGATTATCTTAAAAAAGGAAAAGCAATAAATGGCGAGTATTATGCAAACTTATTGCATCGTTTAAATGATGAAATCAAGCAAAAACGGTCGCATTTAGCGAAAAAGAAAGTTCTGTTCCATCAAGACAATGCACCAGTTCATACATCCATTATCGCCATGGTCATCAATGAGTTAAAGTTCGAATTGCTTCCTCATGCAACCTATTCGCCAGACTTACCCCCCTCTGATTGTTTTCTGTTTCCAAAGTTGAAGAAATGGCTTAGTGGTAAAAGATTCGCCAACAATGAAGAGGTGGAGTTTGCAGTTGATTACTATTTTGCAGAACTCGACGGTTCTCACTATAAACAAATTAAATTCAGTTTTATTTATGGACGCTTTTTAACTACTATGGTTCTTAGCGTCCCATTCTATATTGGGCGTGAAGGACAGGAAACTTTGTCAGAGGCCTCTTTATCAGGCTTGAGGTTCTTTTACGTGCCGTAAATCTACGACACGAGACCACCGGCTTTACTTCCCTTCCGATGGAAGACATGCTAAGGAATTTTACTCTCGAAAAAATCCAACGCCCTCCACCGGGTTTGAACCTGCGACCTTGGGAACTAGAGGCTAGCTCAGTACCACTAGTCCACGGAGGACGACACCACATCGAAGCTTTTGAACATCGCTGGGAAAAGTGTATCGAGCTGAAAGGAGACCATGTAGAGAAATAAAGATGCTTTTTCCCAAAAGTTTTGTGTTTTCTTTGTTAGGCCGGGTACTTCTGGGACAGCCCTCGTATCACGCGTATGTTATTAAACGTTGCAAACTACTATAATAGTATAAATAACAAATTAGAGTTACGTTTCAGTATGATTTCGGCCAACTTACGTAAACCAAACAATTAAATTTTTTGGTTTTCTTCTACGCAGATCTTCTTCCTATAAACATAAAACTCCACACAAACAGACCACGTTTACACCAAAAGTTGTAGTAACAACTCAAATTTCTATTTAACTGCAAAACTAAGACCTGATTATTAATAATAACCTAGTAGCTTAATAATCTAACCTAATAATTAAATTCTCGTATAATTAGCCTAATTAATATAGCTAATCTAATATAAATATTAATATAATTGACATAATATGATAGAATTATTTAATACAATTAATCAGTACGTCAGTTGGTGAGTAAATGGGCGGCGTGCAAAGTTTCAACACCTGCGAATATAAAAACAGAGCACCAACATAACAATACAGTATAACTAACCTTTCCAATACATGTAACAGGTGCATATTTACGTAAGAGGTGCCGATTATGAATGAAACCTAACAACACGAATATCACCAGATTCTAGTGACTTATCCAATAATGGTGGAAAAATATCAACGTTACACTTTAGTAACCTCTCGTGTATTGTAACCCACATAGGCTATTCGCAGAAAATTCAAGATATATGTTTTATTTGTCTTGGGAATATTTTAAATATATGACATTTTAATCAAAATTGTTAGAGCTATTTTGAGAAAATATAAAAATATCAGAGATTTTTCCATGTAGAAGGAAGTTTGTGATGGGGAGATTTTCTTAAAAAAAATTTATCTCCTTTCTTTGGAAGTTACTGAATTTAAATACCAAATTTGGTATTTATCGAACATTTCGTTATTTTAGATTTATGCTGTACACACACACACACACACACACACACACACACACACACACACACAAAGGACCTTTTTACTTTTTCCAGTACGTTTAGTAGGTAGGGGAAGTATTGTATTCCACCCAAAAATTCGATACCGAGATTTCACCGGAAATACATGTTTTGAGGCCCCCTGAATACAAAAAGCAGCATTTTTAGAAGTCCGGTATGTCTGGGTATGCATTAATAAAAAACTAAAAATCGATTAAATGTCTACCAAGCGTCTTCCAACGATGAGACACCAAGGTTTTCAAGAAAATTCCCAGCCCAAACTACTGTTTACATGGAAATGTTTTCCTTATTCTTTTATTTCTGATAAATGCTTGTAACGATTTTGACTAAAATACCACATATATTACATATTTACGTGACAAATAAAATGCACATCTTAAATTTTCTGGGAATAGCCTGTGAAGCCCTCTTGATTCGGAATGACATTTTTTTAATAACTGGTACACCGTTAGAGATAGCCAGGCAGAATCTTGCTACCCAAAAATGCACTCAACGCACAGAGTTTATGTGGTAAAATGGTTAAAATCACAATATATATACAGGCTGATTCTAAAATACGTTTACAATGTTTGGGGACGAGTCCCTTACACCAAAACGAGAAAAAAGTTTATATAAACATATAGTTATTCAAAAAAGTATTTGTCTGCACTTTAAAAACTTCTAGAGCCAAATCAATAGAGAGAAAAATCTAATTGTTTTAAACATATAGATCAAACAAATGGCAATACAGTTTACGTGTTTTAGCAGGTTTTCAGATCGTTCATTTTATCATTCATATAAGTTTTTGAAAAATATGCCAGAATTGCAACTCTTTTGTACGTGGTGCCTTTAAAATTATCGTACGTGCATTGAGTAGAGCAATTTTTGTGTGTATTACTCGAGTTTGCAGTGAAAGGTAAAGGGGCAGAGCACGGCACGCAGGCCAGTCTGCCCATTATGTTTCTGACGTGCCCCTGGGAGGGAAGGATGAGGGGAGATACCCGAAGGGCTACCAGATCCAGATGCTGACGGGTGCAAGTATGGACGGGATCCCTAACGTTTCCAGATAGAAAGCATCCAACACCGCAAGGATCCTGCCCACAAGCCACCAACCTCCAGGGTCTCCCAGAGTGGGCGGTCGCGGGGGGTCGATCCCGGGATCTCCCAAATGCGACCACAGACGTAACCGCCCTGAGCCATTCCGTTGGGTGATTTTGCGGTGAAAGTAGGATTTTATTTGATGACGGAGGAATAAGTTGTGAATTTTCAAAGTTTTTGCCGTAGTTCCTCATTTTTGGCCCACTTTTTACGACTTCACGAATGTATTACTCTACCAGTTTAAGTCACAGTGTGTGGATGTATGCACAAAAAAGTTGCAATTTTGGCACATTTTTAAAAAAATTATAAAACTGATAAAATGAACTATCTGAAAAACCGCAAAAACACGTAAACTGTATTACCATCTGAGCTTTATTTCCAAAAAAATTAGACTTTTCCCTCCGTTAATTTGGCTGCTAGAATTTGATTTTATAAGTGCAGACGAGTAACTATGTTACGAGCGGAATGGCTCAGGCGGTTGCATCTGTGGCCCGCATTCGGGAGGTCGTGGGTTCTATTGCCGCGACCGAACTTCCTGACCCATGGGCTTTTTCGGGGTTTCCCCGAGCCACTAGGCGAATGCTGGGAAGGCTCGTTCAGTATCCCGAATATATCTTCCCTCTTTCCCTCTCATTCACTCAGGTTGGCTTCGGGGCTGTGTGAAGGACGACTGCGGACAGATGACTTGCGCATTGGAACTTCTTTTCGGCCCTGCCAGATGGCGGTCCCTCGAGGGCTGCCTTGAGCACTCCCCAGCGGAGTGGTCAAGCTTGTAACTCTGCGTCTGTCGCCTGCTTCGGCCGGTCCTGCAGCCGATACGTCACCTGTGGTTCCTTCATCTCATCCGTTCCTCCCGGGAAAGTATGCACAAAAGAACCTTATGCTGGTTGAAGTGCTAGGTTTCCCCTCCGTGGCGTAATCCTAATCAACTGTAGGTTCCAAAATCCTTCGTTTGGTTCTCGCGTTATTAATTTATTATTACGTTCAAGGCTTTCCAGGTCAAACACAGCAACTTCATTTATCTATGGACTCATTTATGAAGGCTTTGACTCAATGTATCCTACATAGATGGTGTTGTTGCCATTGTTCGGGAGGCACTGAGAGATGGATAGGTACAGGTCTTAACGCTCCCCCGACCTCAATCCTTTGGAGTTTTATCTCTGGGGGCACCTTAGCCAAATTTAGTTTATGCAGAAGACAACCCGGATGAAGAAACTCTTGTTTGACGTGTCATGGAAGCCTGTGAAAGCATTCAACCCCTCAGGAAGTATTTGACGAGGTGCTACAGTCCATGACTCGACGAGTGAGTACGTCTAGACGCAAACAGAGGACATTCCGAGCATTTCATGTGAATTTATGTGTTGAGCACTTCCTAACAAGGTGACGATGTCAATGTCATTGTCAAAAACAGATTAATGTGTCACTTTACAAAATCCTTTCATTAATAACAGTTTGAACTTTAATACCACGAAGGATTTTGGGACATAGGCTTATCGAACTATTTTTCTTGTTTCGGTGTAAGGAACCCGTCCCCAAATTTTCTAAACGTGTGCAATATATATATATATATATATATATATATATATATATATATATATATATATATATATATATATATATATATATTGCACACGTTGAAGCGGGATCCGTCCGAAAAGACTACATTTTGCCACTCAGCACCCCAGTGACGGTGTTCACGTGCCCATTGCAGTAGGAGGAGCTTTTGGTTTCTGGACAACGGAAGCCGACGTAATGGTATTCATGCAACCAGTCCAGTCTGCAGCGGACGGCGACGAACCGTTGATGCAGACAAGTTCACGCCTGTTGCAGTGCTCCAGCGTCGAGCCAACACTGTGGATGCTGTACAGTCCGTTATGACCATGCGGACAAGATGACGGTCATCCCGTGCTGTGGTCCAGTACCCGCTCTTTGCTGCGTACGACCTTCATCTATCCACTGCTTCCACACACGCATCACTGTCGTAGTAGCATGCCCTGTACGGCATGACAAACCCGCTTCCCGGAGACCGAGCATGCTGCCCCGTTCGAACTCACTCACATGCCATATGGCTCCCTTTGAAGTCGACGAGGCATACTGGCACTCACTTTATTGTTTCCACCTTGTTTGACAGCTCTGCACTGACTACAGTGGGTGCAACACTGACCTTGTCGGACCGAGACGAGAAGGCTCTGCTCGGCCTACGTGTACCCCATCTGTCTACAAATCCAATCACTTATTGCTTTCACACCCTTCTACACTTCCACCAAGTTTGGAGTTATTCGGGAAATTCTTTCTTGGTGTTGCAATTTTCACAAACGGCAGTATATATATATACATATATATATATATGTGTGTGTGTGTGTGTGTGTCTTTAATAATTTCTGATTTATTCTTTGTTACTGGTTTGAGATTTTAATCACTTACACATTTTTCAAGTGCTAAGTTGTTATTCGTTTTTTCTCATGGTCATGCAAACAGCATGTCATTTCAAAGCCATCAAATAGCGATCCGCTTTTTAAAAATATGACTGTCGCCTTACTAACGTATGTTTCTTATAACTACAACGAAATGCTCGTGTATGTAATGAAAGTTGATGTCCATTCACAGGGAGTAGATAGAAGAATAAGCTTTTGTAAGAATAGGTTCTACATAAAAGAGTTAGCAGCAAAGTCATGTGAAAGTTCGATTAAAAAGGCATATATTTAAACGCTTAAATGGAAAAAAAAATCTGATGGGTTGCACTCACATGGCTTTCACTATTCTTGTACAAACTATTTTTCCAGCGCTTACTCTCCATCTACTTCATGTTAATCGAGATAAACATTTGTATCGTATTGTTAATTTTCTTGTGTGTGCAAGGGGAATATGGTAGGCTTTAAGCGATAGTCAAATGTTTTAAGAGCTGGTGGCTATGTGGAGCATTCCATTCTCTTAGCTTGTCCAGAAAAAAAAATCCCATTTGAGAAAAAGTAATAAGTATTGGAAAATTCAAACAAATAACAGGGAAAGTCTCGGAAATGGTTCATTCGAAAAAAAAATGTAAATGGCACACTAAATTGTGTTTTAAACATTTACTTTTATTTTTATGTGTAGTAAACTTTTATCTATCTCTTGCGGTTTACCAGTTATGCAACAGTCGTTCAGAATGAAGAGGACTTTTGGGGATATTCCCAAAAAATTGAAGATATACATTTCATTTTCCATGAAAATGTCTTAAACATGTGACATTTTAATCAAAATCGTTAGAGGCTTTTTTGAGCAAATCAAAGATTTCGAAAAATTTTCCATGTCACGGGTAGTCTGGGGTGGGAGCATTTTCTTCAAAATGTTCTTGTCGCATCTTTGAAAGATGCTGAACCTAAATACCAAGATTTTTTTTGGAGGGGGTTGGGTTATGCTGTTCACAGACACGTAGACACACGCACACACATACACGGATGTTTTTCTAAAAATGTTTTTTTTTGGATTCAGGGGGTCTCAAAACATGTATTTCCGGTGAAATCTCGGTATCGAATTTTTGGGTGGAATACAATACTTCCCCTACTTACTATACGTAGTAGAGAAAGTAAAAAACACAAATGATATCTTTAATTTTCTGCCAAAACAGGTTGTAAGGTCCTCTTCATTTTCAATGAATGTTGTGTAATTAAGAGATATTGTGCAAGAATCTCACGAAACAAAGATGGAGATGTCGTTAAAATACACTACCTAGATAAAACAAATTTTTATAGCATTGACCATTTCCGAGACATCCGTTGCTAATGTTTTGAATTTTGCAATACCTCATTATATATTTTAAGTGCTAAATCGGCATGCTTTTGTTTCCCTTGATCTCATGTAAAGAGCATAGAATTTCAACGCCACAAAATAAACATTTGACTATCACTTCAACCCCCTGTAATACTCTTGTACCCACAACGAAACTGTAATGAAACCATTTCTGTAAACGTACATCTCGATAAACATGAAGCAGATAGAAGAGTAAGGTTATGGAAAAGTGAGTACATATGAATGTAATACATCAGATTGCTACATTTATTTTATTTAGATAGTAAAACGTTATAGTTCACACAAAACGTTTTCAGCTTGATTACATGTGGTATTTGGTACCATGTGAGACGATATAAGCGGTAATCATGCAATGAGGGAATCCGTGACATTAAATGCATCTGTTAGTTTTGAAGTAGGTAAGCAGACTTTTCAGACAGAGAAATTCCTTTCAGTTTACATGCACTGACTTAATCTTCACAGTAGCGTTATTTACTGCCGAACAACCATGAAATTTAAAATGTTAGTGTTGTCAAATGCAAGAAAACTTATTGTTTGCAGATGATCTAGTGGCAGACCTCAGTTGTGGAGCTGGCTAAGTAAATCTATTGAAGCAATTGGCAAATACTGTAAAGTTTGGGGATTGAGAAAAAACAAAAAGATATCGAAGGTCATGGTTTTTAAAATAAAGACCGAAAAGTTGTATTGGGAAGGAACGGAGCTGGAAGTAGTGAGGACAATTGACTATCTAGGAGTAAGGATCAATAGTGCAGGGGATTGGGAAGAACAGAAGAAAAAAGTACTAGCAATGGGGAAGCAAGCAATACAGGTAATCAGAGCATATGTGAACAAAACACCAGGAATGCAAATTACGTGGCTAGAAAGGATATATAGCACAGTGGTGGAAGCAAGGGTGTTATACGCAACAGAGATATGGGGGCTGGAAAAAGGATAGGAAAATGTAGATGCTATACATAGGAATTTTTGCAAAATAAGGCCTGAGATTGCCAAGAAGCTCAGTGAATGGAGTAGCACAAGCAGAACTACGGAGAGTGGGATCTAAAGGCAAAATGATAGAAACGGCAATCAAATACTTGTTCAGAATAAAAGTACTGGAGAAAAATGAGATACTAAATAATGCTTGGTTGTAAGGAGAAACTGGGGAAAAAAGAAACTTGGATGCAAAAGATACAGACAACATTGGAAGAAATAGGAATGGGGGAAACATGGGCAGAAAGAAACAACAAAAGTAAGGGTTTCTGGAAAGAAATTAGGATAAGAGTGGAGAATGTTGAAAAGCAAGAAAGTATAAGTAGTTTCAAGGAAAAAACGTCATTAATAGATTATAAATATTTTAAAACGGAAAGGGGAAAAGAAAGAAACATCGAAGTATGCCACAAAGAGGCCAGAATGGGATATGCATAGGCAAGGACAGGTGTAACGAATTTAAGTGATCTAACAGGGAGAAGGAGGGAGAGATGTACTAAATGTAATAGATTACATGACAATTGGCATTATATTGTGGATTCGAGAACATGGATAAAGGAAGAGAGAATTTAATACTAGAGAAATGGAAAAATTTAATAGAGCTAAAAGTTAGAAAGATTTTTAATATAAGATCAAATGAATATATGGAGAAGGTAGGAAAATATTTAGGAAAAATTAGGTTGGTTAAAAGAGACGTGAAGCGAATTGGAGAAGATGCGGAAATAGTGTAAGAAGGCAAAAAAGTAAACAGTGAAAAATTATATTTCTACATTTTATATACAACAGAATGTTACATATAAGGGGACGAGAAATAATAAGCAACTCCATTGTATTGTAAATATTGTATAAATTGCATGTAAGTTCAAAGTAGACAATAAATCATTCATTCATACTGCCGAGCACATCAGCAATTAATATCACAGTATAAACTATGTGATGATTTCTCTTGTAGGCATGCCCAATGTTATGATAGTAAGGAATCACAAAGTTTTAGCTTACACGTTGCGTGCTTGTGGGCCAAGGTCGGCCAGCTGACTGACTGACTATCGGTTATGTTTGATGTGCGGTCAGTGCGTCGACTCCATATACAAAGGAGAATTGAACCCAAAGTCGCAGAAGAAATAAATACTTTGAAAGTGAATAAAGGTTATTTTATATTAAATTATGTTTTTCAGATTATTGTGTTGTTCCATACATATGACTACTTGTGCTAATTTTTAATTTTAGATTTTGAATGAATAATTCATATTAACGCCTATGAAGAGCTGTTTTAAATCCAAACATCGCCCTTTTCACTTTCTCTACTACGTATAGTAAGTAGGGGAAGTATTGTATTCCACTCAAAAATTCGATACCGAGATTTCACCGGAAATATATGTTTTGATGCCGCCTGAATAAAAAGAAACAGTTTTAGAAAAAGGTCCGTGTATGTGTGTGTGTTTGCCTGTGAACAGCGTAACTTAAAAACGGATAAATGCCAAACTTGGTGTTTAGTTTCGGTATCTTTCAAAGATGCGACAACACGAAGATTTTTAAGAAAATCCCTCACTCCAGACTGCATGGAAGATTTTTCGAAAATTTTGATTTTCTATAAAATGACTAACGATTTTGATTTAAATATCATACGTTTAAGAAACTTTCATGGCAAATGAAATGTATATCTTGAATTTTCTGGTAATGTCCCCAAAAATCCTCTTCATTCTGAATGAATTTTGCATTACTGGTAAACTGTAAGAGATAGACAAAATTTGACTACACAAAAAATGTAGATCTGTTTAAAACACACGATTTATGTCATATACATTTTTTGTAGAGTAAACCATTTCTGAGATATTGTTTGTTATTTGTTTGAAATTTCCAATACTTACACCTTTTCTCAAATGGGAATTCGCTATTTTTTTATTTCCTGGTAATACAAAGAGAATGGAATGCTCCACATAGCAACCAGCTCTTAAAACATTTGACTATCGCTTAAAGCCTAGCAATTCCCCTTGCACCTACAAGAAAATTAGCAATAAGGTAAAGTCTGCAAATGTTTGCCTAGATTAACATGAAGCAGATGGAGAATAAGCGTTTGTAAAAATAGTTTGTAGAAGAGTTGAGAAAGTCATGTGAGTGTAACACATCAGATGTGTGTATATATGTTACTTTTCACACAAGAATGGCCGTACAAATTGTTTTCAATCTTGGTATACTACAATATACCTCAACACTGGTCGCAGGGAGGTTCTAAATCGGGCCCAAAATAAAAAAGTTTAGATATATTACATTCGCATTATTTTCTCTATCCAAACTATCGGTAATTTTTGTAATCTTACTTGTTGTTACAATCATGTTAATGGAGAAAAACATTTACAGAGACAGTTTCATTACACGTTTCGTTGTAGGCACAAGAGGGATACAGGAGACTGAAGTAATAGTCAAATGTTTAAAAAATGAGTATTTGAAAATTCCAAAAGCAACAAATATCTCGGAAATACAGCTCGGAGAGTACCGCACGCAGGCCAGTCAGTCCCTGGTGTTTCTACTGTGACCCCCGGGAAGGGAAGATGAGGGGAGAGACCCGAAAGGCAACCAGATACGGAGTCCCTAATGTTCCCAGCTTAAAAGCCTCCAACGCCGCCCGAGCTCACTGTATAGGACCCCGAGTCTATGGGGATCCCGCGAAGGAGCTCCCGCCCGAAAGCACCCAGAGACGGAGTCCAGCCGAGCAGTTCCTGGGCGACGTCAGTATGAAACTTCCACAGAACGCAGAGCCACCGCCGCAACCCACTGAACACCGTCGCCTGGTACTACAACCCTGAAACAGATGACAGGGAAGATGATGGCTACAGGAAATGAGAGGAAGGGGAGTCGTGGTAGAAGAACCACCACAGCATTCGCCTGATGCACCAAAATCCCTTGGGTCAGTGTGGGCGGTCGAATGCGAGTCCAAGACATTAATTACCTTGTTCGAAAATGGTTAATGACACAAAAAAGTATTACACATAAGTTATTTCTTTTAACATCTGCGTTCTTTGTGTTGTCTATCCACTGCGGTTTACTACTTAGGTATACAAATCTCATTCAGAATGAAGATAGTTTCGCAGGCTATTTGAAGAAAATTCAAGATGTACACTTTATTAATCGTGTAAATATTTTGAATGTATGGTATTTTAATCAAAATGGCTACACCGATGGTTTTAGAAAATAATAAAAAAAAAGTTATGAAAATGTTACGATATAAAGGGCAGTTTGGAGTGGGGGGGATTTTCTAGAAAATCTTCATCTGGCTTCTTTGGAAGACTGGTATGGTACTGAACTTAAATACAAAGTCACGCTGCTTACACACACACACACAGAGAGGGGGAGAGAGAGAGAGAGAGGGAGAGAGAGAGCCTTTTCCTAAAATAAAAAAAAAGGAAATTTTAAAGCATGTATTTCTGGTGAAGTCTCCATATGGAATTTTTGGGTGGAACACGACTTCCTCTACCTGCTATTTGTAAGCGCTAGAGAAAGTAGGAATTGATTAGTAAATTGTGTTTTAACGAGATTTTCATTTTTCGTGAACTGAGTTCTTGTGTAGGTATCTCTTACGATTTACTATTATACAACACTTCACAGTTTATTCCCAGAAAATTCAAGATATACATTTTATTAATATAAATATCTTAAAAATAACAAATAACGAAAAAAGATATTCACATAAGTGATTGTTTTGGGGGGGATTGGTGAACTCTTGGAAGATATTGATGGTATTTACCCGAGTTTTTATTTTTTAGTTATGCTGTTCACAGACACACAAGAGGTAGAGGTAATATTTCCAGTTTGAAACACCCGCCTTCACCAGCAAAGGCGAAGAATCCCGCGAGAGGGCGACGAAACGACCCTAGCAAGCCGGCCAACGCACCCTTGCGTTTTACGGGGAGAAATCCTTTACAAAGCGCAGCAACCATGCCACCTGCCCCATACTAGTCAGAACACTCTTCCTGAAAGATGAAAGGGAGAGAGATGAAATTAGAGGTAATGAAGGAAAGGAGAAGTCGTGGTAGAATACACCACCGCAGCATTCGCCTAGGAGACCAGAGGAAAACCACGAAAAACCTTATGTTCCGAGTGCCACCGGGAATCAAACCCGGGACCTCCCGAATGCGGTTCAAAGACGTTGCCACCTAAGCCATCCCGCTCGGTACAGAGACAAGACTCTAATTGTTTCTAAAAAAAACTTCTTGGGTTCAATGGACTTCAAAACGTGTGTTTCCCCTGAAATCTCAATATCCCGTTTTGGGTGGAGCATAATACACACTTTACGTATGCAGTAGAAAAAGCAATAGCGTAGAACGCGTTAATATATTGATGTAATTCATGTCAAACAACTTTTTGTAACTTTAATCAGTTTTTTAAATGTTCGTTCTTTTGTTATTGTTCTCCCGAGCTAGTCTTCATTTCTGGCCAGTCTATCAACTTTCTTTTGGTCGTAACAAAGAAAAACTGGCTTGCGATATGAACATCTGACTGTGATCCGTATACCCTAATTTAGCAAATAGGCAAACATTTTTATGGTGGCTAAGTTAAAACGGATAGAACAATAAATTTTTTACTTTCTCTACTACGTATAGTAAATAGGGGAAGCTTGTATTCCATCCAAAAATTCGATACCGACATTTCGTCAGAAATACATGTTTTGAGGCCCTCTGAATACAAACAAAGTATTTTTGGAACCATGTCCGTGTGTGTGTGTTTGTGAATACCATAACTCAAAAATAAAAAACTTGGTACTTAGGCTAAACATCTTCCGAAAATGCGACACGAAGGCTTTCAACAAAACCCTATCTCAAACTACTCTTTACGTGGAACAGTTTTCGAAATGTTATTTTCTAAAAAATGCCTCTAACGATTTTAATTAAAATACCGTACATGAAGCATATTTATATGACAAATAATATGTATATCTTGAATTTTCTGGGAATAGCCTTTGAAGTGCTCCTCATTCGGAAAGAATCTTGTATAATTGATAGACGGAAACGTACAACACAAAAAATGTAGATCTCTTTAAAACACACAATTTATTTAAAATATATTTCTGTGACATAAACTGTTTCAGAGATATCCGTCATTAACGGTTCGAATTACTCCTTTCTTTCTCATTGTCTTAAAAAGTCCTGTCAACATTCACTTGTTCCTCGCGATGTCATGGAAACAGTATGGAATTTTAAGGCCAGCATATAGCGTGCAGTTGTTAAACATTTGACTATCGCTGTTCCCTTTGTATCTATAACGAAATGTGTAATGTAGCTGTTTCTGTAAAAGTTTATCTCGATTAAAATGTAGTAGGCAGAAAAATAAGCTTCAGTAAGAATAATTTGTATACTCACTAATAAACGATAGAGGATAGAGAGAGTTATATGAGTGCACCACATCAGATTTTCCTTGGAATAGGTTAAAGTTATATCTACATGACTGGGCACGCTGATGTATGCAGATGCCGGTGTTCGGAGCGCCATCTCCCGCCACATTCCTCTGTCAGCTGCCGCGCTCACTGACGTCTTGCTGTGCACCTCAGGTAACAGTACCAGACGTTCCAAAACGAGCTGATGCATTAAAACCACACCATATCCTACTTCACACAAACGTATATCACGTAGACATCACAGTTTTATATGCTTGCACACATATGCGTAAATTGGGGAGCGGGCGCAAGGGAGACATTTGTTCCCTCAAATATTATCAACTTAACCTATTTTATATTTAACTTAATAGCATAATTATCAGCCAAAATATGAACATAATTGCTCTAAAATGAGAAAGGTGCTGGGCTTAGCGCTGGTGTGTATTTATATTTCCGATTCAGTAAAGTGCGAGTGAATGTTCCGGAGTGGAGGTTTGCAGAGCAACTGTTACCGTAAAAAATTCGATGTCGAGATTTCATCGCAAATATATGTTTTGAGGCCCTCTGAATCACAAAGAAGCATTTTTAGGAAAACGTTCCTGTGTGTGTGTGTGTGTTTTTGTGAACAGCTTAAAAACAAAATTCGGATAAATGACAAATTTTGTATTTAAGTTTAACTAAAAAATATTCAGTTGGTATCTTCCAAAATACGACACAAATATTTTCAAGAAAATCCTCCCCACCCCAAACTACTCGTTACATGTAACATTTTTCGTAATTTTCTGTTTTCTCAAAAATAGCTCTAACGTTATTGATTAAAATACACCATATATTAAAGATATAACTGGTAAACGTTAAGTGATAGATGAAAACGCACTACACAAATAAAGTAGATCTCTTTAAAAACACACAATTCATTTCAAATAACTATTTTGTGCCATAGGCCATTATCGAGTTATCGGATATTAATGGTTCGAATTGTTCCGTACTTCTTCATTCTTTTAGCCCTGTAGATTTTCAGTTGTTTATCGCAATGTCATGGAAACAGTATGGAATTTTAAGGCCAGCATGTAGCGTCCAGTTGTTAAACATTTGACTATCGCTGTTCTCTTTGTATCTATAACGAAATGTGTAATGTAGCTGTTTCTGCAAAGATTTATTTGCATTATAATGAAGTAGAAAAATACACTTTGGTAAGAATAATTTGTATAACCACAATAAGCGACAGAGGGTAGAGAAAGTCACGTGTAGCACGTCAGAATTTTTTTATTAAGGGTGCCAATTCAAAGAAATAAGGAAATAAATAAGTTTGATAACCAAATTAAATAAGTTTAGCGTGTTTATTATTATTTTAAAAAATCTGATGTGATACACTCACATAACTTTCTCTACTCTTGTACAACCTAATTTTACAAACGCCTATTCTCCATATGCTTCATGTTAATCGAGATATCAAGATGTCAATCTTACTGATAATTTTCTTGTAGATGCAAGGGGAATATGGTAGCTTTTAAGCGATAGTCAAATATTTTAACGCTGGTTGCTATGTGGCGCATTCCATTCTCTTTGCATGTCCAGAACATAAAAAAATGAGTAACGAATGTGAGAAAAAGTACAAGTATTGGAAAATTTAAGGGAATAACAAGCAATATCTCGCAAACGGTTCACTCAACAAAAGAAATGTATATGACATAAATTGTGTATTTTAACGGGATCTACATTTTTCGTGTAGTAAAATTTGTCTATCTCTTATGGTTTACCAGTTATGAAAAAGTCGTTCATAATGAAGAATAATTTTGGAGACATTCCCAGAAAATTCGAGATATACATTTTATTTGTCATGACAATATCTTAAACATATGATATTTTAATCAAAATCGTTAGAGCCGTTTTTGAGAAAATTAAAATTTTCGAAAAATGTTCCATGTAAAGGGTAGTCTGGGGTGGGGGGATTTTCTTGAAAACCTTCGTGTCGCATCTCTGGAAGATACTGAACCTAAATACCAAGTTTGGTGCTTATCCGATTGTTCGTTTTTGAGTTATGCTGTTCACAGACACACACACAGACACACACACAGACACACACACAGACACACACACACACAGACACACACACACACAGACACACACACGGACATGTTTCTAAAAATGCTTTTTTTGGATTCAGGAGGTCTCAAAACGTGTATTTCCGGTGAAATCTCGGTATCGAATTTTTGGGTGGAATGCAATACTTCCCCTACTTACTATACGTAGTAGAGAAAGTAAAAATGAAACAGTATGAAAGTGAACGAAATTTCTTTTAAACGTATTTTATAATGTGTTTCATTATATAACTTTGCCACCCCACCCCCTCCGCCACGTTTAGCAGAATGTTTACAACAAGCGTGTGGTTGCAGCTGATTGTAGTGACAAAATTTTAAATTTACATCGAGTGTTTTAGAGAACTAGTAATCGTCTTTGATACCTGCTTACGCCTCATCTCAAGAAAAATTTATTTTTATATAGTTATTAAAGGAAATATTACTGGAAACAATTACACATCAGCGAAGTCAAAACCTGGGATGTGATCTTGACGTTAAAGGTGGCATATACATAACACAAAAAATCTTATGTGTTGCACTCACATAACTTTCTCTACTCTTGTAAAACTATTTTTACAAACGGTTATTCTCCACCTACTTCACGTTAATCGAGATGTTAATCTTATTGCTAATTTTCTTGTAGATGCAAGGGGAATTCGTAGGCTCTAAGTGATAGTCAAATATTTTAAGAGCAGGTTGCTATGTGGAGTATTCCCTTCTCTTTGTATGTGCAGGACATAAAAAAATGAATAATGAATTCCCATTTGAGAAAAAGTATAAGTATTGGAACATTCAAACAAATAACAAGGAATATTTCGGAAATGGTTCACTCGACAAAACATATGTATATGACATAAATTGTGTGTTTTAACGAGATCTAAATTTTTTGTGTAGAAAAATGTTGTCTATCTCTTATGCTTTACCAGTTAGACGGAAGTCACTCGGAATGAAGACGACTTTTGGGGACATTCCCAGAAAATTCGAAATATACATTTCATTTGCCATAAAAGTATCTTAAACATATGATATTTTAATCAAAATTGTTACAGCCACTTTTGAGAAAATCAAAATGTTCGAAAAATGTTCCATGTAAAGGGTAGTCTGGGGTGGGGTGTTTTTCTTGAAAATCTTCGTGTCACACCTTTTCGTTTTTGAGTTATCCTTTTCACAGACACACACAGGGACCTTTTTCTAAAACTGATTTTTTTTGGATTCAGAGCACCTCAAAACATGTATTTCCGGTGAAATCTCGTTATCGAATTTTTGGGTGGAATGCAATACTTCCCCTACTTACTATACGTAGTAGAGAGATTAAAAAGCAGTCTTAGTAATATTTATATCACATAAAACAAGAGTCAAGGATCAAGACGGCCATGTCAATCATTGGTTAAGCTTTAAGATGGTATAAGAATGTAATTTATTACAAGCTATGATCAGCTGTAAGTTATAATACTGTTGTATTTATGTCGTAGTTAACAATGGTTTTAGTAGATTTTGTTTCACACAACATTTTGTATTTAACTTACACACAATGAAGACATGAATATTCAACTTTCACAACATCAACTGTGTTGTGTTACTGCCAATGTAACTTCAATTGTTTATAATAATCGCCAAGTGAGGAAACATAAGGAAAAAAACTCGTCGCGGAATCATAAGCCATGCAGAATAAGTACGAGGGGCACTATTTATATTTTGAGCCTTGGCAACCCTGAATGTTGTAGGTGCCATCTGACATTTCCAATGGAAAGTTTGACATTTTTGACCATAATCTACTTCAAACATCTATGCGTATGAGCCGGAACGTAAACAGCAGTCGACTGCATGGGTGTTTCAAGATGAAGCAAATCCAGAAGGCTCAAAAAAATCGAATTGATGGGTCATCCACCATACAGTCCCGCTTTGGCACCCAATGACTTCTTTTTGTTCCCGAACATCAAGAATAAATTGCGTGGACAACGATTTTCGTTGGCAGAAGAAGCCGTTGATGCCTTCAAAAACCATGTTTGGAGGTGTCTCAAGAAGACTGGAGTAAATGCTTTGACAAATAGTTCAAACGGATACAAAAGTGTATTGATCATAAAAAAGAAAGTTTTGAAAAACAATAAAGCAGTTTTCAATTAGAAATTACTTTGTTTTAATTATTAGACTCAAAATATAAATAGTGCCCCTCATATGTTGTTAGTCTACTTTCTAGAAGTAGATATGAGAATTTAAATGAATAAACATCACAAGTTTGTGCTTCATCTAAAAACAAAATACCTCAAGGCCTCCAGTTTAAACAACTATTCATTACAAATTTGTGCTCCCTTCGTCAACAATACTGTAAAAGTAAAACGATATCATTTTACCTTGTGAGATCACAGATACCCTAAGAAGGTAAATTACCCTGTCCTTGAAGTTACGCATAATTATTTGTCCTTTATTTTAAATTATAATGCATATTCTATGTAGTCATTACAAAAAATCACCTAATTTATTCTGAGTTCAATTTTGAAATAGTAAAATGACTTAGATATTCTTACATTTATGTATTCCATTTCTTGGCAATTGCTGACGATTTTGACATTATTATTAGCCAAGAGAAATGCATCTTCCGTGCAAAGGTTAATTTGGAGTGAGGGATTTTCTCGAAAATCATCCTGTTGGATCTTTAGCAGACGCTGAATATAAATACCAATTTTGGTATTTATCGGGTGTTTAAAAAAATAAGATTTTGTAACAATAATTTGTAGACGAGTGGATAGAGAAAATCATATGCGTCTAATACATAACATTTATTCAATTAATTTTATGCTACAGAGGATACGAGCAAAATTTGAAACAGAAAAAAACTCAACGAACGACTATATCACGCCCAGCGAGCAGTTCAGCAATTAACAAAAGAGGCCAGGACCAAGAGAAGGCAATCAGAAAAGCTGAAGTAATCCAGGAATGAAGGTACAGATGATTATGACCCTGGAATGTACTGAAGTGTGTCAGAATTTTAATGTTCAAACTTTAAATTCAGTTTTCTCGAAACAAAATTTTTGGATACTTATGTACCCTTTTCTAAGAAAATATGGGAATTAGAGAGCTGAAATTTTCAGCACATGTATTCAACACATAGTTAAACTTTCTGAACCACAATCATAATTTTATAGTGTATATTAGTGATATATTAAGAAAGCTACAACATTGGAAATTTTCCTCATTTTTACTTTTTTAACTTTGCAAATAATTTTCTTTTCAATTTCTATTGAACTAATATACATAACTAAATAATTGAGGTTCAGAAGGTAGCTGATTATACTAAGAACAAGCATGCAAAAATGTGATACTGTATTGCAAGTAGTGTCATAGAAAAGGAACATGAATTCACATGTTTTAAGAGTAAATTGTATTATTTTTCTACTGAATGAAATGATTTTTACGGACTCAACTACATAAGCTATCAATTCAAACAACCACTTGAAATAATTTTCATGATTTATAGAATAATTCTTAAAATTCTCAGGTAAAGACATTGAGAACTTTAAGAACAGTGGTAATTTAACATAATTAAGATGTAATTTCCACGTGTTCAGACTACCTTGTCCCCTCAAACATTTGACTATCCGTGTTCCCTTTGCATCTATAACAAAATGTGTAATGTAGCTATTTCTGTAAAGGTTTATATGAATTAAAATGAAGTAGATATAAAAATAAACTTTAGGAAGAATAGTTTGTATACACACTAGTAAACGATAGAGGGTAGAGAAAGGCGTGTGAATGTATCGCATCAGGTTTTTTATTTTGAAATGCTTTTCTTGGCTTCAATACTGGATAGTGAATTTTTGGAAGTGGTAGAGAAATGAAAAAGAAACTCGTATTGTGCCATTATTATACTTAAAGTCAGAAAATATTGTGGTACGTTATCTCGCCAGTGGAAGCAGCTGCGTTCCTCGGAAACGGAAGGTTTACGTGGTGTTGCATACAGAACCACTCCTTGTTAATTGTATCACCCGCCCACACTCGAACCCGGTACATCCATCAACATGTCGCCCCCACACCGTGCACCTTATCTCGCCATCTCATAGGCCTTCCTAGATATCTTCTGCACCGTTACCATAAATAATGCGTTGAGCAGAGAACACACAAACATGCAACATTTTCTGTAAATATAAAACACCAAAATCTGGGTTAATGCGAACAAACCTGGGCTTACCAATTTATAGAGTCGACTTGCAGCGTGTTCATCCATACGCTGTGAGACCAAGAAAACACACAAGCGTGCAAAAAACAGTTTACTCCTCTCTGTGTATGCTGCGGTCACATGTTTTACACAGAACAGGACAACGAACTTTGACAGGAAACTATTCTAACAACAGCTAATTACTTTTTCTACCACGCACAGAACTCGATATCGAAATTTCACCGCAAATACATGTTTTGAAGCCCCTGAATAATGAAAAGCATTTTTAGAAAAGGTCGATGTGTGTGTTTATGTGACTTGAACACCATAACTAAAAAACGAAAAGTCGGATAATCACCAACAAAACTGATATTTAAGTTCAGTACTAAAGACGAGAATTTCATGCACTATAAAATCCCAAAATATGCCTGCATTCATGCACTATCAAACTACAATACATGCACAATAAAGTGAAAAATACATTAAAACGTTCACTATCATTTTTGTTCCCAATTCACTGATGCATTTGTATTTTTGCAGAGTTAACAAATAACAACATTTTTAAATTTGTTACTTTTACTCGTATAGTAAATAGGGGAAGTACTGCCTTACACCCAAAAATTCGATATCGAGATTTCACCGGAAATACATATTTGTGGCGCCCAGAATAAAAAAAGGCATTTTTAGAAAAAACTCCGCGTGTGTGTCTGTGTGTCAGATAAATACCATACTTGGTATTTGAGTTCAGTATCTTTCAAAGATGCGACACGAAGAATTTCAAGGAAATCCCGCCATACCAGACTGCCCTTTACATGGAACATTTTTCGAAAATTTTAATTTTTTCAAAAATGGTTCTAACGATTTTGATTATAATATCATAGGTTTTAGAGTGTCATGGCAAATGAAATGTATATTATTGATTTTCTGGAAATGCCCCAAAAGTACTCTTCATTCTGAATAAAGTTTGCATAACTGGTAAACCGTAAGAGATAGATAAACTTTTACTACACAAAAAATGTAGATCGCGTTAAAATACACAATTTATGTCATATTCATTTTTGTTGTTGAGTGAACCGTTTTCGAGAAATTGCTTGTTATTCCCTTAAATTTTACAATACTTATACTTTTTCTCATATTCGGCATTCATTTTTTGTCCTGGTAATGCAAAGAGAACGGAATACTCCACATAGCAACCAGCTCTTAAAACATTTGACTATCGCTTAAATCCTAGCAACTCCCCTTGCACCTACAAAAAAAATTAGCAATAAGATTAACATCTCAATTAACATGAAGCATATGGAGAATAAGCGTTTGTAAAATAGTTTGTACAAGAGTAGAGAAAGTCATGTGAGTATAACGCATCAGATTTTTTCTTTAAGATTCCTACGCTTATCAGTTAAAATATATTTGTGGGCAGAAAATGACTTCTCTACATCACAGATTTTGGAACATAAACGAGGAACAAGTACCATAGAAAACTTTGGGAACAAGAATAGCTTACCTCTTTACTACAACAATCACAGAATACAACATCCCCAAGTGAATAAATAAAATCCTCTGGTTTTATCACTATGCAACGAGTATCTACACTTCTGGTACTTTTAATTGGAGGTATATTACCACACGCAATCAAAATAACACGGACATTTACCACTTACAAGTTCACACACACACACACACACACACACACACACACACACACACACATACTGCGAAAACAGGTTAGCAAGACAGACGTGTTAATCACAAGCCAGCTTCTTTCAGTCATTGAGCGTCTCATTAATGCCTTATCTACCAATCAGACTCGAAGTTAACCGATAGTTTTAAAAACATGGTGCTCAGAAATTAGTAGCTGGTGGGTTCTTTCTCCTATATTCTTTTGTTTATCTCTGCTTCGATTCCACTAGGGATCTAGGAAGTCTATTGTTATGTATTTTCTTGTTCACTATTAGCGGTAGGTACAAACTGTAAAAATTGGAAGATTTGGTGATCTTCAGAATATAAAAGAGGTGGTACAAGATCTAACGTATCGTAATATGAGATGAAACAACTAAGTCACTTCAGTGATTGCGCTGAAATTACAACAAAATATTTATGTGTAGCACTCACACAACATTCTCTAATCTTGTACAAACTATTTTTACAAAAGTTTATTCTCCATCTACTTCATGTTAATCGAGATATCGAGATGTTAATCTTATTACTAATTCTCTTATAGATGCAAGGGGAGTTGGTAGGCTTTAAGCGATAGTCAAATATTTTAAGATCTGGTTGCTATGTGCAGTATTCTAATCTCTTTGCATTACCAGGACAAAAAAAGAAACGAATAACGAATTCCCATTTGAGAAAAAGTATAAATATAGCAAAATTCATACAAATAACAAGGAATATCTTGGAAATGGTTCACTCTACAAAAAAATCTGATGTGTTACACTCACATGACTTTCTCTACTCTTGTACAAACTAGTTTTACAAACGCTTATTCTCCATATGCTTCATGTTAATCGAGATGTTAATCTTATTGCTAATTTTCTTGTAGATGCAAGGGGAATGGGTAGGCTTTAAGCAATAGTCAAATATTTTAAGAGGTAGTTACTATGTGGAGCATTCCATTCTCTTTGCATTACCAGGACAAAAAAAAATGAATAACGAATTCCCATTGGAGAAAAAGTATAAATATTGGAAAATTTAAGGGAATAACAAGCAATTATCTCGAAAATGGTTCACTCAAAAAAAATGTATATGACTTAAATTGTGTATTTTAACGCGATCTACATTTTTTGTGTAGTAAAATTTTGTCTATCTCTTATGGTTTACCAGTTATACAAAAGTCATTCAGAATGAAGAAGACTTTTGGAGACATTCCCAGAAAATTTATAATATACATTTCATTTGCCATGAAAACATCTTAAACATATGATATGTTAAACAAAATCTTTAGAGCCATTTTTTTGAAAAACATTTTCGAAAAATTTTCCATGTAAAAGGGTGGTCTGGGTCGGAATATTTTCTTGAAAATCTTCATGTTGCGTCTTTTAAAGATACTGAACCTAAATACTAAGTTTGGTATTTATCCGATTTTTTTTGTTTTTGAGTTATACTGTTCACACACACACACACGGACTTTTTTCTAAAAAAAATTTTGGATTCAGGGTGCCTAAAAACATGTATTTCCGGTGAAATCTCGGTATCGAATTTTTGGGTGGAGTGCAATACTTCCCCTACTTACTATACGTAGTAGAGAGAGTAAAAATTGAAATAGAAATCATATCAATATCAATGTATATCTCCTACGTACTGAACGCCACAACAGAATATATTTGATGTAAATTGTGTATTCTAACGAGATATTCATTTTTCGCGTAGTAAGGTCTTGTGTATCCCTTATGGTTTACCAATTATACAAAACTCTTTCTGAATGTAGAGGACTACACAGTTATTTCTAAAAAAAAATCCAAACTATACATTTTATTAGTCGTGCAAATATCTTAAATTCCTATAGGATATTTTAATAAAAATTGTTACAGCCTGTTTGAGAAGAACAAAAATAATGAAAATATTACTATGTAAATGGTAATTTATGGAGGAGGGATTTTCTTGAAAAATCTTCTGTCGCATCTTTGGAAAATTCTCAACTCGAATACGAAGGTATTTAACCGACATTTCGTTTTGGAGTTATGTTGTTGATATACAGACAGCATTGCTAGCTAAAAGAACCTCTGAAAGCACTTAAGATATGCGTACGTAATTGACTGAAACTGGACGGGGCAAAATAAATACACTATTTTTATTGCCATTAAAAGTGGAATGCAATCTAGTGCGGTAGCCGAAGCAGAATTAAACATTTTATCGACTCACTTCTACGTCAGTTCTCTTTGTGCATGTGCATGCAGAACCTGGTCCGTACGATTAGACCTGAACAAATAGACTGATTGTCTTCATCAAATCCAATAAGTAATAAGATACCAAAGCATCGTAGGATATACACAACGTGATCAAAAGTATCCGGAAACCTGGCTGAAAATGACGTACAAGTTCGTGGCGCCTCCATCGGTAGTGCTGGAAGTCAATATGGTGTTGGCCCACCCTTAGCCTTGATGACAGCGTTCACTCTCGCAGGCATACTTTCAATCAGGTGATGGAACATTTCTTGGAGAATGGCAGCCCATTCTTCACGGAGTGCAGAACTGAGGAGAGGTATGGATGTAGGTCGGTGAGGCCTGGCACGAAGTCGGCGTTCCAAAACATCCCAAAGGTATTCTATAGGATTCAAGTCAGGACTCTGTGCAGGCCAGTCCATTATAGCGATGTTGTTGTCGTGTAACCACTCCGTCACAGCCCGTGTAGTATAAACAGGTGCTCGATCATGTTGAAAGATGCAATCGCCATTCCCGAATTGCTCTTCAACAGTGGGAAGTAGGGAAGGTGCTTAAAATATCAATTTAGGTCTGCACTGTGATCTTGCCACGCAAAATAACAAGGGGTGCAAACCCCCTCCAGGAAAAACACGACCACATCATAACACCACCACCTCCGAATTTCACTGTTGGCACTACATACGCTGGCAGACGACGTTCACCGTGCATTCGCCATACCCACACCCTGCCATCGGATCACCACATTGTGTACCTTGATTCGCCACTCCACACAATGTTTTGCCACTGTTCAATCGTGTAATGTTGACGCTCCTTACACCAAGCAAGGCGTCGTTTGGCATCTTCCTGCGTGATGTGTGGCTTATGAGCAGCCGCTCGACCATGGAATCCAAGGTTTCTCACCTCACGCCTAACTGTCTAGTACTTAGAGTGGATCCTGATGCAGTTTGGAATTCCTGTGTGATGGTCTGGATAGATGTCTGCCTATTACTCTTTACGATCCTCTTCAAATGTCGGCGGTCTTCGACAGTCAACAGACGAGGTCGGCCTGTACGCTTTTGTGCTGTACATGTCCCTTCACGTTTCCACTTCACTATCACATCAGAAACATTGGACCTAGGGATGTTTAGGAGTGTGGAAATCTCGCGTACAGACTTCTGACACAAGTGACACCCAATCACCTGACCACGTTCGAAGTCCGTGAATTCCACGGAGCGTCTCATTCTGCTGTTTCGCGTTGTCTAATGACTACTGAGGTCGTCGATAATGAGTACCAGGGAGTAGGTGGCAGCACAATGCACCTAAGATGAAAAACGTATGTTTTGGGGGGTGTCCGGATACTTTTGATTACATAGTGTATTTACAAGACAAATAAAATGCCTAATTTGAATTTTCTGGTAAAAGCCAGAAAATTCCTTTCATTCAGAATAAATTTTCTATAAATTCTATAATTTATATACCTATAAGGAATTACAAAATATTTTCTTTACATAATATGCATATCTCTTAGGATACTTCTTTCAAATGTTGTGGCATCACTCATTTCCAAGATATTCGTTCTTATTGATAGGATTTTTTTCAATATTTCACCATTTTTTGAAAGTGCTAAGCCACCATTGTTTTGTTTCCCGCGATGTCAAGCAAACAGTATGAAATTTCAAAGCCAACTTATAGCAACCAACGTCTTAAACATTTAACTATCACCTCAGTCTTCTGGATCCTTCTTATACCTACAATAAAATCTGCAATAAAAGCATCTCTGCAACATTTATCTCGATTCACATAAAGCAGACAGAAGAATAAATGATAGTAGGTAGAGAAAGAGATGTGAATCTAACACATCAGATTTCTTTTAGTGCGTTTTTATTCGGGGGACCTCAAAATGTGCCTTTCGGTGAAATTTCGATATCGATTTTTTGTTTGGAATGCAATAGATACTTCCTCCGCTACGATGGGTGAGTGATGGAGAAACTAAAAATATTGACACGAGATGTATATATTTAAATATTTTAATTGCATATACCTACCAGGCGGCCCACACAAGCCGTCCTTAGTTGCAGTTAGTTTATGCCGGATAGCGCGGATGTCAAAAGGTTTGCCTAAGCGGAACTACAAAGCGGAGTCTATACCGACAGAGAGGAGACCGATAAATGAAAGACCAATGTTGAAAACGTACACTTTAACTGCTATTACTGGTCCCAAAACTCCTAAAACTGCCTGTTATATGAGATTTTCCGGGTTCGATTCCCGCCTGGGCTCCAGAAAGTTCTCCTTAAATAAAAACATTTCACGGTATGCCCAGGATGTGGTGTTTGAATGTACCTATGTGTTTGAGGGGGGGCTGTTATCGGTTATTTAATAAGCAATTCGTTCATTAACAAGAATGCAGGATTGCCGCTTGACGCAAACCTGAGCCACGTGTTAAGTCATTTAGTTCCATGACAGTTAATCTACAATCAGTACAACTATATGGAACCAATTGGTTAACAAGATTTAACAAAATTCTATTTTTTACTTTCTCCACTACGTATAGTAAGTAGGGGAGTATTGTATTCCACCCAAAAATTCGATACCGAGATTTCACCGGAAATACATGTTTTGAGACCCCTGAATCCAAATAAAGCATTTCTGGAAACGTGTCCGTGTGTGTGTGTGTGTGTGTGTGTGTGTGTGTCTGTGTGTCTTTGAACAGCATAACTCAGAAACGAACAGTCGGATAAACACCAAACTTGGTATTTAGGTTCAGTATCTTCCAGAGATGCGACATGAAGGTTCTCAAGAAAATTCCCCCTCCCCAGATAACCCTTTACATGGAACATTTTTCGAAAATTTTAATTTTCTCAAAAATGGCTCTAACGATTTTGATTAAAATATCATATGTTTAATATATTGTTGTGACAAATAAAATGTATATCTCAAATTTTCTGGGAATGTCTCCAAAAGTATTCTTCATTGTGAACGACTTTTGCATAACTGGTAAACCATAAGAGATAGACAAAATTTTACTACACAAAAAATGTAGTTCGTGTTAAAATACACAATTTATGTCATATACATTTTTTTTGAGTGAACCATTTTCGAGATATTGCTCGTTATTCCCTTAAATTTTCCAATGCTTATACTTTTTCTCAAATTCGTTATTCATTTTTTTTGTCCTGGTAATGCAAAGAGAATGGAATACTTCACATAGCAACCAGCTCTTAAAATATTTGACTATCGCTTAAAGCCTACCAATTCCCCTTGCATCTACAAGAAAATTAGCAATAAGATTAACATTTCGATATCTCGATTAACATGAAGCATATGGAGAATAAGCGTTTGTAAAGATAGTTTGTACAAGAGTAGAGAAAGTCATGTGAGTGTAACTCATCAGATTTTTATTATATTTATGTACCTTTATAAGTGCGTTAGAATTAAATTACTTTCTATTAGTACGATATTCATAATAAGCATATACAAAAACATGCCCGCTCCTTGGTGGACGAATTGCTGTAAGGGTCTCTCATGCCTACGTTCTACCTGGAATGATCCATCATTTCTTAATATCATCTCTGTAGATAAAAAATATTAAAAGCGCGCAGAAGACAGATGCCGCATCTGAAAATGTTCAGAACACAGTCTTCGAACCATCTGCTGCATTTTGGTGCGTCTCCACACATATCGTAAACATATCTCTGTGTTCGTTATTGGTGAACGTTACCTTCTTGTCTGAATGACCTGGCTCTAACTGCAAGCAGGCGACCACGCGACGCTTATCAGTACGAAACTACCACGTAAACACCTACAGACAGCGGTACTACCTCAGTGACCTATCGTTTTGTACCTGCACTACCTCTCTGAACATCAGTGATGCGGCAACTTCTTTTGCACCTATGTATGCGGATAACATAAAACTGGGACGGCTTGTTTGGATCACCTGGTATATATAGGAGTTGTTAAGAAATAGTGATCTAAACTTTGCTTCTTATAACCTTACCCCGCTGCCATGTACCTTTAAATTGTGACGAATGGCAAGCAAGCCCTGTGCAAGGTTAGGCGATAAAGCACTCCGTCATAATGCACATGTTTTCTCATCCTAAGAGATAGGTTTAAACCGACGGATGCTCCTACCGATTTTGATAAGAATTTACATGCATTGCAGATACATTAATTCTCACTACGTTTCCATGGGGAATTGATATCGATTTGAGTACCTACACATTCCGTACTGAATACGATCCGTGTTTCCATATAAAATTCCATACGTATTGAGATCTATTTAAGTACGCAAACTCGACTTATCTTAGCGAAGGACGAACCTGTTAAACATAAATCTTAGTTTATGTTCTATGAGTTAGGCGAAGATTTTGAGGTTAAGTGTACTATGATTTTGTGAAGTTAATATTAAAATGGTAAAAACGGCTCTGCTGTGTCTATTATTGCACTAGCTTCTGACAGGTTTATTGTTCCTTTACGATAGTGTAGCATGAATGACGGACAATGCAAAAGAAACGTAATTTCTTGCGAAAAAGAAATAAAAGACGAGCGATCAGCGTATTGCAGTGAGTACAGTGGAAGTTGTACTCTTTACCGCATTCAATACGGAAAGTGTACTCAAATCGATTTCAATACACCATGGAAACGGGCTATCTGTTACGTAATACCTATATTTGATTCATACGGTTATGAGAAATTCAACTCGACAATTTTGTTCGAACATATTAAACCAGGTTAAGGAGCAATATCAACACACCATATGTACCTTTACGTAACTCAATATTTATATAGTTATTTTGATCTAAAACTGTTTAACGAAATTTACCTCAGGCTAAATGATACACAGGAAATATACAGGGTGGACCATTTAAGTTGAAACTGTACAATATCTCCAAAACTAAGCGTTGTAGAAAGAAATGTCTTGAATAAAAGTTGTTTGATATTATGGGGGAAATTAAATGCCATTAGTTTTGTTTTATTTGGAGGACGTTATGATAGCCATTTTAGGGTCAATTTAATTTTTTTAAATGGGAACCTTCAATTAACGTCAAATTAAATTGACCCTAAAATGAATATCATAACGTCCTCCAAATAAAAGACCACTAATGGCATTTACTTTCCCCCATAAAATAAAGCAACTTTTATTAATGACATTTCTTTCTAAACACTTAGTCTTGGAGATATTGTACAGCCTCAACTTAAATGGTCTACCCTGTATTTAAACGTAAATTGAAACAATGGCTTATTAAGAAGGCATTTTACTGTAATGCAAAAATTTTTCACAACAAGCAGGAATGGCCTTGTTTATTTTAGCCGTATTCCGTATTTTGTAGATTATAACCTATATCAAGTTTTGTTATATGGTTGCACTCAATATAATAAATTTCATTGTGCTATAGGAGATTATTTTGAATATTATGAGTTTTATTTTGAACATACATTGTAAGATTAAAGATTAAGATTAAATATGTGATAACTGTAAATTTTCTTTGCATTTTGACGAAGTCTGTTACATGTATTCATGTTTAATAACAAATAAAGATACTTATATTTAGATTGGATTAAATTGGGTTGCATTCTGTGAGTTCACTAGCAGCCATAAAGGCTTGTGCACATAGAACTTGTCAAGAAAATGTAAAAAAGTTACATATAAACATAAATATTACACAGAATATAAAACATTTGAAATAAAATAGATACATACTATATGCGTGTCAAGGAAATGTACAATATAGTTACATACATACATACATACATACATATTACATAGAATACAGAGCATTTAAAATAAAATAAAGACATATTATATACAAAATGAACAAATCAGGTGTAATTTTGTACAAAATCGAATACCTTCCTACCGTTATAAGCGTAACATTATATTTATAGACAAGAACAGTTATTTTAACTTTCACTAGGCTTCTACCTTTGCTTGTCTCATCATTTTGTTCTATTTGATTTGTAATGCATAGCATTTACTGTCAGTTCTTAATGCACATACATTTAAATAGGTTCATTAATTCTAGAGCAGGCAATTGGGAAACTGTCAATTGCCATTAATATTTACTAATACTACTTACAGAGCTATATATGTATTATCATCAGGATAATTTATCATTCAAATAATCTTGTACAGAATAATATGCTTTTGAGCATAGGTACTCTTTAATAGCAAAGACATTGAAATTGTCAACTTTTCCCTTAAGATCATTAGGAAGAGCATTAAATATTTTTATGGTCTCATAATATACGCCTTTCTGGAAGCAAGAAGGCTTTGCACTGGGATGATGGATGTTACCCTTTTGTCTAGTGTTTATCTCATGAATTTCCATGTTTGTTATACATGTGGTTCGATTGCATACATAGAATTTTAAGATTGAAAATATGTACATGCAGGGTAGGGTTAATATCTTCAGTCTTCTAAAAAGATGTTTGCAAGAGTGTCTGCTATGGGTGCTGGAAATGATTCTTATAACCTTCTTTTGTATGAGGAATATTCGTTTACTTTCTACCGAGTTTATTTGTATAAATATGACGTAAAACAGGGAACTAGCTTGTATCGCGCAACAACCTATTGAAGAGAGCATGGGTAACCTGCTTGTGGAGCAGGCTGTGTTCTGCGGCCCACTCGCTCGACAGCCAGACCTAAATAATGGCACTGATTCCTCGAGTCGTCTCCCACACCAACACAAAACATAATTATCATTGTTTTATTGCAGCCGTTAGTATTACCACGCCCCCTGCTGAATCTCATTGGCTATTCCAAGCAGCTTTGCGTGTCGAGAATGCCGCCCACGAGGTTCGAGAAGACGGTCTGCTCCGAGGATGGCTTCATCTTCATGCTTCTGTCTGTTTCCGGGCGCATCACATGTCTCCCAAATTATCTGGCGTGTAACATTCGCAGGCCTGTGAATTTATATACATGATACCTGTTATACTAAACGGGTCTTAAAAAATTATTTACACTCTTTACTGCTGCTCCTGTAGTAGGCAGACAAAATATTTTATTCCACCAAAAATTCCACACAGAGTTTTCGCTGGAAAGGCATGTTTTGAGGTCCGCTGAATCCAATTTGTTTAGTAAAATATCACAACACAAACGAAATCTCGGATAAATACATTAGACGTCTTCTAAGAATACGACACAAAATCTCTCATGAAAAATGTCCCTAACGATTTTGATTAAAATATCATACATTTAAAGTATTTACATGGTAAATAAAATGCATATCTTGAACTAGCCTATGAACTCCTTTTCATTCAGAATGATTTTTATATAATTGGTAAACTGCAAGGGATACAAAAAATATACATTTCGTAAAAACACGCGTTATGTTAAATGACTTTTTTGTAGCGTTAACTTTTTCCGGGATGTTCTTTGTTATTGGTTTGAATTTACAAATACTTATACGTTTTGACTTTCTCTATCATGTACCTAATGTGTAGGGGAAGTACTGTGTTCCACCTAAGAATTAGATATCGAAATTTCACCGGAAATACACGTTTTGAGACTATCTGAATACAGAAAAAGTTGTGTGTCTCTGAACAGTATAACTAAAAAACGAACAACCCGATAAATACTTAACATAAAGAAAAATCTTCCAATTCGAACTACGATTTACATAGAAAATTTGTCGTAGTGTTTTGTTTTCTCAAAAATGGCTCTAACCATATTGATTACAATGCTGTATGCTTAAGATATTTGTATCACTAATAAAGTGTAGATTTTAAATTTTCTGTGAATGGCCTGTGAAATCATCTTCATTCTGAATGAATTTTGTCTTGTATAACTGGTAAACCTAAGAGATAGATACTTACTTACTAGAAAAAATGTAGAGCCCGTTTAAATTTATATCAAATAAATCTATTGTGGCGTTAACGATACCGCGAAGTAAATTTCTGCGAAAACATCGGTTTTCTATTTTCTATTCTAAAAAAGTACAACTCCTTAGCTTTAAAATGATATACATAACAGGCCATGTTGTACGATTAGTAAGCCCTTTAAATTTGTCTTTTAACCCCTTCAAGCAACCTCACTGAGGTGAGGGGAGTTCGAATGATAATAACAGTAAAGTAAAAAAGGTTTTTGTTTCTTTGGGGTTCGAACCTCTAACCATGTCCCAATGCCTTAAACCGCGCCACCTTCTGAACACATGCTAGTTGCAGCATTGTCTAATCTCATTAACTGTGTAATATTTTGAGTGATTTTTTAAAAATAAAATGTTAAAATGCATTCAATCGAAACCCGTCAGTACCCAACCCTGCCGTCACACCGCTTGCTTTAGTTGGGCCCTCCCCATCCCTTTCCACAGTTTCTATTGAATGCAGAACATAGGTTACCTACTGCTATCGTGCCTCAGATCGCCATAAATCCTGATGTCGAAACTTAGTAGCTTCCAGTTATTTAACAGTTCCACAACCATTGAATATTTGTTCAACTGTGTATGTTGGGACAAAAATTATAAAACAGGTGTGTATGATAGTGTAATTTGTTATAATGAAGGATGTAGTGGTAAGCTCAAAGTTATGTAAAAAATTGGGTATCAAATTTGGTGAAACTATGAAAGCAAAATTATTAAGAAATTATATATTAACGAGGGCAGTCCCAGGTACCCGACCTGACGTATAGATAGCGGTTGTTGTTTGAAACAAATGGCAGCGATAAGAAGTACCACCCTTATAAAGCTTAAGTTTGAAGTTTGACGATGCTACGTTGATTAGTAATTGTTTGGTAGCCATTAATAGTAAACTCTCTCAGCGAATTTGTAAACTTGGATAAAACTGGCCATCGTTATGTGATACAATACTTTAATTTGAAAGGTCTTAGTCCAACTAATATTAAAGCTGAACTAGATTCTACTCTGGGGAAGTCTGCTCCTTCGTTTACACAGTAAAATATTCGGTGGCAGAGTTTAAGCGAGGCCGTACGACTGCCAAGACGAACATCACAGTGGTCGACCAAATGAGGTGACCACTCCAGAAATTCTGAAGAAAGTCCAAAAAATGATATTGGATGACCGTCGACTGAAAGTGCGCGTACTAGCAGACACCGTAGGAATTTAAAAAACTGCTGTACATCGCATACTGACTGAAATTTAGACATGAGAAAGCTGTGCGCAAGATGGTTGCCGCGTTTACTCACAATGGATCAAAAGCAGCGTCGTGAGGATGTTTCAGTCGAGTGTTCGGCGATGTTTTGCTGCAATAAAGCAGAGTTTTTGTGTCGATTCATAACCATGGATGAAACATGGGTCCATCACTTCACACCTGAGACGAAGGAACAGTCAAAATAGTGGATTGAAAGGAGAGAATCGGCTCCAAAGAAGGTAAGATAGTTCCACTTGCAGGCAAGGTCGTGAAGTCAGTTTTTTGGAATGTGTGTGGAATAGTTTTCATTGATTATTTTCACAAAGGAAAAGCAATTAATGGCGAGTACTATGCAAACTTATTGCAGCGTTTGAATGATGAAATCAAGCAAATACGGCCGCATTTAGTGGAAAAGAAACTTTTGTTTCATCAAGACAATGCACCAGTTCACACAGCCATTATCACCATGGCCAAAATCAATGAGTTAAAGCTCGAATTGCTTCCTCATGCACCCTATTCAACAGACTTAGCCCCTCTGATTATTTTCTGTTTCCAAAGTTGAAGAAATTGCTTAGTAGTAAAAGATTTGCCAACAATAAAGAAGTGGAGTTTGCAGTTGATGGCTATTTTGAGAACTCGACGGTTCTCAGTATAAACAGGATATCGAAGCTATTGAACATCGTTGGGAAAAGTGTATCGAGCTGAAAGGAGACTATGTAGAGAAATAAAGATGTTTATTCCCAAAATTGTTGTGTTCTCTTTGTTAGGTTGTGTAGTTCTGGGACAGCCCTCGTGTATACAGCCCAAGAAGAGGAAGAGAGAAGGTGAAAATGACCTCAATGTAGAGGAATATGGAGTTGGCATTTTCTGAAAAAGTCAGTAAATGAGCGTATAAACTAAACTTTCAAATTACATCTCAATTTCCCGTAACTTCATTTTTAACTAAGTCTACCGAAGCTATTGTCACAAAATTTTGTCTGTACATGTATGGTTACATAGTTTAGCTAGTGAACTAGACTTTTTTTTGGGAATATTAAGTTTAACGTGAACAAAAAAAACAACATAAAAATAGGTCTTTTGTGTCATTAGATGTGTAACATTTTCCTTCCCTTCTAATTTTTATGGCATCTAAATTTAATTTAGTTCCAAATCTTAAATTATATGTTAAGTACCACAGAGAAAAGAAAAAGTGACTTTACAACCAACACTTAGGGAGAAAAATTCAGCAGAAGTGTCTTATGCCACTTTTCCGCAAAATCTTTCGGGTGTATCCTAGATATTAATGCAGAAACACTTGTTCTCTAAAACTCCCAAATTTCATTTTAATTAAGCCAATTTTGGCAACAAAAGCTGAAATAGAATTGTATACCTAACTGGGGTTGGCAGAAATGCAATCACTTCCTGGTGTCCTTAATCATTTCCAAGACATTCGTTATTAATGGTTTGAATTTTAGATCGTTTATCATTTTGAAGCGCTAGGTCAGCACTCTTTTGTTTCTCGTGATGTCATGCAAAGAATATGGAATTTCAAAGCCGGCACATAGCCACTCGCGTTTTCAACATTTAACAGTCGCTTCAATCTTCTGTATCCTTCTTGTATTACAACAAAATGTATAATGAAACTATTTCTATAAATGTTTATCTCGATTACATGAAGTAGATAGAAAAATAAGCTTTTGTAGCAACAGTTTATAAAAGAGGTTGGTATAAGAATTAACAATAGTGGGTAGCGAAAGGCATGTGAATGTAACGCATCAGATTTCTGAGTTATGCTGTTCTATCTCTCCGCCACAGACACCTACACAGAGCTTTTGTTCCATGGAATGTCATACGTATATTCCCGGGAAATCCGATATCGAAATTTTGGGAGGAATGCTATAATTAATTCTCTCGCAGGTAAACAGCATAGTAATTAAACATGCTTTCCGAAATTGCACATTCTGTTGTAGCCACATAAATGCATGACGAACGCTAGTATAAACAACAGTAAAGAAAATATCTGGTGGATTTGGTATCGTTTTCTGGGGTCTTTTGAGGCGTGTCCTTCACCTTACCTATCGCGGAGCGTGGTGGCTTGATAACATAGCAATAAGGGGGAAAAAGAGGGGAGGTTGATGCCTTTGCTTTTTCTGGTTTTATTGGAACCAAAAGATGTTTATTATCTCAGAGCCAGTCATGCCGTATACTAGCGAAATTACTCGTGGACGTATCGTGAGTATGTGGGAGGCTGGCCGCACTGTTACAGCAATTGCATAAAAGTGTTTTACAGTAAATTACTGTATAAAAGTATTCCAGGAAAGTGGGCACTTCCTGTGATATTCGTTTACTAAATGCAAATTACTCTTTTGTTATAACTGACTGGTCATGTTTAGAAACTAGAGATAAATATGTAAATGTATATGGTTTACCGAATACGACATACATATTATGGTAATAAAATTGGGTTATATTTTTGTCTATAATCCTGTTGTATTCCTATGATCAGCAATATGTTAGTAAATGTACCTATATTAAACAATATAGTTTGAATTAGAGGGAAAACATGCTGCTTTATTTATTTATTATTTAGTTATGTTTGCTTCTATGCAGCAACAAGCATTGATGCCACTATGAGAATACAGTTCTGCTTATTTTTTGTTATAAAGTATTGCTATGTATTTAATGAATACCATTCAAGCTTTAATTTGAAAATATTCTCACACTGCAAATTCTACATTTTGCTCATCAAGTTTTCCCCTTAGCTTTTAACCCCGATAAGGTATGGGCTACCAATCACGATAGAAGTCTATATGACAAACTGAATGCACTCACTCTACCTCTTTCTCTTTTAGCCAATACGATCGAGAGCGTAAACATATATTTCGTTTCTACGGCATTTTGTAAACTTTGTTGTGGTTATTGGTGCAACTGTTTAGCAAAAGGAGTGGCGCACCCTTGTACCGTGACCTAAAGCAACCAATGAAATGGCCATGGCTTCGCAAGGCCACGTACAACGATAAATAATGTGACGTAGACGCGAGGTGCAGTAAGATTTCCTCTGGCGCTCTTTGTACGACAGTCAAATGTCTAAAAATATTCTGTGTTACATTCACATGACTTTCTCTACCCTCTATCGTTTATTACTGGCTAGACAAACTGTCCTTACTAAAGTTTATTTTTCTATCTAGTACATTTTGATCCAAATAAACCTTTGCAGAAATAACTACATTACACATTTTCTCATAGATACAAAGTGAACAGCGATAGTCAAATGTTTAACAACTGGACGCTATATGCTGGCCTTAAAATTCCGCAACGGCAGGCTGCATTCAAGATAAGTTTTGTGATATGCCTCTATACTTCTCTGTACAAGCTCAGTAATATTTGGAGCATTACAGTTACTCCTCGCTACCCTCATTTTGTATAAATTGTTTCATTCATTTCCACAATTTCATACACATATTGATACATTTGAAAGAATCTCCTGATTTTCTCATTCCGAAGATATTCTCCGAATTTACAAAAGTATCCCATCCAAAACTGGAACTGGTTTTACTTTCTCTACTACGTATAGTAAGTAGGGGAAGTATTGTATTCCACCCAAAAATTCCATACCGAGATTTCACCGGAAATATATGTTTTGAGACCCTAAATCCAAAAAAAAAAAAAAAAACACTTTTAGAAAAACGTCCATGTGTGTGTGTGTGTGTGTCTGTAATAGCATAACTCAAAAACGAAAAGTCGGATAAATACCAAATTTGGTATTTAGGTTCAGTATCTTTCAAAGATGCTACACGAAGATTTTAAAGAAATTCCCCCTCTTCAGATTACCTTTACATGGACATTTTTCGAAAATTTAGATTTTCTCAAAAATGGCTCTAACGATTTTGATTAAAATATTATATATTTAAGATATTTTCATGACAAATAAAATGCATATCTTGAATTTTCTGGGTATGTCCTAAAAATCCCTCTTCTTTTTGAATGGCTTTTGCATACCCGGTAAACCGTAAGAGGTAGACAAACTTTTTCTACAAAAAAAATGTAGAGCTCGTTAAAAACACAATTTACTTCATATACCTACATTTTTTTTTATGGAGTGAACCATTTCAGAGATATTCTTGTTATTTGCTTCAATTTTCCAGTACTTTACTTTTTCTCAAAGGGAATTCGTTATTCGTTTTTTATGTCCTACACATACAAAGAAAACGGAATGCTCCACATAGCAACCAGCTCTTAAAACATTTGACTATCGCTTTAAACCTACCATATTCCCCTTACATCTACAAGAAAATTAGCAATAAGATAGACTCTGCAAATGTTTATCTCGATTAACATGAAGTAGATGGAGAATAAGCGTTTTTAAAAATAGTTTGTACAAGAGTAGAGAAAGGCAAGTGAATGTAACACATCAGATATTTCACTGGTGGATCTAAAGGCAAGTCACGTGGTGTTGGAGCTGCGTTTTGGCATCAAAATCTTAATCCCCATATATCACCGCTGGTCTATTTATTCTGCGTGAAACTGTTTTTATCAAAGCTGCCATGTTTGTAATCAGAAAGAAAAAAATTGAAAAACAGTATCATATTCACAGATGTTAAAAGCGTTCTCTGTAAGTTAATGAACTCTGGCTCTTTGAAAGAAACTGTACCCCTAGAAACCGAAATAAAATATCTTATTTACGAACGTATCCCTATAAAACGTGTTTGACTCCCTGGCCACTCAAACATATCAGGAAATGCCAGATTGGACACATCAGCAAAAGCTGCAGGAGATTAAGGAATCATTTTCAGTATTCAGTACCTATTAACGACGGTCTTAAGCTCATAACGGTTGAAATTGTTCTTAACTGGAGAGCTACGTCCACAAATCCAATAATAATCAGAGCAACACTACCATATTAGGCCATGGTTTAAATACGTCGACATTAATAGACAAGATTTATCTGTATTTTCACGAATGAGGTTGAGAATTGCACAAAGACCCGCTCTTCTACATAGCATTGCTAAAACAGAATCTCCACGCTGTGATTGCGACAGCTATGGTAACTTCGATCATTATCTTTTTGTTTGTGTCAAGCACAATACTAAAACGTTTCAACAGTTTTGCCGGCCCTTGTAGCCGTGGTCGCTCCGGCGCTCCGACAAACTGAGGGTCGCGGGTGCGAGTCCCGCCACGGGCATGAGTGTTTGTGTGTGTATGTGTGTTGCGGAAATAAACAGTATGAAAAATAGTAAAACACAGTAGCATAAACTGGGTACAACAAAGGGAACTTTAAAAAAAAATTATTACAATCACTATACATAATAGATCTTCCTGTTCCTATCAAAGTTAGTAATATGATCCAGCTAAAGTCTTCAAAATTAGGTATATTACAGCGTGTAAGAAAATGTAAAATGAACATTTAAACATCAATTTACCTCTTCATTTCTGGGCATTTAGTTAAAATATGTCTTCAAAGTAAAAAACAATTCAAACCATTAATAACAGATATCTCGGAAATGGTTGATGCCACAAAAAACGTTACTTGAAATAAATTGTGTACTTTAAAGGAATCTACATTTTTTGTGTAGTGAATTTTCGTCTATCACTTTAACGTTTACCTTATAAAAAATTATACAAAATCCCTTCCGAATCAAGAGGACTTTACACGCTATTCCCAGAAAATTTAAGATATATATTTTATTTGTCATAAATATCTTTAATATATGGTATTTTAATCAAAATCCTTAGAAGCATTTTTGAGAAAATCAAACATTTCCAAAAATCGTCTATGTAAAGAGTAGTTTGGAGTAAGGAGGTTTTTCCTGGAAGCCTTTGTGTCGCATTTTTGGAAGTTACTGAAGTTAAATACCAAGTTTGGTGTTTATACGACTTTTCGTTTTTGAGTCATGCTTTTCCTAGACACACGGACACACACAAGGGCATGTTTCCAAACATGCTTTATTTGGATTCAGGGCGCTCAAAATATGTATTTCCGGTGAAATCTCAGTACCTACATAGTAGAGAAGGTTAAGAAGTGATTTAACTCAAATTGGATATTTGGACGAGTTGCGGATATTTCTGCAGCAAATTCCTATTTATTAAAGTTTTCCACTTATACACAATTCTCTAATGATCTAATAAAAATGACGGCGAATGCACAGAAAATTCAAGACATGGTTAAATATTTCTTTTTGTAAATATTTGAAAGCGAGTATTTTTGAGAAAGTAATGTTTAATTTTGTATTTTGTTTGTACAAAGAGTTTTTGTGTAGGTGAAATTTCTAGAAAATCCTGAGTTTACACCCTTGAAAGATGGCTGATTATAGTATGAAATTTATATTCACAGTCTTTGTTTTAGATTTATATTGTTCAGGTACAAATAATTTTTTTCTCAACTAAAAATATATTGTATAGAAGGTAGACGAATATTTTCAATATTGAGATGATTGCAGCAGAAATAGGATTATTGAGGTCCCCTCAATCCGGAAAAGCATTTTCATAAAAACGCCCTTGTGTGTGTGAACGACATAACTCAAATACAAAATGTCAGATAAACAACGAATTTCATATTTAATTTCAGCATCCTTGAAGAAAACCATATAAATCTCTGCAAGTAATCTTCTTCAACCCACACTAGCATTGAATGGAAAGTTTTTCTTGAAAAATGCTGTGTTTAAGATATTTGCATGACAAATAAAATGTGTATCTTAAATTTTTGTATTTTTACGAGTGTGTAACTCCCATTTTTACTGCAGACGGCACCACAGGCGGTGGACACAGATGATACACGAAATGAAATGATAATTGGGATATGAAATTTGGGAAGGAAACGTTACAGGTTTAACTTTACGGTACCTCCCCGGTATTTGACAGTATTGAGGCCTGAGAAAAAGCTGGAAAACAGGATTTGAACTGAATCTACATTCTGAAAGGATTTTGTATAATTGTTATAACAAACAGATCGAAAAAGCTAACTACACAACTATACAGATCACTAGTTATATTGTTAAGACACACTATTTATGGGATTTAACCATTTTCGAGGTACTCTTTGTGTTTGAATTTTCCAATACATACATTTTCGAAGCGCTAAGTCAGTGAAGTCATACAAGCAGTGTGGAATTTCAAAACCATTATATAACGTAGCAATTTTAAAACATTTCATGTGCGTTTTTTGCTGTGTATATAAAACTAAATTATAAAACAAAAAATCTGATGTGTTACACTCATATGACTTATTCTACTCTTGTATAAACTATTTTTAAAAACGCTTATTCTAAGTCTGCTTCGTGTTAATCGAGAAAAACATTTGCAGAAACGTCTTATTGCTAATTTTCTTGTAGGTGCAAGGGGAATATGGTAGGCTTTAAGTGATAGTCAAATGTTTTAACCGCTGGTTGCTATGTGGAGCATTCCATTCTCTTTGTATGTCCAGGACATAAAGAAAACGAATAACGATTTCCCATTTGAGAAAAAGTATAAGTATTGGTAAATTCAAACAAATAACAAAGAATATCAAGGAAATGGTTCACTCGACAAAAAAATGTATATGACAAATTGTGTGTTTTAATGAGATCTACATTTTGTGTAGAAAAATTGTGTTTATCTTTTACGGTTTACCAGTTATGGAAAAGCCATTCAGAAAGAAGAGGACTTTTGGGGACATTCCCAGAAAATTCAAGATACATATATATTTTATTTGTCATGAAAATATCTTAAATATATGATATTTTAATCAAAATTGTTAAAGCCATTTTTGAGAGAATAAAAATTTTCGAAAAATGTTCTATGTAAAAGGTAGTATGGGGTAGGGGGATTTTCTTTAAAATCTTCGTGTCGCATCTTTGAAAGATACTAAACCTAAGTACCAAGTTTGGTATTTATCTGATTTGTCGTTTTTGAGTTTCGCTGTTCACTGACACACACACCGAACTTTTTCTAAAAATGATTTTTTTTTGTATTCATGGGGCCTCAAAACATGTATATCAGGTGAAATCTCGGTATCAAATTTTTCGTTGGAATGCAATATTTTCCCTACTTACTATACGTAGTAGAGAAGTTAAAAAAAATAAAATTAACACTGTATTGCTGTTTATATTACTGTATTGCACATTTACTGTGAAATGTGTTTTGTTTTTATCATATTGCAACTATGGAGTGTTAGTATGAAAATTTTATTAAAGTAATGCTATGATTTAGCAAAAAATAAACGATTTTGACTAGTAATAAATCATGTTTACCCGCAACCATTTAATGTTACTTATCCATCATTATATCACCATGGGAATGAATGAATACACTTATATGCATAGAACAATGCACCCATAGAGACGAAATATGCTCAAAATATGGAAGCAAAGCTTTCCCATGTACGATATCACTCACTCTCTTATGTTCACTTATGTACTACTTCACACTTTAGCCTGGATTCTACTTCAGTATCTGAAGTGACAATTTCTTCAGAATCACTCATTATTTAGAACGATAATCTAGATATATTATTCTATTGTTACCGTAAACAGATTAATATATTACATTAGTTATTTTGTTCCTAGACCAACTTTACTTTAACCAATGGAATAATATTAAGTAGGCTTTGGTTTACATGAATCACACGTATCACAATGATATACTGTTGCTTATCAATCAACGATCGTATCATACACGCAGATAAGGTAAGTAAACATTATTAAATAGTCGAGGATAAAAAATTGTCTGTAACTAGTGCAATGAGCATAATTACCGCTCTCATGTAGTTACAAAACTCGGCTTACGCCTCTTCTTGCAAAATACATTCGAGCGGTAATGAAGCCCATATCCCACTAGTTGCATAAATAACTATTATAATTTTGGTATACAAAAACAATATTTATGATGGTAATTGTAAGTGTACGTTATATTTAAATCAGATATTCAGATAGAACTGGAAGCTGAATGGCAACAGTTTCCATTTGAAACAGACTCTACAGACCCAAACACAAAGGAACAAGAAATTGCATGTTTTGTTTGATTCCGTTCTCTTTTGTAGCCTGTTCTTCCCCGAGTATCAAAACAAACCTCCTGTTGCTATACAGGGGGTTCAGTCATCTACAAGTCGAGCCCAGTCGCTAACATGTTACGTCTCATGCAAATATCAGTCCTAAATGTTACTTCCTTATAATACATTTACATTTCGCATGTTTTGAGGTCCACTTAAGCGTATCGATTGGTGAAAGTTGGACAAAAATGGTAAACATTACGGTTTAGGCTTTGCAACTTATTGTTAAATAGGATTCTCTAGCAATGTTTTCATGTAAATATTTTTTATATTGGAGTGAAAATGAGATACTTGTGTGACGATTTAAATAACCGTAAATGGAGGGCGTGGTGTTGCATGTAAGGTTTTTTTTTATGTTTATAACGGTTTTTTCTACATTTTTAAACTGTTTTTGCAAAATTTAAACTGGTTTTTAAATTATGCCCTTGAAGTAAAAATGTGCAGTATTTTATAAAAACTACATAAGTAGAATATCAGGGTAGTTAATATGAGCGAGTGATCCAGTGTGTTTTTCTCGGTTAAGATATTTTAGACATTTTTCAAACACTTAAAATACTTCTTATGATGAAATTTTTCAGTTAAGAGTGAAACTTATGAAATGCGAGGCGTGTTTTTAAAGTACGTACCGGTAATTTTTTTTAAAAATAACACAATATTATTTTCCAAATGTTTTATTATCATTCATTACCTTACACTACTTCTCCTAATAGCACCGCCGTTATTAAGGCATTTGTTGTAACGAGAAGCCAGTTTTAGTATGCCTTCGTCAAAGAATGATGCCGCATGTAGTGAAAGCGAAGTCTGTACTTCTTGCTTCATAACATTATCCTCGCTGAAGTTATCCACCAAGAAATTTCTTCAGATGAAGAAACAGATGAAAATTGCTTGGTGCCAAATCTGGACTGTAGGGAGGATGGTGGAATTGTTCCCAACCAAGTAATGCGATCAGATCTTGAGCTTGTTTGGCTATGTGTGGCCGGGTATTGGCACTCATTATTGTTTCCCCATAAACCTCACAGAACTGGTGATGAATGTTTGCTGGTGTAACATTTCTCGCATTCAAAAAACGAATCACTGATCTGACTTCACAGTTGGCGGGTCGTCCGATTGTTTTGAATATTTCGAAACGCTCTAATAACAGGAAAACACAGTGACGATCGCTCACAGCTGCGTCGACTGCAGCGGCTTCTTCTTCTTCTTCTTCTTCTTCTTCTTCTTCTTCTTCTTCTTCTTCAGGCATTAGACCTCACGATCTGTTGCACCTCATTGGTCCGACCATCTTTTCTTGGGTCTTCCAACTCCTCTTTCCCCTCTCGGCTTGTACTTTAAAACCTTCTTTGGAATTCTTTCATCACCCATTCTATTAACGTGGTCTTCCCATGTCTGTCTATAATCAGCTATTTTATCTTTTAATTCATATATTTCCAGACGATTACGAATGTCTTTATTGTATAATCTATCTCTTTTTGTGGCTCCTAGACATCCTCTCAAAAATGTCATCTCTACTGTTTGTATCCTACTATGTTTTTGTATCAAGGGCCCAAGTCTCACCCACATGATACCGCCATTGTTTTGTAAAATTTCACTTTTTGTGTAGTAAAATTTTGTCTATCTTTTATGATTTACCAGTTATGCAAAAGTCGTTCACAATGAAGAATACTTTTGTAGACATTCCCAGAAAATTCGAGATATGCATTTCATTTGTCAAAAATATCTTAAACATATGATATTTTAATCAAAATCGTTAGAGCCATTTTTGAGAAAATTAAAATTTTCGAAAAATGTTCTATGTAAAGGGTAATCTGGGGTGGGGGGATTTTCTTGAAAATCTTCGTGTCGCATCTCTGGAAGATACTGAACCTAAATACCAAGTTTGGTGTTTATACGACTGTTCGTTTCTGAGTTATGCTGTTCACAGACACACACACGGACATGTTTCCAAAAATGCTTTTTTTGGATTCAGGGGATCTCAAAACATGTATTTCCGGTGAAATCTCGGTATCGAATTTTTGGGTGGAATACAATACTTCCCCTACTTACTATGCGTAGTAGAGAAAATAAAAATACGCTTCGGAGTTTCTCCAATACATGCTAACTGAAACATGGTATGTAGTTAATAGTGTGAAACAAGTGATGAAGACACAAAGCTCACCAAGGTTTGATAAGTAAGGTATGGTCATCGCAGCCTTCGGATCCCCAAGCGGCGACCTTTGTGCAGTAGCCAAACACTTGTTCCCTACCCTCCCTAACCGCAAGCACCATAAAATCTTAGTGACATCCATGTGCATATGCGCGTTGTTACCAAAATTAAAAATAGTATTTAAAAGCAAAACTTTGCAGGTGATTTCCACATGTACAGAATACAATCATGCAGTTTGTCTGCTTGCTTTACACACAAAATAACTATGTAAATAACTATGAATCGCATAGTAATTACATTTAAGTTGCAAACGCTTTAAAATATAACTGAACTAATGAATGATCTGAACTAATATACTGCGCTACAAGAATAGAAATGCATGTTAACATATCCGAGAGAAACTTAGAAACATGTTCCGAATAAACTATACATTGTTGGACTATCATTAAATAATTAAAATACATAAATATTAATTTATTTTGAAAGGAACTCTTACTCCCAAATCAAAGCATCATTTTTGATTATGCTGTGCGCGGAGCTATGGTAAAAAGTTTTTTATCACTTGTATCACAACAATGTTTTATTAATATAAAGCTAATACAAGAAGTTGTGTATTGTTTAAGGTGTAAGATTTATAAGCATGACATCTTCTGTTTACTTAGATGAATAGCTTTATTATAAAATGCAGGATAAGTAAAAATACGAAGGCAAAAGAAAGAAAATAAAAAAAAAATCTTATGTATTATATTCACAAGATTATCTCTACTCACTCTTCTACAAACTACTTTCACAAAAGCTTATTCTATCTACTTCTTAAATAATAAGATAAAATTTCATTGCACATATCGTTGTAAATATAAGGATACATAGGCTAAAGCGATAGTCAGATTTTTAAAATACAGATGACTATATGATGACTTTGAAATTCCATGCTCTTAGCATGACCACGAGGAAAATACAAACAGAGACTTCCAACTTGTATTTCAAAATTCAAACCAACAACAAAAAATTTCTCGGAAATGGTTAACACAATTTGACCTAAAATTTGTCCTTTACCGAGATTGCATTTTACGCAGAGTAAGATTTTGTCTCTCTCTTAGAATTTACCAGTAATACAACAAGTTGAGAACGAGGAAAATTTTACAAGTTATTCCCAGAATATAAAATTCATGATACAAATTTTATTTTTCCTGCAAATATCTTAAACTTGCGGTATTTTACTAAAAATCGTTAAGCTGTTTTTGAGAAATTCAAAACAATAACAAACATTTTTCCACATAAAAGGTTCTTTTCTACATGTTCTTGAACATTACACATAAAAATCTGGCTTTGCTTATTCAGTTTTTGTAGCCCTTTTCTTCGTGGTCTTGGCATTACTGATATTCGGCAGAGGGTCACTTGCTGGTGCGGCCGGAGGGGCATCAACTTGGTTCGTTTCCCAAGGTCTCCACATCTTAATTAAACTATTAAACGCTAATAACTATTAAACACTGCTAAACTTACAAAACTGCACTAAGTAAAACACTATATAACTTCTCTGAAGAAGTAATATAGAAGCTTAGCTGAACATGGAAGAAAAGCACGAGCGAACAGTCACAGCAGAAATGACATTGCAACAACGCTTTGCTTTGGTGGAGCTGGAGAAAGGACCACGTGTTGTATTTAAGGGATGGGAAGACCCTACTAATCGTTTACTGATGGGTTTATGGTCAGGCTTCAAAGCTTTCCGTTCGCTTTGAAGCCGGTTGGGGAAAGCATGCCCGCGACTAGCATATAAGTGTGTTTTTAGCAAAAGCTGAGACTCACAATTGAACAAAAATTATTTTTTAAAAAGCAAGTAATTTGAAAGTATAATTCTTTGCAACTTTGTTTTCCAGCTCAACAATATTGCTAAATATATATGTACCAAAGTTTACATTTTAATTTTTATACTGACATAAGATGTGGTAAAAGGTTCAAAAAGCTCAGTAGAGTAGATATAGCTTATACCACGGCGGGGGACACCTCGCACACTGCAATCTACATAGATGTATTGTGGCTGCCAGGAGCAAGGGATGAAGTGAAGGAAACACAGGAGGCAACAGGCCGCAGGCAGTCAGGCCACAGAGACGCGCGGATCCAGACCCGTCCCGCTGCTGGAGCTACTTAGAGAGGGTGATAAACGACCCGTATCTGTCCGACACCGCCATACGCCACAAAACCTTGAAGCATACCTGAAATACGAGAAGGAAATGGAATGAAACGGAATAATGGAAAGGAAATAATGTAGATGAGAAACCATCCCAGCATTTGCCTACCGACGAGGGAAAACCACAAAAAAAACCCAAGGTCAGATTGAGCTATCCACGGGAATCGAACATGGGATCTCCTGAATGGGAGTCAACTCGCTCGGTGATCACTAGAGTACTTTGGGTTTTGGAATGTCCACAGATCGGTCCCTTTAACCGCTCGTTAAACATTTAAGAAAAGTTGTAACGTAAAGTTAAATGATAACCAGATTTTGTAAATAAGCCCGCCATATTTGAAGTAAGCTAGGTATAAAACTGCAATGAAATATATACGTAATTGATCTGTAGACTGCAAGGAGGAAATAAATGATAGGTTCTTTGTTTTTATTTAATTTTTATTATCATTGCTACCATAATGGAATCCAGGGCAGTGACAGAAGCGCTGTTAAGTGGAGATACAATGGCTAAAATTACCTCAAAATTATTTTTTTTCACAGTCCTTTAAAATGCAATTTGTTCTATAACTTGATATGCGTCTTAAAATTCTACGTACAAAGATTTAATTTAGAAATAGTTATTTAAAAACGGTATACTGCATGAGCCATTTTGGAGCGGAGAGGTAAATTTCAACTTGGGAATGTTTTGCTCTACAAGTTGGCACGCATGCTAAATATAACATTCCGTGTGTCCAAATCATGTGGTTTCTTTCTCCGCAAACAACATATGTTTATTTTCTACACTTTAAACACCTTTTTTCTGTAAATAGCACTTATAATATAAATCACCCGTTTTGTCAGAAACTATTGAATATAGATAGGTGACATTTTAGGATGATAAAACCAATACCATAATGCTATTGTAGATTTACCTTATTATAAATAAAATGGTTCATGTTTTAAAAAATCCTGATAATTGTAACGAAAGAATTAAATAATTAAGAAAACACCCGTATCTTTCTTAATAATCTAATAGTTATATAAAAGTAGATCAGTAAACTTAGAAGACATGCATCTGCATGCTATAACAAATTTCAGTCTGGTATGTTAAATTGTTTTAGATGTAGTGGGTCATGAATTTAGCAGATTTAACGTTGGTGGGATAATGTTTTTAATCTCCTCTTAACGTTTTTATAGCTAGTCTCCTCTGCCAAACAGCTACTGTGTGATGTAATGGTTAGTGCTTTCACTTGTCATGCGGGGCACTGAGGTTGGGCATCATAATAAATGTTACAATTTTAAATTATCTTATTAAGCCTTAAATGTATTAAACGTATGCTTACTTTCTCTACTACGTATAGAAACAAAAGGAATTGACGTTTTCCAACCAAAAATACGATCGAGATTTCATCCAAAAACATAAGTTTTGATACACCCTGAACCCAAAAAGGGCAAACTCTCCGCTGTGTGTGTGTGTGTGTGTGTGTGTGTATGTGTGTGTGTGTCTGTAAGCAACATAACTCAAAAACGAAAAGTCGGTTAAGTACGAAGCATCTTCGAAGGATACGACACAAGACATGTAAAACCCCTGCTCCAAAATACCTTTTATAGGGAAAGCGTTTCTTTATTTTTTATTTTCTCAAACATTTCTGCAATGATTTTTATTAAAAGAGCATATGTTTAAGATATTTTGATTATAAATGAAGTGTATATCTTGAAATTTCTGTGAATAGCCTGTAAATGCTTTTCCATAACTGATAAAACCGTAAGAAATAGACAATATTTTACTACATAAAATTATTGCGGTGTTAACTATTTTAAATTTTTTTCCCCTCCTAGTTCCACAAACAAAACGATATCTAAAAATCATAACATAGCGACTCGTTTTTAAAGGATTTGACTATCGCTTAAAGCCTACCATATTCCCCTATTCCATTATACCTACAAAGGAAATATGTAATAACTTGATTTCTGCAAATGTTTAGCTCGATTAATACGAAGTAAATGGAAGAATAAGCTTTTATAACAATTTTTGTTGAAGGGTAGAAAAAGTTATGTGAAAATAACACATCAGAGTTTTTATTATCTGCAACACCATTGAAATATATAACTACACTTTTTGTTTTAAATTTATTGCTATTAACTGAGAGTTTTTAAACATTTCAAATCCATTGGTATGCGGTTTTCGGGGCATCCTTAAGATATCTTTGCAAATTAAAACAATGGAAAACCTATCATTAAAAGTAAATAAACCCTAAAGGGAATCTCACATGTCCAAAACATTCTATCACGCAACATAGTAGTAAAACCCCACTCGTGTAGATAGACATGCAAAATGCAAACTGATGTATACAACGTAACAAGATTATAGGCTTGTTTAAATGACAAGAGGTGTTAAATATACAATGTTAACAAATGCTAAGCGGATATTCATGGATGTAATTTGTTTGCAATCGACAGAAATTTAGGAGTAGTTTATGTGGGGAGTCTGCTAATAATATTCCGAAAATGTCACATTGAAATTTTTTCTTTTTGAGCCTATATAGTTCCTCAATATGTGTATTTCAGATGTGGAGAAAATAATTCTTTCTCTACTTACTATAGGAGGGTGGTAAAAAATGAACTTACACAGGCTGAGGCGATAGTAAAAAGTTTTAAAAAGTAGGTTACTATGTGGCTGTTTTGATTTTGTATATTCTTTACATGACCTATACATAAACAAAAAGAATGATTACTTAGTACTTTTAAGATATTTATGGCTTAAAATATGCAAATATTTGCGGAATATCTGGTAAATGGATAATGCCAAAATTATTGGTAATAAATATAAGTTGCATATTTTAAAGTTTCCTGTAGTAAGGTTCTGTCTATCTCATCGTTTACTGGCTATAAACATTTAATCAGAATGTAGCACATCTTCAATTTACCCCCCCCCCAAAAAATTGAAGATATACATGTTAATACTTTCTCTACTACGTACTTACAGTAAGAAGAAGAAGAATAGGTATTTCACTCAAAAACTCGATATAGAGATTTCACCTGAAATGCATGGGTTGTCTCCTGACGACCCCAAAAACATTTTAGAAAAAGATTCGCGTGAGTGCGCGCGCGCGCCTGTGTGTGTGTGTGTGTGTGTGTGTGTGTGTGTGTGTGTGTGTCTTTTAACAACACATTTCTAAAACGATAAATACATAAACACCAAACTTGGTATTTAAGTACAGCATTTTCCAAAGATGCCACACAAATATTTTCAGGAGCATCCCCCACCCTAAAAAACTACCTTTTACATAAAGAATATGTCATCTTTTATTTTATTTAAAGTGATAATAACAATTTTTATTAGAATATCGTATGTTTAAGAAATTTACATTACTGCTAAACTGTATACCTATGAACTCTCTAAAACACACAATTTATTTCCAATAACTTTTTCAGTGGAATCAGCCATTCGCGAGTTATCCGTTATCATTTGTTTGAATTTTTCAACACTTCCAATTTTTAAAGTACTGTTGCTACTCAGTTGTTTCCCGCGATGTCATGCAAAGAGTATAGAGTTTCAAGACCAGCATATAGCAACACGACTATCGATTTGGTTTTCTTATCTCTCCTTGAACGTAAAATGAAATGTATAAATGAAATTTCTTCTGCAAAGGTTTATTTTTATTAACATGTAGATATAAAAGAATAGCAGAGAGTTTACATTCACATCACTTTCTACCTTATATCGTTCATTACTGGGTATACAAATTATTCTTACAAAAGTTTATTTTTCTGTCTACTACATTTTAATCCAAATAAACCTTTACAGAAATAGCTATATTACACATTTCGTTATAGATACAAAGCGAACAGCGATAGTCAAATGTTTAACAACTGGACGATATATGCTGCCTTAAAATTCCATATTATTTCATGACATCACGAGAAACAACTGAATGTTGAAAGGATTTTAAACAATGACAGAGTACTGAACAGTTTAAACCATTAATAACTGTTACCTCGGAAATGGCTTATGCCAGAGAAAAAATTTATTTGAAATAAATTGTGTGTTTTAAAGAGATCTACATTATTTCAGTATCGATTAACGTTTACCAGTTATATATAAGATTATATAAAATTCCTTCCGATTAACAAGACTATTCCCATAAAATTCAATATATGGGTTATTTGTCGTGTAAATATATTTAATATATTATTTTAATAAAAATCATTAGAGCTATTTTTGAGATAATAAAAAGACTTCCAAAAATGTTCCAGGTAAAGGTTAATTTGGGGTGAGGGGATTTCCTTGAAAATCTCCGTGTCGCGGCTTTGAAAGATACTGAACTTAAACATCAAGTTTATATTTATCCAATTCTTCGTTTTTGAGTTATATTGTTCACAGATGCGCATACACACACACATTTAACTTTTTCTAAAACTTTTTTGTATTCAGATGGCCTCAAAACATGTATTTCTGGTGAAATCTCATTATGAAATTTTTAGGTGGATTGCAATACCCTCTCTACCCATTATATAAGTGATAAAAAGCTATTGTAAGAATATCTCCAAAAATTATTCGTAAAAATAAACGATGATGGGTAGAGAAAGTTGTGTGAATGCGACATAATATTGTTTTTATCTCGTGGTCATGCGAAGAGCGTGGAATTTCCAAATCATCACATTGCGACACCTTTTTAAACATCTGACTATCGCTTTACCTACTGTATTCTTATACCTACAACGAAACGTGTGAATGTGTATTGAAAGCTTATCTCGATCAACGAGGAGTAGAGTGAGTAGAGAAAGTGGTGTGAACGGTGCTGTTTGCTGTGTCGCAGCACCCTGTATTCACGTACGTCGATAGAAGGATGAGGGGGTAGAAGGCTGTTCCAGGAACGCGTATATACGAAACAGTGACAAAAGGGCAAAGAAGAACATTTATTTTAACTTCAGGGGGTCGTCTGCCAAAGGGAGAAAAAACACCTGCGTGACCCTTCCCTGGAACATAAGCGATGATGACAAGGGTACGAAAATCCTTAAACTGGCGGAGATAGCATCGAGTCGCTGATTGCTTCATTCTTGTGCGAGCCGCAGCTGGGGATGCAGTCAATTTGTGTCAAGTGGGGCTCGAGTGGCTATATCCTGCCCCCATTGTCTTTACATTACCAGCACCCCAAATAATACGTTTCATGTCCATGCGCCTCTTAAAACAAATACTGCCACAATTGCCCATCAGCAATGTGAAACCCAGTAGCGTTAAACGTGGCATATACATGGAATACTAACAAATCTGATGTGTTGCACTCACGTGACTTTCTCTACTCTTGTACAAATTATTTCTACAAACGCTTATTCTCCATCTACTTCATGTTAATCGAGATGTTAATCTTATTGCTAATTTTCTTGTAGATGCAAGGGGAATATGGTAGGCTTTAAGCGATAGTCAAATGTTTTAAGAGCTGGTTGCTATGTGGAGTATTGCATGTCCAGGACATAAAAAAACGAATAACGAATTCCCATTTGAGAAAAAGTATAAGTATTGGAAAATTCAAACAAATAGTTGTGTGTTTCAACGAGATCTACATTTTTTGGCAGTAAGATTTTGTGTATCTCTTACGGTTTACCAGTTATACAAAAGTCATTCATAACGAAGAGGACTTTTAGGGACATTCCCAGAAAATTCAAGATATACATTTCATTTGCCATGAAAATATCTTAAAGATATGATATTTTAATCAAAATCGTTAAAGCCATTTTTGAGAAAATACAAATTTTCGAAAAATGTTCCATGTAAAGGATAGTCTGGGGTGCAGGATTTTCTTGAAAATCCTTGCGTCTCATCCTTGTAAGATAGGTGCTAAATTCAAATACCGATTTTGGCATTTACGACTTTTCCTTTTTGAAAAAAATAAATTGAATTTTATTTATGGACGCTGTTTAACTGCTGTGGTGCTTAGCGTCCCATTTTATATTGGGCGTGTAATAAGACCGGAACTTTTGCTCAGAGGCCTCTTTATCAGGCTTGAGGTTCTTTTACGTGCGGTAAATCTGCGACACGGGATCACGGGATTTACTTCCCTTCTGAAAGAACCCATGCTAAGGATTTTTACACCCGAAAAAAATCCGGATTTGAACCGGGGACCTCGGTAACTAGATTTCGTTTTTGAGTTATGTTATTCACAAATAGACAGACGGACACGTTTCCAAAAATGCTTTCTTTGGATCCTTGGTACATCTTCTCGCTTATTATTCTACTACTTGTTAATCCAGGTAATCTTTCAATTCACAATTACACATTTCGTTGTACGGAGCAACAGGTACAGCGATAGTCACATTTCATTAAGGCGTGTCGCAAAGTGATGGCTTTGAAAGTTCATCCTCTTTGGATGATGACCGCGAGAAAAATCTCGGAAAGAATCACTCCCCCTCCCCCGCGCCAAATAAAATTGACACTTGTATGCTTTAACGAGATCTACATTTTTTATGTAGTAAAATTTTGTCTATCTCTTACGGTTTACCAGTTTTGCAAGGGTCATTCAGAATGAAGAGGACTTCAGAGACTATTCCCAGAAAATTCAATATATACATTTTATTTGTCATAAAAATATCTTAAACATTTGGTATTCTAATGAAAATCATTGGTGCCATTTTTTAGAAAATAAAATATTCCGTATAAAGGGTGGTTGGGGTAAGCGATTTTTTTGAAAATCCTCGTGTGGCTCCTTGGAAGATGTTGATCTTAAATACTAAGTTTGATATTTAACCACTTTTCGTTTTTGAGCTATACTGTTTATAGACACACCCACACAACAGACCATTTTTAAGTGCTTTTCTGAGTTCATGGGCCTCAAAACATGTATTTTCGGTTAAATATCAATACTTTTGTGAGTACATGGTAGAGAAAGTTAAAAGAAGACACGTATGACAGTAATTACGTCGAAAAAGTAGATGGAGGTATTATTTAATTAATATAGAACGCTTCAGAGTGCAGTTTAATCTTAAAATAGTTGAGTACTGTTTTATCAAATACTATTAAATAACTCAACCTTGTGTAAAGGTCAAGAATCAAAGAAGTCATGTTAAGCTTTAAGATGGTCAATGAAAATGTATTTTATTACAAGTAATTATCAACTGCAAGTTATAAAACTACGTATTTGTGTCGTAGTTTAGTAGATTGTATTTCACAGAACATTTTGTATTCAGTAAGTGTCCAATCTTATCAACGGCAACAGCTGTGTCCTGTTACTGCCAATGTAACTTCAGCTGTTTATAATAATCATCAAATGGGGAAACATAAGCAAAAAAGCTCATCTCACAAAACCATAAACTATGCGAACTCTGACAGTCTGCCTTCTAGAAATACAGGATGAGCCAAAAGACTCCGAACCGCCTGCGCGGTGTTTTTCCTGTCTCGTCCTCAGCGCTCGTTGCCGTCTGCAGCTATGAGAGAAAGGTGCGGATGAAATCATACAACATTTCTAAAACTACTTTTAAAGGCTTTATTTACCAACTTTATGAAAGGAGATGCTGAAACTGGCCACCGTCGTTGTCCGTACATTTTTGGCATCTCTTTAGGAAACTATCCATCATGTAGTTTTTGGGGGGAATTTTCCAAACGATGACCGATATCGTCTAATGTTTCTTCGTTAAGAACCGAACGCCGTCTTTTAGATTTCTTAGCCTGAACACTTCCTGAGGCCTGAAATTTACTGTAAAGATCATGGATTGTTGTACGGCCTGGAACTTTTACACCTGGAAATATTTCTGCAAATCGTACTTTCACTTCGTGAGCTGACCGAGTTAACACATACGAATCATAAATAAATACACGCTGTGCAGTAGAAAACATATACTGAACTATAATATACTTTGTGACTAAGTACAGGACAGAATAATAACTGAACTACATCACATCACCGTCAACTCAAAACTGCACAGCAAAACCACAACAGCGTGACTTTGTTTATAGCAGCAGTGCGTTATCATTTTTTATCGTATTTCCACACGCCCAGTGGAAAACAAACCGCGCAGCCGGTAATATTCTTCATAAAATACTCCTCAGGGGTAACTTAAAACATAAAGGATACAAGACAAACCCACACACCCTGGAGGAATTAAAACAAAATATCCGCCAGGAAATTTCTCAACGTGAACTACGGCGAGTGATGGATAGTTTCCTACAGAGGCACCAAAAACGAGCGTAGAGCACGCTGACAGGAAAAACACCGGTTCGGAGTCTTTTAGCTCACTCTGTAGATATCTATGAGGTTTTAAGTGAACAAACAGCACAAGTTTGTGATTCATCTAAAACCAAAACACCTCCTGACTGAATATTTACAAGGAGGTTACACAAACACAACGTTTATATAACTGTTTCAGTATACTTTTCTGCTTCATTCGTCAACAAATCTGTTTTGAGATCACAAATACGCTTTAAATATCCCTGTCCCTGAAGAGTCCTTGTAGTGAGTATTACATGCCAACCGCTATAAGCATGGAGCTCAGGTTCTATATATAGCAGTTCGGAGAAAGTTTGTCGACATTTTTCAAATTTGGCTGCAATCTGTACAAAATTACGTAATTATAGCTGAATATATCCAAACCAAGACTGAAGTGTATGTATGTGTGATCAGCATAACCCAGTAACAAAAAGTTGGTGAAATGTATAAAAAAAAAGAAAAAAATCCGTCAACCCCAAACTACCTACTTTACATTGAAAAGTTTTCGTTATTTTTTTATTTTGTCAAAAATGGCTCTAACGATTTGGATTAAAACATATATTTAAGATACTGCATGATGTATATCTTTAATTTTCTGTGAAGTCCTCTTCATTCTGGATGACTTCTGTATAGTTTTAAAACGCGAGAGATAAACAAAATCTTACAATACAGTAATGTATATCTCGTTAAAGCCACAATTTATGTCAATACAACCTTTTATGGCGTTAATGATTTCTGAGCTATTCTTTATTAGCTTGAATGTTCAAATATTTTCACCTTTTTCAAGTGGTAAGTCGCTATTCATTTTTACTTCCTCTACTACGTATAGTAAGTAGGGGAAGTATTGTATTCCACCCAAAAATTCGATACCGAGATTTCACCGGAAATATATGTTTTGAGGCCCCCTGAATCCAAAAAAAGCATATTTGGAAACATGTGTGTGTGTGTGTCTGTGAACAGCATAACTCAGAAACGAACAGTCGGATAAACACCAAACTTGGTATTTAGGTTCAGTATCTTCCAGAGATGCGACACGAAGGTTTTCAAGAAAATCCCCCACCCAAGATTACCCTTTACACGGAACATTTTTCGACAATTTTAATTTTCTCAAAAATGGCTCTAACGATTTTGATTAAAATATCATATATTTAAGATACTTTCATGACAAATAAAATGTATATCTTGAATTTCCTGGGAATGTCTCCAAAAGTATTCTTCATTGTGAACGACTTTTACATAACTGGTAAACCATAAGAGATAGACAAAATTTTACTACACAAAAAATGTAGATCGCGTTAAAATATACAATTTATGTAACATAAATTTTTGTTGTTGAGTGAACCATTTTCGAGATATTGCCTGTTATTCCCTTAAATTTATCAATACTTATTTTCTCAAATAAAACATACCATATTCCCCTTGCATCTACAAGAAAATTAGCAATAAGATTAACATCTCGATTAACATGAAGCATATGGAGAATAAGCGTTTGTAAAAATGGTTTTTACAAGAGTAGAGGAAGTCATGTGAGCGTAACACATCAGATTTTTTTATTAAAGGGTTATTTAAGGTCGTTTTGACTACATGGTCTTATCACGACCTGCTATCATAAAAATACATAATATACCAGAGTTTACAACTGCATAAACATGCAATTAGGTAAACATTTACAGTAAATCAGAGAGTTTTGTATCCATTAGAAACTGTAGCGTCTTCTTGGGCATATTGGGTCTATTAACTGCATTGGGAAGATTGGAAATGTCGGTTTGTTGTGTATATCTACTGTGCTGTGGACAGCCACAGATGCATTGGGAATGTTGTATTACAGAGGCGTATTTACCCTCAGGAGACGCCAGTAAGGTTGCTCTTTTAGCGACCAATGCTTCTCCCCCAACATGAGTCAGACCTCCTCCATTAAGAACAATTCTACTTGAGACTCTCGACACAAGGACGTGGAAAAGACTAACCTCAAGAGGGAAGTGGTTATGTGAATAAGAGGGAGCTCTTTCTTAATTCCCTCTGTCTTTATTCTATTCTACTCAAACATTCTATATCGAGATTTCACACGTTCTCACATCCCAAATATCTTAACATTTTCTCTGAATTGCCCTCTTCATTCTCAAACCATTTTGTGTAGCTGGACCATAAGAGATAGACAACATACAGAACTCTTCAAGGACAGTCCCAGAAGTACGCGACCTGACGTATAGGTAGCGGTTGTTGTTTCAAACAAATGACTATGGTAGAAAGTACAAAGCTTAAGTCTAAAGTTTGACGGTGCTACGTTGTTTAGTAACTGTTTTCCAGCCATCAATAGGGAACACACCCACCGAATTTGTAAACATGGATAAAACTAGTCATCGTTATGTCATACAATACTTTCACTTGAAAGGTCTTAGTCCAACTAATATTAAAGCTGAGCTAGATTCTACTCTGGGGGAGTCTGCTCCATCGTTTACAACAGTAAAATATTGGGTGGCAGAGTTTAAGCGAGGCCGTACGAGCTGCCAAGGTGAACAACGCAGTAGTCGACCAAATGAGGTGACCACGCCAGAAATTGTGAAGAAAATCCACAAAATGGTATTGGATGACCGTCGACTGAAAGTGCGCGTACTAGCAGAAATCGTAGGCATTTCAAAAAGTGCTGTACATCGCATACTGACTGAAAATTTAGACATGAGAAAGCGGTGCGCAAGATGGGTGCCGCGTTTACTCACAATGGAACAAAATCAGCGTCGTGAGGATGTTTCAGTCGAATGTTTGGTGATCTTTCGCTGTAATAAAGCCATGGATGAAATATATGTGTCCATCACTTCACACATGAGACGAAGGAACAGTCAAAACAGTGGATTAAAAGGGGAGAATCGGCTCCAAAGAAGGCGATGACAGTTCCATCTGCAGGCAAGGTCATGGCGTCAGGTTTTTAGGATGCGCATGGGATAATTTTCATTGATTGTCTTCAAAAAGGAAAAGCAATCAATGCGAGTGTTATGTAAACTTATTGCAGCGTTTGAATGATGAAATCAAGTAAACACGGCCGCATTTAGCGAAAAAGAAAATTCTGTTTCATCAAGACAACGCATCAGTTCACACATCCATTATCGCCATGGCCGAAATCAGTGAGTTAAAGTTGGAATTGCTTCCTCATGCACCTATTCGCCAGACTCTGAATATTTTCTGCTTCCAGTGTTGAAGAAATGGCTTGGTGGTAAAAGATTTGCCAACAATAAAGAAGTGGAGTTTGCAGTTGATGGATATTTTGCAGAACTCGACGGTTCTGTATAAACAGGGTATCGAAGCTATTGAACACCACTCGGAAAAGTGTATCGAACTGAAATGAGAGTATATAGAGAAATAAATATGTTTTTTTCCCAAAATGTTTGTGTTTTCATTGTAAGGTCGGGTACTTCTGGGACGGCCCTCGTATGTACAGTAACGTTTTTGTGAGTTTAACAATTTCCGAGATATTTCCTGCTGTTGGTTTCAATTTTCAACACTGTCAAACAAAGAGTATGTATTTCAAAGGCAGTATATAGAAACCCCCTTCTGAAACATCTGATAATCACTTCAGTCTCCTGTACCTATAACGAAATGTGTAATGAAATTATTTGTGCTGGTGTAGAAAGAAAAATAAGCTTCTGTAAGAACAGTACGAGAAGAATGGGCAGAGAAAGCAATGTAAATGTAACACATCCTATTTTTATATTCAATTTCATCATTAAACACACTCAGTCACTCCCATATTCATACTTCCAGAGTCTACGGAGAGTAGAGAATGAAACCAAAATTCCCCTCACAAAGCGGGAATCGAACACGGGAGCTTTGGTCTCAGAAACTACAACTCTGCCAAATTGACCACACAGGCGGTCCAAACTGTTCTAGGTTAGCAATAAGGGACAAGATTACCAACTGCCTATATACCCCGTTGTGCGGTTGGGGTTTTAAATCACGAATATAGTTTTAATAATCCCACTCTTTACTGTTTATACTATTATTTACAATGATTTAGAATTTTTATTTTCTCTACCCCTTATCTTGGGAAGGTACAGAAAGAAGTGAAATTTCACTAGAAATACTTATTTTGAAGTCCTCTAAACTACCATAATTACTTTGAGAAAATGTCCATATGTGATGTGTGCATGGGTGTGTGTGTTGTCTATGAGCAGTATAACTCAAAAATAAAAAATGCAATGAGTATCAAAGTTCGTGTTTAACTAAGAGAAACACAAAAACTACAAAACATGTAGAGCTCGCTGAAATATACGTAGTTTACATATGTCAAATAACTTTTTCTTTAGCATTACCCTTTTTCGAGATATTTGTTGTTACATACTATTTAAGTTTACCCAGGTTGAAGTGTCATGGGACATCTATAAAACACCTTACGTGATCCTTATTTTTCCCACATGGGTTCATTAACAACAAAAACTGACTTACGATATAAGAACAGTTATGTTTTATGCTCCGTATTATTGTGCAGGTAAATAAGTACCTACATGTTGTTCAATTTTAGGTTATTCCTAGCCACAAAAATATATCGTGGATACTAGAATCACTTTTTATGTGAATGTGATGAGTAGAGAAACTTGTGCCACTGTGACGCATTAGATTTTTAAATTCTGTTTTCACTTGCTTGTAATAAGTTTATTATTCTCTTAAATTCTTAATTAATTTCCAAGCGAAAAATATTTATATTCGCGTGGTTGTAACGGAACTTGATGTAAGAGTAACATTAACTTCACACCCAATTCCTAATGAAGTGGTAGATTTTCAGAAAATATATCTTCTTTTGACTTTTCAGTATACTGTGAATAGCACAGCCAAGCAAACATGTTTAATGTAGGAAAGTTAAACGTAGGATAGAAGAGGATTCGACCCAGAGGGGTACTTACACGTCTTTTGTACCTATGCCGCTAATGGGGCGCCCGGGAGGGAGGGATAAGGTGACAAGAGACAGAGGGCGGCCGGATCAGGGAACACGACAGGCAGAGCGCAGGGTCCCTATCATTTACATATTTAAGCTCTCCGGATGGGCACTGTTTCAGCCGCCCCCCCCCCGTGAGTTACAGATCCCCTGGAGGGCTAGGAACCCGGAAACCGCCCCCATTCCGGGGACGAAGGTTTACTCAGAGCATCCTTTTCCGCTGCCATGAAATGAGAATGGAGGAGAAATGGAGGGACAGGAAATTCGGGGATGTAACTATTCTTCCCAGCATTTGCCTAGTAACCCGGGGAACCCCAGAAAAACCCCCATGGGTGAGGAAGGTCGCCGCGGGAGTCAAATCCAGGACCTCGCGAATGCGGGCTACAGTGCCTGATCAGTCCCGCTAAGTTAAACATAACGACATCTAGATCAACAAGAAGACTTTTAAGATTCAGTTACCTGGTTTGCTTTGGGCAAAGAGACATTTTAGGCTTCTTTTTTTTTCAAATCGAGGTGTTCCCAGTTTGAAACAAAATATATCTACTTAATTAAGAAAAAACAATAAATTACATTGTATTAGATAATGCCTATTGTAGTATAATTCAAGTGGCGCGGTGGCCGAGTGGTTAGACCGCTCGCTTCCCACCAAGGCGATCCAGGTTCGATCCCAGGGACTGGCATGTGGGATTTGTGGTGGACAAAACGGCTTCTGGGCGGATTTTCTTCGGATTCTCCAGTTTCCCCCGCCCTTCATCATTCCACCGGTGCTCCATCTTCACCTTTCCTGTCGTTCATCTCTCGCATTTCATCTATCATCTCCTTCGCTCTCATCCGTCGGGCTGATCTCCCACCCTGGCTGTCACTCTCTGATCCAAAGACCCTCAGCTCCCCGACAGGCATGTGACCACAGGCATTGGCTTTAAGTCCTGGGCTGTGTAAGTCCTACGAAGGGGAGAGTAATCAGAGATTGCTTTGCTTTTACAGTAGTTCAAATAAAAATGGAGTACAAGTGTGTGTGTGTGTGCACGCGTGGCTGAGTGATGTCAAAATATATTTAACCGATTTTGATAATTAGTTCCTCATTGAAAACCCTACTGCCGTACTCGAGTAGGCTACTAGTGGATATAGGTACCTAATTTGATCTTAAAATGACTAAAATGCTAAAAAGTATTTAGAAGACCTGGATATTAGACTCCTAGCATGTTGGACTCATAATACAAGGTACGTACTAAGCTGCCTTTGACTTTTCAGTTATTGTTACTTCACACAGAATGTGTGTAAAAACAAAACTGGTTATATTTTATTACAAGCAGTATACACACCTGGCCACGATGTAGCAGCTAAGTCTTGGAGGAATGCTAAGCAAACAGAAGACAGAGCGAAACAAACGACAATCGGATCCTGATTATAACGGTATGATATGTATGTCATTTCATCAAACACTACAAATATGCCTAGCGAAACAGTAACCTTTATTCTAATTCTACGCAAGTATGTAGTGAAGTTTCTGGATATCAAAAGCTTTTGTTGTGATATTATAAACAATGTACACTTAAGTATATAAGATCCGTTCCATCACACAGCTCTGATCTATCCGTGATTGTCTAATGCGCATGCGTTGGTTTGCTACGCGATCACAAGTTTGTTGGAACCATGTGATTAATGCACTTGCTGTTGTTGGAACAACCCTGTAAAGTGAGAGAATTGTGTAACATCAACCTGTATTCGTAATAAAAAACTCAAAATATTATTTCAGGGTTATATGTCAAGTACAAAATATTTAAATTACTGGTTTGGGGGAGGTAGATTCATTGTATCTGCCAATTTCATCCCTCTTTTGTTGAAGTTTGGTATCGGGGGATTATGGTTTCTCTTAAGTAATGTTAACTCGAATCAAAATTGTAATTTCAAATTTAAACGTTTTTATAACGCTCATAGCTTGTATTAAATTATGTTTTTGTTAAAACAAATAAGTTGGATAACACTGTATAGTATCAAAAACTTAAGTGAGAAAGTTAAGTATTTTTTATCGATTGTATCTGATATTACTGATAAAGCTTTTCCACTTACTGTTTGTAATCCTGGGCCTGAGAGGAAAACTATAAATAAAATGTGCTACACTGGCGAACTCAAAGCTTAAAAAGATAAATGTCTCTTTTACGAGTAATTTATACACTCACCATAGAATGACGGAATATAAAGGTACTTTTATTAATCTTAGAAAAGATTACAAGCAACTGTTGAAGATTACCAAGGCCAATTATTTTTCTAAACTTCTTACAAATTCTAAAACTAATTCAAAAACATTATGGTCAGTTATTTCAACTGTATTAAATAGTACCTCACAGAATATTTGTAAAGTTGGTCTAAATGTTGAGGTAATAAATTCTTATTTCCTTAATTTTGTGGACAAAAGTGTTAACATTAAAGGTACCAACATTAATCCTGTTGATTTAATGATCAATACAAATAAGCCAACTAGTATTTTTAAATTTAACCATGTAACGGTAGAGGATGTTTATGCTGTTACATTGGGGCTTAGCAATAGTTCTTGTCTAGAAGTATTTGAGTTAAATTCACAAATTTTAAAGTATGCTGCCTGTTTTATAAGTGAGCCTCTGACACACATCTTCAATATGTGTATTGACAATGGTAATTTTTCGGATTCTTTTAAACTTGTTAAAGTCATTCCCATCAATAAGAAAGGTAGCAGAATTGACTATGCTAATTATAGACCTATAAGTATCATCCCAGTTGGGTCTAAGGTTTTTGAGGTCTTATTAAATAAACAGATAACTCAGTACTTTGAAGAGAACCTTCTGTTTTCTCCCAGTCAATTTTGTTTTAGAACAGGACACGGTACTGCTGATGCTGTAATACGTTTTTTTAAACAAAATTTGGATGCATTTGAAGGTAGTTTTCCATCCCATGGCCGTTTCTTTGATCTAACAAAGGCCTTTGATACAATTTCACACGAAATACTTTTAAAAAAATTAGCCTACTATGGTTTTTATGATATTAGTATAAATTTAGTACGTTCTTACCTAAGTGACAGATATCAGACTACTTATGTTAGTGACAGAAAGAGTAGTTTTAAAAGGATAAAGCATGGTGTCCCGCAGGGCTCAGTACTGGGACCTGTTTTCTTTCTGGTGTATATCAATGATCTTCCGGAAGATATACAAGATGGATGCCTAAAAACGTTTTTATTTGCTCATGATTTAGCATTGAATATATGTTGTAATGACAATGATACTCACACAAGTAAACTTAATGATATAACTTTAAGAGTAAATCACTGGTGTGATTTTAACAGACTAATACTTAATCAAGATAGACTGTGGATCTCAGTTCTGCTGATTCTAATCCTTCAACAGTCAAATTCTTAGGCATTTATCTTGAATCTAAATTAGGGTGGAAATCCCACATAGACTACATCTCAGGGAAACTGAGTAAAGGACTGTTGATGCCTCGTGTACTGAGCCAAACAATAAATAAGAGGTCATTACTGTCAGTGCATTACAGTAATATATACTCCATTTTAAATTATGGTGTCTTACTTTGGGGCAACCATACCTATGCTAATAAGCTTTTTATTTTATAAAAGAGAGCGATAAGAATAGTATGTGCAGTTCCGCCAAAAACACATTGTAAACCACATTTTATTTAACTTGGAGTCCTCACTCTTCCTTGTATATATATATATATATATATATATATTGAATTGTCTATTTACATTAAGAGGAATCTACAACGGTATAATCTGTGTGAAACTGTTCATACTTATCCGACACGAAGTAGTAACAATATTTATTTTGGTAAATGTAAGTATAGTAAAACGCAAAATAGCTTTGAAGTATCATCCATTAATCTATTCAATAGTTTACCGTATAAAATCAAGACACTTACATACAACATTTTTAAAAGACAGATTTTAATGATATTGAAGAAAAATCCTCTCTATAAGGTCCAGGAATTTTATAAGATTGAATTATTGTAATATTTAACATCTGACGTTGCTATACATGTGTAAATGTTTTTAGCAATAAATATCTATCTATCTAATATGAATACTGTGCTGCCGTTATGTATTAAATAATTACGGGATGAAAAAGAACGTAAAAATGTTTAAAATTGCAATTACTCTGTTTATATAAAAGTTTTTAAACTATTTCATAATTATTTAAGCACGAAAATACACTTACAAAACTTCCAGAACTTCAAAAACTGTGAATGTCGGCTGATTTTTCGTCCGTTATAAGCACTACCACAGGAAAGTGTACTTCAAAGGGATGAAGGGGAATACTAGCCATAACAAAATCTGTTTAATCATTTTACGATAATTTAAGACTACAAGAGGGCGTTAAGTGAAACTATGAAGTCGTTATTGGAGATTTGAAAAGCAGCCACCCGTGTCAGCAGCGTAAACAGTTCGTTATGTGCCTACTGAATAAGGGGCAGGGTAATGAAAGAAATAGGAGTATAATTTGAGTTTTGGGAACAGGCCTGCTGAGTGCGAGTCAGATAATTACGTATGTAAGACGCGGCGAAGCATTAAAACCGAAATATCTCCTAGAGCTGTTGAGAAACTATATTCTAGCAGATTAAGACGACACCTGCCCGGTGACCACCCCAAGTATCGTATTGTTAGGAATATCTATTGTTCTGTTTACACAACACCAGCACATAGCATCTCCTGCAAATGTGTGAGGTCCAATTGTCAACGATTTCTCCGCGTTTTTCGAAAGTTTACCAGGGCAATGACGTGGCCACGGAGGAAGAACCGTCCAAGTTCTGTAGCTGGGGTCTTCATAGCCGGTTCGAGTCCTGCAGCTTTAAAGTTCCTTGCTTACATCCTTCATCGCGCTGAGTCCTGCATTCTGGTATTTATAGACATTTTAGAAAATAATACTAAAATCGTATACGTTTAGCAAACTTCACACATAAGCTACTCTTAATTTCTAATGATTTAAAAAAGTTACATCCTTGAATATTCACTTAGCATTTGCTCTATCACCCTTTAAACAATACTAACATAACCAATATAATGTTATTTTATTACATTTCGCAATCCTACCTTTTAGTGCTACATTGTGTGATAGGATGTTTTCTATATTATGACTCCCCAAGATTCTATTTACTTTTAATGGTGGCTTTTGTATTATTTTAATATGTGAGGATATTTTGAGGACTGTCCAGGCTGGCCTTTTCAAGCCCATATCGATGTACCTGAGACGTTTTAAAAACTCTCAGTTCAAGGCAATAAACTTAAAATAAAAGTGTAGTTTTGCCCCTCGTCGAGCTGCAGATAATTAAAAACACGTTTAATCTATTTAAGCCTTAGTAAGATCTATTAACATTTTAATATCTGGGGCTAAATCAAACCGTGCTCACCTTTGTGGCAAGCGAGAGCACAAGCCATTACATCACATAGCAACCGTTTCGAATAGAAGTCTATAAAAACGTTAGCAGCGTTTTGGACACTGCCCTGGATTTCATTATTGTTGTATTTCCCTTCTAATGGCAATAAATAAGACTGAAAAATAGGTATATATTTCCTGTCGTCGGTTTGCAGTCAATTACATATTGCAGTATTTCGGCTAATATTATCTTTCTTTTAGCTAGCAAAATTTCGAAGATTTTAGCCTCGGTTCGGAAATATTCACCTCTTTATGTTAACCGCCCTTCAGACCAAGTTTGTTTAAAATCCGAAATAATGTTTGCGGGCGGATGAACAACGCGACGCTAATAGCGAACGCCCATAAAATGTAAAGAAGTTATGGCAATGTTTATGTTGTAAAAACAGATATATTATTTAATTTCAGAAAACTATTTTATAATGATTCTATAAATTCATAATTATTTTAAAGAGTACTTTAACGTTAAGGTAGTGGAGTGGTATATTATCATATCATATTATTAAACAATTCAACCTTGTGTATAGGTCAAGAATCAAGTAGGTCATGTCAATCGTTGGTTAAGTTTTAAGATGGTCCATAAGTTATAATACTATTGTGTTTGTGTCGTAGTTAACGTTGATTTTAGTTCACTGTGTTTCACATAACATTTAGTATTTAGTTGGTGCAAGGTCTTGCTCGTTTGTTAACAATCACAACTTATCAACAGCAACAGCTGCGACCTCTTACTGCCAATATACTTCATCTGAGGAAACATAACCATAAAGGTAGGTCTCATAGAACCATAAACCATGCGGACCCGGCATGCTGCTAGCCTACCTTCTAAACATAGATATGAGGTTTTAAGTGAAAAACAGCACAAGTTTGTGATTCTTCTAACATCAAAATACCTCTTGAATAGTTACAAGGTGAAGAGAGGAGATGTATTATTTTGTTGCCCCACGTTTAGGTGCCAATTTGAAAAAGTTAATCTTTACGTTATTAGCCCCACGCTTTGGGCGCCAATTTGAAGGAGGGTTGTATTGTAGTTCCACTGTTGGGGAGACAAAACTTGAAGTAGTTGCAGCCCCACGTGCGGTACAAAGTTTCCGGTGGCCTTCGACCCCACGTTTAAAAAATAATCTTTGTAATTTTAATGTTTATTTTAAATATTATATACGTATATTTGCCTCCGCTTAGTCAGTAGTAATTTGTAGAAACACGTATCTCTTAGCAGGGGGTGATGCGGCTAAAGAATGAAAGCTTACAAAAATTATAATTGTTTACTTCACACGATTAAATAACACTTCACTGATATATCCTACTGTAGAGCTGTGAGATTATTATTACTTGTATTTTTTAACACGTAAACTTTATATTATTCAGGCCGTGATGAATTTTATATGTCTCACACTGAATACGTACCCAGCGAACTGCTCAGCAACGTTGCCTTGTAGCATCTGCCGTCTACCGCTTAAAATTTGCACATTTTTACTATATTCAAGTCTGTGATTGGCTAATCCTACTCCAATAGAATACATTTATTTAACTTAAAGCTTTTCAAGTTGGTGATTGGCTATTTATAAACTGTTTTAAATATTACATTATTATTGCTCCAAGAATTATTAGTAGCATTATTAAACTTTCAAATTCATTATTGCCTCAAGGTTACCTCATTGTTAGCAACTTTCAGCTTCTATCCTCACAGTTCCTACATTGTTAAATTACGTAATACATTCGCATAAAATTATTATGCATGTTCACAATAATATAAACATAATACAATGATTGTTATATACATTTTATATATTATATTATACACACATTGCTTTAAGGCGGGCTGTTATTTTTTTACTTTCTCTACTACGTATAGTAAGTAGGGGAAGTATTGTATCCCACCCAAAAATTCGATACCGAGATTTCACCGGAAATACATGTTTTGAGACCCCCTGAATCCAAAAAAAGCATTTTTGGAAACATGTCCGTGTGTGTGTCTGTGTGTGTGTGTGTGTGCGCGCGTGTGTGTGTGTGTGTGTCTGTCTGTCTGTCTGTCTGTGAACAGCATAACTCAGAAACGAACAGTCGGATAAACACCAAACTTGGTATTTACGTTCAGTATCTTCCAAGGATGCGACACGAAGGTTTTCAAGAAAATCCCCCCCACTCCAGATTACCGTTTACATGGAAGATTTTTCGAAAATTTTAATTTTCTCAAAAATGGCTCTAACGATTTTGATTAAAATATCACATGTTTAATATATTTTTATTACAAATAAAATGTATATCTTGAATTTCCTGGGAATGTCTGCAAAAGTATTCTTCATTGTGAACAACTTTTGCATAACTGGTAAACCATAAGAGATAGACAAAATTTTACTACACAAAAAATGTAGATCGCGTTAAAATACATAATTTATGTCATATACATTTTTTTGTTGAGTGAACCATTTTCGAGATATTACTTGTTATTCCCTTAAATTTTTCAATACTTATTTTCTCAAATGGGAATTCGTTATTCATTTTTTTGTCTTGGATATGCAATGAGTATTAATCTGTGGCAAAGGGAATGGTGCTGCACCTAGCAACCAGCTATTAAGAGATAGAGAGTATGTGCTTAAAGGCTACTGTATTTCTATATTGCCCTTGTAAATATATATTCCCCTTACATCTACAAGAAAATTAGCAATAAGATAGAGTCTGCAAATGTTTAACTCGATTAATATGAAGTAGATGGAGAATAAGCGTTTGTATAAATAGTTTGTACAAGAGTAGAGAAAGTCATGTGAGTGTAACACATCAGATTTTTATATTATATAATTAGACTGAAATCATTTAAGTGTTAAAAATACTGCCTCACAGGACGTTACGCAATCACAAAGTCTCTATAGCTGTTTCATTACATTTTTGTGCCCCATTCGTCAGCAATACTTTGAAATTAAAACGTTCTCTGTTATCATATTATGTGTAATCACAGATACCCTTAAGGAAGAAAACTACCCTCTCCTTGAAGTAATATATCTATTTTTGTGTTTTTGTTTTAAATCCTACTAATTACCTAAAAATAATCGTCTATTTTTTGCTTAATCAGAGGACAGAATCGATCTTAACAGATTGTCGAACTTTTAACGAACTTTGACGTCATTAAGCAAGGATCAAGCATGCATAGATTAATATTAAAACAAACATAATAGCACATTATGATATAAGGGTTAAAAATAAAACCACTTTCAACACTGTGGCATATATTATTTTTTAGACAGCGCTCGAATTCATAAAATATTAATATTATGTTGATCATAGAACGCGTTTAGAACGCGGATCTTGAAACAGGAGAAATGACGTTTAGAAAAGCGAGATGTCAGATGTTTTGTTGATTCGCTAACAGTCATTGCCAGTGAAATTATTTTCAACATGTTTTGCCTTACACCAGCCAATGAAGCGATTGAATGCTATATCATATTACTTTCTGGGTTTTTTGGGTAAGTACTTCCAGTGTTATTCTTTCTGGTGCTTCTGTAATTTCATCTGGCCCTTCCATTAGTTTCTTCTGAATTCATAATTTCCGACATTTAATCTTTATGTAAGGCTATAAAAGAATAACATTTTATATCAAAGAAAGCACAAGGCTGCTAACATAACGTATAGATTAACTCTACAACGAATTGCAATAAATTGAAGTATGACGATTTGTATTGTAAACAGATAATGCGAGCGACATGAGAAATTAATCATGTAAAAACACACACTGAAAAGTAAAACCTAATCAAACCAAGTCGAGTTATTAAACATGTGCAAATACAAAGGGTAATTGCCATGTGATTGGACTTGAAACCAAAGTTGGTCACAATGAAGATTATCGCATTAGTGCGATAAAATATAACAAAATTGCTATTTCATTTCAGCATCTTTCAAGGATGTTACATGAAGAATTTCAAGAAATACAAATGGGCCTCAAACTACCCTTTAAATGGAAACTTATCGTTATTCTTTCTTTTCTCAAAATATTTCTCTACTAATTTTGATTAAAATACTATATTTTGAATACATTTACATGCCTAATAAAATGCACATCTTGAACTTTCTGGGTGTAGCAGCCTATGAAATTGTAATAATTCTGAATGAATGTTGTATAATTTTCTATAAATGATAAACTATAAGAGATGGACAAAAAGGTACTACTGAAAAAAAATGTACCTGTCTGTTTTTTTTCTGTTTAGCGCCCAATCTTACTGCATACGGCACGGCAGGCGGTGGATACTGATGAGACATAAAATGAAGTAATAATGGGAAAGGAATTTTGAAAGGAAAGCTTCCAGGCTTAAGTTTAGAGTACCAGTTATGAGGATTCAGGAAAACCTGGTAAAAAAACCTCGGTGGGAGAAAAGTCCTCAGGATTTTAACCCAGACGTGTCTGTGCCTCGTCCACTCGTGTCGGTGTAGATCTCTTAAAACACACAGTCTATTCAAATAACGTTTTGTTGGCATTAACCATTTCCGAGATATACGTTGTTATTAGTTTGAAGTTTCAAATATCTTACGCTTTTATTAAGGTAATGCATCTGTGAAAATTGGAAAATGTACTGTACCTAGGTAAGTTATCTTGTTGAAATTTATGCTAGTTATTACACACTATAACAATAATTTATTCCAACGTTTCAAAATTGTATGCAGGTTTATTTTTAAATATTAATTTTATTAATTAAATTCATTGATCTAATAACAACACGATGAATTTTAAAAATATTCACATAAAAATTCAGGTAATACAGTAACTGTGTTTACAACAATATATATTTAACAGACTTTTATATTAATATTTATTTATGTCGTACAAAAATTATTACTTTTGTACTGAACAAAATTCTTGATTCTTCAACTTTATTTCTGAAAACTAGATTATTATATTAAGAAAGGTTATAATAATTTTCTTTATTATACTTTGAGAAGCGGTCTAAAAATTTTGAAACAAATTAGCAAAATATTGCATCTTGTGGGGCATTTTAATTATGGGAAAATGCCGAAAAAGTGCGAGAAAACAAAGTTTAAAGTTGGGTGTATCTATTAACAAGCATGCCTCTTCCCATTTATAGCTGTTACTTGTTAGATTAAATGGTCGAGTGGAAAATAATATGTTTTCTTAAAGTTTAGAACACATATTATTTCATTACGAAAAAACTATATTTTTTAGACAGCTGGAGTTAAGGTAAAGCTTTTAACACAGAAATACGAATTAAATTTATACCAGTCCATTGTTACGAATTATGTTTAATAAATCGACCAGGTTTGATTAGGTTTTATATTTCATTATGTCTTTTTACATGATTAATTTCACATGGCGGTCGCGTTATCTGTTCACAATTCAAATCCTCATATTTCAATTTATCGCAATGCGTTGTCCAATTAACCTGTTCCTGGTGTTGGCAGACTTGTTCTCCCTTTGATCTGAATCGTTCTTCTTTTGTCTATGACCTCAATAATCGGTAAAATGGCGGCAGCTGCAAATATGGATGAACTGAATTCCAAGAGCGGATGAAATTCTGGAACCTACCGAAAGGTTGACACTGGAATTGCTCCAGAAAACAGTATAATATAGCATATGACCGCTTCATTGACTGGTATGGTGTAAGGTAAGCCCTGCTAGTGATCAACATTTTCGCTGCACACGTCTTTTGATCTCGCTCTAGATGCCTTTTCTGTTGGTTGCATATAGGTAGGCCTCGAATCAATGTAGTATTACTTTTTTGTAGCGATGGGACGATACCAGTATTTCTGGATACTCGATATAGATACTGACTTTTGAGTATCGATAGTCGATACTCACTTTATAAAAAACTGTAAATGTGATAGCTTGTTCACTGAATTATGCTTTTATTGGTAGTTTTCTATGTGTAAACGCATGTAACCTATTCTGTATTGTATGCTAATTCTGAAATTGTTTCTGTTTGACATTCTCCAATTGACAACAATTTTTTTTATCTTGATAATGACACAGATTATGTGTCTCATATTGTTAGTCATGGCTAATAATAATAATAATAATAATAATAATTATTATTATTATTTTTACTTTCTCTACTACGTATAGTAAGTAGGGGAAGTATTGCATTCCACCCAAAAATTCGATACCGAGATTTCACCGGAAATACACGTTTTGAGACCTTCTGAATCCAAAAAAAGCATTTTTGGAAACATGTCCGTGTGTGTGTGTCTGTGTGTGTGTGTGTGTGTGTGTGTGTGTGTGTGTGTGTGTGTGTCTGTGAACAGCATAACTCAAAAACGAACAATCGGATAAGCACCAAACTTGGTATTTAGGTTCAGTATCTTCCAGAGATGCGACACGAAGGTTTTCAAGAAAATCCCCCCACCCCAGACTACCCTTTACATGGAAGATTTTTCGAAAATTTTAATTTTCTCAAAAATGGCTCTAACGATTTTGATGAAAATATCATATGTTTAGGGTAATGTCATGAGAAATGAAATGTATATCTCGAATTTTCTGGGAATGTCTCCAAAAGTTTTCTTCATTGTGAACGACTTTTGCATAACTGGTAAACCATAAGAGATAGACAAAATGTTACTACACAAAAAATGTAGATCGCGTTAAAATACACAACTTATGTCATATACATTTCTTTTGTTGAGTGAACCGTTTTCGAGATATTGCTTGTTATTTCCTTAAATTTTCCAATACTTATACTTTTTCTCAAATGCGTTATTCATTTTTTTTATGTCCTGGACATGCAAAGAGAATGGAATGCGCCACATAGCAACCAGCGTTAAAATATTTGACTATCGCTTAAAATCTACCATATTTTCCTTGCATCTACAAGAAAATTACCAATAAGATTGACATCTCGATATCTCGATTAACATGAAGCATATGGAGAATAGGCGTTTGTAAAATTAGGTTGTACAAGAGTAGAGAAAGTTATGTGAGTGTAACACATCAGATTTTTTTTTCTTTTTCTCCACCAAGCATTAAACCTTTCCAAGGCTTGTTGCCTGCTCCAAATGTTTAATTTATTGATTTATCCATCGTTTTCTGGGTCTTCCAACATTTCGTTTTCGTTTAGGTATGTGATAGAATGTTTTCCTTGGGTAGCGTTCTCATTCATACTCTCTACGTGTTCTAGCCACTTTTATCTGTTCTGCTCTATTTCTTCATTTACGTTAAAGATCCTTAATTGTTTTCTTATGTCATCATTCTTTATTCTATCTCTTCTAGTGACTCCTACTACTGTTCTTAATAATCTAATTTCCGCTGCCTGTAATCTGCTTTTATCTGTATTTGTCATTGTCCAAGTTTCGCTACTATATAGAGCAACTGGGACTGACATGGTTTTATACAACTTCATCATCGTATCTTTTCTGACTTTATTTTTTTAGAGTTGTTTTATTTGTTCCACATATGTTTGAAACATTTCCTATTTTAGTTCCAATATTATATTTCTTTTAAACAATTTTCCATCCACATTATGGAGATTAGTCGTACAGTATACCTGTAAGCTACGCTTGTGACACTAGTTTGACTTGCATAAACACAAACTAACAGTTGGAAGCAAAAAACAAATATTTCCATGCGTTGTATTATCTCACGTCTCAAGTTCTGATTTGTTTTTACTGGATTCACAGATTTTGGCGACCGGAGTAGGTAAATGTAATGGCTGAGAGTGAGTCGCAAGCCAGGCTGTTGCAGAAACGCCATTTAGTGCGTCAGTTAAATAAGCTTCATTCACAACTCAGTTAACACTCCATGTTGCATGCGAACCTTTACTCCTTCTCCCATTGTTTTGCATGTTTTCATTTAGAAATTAGATTCTATGAAATCTTGCATTGATTCAACTACAGGAAACGCAGTCAAGGTCTATCAAGAACTATAGTCCAGTAACTTTTTGGAAACATGTTCGAGACAATAACGTGAAGACTCGACTCCTTTCATTCTTTATCTATCATAAAGTTAAACGCAACATCTTCCAAGATCTTAAACATTTAAAAGTATCGAAGGTTTATCTCAAAGTATTAGACATACTTCGATACCTCGAGTATCGAGGTAACGACGGTATCGAGATCCCGTCACTACTTTACTGTTATTTTACAAATGTCAGGGCTATCTTAAAACATTGTATGCCATGCATATTAAAAGTAATTTTACATTGCTTGTAGGATTGCTACTCGGCCCGTCTCACAAGCATTCATACTTGCAAAATGAACCCCACTTTTAAAGCCTCTATAGTAAAAAATATTTTAATAGTGTGTTAAAGTGTGCTTAAGTGTGTTAAATTACCACTGCACTTAAAGTTCTCAATGGTTTTTCTGAAATTTTTATCAATTATTCTATAAACCATAAGTGGTTTATTGCATTGATAGCTTATGTACTTGAGTCCATAAAAATTATTTCATTCAGCAGAAAAATAATAACATTTACTCTTAAAACATGTGAATTCATGTACCTGTTTCTCTTATACCAATTGCAATACAGAATCACAATTTTGCATGCCTGTTCCTAGTATAATCAGCTATCTTCTGAACCTAAATTATTTAGTTTTGTATATCAGTTCACTAGAAATTGAAAAAAATTATTTGCAAAGTCAAAAAGGTAAAAATGTGGCAAAATTTCAAAGTTGTTGCTTTCATAATATCACTAATACACATTAACATTGTGGTTCAGAACGTTTAACTATGTGTTGTATACATCTACTGAAAATTTCAGCTCTCTACCTCTCATACTTTCTGAGAAAAAGGTAGATAAGTATCCAAAAATGTTGTTTTGAGAAAATTGAAGTTTGAACATTACAATTCTGACACACTTCAATACATTCCAGGTCATAATCATTTGCACCTTCATTCCTGGATTGCTTCAGCTTATCTGATTGCCTTCTCTTGCTCCCGGCCTGTTTTGTTAATTGCTAAACTACTCGCTGGGCATGATATAGGCGTTCGTTGTTGAAAGGTACAAAAATGTTCTAAAAAGAGGTGTTGCATGACAGCTTTAAAGGAATGCAGACTGACATTTAAATGGTATTTAAATGTCTTAAAACATCTTAACACCCAAAAAGTATACATTTTTTGAAACTGGAGATAATAGAGATTTTATTAGTGCCTAAAACAAACAATCTGATGTGTTACATTCACATGACATTTTCTACTCTTGTACAAACTATTTTTACAAACGCTTATTCTCCATATGCTTCATGTTAATCGAGATATCGAGATGTTAATCTTATTGATAATTTTCTTGTAGATGCAAGGGGAATTGGTAGGTTTTAAGCGATAGTCAAATATTTTAAGAGCTGGTTAAGAGTATTCCATTCTCTTTGCACTACCAGGACAAAAAAAATGAATAACGAATTCCCATTTGAGAAAAAGGAGAGGTATTGGAAAATTTAAGGGAATAACAAGCAATATCTCGAAAATGGTTCACTCAACAAAAGAAACGTATATGACATAAATTGTGTATTTTAACGCGATCTACATTTTTTGTGTAGTAAAATTTTGCCTATCTCTTACGGTTTACCAGTTATGCAAAAGTAGTTCACAATGAATAGTTTTGGAGACTTCCCAGAAAATTCAAGATATAGGTACATTTGATTTTTCATGAAAGTATCGTAAATATATGATATTTTATTCAAAATCATTAGAGCCATTTTTGAGAAAATTAAAAATTTCGAAAAATGTTTCTGGGTTGGGGGATTTTCTTGAAAACCTTCGTGTAGCATCTCTAGAAGATACTGAACCTAAATACCAAGTTTGGTGCTTATCCGACTGTCCGTTTCTGAGTTATGCTGTTCCCAGACACACACAGGCGGACATGTTTCCAAAAATCTTTTTTTTTGGATCAGGGGGCCTCAAAACATATATTTCTGGTGAAATCTCGGTATCGAATTTTGTGTGGAATACAATACTTCCCCTACTTACTATACGTAGTAGAGAAAGTAAAAAGTGCTTCGCCACCATTCTTTTGTTTCTCGTGCTCATGGAAATAGTGTGGAATTTCATAGCCAGCATACCCAATGCTTAGACACTTGACCATCACTCCAGCCTCGTGACCCTCTTGTACCTATAACGAAACATGTATGTAATGAAACTGTTTCTGTAAATGTTGACCTCGATTAACATGAAGGATAAAGGACGGTGGGTAGAGAGAGTCATGTGAGTGCCCGTAGGTCCAGGACTCCTCGCCGCCCACACTAACTGGACTTGACGTGTTTATGCACGAAGCAGGAAGGTACCCACTTTCTTCCATTCCTTTCTATGAAAAGGCAGCAGACAACTCATTCTCGGCGTCCAATGGGATAATTTATGAGGCAGGAATACAAATGTCACGTTGGGCTGTTCTCTGCGGGGGTGGCACGTGTTATAAACATCCCCCTAAATATATTTTTTCTCCCTTAAAGTCACCACAGAGACTTTGCCTTTGTTCTTGATACAGAGTAATGCTTCACGTGCAAACAAAACCTGCTTGGGTGTTAAGGAATTTTCATCATTTTTTGTTCTTCGTACTCGCCCTTGTTCATTCTTCAAGGTTTTGTCCATTCAGCTCAAGGCACAACAAAACACAGTGGCTCAAGTTTGGAAATATACAACAACCTTGGAGTCATTAAAACAGAAAACGAAAAATACCAACAAAATTCTCACAAAAACATTAAACCCATGCATTCAGAGACACTTATACATTCTTTTTTCACAAAGCTTTCTGGAACAAGTTAGGTTAACACTCAGAGTTTTTAAGAATATTCCAGATTTGGAGAAAAGTCCATTGAAAAACCTGTAACCTTGGGGTTACGTATTTTCGGACTGCAAACGCATTTTCCTGTTTTTAAATTAAAAAGACATCATATGTATCACATTCACACGGATTTTCCTACTCACTATTTTAGAAAAATTCTTACGAAAGCTTATTTTTCTTTTCTACTTTATTCAATCGAGATAAAAGTTTACAGAAACAGTTCATTACAGATTTATTATAGGTTTTAATCGAGACAAAAGTTTACAGAAACAGTTCATTACAGATTTATTATAGGTACAAGGGATACAGGAGATTAAAGTCATGTTCAAATATTTAAGGAGGCGCTATGTGCTGGCTTTGAAATTCCACATTATTTCCATGACACAACGGGAAACATAAGAATGGTGTCTTAGCAAATAAAAAAACATGTGTGTTAAGGTGTTGGAAAATTCTAAGCAATACAAAATGAACATCTGGGAAATGGTTAAAACCACAAAACGTTTGTTTCACAAAAATTGTGTGTTTTGAACAGATCTACAGTTTTTGTGAAGTAAGTAGGTATTTGTTTATCTCTTACGGTTTACCAGTTATACAGAATTATATAAAATTCATTCAGAGAAAAGAGGACTTCATACTATTTGCAAAAAAAAAACCAGGATATACGTTTTATTACGTTCTCTACTACGTACAGTAAGTAGGGGAAGTATTGTATTCACCCAAAAATTCGATACCGAAATTTCACCGAAAATACATGTTTTGAGACACCCTGAATCCAAAAGTATTTTTGGAAACATATCCGTGTGTGTGTGTGTGTGTGTGTGTGTGTGTGTCTGTAAACACCACAACTCAGAAACGAACAGTCGGATAAACACCAAACTTTGTATTTAGGTTCAGTATCTTACAGAGATGCGACACGAAGGTTTTCAAGAAAATCCCCCCTACTCAGATTACCCTTTACATGGAACATTTTTCGAAAATTTTAATTTTCTCAATAATGGCTCTAACGATTTTGATTAAAATATCATATGTTTAAGATATTTCCATGACAAATGAAATGTATATCCCGGATTTTATGGGAATGTCTCCAAAAGTATTCTTCATTGTGAACGACTTTTGCATAACTGGTAAACCATAAGAGATAGACAAAATTTTACTACACAAAAAATGTAGATCGCGTTAAAATACACAATTTATGTCATATACATTTTTTGTTGTTGAGTGAACCATTTTCGAGATATTGCTTGTCATTCCCTTAAATTTTCCAATACTTATACTTTTTCTCAAATTCGTTATTCTTTTTTTTTTGTCCTGGACATGCAAAGAGAATGGAATGCGCCACATAGCAACCAGTGCTTAAAAGATTTGACTATTGTCTAAAAACCTAACATATTCCCCTTGCATCTTCAAGGAAATTAGCAATAAGATTAACATCTCGATATCTCGATTAACATGAAGCATATGGAGAATAAGCGTTTGTAAAAATAGTTTGTACAAGAATAGAGAAAGTCATGTGAGTATAACACATCAGAATTTTGTTTGTCCTGGATATGCAAAGAGAATGGAATGTGCCACATAGCAACCAGCTCTTAAAAGATTTGACTATCGCTTAAATACTGCCATATTCCCCTTGCATCTACAAGAAAATTAGCAATAAGATTAACATCTCCATTAACATGAAGCATACGGAGAACAAATAAATAACGGAGAAATTTTGTAAAAATAGTTTGTACAAGAGTAGAGAAAGTCATGTGAGTGTAAGACATCAGATTTTTTATTTTGTTAGCTTTATAATTTCTTCAAATTGCACCAGTTGTCCAGCGTTCACGTGTGGTATTTACAAAAGTATATACAATGTTTATGCAATATCTGACGTCATTCACATAAGTGTGATTTAAGCTGAGAGATAAAACAATTGAGAAATCGTAAAAACTGAGACGTTATTTATGTAGTTGAGTAAAACCATTGATAAATCTTTCATCCGTCAAATCTGAAAAAAATTCGTTACAATTTCAGGTTCTGCGGCAAAAACGTTTCGCATAGGTATAAAATCATTTTGAAAAGTTGAAAAATCTGGTAAATTATTAACAAATTGTAAACGTAATAAATTGAAAACTGTAGATCATGTAAAGTGTGACATTATTTCTGGGTGTTTTCTTTACTAGATAGATATATATTTTATTTCCCTTCGTTAGTTACATAAATTAATTCTCATATAAGTTCTATAATACATAATTTTATCTCTATACATTACCCTTTACATATCATTTTCACTAAGTTGCTGCATTACTAAGGTCCGCAAACATCCAACCCCATGATTGTCGAGTTACTGCGTCCTATTTAATTTATGATTCAACAACAATCTACTTTTTCTTTCTATTCCCTATTTCTAATTTTTTTCAACCATTTATTTCTCAATACACCTAAATATTTTCCTATTTGAAATAAACTTTCCTTGGATTTAACTCTTAACAACCTTTTACCTATAATTTCATTTGGTAATCTAGACCAATTGTTTCTTTGTAATTTTTTCCTCATATTCATTGTTCCTTCACATTCTAACATTAAATGCCAATAATTATTAAATTTGCTATTACATAATGTGCATTTGCCTTTATTTTCTCCTTCTCCTATGCCTTTTAATCTCACCACCCCTGACCTAGCCCATGCAAAGCCCTCTCTTGCTATTTTATTACAAACATCAACATAGTTTTCTCTTTCCCATGTCCTTTTAATCTCTGTATATACATATAACGGTCCTTTTGAATTAAAACTACCAATTATTTCCTGTCTTTCCATATCTTCAATCCTCAATCTAACCCTTTTCCAACATCCCTTCTCACGTGATTGTCTATATTTCCAAATATCCCCACTCCCTATTTTATTGAGAATTGCTTCTAGGCGCTTATACCAAGTATCCTCTTTATTTAACTTGTGCTGAACCTCCAAACATTGTTTTAAAATGTTTTCTCTACTATAATTTGGCTGCTAGAATTTCTGGAAGACCGAGCGAGCTGACTCAGGCAGCATTCGGGACGCCCCGGGTTCACAACAAATCTGACCGAAGTTTTTTTCGCGGTTTTCCTAGGTCCTTAGGCGAATGCTACGTTCGATAATTTGATCCGTGAATTTTGATACGGTAATTTGTATCACAAATTACTCAGATGTAATTAATGATAGTAATATGAATATGTATTTTTATGTGACATTGATTTCAGAGGTTTATTAATTGTAATTATTATTGGTAAATAATAATATACGGCTTTACTGAAACTGTCAACAATAACGCAATAATGCAGCGATGGGGTGAGTTGTTTATCATTACCGGGAACCAGGAAGTTACGTAATGTTTCGCGCCTTTTCGGTAGAAGCTTCTAGAACATTTCCTAAAGCATATGTATTCGTGGTTTTCATTGGATATTAAAATAGACGCTAATGTTGGCGCGTTTTATTAGCCAATAGCAGTTCATTTATAATCTTTAGGCGTATCTTGAGGCAAGCGTATAAATAAGCCAGGCCCGAGGTAGCTTGCCGCTCAGTTCATCAAAATTTCGTGTACACTACACATCGTCAGCCAGTCCTTCATTTCGTCAAGTTACGCGCAGCAGAATTACGAGAATTATTATAAAGTATTATACATCTAAAAAATTACATAAAGTTGAAGTATGCGAGTTAAAAGTGATAAGTAAGAAGTTATTACAAACAGTTTCAGTTTGGCGAGTATCCAGATCCATATGTAAAAGTGTTTGTGAACGTGTTCGACAATAAAAGTTATAAAACCAATTTCTTTGTCAGTATAATTTCTGGATAAAGGATTCCTTTCTGATTCACACCCTGCAAGAGTTAAATGTCGACCTAAATAGCTAGCCGGAGAACATCTAAAGTGAATTATTTCAAAACTGATACAAATTGATATGCCAGAGGGAGCTACGAACCAGACAAAGGAGTGACGTCACAAGATGGCAACGCGTGAAGTAAAGCAGCACAACATATGATCTACAAGTTCTAATTTCTTACGCTATAAATATTACGTAAGAAACATTTCCGTCGCAATTTTCCTAACGTTCGTTTCACCACTACATTTCATTTCCTCCCTGAACACTCATCCTGGATATGCTATGATCCAGAGTTTGTTTGCTCCTCGAAAACTACTGACACAGGTAGCCTGTAAGTCCTAGAAAGAGATGGGTAATCAGTTAAAGAAGACGAAGAAACTATTAGTTGTACAATAGTTTATGAAACTATTGTACAATAATATAAAATATTTTTATGATGCGTCATAATCACAATCGTAAATTCCCTGTGATGTTCCTAATAACGGATGAAAAATGTCCAGATCTTCACGGCAATGTTTATGAAACATAGACGGAATATGTATTTCTGATTTCCTTAACCTCCTCCATACAGTCTTCCAACTTCTTGAAAAGATTTGTAACCTGTATCTTTTGATGGTGACAAATAAAAAAATTCTGATGTGTTACACTCACATGACTTCCTCTACTCTTGTACAAACTATTTTTACAAACGATTATTCTCCATATGCTTCGTGTTAATCGAGATGTTAATCTTATTACTAATTTTCTTGTAGGTGCAAGGGGAATATGGTAGGCTTTAAGCGATAGTCAAATATTTTAACAGCTGGTTGCTATGCGGCGCATTCCATTCCCTTTGCATGTCCAGGACATAAAAAAAATGAATAAAGAATTTGAGAAAAAGTGTATTGGAAAATTTAAGGGAAAGCAAGCAATATCTCGAAAACGGATCACTCAACAAAAGAAATGTATATGACATAAATTGTGTATTTTAACGCCATCTACATTTGTTGTGTAGTAAAATTTTGTCTATCTCTTATGGTTTACCAGTTATGCAAAAGTTGTTCACAATGAACAATACTTTTGGAGACATTCCCAGAAAATTCGAGATATACATTTCATTTGTCATGAAAATATCATAAACATATGATATTTTAATCAAAGTCGTTACAGCCATTTTTGAGAAAATTTTCTTGAAAACCTTCGGGTCGCATCTCTGGAAGATACTGAACCTAAATACCAAGTTTTCTTGTTTATCCGACTGTCCGTTTCTGAGTTATGCTGTTCACAGACACACACACACGGACATGTTTCCAAAAATGCTTTTTTTGGATTCAGGGGGTCTCAAAACATGTATTTCCGGTGAAATCTCGGTATCGAATTTTTGGGTGGAATGCAATACTTCCCCTACTCACTATATGTAGTAGAGAAAGTAAAATACTTTTATACAAACACAATAGGCTCAATTTTAAACTTTTCTATCTGCTCTTTGGTTCGTAATTATTTAATAAGATAACTTCTACACAATTCTTACATTAAGAGAAACATAATCCCCTAATATCTACATTCAACAAAAAGAGGGAGGAAATGGCAGACATGAACAATCTATCTTCCTCCCCCAAGACAGCAATTTAAACATTTTGTACTTCAATATAGTCTGTAAAATAATATGAGTTGTTAATTATGGATATAGGTTGTTGTTACACGATTCCCGCTCTCTTTACTGGTTTGTTCCAAAAACAGCAAGCACATTAATAACATCGTTCCAACAAAACTCGTGATCAGGTAGCAAACCAAAACATGCGCATTAGACAATCACAGACCAATCAGAGATAGTGTGTTGAAACGAACCTTATATATTTAGTGTACATTTACATCACAAAAAATTGTTTTGGTATCCAGAAACTTCACTACATACCTGTGTAGAATTAGAATAAAGGTTATTGTTTCGTTATACACATCTGCAGTATTTGATAATATGACATACATATCGTACTGTTATATTCAGGAACCGATTGTCGTGTGTTTCGCTCTGTCTTCTGTTTACTTAGCATTTGTCCAAGCCTGCTGTTACATCATGATCATATGTGTATCTATATTGCTTGTAATAATATACAATCAGTTATTCTGTGGAATAACAACATTGTGATATCCATGTCTTGTAAATTCAATGGTAAATCAAATACTAGAATCCTTTAAGTGGTTTTCGAGTTTACCCTAAATATGTACATAAACACATAATTATTCTCTCTGTTTATATTGGTGTAGATTAACCTACTTGTATTAATTATTGATATGCTGGTGAATATAGTAAGGTTCTTCTTCTTCTTCCTCTAATGTAACACAAGGGTTGGATTTTTAAACCTGTTCCAAAGCCAAAGTACTATAAAAACTCCTGTTTCCATCTTATTTTAGGCCTCCTGTATCCCATCTTCCGGGTGGATTACAAAAATATGCTTGCAACGTCAGACGATCCGGAGCCATTCTTTGTTCGTGTTGATGTTATCTCTTCTCATAATGTATCACCTCTTCCAGCATACTTACTGCTCATTCCTCTCTGACTTCCTGACCGAATATCGATATCAGAGATCTCATTTCGAATGCTTCGATATCGCCACGTCTCGCTTCCATGCAGCAAATACGTTTTGAGGCAATATAAGGTAGTCTTTATTCACAATTCTTCCCAAATATCGCTTAATGCAACTTTTATGTTATTGTATTTTTAATTTTTCTGCTACGTTAAGTAAGAAGAGGAACTATTGTATTTCACCCCCAAAATTCCATGCTTAGATTTCACCGAAAATACATGTTTTGAGGCTCCTGGACCCAAAAAAGGCATTTTTATAACAAAACGTCCCATGTTTGTGTGTGTAAACAGCATAACTCAAAACGAAACGTTCGATAAATACCAAAGTTCGTACTATTTATGTTCAGGATTTTTCAACGATGCGATACAAACATTTTCAAGAAAATTCTTCCATTCCAAACTACCCTTTACTTGAAAAATCTTCCGGAATGTTTTATTTTTTCAAAAATTGCTCTTAAGGATTTTGATTAAAATACCATATGTTCAAGATGTTCTTAGATTTTCTGGAAATAGCCTGTGAACTTTTATTCATTCGGAAGGAATTTTGTATAATTCTGTATAACAGGTGAACCATAAGAGATACACAAAAACGTACTAGACAAAAAGGTAGATCTCTTTAAAGCATACAATTTATTTCAAAAGACTTTTCTGTGGCATTAGCCACTTCCGAGATATTCGTTATTGTTGATTTGTTATCTAGTTGAAGTGCTGTCGCTATTCAGCTGCTTCTCGCGATATCATGGAAAGACTATGACATATAAAAGCTAACTGCAAATAAACTGTGTGTTTTAAAGAGATCTACATTTTTTATGAAGTATGTGTCTGTCTATTTCTTATGGTTTACCAGTTATACAAGATTATACAAAATTCCTCCCGAATGAAGAGGACTTCACAGGCTAGTCCCAGAAAATTCAAGATATACATTTTGTTTATGTAAATATCTTGAACATTTAATCCAAATCGTTAGAGATAATGGCTTTTTATTCAGGGGTCCTCAAAACATGTATTTTCGGTGAAATCTCGACATCGAATTTTTGGGTGTAATACAATACTTGGTAGGTAGGTGTCAGAGAAAGTAATAAGGGTAATAATTATAAAAGTTTACTTTTATTTTGAGGCTTAAGAGAGAATTTTGTTTTTACATGGACGGGACACCAACCCAGACGCACAACCACCGACCTGGAGGACCAGGGAGATTTCTTTTAGGGCCTACTACCCTTAGAGGATTACTTTCACCCGGTTCACGAGTTTCCTCTACCCGAATTTATTATGGAGTACCCTTCTTCTAATGTGCCCCTTCCGCCATAGTTAATAGCCGTATACAGGCTACTGAAATGAAATTTCTAAGATCAATATTAGGGTACACAAGATTAGACAAAATTAGAAACCAAGAAATACGGGAATAATTAAATATATTTGCAATACAAGATAAACTTATAGAAAATAGGAGAAATTGGGAAGAACATCTGTACAGAATGGATAATTCAAGGATCCCAAAAAGGATATTCAACTATAGACCAACAGTAGAAGAGATCCAGGAAGACCTAGACTAAAATGGATAGAGGCCGGAACAGGCCGATTGGTCTAATCCTGAGGCAGTATTTTTAACACTTAAATGATTTCAGTCAAATTATATAATATAAAATATAATAACAGCCCGCCTTAAAGCAATAAGTGTATAATATAATATATAAAATGCATGTAACAGTCATTGTATTAATGTTTATATTATTGTATACATGCTCAATAATGTTATGTGAAGTATTATGTAATTTAATAATGTAGGAGCTGTGAGAATAGTTGCTAACAATGAGGTAACCTTGAGGCAATAATGAATAAGAAAGTTTAATAATGCTACTTGTAATTCTTGGAGCAACAATAATGTAATGTTTGATACAGTTTATAAAATAGCCAATCAACAACCAGAAAAAAACTTAAGTTAAATAAAAGAATACTATTGGAGTAGGAATAGCCAATCAGAAACTGAAATAGGGCAAATTGTACAAATTTAGAAATCAGTTGTCTGCAGACAGCGTTACTAACCAGACGCAAAAAGTGTCCTCGAAAGAAGTATAATACGTATTCGTGTGAGACAAAAGTAGTTTACGTGTTAAAAATGCAAGTAACTAATAAATAATCTCACAGCTCTCTATATCAGTGAAGTGTTATTTAAATCGTATCAAGAATTAATAAAAGGAGTGAAGTAAAAAATTATAATCTGTGTAAGCCTACATTCTTCAGCCGCATCCCGCCCTGTTAAGAAATCCATGTCTCTAAAATTAATACTGACGCAGCCGAGGCAAAGATAAATAATAAAAAATTTAAAGAAACAGTCAAATTACAAAGTTAATATTTTTAGACTTGGGGCGAAGGCTACCGGAAACTTTTTACCATACGTGCGGTTGCAACTACTTCAAGTTCGGCTCCCCAACAGTTGAACTACAATACAACTCCTAAAATAAACAACCTATAGATAAACTTATAGAAAATAGGAGAAATTGGGAAGAACATCTGTACAGAATGGATAATTCAAGGATCTCAAAAAGGATATTCAACTATAGACCAATAGGTAGAAGAGACTCAGGAAGACCTAGACTAAGATGGATAGAAGCCGGAACAGGCCGATTGGAATAATCCCTAATCAGGAAGAAGAAGAAGAATTATAAAAGTGTGTGGTTTTACTTTGTAAAGCTTCCAAACAAACATGGGCTGTTCATTAAAACAGTGAGATGGCACGAGGCATCAGTTACAAACAAATTCCTTCAGTATACAACATGAGCAGGTATACGAGTATTTGTACAGTGACAAGAGCAGCTGTCCTGCCACTCAAACTGTCACCACACAAGAGGGGGGGGGGGGGGTTAAAGAGAAAGTCTTGAGTGTTTAGTAAGGTCAGGGACCTGCTGATACCTGCCTCTCAAATATCAGGAGACGGATCTGTCAACCTTGCAAAACATAAACTACTCCACAAAGACCTGCTATTGCGAAACAAGGTGCATATTAATCATTTCTGAAGTATGCAAATATTTTATGAAAAGCAGTCCCAAGCTGTTACACTCACATGACTTTTTTTACACATTCTTCTATAAACTATTCCTACAGAAGCTTATGCTTTTGTCCACTTCTCGTTAATCGAGTCGTTGTAAGTAAAAGAAGAATGTAGTAGGCTAAGCGACAGTCAGATTTTTAAAAAACGGTTCGCTAGCCAATGACATTGAAATTTCATGATCTTTGCATGACCAAGAGATAAAATGAATAGCGACTTGACACTTATAAGACCGAGCGGGTTGGCTCAGGCGGTTACGTCTGTGGCCCGCATTCGGGAGGTCCCGGGATCCATCCCCGGCGACCGCCTAGTATGACCCATGGGTTTTTCGTGGTTTCCCCGGGTCGCCAGGCAAATGCTGGGGCGGTTTATCTTCTACCACGACACTCGCCCCGCTCATGTCCTGTTCCCATCATCTGTTTCAGGGTTGTAGAAGCAGGCGGTGGTCTGCGCTCTGTAAAGGTTTCTTCCCTTGCGTCACCGGGGTACCACTCAGGTCTATCCTAGCGTGGGGATCCGCTCCGGGGGTCCCTAGAGATTGGTGACGTGTGGGCAGGGACCGTGCGGCGTCGGATGCGTTGTGTCTGGAAACGTTAGGGACCCCTTCCATGCTTGCGCCCGTCAGCACCCGGATCTGGTCACCCGTAAGATCTCTCCCCTCATCCTTCCCTTCCAGAGGTCACGTTGGAAGCACAATGGGTCGACTGACCTGCGTGCGGTGCCCTGCTCCGGTTGCGGGGGTCCCTCCGTGAAACGTATCTTTACCTTTAACACTTGAAAGAAGTAGGTATAAGTATTTGAAAATTCAAACCAGTAACAAACACCACTAACACGTTTATTTCACATAAATTGTGTCCTTTAACGAGATCTACATCTTTTTCTGCAGTAAGATTTTGTCTGTCTTTCACGGTTCACCAGTTATGCAAAAGTCTATCAGAATGAACAGAACTTCACAGGGATTCGCAGAAAATTCAGGATATTCATTTTATTTGCATTGTAAATATGTTAAACGTGTATTTTATTCAAAATCGTTAGAGCATTTTTGAGAAAAATAAAAAATGTCGAAAACATTTCCGTATAGACATTACTTTGGTCTGAGGAGTTTTGCTGAAAACCTTCGTGTTGCATCTTTGGAACATATTGAATCTAAATACCAAGCATGATATCGGATGACTGAAAACTAATAAGTGATTCTGACTCACTTTTTATGCTGATTTCAGAACTGCTTTTAGTTTTTTTCTATCACGTACAGTTTTTTCACAATTTCACATCCAAAAAATCTGATGTGTTACACTCACATGACTTTCTCTACTCTTGTACAAACTATTTTTACAAACGCTTATTCTCCATATGCTTCATGCTAATCGAGATATCGAGATGTTAATCTTATTGCTAATTTCCTTGTAGATGCAAGGGGAATATGGTAGGTTTTAAACAACAGTCAAATCTTTTAAGCACTGGTTGCTATGAGCGCATTCCATTCTCTTTGCATGTCCAGGACACAAAAAAAAATGAATAACGAATTTGAGAATAAGTATATAAGTATTGGAACATTTAAGGGAATAACAAGCAATATCTCGGAAATGGTTCAATCAACAATAAAAAAGTATGCAACATAAATTGTGTATTTTAACGCGATCTATATTTTTTATGTAGTAAAATTTTGTCTATCTCTTATGGTTTACCAGTTATGCAAAAGTCGTTCACAATGAAGAATACTTTTGGAGACATTCCCAGAAAATTCAAGATATACATTTCATTTGTCATGAAAATATCTTAAACACATTGTATTTTAATCAAAATCGTTAGAGCCACTTTTGAGAAAATTAAAATGTTCGAAAAATGTTCCATGTAAAGGGTAATCTGGGGTGGGGGGATTTTCTTGAAAACCTTCGTGTCGCATCTCTGGAAGATACTGAACCTAAATACCAAGTTTGATGTTTATCCGACTGTTCGTTTTTGACTTACGCTGTTCACAGACACACAGACACAAACCCGGACATGCTTCAAAAATGCTTTTTTTTGGATTCAGGGGGTTTCAAAATATGTATTTCCGGTGAAATCTCGGTATCGAATTTTTGGGTGGAATACAATACTTCCCCTACTTACTATACGCAGTAGAGAAAGTAAATAGAGAGATATAAAGATATTGCTTCCGCCACTACACATAAAATTGGGCTTGATGAAGCAATTTGTAAGGGCTCTACCACAGGATGGACCCTGCTTCAGGACCTTTGCAAGAAATTTCCCTTCATTACACAAGACAAATTAAAGGCTGGAATTTTTGTTGGTCCTCGAATAAAGAAAATGATGAAGGATGAAGATTTTGAGAAGACAATGAATGAGATAAAAATAGAAGCATGGACCGCCTTCCGATCAGTTACTGAAAACTTCTTAGGCAATAACAAAGATCCTAATTACAAGGCCATTGTCGAAACAATGTTGGGAAATTTCAAGAAGATGGGTTGTAACATGAGTGTAAAGATGCATTTTCTGCATTCACATATCGACTATTTTCCAGAAAATCTGGGACATTATAGTGAAGAGCAGGGTGAACGTTTTCACCAAGATATTAAGGAAATGGAGAGGAGGAACCAGGGGAGATGGAATGAAACTATGATGGACGACTACTGTTGGATGCTGAGGAGGGACAGTCATCTTCAAGGATCTGCAAGGAAGTCAAAGAAGAGAAAGTTTGAAAAAAACTAAATGAAACCCTTTGGCTTCTTGTTTTGTTAAAATGTAGTCATGAAATGGGGGAGTTCTTGAGAGTATTCTTAAACTGTTTCTTGAATAAAAACTTACCTTGTGTGAAATGGCATTTAAATACTTTTCTACGCTCATTAGTAAAATTGTCAAAACATTACTTCTTATTCTGAGTAAAAACGTGACGTGATAGAAAAAACAGAAGTTATTTCTGGAATCAGCATAAAAACTTGATTCAAGAACACCTACTTTAAGAAATCATCTGACAAAGAGTTTGAAAATGCAGACTAGTGTTATTAGTGGGTATACAAATTATTCTTACTAAAGTTTATTTTCCTATCTACTTCATTTTAATCGACATAAAGCTTTACAGAAATAGCTGCATGACACATTTCATTATGGATACAAAGAGAACAGTGATAATCAAATCTTTATGTACTACTGGGCGCTATATTCTGCCTTAAAATCCCATTGCGAGAAAGAACTGAAAATTGACAGGACTTTAAGAGAATGGCTTACTTATTGAACAATTCGAATCATTAATAACAAATATCTCGGAAGTGGCTTACGCCACAAAAAGTTATTTGAAATACGAGAATCTTCGAGAAAATAACCCCACCCCAACTACCCTTTATATGGAACCTTTTTCGAAAATCTTTATGTTCTAAAAATGGCTCTAAGATTTTGATGAAAATACCATATATTAAAATATTAATGGGACAAATAAAATAAATATGTTGAATTTTTTTGAACAGCCTTTGAAGTCCTTTTCATTCAGAGGGAATTAGTTTAATCTCTATAGTGAGGCAGTATTTAGAACACTTGAATAATTTTAATTAAATTATATAGTATGTAAATTCAATAACAGCCCGCCTTGAAGCAATATGTATGTAATAATTTGTAAAATGTATTTAACAGTGATTGCATATGCTTATATTATTGTAAACATGTTCAATAATGTTATGTGAATGCATTACGTAATATTAATAATGTAAGAGCTGTGGGGATAATAAGTTTAAAGTTGCTAACAATGAGGTAACAATTAGGTAATCTTGAGGCAATAATGAGTTTTAAAGTTTGAATGCTACTAGTCATGATTAGGGTAGCAATAACGTAAATTTTGTGACAGTTTAAAATTAGCCAATCAACAGTCAGAAAAAGCTTTAGTAAAATGCAGGTATTCTATTGGACTAGGATTAGCCAATGAGAGACTTGAAATACAGAAGTTCACAGGTTTTTACGGTTGAAATATGTTCAGTTGCCTGCAGACCTTGATAGTAACCGGATGGAAGATGTGTTCTCTAGAGAAATATTACGTATTCGAGTGAGACGTAAAATAAGTATACGCGATAGAAAAGTGCAAGTATTAAATTAAAGAATCTCACAGCTCTTATTATCAGTGTAGTGCTATTTAATTTGTGTCAAGGATTAATAAAAAGAAGTGAATTTAAACTTAAAATCTATGTAACCCTACATTCTGTCGCACCACGCCCTGATTAAGAGAAACGTGTCTCTAAAACAATACTGAAGCAGCCGAGGCAAACATTAAACATAAATAATATCTATAGAAACAGTTTAATAACAAAGTTAATATATATGTATATATATATATATATATTTTAAACTTGGAGCGTAACAACAAAAATACATCTTCAAATAAGCTTTTCATACGTAGCAGGATATTACGTAACAAACAATCTTCTTCAAATTGGTTTACCAAAGCGTGGTGCAAACTCCAACTCCAACAACAGTAACATAAATAAACTACTTCAAATTGACGTCCATACGTGGAGCTAAATAAATAAATAAACAACGTAAAGACGTCTTCATTAGATAACTGGTAAACGTTAAACAATACACGAAAACATACTACACAAGGAATGTAGATCTCTTTAAAACACATAATTTATCTCCAATACGTTTTTGTGGCATAAGCCATTTCGGAGATATCCTTTATTAATGGTTAAAATTGTTCAATACTTGCTCATTCTTAAGTCCTTTCAACATTCAGTTGTTTCTCGCGATGTCATGGAAACAGTATGGAATTTTAAGGTCAGCATATAGCGTCCAGTTGTTAAACATTTGACTATCGCTGTTCTCTTTGTATCTATAACGAAATGTGTAATGTAGCTGTTTCTGGAAAGGTTTGTTTGGATAAAAATGTAGTAGATAGAAAAATAAGCTCTGTTAAGAATAGTTTGTATACCCACTGTAAATGTTACACATAAGCTTTTTGAGCTATGCTGTTCACAGACACACGCGCGCGCGGACCTTTTTCTAAATTTTTTTGGGGGGGTTCAAGCGACTTCAAAACATCTATTTCCGGTGAAATCTTGGTATCGAATTTTTGGGTGAATTGCAATACTTCTACTCTCTACAGGTAAATAGTAGAGAAAGTAAAAATGTGTACATTGGTAGGTATTTTATTCAAGTTGGGTCAAAAACCTACATTTCTAGTGAAGTGTTTGATCAAATGAGATACGTGGCAAGCGGCACATAAAGTCATTTTAACACAAAGCCCGAGCAAAGGTCTTTGTTATGCACTTCTTACAATATTAGACGAGAATTTGCTCCCCACGGCACGGCCTTACCACCCCAGGTAAGGTAATAACGAGGAGGGGGGTGCATGCAAATTGTAGGGCTCTTTACAAGGGAGCCTACAGCCCCTAAAGATAATGGCAGACTCTTCACAAAGGAGAGGAAAAGGAAGTGTGTGAAAAAGCTTATCTACACATTTACTTTGGTGGTGATCCAGTTTTATCGAGCAGCGTTATTGTGATCCAAACAGCGAAATATTAACATCCTACACGCGGTGACAGTTGAGGCAGTATTTCTAACACTTAAATGATACCAGTCTAATTATAAGATAAAAAAATTCTGATGTGTTACACTCACATGACCTTCTCTACTCTTGTACAAACTATTTTTACAAACGCTTATTCTCCATATGTTTCATGTTAATCGAGATGTTAATCTTATTGCTAATTTTCTTGTAGGTGCAAGGGGAATTGGTAGGCTTTAAGCGATAGTCAAATATTTTAAGAGTTGGTTGCTATGTGGGGCATTCCATTCTCTTTGTATGTCCAGGACATAAAAAAATGAATAACAAATTTCCATTTGAGAAAAAGTATAAATATTGGAAAATTTAAGGTAATAACAAGCAATATCTCGAAAATGGTTCACTCAACAACAACAAAACTGTATATGACATAATTGTGTATTTTAACGCGATGTACATTTTTTGTGTAGTAAAATTTTGTCTATCTCTTATAGTTTACCAGTTATGCAAAAGTCGTTCACAATGAAGAATACTTTTGGAGACATTCCCAGAAAATTCAAGATATACATCTTATTTGTCATGAAAATATCTTAAACATATGATATTTTAATCAAAATCGTTAGAGCCATTTTTAAGAAAATTAAAACTTTCGAAAAATGTTCCATGTAAAGGGTAGTTTGGGGTGGGGGGATTTTCTTGAAAACCTTCGGGTCGCATCTCCGGAAGATACTGAACCTAAATACCAAGTTTGGTGTTTATCGGACTGTTCGTTTCTGAGTTATGCTGTTCACAGACACACAGACACACACACACACACACACACACACACACACACACACACACACACGGACATGTTTCCAAAAATGCTCTTTACTTTCTCTACTACGTATAGTAAGTAGGGGAAGTATTGTATTCCACCCAAAAATTCGATACCGAAATTTCACCGGAAATACATGTTTTGAGACTCACTGAATCCAAAAAAAGCATTTTTGGAAACATGTCCGTGTGTGTGTCTGTCTGTGTGTCTGTGTGTCCGTGTGTCTGTGTGTCTGTGTGTCTGTGAACAGCATAACTCAGAAACGAACAGTCGGATAAATACCAAAGTTGGTATTTAGGTTTAGTATCTTCCAAGGGTGCGACACCAAGGTTTTCAAGAAAATCCCCACACCGCAGAGTACCCTTTACATGGAAGATTTTTCGAAAAATTTAATTTTCTCAAAAATGGCTCTAACGATTTTGATTAAAATATCATATGTTTAAGATATTTTTATGACAAATAAAATGTATATCTTGAATTTCCTGGGAATGTCTCCAAAAGTATTCTTTATTGTGAACGACTTTTGAATAACTGGTAAACCATAAGAGATAGACAAAATTTTACTACACAAAAAATATAGATCGCGTTAAAATACACAATTTATGCCATGTACATTTTTTTTGTTGAGTGAACTATTTTGGAGATATTGCTTGTTATTCCCTTAAATTTTTCAATACTTATTTTCTAAAATGGGAAATCGTTATTCATTTTTTACTTGGATATGCAAAGAGTTATAATCTGTGGCAAAGGGAATGGTGCTGCACCTAGCAACCAGCTATTAAGAGATATGTATGTGCTTAAAGGCTACTCTTTTTCTATATTGCCCTTGTAAATATACTTTCCCCTTACATCTACAAGAAAATTAGCAATAAGATGGAGTCTGCAAATGTTTATCTCGATTAACATGAAGCATATGGAGAACAAGCCTTTGTAAACATAGTTTGTACAAGAGTAGAGAAAGTCATGTGAGTGTAACACATCAGATTTTTTTGGATTCAGGGGGTCTCAAAACATGTATTTCCGGTGAAATCTCGGTATCGAATTTTTGGGTGGAATACAATACTTCCCCTACTTACTATACGTAGTAGAGAAAGTAAAAATGAATAACGAATTCCCATTTGAGAAAAAGTATTGGAAAATTTAAGGGAATAACAAGCGATATCTCGAAAATGGTTCACTCAACAACAAACATGTATATGACATAAATTGTGTATTTTAACACGATCTACATTTTTTGTGTAGTAAAATGTTGTCTATCTCTTATGGTTTACCAGTTCTGCAAAAGTCGTTCACAATGAAGAATACTTTTGGAGACATTCCCCGAAAATTCGAGATATACGTTTCATTTGTCATGAAAATATCTTAAGCATATGATATTTTAATCAAAATCGTTAGAGGCATTTTTGAGAAAATTAAAATTTTCGAAAAATGTTCCATGTAAAGGGTAATCTGGGGTGGGGGTATTTTCTTGAAAACCTTCGTGTCGCATCTCGAAGATACTGAACCTAAATACCAAGTTTGGTGTTTATCCGACTGTTCGTTTCTGAGTTATGCTGTACACAGACCACACACACTCACAGACACACACACACATGGAATGTTTCCAAAAATGCTTTTTTTGGATTCAGGGGGTCTCAAAACATATATTTCCGGTGAAATGTCGGTATCGAATGTTTGGCTGTTAATATATTACTTCCCCTACTTACTATACGTAGTAGAGGAAGTAATATATTAACAGCCCGCCTTAAAGCAATATGTGTATGTAATAATATATAAAATGTATGTAACAGTCATTGTTTTATGTTTAAATTATTATGTACATGTATAATAATGTTATGTGAATGTGTTACGTAATTTAACAATATAGGAGCTGTGAGAATAGAACCCGAAATTTGCTAACAATGAGGTAACCTTGAGACAACAATAAATTAGAAAGTTTAATAATGCTACTAATAATTCTTGGTACAATAATGTAATATTTAAAACAGTTTATAAATAGCCAATCAACAACTAGAAAAGCCTTAAGTTAAATAAAGGTATTCTATTGGAGTAGGCTTAGCCAATCAGAAACTGAAATATGTAAATTTACGAATTTAAGCGGTAGAAGCCAGACACTAGAGGGCAGCGTTCCCGAGCAGTTCGATACGTTTTCAGTGTGAGACATATAATATTCATTACAACGAGAATAATATAAAGTTTACGTGTTTAAAAGTACAAGTAACAATAATCTCACAGCTCTATAGTATGATATATCAGTGAAGTGTTATTAAATCGTGTGAAAGATTAATATCGTAATTTGTGTAAGCCTCAGTTTTAGCCGCACCAAGCCCTGCTAAGAGATACGTGTTTCTGCAAATTACTACTGGCAGCCGAGGCATACATATATATTTAAATAAACATTAAAATACAAAGTTGATTTTTGAACGTGGGGGCGAACGTGGGGGTACAACTACCTCAAGTTTGCCGCCCAAAGCATAGTGCTAATAACGTAGAGATAATCTACTTCGAGTTTGGCTCTCGTACGTGGGGCATCAACTACTTCACAGTGTGCAGAATGCTTTTATGGGAAATACCTAACTGAAGCAGAACAAGCAGTCCTAGGCAATATAATGATAAATCAATAGAGATATGTTTCATTTGGGTGCCTATAGGACAAAGTGGCAGCAGCAAGTATAAGAAAGTTTCGTTATACCTACATTATATCGGGCAGAGGGTTTTTTAAAGTATCAAGTTAGGAACACACGGAGGTTTGGTGGCGAGAGAAACTTTAAGTGCTTGTCGCCTTGCAGTGTTTTCTGTAAACAAATATGACGTACAGTTTGAAGGCACTACACTCTATAGCAGGTAGACCAATGCTGGGAGTATTAGAAAGAAAAAAAGTTGATCCTTGCACTCACGTGACATCCTCTACTCTTGTACAAACTATTTTTACAAACGCTTATTGTCCATCTACTTCATGTTAATCCAGATAAACATTTGCAGAAACTATCTTATTGCTAATTTTCTTGTAGGTGCAACGGGAATATGGTAGGTTTTAAGCGATAGTCAAATGTTTTAAGAACTGGTTGCTATGTGGAGTGTTCCATTCTCTTTGCATGTCCAGGGCATAAAAAAGAATAACGAATTCCCATTTAAACTAAATTAAATTGAGTTTTGTTGATGGACGCTCTTTAAATGCTGTGGTCCTTAGCGTCCCATTTTATATTGGGTGTGTAAGGCCAGTAATTTTGCACAGAGGCCCCTTTATCAGGCCCCTTTGAGGTTCTTTTACGTGCCGTAAATCTACGACACGGGACCATCGGCTTTACTTCCCTTCCGAAGGAAGCCATGCTAAAGAGTTTTACGCCCGAAAATATCCATCGCCCTTCGCCGGGTTTGAACCCGCGACCCCGGGAATTAGAGGCTAGCATGGTAACCATAATTCCATCTGAGAAAACGTATAAGCATTGGAAAATTCAAACAAATAACAAGGAATATCTCGGAAATGGTTCACTCGGTCCCCGCAAAAAAAAGTATGACATAAATTGTGGGTTTTAAGGAGATCCACATTTTTTGTGTAGTAAAATTTTGTCTATCTCTTACGGTTACCACTTATGCAAGTCATTCAGAGAATGAAGAGGACTTTTGTGGACGTTCCCAGAAAATTCAACATATACATTTTATTTGTCATAAAAATAATTTAAACATATAAATATTTTAATCAAAATCGTTTGAGCCATTTTTGAGAAAATCAAAATTTTCGAGAAAAAAAACTGCTTGTAAAGGATAGTCTGGTGTGGGGGATTTTAGTGAAAATCTTCGTGTCGCATCTTTGGAAGATACTGAAATTAAATACCAAATTTGGTATTTATTCGACTTTTCGGTTTTGAGTTATGCTGTTCACAGACACACACACGGATCTTTTTCTAAAAATGCCTCTTTTTTGGATTCAGGGGGTCTCAAAACATATATTTCCGGTGAAATCTCTGTATCGAATTTTTGGGTGGAATACAATATTTCCCCTACTTACTGTACGTAGTAGAGAAAGTAAAAAGGCATGTATGTTTAGCTACTGATGTTTGAAATAAAGGTACTTCATGATTTAATTAAGTTAATATACATAAATCTGAATTACATTGTCTTTTCTTTTAAATCGAAAGTTGCACATTTTTTAAAGCACTGTCCACTCTTATTAGTGAGAAGGTTGAAAGTTCACTTTCCTCACTGTTCCTTTTTAATAATGTCACATGTTCCTTGCGTTTCATTGAATTCCAGGTATTTAACACGATGTTCCAAATGTCCTTTGAGCTGTAATGTTAGAGTGATGGTTTTGCTATTTGTGCTCAAGTGTTCCATGCCAAATTCCACTGCAAACGATGCTTATTGTGATGATGTTCTTTTATGCATGAACTCTTCTTTACTTTAGACATATAGCCACAGTTCTCCACTGGTCTATATATGCATCACATAAATTGAACCGTCTGTTGGTTTGGGTAGGAAACTGCCGTTACAATACCTAACGTCACCTATATTCGGTGCGGTAACACGATTACTCTGTTTACTTACTAAAACCCCTCTGGCTGCTTATAATCAACTTCATTACCTATAAAGGGAGACAATGTGTGCTCATGCGTATATTTGCGTAGGTGTGTATTAGTAATCGCCAAAACCATTAAACCATTTGGATAATTCTTTCACCAATGAAAAGTCCTGTTCTTCCAGACGGACATAGGCTATAGGACCTTATAACCGATCGAGATTGATCCGCGGTAATGTGCGAGGCTCACATTCGGGAGCTCCCAAGTTCAAGTTCTGTTGACTGCCGTCTCTTTTGGGCTTTACGTGCTTTTATCTGGTGGGTAGGTGTATGCTGGGGTGGTTTCTCATCTACCACGTTTTCCTTTCCATCTTTTCCCTTTCATTCCGTTTCCTTATCATGCTTCGGGTGTGTTTCTAGGTTAGTGGTTTCGTGGTGAGTGGAGGTGCCGGACAGATGCTTGCTCAAAAAAAAAGAGTATTCCCCGTATACACTAGAGCGCTGCTTGGTTGGCGGGCCATTAATCGCCCTCTCTAGGTAGCTCCAGAGTGGGTTGGGTATTAGAGCCAAGAACTGTTAGGGACTACCGCATGTCTGCTGCGATCTGTAGCCTCCTGTGGTACCTTCACTTCATCCCCTCCTCTTGGGGTGGGAGGGTAGCCGCAATAGATCTCCCTAAGGTTGCAGTGTGCGAGGTCTCCCTCTCCGTCCCCAAGACACCTTATAATTTGAATTCCAAATGAATAAAGTACTATCAAATGATTTACAGTGCTTGGATATTAGAATACCAACATGCTGGAGACATAGTAGAAGATACTATTGGGAAAGCTTTGAGTTTTCCAGTTGTTACTTCACTGAGAATGTGTGAAATAAAAAAGCCTATTATATTTTACTACAAGCAGTAGACACAGTTGATTGACCACAATGTCACAACTAAGCCTTGGAGGAGTGCTAGGCAAACAGAAGAGAGCGAAACAAACGACAATCGGATCCTGTTTATAACGGTATGTATGTACCTATGCCATTTTATCAAATAATGTAACGAAGCATTAACATTTATTGTAATTCTACACAAGTATGTAGTGCTTTATGGATGCCAAAAGCTTTTATTAACTCTTATATAAATAAGTTTTGTTGTGTATAACATAACCAAGTTTATTACCAATGCATGCTAAATAATTATAAAGGGAGAGTTATGTTATGTACTAGATCAAACTAGGATAGCTGCACTTATATTTTTGTGCTTAATGAGTTTCTATGGGACGAAATATAACAAATTTGAAAGAAAAAAAACTTTTTTGCGGGGTGGTGGGCTTTTTTGAGTCTAAGAATAAATTTAAACAGCTATAAATTTTATTCTGTGGATTAATGTGTGTTATTAATGACGAAAACAACACGTGTAATTTTAGAGATCAAATTTTGATTTCATTTTGAAGGGTTTTTTAGGGGTGGTATATGTTATATGATACCTTGGGACTACATCTAAGTTGCTATGGATTTTTAATTGAACCATCGATACACAGCAGACAGAGATTGTATCAAATATGATGCAAGCGCTGTCATTACTTTGACTCGTTCATAGAGCGAGCAAAAATGTCGAAACCCAAGGTGTCAAATATGATACTCAGGAATTCAGGAGGATAATTAATAACCGAGAAGATTATTTTTCAGGAGGGTTATAGATTAGGTATAAAGTTCAAAATGTTTTAGTTGCTGGCTTCGGGGCGGGGATATGAAATGTCCGTTCATCGTTTCTCTCCTGTTTCGATGAATATTGTTACCAGGGCATTATATTGTGGCATTTGGTTGTGGTAATACATTTATAACATGTGGTTTTGGCAACATTTGTTTGGGTGGCTCTTGGGTTGGTAACACGGACCGGAATGACGTAATAGGAGTTGGGGTAAACCGGTTATATCTCAGTAAGCGTCTAGGATGCTCAGTCTATCTCTTGTAATGTAACGAGCAGTGCAGATGTTAGGCATAGACGCTCCGTCAAGCAGGAGGTAACATGCATCGGTTTTATTTCAATATATATACTGTCAATCTAAATTTCCGGCGTATAGTTATTTGATGTAGACAGATCCTTCTTTCCTTCCCCATAATGACCTAGGCATATTTTAAGAGTTTTCAGGTGTTTTTAGGAACTTTTATTAGCTCGCCCCGTCGGACCTCGTGTAGATTGCTATGATTTAAACTCCGGTACCATGCTCTACCCCCCGTCATATGTAAGAATATAAGAGGTTACGACAATATGTAGTCTATGTTATTAAATAACTACGAGACCAAAGAGAATTTAAACTTTCATCTGCTGTGATTCCTCTAAAACTTATTCGACCATTCTGATAACTGTTTCACCACCAACTACTTGTAGACAATAGTTTCTCGCCGATATTTCAAACATATTTCCACAAATGTCTGTAGATATGTGTAATTGCGTTATCATGCAGGCCACGAAATTACAGTTAAGAGGGGTAAAGATAAGGATTCATAATAAAAATCTTCTGCATCATTGTACAATTATTTAATATTTTATAGTAATTTATTATATAACAGATTAAAATAATATTTTAATAATAGCTGAAGCATTTAACGCCCGAGGGCTTGCCGAGGGTGCTACTTTTCACGAAATTTTAAATATATTTTAGTCTTGTGTGGCATACAATATTTTATCCACTACTAAAACGTAAATCAGAGTAATTTATTTTTAAATATATAGATTTATCGTTGCTGGTGGCACCAATGCTCATTGTTTTGAAGATAATGGCATGGTATACTTATTAATTGAAAAGGGAGACGTTTTCTATATGATAACGAGTACAATTCATTATTTATTCCTGTTAATTAAGTAAAATTATTGTAGCAGTGAATTAAAACGTTTTAAATCACTAGTGTGATTAAAACCAGTATTTAGGTTGCTAGGCAGGATTAAACAAACGACAGTTTATATGGCAACAGCGGATAAAACTAATTTATTCACCGTTTAAGGTTTAAAAAGCCAGAGTGTGCAGTGTTTGTTCACAATCTTTGATTGCCTGTTTACTTGCACTTTGATGAAGATATTTTGGCCGGCAGTGTAAGGCACAGTATACCTTTGTTAAAGCAAAACAGAATTCAGCAACATTGGAGTGACCATGTGGACAGACAGAGCTAATTAAAAAGGAACGAGCGAAACCTTTCTTCTCATAAGCCACTTGAGAGTAACAAAAGCTCAGTGGGGGGCATCTTTCATATAAAACTCTCCCGGTGAGTATTTTTATGGCACAACTCCGGTCGGGCTATGCATAAGACACAGCTGCACACGTTCCTCTTTTTATGTTTAACCTATCACTTTTACACAAACCATCTAAACTATAATAATTGCATGTTTATCTAAGTAAACACTCGCCATGACCAGCCAGGTGTAGGAGGGAGATAAACGTAAACCATTGTAACTACAAAACGTGGATAAAATACGTCCCCTTCTCCAAGTCCCGGCTTCGACTCCCAGCTATAACAGGGTAATAAGATCTTAACTAGAATCTTTCCCCCATCTTGTATGTTTCATAGAAAAATGTTGACCTTCTATAACAATTAACGTTTATTGTTCTAGAAACTGTTCTTGCAAAAGCCTATTTATTATTTTATCCGCCTCATACCCAGTAGTCTTGGTATTTAAGTTCATCATCTTCAAAGGGTGCGACATGAAGATTTTCAAGAAAATGCCCCATCCCAAATTTCCCTTTACATGGAAAAAATTTTTATTTTCTCAAAAATGACTTACGATTTTGATTAAAGTAATACGTTTTAAGATATTTTCATGAAAAATGAAATGCATAACTTGAATTTTCTATGCATTGTGAAGCCCTCTTTATTCGGAAGGAATTTTATTTAAATTTATATAACTGGTAACGTTAAACGATAGACAAAAACGTAGTACACAAAAATGTAGATCTCTTTAAAATACAGAATTGATTTCAAATAACTGTTCGTAGCATCAGCCATTTCCGAGATATCCATTATTATTGGTTTGAATTTTGAATACTTTGTCGGTTTGTTGTGCTATCGCTGTTCAGGTGCTTCTCGCGTTGTCGTGGAAAGAGTATGGAATTTCAAGGCCAACATATAGCCACTCGCTTTTAAAAATTTGCTTATACATTTCTTTGGTCCCTCTTGTCCTACAACGAAATGTGTAATGAAACTATTTCTGCCAAAGTTTATTTTTATTAACTTGAAGTAGATATAAAACTAAGCTTTTGTAGGAAAATTTTATAGAAGGTGTGTGAATACAAGTGATAGTGGGTAGAGAAAGTCATGTGAATGTAACACATTCTATCTACCTCATGTCAATCAAGATAAACTTTAGTTTCATTAAACATTCCGTTGTTGAGGGATGCAGGAGGCTGAAGCGATAGACAAGTGTTTAAAAAGTGAATCCTTATATGCTGGCCGTGAAGTCCCAGCTTTTATATGACATCATATTATGATATGAAATTGAAATTTGGGACAATATTCATGGTTTTTAAAACCTCCTCTTCTTAAAATAATAATAAAAAAATCTTCCTCTACCCTCCATCATTTATTAGTGAGTATACAAATTACTCTTACGAAAGTATGTTTTCCTATCTACTACATTTTAATCCAAACAAACCTTTACAGAAACAGCTACATTACACATTTCGTTATAGATACAAAGGGAACAGCGATAGTCAAATGTTTAACAACTGAACGCTATATGCTGGCCTTAAAATTCCATACTGTTTCCATGACATGGCGAGAAACAACTGAAAATCGACAGGACTTAAAAAGAATGACTCAGTACTGAACAATTCAAACCATTAATAACGGATATCTCGGAAATATTGATGCAAGAATGAAAGTTATTTGAAAGACATTGTATATTTTAAAGAGATTTACTTTTTGTGTAGTACGTCTCCGTCTATGTCTTAACGTTTACTACTTTCTTCCAAATGAAGAGGGCTTCACAAGCTATTTCCAGACAATTCAAGATATATCGTTTTTTAGAAAATCATTTCGAAAAATGTTCCATGTAAAGTGTACCAACATAGGTATTTACCCGAACTTTCGTTTTTGAGTTATGCTGTTCACAGACACACACACACACACACTAGACCTTTTTTCTAAGTGTTTTCTTTTATTCAAGGGGCTTTAAAACACGTATTTCCGGTGAAATCTCGATACCGATTTTGGGGGGGGGTGGAATGCAAATCCTTCTCTACCTACTATGTTACATGGTGGAGAAAATAAAAAGGGTTTGCGTATAATTACAGGTACCATGTCAAGAAAGTGTTGATTATTGTTAATCTTTGTTATGAGCAAGTCGGACAACAGCAGCGGACAGGATGCAACAAGAGTTATTGTAACCTCTAACACAAGATTTCAATTTTAACTGAACCGCCAGCAAGGCTACCTAAACCACATAATGTTATCAATGTTATGCCTTTGAAACAAACTATCTCCAAGATTTAGAGCTATCCTATGGAGATGGCTCACTGATAATCCCTTTTATAAAGCCAATGAACTCTTTGACCAAGATGCAATCCAACAGTTTTAGAGTTAAGCTTATTTTTATTTAATTTTACTTCCTCTACTATGTATAGTATTCCACCCAAAAATTCGATACCGAGATTTCACCGGAAATATATGTCTTGAGAGCCCCTGAATCCAAAAAAAAAGCATTTTTGGAAACATGTCCGTGTGTGTGCCTGTGAACAACATAACTCAGAAACGAACAGTTGGATAAACACCAAACTTGGTATTTAGGTTCAGTATCTTCCAGAGATGCGACACGAAGGTTTTCAAGAAAATACCCCCACCCCAGATTACCCTTTACATGGAACATTTTTCGAAAATTTTATCAAAAATGGCTCTAACGATTTTGATTAAAATATCATATGTTTAAGATATTTTCATGACAAATGAAGAGTAATCTCGAATTTTCTGGGAATGTCTCCAAAAGTATTCATTGTGAACGAATTTTGCATAAAAACCATAAGAGATAGACAAAATTTTACTGCACAAAAAATGTAGAACGCGTTAAAATACACAATTTATGTCATATACATTTTTGTTGTTGAGTGAACCATTTTCGAGATATTGCTTGTTATTCCCTTATACTTTCCAATACTTATACTTCTTCTCAAATGGAAATTCGTTATTCATTTGTTTTTGGTCCAGGACATACAAAGAGAATGGAATACTCCACATAGCAACCAGCTCTTAAAATATTCGACTATCGCTTAAAGGCCTACCATATTCCCCTTGCACCTACAAGAAAATTAGCAATAAGATTAACCTCTCGATTAACATGAAGCATATGGAGAATAAGCGTTTGTAAAAATAGTTTGTACAAGTGTAGAGAAAGTCACGTGAGTGTAACACATCAGAATTTTTTATTATGTGTTATAGTTTGATTACACGCCTGCACACACATTCCGTACGTCCAGTTTACAATATATGAATAAACCAAACAAATAAATGGTGATTTAGCAGTTAAAAATTTGAAGTGTTACACTCACACGACTTTTTCTTCTCTTGTACAAACTATTTTTACACACGCTTATTCTCTATCTACTTCATGTTAATCGAGATATCGAGATGTTAATCTTATTGCTAATTTTCTTGTAGGTGCAAGGGGAATTGGTAGCCTTTAAGCGTTAGTCAAATGTTTTAACAGCTCGTTGCTATGTGGAGTATTCCATTCTCTTTGCATTACCAGGAAAAAAAGAAAATGAATAACGAATTCCCATTTGAGAAAGAGTATAAGTATTAGAAAATTTAAACAAATAACAAGGAATATCTCGGAAATAGCTCACTCGACAAAAAAATACATTAGACATAAATTGTGTATTTTATCGAGATCTACATTTTTGTGTAGAAAAATGTTGTCATCTCTTAAGGGTTACCAGTTATGGAAAAGTCATTCAGAAAGAAGAGAACTTTTGGGGACATTCCCAGAAAGTTCAAGATATACATTTTATTTGTCATGAAAATATCTTAAATATATGATATTTTAATCAAAATCGTTAGAAGCATTCTTGAGAAAATCAAGATTTCTGAAAAATGTTTCCATACAAAGAGTGTTCTGGGTTGGGGAGCTTTTCTTGAAAACCTTCGTGTCGCATCTTTGAAAGATACTGAACCTAAATACCAAGTTTGGTATTTATCCGAATTTTCGTTTTTGAGTCATGTTGTTCACAGACTCACAGGCACACACACAGGCCTTTTTCTAAGTTGTTTTGATTTGGGGAGCCACATAATATGTATTTCCGGTGAAATCTCGGTTCGAATTTTTGGGTGGAATGCAATACTTCCCCTACTTACTATACGTAGTAGAGAAAGTAATAATGTAATTGTTGAAAAGTTCAAACAAATAACAGCGAATATCTCGGAAATGCCACAGGCATTTTATATGTTCTAAATGTGTGTTTTAACCAGATCTACATTTTCTGTAGTAAGTTTTTGTCTATTCCTTCTGGTTTATCAGTTATACAAAATTCATTCGGAATGAAGAGGGCTTCACAGAAGATTCAAGAAAATTTACTTTTTGTCAAATTAATACGTATCTTAAACATATGGTATTCTAATCATAATCACCATTTTTTGAAACAATAAAAATAATTATACACTTTCCATCTAAAGAATAGTTTGGGATAGGGAGATTTGTTGAAAATGTTCATGTGTAACTTAAGTATGAAGTAACTTAAGCTTTTCGTTTTTGAGTTAATACTGTTCACAGACATACACACACTCACTGTTTTTCCTGTCAATATGGGTCATGTAGCTAACCAGCTGCCTGAGGTGAATGAAAGCATTTCGGAAGGGCTGGTGACCACTGACCCCCGTAGGGCGGTAACCAGTTCTACAGAACTTTCTTTCCGTTTTATCAAGGGTTGAAACTTTTTGAAAACGCTTTCACGTTCCGCAGAAAGAAATGAAATATAACATTTCTTTGCAAGGGTCAAAGTATTCTTTGTAAACCCTGTACCTTAGTAATTTTTACTTTCTCTTCTACGTATAGTAAGTAGGGGAAGTATTGTATTCCACCCAAAAATTCGATACTGAGATTTCACCGGAAATACATGTTTTGAGACCCCCTGAATCCACAAAAAGCATTTTTGGAAAATGTCCGTGTGTGTCTGTGAACAGCATAACTCAGAAACAAACAGTCGGATAAACACCAAACTTGGTATTTAGGTTCAGTATCTTCCAGAGATGCGACACGAAGGTTTTCAAGAAAATCCCCCTACCACAGATTACCCTTTACATGGAATATTTTTCGAAAATTTTAATTTTCTCAAAAATGGCTCTAACGATTTTGATTAAAATATCATATGTTTAAGATACTTTCATGACAAAATGTATATTTTGAATTTTCTGGGAATGTCTCCAAAAGTATTCTTCATTGTGAACAACTTTTGCATAACTGGTAAACCATAAGAGTTAGACAAAATTTTACTACAAAAAACATGTAGATCGCGTTAAAATACACAATTTATGTCATATACATTTTTTTGTTGAGTGAACCATTTTCGAGATTTTGCTTGTTATTTCCTTAAATTTTCCAATACCTATACTTTTTCTCAAATGGACTATTCGTTATTCATTTTTTTGTCCTGGTAATGCAAAGAGAATGGAATACTCCACATAGCAACCACCTCTTAAAATATTCGACTATCGCTTAAAGCCTTGCATCTACAAGAAAATTAGCAATAAGATTAACATCTCGATTAACATGAAGCATATGGAGAATAAGCGTTTGTAAAAACAGTTTTTACAGGAGTAGAGAAAGTCATGTGAGTGTAACACATAAGATTTTTTAATTTAACGGTATCTAACCTGTTAGGTCATATCAAATGATGAATGAATGAAATGGTTGAAATGATGCTCAAATGAGCCCGGGGTCCATAGAGCTTAAAGTTACCTGACATTTGTCTTCTCAGGGTAAGGGAAAACTGCGGAATAAACCTTATCCGGGTAACTCACCCTAATAGAGATTCAAACTCGGGACCTCTTGAATGTTAGGCAGACACTACCCCACATCACAGACACGGCTTGTGACATTTTGTATCATTATTTTCAATATTTTCTTTTTCATATACAGAACTAAAATATAATGGTATGTTCTATTGTTATTAGAGTAATTATGTATCGTGGCTTTTCCTTAATCAGTCTAGTTTTAAACGTCAAAAGCTTTACTGCAATCCCATTCTCCTTTATTCTTCCATACTTTCCGATTTTGTCTTCGTCTTTGCATATGAAGCATTGACCTAAATATTATCTATAATCTGGTACCTACGTTTGCCCCTAATCGTTTTCCCATCCCCCCAGTACAGGCAGTTTCTTCTTATTCATTATTCCAGCTAATTTCTTTTCTAATTTTCCTTTCAGTGTTGTTCATCCTTTGCAGACTTTTTAAAAAGTGTGTGTTACATCCGCTTCATTCTTCTTTAATTCACTTTTTAATTGCGCCCTCTTGTTTAATCTCACACGTAGCAACGTCAAGGTTTACGCACTATACAACACCACAAATATCTTCCTTAGTTCTTTCTTCAACGGTCCAACACTGAAAATAATGTGTTTTCTATTGCTACTGTTATTCTCTGATTTTTTGAAAATCAGGTTCTATTACCCTAGTTATGTACATCCCAAGCTGCCCACTTGCTCCACTGTCTTGTACTGAATTCGTCTATAAAATTCTTCTCTTGTCCTCGTAACTTGAGAACACATAAACCACAAGCTTCTAAGTCAACTACAAATGGTATAACTGACGAGCAAGTACAAACCAACATGTAACTGCTGGGTCTTCAGTCATTTCTGAATCAAGTGGCAATTTTGACTGATCCTGCTGACTTGAACAAATGCATGCCACTGTGATTGCTATGTCTTATGTCATTTCTGAATCAAGCTCCAACTTTGGCTGGTCCTGCTGATTTGAACAAGTACATACCCCAACTGACTACTGGGTCTTGAGTCATTTCTGAGTCAAGCTCCATCTTTTATTGGTACAGTGACTTGAGTGAGGACAAACCACCTAGTGACTGCTGGGTCTTGAGTCATTTCTGAGTCAAGTTCCAACTTTGGTTGGTACAGATGACTTGTGCAAATATAAACCATCAAGTAACTGCAGGGTCTTGGGTCATTTCTGAGTCAGGTTTCAAATTTGATAGGTACATCTGACCTTAGCAAGTGTAAACTACCAAGTGATTGCTGTGTCTTGGTCATTTCGAAATTATACTCCAACACCGTTCTGAGTCAACCACCAACACTGACTGATACAAGTGACTTGTATCACTTCTGACTCAAGCATCAGCAATGACTGATACAAGTGACTTGTGTCACTTCTGAGTCAAGCATCAGCACTGACTGATACAAGTGACTTGTGTCACTTCTGAGTCAAGCATCAGCACTGACTGATACAAGTGACTTGTATCACTTCTGAGTCAAGCACTAATACTGACTGGTACAAGTGATTTGTGTCACTTCTGAGCCAAGCTACAAAACTGACTGATACAATTGACTGGTGTCACTTCTGAGTCAAACACCAGCACTGACTGATACAAGTGACTGGTGTCACTTCTGAGTCAAACACCAGCACTGATTGATACAAGTGACTGTTGTCACTTCTGAGCCAAGCTCCAAAACTGACTGATACACGTGACTTGTGTCACTTCTGAGCCAAGCTCCAGAACTGACTTGAGCCGTTGTTGACCTCAGTCTGCATCACGCCACGCCGACCAATGACAATCATTTATTGTACGAAAGAACATCTTGCCTAATGGGGTAATTATTCTGTGTCAGACGTTTCGGTGAGAGTTGTGCCGCTCTTGCTCGGGGCGCGGCGCACTGCCAGGATCAATTTCAGCTCCACAGGGAGGCTGCCCTCTCTTCCTGATATATATTTTATTATTAAATATAATAAATTGTATACAGAACCAACAACAACCCGCTGCTATAATTTTAGAAGTTTTCCCTCCTTCACAATTTATGGTGCTGAGAATGGGGCACTTTATTACCAAAATACTGATGCAGAAAAACTTGCCGGGGTCACGTGACTACTCGTCGGGGGATGAACGACACACCCCCACCCCTAAGTTAACATTCCTTGAAGGGTTTATAGGGGTTCGTGTACTTAAAACAACGAGCGCGAGTCATGTCGAAATTAAAACAATAAATATCACCTTCCTGTTCATCCCCCACCCCCTTGATCCAGCTCAGCCCCTCCTCTCACCTGTTTTAAGCTTTCGGTCTTTCAAGCTCTTCATACTAGAAGCGAAAACGTTTAGAAAGTAATATGTTACCTTTCTGTTTACTCTCTTCTCTTGTGTTTATTTAAAGTGTTTTCCTAAAGAATTTTATTTCTAAAAATTATGTAAATTTCTACCTTTATTACATGCATTGTGCATTTTTATGTTATATATATATTAATTTTATAAAGAGAGAAATATGGTGTATAAGTGTGCCGATTTTAATAATTCTATCATTAACACCCCTGCTCTTCCCGACGGAGAAGAGGCTATAGGACACCACTTTCAATTCCTAGATGACTAAAATAATAAACAGCATTTAAAAGCCTGAAAGATAGAATATGAACGCGTTTCAGTTATAAAAGTACATACTAGCGAAGGCAACGACTTTTCTTGAGGAAATGTCGTGTAGTAAAGCATTGTTACTCCACGGTAAATAGGTGTAGAAATAAGACAAAAGCTTCATTCCAGGGAAGATACATAGGCTGTGGTCACGACTTGGCAACTTAGAAAACAGAAGACAGTAAAACCAAGGACAGTTGGGTCTGCTTATAATCCTACTATACTACCGTTTGTGAAAATTGCAACACCAAGAAGGAAACGCACGAATTCAATGAATTTAATAGCACAGGTTAGGTACATGACAAGTAACAAATGATAAACTTATCAAATGTATACATGACCTTTGAGCCCTAATATTCAGTATTTGCTGTGGCCTCCATGCGCTGCAATTAGAGCTGCTATACGCCGTGGCATTGAATCAAAAAGGTTCTGAATAAGTTCCTGAGGGATTTCCCTCCACCCAGTTTGTATCCCACAAATCCATGACACTGGTTACTGGAGGACCGTAACGCACCAGGTGCCGACCAACCATACCCCAGACATGTTCGATGGGCGACATGTCAGGCGAACGTGCAGGCCAGGGAAGCAATGGTACCTGTCTCTTTGAAGAAGGCTTATACATTCCTCGCAATATGTGGCCGGGCATTGTCCTGTTGAAATGTGGCCTGTGGAGATGCCTGAAGCAGGGGGAGTACCTCAGGCTCTACAACCACCGTTACGTACCGGTTGCTGTTCAAAGTGCCCTCAATTCGTAGGAGGTGAGATCGGTTGTAACCAATGGCGCCCCAAACCATCACACCTGGTGTTTGTCCACTATGCCGCTTAACAATGCAGCCCTCCAGGTTGCGCTCACAACGATACCGCCGTACACGTATGCGGCCATCACAGGACACGTTAAAGCGGGACTCGTCCTAAAAGACTACATTTTGCCACTCAGCACCCCAGTGACTGTGTTCACGTGCCTATTGTAGTCGGAGGAGCTTGTGGTTTCTGGACAATAGAAGCCGACGTAATGGCATGCATGCAACCAGTCCAATCTGCAGCAGACGTCGACGAACCGTTGATGCAGACAAGTTCACGCCTGTTGCAGTGCTCCAGCGTCGAGCCAACACTGTGGATGCTGTACAGTCCGTTATGACCATGCGGACAAGATGACGGTCATCCCGTGGTGTGGTCCAGTACCCGCTCTTCGCTGCATACGACCTTCATCTATCCACTGCTTCCACACTCGCATCACTGTCGTAGCAGCATGCCCTGTACGGTATGACAAACCCGCTTCCCGGAGACCGACCATTCTGCCCCGTTCGAACTCACTCACATGCCGATATGGCTCCCTTTGAAGTCGACGAGGCTTACTGTCACTCACTTTATTGTTTCCACCTTTTTTGACAGCTCTGCACTGACTACACTGGGTGCAACACTGAGCTTGTCGGACCGACACGAGAGGGCTCTGCTCGGCCTACGTGTACCCTATCTCTCTGCAAACCCAATCACTTATTGCTTGCACATTCTTCTACACTTCCACCAAGTTTGGAGTTATTCGGAAAATTCTCTTTCTTGGTGTTGCAATTTTCACAAACGGCAGTGTATATTTATCTCAAAAGCTTTCAATAACACTTCGAGTATAAAAGTTTTGTTGTGTTTCCTCTGTATGTTGTTATCCGGTTTATTACTAGCGTATGCTAAGCAGTTATGCAAAGGGAGAAAACAATGTCCAATGTAACATCAAATATTACTTAATACGTATTTATAAATAATAAATAAGAATATTGTTTTTTTCGATAGTTACAGATTTTTTGCCATTACAAAACATGTTAACTTGGTGAAAGAAGTAGGGAATAGTCAGATTCGCCGGCTTCAGGCTATTTCGTTATATATTGATGTTAGGCTTTTCTGTATTAAGGTAAATGCATATATGAAATTTTACCAAAATGTTGAAAAATCTTATGTGTTACATTCGCACGACTTTCACTCCTCTCTGGCGCTTATTAGTGGGTATACAAATTATTCTTAAGAAAGTTTATTTTCCTATCTACTTAATTTTAATCCAAATAAACCTTTGCAGAAATATCTACATCACACACTTCGTTATAGATAAGGGAATAGCGATAGTTAAATGTTTAAGAACTTTCTCTACCCTCTCAACCAAGTAACGAACAAATCGGGCCATTAATAACCGATATCTCGGAAATGGGTGATGCCACAAAAACCTTATTTGAAATAGATTGTGTGTTTTAAAGAGGTCATTTTTACTTTCTTTATTAACTATAGAAATATTATTCCACAAAAAAATTATATACCCGAGATTTCACCGGAAATACATGTTTTGAGGTGCCCTGAAACCAAATAAAGCATTTTTGGAAACATATCCGTGTGTGTCTGTGAACATTCGAAAAGGAAAAGTCTGATAAATACCAACCTTGGTTTATATTTTCCAAAGATGCGACACGAAGATTTTCAAGAAAATCCCCCCAACCCAACTACCCTTTACATGGAACATTTTTCAAAAATTTTGTTTTTCTATAAAGTCGCTACAACGATTTAGATTAAAGCACCAGACATGAAAGGATTTACATGACAAATAGAATGTATATCTTGAATTTTCTGGGAATAGCTTGTAAAGTCCTCTTCATTAGGAAGGAATTTTGTATAATCTTGTATAACTGGTAAACATTAAGTGATAGACGGAAATGTACCACACAAACAATGTAGATCACTTTAAAACACGTAATTTACTTCAACACTTTATTTTTGTGGCGTAAGCCGTTTCTGAGATAAATGTTCAAATTGTTCAATACTTGTCATTGTTTTAAAGTCCCATCGATTTTCATTTGTTTCTCGCGATGTCATGGAAACAGTATGGAATTTTACGACCGGCATATAGCATGCAGTTCTTAAACATTTGACTATCGCTGTTCTCGTTGTATTTATAGTATAAAATGTAGCTGTTTCTGCAAATCTTTATTTGGATTAAATGTAGTAGATAGAAAAATAAGCTTTAGTAAGAATAGTTTCTATACCCACTAATAAAGAAATAGGGTGGCATTAGCCATTTCCCTATATCCGTTATTATTATTCTTTGTCAGTTTTTTAAACTGTTGTCGTCATTCAGTTGTTTCTCGCGATGTCATGGCAGGAATATCGCATTTTAAGGTAAGTATATAGCAAACTCTTTTTAAACATTTGACTGTCGCTATTCATTTTGTACTTATAACGAGATGTATAATGAAACTATATCTTATATCAATTTACTTGAAGACGAAAAACTTTTGCTAGAATAGTTTGTATATTCTATATAAAAATAAAGGACGGTGGATAGAAAAAGACATGTCAATGTAACACATTAGATTATTTCAAATGTGTGCACTTTTTCATTTCTTGGAATTTTTGAGTGACAGAGATCCAAATAAGTATTATAGAGAAGCCTGCATTATGTATTTTGTAAATAAGGAATTTTTGTTTTGATAGGTTCAACTTTTTCATGAAGTTAATAAATGTACATTTAGTATCTGTAAATATAATATAGTTTTTTAATTTTTACTTTCTCTACTCGTATAGTAAGTAGGGTAAGTATTGTATTTCACCCAAGATTTCACCGGAAATATCCTTTGAGACCCTTTGAATACAAAAAAAGCATTTTTAGAAAAAAAGTATGTGTGTGAATAACATAACTCAAAAACGAGATGTCGGATAAATACCAAACTTAGAAATTTAGACCAACCTTACAAAAATGCGACACGAATATTTACGAGAAAATCCTCTCGCCCGAAACTAACCTTTACATGAAACATTTTTCGAAATTTTTTATTTTCTAAAAAATGGCTGTAACGATTTTGATTAAAATACCATATATTATTTATATATATTTATATAACAAATAAAATGTAGGTATATATTGAATTATTCGGGAATAGCCTTTGAAGCCCTCCTCATTCGGAAGGAATCTTGTAATATATTCTTGTATAACGAGTAAACGTTAAGCGATAGACGAACAAAATGTACTACACAAAAAATGTAGATCTCTTTGAAACAGGTATTCTTAAACATTTGACTATCGCTGTACCCTTTGTATTTATAACGAAATGTGTAATGTAGCTATTTCTGTAAAGGTTTATCTGGATTAAAATAAAGTAGATATAAAAGTAAACTTTGTAAGAATAATTTATATATCTACCCATTGATAAACAATAGAGGGTAGAGAAAGTTATGTGAATGTAACACATCAGATACAAGCTATACAGAATTATAGAGAATGCATTTGAAAGGAAGAGGACTTCACAGGCTATTCCCAGAAAATTCAAAATATGAATTTTATTTTTCATGTAAATATCGTAAACATATGGTACTTTAATCAAACTTGTTAGAACTATTTTTTAAAAAATAAATCTTATGTGATGTATTCACATGACTTCCTCTACCAGTCACAAATTCACAACTCTATACCCGTTATGTATTGCAGTATTCATATAAAATGTGAGTCTTGTATCCGCGCTACGTTACCTATTCAGGATATATGTATTTTACCTTTAAATTATTCAAATTAAGCAAGACGTGCGGAAATACTTAAATGTTTATTCCTGGTAACAAGATCTTGCCATGGAAAGAAAAGAATCGAAAACTTTCGAGCACATCCGTTAGGTAACATTGCAACTGGAATATTTTTAAAACGGCCAACGCTACGAAGAAATTTGACATAAGTTGTGTTTTTTAAAAACTCTATGTTTTTTAAGATTTTGTCTATTTTGTAAGCTATGCTTGTTACACAAAATAGTCCGTAAAATAAAGCAGACTTCGGTAGGTTTTCACAGAAAATTCAAGATACCTACGAAATTTATTAGCCAAGCAATTGTATTAAACATAAGGTGTTTTAATTAAAATCCTCCCAGCGTTTTGAGAGAATAAAAATCACGAAAATGTTATACGTGAAGGGTTGTTTCCTTAGGGATACCCAAATTTTCATTATTTTCTCTGCTACATATAGTAAGCAGGGGAAGAACTGCATTCCACCCAAAAATTCCATACCGAGATTTCACCGGAAATACATGTTTTGAGGCCATCTGAATTTAAAAAAAAGCATTTTTAGAAAAAGATCCATTTGTGTGTCTGTGTGGGCTAAACAACACAACTCAAAAACGAAAAGTCAGATAAATACCAAACTTGGTATTTAGGTTCAGCATCTTTCAAACATGTGACACGAAGATTTTCAGAAAAATCCCCCGACCTTAGACTATCCTTTACATGGAAAAATTTTCGAAAGTTTTGGTTTTCACAAAAATCTAAGGATTTTGATTAAAATATCGTATATTTAAGATATTTCCATGACAACTAAAATGTATATCTTGAGCTTTCTGGGAATGTTCCCAAAAGCCCCTTTTATTCTGAATGATTTTCACATAACTGGTGAACCGTAAGAGATAGACAAAATTTTACTACATGGAAAATGTAGATCTGTTAAAACACAGAATTTATGTCATATATCTTCTTTTTTTTTTTTTTGGTCGAGTGACCCATTTCCGAGATATTCCTTGTTATTTCTTTGAATTTTCCAGTATTTGTACTTTTTCTCAAATGGGAATTCGTTATTGGTTTATTTATGTCCTGGACATACAAAGAGAATGGAATACTCCACATAGCAACCAGCTTTTAAAACATTTGACTATCGCTTATAACCTACCATATTCCCCTTGCACCTACAGAAAATTACCAATAAGAATAACATAAGGTAGATGGAGAATAAGCGTTTGTAAAAATAGTTTGTGCAAGAGTAGAGAAAGTCATGTGAGTGTAACACATCAGATTAATTTTGAGTTATGTTCACGGATACAGTAATGGACCGTTTTATATAAACATCAGATGTGTTGCATTCACATGAGTTTCTCTGCTCACTATTTACCAAACTACTCTTACAAAAGCTCATTCTTCTATCTACCGCTTGCTAATCGAGAAAACTTTATATATTACGTTGTAGGTGTAGGAAAAAGCGATAGTCAAGTTTTTAAAAAGCACTACCCGTTAAGAGAAAAAACAAATAGGGACCTACCTCTTGAAAAAAGTATAACTATTTGAACATTCTGAGGCAGTATTTTTAACACTTAAATGATTTCCGTCTATTTGTATAATATATAAATTCAATAACAGCCCGCCTTAAAGGAATATGTGTATGTAAGAACATATAAAAAGAGTATATTACAGTCATTGTATATGTTTATATTATTGTATACATGTGTAATAATGTTATGTGAATGTATTACTTAATTTAATAATGTAGGAGCTGTGAGAATAAAAGGTTAAAAGTTGCTAACAATGAGGTAACCTTGAGACAATAATCAATTTGAAAGTTTAACAATACTACTTGCGATTCCTGGAAACAATAATGTAATTTTTTGTGACAGTTTATAAAATAGCCAATCAACAACCAGAAAAAGCTTTAGTTAAATGAAGGTATTCTATTGGACTAGGATTAGCCAATCAAATACTGAAATATAACAAAATTTACAAATTTAGAGTTCAGTTGGTTGTAGACAGTGATCCTAATCGGACGTGAGATGTGTCCTCGAGAAATTTAATACGTATTTTGTGCGAGACAAAAATAGTTAACGTGTTAAAAAGTGCAAGTAATTACTAACAAAATCTCACAGCTCTCTATATCAGTGAAGTGTTATTTGAATCGTGTCAAGCATTAATAAAAGCAGTGAAATAAAATTATAATCTGTGTAAGCCTACATTCTTCAGTAGCACCACGCCCTGCTAAGACATTCATGTCTCTAAAAATAAATGCTGACGCAGCTGAGGCAAACATAAATATATAATATTTAAAGAAACAGTTAACATTACAAAGTTAATATTTTTAAACTTGGGGCGAAGGCTACCGGAAACCGGGTACTATACGCGCGGTTCCAACCAACTTCAAGTTCGGCTCCCAACAGTTGAACTATAATACAACTTCTTCAATACAACGAACTTAAATTTGACGTCCAAAGTGTGGTGCAAATAACGTAAAGATATAATAACTACTTTAATTCAAAGCAATAACAAAGAATATCTCAGAAATGGATAGCTCCATAACACATTTTAATTGCCATAAATTGTGTGTTTTAACGAAATTTCGTCATCTCTTATGGTTTATAATTTTACAAGCCATTCAGAACGAAAAGAACTTCACAGATTATTTCCAAAAATTCAAATATACATCTTTTTGGTCGTATAAATACTTTAACATATATATTTTCATAAAAATGCTTAGAACCGTTTTTCAGAAAAGCAAAAATAATGAAACATTTACCATGTAACGATAGCTAGGGCTTGGGTGATTTTCTTTGAGTTCTCGTGTCGTATCTTTGGAAGATACAGAACTTAAATACTAAGTTTGGTGTTTTTCGAACCTTTCGTTTCTGTTCACAGACACAGAGACCTTTTTACTTTCTCTACTACGTATAGTAAGTAGGGGAAGTACTGTATTCCACCCAAAAAATACCGAGATTTCACCGGAAATATATGTTTTGAGACACCCTGAATCCAAAAAAATAATTTTTGGAAACATGTCCGTGTGTGTGTCTGTGTCCGTGAACAGCATAACTCAAAAAGGAACAGTCGGATAAACACCAAACTTGGTATTTAGGTTCAGTATCTTCTAGAGATGCGACACAAAGGTTTTCAAGAAAATCCCCTCAACCCGATTACCCTTTACATGGAACATTTTTCGAAAATTTTAATTTTCTCAAAAATGGCTCTAACGATTTTGATTAAATATCATTTGTTTAAGATATTTTTATGATAAATAAAATGTATATCATGAATTTTCTGGGAATGTCTCCAAAAATATTCTTCATTGTGAACGACTATTGCATAACTGGTAAAGCATAAGAGATAGACAACATTTTACTACACAAAAATGTAGATCGCGTTAAAATACACGATTTATGTCACATACATTTTTGTTGTTGAGTGAACCATTTTCGAGATATTGCTTGTTATTCCCTAAAAATTTTCAATACTTATTTTCTCAAATGGGAATTCGTTGTACATTTTTTGTCTTGGATATGCAATGAGTATTAATCTGTGGCAAAGAGAATTGTGCTGCACATAGCAACCAGCTATTAAGAGATATGTATGTGCTTATATTGCCCTTGCAAATACAAAACAAGGGGAACATAGTAGGCCTTAAGCGATAGTCAAATATTTTTAGAACTGGTCGCTATGTGTAAAATGTAATTCTCCTTGCATGTCAAAAGCTCGTTTCTGCAAATGTTCATCTCGATTAATATGAAATAGATGGAGAATAAGAGTTTGTAAAAATAGTTTGTATTAGAGTAGAGAAAGCCATGTGAGTGTAACACATCTGATTTTTTAAAAATACTGTTTGTTTATTCAGGGGCCTCAAAACATGCATTTCTGGTGAAATATCAACATAGAATATTTTGGTGGGATACAATAGTTGCTTTTATTTACTATAGGTATGCAGCAGAAAAAGTTAAAAAGCTATTTCTAGCGAAATCGTTAATACCGAGGTTTTTTGTTGGAATGGAATACATAGCAGTTAATAAAGATTTGCTGAGATAGCAGGGGTTCGTGCCCATGTGCCCGTCTTGCAGAACACGACACTATGGTAAAGAAGACCTCGAGAGCTGGGAGGTTATTGTAATAAACGATGTTCTTCTCTTTGCTGGAAATTGCTACAAAGTGCCAAACTTTTCATCCTACATAAATTTTTATTTCCTTGTTGGAGCAAGTTTTAAAGATTCAGAGCGCCGTTACATGTTGATATCAGCGGGAGGGCGCAGCCCCCCTGGTATGTTGCGTTTCTCTTCTTCATTTATAAGCTCAGGAAACAATATCAAATTATGAAGGGCTCGGAGGTTAACTTGATAAATCTGCTGCACTAGAGAGGGCTGCGCAAGCCAAATGTGTACATACGTAAACAATACTACTTTCAGCTGTTTTATTTTGTTTCCTTATTAGGGGGCCTCGGTATTTACAATAGCACTACATATATTCCGATATAAGGGTAATAAAGTGGTTCATAACAGAATAGAGGAAAAATTCGAAATTACGAGACGAAGTTGAGATTCTGACACACACACGAACGCACGCGTGTATATGTTGGTGAATGACGATTTCATTTACCTCCACCCATTCTTTATCAATTAATTAGCTAAACCCTGACTCAATTTTTTTTCAACGAGGTCAGTTAAACACGATTTTTACTTTCTCTACTACGTATAGTAAGTAGGGGAAGTATTGTATTCCACCCGAAAATTCGATACCGAGATTTCACCGGAAATACATATTTTGAGACCTCCTGAATCCAAAGAAAAGCATTTTTGGAAACATGTCCGTGTGCGTGTCTGTGTGTCTGTCTGTGAACAGGATAACTCAGAAACGAACAGTCGGATAAACACCAAACTTGGTATTTAGGTTCAGTATCTTCTACAGATGCGACACAAACGTTTTCAAGAAAATACCCCTACCCCAGATTACCCTTTACATGGAGAATTTTTCGAAAATTTTAGTTTTCTCAGAAATTGCTCTTACGATTTTGATTAAAATATCATATATTTGAGATGCTTTCATGACAAATAAAATGTATATCTTGAATTGTCTGGAAATGTCTCCAAAAGTATTCTTAATTGTGAACGACTTTTACAATACTGGTAAACCATAAGAGATACATAAAATTTTACTACACAAAAAATGTAGATCGCGTAAAAATACACAATTTATACCATATACATTTTTTTTTGGTTGAGTGAACCATTTTCGAGATATTGCTTGTTATTCCCTTAAATTTTCCAATGCTTATGCTTTTCTCAAATGGGAATACGTTATTCGTTTTTCATTTTTTTTGTCCTGGTAATGCAAAGAGAATGGAATATTCCACATAGCAACCAGCGCTTAAAATATTTGACTATCGCATAAAGCCTACCATATTCCCCTTGCATCTACAAGAAAATTAGCAATAAGATTAACATCTCGATTAACATGAAGCACATGGAGAATAAGCGTTTGTAAAAATAGTTTGTACAAGAGTGGAGAAAGTCATGTGATTGTAACACATCAGATTTTTTTAAAAGTTCCCTTCTTTTACTCAGTTTATGATTACTGTGTTTTTACTGTTTGGTTACCGCTTATTACCGCAATTACACAACATACAGATACACACAAACACTCATGCCCATGGCGGGACTCGAACCCGCGGCCTCAGCTTGGCGGTGGACCGGAACTATACACTCTAGCGACCACGGCTACGAGGGCCGGCACTCCCTTAACTTCCCTCAACAGTCTTCCAGATGTTTGTACAGCCTATAAGTGCCTTTGAAGGTGGAACAATCATCGGTCGCAATGATCGAATAATCTTTTAGGTGATAACAATGAAATTAATTGTTCTTCCACACAATCTGTGTGTTGGACAGGGTTAGAAATGTAGAATCAGGCGAATGAAAAATTCAATGCCATAGCCGGGGTTTGAACCACGGATCTCCCGGTCTCCGCTCGGTTGCTCTAACCACTGAGTTACCATGGCAACATGCCGGCACGACACTAAATTCTCCAGCTGATTCGCGTTTTTCCCGGTAAATCACAAGGAGATCTCAAATTGTATTGAGATGACATACCCCAATGGCGAATTACAATGTTGGAAGTATTCAAATCCCGACTATGGCATTGAATATTTCAGTCGCCTCATTCCACCTTTCCGATCACAATGAGCTTTTAAACCTTGTGTACCATCTGTTTGAACTAGTAGTTAATTAACAACATAAAACGGTACACACTTTTCACACAATACAGAAACCCTTAACATATACAGCGAATTAGAGGTGAAGCTGGTGAATATGGAAATTCCACACGCCCAGGCCACCAAGTTTTGTAAAAGACACATAGTATATGACCATCGAGAAAAATAATCTTCTCACTTGTTAATTATAAAGTGTGGGTGGACCGATTTGGTGTTAGCAGTTGATCTCTTTATGCGATTATTTAGCTTACCCTACTATTGAAGTTAATTCCAACTCAAAGCAGATAAAGTAAACCTTTCTCACCTGAGCATTATTAAAACATTCGGCAATGGTACCGCAAGTGAATCGCGCCTTTACAAGCAAGTTTGATTCTCTTTTGTTTTTACTGCGATTTCGGTTTTCTTACCTGCTAAACCCAATATATCCAGTTCTAACATATACCTATATTTTGTAATGAAATATAGGCCGCATTTGTCTTATTTTACACATATTTTGTATGCACTATTTTCTACTACATGGCAATCTCAACTAAAATTCAAGGCCTTCTTGGTATGTTCTCCAACGTATTCGTATGCAAGTACAAGGGTTTTCTAAATCCTTTTTAATCTTTTAGTAGTTTATGAAATGAAACTAGATTGCATGCTATAACCCAAGTCCGTCAGCAAAAAGCACGACTCTTCCGTGGTGGAAAAATTATCAAAATAAGTTCAGTGATTTTTTAGGTTATTTTATATACATACCTACATGTATACATACATACATACATACATACATACATGCATACATACATACATACACATACGCACATACGAGGGTCGTCCAATAAGTAAGTTTCCCTATTTTATAAAAAACATTACACACAATTGATCATGTTGAATTAATTTTATTTATATTGTACAATCCTTCTGTTACTTTTCAACATAGTCAACATGTTTATCCAAGCATTTTTGAGGACGTGACACAAGTTTTTCCAAGCCAGTGTTGTAGGGCCCTGTGCTCGTAACCAGCTGTTCACTTCTGATTGGTCTTCGTCACGGTGTTAAAGTGCTTACCTCCAAGATGACCTTTGAATCAGGGGAATATGTGAAAATCACTTGGGAAAATATCTGGTGAATATGGAGGATACGAGAAAACTTCCCAGTTGAATGTTCTGAGCTCGCCTGGGTCAAGATTCAACTTGCAAGTTTTCTCGTATCCTCCGTATTCACCGGAGCTTGCCCCAAGTGATTTTCACTTGTTCCTTCAACTCAAAGGTAAGCACTTTTAACATGATGATGAAGTCAAATCAGTGATCAGCTGGTTGCGACCTGGTACAACACTGGCTTGGAAAAACTTGTGTCACGTCCCCAGAAATGCTTTGAAAAACATGTTGACTGTGCAGAAAAGTAACAGAAGGATTGTACAATATAAATCAAATTAGTTTAACATGTAGGTACAATTGTGTGTAATGTTTTTATAAAATACGAAAAACTACTCATTGGACGCTCGTCGTATATACGTACATACAGACATATATACATACATAAGATTGTTCTCTGTTTACAATATTATAGAAGTATAGATTACATGCTATATTTTGGGCAAACGAAGATAACTTTGTTAATCGTAAATAATACTAGTTGCTCATTAACAGCAAATTGAAGTATTAAATTGACTGGCAAGTACCAACCTTAAAGAGCTAGGTGTTACATACACGTGGTTTTCTCTAATCACTATCGTTTAATTTTTACCTCTTCCACAACCATTCTTATTTGCACCGAGTGGGGTGGTTCATTCGGGAGATTGTGGCTTCGATTCCCATGGCCGACCTTCCTGACCCGTGGTTTTTTTTCGGGGTTTCCTCGGGTCGCCAGGGAGTGCTGTGAAGGATCATTACTCCCCCGAATTTGCCGTCCCCCCATTTCATCCCATTAATAATTTCATTCATCCTTCCCCCGCTTAGTCTGTTTCAGAGTTGAAAGTGTCGGCGATGGTATTTCGGTGCAGCGTAGGGGAAAAAGGATGCTCTCTGTGACCTTTCTCCGTCCTTTGGCCTTCGCCTGGGGTCTAAGGACCGCCCAGCTGGGACGTTGGACCCCGATCTGCCGGAATGTTTATATCTGGAAACCTTAGGGACCCTGTCACACCCCCTATGCCGTCACTCCGGATTCCGGCCACCCGGTGCCTCCCTTCACTTCATCCCTTCCCCTGGATCAGTGTCGAATCCCCTCCACTTATCATTCTATTCTTATTTGCAGAAATGCTTGCATACATTACATTATAGGTACAAGAGGGATATAGAAGGCTGGAGATATATGGGTACCTATATACTAACTTTGAAAATCCGTACTCTTTGTAAGATATCGCGAGAAACAAGTGAATGGTGACAACTTCAGGACTGACAAACTACTAAACAATTCAAACTAATGACAACAAATATCTAAGAAACAAATATCTACAAAAATTACTTGAAATATTCATTCATTATCTGTTTACCCTCCTCTTATGTAGGACTTACACCCCCAGGACCTACAAGCGGGTGCCTGGTGTCAGAGGCCCGTCGAGGAGCAGACACTCATGGATCAGACAGAATATCCAGGATGGGTGATCAGCCCGATGCCTAGTATGGGATGAAGGAAGTAGATGAAATGAAATGTTGGTGAAATGGATGAAAGGAAAGGTGATGATGGAGCAGTTGGTGGAATGAATGGCGGGGGAAACCGGAGAACCCGGAGAAAACCCGCCCAGACGCCGCTTCGTCCACCACAAATCCCACTTGCAGGTCCCTGGGATTGAACCCGGGCCGCCTAGGTGGGAGGCGAGCGGTCTAACCACTCGGCCACGGCGCCGCCTATTTGAAATAAATAGTTTATTTTAAAGAGACCTACACTTCTATGTGCAGTAGGATTTGTCTATCCCTTCATTCGGAATGAAGAGGACTTTACAGACTATTCCCAGAAAATTCAAGACATACATTTTATTTGTCACGTAAATATCTTAAATACATGGTATTTTAATCGTTAGAGCCATTTTTTAGAAAATAACAAATTTCGAAAAATCTTCCATGTAAAGGGTAGTTTGGGTTGGGGGTGTTTCTTTAAAATCTCCGTGTTGCATTTTTGGAAGGTGTTGGACCTAAATACCAAGTTTGATGTTCATCCGAGATTTCGTTTTTTGAGTTATGCTGTTTTCAGAGTAAAAGACACACATATACACGGAGCTTTTTCTAACTCTTTTTAATTCGGGGGCCTCAAAACACGTATTTGCGGTGAAATCTCGGTATCGAATTTACGTGATACAGAAAAAATACGCAAACCGTGAAACGCCAGGATATCTAGTTATTATATAAAAAATCTGTGCTACACTCACATGACTTTCTCTACTCTTGTACAGGCTCTTATTCTCCATGTATTTCATATTATTCGAGATAAACATTTGCAGAAACGATCTTTTGACATGCAAAGAGAATTACATTTTACACATAGCGACCAGTTCTAAAAATATTTGACTATCGCTTAAGGCGTAATATGTTCCTCTTGTTTTGTATTTGCAAGGGCAATATAAAAATACAGTAGCCTTTAAGCATCGACATATCTCTTAATAGCTGGTTGCTATGTGCAGCACCATTCTCTTTGCCACAGATTAATATTTTTTGCATATCCAAGACAAAAAAATGAATAACGAATTCCCATTTGGGAAAATAAGTATTGAACAATTTAAGGGAATAACAAGCAATATCTCGAAAATGGTTCACTCAACAACAAAAATGTATATGACATAAATTGTGTATTTTAACGCGATCTACATTTTTTGTGTAGTAACATTTTGTCTATCTCTTATGGTTTACCAGTTATGCAAAAGTCTAACAATGAAGAATACTTTTGGAGACATTCCCAGAAAATTAAAGATATACATTTTATTTGTCATGAAAGTATCTTAAACATATGATATTTTAATCAAAATCGCTAGAGCCATTTCTGAGAAAATTAAAATTGTCGAAAAATGTTTCATGTAAAGAGTAATCTGGGGTGGGGGGATTTTCTTGAAAACCTTCGTGTCGCATCTCTGGAAGATACCGAACCTAAATACCAAGTTTGGTGTTTATCCGACTGTTTGTTTCTGAGTTATGCTGTTCACAGACACACACACACACACACACACGGACATGTTTCCAAAAATGTTTTTTAAATATTATCCGACCATTGTGATAACTGTTTCACCACCAAAAGATACGTAGAGGCAATACAACATTTCCAGAACTTGGATGACTGTCGGGGGAAGGTTACGGAAATAAGAAGTCTGTCAATATTTCCATGGATTCAGGGGATTTTTCGTGTGTTATTAGGAATATGATGGGAATTTGCGAAGTTACACTTGTGTAGGGGAGGACTGAAATAGATATCTTTAAGATCATGGAACACAGTTACTTCATAAAGAGTGTGGGATTAATGAAATTATTAAATCATCAACGCCATGTAACCTATCTAGTTATGCTGCATCATCTATTTACTTTCTCCACTGCGTACTTAAATAGAAGAAGAATTGTATACTATGTCAATATTTCACCGAATGTACATGTTTTGAGGGCGCTCAATTCGAAAACACGATTTTTAGAAAAAGGACTTCGCGCGTGTATATACGTCTCTGAACGGCATAACACAGAAATGAAATATCCGATAAATACAAACTTAGTATTTAGGATGAGCACCTTCCAGAACGTTTTCAACAAATTCCCTCCATCCCAAACTACTCTTTACGTTGAATATTTTTCCAAAATAATGAAGTCCTTATTCATTCTGAAGGAATGTTGCGTAATTTTCAGTAACTAGTAATTCTTAAGGGATAGACACATTTAAGAATGTAAATCTTAAAACGCACCATATAAACTTTGTGACATTATCCGTTTCTGAAATATCCGTTACTATTGGATTTAATTTTTCAATACTTTGTCATATTTTTAATGTGCTGTCGCTATTCAGTTGTATCTCGCGATGTCATGGAGAAAACAACGGAATTTTAAAAATTAAATTGAGTTTTATTTATGGACGCTCTTTAACTGCTGTGGTCCTTAGCGTCCCATTCTATATTGGGCGTGAAGGACCGATAATTTTGCTCAGAGGCCTCTTTATCAGGCTTGAGGTTCTTTTACGTGCCGTAAATCTACGACACGGGGCCACCGGCTTTACTTCCCTTCCGAAGGAAGCCATGCTAAGGATTTTTACGCCCGAAAAAATCCATCGTCCTCCGCCGGGTTTGAACGCGCGACCTCGGGAGCTACCCCTAGACCACGGAGGACATCACGGAATTTTAAGGCCAATAATAGTGAGTAACTTTTAAAAACCCTAGTACCAATTCTGTTTCTTCTATTCTCCTTGTACCTGCTAGCAAATGTGTAATGAAACTGTTTCTGAAAACCTCTATCTCGAGTAACATGAAGTAGATTAGAAAAATAAACTTTCTTAAGAATAGTTTGTAGAAGCTAAAGGCATAAAAATAAACGATGACGGGTAGAGAAAGTAATGTGAATGTAACATTTAATACAATCGCTTTTAAGTGATTCAGTTAACAGTATTGGAACTTTGCAGAGAAATTAAAATAGGTATGGGTACCATATACCAATATAGTGAAATATTGTCCTAATCTTTTGACAGATGATGGTTCTGGAACACTTTTACACATTTGTAATAAGTCGTGCAACCTTGTGGAATTAACAACAATAGAACTTGTGCCACGGATTCTTCTCCCCCATTGATTATGTCAAAGCTATTCGCAGTTTTCAAGAATGGGAATAAATAAATACAAAAGTATCCGGACAGCTGGCTGAAAATGACGTACAAGTTCGTGGCGCCCTCCATCGGTAATGCTGGAAGTCAATATGGTGTTGGCCCACCCCTAGCCATGATGACAGCGTTCACTCTCACAGGCATGCTATCAATCAGGTGCTGGAAGGTTTCTTGGGGAATGGCAGCCCATTCTTCACGGAGTGCGGAACTGAGGAGAGGTATCGATGTAGGTTGGTGAGGCCTGGAACGAAGTCGGCGTTCCAAAAAATGTGTTCTATAGGATTCAAGTCAGGACTCTGTGCAGGCAGTCCATTACAGGGATGTTATTGTCGTGTAACCACTCCGCCACAGCCCGTGCAGTATGAACAAGTGCTCGATCGTGTTGAAAGATGCAATCGCCATCCCCGAATTGCTCTTCCACAGTAGGAAGCAAGAAGGTGCTTAAAATATCAATGTAGGTCTGCACTGTGATCGTGCCACGCAAAACAACGAGGGATGCAAGCCCCCTCCAGGAAAAACACGACCACACCATAACACCACCACCTCCGAATTTCACTGTTGGCACTACACACGCTGGCGATACGTTCAGCGGGCATTCGCCATATCCACACCCTGCCATCAGATCGTCACATTGTGTACCGTGATTCGTCACTCCACACAACGTTTTGCCACTGTTCAATCAAAAAATGTTGATGCTCCTTACACCAAGCGAGGCGTCGTTTGACATTTTCCTGCGTGATGTGTGGCTTATGAACAGCCACTCGACCATGGAATCCAAGGTTTCTCACCTCACGCCTAACTGTCATAGTACTTGGAGTGGATCCTGATGCAGTTTGGAATTCCTGTGTGATGGTCTAGATAGATGTCTGCGTATTACTCTTTACGACCCTCTTCAAACGTCGGCCGTCCCTGTCAGTCAACAGACGAGGTCGGCTGTACGCTTTTGTGCTGTACATGTCCCTTCACGTTTCCACTTCGCTATCACATCAGAAACAGTGGACCTAGGGATGTTTAGGAGTGTGGAAATCTCGCGTACAGACTTCTGACACAAGTGGCATCCGATCACCTGACCACGTTCGAAGTCCGCGAGTTCCACGGAGCGTCCCATTCTGCTGTTTCACGATGTCTAATGACTACTGAGGTCGCGGATAATGAGTACCAGGCAATAGGTGGCAGCACAATGCACCTAGGATAAAAAACGTATGTTTGTGGGGGTGTCCGGATACTTTTGATCACATAGTGTACACATTTAGGTAGTAGCGATTCGTCAGTATACATTTAGGGTGTTCACAAAAAGTTAGTCAGGCAGCCCTGAAAATGTGAAGGGCTGCATAACAGATGAATATAAACAAACTGGTACAATCGCAGTCGCTCATAATAATAATAATAATAATAATAATAATAATAATAACAATAATAACAACAACGGGTCACTTGTCTGACGAGAGAAAGGCTTTTTTGTGAATGTTTGTTGTGTACATAATTAAGTACACCATGTTAGGGCAAGAACGATGTAATGTGTAAATTAAATTGTTGTTGAGATAATGGATGGTGTAGAGAAACCGGGAGAAGTTTCCGCGCTTGTGCACGTCACCTACTTCTGATACAGTGAGTCTAACTTCTGCCACCTAGTGGCAATGAACATAAAATTATAGTGACCGTAAGGAAACAGAGTACGGGAAAAACTTCGCGCGCTAGAGCACATCTTCAAGTGTGCACGACCCGTATGTATTTGCTCCATAAGGTAATTAGGTCATACCAGTTGCGCATGCACAGAAACTCCTTAAAACGCGCACAAGTCAAGATGTGCTAGCCACTCTATTGCCATGTTTCATCGTGTTTAGAGGAGTAGCACGACAGACTTTAAACGCCGTAGATTTCAAAATACCGCATGTACATTGCGTTTAATAGTATTGAAACCAAAAATAATCAATAAATCTTCAAGATGTCAAAAGTGTTCTTGTGCTTTTACAAGCAGCCACCACTGCATTTCGGTACATGTTACAGGATTTAAAATAAAACCCCGAAAAAGTCTATATCATTATGTCTAATCATTTAAAACAAATGAAAACGTCTTACTTCAATAATAGGGTTTGCTTCCTTAAGGGTATCTGTAAACTGAGTTTTATTTACGGACGCTCTTTAACTACTATAGTCCTTAACGTCGCATTCTACGGAGTGAACCGAAAGACTCCGAACCGGCTGCGCGGTGTTTTTCCTGTCCGCGTCCTCGGCACTCGTTACCGTCTGCCGCTATCATAGAAAGGCGCGGATGAAACCCTACAACATTTTTAAAACCACTTTTAAAGGCTTAACTTACCAACTTTATGAAAGGAAATGCTAAAACTGGCCACCGTCGTTGTCCATACATTTTTGGCACCTCTTTAGGAAACTAACCATCATGGAGTTTTTGGGGGGAATTTTCCAAACTATGACCGATGTCGTCTAATGTTTCTTCGGTAAGAACCGAACACCGTCTTTTAGATTTCTTAGCCTAACACTTCCTGAGGCCTGACATTTATTGTAAAGTTCGTGCATTGTTGTACGGCCTGGAACTTTTACACCTGGAAATCTTTCTGCAAATCGTACTTTCACTTGGCGAGCTGACCGAGTTAACACATCCGAATCATAAATAAATACACGCTGTGCAGTAGAAAACATACACTGAGCCATAATATACAAAATAATAAATAACTCGTAATAACTGAACTACATCACATCACCGTCAACTCAAAACTGCACTTCATACTGCACAACAAAAACACAACAGCGTGACTTTGTTTATAGCAGCAGTGCGTTATCATGTTTTTATCATATTTCCACACACCCAGTGGAAAAACACCGCGCAGCCGGTAGTATTGTTTATAAAATATCCCTCCGGGGTAACTTAAAACATAAAGTGCACAAGACAGGCCAACACACCCTGGAAGAATTAAAACAAAATATCCGCCAAGAAATTTCTCAGCGTGAACTACGGCGAGTGATGGATAGTTTTCTAAAGAGGTGCCAAAAATGTATGGACAACGACGGTGACCAGTTTCAGCATCTCCTTTCGTAAAATTGGTAAGTAAAGCCTTTAAAAGTAGTTTCAAAAATGTTGTATGGTTTCATCCGCGCCTTTCTATGATAGCGGCAGACGGCAACGAGCGCCGAGGACGCGTAGGGAAAAACACCGCGCAGGCGATTCGGAGTCTTTTGGCTCACTCTGTATATTGGGAGTAAAAGACTGCAAATTTTGCTCAGAGGCCTCTTTATCAGGCTTGAGGTTCTTTTACGTGGCGTAAATGTACGACACGGGACCACCATGGGAAGCCATGCTAAGGATTTTTATGCCTGAAACCCGCTAGAGGCTAGCATGGTAACCACTACACCACGGAGGACGACAACGGTATATGTGAACTCATAGCAGAGTAAGATAATAACAAAGTAGGTATTAATTTCAAAGTATTGTTGACGAATAGAGCACATACATGTAATGAAATGGTTGTATATACTTTGTGATTGTGTATATTCATTTGTCATATTTGTAGCACTTAGGCTAGCAGCACACTGAGCCAGCATGGTTTATGGTTATGTAAGACAAGCTTTTAGGTTATGTTTCCTCGGTTGATGATTATTAACATTGACAGTTACAGGACACAGCTGTTGATGTTGATAAGATCGAACGTCCATGCTAATAAAGCTAGCAAGAACTTGCACCAATTGAATACAAAATGTTGTATGAAATACAGTCTACTACAACTAACGTTTTCTACGATACAAATACAAGTATTATATCTTATGCCACTCTTATTGGAGCAATTTTATTTTCAGGGAAGTTGTTTCTAGTGTTTACTCCAACATTTAACTGAATTAAAATGTTGGTGTAGATAAATTTTAGCAAATTCACCAACTTTAGAGGGGTGTAAACCCTTTATGCAAGAAATGCAGGTATAATATATTCAAAATTATTTTCTAGCAAGTGGGGTAAGTTTAATTAAATATTCACACAATTAAGAAACGCCGCCCTCTGTTCTTTAATTTGGCACGACTTCAAAGACAGTTTTTAATCAGAAAGAGTCAAGTGAAGGTGCCGGTAATGCAGTCTACTGTGTTTCAGTGGCGGCTGCTGTATAAGTCTAACTGTTGACACCTTGCGGATTTATTCGTTATTTGCTATTACACGTAACATAGACGCGGTATTTTGAAATTTACAGCGCTACTCGGTAGACATCGCAACACAGTTGCTAGTAGGTACATCTTGACTTGTTCACATTTTAAGGAACTTCTGCGCATGCGCAACTGATATGAGGTGATTACCTTATGGGAGAAAAATACATGAGGGTAGTGCACACGCGAAGTGCACTATTATAATATATACCCAAAACAATAGGCGAAACAACTTGATATAAGTTCCCAAACATTGAACATGGCCGACTTACACTACAGTGAAGTACTGCCAACCTTACAATGGGTATTACTATTTCCAAGGCAGTCGGCATATACCTATGGAAACAGGGCATGTATTTTCATATACCTGGCCCATTTTAACACTCGTGTAACTTAAAACGGGTGATATAATGATGCATAAAATTAAAAAATAAGTTGTTAAAGTTAGGTAACTAATATTTTTAGTGTAAATAATTTAACAGTTATATCTGGTATAAAGAAAAAAATCTTTCATATTTGACTTTATCAACTATCTTATTGCTATTTTCTTGTAGATGCAAGGGGAATCTGGTAGGTTTTAAGCGATAGTGAAATGTTTTGAGCGCTGGTTGCTATGTGGCGCATTCCATTCTCTTTGCATGTACAGGACATAAAACAACGAATAACGAATTCCCATTTGAGAAAAGTGTAAGTATTGGAAAATTCAAACAAATAACAAGGAATATATCGGAAATGGTTCAATACAAAAAAATGCATATGATATAAATTGTGTGTTTTAACGAGCTCCACATTTTCTATGTAGTAACATTTTGTCTATCTCTTACGGTCTACCAGTTATGTGGAAGTTATTCAGAATTTTGGGGACTTTTACAGAAAATTCAAGATATGCATTTCATTTGCCATGAAAATATCTTAAATACATGATATTTTAATCAAAATCGTTAGAGCCATTTTTGAGAAAATCAAAATTTTTCGAAAAACGTTCTATGTAAAGGGTAGTTTGTATTGTGGGGATTTTATTGAAAATCTTCGTGTCGCATCTTTGGATGATATTAAATTCAACTGCCAAGTTAGGTATTCATCCGACGTTTCGTTTTTGAATTAAGCTGTTCACTGAGAGACACACACACACACGGACATGTTTCCAGAAATGGTTTATTTGGATTCAAGGCAGCTCAAACATGTACTTCCGGGAAATTTCGATATGTAATTTTTGGGTGAAATGCAACACCTTCCCTACCTACTATGTATGTGGTGAAAGTAAAAAGGATCTCTTTTTAAAAGGTCTGTGTTTTTGTGTGATACGCGCGCGAACAGCTTAATTCCAAAACGAACGTGTAATAATCTTGTCTTTTAGGCCCAGCATTTTTCAAGGATTTGGACGATTAAGACCCCAAAAACATTTATAAGGACTAAATTTCGTTATTTTACTTTTTTCAAGAATGACAGAAAATAGTATGATTAAAAGAACATATGTTTGAGATATTTGCATGACTAATGAAATATATATAAGCTCAAATTTTCTGTTGGCCGCCAGTAAAGTACTCTTGATAGTAATTTAAATTCGGTTAAGAGTAAACGATATTGGATTTTCATCATTCAGAAATACAATCCTCTAGGTTTAGTTTCAGTTTTACATTTCTAGTCAATAAATGCCCAAATGTGTGACTTACAGGACGGGCACAGGTGTATGTAAATAATGTGTGAATTTTTAAAATGATAATCTCATTTTTTTTACATTTTTGCAAGTATAAACTGAGGCAGTATTTTTATCATTTAAATGATATCAGTCTAATTCTATAATATAAAATATAATAACAGCCCGCCTTAAAGCAATATGTGTATGTAATAATAATAATAATAATAATAATAATAATAATACATATAGTGTATATTACAGTCATTGTATTGTGTTTATATTATTAAGTACATGTATAATAATGTTATGTGAATGTATTACATAGTTTAACAATGTAGGAGCTGTGAGAATAGAAGCAAGCTGCTTTCCGTAGCAAACAGAATTACAAAGTAGAAACCGAAAGTTGCTAACAATGAGGTAACCTTGAGACAACAATAAATTGGAAAGTTTAATAAAGGCTACTAATAATTCTTGGAACAATAATGTAATATTTAAAACAGTTTATAAATAGCCAATCAAAAACTAGAAAATCTTTAAGTTAAATAAAAGTATTCTATTTGAGTAGGTTTAGCCAATCAGAGACTTGAAATGCAGGAAATGTGCAAATTCAGGCGGCAGACGCTACAAGATTGCGTACCCGGTCGGTTCGGTACATGCTCAGTGTGAGACATGAAAATTCATTGCGCTGAGAGTAGTATAAAGTTTACGTGTTAAAAAGTGCAAATAACAATAATCTCACAGCTCTATAATAGGATATATCGGTGAAGTGTTATTTAATCGTGTGAAGGATTAATAAAAAAAAGTACAATAAAATTATAATTTGTGTAAGCCTTGCTCTTTAGTCGTACCAGCCCTGCTAAGAGATACGTGTTCTGAAAATTACTACTGACGCAGCCGAGGTATACAGACATATATACATAAATAAATAAAGAAACATAGAAATAAAAGTTAATTTTTAAACGTGGGGTGAAGGCCACCGGAAAAGTGAACGAGTGGCGAAGGCCACCGGAAAGTTTGTATCGTACGTGAGGCGAACACTCCTAGAAACATATCTCCTACAAAATTGGCATCCATTACGCGTGTGGTCTAAAACAGCTTCAAATTGATGCCCATAAGTGGTGCAACAGCAACAATGAACAACTTCAAGTTTGGCTCTCTAACAGTGGAGCTGCAACGACTATTTCAAAACTACGCCCATAGTGCAATTTTTGTTTAATTTCTTTCAGATTTTTAGTATATTTTATTTGGTGAAGGGATCTAAAGAGCATGTATAGTTTGCTATTTAGTGTTTAAATAATTTAATGCATGATTGATTTTTAGAAAATTAAAATTGTCACATATTATTCCTCCAGGAAATGTTTAATGTTGCACATGATGAAAAAAGGTCACTGTTTATCCTCACCTTATGTAGGACTTACACCCCCCAGGACTTACAGGCGGGTGCCTGGGGTCAGAGGCCCCTCGGGGAGCAGACACACTCATGGAGCAGACAGAATGTCCAGGATGGGTGATCAGCCCGATGCCTGGTATAGGATGAAGGAAGTGGAGGAAACGAAATGACGGTGAAATGGATGAAAGGAAAGGTGGAATGAATGGCGGGGGAAACCGGAGAACCCGGAGAAAACCCGCCCAGACGCCGCTTCGTCCACCCAAATCCCACATGCGGTTCCCTGGGATTGAACCCGGGCCGCCTCGGTTCAAATTTTGATCGCATGCCACATTTCTCACAATTTTCTTGGAAGGTTACATATCTACATAAGACCATAGAATTTAATTCCTCTCCCTCTTCTTTCATGCATTAGACATTTCTGTGTGTAGCAATCTGCATATTCTGTTCGTGCCATCTTTCAATACTTCTTTTCCCTATTGCTTTATAGTTCTTAAATTGTAAAAGTAGTCTCGCTGTGTTTATTCTTTGAAGCCGACTTATCCAGTTAATTTTGTTCTTACCTATATCTTCATTTCTTGTGTACCTATAGTTCTCTTAAATCCTGCCACCGAGCGCGATATGCTCAGACTGTTAACGACTGTAGCCGGCATCGGGAGATCCCGGTGACCGACCACTCTAACCCAAGAGTTACTTTGGGTCGGCAGGCGAATGCTGGAGTAGTTGATTTTCTACCACGACTCCTCTGCCTCTCATTTCCTGTACCCACCATCTTCCTTGTCATCTTTTCAGAGTTGTAGCACCAGGCGAGGATGCGGTTGTGTGGTGCTTGCGCTTTATACAGGTTTCTTCCCTGGCGTCGCTGCGGGAACTACTCAGATCTCTCCTCCGAGCTCCACGCAATAGGGGACTGCCGGGGGTGCGGTGGCTTGAGGGTAGGACCGGGCGAATGCGCCGGTTGCGGTCAATCTGGAAAGTTAGGGACCCCGTCTATGCTTGCGAGCGTCGGCATCCGGATCTGGTCATACTTCGGGGTCCTCCCCTCATTCCTCCCTCCCAGGGGTCACGTTGGAAGCAAAACGGGCCGTTACGGCCTACTTGCGGTGCTCTGCTCCTGTTACAGGCGCCCCTTTGATATGTACCTTTACTTTACCATATACCCTACCACTGCTTTTAAAACATTTAATTTACTTCGAGTCTCCTTTTGTTTTTCTCCTATAGTTGAGTTGAGCAAATCCGTGATGGATTTGCTGACTTTTTAGGGATTAGATAACTCAACACCCAGCATGTAGCTACCCATAAATGATAAACCATAATAAATAGATACAAAGCTACTCCAGGAAATGTGTAGCCAGTTAATGACGAGCAGTCGTCCTCCGTGGTGTAGTGGTTACCATGCTAGCCTCTAGTTCCCGAGGTCGCGGGTTCAAACCCGGCGGAGGCCGATGGAGTTTTTTTCGGACGTAAATCCTTAGATTGGCTTCCTTCGGAAGCGTCGTAGACTTACGGCACGTAAAAGAACCTCAAGCCTGATAAAGAGGCCTCTGAGCAAAATTACCGGTCTTTCACGCCCAATATAGAATGGGACGCTAAGGATCACAGCAGTTGAAGAGCGTCCATAAATAAACAAAATAATTTCGAGCAACTTCTTTCCTAGCATTAGTCTCTTCCGAAATATTCGCCTTTGAGTGTTAAGGTTAAATTATGTTACGTATTTGAAAATATGCAATTCTTGCTTTCTCTGCATGAGGTCACTACTAATTAAAATCCGCGTGTAATGTGAAGATGTGAGTGCTGTTTTCATATAATCAGATCGCGATTAACTTACATACATTTAAGAATAACGTTTTATGGAAAGACAACGAGAAGGGATTGGTAGAGAAAGTGTTGAGGCTGTTACACATAGCATTTCTAAAATGTTGAAACCCTCCCTTCTGTAACTACTTTGCTAGTGTATTGCAATCCGCCAGGTAAATCGAGGACATCTGATGTCTTACATTCACACTGCTTTCTCTACCCACTACCATTTATTTGTATATAGCTTCTACAAACCAGAAGCTTAATTTTCTATCTATTTCATGTTAATCAGAACAAGTTCTGTTGCACACGTCGTTGTTGAAACAAGAGGGATACAGGAGACTGAGTGATCGTCAAATGTTTAAAACGTGGGTCGGTATTTGCTGGCTTTAAAATTCCACACATTTTGTATGACAACAAAATGTGTGATAAAGTGTTGGACCAAGAGCAACGAATACATCGAAAATGTTTAATGCCAGTAACAAATTTTATACATAAATTGTGTGTTTTAACGAGTTCTAGATGTTTGGTTATACAAAATTGTATAAACACCGTTCAGAATGAAGAGCCCTTCCCAAGTTGCTAATAGGAAATTGAATATGTACAGTTTAATCGCCATTAAAATGTACATATTCAACGTTTAATACCATTAAACATATGGCATTAAACATGTCACAGAGACGCGTGGAAGTGTTTAACATTTCCAAGCTCGCAGACACGTCCCATTCTGGATCGACGAGACAGGGCGATGAACGGCCCACCAACCATGCAGCTCTCTGGAATCCAGAGGAATACTATTTCCATTGAGCATTTACCCGTGCCATCTGTCCGGGAGCGCATACGCCACGAAACCTAGAAGATGGTAATATAAAGGAAATCGTGGTAGAGGAGAAACTATCGCAGCATTCGCCGCTGATCACCGGGAAAACACACAAAAGCCCATGGGTCAGAGTGGGAGTCGCCGAGCATCGATTTTAATTTGAGGCAGTATTTTTTAACACTTAAATTAATTATATAATATATAAATTCAATAATAACCCGTCTGAAAGCAATATGTATATGTAACAATATATAAAAAGTGTATATTACAGTCATTGTATATGTTTATATTATTGTATACATGTTTAATAATGTTATGTGAAAATATTACGTAATTTAATAATGTAGGAGCTGTGAGGATAATAGGTTATAAGTTGCTAACAATGAGGTAACCTTGAGGCAATAATGAATTTGAAAGTTTAACAATACTACTTGTAATTCTTGGACGCAATAATGTAACTTTTGTGACAGCTTATAAAATAGCCAGTCAACAACCAGAAAAAGCTTTAGATAAATGAAGGTATTCTTTTGGACTGGGATTAGTCCATCAGAAACTGAAATATAGCAAAATTTACAAACTCAGAAGTCAGTTGGTTGTAGACAGCGCTCATAACTGGACGCGTTGGTTGCAGACAGTGTTTCTAACCGTACGCGAGATGCATCCTCGAGAAATTTAATACGTATTCGTGTGTGACGAAAATAGTTTACGTGTAAAAAGTGCAAGTAATTAATTTAAAAAATCTCACAGCTCTCTCTATCAGTGAAGTGTTATATAAATTGTGACAAGCATTAATAAAAGGACTGAAGTAAAATTATAATCTGTGTAAGCCTACATTCTTCAGTCGCAGCACAACCCTGCAAAGAGAAACATGTCTCTAACAATAATACTGACATAAATATATAATATTTAAAGAAACAGTCAAATTACAAAGTTAATATTTTTAAACATTTAGGGCAAAGGCCAGGAAAGTACATTTGGGGCGAAGGCTACCCAAAACTTTTTACCATGTGTGCGGTTGCAACTACTTCAAGTTGGACTCCCCAACGGTTCAACTACAATACAACTCCTACAAAAAAATAACTTCAAATTTAAAGCCTTTAATACCATTAAACATATGGCATCTTAATTAAAATCATTGGAGACATTTCTGAGAGAATTAAAAAGAATGAAAAACAGTCTAGTTTTGGGGGTGAGATTTTGGAAATGTGCTGCATCCTTGGAAGATGTCCAACTTAAGTAGCAAGATGCTATAGTTATATCTGACACTGCATTGTTACTTTCTCTACCGCGTACCTAGTAAGCAGAGAAGATATTGCATTCCACCCGAAAGTTCGATACCGAGATTTCACCGGCAATATACCTTTTGAGGCCCTCTGAATTCAAAAGAAATAGGAAAATGTCCGTTCTGTGAACAGCATAACTCAAAAACGGAAAGCCAGATAACAACCTATAAAAATGCTCTAACAATTTTGATTAAACTATCTATCACATACTAATATATTTACATGACAAATAAAATATATATCTTGAATTTTCTGGTAATAACCTTTGAAGTCCCCTTCATTCGGAAGGAATTTTGCATAATCTTGTATAACTAGTAAATGTTAAGCGGTAGACGAAAACATAATACACAAAAACTCTGATGTGTTACACTCATATGACTTTCTCTACTCTTGTACAAACTATTTTTACAAACGCTTATTCTCCATATCCTTCATGTTAATCGAGATGTCAATCTTATTGCTAATTTTCTTGTAGATGCAAGGGGAATATGGTAGACTTTAAGCGATAGTCAAATATTTTAAGAGCTGGTTTCTATGTGGAGTATTCCATTCTCTTTGCATTACCAGGACAAAAAAAATGAATAACGAATTTGAGAAAAAGTATAAATATTGGAAAATTTAAGGGAATAACAGGCAAGATCTGGAAAACGATTCACTCAACAAAAAAATGTATATGACATAAATTGTGTATTTTAACGCGATCTACATTTTTTGTGAAGTAAAATTTTGTCTATCTCTTATGGTTTACCAGTTATGCAAAAGTCCTTCATAATGAAGAATACTTTTGGAGACATTCCCAGAAAATTCGAGATATACATTTCATTTGTCATGAAAATATCTTAAACATATGATATTTTAATCAAAATCGTCAGAGCCATTTTTGAGAAAATTAAAATTTTCGAAAAATGTTTCATGTAAAGGGTAATCTGGGATTGGGGGATGATCTTGAAAACCTTCGTGTCGCATCTCTGGAAGATACTGAACCCAAATACCAAGTTTAGTGTTTATCCGACTGTTCGTTTGAGTTATGCTGTTCACAGACACACACAGACATGTTTCCAAAAATGCTTTTTTTGGATTCAGGGGGCCTCAAAACATATATTTTCGGTGAAATTTCGGTATTCAATTTTTGGGTGGAATACAATACTTCCCCTACTTACTACACGTAGTAGAGAAAGTAAAAATGTAGATCTCTTTAAAACACACAATTTATTTCAAATAACTTTTTTATGGCATCAGTCATTTCGGAGATTCCGTTATTAATGGTTCGAATTGTTCAATACTTAGCCATTTTTTTCAAGTCCTGTCAAATTGCAGTTGTTTCTCGCGATGTCATGGAAACAGTATGGAATCTTAAGGCAGCATATAGCGTTCAGTTGTTAAACATTTGACTATCGCTATTCCCTTAGTATCTATAACGAAAGGTATAATGCAGCTAGCTATTTTCGGAAAGGTTTATCTCGTTTAAAATGAAGTAAGTAGGAAAATAAACTTTCGTAAGAATAATTTGTATACCCACTGATAAGCTACAGAGGGTAGAGAAAGTCATGTGAATGTAACACATCAGATCTTTTAGTTATGCTGTTCACAGACACATACCTACACAAGCCTCCTTTAGGGTTTGGGGACTTCAAAAAATGTTTTGGGTAGAATACAATCCTTGCTCTACAGGTAACTGGTAGGTAAGGCAAATATATTCGTTCTTGCTGAAAGTGATGTATGGGAGACAGTTTCCCCCTTGCCAGTATGCCCCGTACTCCCCTATGTTGGCTCCATTAATGTTTTAATTACCCCTGCTTTCCCTCAGAGCAGTGGTTTGTTTATTTAATAGTGCGCAGTTAATTTTGTGATGGTACCGCGTTTGATATCTAGCTAATTTATTGCCCGCATCTAACGTAATGAAACACGCTGTGAAATAAATAAATTAATAAAATGGCAGCCAGGATACATAAGCGTGAAAACCAAACAGAGTCATGCTGCTGCGTAAAAACGAAATATCGCCGCAGATAGGCGCAACATCTAGATAAAACATTTGAAGAAGCGCGTGGGAAGCACTGCCAAATATAGCGGCACCACCTGGTGACAGTCTTGGCAACTCTTCCTTTACAAATTAAAATAACGGTGTCACTTAAATAATGGTTACTAAAATGCAAATGCTTGGTATGCATATTTGTCTTTGTTGAAACATTAGACTGTCACAGTAGATATCCTAAAGGTCTTGGGGATGAGAGGCTCCGAGTTCGATTCCCGTCGAACACCCACTCTGAGCACGGTCGGTAGGCGAATGCTAGTGTGGTTTCCATCTGCCAGGATTTCCTTTCATTCCGTTGCCCTCTTATACTTCAGGTGTGCGCCTAGGTTTCGTGGAGTGAGGCGGTGTCGGACATGACGCGGATGCTTGTTCAAAGGAAAGTGTACTCCCCTTGGACACTAGAGGGCTGCCTGGTCGAAGGGTCGTTTGTCGTCCTCTCTACTGTCAACTCCAAACCAGGGTTCCCTGTGATGTAAACAGAAGCACGTGCTTCGGCTTGTCACGAACCCAAGAATATACTCTTACGCCAACGTAAATAGTTCCTTAATACATGTATTGGTTTATGAAATATTAAAGCAGGAAAGGTATAGAACTGCACATTTTATTGCGGTTATCATAAGAACTCATCGTTAAAGGTAATGGATATATACTAGCTGTTAAGAGATTACAAAATATTATTTTCGCCCGCTATTGCGCTAACGCCGAGAGCATCTTGCTTGTTAATACCAACCGTATGCACGACTGCCACTCTCTTACATATACAAGAAATGCAGCAATGAATTCCCAGAGGTGCTATCTGAGTACCGAATAAACATTTTGCGTAACACAGGAAATACGATAAGCGAACAGCATGCATAATACACTAACACACATATGCTCAGCTCAGGTCAAATCTTGTGATTTAGTCAGTTGGTATTTGAGCTCACATGGCAGAGGAGGGTGCGTGTAGTGCGAATAAACTGTTCAAACACAGAAGCGGGAAACAGATAAAAAGTGACTAAAAACAAACAATACTTCATATATTCAACTCACTATTACAAAAATACCCGACATTTGCATTAGTGCATATTGCGAAACTAATATCGGATTTTACAGGCGTTGCATGAGAAGTGTAACGAAAGGGAGCAGGGAATATAAACAGACATAATACAACACAGAAGAGGATAAAATGTGGGAACTTGTTTTAAGTGCGACAGTGCTGTGGAATTGTGGATAAGCTTGCCATTATTTTGGAGAGTAGTTCTGATTCTGATATGGCAGCTGAGCCATCTTCGGGGGATTCAGATTTGGGTGTTGCACTTTTGCCCGAGGATTGTGATTAACGTAAGTAAAATGTTCATTGCCGCATACTTATAAAATCAATTGTTACTTCAGGTTGCATTTTGAACTATGATTCTCACGCAGGGCGCCTTTTTATAGATTTAAACAGTGTTCAACAAGCACGTGGGAGGGGAACAAGCAGTCATTATGGGCGGGGATTGCGAACTACTTTCGCGGGATAATACAAAGAGTTTGTTTTCAGTGAGAGGCACTCTGGTTTGGAATGGACAGAAGGAAGCTTCAGTGTGGAACCGTTACAGACTTCCGTTCGTCTCTGCGGCCTATAGCCTCCTATAGTTCCTTCACTTCATCCCTTCTTCTAGAGCAGCGGTTCTCAAACTTTTTGCACACACGACCCCCTTCGATAATGAAGTTATTGGCGACCCCCCCCCATTCACTTCGCTGCTTAATCATTAATTTGGAAGTTTTCACGCGAAGTTAAAGGATAAATTAATTGAGCTTTCTTCAGACCAAAGTTTAAAAGTGACTTTCCAGAAGGAAGATGTGTATCAGTTCTGGCTAGCAAGAAGAACAGAATACCCTGGTGTCTGCCGTACTAAACGTGCTTATTCACCTCATATCTCTGCGAAATTGGATTTTCGTCAATGATGAACATTGAGGCAGTATTTTTAACAGTTAAATGATTTCAGTCTAATTATATAACATAAAATTCAATAACAACCCGCCTTTAAGCAATATGTGTATAAATAACATATAAAATGCATGTAACAGTCATTGTATTAATGTTTATATTATTATGTACATGTACAATAATGTTATGTGAATATATTGCGTAATTTAATAATGTAGGAGCTGTAAGAATAATAGGTTAAAAGTTGCTAACAATGAGGTAACAATAAGTTAACCTTGAGGCAATAATGAATAAGAAAGTTTAAAAATGCTACTTGTAATTATTGGAGCAACAATAATGTAAATTTTGAGACAGTTTATAAATACAACCAGAAAAAAGCTTAAGTTAAATGAAAGTATTCTATTGGAGTAGGATTAGCCAATCAGAAACTGAAATAGGGCAAATTGTACGAATTCAGAAGTAAGTTGCTTGTAGACAGTGTTCCTAACCGGACGCGAGATGCGTTCTCCAGAAGTTTAATACGTATTCAGTGTGAGACAAAAAAAGTAGTTTACGTGTTAAAAAGTGCAAGTAATTAATAAAAGAATCTCACAGCTCTCTATAGCAGTGAAGTGTTATTTAAATTGTGTCAAGGATTAATAAATGTAGTGAAGTAAAAATTATAATCTGTGTAAGCCTACATTCTTAGCCGCACTACTCCCTGCAAAGAAATCCATGTCTCTAAGAATAATACCGACGCAGCCGAGGCAAACATAAATATATAATATTTAAGAAACGGTCAAATTACAAAGTTAAAATTTTTAAATTTTGGGGCGAAGGCTTCCGGAAACTTTTTACCATACGTGCGGTTGCAACTACTGCAAGTTCGGCTCCCCAACAGTTGAACTGCAATACAACTCCTACTTCAAATTGGCGCCAAAACGTGGGGCAAATAACGAAACAATTCAACAACTTCAACATTAAGACTAAATATTGGAATAGATAATGTGTGCAACAAATATACAGCCAGACATTGAACAATTAATTAATAGCAAACAGGCTCATACTTATCACTAATCACCCTGATGTGCAGTGTAATAATTAATGCTTTACATAAAATTGTACATGTGCATTTATTGTCAAATTGTAGTATTAATATGCTTCTTAAATACAAAACATGATTCTATTTAAATGTAATAGGTGACTAAATTCCATTTTCCCCATTGTTGTAGTAATAATTAACAATAAAAATGATTTATTAATAATTCCAAATATCCACTGCACCCCCAGATAGAATACGGCGGCCCCCTTGAGGGTCGCGACCCACAGTTTGGGAACCGCTGTTCTAGAGAGAGGTAGCCACGATAGATGTATGCAGTATGCAAGGTGTCCCCCTCCCTTGTATAACCATGACCTAACATAAGTTTTACGAGTCACAGTTTTAATCTAAAATACGAGGGGCACTATTTATATTTTGAGCTTGGCAACCCTGAATGTTGTAGGTTCCATCTGACGTTTCCAATGGAAAGTTTGACATTTTTTACTATAACCTAGTTCAAACATTTTGTCAATAGAGCGTCATTTGTTTTGTTTACACTAACTTGAAAATTGTGTGTCAACAAAAACATGGAATTAGCTCGTGAAAATGTTCGTGCAATGATTTATTACAACTTTCGAGGTGGATTATCAAGACAAGAGTGCATCGATCAATTAACTTCCACATTTGGCGACGAAGCTCCATCCTTTGCCACTGTGAAACGCTGGTATAACGAATTTAATCGTGGCCGCCGTTCGCTCAATGATGAAGTTCGTGAAGGTCGTCCAAAATCAGTTGTTGTGCCAGAAAACATTGATGCTGTGCAAAAACTAATAATGAAAGATCGTCATGCGACATATTGTGAGATTGAGGCAACCCTAGGCATTAGTTCCACCAGCATATATAAAATATTGCATGATTATTTAGCCGTGAAAAAGGTTTGCTCTCGTTGGATCCCACATAATTTGACGCAATATCAAAAAGATGCTCGTGTCGATTGGTGTACAAAAATGCTCAAGAAATACAATGGCGGTGCCTCAAAATACGTATATAAGATTGTAACAGGTGACGAATCATGGATCTATGCGTATGAGCCGGAACGTAAACAGCAGTCGACTGTATGGGTGTTTCAAGATGAAGCAAATCCAACAAAAGTTGTTCGCACTCGAAGTTCTTCGAAGCAAATGGTCGCTTGCTTTTTCAGCAAAACTGGCCATGTGGCAACAGTGCCTTTAGAGGGACGTAAAACGGTCAATGTCGAATGGTACACAACCATTTGTTTGCCGGAAGTCTTCGGTGAAGTAAGGAAAACCAACAAGTACCGTAGGATCGTTCTTCATCAAGACAATGCGAGCGCACACACATCTCGTCTAACAACAGAGTATTTGAAGACTCAAAAAATAGAATTGACGGGTCATCCACCATACAGTCCTGATTTGGCACCCAATGACTTCTTTTTGTTCCCGAACATCAAGAATAAATTGCGTGGACAACGATTTTCGTTGGCAGAAGAAGCCGTTGATGCCTCCAAAAATCATGTTTTGGAGGTGTCTCAAGAAGACTGGAATAAATGCTTTGACAAATGATTCAAACGGATGCAAAAGTGTATTGATCATGAAGGAGAATATTTTTAAAAACAATAAAGCAGTTTTCAGTCAGAAATTACTTTGTTTTAATTATTAGGCTCAAAATATAAATAGTGCACCTCGTACTAGAGGTTCAATCCAACGTTAAGTGCTAATGCTGATTTAGAAAGCACTAACGTTGAACCTAAGTGATAAACTGCTATAAAGAAAACATCTCGATGGACGTAGCCTATGAAACAACTTCTAATTTCAGTTCCTAAACCACGAAAATATTAACAATTCTTAGGTACGTGTAACATTCACATGACTTTTCCTATCTTCTATAAACATTTTTCAAAGAACCCTAACACACTCTTTACTATCTAGCTATAGTAGATAACTAGAAATATTACGTTCCACCCAAAATTTCGATACCGGTATTTCACCGAAAATACACTTTTGGAGACTTCCTATATAAATAAAAAGATTATAAAAAGTTTTATGCCTCTGTTTCTCATCTTTCTGTCTATCTGCCTATGAACTGTAAAACCCCAAAACGAAAAATCAGTTAAATACCAAATTTAGTTTTAACTTCAGAACCTTCCAAAGATGCGACACAAAGATTTAAAGTTATATATACACATCTGATGTGTTACATTTACATGACTTTCTCTATCCTTTATCGTTTATTAGTGGCTATATAAATTATTCTTACGAAAGTTTATTTTTCTGTCTACTTCATGTTAATCGAAATAAACCTTTGCAGAAATAGCTACATTACACATTTTGATATTGATACAGAGGGAACAGCGATAGTCAAATGTTTAATAACTGGACGTCATATGCTGCTTTAAAATTCCATACTGTTTCCATACAATCGCAAGAAACAACTGAATGTCCACAGGACTTTTAAAAGAATGACAAAAGTATTGACCAGTTTGGACCAACGGATATCTCCGAAATGGCTTATGCCACAAAAAAGGGTTATTGTATATAAATAGTGTATTTCAAACAGATCTACATTTTTGTGTATCACGTTTTGGTCTATCGCTTAACGTTTACCAGCTATACAAGATTATACAAAATACGTTCGAAATGAAGAAGACTTCACAGGCTATTCGCAGAAAATTCAGTATATATATTTTATTTGTCATGTAAATATCTTTAATACGGGGGCGATATTGAAAATGTTTACGATGCCATGTTTCTAAAAGCAAATGAAGTTTGTTTATATTTGACAGATACTTTCTAATGTCTTACAGTTGATCGAGTTTCTCTAATATTCTGTTAATTATCATCATTTAAAAATGTTGTGTTCCCCCAAAAATTAATTTGACTATACGACATTTCCGAGCTATGATTTTTTACGATTTTAAATCGTCATTAACGCCTAACCAATGTTAAGGTGGCCTTAGAAGTGAATTTGGTGAAGAGGCCCCATCTAAGACAACAATTTATAATTAGCAGGTGAAAGGTCCCTAATTTGAACCACCTCTTAAATTGAACCGCTCCGATATTTTCCAAACTGTTCGACAGATGTCACCATAATCCTAGCAGAAGCGTAGCGTGTACAGCTATGAATGCTTGGAGTTGTTGACTTTGCATTCTGAGCTGTGGTTTCAGTTGTATGAAGTGTTTTGGTGCTTCAGAAGTAATATTTGACTCGTCTAGCTAAGCTTATAGGACCAATTAGATAAATTTGAGATGATCTATATATATTACATGTTATGAAGTGTATATTTAGCAACAATATTCATGCACACGTTTTTTCAAGCAGCGTCTCTCCTTCTCACATAGATGCTAAAGCTTCGTGGCTCGTAAATTGAACCACTGTTTGAATTCTATATTGAACTGGTCCAATTTAGGAAACCTACTGAAGTTCTAGGATTGTTCTTCAACTGCGAATAGTATATCGTGTGAATAAATATCCATATAATATGCTAAGTTAAAAAAAATCATGTTAAAAACAGTGGATGACATGAATATGTGAATTGTCTGAAATGATGGACATGATTCAGTGTGTGAGTTGTAGAATATAGCTTCACCAAAAGTGTGCAAAAGTTAGTGCCAAGAAGAAAGTGTTTTATTGTGAAGGCTCTTCTGTATGCGAGTAAAAATTAGTAAAAACTCTATATTTGCAAATAATACCTATTCCAAAAACCAAGTGATTGTCATTATATAAAAGTTCAAAATATTCAAGGAAATTGCTATTCTTATCACAATTTTGGACTCTACTTTTGTTGCTGATAGCATATTTGTTTTGAATGTACAATAAAATATGTGTATTTTGTACTAATAAAAATACTTTTAAACTTAAAAGTATGTGGTTCATTTTAAGACATGAGTGGTTCAATTTAAGGACCACGTTCCTAATTTGAACCGCTTTACACCATCTCACTTTTTAAATGTTATTTATTTGATACATGTATTAATTTTAAATTGTGTTGAGGATATTTATAGCGCAAGAAACACGCTTGTGTTTCTGAAAATTTTGATTTGAAAATATAATTATTATTTACTAATTAGGTTCAAGTGGTTCAATATAGGGACCATTCCCCTACAATGAATTCAACAGAGATCTGTGTTTTCTTAGTGATGAATTTCGTGAAGGACGCCGAAGAACTGCTGTTACTGATGAAAATATTGCCGCTGTTCGAGCAGTGCTTGAAGAAGATTGACGGATGTCGTATGAATTTATTCGGGCCACATTGGGCATTCGTATGAGTCAAATCCAAAACATTTTACAACAGTTAGACTGAGAAAACTTTGTCGTCGACGGATTCCACATAAACTGACTCCCGACCAAAAACAACAAAGCATTCATTGGTGCAGAAAACTCTGGAAGAACTCAAAGCGGCACTTCACATTTGGCGGTGATGAATATGGATTTATTGTTATGGTCCTGAAAGGAAAAGTCAATCGTCTCAATGAGTTTTTCGAACAGAACCTAAGTCTGCAAAATTCCGACGATGCTGGTAAGAAGATGGTTGGTGTTTTTTTTTGTTGTTTTTCTCCTAAAACAGATCATACTGCTACTATAGCATCAGAAGATAGACGTACCGTTACTGCCAATTGGTACAGAAATTTCTGTTTACTGAAAAATTTTGAAATGTTGGTGAAACACGTTCAAAGGAAAAACAATGTTATACCTATGCCGCTGTATCTCCGGCCCTAACGTTTCATGAGGATAAAGAAAGAGGCAGGTATATATCAGAATGGCCACCTTTAGCAATACTAGCGCTGTGAATTTCCATGCTAAAGGAAGCTATTCTGATTCGCTTCAACAGATAAATGGGGACTGTAATTTGATTTCTTTTAAGTCTGTAATAAATATAGTCTACTGTTGTTGCTTAGAGCTTTGCCGAACATAAACCGCAACACGAAAAAAAAGAATAAAAGATCCGGCAAGGTTTGCAGTGCTGAGTTGACTCGCACAGCAAAGGGCGGAAGTTGTCTGCTAGGACCAATTACAGGCTCCCTCTCCGGTGTGTACACTGCATTTTGTGCTGTGTTGCCGATTTTCTTGTAAGTGAAGCACGTGTCGTCAGTAGCTGTTTGCTTAGTCCAGGTGAAGCTTGTTTTCTGTGCGCATGCGTTTTACTGCGTTACCCTTGTTTAAGTTTCCTGTAAATGCTATCTCCATACTTTAAATACTCTAACATAGGCAACTATTGCAACGTTTGCATTTTACGAAGAGATAGCACAGGTATACACACGTGTTCAGAGTAGGGGTGAGCGGTTGCGCTAAATGTCAGAGGCGGAGATACTACGGCGGTACTATACATTATGACAACGCATCGTCGCATACAGCGAAACTGAGTATTTGGATGCCCTAAAGGTTAGTACTATGGGCCCTCCACCATACAGCCCGGAACTACCACCTTGTGATTTCTTTTTGTTTCCAAAAATTAAAGATAAAAAGTGTGGAATCAGATTTTCGTCACCAGATGAAGCAGTGGAACATTATAAAAACCTGGTTTCTGAAGTGCCTCAGGAAGAGTGACATCATTGCTTTAAGGACTGGTTTCAAGTGTTGATGTTAAAGGGCAGTATTTGCAAAAACAATAAAATTATTTACATTTTTAGAAGTAATCCTCATTTGAGTTTCTAAAAATGTTCCGTATCGCCCTCGTATACAGTATTTTAATCAAAATCGTTATTGCAATATTTTAGAAAATGAAATATTTTGAAAAAAGATCGATGTAAAGGGTAGTTGAGGTAAGGGAATTTTCTTGAAAATCTTCGTATCGAATCTTTGGAAGATTCTGAACTTAAATGCCAAGTTTGAGTTATGCTGTTCACAGACACTTACGTGCGCGCGCGAAACCTTTTTCTAAAAAAATCTGATGTGTTACACTCACATGACTTTCTCTACTCTTGTACAAACTATTTTTACAAACGCTTATTCTCCATATGCTTCATGTTAATCGAGATATCGAGATGTTAATCTTATTGCTAATTTTTTTGTAGATGCAAGGGGAATTGCTAGGCTTTAAGCGATAGTCAAATATTTTAAGAGCTGGTTGCTATGTGGAGTATTCCATTCTCTTTGCATTACCAGCACAAAAAAAATGAATAACGAATTTGAGAAAAGGTATAAGTATTGGAAAATTTAAGGGAATAACAAGCAATATCTCGAAAATGGTTCACCCAACAAAAAAATGTATATGACATAAATTGTGTATTTTAACGCGATCTACATTTTTTGTGTAGTAAATTTTGTCTATGTCTTATGGTTTACCAGTTATGCAAAAGTCGTTCACAATGAAGAATACTTTTGGAGACATTCCCAGAAAATTCAAGGTATACATTTTATTTGTCATGAAAATATCTTAAACATACGATATTTTAATCATAATCGTTAGAGCCATTTTTGAGAAAATTAAAATTTCGAAAAATGTTCCATGTAAAGGGTAATCTGGGGTGGGGGGATTTTCTTGAAATCCTTCGTGTCGCATCTCTGGAAGATACTGAACCTAAATACCAAGTTTGGTATTTATCCGACTGTTCGATTCTGAGTTATGCTGCTCACAGACACACACACGGACATGTTTCCTTTTTTGGATTCAGTGGGTCTGAAAACGTGTATTTCCGGTGAAATCTCGGTATCGAATTTTTGGGTGGAATACAATACTTCCCCTACTTACTATACGTAGTAGAGAAAGTAAAAAGATTTTTAGTGCTCAGGGAGTCTGAAAACGTGTATTTATGGTGAAATCTGGTATTGAATGTTATAAAGATATTTTAGAAATAATAAAGGATAGCGACTGGAGAAAGGGGTAACGTTCTACACCGCCAACTAGAGTGTTGACCACGAGAACATAAATAAAACTCATTGGCCACGTTATGTTTGCCTACGACAAGACCCCGAGGGAACAATGACGTGCGTGGTTATAATAATAACAATATATCGTGCTGAAGAGACACTTTTATTCTCGGCAATCGCGTGATGTTATTTGTTTTATTGGTCAAGTTTTTGTAACCCGAAGAAATCGGTATAATTTATTGGAGCAGGGCTGAGCCAGAATATCATTAATAAGAAGATTCCGTAGCAGCAGCACCAGCATCAGTCAGCGGGCGGGCGGTTTCAGCATAGTCATCACCTTGCACTCTGTCGGAATCTTCAGTACTGCCTACTAGACAAAAGCGAATCGCACTCCGCGGGGCACCGACACACCATACAATCGCGCTGCGGGGATGTCAAACCCTTTTGTTTCCCGGGGAATCAATGACACAAAACGTTAGCTCCGTGGAAAATCAAATAATTACCTTTTAGGGCAAAGGGGTTCCGCTTTCCAAGAACTGGGGCATTTTCATGAGAACACGTGTTCGTCTCCGTTAATGGATATCAACTTGCAGAACAAAGGCGGCTTGTAATACCTTCTACTTTTGTCTTACTTGCTTCCCAAACCGGAGTCCTTCATAAACACCTTCCAATTTGGCAGCATCGAGTTTAACTACAGGCGAGCGCATTTCGACCAATCATTGTTGCCTCATTTAAAAAAAATCGAACTTAATCGATCATTTTAAAACATGGTACTTAAAAGTAATAACAGACATTCATGTTTTTGTTCCTATAATCTCTGCTTCGATTCAACTACAGATCTAGGAAGCCTATTCTCATTTTCTATTGGCAATTAGTATCTATAAGGTAATACACATTACGGATGGACCCTTCTTGCTTCGAACGCAAGGGGATGACGGCAGAGACCTGAAGGGCGACCAGATCCGGGAGACGTTGTGCGGGGTCTCTAACGTTTCCAGATTGAACGCATCCTACGCCGCACAAACTCACCCACAAGCCCCTAAATACTGGGGATCTTGCTCCGAGAGCATCCTAAGACGGGTCTGTGAGCCTTTCGACTAACGCCAGGGAGAAATCTACACAAAGCGCACCTCAAACGCCCAGCGCCAACATCGTCGCCTGGTCCTTCAACGCCGAAACAGATGATAAAGGAAATTATACGTACAGGAAAATCGTAGTAGGAGAGAAACCACTCCAGCATTCCCCTACCGACCCGGGGAAACCACGAAAAACCTATGGTCAGAGTGAGCGGTTGCCGGAAATGGAACCTGGGACCTCCTGAATGCCAGCCTCCCACGTTACCACGGAGCCATCTTGCTCGGTATTGTTGCTTGCTACAAACTATAAAAATGGACATTTGCTGATCTGCGAATTCAAAATATAAAAGAAGCCTCATAGTAAGAAATGAAAGAAGCAAACCACTTCAGTGATTATACTAAGAGCACAAAAAGTGACATCGTTCTCGTATTGTAATTAACTATCTTACCGAATGCCTCTCTTGCTTAGAAGTTTTACCTTCTCTAATAGTTTAAAACACATACAAAAATAAACGATGTTGGTAGAAAAGGTCGTCAGAATGTAAGACATCAGACCAAAAAGATATTTTTACTTCTTTCTCCACCACGTACATAGTAGTTAGAGAAGGTATTGCATTCCACTCAAAAATTTGTTACCGAGATTTCAGCGGAAATACATGTTTTGAGGCACTTTGAACGCCCCCTCCCCCCAAAAAAGCATTTTTAGAAAAAGTGCGTGTATGTCTCTGTATTTCAAAAACGAAAAGACCGGTAAATACCAAACTTGGTATTTAGGTTCGGTACCTTTCAAAGACAAACTACCTTTTACATGGAACATTTTTCGAAATTTTGGATTTTTGAAAAAATAACTAAGGATTTTGATTAAAATATCTAAATTAAAAACATGCTTATATGAAAAATAAAATTTAGGTATATCCTGAATTTGATAGGAATAACTATTTTTAATGTTCTATATTCTGTATAATATTTATATTTACCTATATGTAATCTTTGTACATTTCCTTGACATGTTCTATGATCACAAGCCTTTATGGCTGCTAGTGAACTCACAAAATGCAATCCAATCTAATCTAGAAATTTTAAGATACATAAATTTTAATGTAAATATTTTAAACATACCTATGGTAGTTTAATAAAACTCACTTGAGCTATTATTTTTTTAAGAAAATAAAAAATAAAGAAAATATGTCCAAGATAGGTATTTATTCGAAATTTCGGTTTTGACTTATGCTGTTAATAAACATACACACACACACATACTTGTGTTCACGGTCCTCAAAACATATATTTCCGGTGAAATTTTGATGTGGAATGTTTGGGCGGAATACATTAGTATTTCCTTTACCTTAATAGGTAAGCAAGCACTAGAGAAAGTAAAATTGCTTAAATTTCAGTATTAAGTACCCTTTTATTAAAAAAACTGTTAAATATTGCATTTGTGTTAGACATTTTCTCCCTTTTTTTTCTATACTGGTACTGAAAGCCAAACCGATACTAACATGCAGCAAGTAAACACAAATATATGCTTTGTATTATAATTTGGTGAGCTATACTGGAACAGAAATAAATTGCTTACTATATAATTATACAACTTTTAATACAAGCTTATTTTTGCAAATTAAACTGAAGAGATTCTCGGTAAATTTGTGTTAAAAATTAACGAAAAGTAAAATAATATACACATTTGTAGCTCAATATAATGCAATATCAGTATGTTTATTTCGTTATTTAGGTCTCACGAAGATAGCGTTAACGCTTCAATAGGGTGCGACCAATAAATGAGATACCCCGTTTTGAAAATGGCAGACATTCCATAACAACCGATAAAAATCTGATGTGTTACACTCACATGACTTTCTCTACTCTTGTACAAACTATTTTTACAAACGCTTATTCTCCATCTACTTCATGTTAATCGAGATAAACATTTGCAGACTCTATCTTATTGCTAATTTGTTTTTGTATTTACAAGGGCAATATAGAAATACAGTAGCCTTTAAGCATAGACATTACTTTTTATAGCTGGTTGCTAGATGCAGCACCATTCTGTTTGCCACAGATTAATACTCTTTGCATATCGAAGACAAAAAAAAATGAATAATGAATTCCCATTTGAGAAAATAAGTAGGTATTGAAAAACTTAAGGGAATAACAAGCAATATCTCGACAATGGTTTACTCAACAAAAAAAGTATATGACATAAATTGTGTATTTTAACGCGATCTACATTTTTTGTGTAGTAAAATTTTGTCTATCTCTTATGGTTTACCAGTTATGCAAAACTCGTTCACAATGAAGAATACTTTTGGAGACATTCCCAGAAAATTCGAGATATACATTTCATTTGTAATGACAATATCTTAAACATATGATATTTTAATCAAAATCGCTTTAGCCATTTTTGAGAAAATTAAAATTTTCGAAAAATGTTCCATGTAAAGGTTAATCTGGGTGGAGGGATTTTCTTGGAAACCTTCGTGTCGCATCTCTGGAAGATACTGAACCTAAATACCAAGTTTGGTGTTTATCCGACTGTTCGTTTCTGAGTTATGCTTTTCACACACACACACACACACACACACACAGACATGTTTCCAAAAATGCTTGCTTTTTTATTCAGGGGGTCTCAAAACATATATTTCAGGTGAAATCTCGGTATCGAATTTTTAGGTGGAATACAATACTTCCCCTACTTATGATCTCATTTGTTAATTATAAATATCACTTGACTAATTTCTGTTACACTGGTCACAATTTTCTCTCTTTAAATCATTATTTAATGTGTGCTAATAACGTACTCGATTTCACATACAGAAAAAAATACAACAAAACTTTCTTACATAAGTGTCATTAAAAGATACAAAGTATACAAAGACACAAAGTATACATACATAAATCCGACTGTGTTTTGTTTTGCTGTGCCTTCTGTTTTCCCAGTAGATAAATCGTGAATATCTACTTGTATTGCTTGGAACGAAATATCCGCGGCTTTTGTCTTGTGTTACGCGCATTATCTGTGCAGTCTACACCATGACATTCTCAAATAAAAGTCAAAGCCATCTTTGTTAGTCTTTTAGAAATTGAAATTAGAAGGTATTTAATTGCTTATGTCCGTCTGGAAGAACAGCACCTTTCAGTAGTAAAAGAATAATTCTTAAAATCCGTTGAAGGGTTTCTGAAATTGTTCTATAAACATAAACACATTAAGAATAGCATCGTCACTTTATAAATCGTTATGAACAATACAAAACTATGTGGAAGAGAAAGCACATTTCGTCAGCCAGTTTCAGGAAAATAATTTACTTAAAATAAGTTTTTCTGTGGCATAAGCGGTTTTGAGATATCCGTTATTAAAGGTACGATTTGTTCAATTCTTGGTCATCCTTTAAAGTCCTATCAACATTCAGTTGTTTCTCGCGATTGCACGGGAACAGTATGGAATTTTAAGTCCAGCATATAGCGTCCAGTTCTTAAACATTTGACTATCGCTGTTGTCTTTGTATCTATAATGAAATGCGTAATGTAGGTATTTCTGTAAAGGTTTATTTGGATTAAAATGTAGTAGACATAAAAATAAGCTTTAGTAAGAATAGTTCATATACTCACTAATAAACATAGAGGGTATAGAAAATCATGTGAATGTATCACATCAGATTTTATTCATGTGTTCAACAGATTGGGGTAAATTTCTGTAACTGGATTTTGCGAAATGATTGAGTAATTAGCACAGACTTAATATTCTTCTCTGACGAAACATGGTTTCACTTGCATATCTAAGTTTGTCGCAAAATAACAGATATTGAAGTAGAGAAACGCGATTTTACACATTCTCTTGCATGACGCGAAAATTGGTGCATAATAGGATCTGAACTTTTTGAACAAACCATAAATGCAGAGGCGTACAGGAAGGTCGCACTTACACCATTCTCTCAACAGCTGACCGACTTTGAATGTCAATCAATTTTTCCGACAAGATTATGTCACCGTGCATATCGCTGAAGATTCAACAAGTTTTTAAGATAGAGTAATTAGTAAATGATCATGCCTTCGCGATCCTCGTATTTAACTCTAACCGATTTTTAATTTCTCCGCCACGTAAACAGTAGGTACGTAGAGAAAGTATTGCATTCCGCCCAAAAATTCGATACTTTCACCGGAAATACATGTTTTGAGGCCCCTTGAATAAAATAATAGTATTTTAGAAAAATATGTATGCCTGTGTGCGCGTGTGTGGCTGACATTGAAAAGTATAACTCAAAAACGAAAATTTGGATCATTACCAAACTTGGTATTTAGGTTTAGTACCTTCCAAAAATGCGACACAGACACCAAGCTTCCCTTTACGAACACTTTTTGAAATTTTTGACTTTCTAAAAAATGTCTCCAACGATTTTGATTAAAATACCATAACATATAAATTATATTTACACGACAAATAAAATGTATATTTTGAAGTTTTTGGGAATAGGCTATAATGTACTCTTTATTCGGAAGGAATTTTGTATAGCTGGTAAACGTTAAGTCATAAACAAAAACGCACTACACAAAAAAATCTAGATCTGCTTAAAAAGCACAATTTATTTCAAATAACCTTTTTGTAGCATCGTCCATATCCGATGCAACCATTATTAATGGTTCGATTTATTCAATACTTTGTCAAAGTCCCATCGATTTTCAGTTGTTTCTTGCGATTGCATGGAAACAGTATGGAAATTTAAGGCCAGGAAATAGCGCCCAGTTATTTAACATTTGACTATCGCTGTTCTCTTTGTATCTATAACGAAATGTGTAATGTAGTTGTTTCTGTAAAGGTTTATTTGGATTAAAATGTATTAGATAGAAAAAAAATCTGATGTGTTACACTCACATGACTTTCTCAACTCTTGTACAAACTATTTTTACAAACTCTTATTCTCCATCTATTTCATATTAATCGAGATAAACATTTGCAGAAACGATTTTTGACATGCAAAGAGAATTACATTTTACAAACAGCGACCAGTTCTAAAAATATTTGACTATTGCTTAAGGCCTACTATGTTCCCCTTGTTTTGTATTTGCAAGGGCAATATAGAAATACAGTAGCCTTTAAGCATATACATATCTCTTAATAGCTGGTTGCTAGGTGCAGCACCATTCTCTTTGCAACAGATTAATACTTTTTGCATATCCAAGACAAAGAAATGAATAACGAATTCCCGTTTGAGAAAATAAGTATTGAAAAATTTAAGGGAATAACAAGCAATATCTTGAAAATGGTTCAATAAAAAAAATGTAGGTATATGACATAAATTGTGTATTTTAACACGATCTCATTTTTTGTATAGTAAAATTTTGTCTATATCTTATGGTTTACCAGTTATGCAAAAGTCGTTCACAATGAAGAATACTTTTGGAGACATTCCCAGAAAATTCAAGATATACATTTTATTTGTCATGAAAATATCTTAAACATATAATATTTTAATCAAAATGGTTAGAGCCATTTTTGAGAAAATTAAAATTTTCGAAAAATGTTCCATGTAAAGGGTACTCTGGGGTGGGGGGATTTTCTTGAAAACCTTCGTGTCGCATCTCTGGAAGATACTGAACCTAAATACCAAGTTTGGTGTTTATTCGACTGTTCGTTTCTGAGTTATGCTGTTCACAGATACACACACACGGACATGTTTCCAAAAATGCTTATATTGGATTCAGGGGTCTCAAAACATGTATTTCCGGTGAAATCTCGGTATCGAATTTTTGGGTGGAATACAATACTTCCCCTACTTACTATACGTAGCAGAGAAAGTAAAAAGCTTGAGTAAGAATAATTTGTATACCAACTAATAAACGATAGAGGGTGGAGAAAGTCATGTGAATGTAAGACATAAGATTTTTATCTATGGACTTGAAAGTTGAGGAACACCAAAGACCCATACATTATAGGAACTAAAAGAAAACATCAGGCGAGAAATTCACTCAATTTCGATATTGAACTCTCGAGTATGAATGAACATTTCCTGAAAAGATGCCAGAAACGTAAGATAGAGGACAACATTTCCAACATCTCTTATGATAAGGTATGTACTTATTATCACTGTAATTGTAAATATGAGAATGTGAGGCGGTTACGGGGATTTTATATGTACCTCTTTCGGCGGTAGACCAAGTCGAGACGGCCGGAGCGCAAGCAGCCGTATGGCGGCCACAGTGTGAGGGAAAAGCACTGTATAATGGAGTATTTCTTAAACTATAAAGGAGTATTTAAAGCCTACCTCAATAGAGAGCTCCATTGTGACCTTGTTAACATCACCATCACAAATCTATACAGGGACATCAGAAAGTATTCGCCTCCACTTAAGACATTCTAGCAGCCAAATTAACGGAGAGAACATTTTTGTTCTTTATATACAGAAAGAACAAACAATGTTACAGCTTACCTACCTCTTCTGACGTTTGTCAACAAACGCTCCTTTCACTGTCTGTATCACTTGCGTATACGAGATTTCTCAAGGAATAAGACATTTTGGGGGCCGCTAAATTGAATACCAAACAAGAAGCTTTAGTAATAGGTGTGTGAGTCTGTCTTTGAACAGTATAACTCAAAAACGAGAAGTGAGTTAAACAACAAAATTGGTAGGTATTTTGAGGCAGTATTTTTAACACTTAAATGATTTCAGTCAAATTATACAATAAAAAAATATAACAGCCCGCCTTAAAGCAATATGTGTATGTAACAATACATAAAAAGTGTATATTACAGTCAGTGTATATGTTTATATTATTGTAAATATGTTCAATAATGTTATGTGAATGTATTACGTAATTTAATAATGTAGGAGCTGTGAGAATAATAGATTAAACTTGCTAACAATGAGGTAGCCTTGAGGCAATAATGAAGTGAGACAGTTTATAAATAGCCAATCAACAACCAGAAAAATATTTATTTAAATGAAGGTATTCTATTGGAGTAGGATTAGCCAATCAGAAATTGAAATATAGCCAAATTTACAAATTTAAGTAGTAGAAATCAAGTCAGTTGCTTGTAGACAGCGCTCATAACTGGACGCGTTGGTCGTAGACAGTGTTCCTAACCGGACGCGAGATGCGTCCTCGAGAAATTTAATACGTATTCGTGTGAGACGAAAATAGTTTACGTGTTAAAAAGTGCAAGTAATTAATTAAAGAATCTCACAGCCCTCTATATCAGTGAAGTGTTATTTAAATTGTGTCAAGGATTAATAAATGTAGTGAAGTAAAAATTATAATCTGTGTAAGCCTATATTCTTAGCCGCACTACTCCCTGCAAAGAAATCCATATCTCTAACAATAATACTGACCCAGCCGAGACAAACATAAATATATAATATTTAAAGATACAGTCAAATTACAAAGTTAATATTTTTTTTAAAACATTTGGGGCAAAGGCCACCGGTAAGTACATTTAGGGCGAAGGCTACCGGAAACTTTTTACCATACGTGCGGTTACAACTACTTCAAGTTCGGCTCCCCAACAGTTGAACTACAATACAACTCCTACTTCAAATTGGCACGTGAAGCAACCATCTTCTTCAAATAGATATATTTATACGACAAACAGAGATTTTCTGTGAATAGCCTGTGAAGTCCTCATCATTCTGGATGACTTTGTAACTGGTAAACCGTAAGAGATAGACAAAATATTACTTCATAAAACATGTAGATCTGTTAAAGCACACAATTTATGTGAAATAAATCTGTTTTGTGGCTTTAGCCGTTTCCGAGATATTCCTTGTTATTGGTTTGAATTTTCAAATGCTTATGTGTTTTTTCCACGTGGTAATGTAGAGAGCATGAAATTTCAAAGTCTTAACATAGAGACATCGTTTTTAAAAAATCTGATGTGTTACACTCACATGACTTTCTGTAGCCTCTATCGCTTAATACCGAGTAAAGAAATTATTCTTATGAAAGTTTATTTTCCTATCTACTTCATCTTAATTGAGATAAACCTTTACAGAAATAGCTACATTATACATTTCGTTATAGATACAAAGAGAACAGCGATAGTCAAATGTTTCAGAACTGGACGCTATATGCTGGCCTTAAAATTACATACTGTTTCCATGACATCGCAAAAGACAGCTGAAAATCGATGGAGCTTTAAAAGAATAACTACAATTAGAACCATTAATAACGGATATCTCGGAAATGGCTGATGACACAAAAAAGTTATTTGAAATAAATTGTGTTTTAAAGAGATATACATTTTGTTTGTGTATTACGTTTACGTCTATCGCTTAATGTTTACCAGTTATACATGCTTATACAAAATTCGTTCCGAATAAAGTGGACGTGAAGGCTATTCCTAGAAAATTCAAGATATGCATTTTATTTGTCATGAAAATATATTTAAAATGTGGTATTTTAATAAAAATTGTTAGAGCCATTTTTTAGGAAATAAAAAATTTCGAAAAAACAGTTGGGTTGGGCGCTTTCCTTTAACATCTTCGTGTCGCTTTCCAAGTTGGCATTTATTCGTCTTTTCACAAACACACACATGAACCTTTTACTACAAATGCTTTTTTGGGTTCAGAGGGCCTCAAAACATATATTTCCGGTGAAATTTGGACATCGAATTTTTGTGTGGAATACAGTAGTTGCCCTACTTAGTCTACGAGGTTGAGAAAGTAAAAATGTGACTATCGTTTTAACCTACTCCATTGTTCTTTTACCCGCAACTACATGTGTACTGACGGAGGAGAACGGCTTGTGGAAGAATGTGGAGTTGTCAATATGTGAGTGCACATGGCAAAGTGAAGCAGAAACCCAGTGGAGCAGAAGTGGCTCGCCAAGCAGACTTTACACCTGATTTCCCTCTTTGTGCGCTGCCCAAGGAAACCAAATTAATTCCGAGCTACAAAGGGCATTCCTTGGATCACGTGAGCCAAATCTTCTTACAGATCCTCCTCAAGATGAGGAACGCCGCTGTGTCATGCAAATGGTGTGCACGCAAAACTCGTGTTTCGACTGCAAAAACCGTTCAACACCACAATACGAATTAATAACGTTGCAATTGCGATATGATTCCTTTATCAGATGTTGCTTTCGCTCAAATTTGGTCACAAGCTCTCATTTTTTACTTTCTCTACTACGTATAGTAAGTAGGGGAAGTATTGTATTCCACCCCAAAAATTCGATACCCAGATTTCACCGGAAATATATGTTTTTAGACCCCCTGAAACCAAAAAAAGCATTTTTGGAAACATGTCCGTGTGTGTGTGTGTGTCTGTGAAGAGCATAACTCAGAAACAAACAGTCGGATAAACACCAAACTTGGAATTTAGATTCAGTATCTTCCAGAGATGTGACACAAGCTTTTCAAGAAAATCCCCCCCACCCAGATTATCCTTTGCATGGAAAATTTCTCGAAAATTTTAATTTTCTCAAAAATGGCTCTAACGATTTTGATTAAAATATTATATGTTTAAGATATTTTCATGACAAATGAAATGTATATCTTGAATTTCCTGGGAATTTCTCCAAAAGTATTCTTCATTGAGAACGACTTTTGCATAAGTGGTAAACCATAAGAGATAGACAAAATTTTACTGCACAAAAAATGTAGATCGCGTTAAAATACACAATTTATGTCATATACATTTTTTTTGTTGAGTGAACCATTTTCGAGATATTGCTTGTTATTCCCTTAAATTTTCCAATACTTATACCTTTTCTCAAATTCGTTATTCATTTTTTTGTCCTGGTAATACAAAGAGAATGGAATACTCCACATAGCAACCAGCTGTTAAATTATTTGACTATCGCTTAAAACCTACCATATTCCCCTTGCATCTACAAGAAAATTAGCAATAAGATTAACATCTCGATTAACATGAAACATATGGAGAATAAGCGTTTGTAAAAATAGTTTGTACAAGAGTAGAGAAAGTCATGTGAGTGTAACACATCAGAATTTTTTTCTATCTACTTCATGTTAACCGAGATAAACGTTTACAGAAATGCCTTCATTACATGTTTCTTGTAGGTACAAGTGATAATTACCCGCGAGCATCTTTCAGCCAATGTACGGTCTCGTTGATGCCTTATTCACCAATCAGAATCGAAATTAATCCATAGTATTAAAGCATGGTATTCGGGAACTGATAACTGATTTTTTTCTCCAACAGTAATTTTTTTTACCCAATAATCTTTGCTTCGTTTCAACTAGAGATCATGCGTTTTCTGTGAGCGTGGTACAAACTGTAAAATTGACAGATTTGGTGCGCTGCAATTTCAAAATATAAAACAAGCGGTACAAGATGTAACGTCACAATACGAGACGAAACAGGGTGTGTGGGTTTGTCTTGTGCACTTTGTTTTAAGTTACGCCACTATAGAAATCGCAGGTGTTAGGCCGTGGGACCGAGGGGGCCAAAATCTCTACTAATAATGCTGTCCTCAAACACACTTTCAATTGTTCCTATCGAAATATTGGCCTTATGAGCTGTTGCAGAGTCTTGTTGAAAAAAGGCAAACTCACGCTCCCTCGGTGTTACTTTTCTTAAAAAAAGAGGGGAAAATTGTATTGACATATGTACGGGTTTCAACTATTAACTCGATAAAAATTGTACAAGACAAACCCACACACTTTGGAGGAATTAAAACAAAATATCCGCCAGGAAATTTCTCAACGTGAACTACGGCGAGTGATGGATGGTTTCCTAAAGAGGTGCCAAAAATGTATGGACAACGACGGTGGCCAGTTTCAGCATCTCCTTTCATAAAGTTGGTAAGTAAAGCCTCTAAAAGTGGTTTTAAAAATCTCATGTGTTACACTCACATGACTTTCTCTACTCTTGTACAAACTATTTTTACAAACGCTTATTCTACATATGCTTCGTGTTAATCGTGATGTTAATCTTATTGCTAATTTTCTTGTAGATGCAAGGGGAACATGGTAGGTTTTAAGCGATAGTCAAATATTTTAAGAGCTGGTTGCTATGTGGCGCATTCTATTCTCTTTGCATTACCATGACAAAAAAGATTTCTGATGTGTTACACTCACATGACTTTCTCTACTCTTGTACAATCTATTTTTACAAACGCTTATTCTCCATCTATTTCATATTAATCGAGATAAACATTTGCAGAAACGATCTTTTGATATGCAAAGAGAATTACATTTTACACATAGCGACCAGTTCGAAAAATATTTGACTATCGCTTAAGGCCTACTTTGTTCCCCTTGCTTTGAATTTGCACGGGCAATATAAGCACAGCCATATCTCTTAATAACTGGTTGCTAGGTGCAGCACCATTCTCTTTACCACAGATTAATACCCTTTGCATATCCAAGACAAAAAAATCTGATGTGTTACACTCACATGACTTTCTCTACTCTTGTACAAACCAGTTTTACAAACGCTTATTCTCCATATGCTTCACGTTAATCGAGATATCGAGATGTTAATCTTATTGTTAATTTTCTTGTAGATGCAAGGGGAATTGGTAGGCTTTAAGTGATAGTCAAATACTTTAAGAGCTGGTTGCTATGTAGAGTATTCCATTCTCTTTGCATTACCAGGACAAAAGAATGAATAACGAATTTGAGAAAAAGTATCTATATGTATTGAAAAATTTAAGGGAATAACAAGCAATGTCTCGAAAATGGTTTACTCAACGAAAAAAATATGTATATGACATAAATTATATATTTTAACGCGATCTACATTTTTTGTGTAGTAAAATTTTGTCTATCTCTTATGGTTTACCAGTTATGCAAAAGTCGTTTACAATGAAGAATACTTTTGGAGATATTCCCAGAAAATTCAAGATATACATTTTATTTGTCATGAAAGTATCTTAAATATATGATATTTTAATCAAAATCCTTAGAGCCATTTCTGAGAAAATTAAAATTTTTGAAAGATGTTCCATGTAAAGGGTAATATGGGGTGGGGGGATTTTCTTGAAAACCTTCATGTCGCATCTCTGGAAGATACTGAACCTAAATACCAAGTTTGGTGTTTATCCGACTGTTCGTTTCCGAGTTACGCTGTTCACAGTCAGACAGACACAGACACACAGACACACACACACACGGACATATTTCCAAAAGTGCTTTTTTTTTGGATTCAAGGGGTCTCAAAACATATATTTCCGGTGAAATCACGGTATCGAACTTTTGGGTGGAATACAATACTTCCCCTACCTACTATACGTAGTAGAGAAAGTAGAAAGCGGCCACAAAGAAGTTTATGGCATTTGTCTTCGAATAGTAACGGAATTTTAGTAATTTTTACAGGTAGGCAGAGAGTACCGTTCAATTGTTATAAAGCAACTTCAGATAACTTCTTATATATTGCAGTATATAAATATAAAAGTAATACCTGAATCCACGTTACGTTAATCACAATAAAGTTTTGACTGCAAGTGATGTCAAATTAAAAATATGTACCTGGTTACATACAGAACACTGAAAACAAAACACAAGTGTTCGTATATCGTTGTCAGATTTTGTTACTAATGAACCCATGAGGGGGGAGGGAGGAAAGAATCACATAAGATGCTTTATAGATGTCACATGATATGTAACAACGAGTATCTCGAAAACGGCTAATGGTACGGAAAAAGTTCTTTGACATAAATTGTATATTTCAATGAGCCCTAACTTTTTCATATAGGTACCTAGTATGTTATTGTTTATCTCTAATGGTTTAGGAGTTACAAAACATTATACACAATTCGTGCAGAATCAAGATTTCATAGGCTATTCACAGAAAATTCAAAATATATGTTTTATTAGCCGTGCTATAATTAGTTTATGGGGAAGGATCTTTGTTGAAAATCTTCCTTGGAAGATGCTTAACTGATATACCAAATTTGGTAGCACGCACCTGGGGGTTTGTCTCAAAACTCCCTTTTTGTTCAGTGAACCTGAAAACGTCTATATTTGGAAATCTCGATAGGAATTCTATTTTAGCGGGGTGGTGTAATACCTACGTCCGGGATTGGTATATTTCCATTACCATGATAAGGCAAGTGGTTTATCTTTGGGACATGACGTCATTGTCAAATCAAATCAGAAGGAATCCAAAGCGTGTTGTCACACAAGGCTGCTAAATACCTAGGTTCTCTCAATTCCTACGAAGACAAAATGTTCCGTTCCACTTAGCACAGACTGGGCTAGTGTGGTTAAACATTTTATTTACTTTCTCTACTATGTATAGTAAGTAGGGGAAGTATTGTATTCCACCCAAAAATTCGATACCGAAATTCACCGGAAATATATGTTTTGAAACCCCCTGAATCCAAAAAAAAAAAAGTATTTTTGGAAACATGTCCGTGTGTGTGTCTGTGAAGAGCATAACTCAGAAACAAACAGTCGGATAAACACCAAACTTGGTATTTAGGTTCAGTATCTTCCAGAGATGCGACACGAAGGTTTTCAAGAAAATCACTCTCAGCAGTGCTGGTGTTTGTTTTGCTGCAATTTAATTTAGGTTAACGAATGCTGGTTGTCATGATAGAAAAATAATTATCTAATGGCAGCGAGTATGAGTATGAAAGCTCAATTAAATTGCACAAGAAAAATTATAACCAAGAGGGGCATTTGGTAAGATAATTATTTTTTTTGTACTTTTAGTATAATCACTGAAGTGGTTTATCTGTTTCATCTCGTATCATGTGACGTTAGATCTTGTATGTTTTGAATTCGCCTCTTTTACAGTTTGCACCTACAAACCGCCAGTAGTGAACAGGAAAATATATGAGAACAGGCTACCTAGATCCCTAGTTGAATCGAAGCAGGGATTACAGAATAAAAAATCTGATGTGTTACACTCACAACACTTTCTCTACTCTTGTACAAACTATTTTTACAAACGCTTATTCGCCATATACTTCATGTTAATCGAGATGCTAATCTTATTGCTAATTTTCTTGTACATGCAAGAAAAGGCTTTAAGCGATAGTCAAATATTTTAAGAGCTGGTTGCTATGTGGAGCACTCCATTCTCTTTGCATGTCCAGGACATAAAATAACGAATAACGAATTCCCATTTGAGAAAATGTATAAATATTGGAAAATGCAAGCAAATAACAAAAAATATCTCTGAAATGGTTCACTCCACAAAAGAAAACGTATATGACATAAATCATATGTTTTAACGAGCTCTATATTTTTTGAGCAGTAAAATTTTGTCTATCTCTTACGGTTTATCAGTTACGTAAAAGTCATACAGAATAAGAGGATTTTTGCGGACATTCCCAGAAAATTCATGATATACATTTCATTTGCCATGAAAATATCTTAAACATATAATATTTTAATTAAAATCGTTGGAGTGAATTTTGAGAAAATAAAAATTTTAGTAGTATGGGGTGGGAGATTTTTTTGAAAATCTTCGCGTTGCATCCTTGAAAGATAGTAAACTAGTACCAAGTTTGGTATTTATCCGACTTTTTGTTTATGAGTTATGCTGTTCACAGACATACACACACACACACACACACACAAAATGCTTTATTTGGATTCAGCGCACCTCAAAACATGCATTTGCGATGAAATCTTGGTATCGAATTTTTGGGTGGAATGCAATGCTTTCCCTCCGTGCTATGTAGTTTCTGAAAATGTTTATATCAATTAACATGAAGTACATGCAGAATAAGCGCTTGTAAAAATAGTTTGTACACGAGTAGAGAAAGTCGTGTGTGTGCAACATATCAGACTTTTTAAACTGTAAGTATTGTGTCTTAAATGATAAAACATGTACAAAATTAAATAGGAACTTTCAATTTATAAGACTGCATAAAAGACTAAACTTGTGAGTTTTTGGCCATTTTCTCCACTTAAGAGTAATGTACCTACAATTCTGTAACAGGTTTTAACAGTGCTAGGATTGCATAAATGGCTATTTCCGCTGATGGTGCTACCGCACACATTAGGACAATGTCGTTATTTTCCCCACCCACTGATGTTCCGACAAATTGAAGGAACCGGAAGACCAAGTGCTCTGCTGGAACGTGTTATAAATGTGAAACACGTTCCCGTATAACATGCCACTTTATTATTCCGGACAGCGTTTCATTCACAACCTCAGACTCTACGAGAGGAAGAGAAAAACTACACAGCGTTCGTCTCTAGTAGTCTCACCTAGATATTTCACCTCTCTTTTACATGAAACATGTCGTTACTTTAGTATTTTCCAAAAAGAATTCTAACGATTTTTATTAAAATGTCATATGTTTAAGATATTTATGTAACAAATAAGGTTACGAGGAAAAAAAATATTTATTTCTCTACATAGTCTCCTTTCAGCTCGATACACTTTTCCCAGCGATGTTCAATAGTTTCAAAACCCTGTTTATAGTGAGAACCGTCGAGTTCTGCAAAATAGCCATCAACTGCAGACTTCACCTCGTCATTGTTGGCAAATCTTTTACCACCAAGCCATTTCTTCAACTTTGTAAACAGAAAATAACCCTAGGGGGCTAAGTCTGGCGAATACGGCGCATGGTGAAGCATTTCGAACTTTAACTTATTGATTTTGGCCATGGCGATAATGGATGTGTGAACTGGTGCATTGTCTTGATGAAACAGAACTCTCTTTTTCGCTAAATGCGGCCGTTTTTGCTTGATTTCTCGTTCAAACACTGCAATACGTTTTCATAATCCTCGCCATTGATTGCTTTTCCTTTTTGAAGATAATCAATGAAACTTATCCCACACGTATCCCAAAAAGCTGACGCTATGACTTTGCTTGCAATTGGAACTGTCTTACCTTCTTTGGAGCCGATTCTCCCCTTTCAATCCACAGCTTTGACTGTTCCTTTGTCTCAGGTGTGAAGTGATGGACCCATGTTTCATCCATGGTTATGAATCGATGCAAAAACTTGGTTTTATTGCAGCGAAACATTGCCAAACACTCGACTGAAACATCCTCACGTCGCGCTTTTGTTCCATTGTGAGTAAACGCGGCACCCATCTTGGGCTCTGCTTTCTCATGTCTAAATTTTCAGTTAGTATGCGATGTACAGCACTTTTTGAAATGCCTACGATGTCTGCTAGCTCGCGCAAATTCAGTCGACGGTCATCCAATACCATTTTGTGGATTTTCTTCACAATTTCTGGCGAGGTCACCTCATTTGGTCGACCACTGCGATGTTCGTCTTGGCAGCTCGTACGGTCTCGCTTAAACTCTGCCACCGAATAGTTTACTGCTGTAAACGAAGGAGCAGACTTCCCCAGAGTAGAGTCTAGCTCAGCTTTAATATTAGTTGGACTAAGACCTTTCAAATGAAAGTATTGTATCACATAAGGATGGCCAGTTTTATCCATGTTTACAAATTCGCTGAGAGAATTCAATATTGATGGCTGCCACACAATTACTATACAACGTAGCATCGTCAAAATTCAAACTTAAGCTTTATAAGGCTGCTACTTTCTACCATAGTCATTTGTTTGAAATAACAACCGCTATATATACGTTCAGTTCGAGTACTTCTTGGACTGCCCTCGTATATGTATATTGAATTTTCTGGGAATATTTTAAGTGAATGACTTCTGCGAAGTCCTTTTGTACAACTTGTATAAACCGTAAGAGATAGCTTCATTTCGTTAAATCACAGTTTATGTCAAAATATATTTTTTATGTGTGTGTGTGCCATTAAGCATTTCCGACATATTCCACATTACTAGTTTGAATTGGCAAATTCTTCATAGGTACTTTTTCAAACTGCTAAGTCGTTTTCTTTCAAAGAGGACGAAATTTCAAAGACCTGTAACGACAGTGCAATAAAACCATTTCTGCAAGTGCTTATCTCAATTAAAATTAAGCAGGTGGAAGAAGAAACCTTAGTAAGAACATTTTGTAGAAGATTGGATAGAGAAAGCTATGTGAATGTCCTAACATCGTTCTGCTGCATCAAAATTTCAGCTTAATCGTTCTCGCTGCAACAATTTACGCATGATCGTGCGTTTATTTTGAAATAAGAATTGTACACTAAACCAATGCAGACAAAAGAATGTCTGAAGTTTTGAAACATGTTTGGTCATGTTATTTCCTATGAGGCAGTGTTGTGATGTCTTTCCCTTTTAAACACAGCATCATTTTTCAATCTTCTCTTGAGTTTCATGAATTTTTCTTCCCTTCTTGTACGTTGTCTCCTTCTTCCCGTAGCCTTTCTTCTTAAATTATCCTTTCCCTTTCTCTTCTATTTGCTTCCTATCTCTGGAGAACATTATTCCTCTTTACAATCATTTTCACTTATGGTTTCCTTTTGTTTCTTCTCTATTTTTGACTTTCGCTTCGTTAGTATTGACTTATGCTATCCTGTTTAGTTTCATTTATTTATTTCTGTACTTTCCTACACATGTTTCCACCCTCTCTACCCTTACCTCCTCTGTCCCACTTTCCTTTTCTCTTCGCATACCTCTTGTATTCTCCCTTCTTTCTATTCCTCCCTTCTTTCTCTTCACTTTTATTTTCCCCTCTTCCATGATCTCTACCATTCTTCTCTCCTATTCTCGTTTATTCACCCCTTCTCTGTTCTGTACTCTTTTCTTTCTCTCTCTCTCTCTGCCCTCTACTGTCTTCTTTGCAATCCTTCTGATTTTATTTTTTGTTGCCATTCTTCTCTGTAAGTCCTTTTTTCGCTGTTTTTATTCTCTTCTGTTATCTTCACTCTTCCTTTCCTCTTTTCCTTCCCTTCTGCTTTCTTCTCGTCTTCTCACCTACTTTTTTCTCCGCTGCCTTTTCTTTTTCTCTTCTCTTTGTTCTCTCCTCTTTCTTCCTCTGCTTCTCTTTTTTATATATTTCTTTCATCCTCTCCCCTCTTTCCTGCCATATCCGTTTCTGTCTTCTCTTCTTTCGTCCCCTCTTCTCTTCTCTACACTTCCCTTTTCTTTCCTCTTCTACGTCCGTCACTGTCCCCTTCTCCTCTTCTCAAGAACGCCATTTCTGTGAACATTTGAACGTTGACTTTTTCTCTCCTCTCCCCTTGTCTTCCTAACCTCGCCCTCTTTTATAAAAAAATACCATTTCTAGGTAATGTCTATGTTGACTCTCTCCTTTCTCCTCCCTCTTACCTCCTCTATTCAAGAAAATATTTCTAGAACACTTAAAAGTTTACTCTCTCCACTCTGTTTCCCCTCCTCTTTTCTCTCCTCAAGAAAAGAGTTTCTTGGAATTTAGAAATTTAAACATTGACTCTCTCTTTTCTGTTTCCCCTTCTCTCTCCTCTCAAGAATTTCCCTCGACATTTAAACGTTGACACCCCAGCCCTCACCTCTCCTCTCTGCCATTCTGTCTCCTCTCCCCAAGAATGCCATTTCCTAGAATATGAATGTAGACTATCTCCTCCTTCTCTTCTCAAGAACACAATTTCCCAGGACTCTCTCCTCCCTCTCCCTTTTCTCCTCAAGAACAGTTTATCAGAAACCTTTGGCTCTCTTCTTCCTCTCCTCTAGAAGTTTCCCAGGAATGTGAACGTTTGAATCTCTCCTCCTTCTGCAAGAGCACAGTTCCCCAGAAACGTTTTACTCTCTCTTCCCTCTCCTTTCTCTCCACAAGAACAGATTCCCAGAAACGTTTGACTCTCTCCTCCATCTCCCTTCTGTCCTGAAGAAGAGTCTCTCAGAACATTCGAACGTTATTCCTCTCCTCCCTGTCCTTACTCTCCTCAAAAACTGTTTCCCAGGAATATTAACGTTTGATCCTCTTCTCCCTCTCCCTTCTCTCCTGAAGAACAGTTTCCTAAAAATTGTGAACGTTTAAACTCTTTCCTCCCTCTTCCTACTCTCCTCAAGAACAGTTTCTCAAGAATGTGAACGTTTGACTCTTTCCTCCCTTTCCCTACTCTCCTTAAGAACGTTTCCCAGGAATGTGAACGTTCTCTCTCTTCCTTTTCCCTACTCTCCTCAAGAACACTTTTCCAGGAATATGAACATTTGAATCCCCTCTCTCTTTCAGAACAATTTCCCAGGAATGTGAACGTTGACTCTCTCCTCCCTCTCCCTACTCTCCTCAAGAAGAGTTTCCAAGGAATGTGAACTTTTGACTCTCCCCTCCCTCTCCCTGCCCTCCTCAAGAAGAGTTTCCCAGGAATGTGAACGTTTGACTCTCTCCTCCCTCTCCCTACGCTCCTTAAGAACAATTTTCCAGGAATATGAACGTTTGATTCCCTTCTCTCTTTCAGAACAATTTCCCAGTAATGTAAACGTTTGACTCTCTCCTCCCTCTCCCTTCTCTCCCCAAGAAGAATTTCCCAGGAATGTGAACGTTTGACTCTCTCCTCCCTCTCCCTACGCTCCTTAAGAACAGTTTCCAGGAATAAGAACATTTTATTCTCTTCTCTCTTTCAGAACAATTTCCCAGTAATGTAAACGTTTGACTCTCTCCTCCCTCTCCCTTCTCTCCCCAAGAAGAATTTCCCAGGAATGTGAACGTTTGACTCTCTCCTCCCTCTCCCTACGCTCCTTAAGGACAGTTTTCCAGGAATATGAACGTTTGATTCCCTTCTCTCTTTCAGAACAATTTCCCAGTAATGTAAACGTTTGACTCTCTCCTCCCTCTCCCTTCTCTCCTCAAGAAGAGTTTCCCAGGACATTTGAACGTTGACTCCCTACCGGAAGTGCACATTTGTCCCGCTGTGAAGTAACGTACTCCCTTGTTAAATGAAGTCTAACCACACATTTCGTTATTTTGGCGGGGGGTCTCATGCAGTTACCCCCCGAAGTGTTTGTCGCATTGTGCACGCACGTGGTGTGTCTGCTGCCCCCTCTCGACCAAAAGTGCACTCCAGCAAGCGGGCCTTGTGCCCCAACACTTCCTTACCCACGTGGTCCTAACGTAAGCATTAACACGCTTAGGTCCTCGACAACGGCTCGCACATTTTCCAACGATGGTTCACTGTTCCGGATTGGTCACTTTATACCAACATTTCCTTTCACTTTATCTATCACTTCGATATACAATTGTTTTTTATCTTGAAGAAAAGAAATGTAACTCCTTAAATAAAAGAACATAACTGAAAAAACGAAAAGTGGTTAAAATACCAAAGCTGGTATTTAAGTTCAAGGTCTTCCAAGGCTTCCAAAATTTTCAAGAAAATCCCTCCACCCTAAACTACGCTTAACATGAAAAAAAAGTTTCGTTATTTTTTATTTTCTCAAACATAGCTTTTACGATTTTGATTAAAATGCCATATGTTTAAGATATTTGCATGACAATTAAAACGCATATCTTGAATTTTCTGGAAACAACCCCTGAAATCCTTTTCATTGTGAATAACCTTTGTATAATTGCTAAACCGTAAAGTGCTAGACAAGATCTTATTAAAAAAATGTAGATCTCTCTTTGAAGCTCACAATTCATGTCAATTTTTTTGTAGCATTAACCATTTACGAGATATTTTTTGTTATTGGACGTATTTTAAATACCTACACTTTTCTCAACTGCTAAGTCACTGTTCTTTTTTCTTTCTTTTCTCTTTCTCGTCATGCAAAGAACATGGTATTTCAAAGCCGTCACATATCGACACGCTGTTTAAAAATCTGACTATCGCTTTAGCTACTGTATTTTACCACGAAATGTGTAAATATGTATTGAAAGTTTATCTGGATTAACGAGAAGTAGTTACAACAATAGGCTTTTGTAAGAATAGTTGGTAGTAGAGTGAATAGAAAAAGTCATGTGAATGCAACAAATCAGATTGTTTTTCTCTCTGATTTGAGGGGTATTTCTATAATCTCTGATTATGAATAGGATTTCTTTTAGAAAAGTTGCTCCGAGTGGTTACAAAGAGGTTTATTATTGCTATTGCAGTGACAGAGTTGTTATAATTATGGCTGTGAGGGTAATCCCGGGCGGCAAGATGGCGGGAGAGAACACGCAATTAACTTGTCTTGTAGGGTATACACCCACAAAACAAAAAGACCAAGTTGAAGCAATAAGTTAACGCGGAGAGTTCCCGCCCTCGCACCGGCATGTTGACCAATGGGGCGCCACTGTGTGGGCGGGGCCCTCTATTTCTATTTGTTTACGATGTATCCAAGGAGGGATAAACCTTGTTTTGCATATGCAAGTGATTCATTGAGTTATTATATGGTTAAGCTGCTCACGTGACAATATGGAGCTTTGCTCGCGTCACGTGGTGCCTTGCTGCAGACAAATGCCTAACACTCGCTGCAAACAACAACAGTGATTTTAATGCTTTCTCTAACACTAAAACAAGTATTGTGTTTAAACATATGCATGTTTTGAGGTGCCCTGAATACGAAAAATATGTCTGTGTTCACATGACTTTCTCTATTCTCTCTTCTAGATACTGTTCTTCAGAATCTTATTCATCTAACTGCTTCTTGATAACATTGTGGGTATAAGAAGGTTAAGGTTTTAAATAAAACTTTGAAATTTCATGCTTTTTCCACGAGAAAAAAAACTATAAGTGTTTGAAAACTCAAACCAATAACAAAGAATATCTCGGAAATGGTTAACGCCACAAATATTTTTATTTCATTCTTAGAAGTGGGTGGTGTTAACGAAATCTATGGTTTACTAATTTTACAAAAAGTCATTCAGAATGAAGTGCACTTTACATACCTACTATTCACAGAAAGTTCAAGATATAAGTAGGACATTTTATTTTATACGTAGGTAAACATTTTTAATATACATGGTATTTTAATCAAAATCGTTAGAGTCATTTTTGGGGTAATAAAAAAACAATGAAACATTTTACCGTATAAACGGTAGTCTGGTGGGATTTTTTCTTGCAAATTTTCGTGTTGCATCCTTGAAAGATGATGAAATTAAATACTAAGTTTGGTATTTTACCGACTTTTCGCTTTACGGACAGACATATACACACATGTACCTTTTTTTTTCTTTCGGGGGCCTCAAAACATATATTTCAGGTGGAATGCGTATTTTTAAATTTCGAATTTTTGGGTGGAATGCAAAACTTCCTATACTTACTAGGCATTAGTAAGTAGTAGACAAAGTAAAAAGAAAGCAGGTTTAGAAAAATCTGATGTGATACATTACTTTCTCTATCCTCTATCTTTATTAGTGAGTATACAAACTATTCGTACTTTCTATCTACTTTATTTTAATCGAAATAAACCTTTCCAGAAACAGCTACATTACACATTTCGTTATAGATACAAAGAGAACAGCGATAGTCAAATGTTTAACAACTGAACGCTATATGCTGGCCTTAAAATTCCATACTGTTTCCATAACATCGCGAGAAACAACTGAAAATCGTTGGGACTTTAAATGAACAAGTATTGAAGAATTCGAAACTTTAATAACAGATATCTCGGAAATGGCTTATGCCACAAAAAAGGTTATTTGAAATAAGTCGTGTGTTTTAAAGAGATCTATATTTTTTGTGTAGTACGTTTTCGTCTATTGCTTAACGTTTACAGCTTAGACAAGATTATACAAAATTCCTTCTGAATGAAGAGGACTTCACAGGCTGTTCACAGAAAATTCAAGATATAAATTTTGTCATGTAAATCTCTTTAATATACGGGTTTCTAATGATAATCGTTAGATCCATTTTTGAGAAATCGAAGGCTTAAAATATGTTGCTTGTAAAGGATAATTAGGGGTGGGGGATTTTCTTAAAAATCTTCATATCATATCTTTGGAAGGTAATGGAATGTCACAGTTGCTACAGGTAAGGTAAAAGCTACCCCTAGTCATATTTTCAACCGCTTATGCAGAGATCTTGGAAACGCAGGTTTTGAAACTAGAACTAGAAGGGTGAAACACGTCTATTTCATGCCCGCTCATGTTGACACTAATGCATTGTGTTTTGCGACTCCGCAGTTGAACTAAATTTGCAGTTTGAGAAATGAAGTGACCGCTTGTGGCGGCGGCGGCGTCTGAAGGCGAAGTTGCGGGTTCGTGTACCTGGCAACCCCCCACTGTGACGTCACATGAACATGCCACTGTAATTACCCTCGTCATGTCCCGACCTTTGCCCTGGTACTGACAAACGTTTCCTGATGGCAACAGGTGTTCGCTCTAACGTAAGGAATACTCCACAAAATATACTGGTAGAGTCGAGCATTTCTTACAGGATGGGGCTGCAACACACAGGTACGCAATTTCCCAGAGGAAATGTACAATCGGTAACATTTCTTCTTCCTCTTCCATCATCACATGCTCCTTCATACCCGCCTCCCTACGTGCCCAGGGATCGAAAACAACAGCTAGATGTTTTCAAATTTAACATTGCTTTTCTTCTAATCATTGTCATTTTAGCACACGAAGTCAAGAAATAAACATTGAGAAGAAAGACAAAAAGAAGTAGGTAGTACCTATAACGTAACTAGTTACTTTCTCTACCACGTATAGTAAGTAGGGGAAGTATTGTATTCCACCCAAAAATTCGATACCGAAATTTCACTGGAAATATATGTTTTGAGACCCCCTGAATCCAAAAAAAAAACATTTCTGTAAACATGTCCGTGTGTGTGTGTGTCTGTGTGTCTTGTCTGTGAACAACATAACTCAGAAACGAACAGTCGGATAAACACCAAACTTCGTACTTAGGTTCAGCATCTTCCAGAGATGCGACATGAAGGTTTTCAACAAAATCCCCCCACCCCAGATTACCCTTTACATGGAACATTTATCGAACATTTTAATTTTCTCAAAAATGGCTCTAACGATTTTGATTAAAATATCATATGTTTAAGATATTTTTATGACAAATAAAATGTATATCTTGAATTTTCTGGGAATGTCTCCAAAAGTATTCTTCATTATGAACGACTTTTGCATAACTGGTAAACCTTAAGAGATAGACAAAATTTTAATACACAAAAATGTAGATCGCGTTAAAATACACAATTTATGTCATATACATTTTTTTGTTAAGTGAACCATTTTCGAGATATTGCTTGTTATTCCCTTAAATTTTCCAATACTTATACTTTTTCTCAAATTCGTTGTTCATTTTTTTTATGTCCTGGACATGCAAAGAGAATGGAATACTCCACAGAGCAACCAGCTCTTAAAAGATTTGACTATCGCTTAAAGCCTAGCAATTCCCCTTGCATCTACAAGAAAATGAGCAATAAGATTAACATCTCGATATCTCGATTAACATGAAGCATATGGAGAATAAGCGTTTGTAAAAATAGTTTGTACAAAAGTAGAGAAAGTCATATGAGTGTAACACATCAGAATTTTTTTTATTACTTTCTCAGCCACCCCAAAATTCAATATCACATACTTGGGAACTTGCTGAAGCTCAAACTCTTAAAACTCTCCCTCGTCCAGCAAAGCTTAATGATTTTATGATGACATGACATTTAGAATGCTCAAAATGTTTATTGCAGTAAATGTACAAAATTGCATTTAAAACAAACGGGGAAATCCGTTTTAAAAGAATCCTTAAAGACCTGGTAGCAATGCTTTTTTATGTAACACGTGCTGAAATTGTTCCTGGTACCGCAATAAACACGTATTAAAGCGAAGAACACCATTTCCTAAGCTGCATACAGATTTCTAGTCCAGGTCTTCATAATACGAATTATAAATAAAAAATCTGATGTGTTGCACTCATATGACTTTCCCTACTCTTGTACAAACTATTTTTACAAACGCTTAATCTCCATATGCTTCATGTTAATCGAGATGTCAATCTTATTGCTAATTTTCTTGTAGGTGCAAGGGGAATATGGTAGGCTTTAAGCGATAGTCAAATGGGTCAAATGTTTTAAGAGCTGGTTGCTATGTAGAGCATTCCATTCTCTTTGTATGTCCAGGACATAAAAAAACGAATAACGAATTCCCATTTGAGAAAAACTATAAATACTGAAACAAATAAGCAATATCTCGGAAATGGTTAACTCCACAAAAGAAATGTATATACATAAATTGTGCGTTTTAATGAGCTCTACATTTTTTGTGTAATTTGTTTTGTCCATCTCTTACGGTTTAACAGTTATGCAAAAGCCATTCAGAAAGAAGAGGACCTTTGGGGACATTCTCAGAACATTCAAGATACATATTTGATTTGTCATGAAAATATCTTAAATGTGTGATATTTTAATCAAAATCGTTAGAGCCATTTTTGAGAAATTCAAAATTTGCAAAAATATGTTCCATGTAAACGGTAGTCTGGAGTGGGGGGATTTTCTTGAAAATCCTTATGTCGCATCTTTGAAAGATACTTAACCTAAATGCTGTTCATAGACACACACACGGACATGTTTCCAAAAATGCTTTTCTTGGATTCAGGGGGTTTCAAAACATATATTTCCGGTGAAACCTATCGAATTTTTGGGTGGAATACAATACTTCCCCTACTTACTATATGTAGTAGAGAAAGTAAAAATAGGAAACATATCCCACAGCCCTACAACGCGAATAAGATAAACAATTATTATTTATTTGAGGGAGTTGAGTTATAGGTCGCGTCGTCCATTACTGAAAGTTCTGTGTAGGAACAGCATAGGCAAGAGAAAAAGAAAAGTCTGTTCAATACCAAACTTGTTAATTAAGTTCTGTACCTTCCAAGACTGCGTCACAAGTATTTCAAGAAAATCCCTTAACCCCAAACTACAGAGTGAGCCAAAAGACTCCGAACCACCTGCCCGGTGTTTTTCCTGTCCGCGTCCTCGGTGCTCGTTGCCGTCTGCTGCTATCATAGAAAGGCGCGGATGAAACCATACAACGTTTTTAAATCTACTTTTAAAGGCTTTACTTACCAACTTTATGAAAGGAGATGCCGAAAATGGCCACCATCGTTGTCCATACATTTTTGACACCTCTTTAGGAAACTATCCATCACTCGCCGTAGTTCACGCTGAGAAATTTCCTGGTGGATATTTTGTTTTAATTCTTCCGGGATGTGTGTTGGCTTGTCTTGTACACTTTATGTTTTATGTTATCCCGGAGGGGTATTTTATGAACAATATTACCGGCTGCGCGGTGTTTTTCCACTGGGCGTGTGGAAATATGATAAAAGCATGAATACGTACGTACTGCTGCTAAAAGCAAAGTCACGCTGTTGTGGTTTTGCTGTGCAGTGTGAAGTGCAGTTTTGAGTTGACGGTGATGTGATGTAGTTCAGTTATTATTCTGTCCTGTACTTAGTCACAAAGTATATTATGGCTCAGTATATGTTTTCTACTGCACAGCGTGTATTTATTTATGTTTCGTATGTGTTAACTTGATAAGCTCTCCAGTGAAAGTACGATTTGCAGAAAGATTCCAGGTGTAAAAGTTCCAGGCCGCTCAACAGTCCACGAATTTACAGTAAATTTCAGGCCACAGGAAGCGTTCGGTTCTTACCGAAGAAACATTAGACGACATCGGTCATCGTTTGGAAAATTCCCCTCAAAAATGCCATGATGGATAGTTTCCTAAAGAGATGCCAAAAATGTGTGGACAACGACGGTGGCCAGTTTCAGCATCTTCTTTCATAAAGTTGGTAAGTAAAGCCTTTAAAAGTAGTTTTAAAATGTTGTATGGTTTCATCCACGCCTTTCTATGATTGCAGCAGACGGCAACGAGCGCCGAGGACGCGAACAGGAAAAACATCGCGCAGGCGGTTCGGAGTCTTTTGGCTCACTCTGTACCTTTTAAATGGCAAAGTTTTCGTTAATTTTGATTCTCTCAAATATAACTCTGAGGAGTTGGATTAAAATACCATACTTTAAGATGCCTATTTTCATGGCAAATGAATTTTCTGGGAAGCCCTCTTCAGGTAAACCGTAAGAGATAGACAGAATTTTACTACCTACACAAATTGTATGTACCTACATCTCGTTATAGCACACATCACGTAATGTTTCGTGGCATTAACCATTTACGACATATTCCTTATTATTGGTTTGAATTCTCGAATACTTTATACTTGTTTCAACTGGTCAGTCCGTCGCTATTTTGTTTCCCGTACAAAGAGAACAGAATTTAAAAGCGTTTTAAATAAAACATTTGACTAACGCTTCAGCCTACTGTATTCCCGTTGTATCTAAAACATACATTTATAATAAAACCATTTCTGCTTATGTTTATCTCAGGAAACAGATAGAAGCTCTTGTAAGGATTTTTGTAGAAGAATGAGCCGAGAAAATAATGTGAATGCAAATCATAAGAAATTGTTTAAAGTTATAATCTATCGTATAATTTTCGTCGCTCTATAGCTCAATGAGCACAAATTCGAGCCCGGATTGACCAAGCAATACAGTTTTGGTTATAAGTGTTGGAAATAAAAGTAAGTAGATATAGCTTTTAAAAATTTCGAGGTAGATACTATATATGATTAAAGATAAGGGTTGCTAGTTAGTGAAGCTTCAAGCTAACCTGTGATTTGTGCTAAGTCCTATTATACAGAGTGAGCCAAAGGACTCCGAGCCGCCTGCGTGGTGTTTTTCCTGTTCGCGTCCTCGGCGCTCGTTGCCGTCTGCTGCTATCATAGAAAGGCACGGATGAAACTATACAACATTTTTAAAACAACTTGTAAAGGCTTTACTTACCAACTTTATGAAAGGAAATGCTGAAACTGGCCACCGTCGTTGTCCATAGATATTTGGCACCTCTTTAGGAAACTATCCATCATGGAGTTTTTGAGGGGAATTTTCCAAACGATGACCGATGTCGTCTGATGTTTCTTCGATAAGAACCGAACGCCGTCTTGTAGATTTCTTAGCCTGTACACTTCCTGTGGCCTGAAATTTACTGAAAAGTTCATGGATTGTTGTACGACCTAGAACTTTTACACCTGGAAATCTTTCAGCAAATCGTACTTTCACTTGGCAAGCTGACCGAGTTAACACATACGAATCATAAATAAATACACGCTGTGCAGTAGAAAACATATACTGAGCCAAAATATACTTTGTGACTAAGTACGGGGCAAAATAATAAATATCTCGTAATAACTGAACTACATCACATCACCGTCAACTCAAAACTGCACTTCACACTGCAGAGTAAAACCACAACAGCGTGATTTTGTTTATAGCAGCAGTGCGATATCATGTTTTTATCATATTTTCACACGCCCAGTGGAAAAACACCGCGCAGCCGGTAATATTGTTCATAAAATACCTCTCCGGGGTAACTTAAAACATAAAGTGTACAAGACAAACCCACACACTCTGTAAGAATTAAAACAAAGTATCCGCCAGGAAATTTCTCAACGTGAACTACGGCGAGTGACGGATAGTTTCCTAAAGAGATGCCAACAATGTATGGACAACGACGGTGGCCAGTTTCAGCATCTCCTTTCGTAAAGTTGGTAAGTAAAGCCTTTAAAAGCAGTTTTAAAAATGTTGTATGTTTTCATCACCTCCTTTCTATGATAGCGGCAGACGGCAACGAGCGCCGAGGACGCGGACAGGAAGAACACCGCGCAGGCGGTTCGGAGTCTTTTGGCTCACTCTGTATAATTGTACAATATTTTGAGCAGAGGGTTAAACAGTGCAGATTTCTACATAAGGAATTGAAAATATTAAAGATAGGACCTCGATACATCGATACTTTCGATACTTGTTGGTATTGACGTATGTCTAATACTTTGAGATATACCTTCGATACTTTAAAAAATTTATTGAAGGATGCTGTGTTTAACTTTATGCTAGATAAGGAATGAAAGGAGTCGCCACGCACATGTCTCCAAAGAGTTGCTGGACTATGTTCTTGATAGACCTTGACTGTGTTTCCTGTGGGTGAATCAATGCAACATTCCATACACTTTTGTATCTAATTGTAAACATGCAAATCAATGGTGGAAGGAGTAGAAGTAATTATGTAACATGCAGCGTTAACTGAGTTGTGAACGAAGCTGATTTAACCGACGCACCAAATCACATTTCGCAAAGGCCTGGCTTGGTGACTCACTCTCAGCTAATACATTTACCAACTCCGGTGACCAAAATCTACAAATCCAGCAGAAAAGAATCAGAACTTAAGACGTGAGATAACACAGCACTTGGATATGTTTGTTATTTCCTTTCAGCTGTCAGTTTGTGTTTACGCAAGTCAAGCCTTTCTGCTAATGTATGAGGGTGGGTAGTAGAGAGGCTTAATCCACAAACTATGTTTCTGAGTGTTATATGGCTAGTTACTGTAATTACTTATTTCCGGATGATGGTGTAACACATTATTTTTAGTTGAGTTTCATGTAAAATATGCATTAGTTTATGTTTTCAAGATTACAGTATAAAGAAGAATTTCTAGTGATCTTTTTATATGGAAAGAAAATCCTTTAAACGAAAGTTTTCAGCACAAAATATAGTTACATAAAAAGGGAAGCAAAGAAATTATTACTATTACGAGGGCGGATCGAAAAGTAACGCACAATAATTTTTTTCTGCGTTGCTATTGCAGCTGGAATGTTGCAATTTCACACGGATATAGTTTGAAGTTTTCATTACAGAGGGTATTTTTTGTTTCATGAGCAGCTCTAGCGAGAGAAGCGTGAACTAACAACAAAGATGGCGTGCATGTTACTGTCGTCCACGTGTGAAGAGCAGAGACATGTGGTTCGATATCTGTAGGCCAAAGGGCATAAACCGAGTGATATTCAAAGGGACATGCGTGGTGTGTATGGGGATGATTGTAAGGACCGTAGCAATGTCTCCAGGTGCTGTGCATTCTTCTTAGAGGGCCGTGTGAACCTTAGTGATTCGCCACGTTCCGGGTGGCGCAACTGGAACCTTATCGCAACAGTTCAACATTTCCTATGGTGCAGTGTACGACATTGTTCATGACACGTTGAAATTTCGTAAAGTTAGTGCTCGCTGGGTGCCTAAGAACCTGACAGACAACCACAAGCGCCAGCGAATGATGGCGAGCTTGGATCACCAATCGCGGTACACCGCAGAAGGGCAAGCCTTTCTGAAAGGAATCGTCACTGGTGATGAGTCGTGGGCATACCACTATACGCCCGAAACCCAGCAGACAAGTATGGAGTGGAAACTTGCTGGCTCCCCAGTGAAGAAAAAATTCAAAGTGACTCAATCTGGTAGGAAAGTGCTTGTGACGTTGTTCTGGGATATGTATGGCGTGGTATTGGTGGACTTTGCTGAACACGGGACGACTGTGAATGCTGCAGCCTACATGAAAACTTTGGTGAAGTTGCGTCGTGCCCTTCGTGACAAACGCCACAACATGAATGCTGACCAGGTCAAAATTCATGACAATCCTCGCCCCATGTTGCTGCTGCTGTTCGTCAGAAAATCACCACATTTGGTACGGGGGTGCTCCAGCATCCGCCATATAGTCCGGACCTTGCACCGTCGTACTTTCATCTGTTTGGTCCCATGAAGAAATTCCTGGCCGGCCAACGCTTTGCTACAGATGCGGGCAGTCCGCAGATGACTATACTCCAAGGAAACGGACTTCTACGAACAGGGCATATTGAAACTGGTTTCACGATGGGAGAAATGTGTGGAGAAACTTGGTGACTATGTCGAAAAGTAGGTAAAAGGTGTAAGTTCGTTTGTGATATTTGTTGTTGCTTTAACTATTAAACGTTTTTGTAAAAAAAAATATTCTACGTTACTTTTCGATCCTCCTCGTATTTATTAGCCTTGACTAACAATAGGGCATATACTTATAACCTGTGATATTATCAAGACAAAAAAATAGGTGCTGGCAGTTGGAGAATGTCAAACAAGAACATTTTCACAATTTTACAACATAAAATTGGTTACATGTTTTTATACACAGACAACCACTAATAAGAATATAATTCAGTGAAATTTTTTATAAAGTGAGTATCGAAAAATAGTGGTATCGTCTCTTCACTAGAAAACATGGTAGGGGTTGCTTATGACAGTTATATAATGTCTACAAAGTTTTGTCCAGATAGATCAAAGAGGATTGATTTGTATATTAGGGGTTGAAAATGAGGGTAGTGCAGGTTTTTGAAAGGTTTCTACCAGATTCTAAAAACCAAATGTACCAAGTTTTGTCAAAATTATACCCAAAATACTCCTTAATAACAAAGTTCAGTGAAATAAAAAAAATCTGATGTGTTACACTCACATGACTTTCTCTACTCTTGTACAAACAATTTTTACAAACGCTTATTCTCCATATGGTTCATGTTAATCGAGATGTTAATCTTATTGCTAATTTTCTTGTAGATGCAAGGGGAATTGCTAGACTTTAAGCGATAGTCAAATATTTTAAGAGCTGGTTGCTACGTGGAGTATTCCATTCTTTTTGCATTACCAGGACAAAAAAAATGAATAACGAATTCTCATTTGAGAAAATAAGTATTGAAAAATTTAAGGGAATAACAAGCAATATCTCGTAAATGGTTCACTCAACAAAAAAAATGTATATGACATAAATTGTGTATTTTAACGCGATCTACATTTTTTGTGTAGTAAAATTTTGTCTATCTCTCATGGTTTACCAGTTATGCAAAAGTCGTTCACAATGGAGAATACTTTTGGAGACATTCCCAGAAAATTCGAGATATACGTTTCATTTGCCATGAAAATATCTTAAACATATGATATTTTAATCAAAATCGTAAGAGCCATTTTTGAGAAAATTAAAATTTTCCAAAAATTTTCCATGTAAAGGGTAATCTGGGCTGGGGGATTTTCTTGAAAACCTTCGTGTCGCATCTCTGGAAGATACTGAACCTAAATATCAAGTTTGGTGTAATCCGACTGTTCGTTTCTGAGTTATGCTGTTCACAGACACACACACTAACATGTTTCCAAAAATACTTTTTTTGCATTCAGGAGGCCTCAAAACATATATTTCCGGTGAAATCTCGGTATCGAATTTTTGGGTGGAATACAATACTTCCCCTACTTACTATACGTAGTAGAAAAAGTAAAAATGGCTAAAGCTATGAAAAGAAATTATTTCAAACACTTGGTATTTTAATAATCTCTATCTATATTTCACCACACTAAGTTTTTAAAATATTTTTTTTATGTTTGGCCCCGAGAAGAGGAAGTAGTGTATTCAATGTCGAGATTTCGTCGAAAATACATGCTTTGAAGACACTGAATCCAAAAATAGAATTCCTAGAAAAAAAAGGTCCGGGCGCGCGCGTGTGTACAGCATAAGTAACTAAAAATGAAAAGTCGGATAGATACCACACTTGGCATTTAAATTCAATATCTGTCAAAGATGCGACACAAACATTATCAAGAAAACCCCTCTATCTCAAACTACCTGCCCTTTACATAGAAAATTCTTCGTTATTCATTTTTACTTCCTCTACTACGTATAGTAAGTAGAGGAAGTATTGTATTCCATTGGAATTTCACCGGAAATACGTTTTGAGATGCCCTGAATTCAAATGAAGCATTTTTGGAAACATGTCTTGTGTGTCTGTGAACACCATAACTCGAAAACGAAAAGTCGAACAAATGCCAAATTGGTATTTAAGTTTTGTATCCTCTAAGGATCCCCACGAAGATTTTCAAGAAAATCCCTTCACATAAAGTACCCCTAATGGAAGCTTTTTCGAAATTTTTTATTTTCCAAACTAATAGTTCTAACGATTTTGATTAAATTACCATATATTAATGATACCTATCTGTATGACAAATAAACTGTATTGTCTTGAATTCTCTGGAATAGCCTGTGAAGTCCTCTTCATTCGGAAGGATTTTATATAATCTTGTATAACTAGTAAATGTTAAGCAATAGGCGAAAACGTATTACACAAAACAATGCAGATGTCTTTAAAACAAAACAATTTATTTATTGTGGCATAAGCCATTTCCGAGATATCCGTTATTAATGGTTCGAATTGATCATTACTTGGCCATTCTTTAAAGTCCTGTCAACATTCACTTGTTTCTCGCGATGTCATGGAAACAGTATGGAATTTTAAGGCAGCATATAGCGTTCAGTTGTTAAACATTTGACTATCGCTGTTCTCTATGTATCTATAAGGAAATGTGTAATGTAGCTATTTCTGCAAAGGTTTATTTGGATTAAATGAAGCAGATATAAATATAAGCTGTATACCTACTATTAAGCGATAGAGTTCAGTTGTTTATAGTGATGTCGCGAACAAGTATGGAATTTCGCACATAGCGACTTAGATGTTTAAATATTTGACTATCACTTGAGCCTTGCGTGTAATGTAGCCATTTGTACAAAGGTTTATCAAGCAATAAGCTTGTGGAAGGTGTTTTAGAAGGAAGGAGAAGCCTGGTCGCCCTCGTGAGAGCTGCACGGAGGAATTTTTCGCATGGAGACAATACTTGTGTACCGGAAGTGGGTGCGGTGCACTGTCATCACACGGAAGTGAAGGAATCAAAAAGTCTAAGACTTGGTGACTTGATCCTGTGGGAAACTGCGCTGTTCCCCTCCTGTACTCTATTCACGTCTTACTAACCTGGCATTAACTTCGCAGCTGGTGTCGCGAGCGAAATGAAGTAGGTCTCGCTGTAAACAAAGACGTGTCCGGCGAGCAACGTTCAATAAAGTTGACAGTGCTATCAAATCGCTGGGGCTGCCACCCTTTGTATCTGGGGGTCTACCTAACGTTCCTAAACAAAACACACGCTCATACGCGCAACGTAAAACTAAAAAAACATTCCTACATTCACACGAGTTTCTACCGTATTTTAATAAAATCGTTAGAGCCATTTTTGAAAAAATCTGATGTGTTACACTCACATGACTTTCTCTACTCTTGTACAAACTATTTCTACAAACGCTTATTCTCAATATGCTTCATGTTAATCGAGATGTCAATCTTATTGCTAATTTTCTTGTAGATGCAAGGGGAATTGGTAGGCTTTAAGCGATAGTCAAATATTTTAAGAACTGGTTGCTATGTGGAGTATTCCATTCTCTTTGCATTACCAGGACAAAAAAAATGAATAACGAATTTGAGAAAAAGTATAAGTACTGGAAGATTTAAGGGAATAACAAGCAATATCTCGAAAATGGTTCACTCAACAACAAAAATGTATATGACATAAATTGTGTATTTTAACGCGATCTACATTTTTGTGTAGTAAAGGTTCGTCTATCTCTTATGGTTTACCAGTTATGCAAAAGTCGTTCACAATGAAGAATACTTTTGGAGACATTCCCAGAAAATTCAAGATATACATTTTATTTGTCATGAAAGTATCTTAAACATATGATATTTTAATCAAAATCCTTAGAGCCATCTTTGAGAAAATTAAAATTTTCGAAAAATGTTCCATGTAAAGGGTAATCTGGGGTGGGGGGGTTTTCTTGAATACCTTTGTGTCGCATCTCTGGAAGATACTGAACCTAAATACCAAGTTTGGTGTTTATCCGACTGTTCGTTTCTGAGTTATGCTGTTCACAGACACACACACACAGACACGAACATGTTTCCAAAAATAATTTTTTTGGATTCAGGGAGTCTCAAAACATATACTTCCAGTGAAATCTCGGTATCAAATTTTTGGGTGGAATACAATACTTCCCCTACTTACTATACGTAGTAGAGAAAGTAAAAAAACAAACATTTAGAAAAACGTTCCCTGTAAAGAATAGTCAGGATGGGGGGATTTTCTTAAAAATCTTAGTGTCGCATCTTTGGAATATCTGAACTTAAAAATACCAAGATTGGTATTTATTCGTTTTTATTTTCTCTACCACGTAATTAGTAGGTAGAGAAAGTGTTACATTCCATAAAAAAATTCGATATTCACTGAAAATACATGTTTTGAGACCCCTTGAATACAAAAAAAAAACCTTTTTAGAAAAATTCCGAACGGTGTGTGTCTCTGAACAGTATAACTCAAAAACAAAAAGTCGCATAAGTACTAAACTTGGTATTTAGGTTCAGCACCTATGAAAGATGCTAAACGAAGCTTTTCAAGAAAATCTCCCCATCCCAAACTCCGCTTTAAATAGAATATTTTTCCAAAATTTTGGTTTCCTAAAAAACGCTATTTTGATTTTGATTTTGATTAAAATGCCTTATATTAAAGATATTTGCATGAAAAATAAAATATTTATTTGAATTTCCTGCCTGTGAAGTCCTCTTCTTTCGGAAGGAATTTTGTATAATCTTATGTAACTGTAAACGTTAACTGATAGACGAAAACGTACATAAAAATGTAGATCTGTTTGAAGCATACAATTTATGTAAAATAAGTTTTTTTGTGGCATCAGCGTGTCTGCCTCACATTCAAGAGGTCCCGAGTTTGAATCTCAGAGTGAGTAACTCGGATAAAGTTTTTTCCGAGATTTTCCCTTTTCCTGAGAAGGCGAATATAGAGTAACTTTAACTCTATGGACCCCGGGCTCATTTGAGCATCATTTCAGCCATTTCATTCATCGTCCAGTATGACTTACCAGGTTAAAAGACACTAAACTTAAAAAAACTGCCAATCCTTTAAAGTCAACGCTCAGTTGTTTCTCGCGATGTCATGTAAACAGTGTGGAATTTTAAGGCCAACATATAGCGTCCAGTTGTTAAACATTTGACTATCGCTGTTCTCTTAGTGTCTATAACGAAATGTGTAATGTAGCTATTTCTGCAAAGGTTTATTTGGACTAAAATGAAGTAGATATGAAAATAAACTTGAGTAAGAATAGTTTGTACGCACTAATAAACGGCAGAGGGTACAGAAAGTGTTGTCAATGTAACACATAAGATTTGTTATACTGTAAGGATCTTTTTCAAAAGTTTGGGTTTAGGGGACTCAAAACATGTGTGAAATCTCGCTAATTTATATTTATCTATATCTCTTTTAAAAACTGTTCTTACAAAATCGTATTACTTTCTCTGCCACCTAGCTATAATAGGTAAGAGAAAGTGTTCGATTCCGAGATTGCAACGGAAATACACGTTTTGATTCCTAAATCCAAATCAATTTATCATTTACATTTACCATAAGCGGTAACATAGCTGCTATCAAAGTTTTGCTAGAAAGAGATAGGTACATCTTCTGTGTGGCCTTAAAGAAAGAGTTAAGGAAGATATTAATGGCGGTGAAGGTATAGTGCGGAAACTTCGACGTTGCTACGTGTGAAACAAGCGATTGGAGGTATTTGAAACATGGATACGGAACGTGTGAAATTGATCAGACAATATAAGTAATGAAGTTGTTTTAGGAAGAGTGGCCGAAGGAAGAACGGCTGATACTGATCAAATAGAATAGAGAGAGAGATGATCTGCAAGGAAGAAGGCTCGTGTAGAAGATACCAGACGATAGTTGCGTGTGGGGAAGAGAGGAGAGTTTCAGTGTTGTAAATTTTAAACCCAAATCATACCTACAGGATTAGGTATATATGACATGTGATATGGAAGTTGTCATGAATTGAGCACTACTGTGCTGCTGGCGGACATATTTAACGTTTAAACCTCCATACGCACTTCCGTGTGTTTAGATAACTGGAGAGTAGACAGGCAGAAGGGTGTAAGTGCCAGAAGTAGCACTACAAGGGGCTCTTGAGGTTCTTAACCACACGTTAGTATTTCACAGCAGAAAATATTAATACGACTAGCTAATGCAACAAACTTTGCTTTGTTCCATCTTTCTTTTTCAATTTATGAGCGTAAATTCCAAAAACAATCACGATGCTGCCAATGCATAGACCATACAATAGGTAGTGGAGGTATTGTATTCCACCCAACAATCCTGTATCTATACTTCATAGAAATACATGTTTTAAGGTGCAGTACAAAATTAAAATATATTTTTAAAAAATCCTCCTTGTGTGTCCGTAACCAGCATAACTCAATAAGGAGAAGTCAATTGGACACCAAAAAAAGGACAGCATCCATTAGGGATGGAACATGAGAATTTCACGTCATTTTTCCGAATAACCTTCCTTTATATGAATTACGGTTTATTACTTTCCCTACTACGTACAGTAAGTAGGGGAAGTATTGTATTCCACCCAAAAATTCGGTACCGAGATTTCACCGGAAATATATGTTTTGAGATCCCCTGAATCCAAAAAAAAGCATTTTCGGAAACATGTCCGTGTGTGTGTCTGTGAACAGCATAACTCAGAAACGAACAGTCGGATAAACACCAAACTTGGTATTTAGGTTCAGTATCTTTCAGAGATGCGACACGAAGGTTTTCAAGCAAATCACCCCACCCCAGATTACCCTTTACATGAAACATTTTTCAAAATTTTAATTTTCTCTAAAATAGCTCTTAACGATTTTGATTAGAATCTCATATATTTAAGATAATTTTATGACAAATAAAATGTATATCTTGAATTTTCTGGGAATGTCTCCGAAAGTATTCTTCATTGTGAAGACTTTTGCATAATTCGTAGACCATAAGAGATAGAAAAACTTTTACAACACAAAAATGTAGTTCGCGGTAAAATACACAATTTATGTCATATACATTTTTTTTGTTGTTGAGTGAACCATTTTCGAGATATTGCTTGTTATTTCCTTAAATTTTTTAATACTTATTTTCTCAAATGGGAATTCGTTATTCATTTTTTTTGTCTTGGATATGCAAAGAGTATTAATCTGTGGCAAAGAGAATGGTGCTGCACCTAGCAACCAGCTATTAAGAGATATGTCTATACATAAAGGCTACTGTATTTCTATATTGCCCTTGCAAATACAAAACAAGGGGAACAGTACGCCTTAAGCGATAGTCAAATATTTTTAGAACTGGTCGCTATGCTAAAATGTAATTCTCTTTGTATGCCAAAAGATCGTTTCTGCAAATGTTTATCTCGATGGAGATAAATAGATGGAGAATAATAGTTTGTAAAAATAGTTTGTACAAGAGTAGAGAAAGTCATGTGAGCGTAACACATCAGATTTCTCCCCCAAAAAGGCTATAATGCTTTTGATAAAAAAGTCATTGATATGAACACAAATCTGAGATGACATTTCCAGAAATAATTTCTTACATATTTGTTTGTAGGTACAAGAGGAATAAAAGAGGCTGAAGTTATAGTAAAATGTTTAAAAACCGGTTTGTTATAACTTAGGTTTGAAATTCTGTGTTCTTAGCACATCACGAGGAACCAAGGAATGCTGACTTAGCACTTCATGATAAAAGTATTTTAGAATTCAAATAAAGAACAAAGGATATCACCGAAATGGTCAATGCCACAAAAATATGTATTTGACATAAATAGTGTGTTTTAAATTAAATTAAATTGAGTTTTATTTATGGACGCTCTTTAACTGTCGTGGGCCTTAGTGTCCCATTCTATATTGGTCGTGAAAGACCGGTAATTTTTCTCAGAGGCCTCTTTAACAGGCTTGAGGTTCTTTTACGTGCCGTAAATCTACGACACGGGACACCGGCTTTGCTTCCCTTCCGAAGGAAGCCATGCTAAGGATTTTTACGCCCGAAAAAAACCCATCACCCTCCGCCGGGTTTCAACCCGCGACCTCGGGAACTAGAGGCTACTTGGTAACTACTACACCACTTAGGACGACAGTATGTTTTAACAAGATGGACTTTTCGAGTATAGGTTATGTCTATCTGTACCAGTTATGCAAAATTTTACAAAATCAAGTGAGAATGGAGAGGTTTACAAAGGTTATTCACAGAAAATTCAAGATATACGTTTTATTTGCCATGTAAATATTTTAAGCATATGGTATTTTACTCAAAATCGTAAGCTATTTTTGAGAAAATCAAAAACATCGAAACATTTTACATGCAAACAGTAGTTTGAAGTTGGGAGGGGGGATTTTCTTGAAACACTTTGTGTCGCATTTTTGGAAGATATTGAACTGAAATACCTACCAAGTTTCGTATTTATCTGACTTTTCGTTTTTGATTTAGGCTGCTCTCCGATATATACACACGGACCTTATTCTAAAAATACTTTTTTTTCGTATAGGGGACCCAAATATATTTCCGGTGAAATTTCGGTATCGAATTTTTGAGCGGAATAAAATACTTGTTCTTACCTGTTGTAGGAAGTTTGTAGAGAAAGTAATAACTTGTAACATAACAAGGTTAGAAAAATCACTGTTAATATGGATAAATATATGAGGTATTTACTAAACTTCTACTGTCTAGAGCAGATTGTGTGAATGTACATACGATTCTGTGACCAGAAACAACAGTAGCTTGCTGGAATCTGTTCTTTTCGCAATATATTATATAATTTCCTTCTAAATTTATACAATTTTATCATAATTTATGTCGGTTGTCAATTCAGGAAAGTGGTGTTTGTGTGTACTTGACACTTGAGGAAAATTAAAGCTATCAAACGTCAAGTGGAGCTTTTTATCAACTGCTAGGATGAAGTTATCGAGAGGTTTCTGTGAGTCATGACTAGTCTACAATTTTAACTCGTACCTAAAACACAGGAGTCCAAAGTCGTGCCCATATTACAGTTACATCTCGAAACACATTGTGTGTAATTAAAGTTATTATTATTTAATATGACAAATGTTGATTTTTAGTATCTCTGCTACGCGTCGTAAGCAGGGGAAGTATTCTAGTCCATCCAAAAATTCTATACTGAGATTTCACTGTAAATACATGTTTTGAGGTCCCCTGAATAATAGAAAAGCATTTTAAGAAAAATAAACTCCTGTGTGTGTGTGAAGAAACCCAAAACGAAAAGTTGGATAAATACCAAACTTGCTATTCAACGTTCAGTACCTTACAAAGATGCGAAACGAAGATTTTCAAGAAAATCCCTCCATCCCCAACTATCCCATACATAGAACATGTTTGGAAATTTTCGATTTTTTCAAAAATGGCTCAAACGATTTTGATCAAAATACCATATGTTACAGATCTTTACACCATAATTAAAATGCATATCGTCAATTTTCTGGGAATAGCCTTGAAGTCCTCTTCATTCGGAAGCAATTTTGTAGAATATTGCATAACTCGTAAACGTTAAGTGATACACGAAACGGCACTATATAAAAAATCTGATGTTTTACACTCACATAACTTTCTCTACTCTTGTACAAACTATTTTTACAAACTCTTACTCTCCATCTATTTCATATAAATCGAGATAAACATTTGCAGAAACGATCTTTTGACATGCAAAGAGAATTACATTTTACACAAAGCGACCAGTTCTAAAAATATTTGACTATCGCTTAAGGCCTACTATGTTCCCCTTGTTTTGTATTTGCAAGGGCAATATAGAAATACAGTAGCCTTTAAGCATAGACATATCTCTTAATAGCTGGTTGCTATGTGCAGCACCGTTCTCTTTGCAACAGTTTAATACTCTTTGCATATCCAAGACAAAAAATGAATAACGAATTCCCATTTGAGAAAATAAGTATTGAAAAATTTAAGGGAATAACAAGCAATATCTTGAAAGTGGTTCACTCAACAAAAAAAATGTACATGACATAAATTGTGTATTTTAACGCGATCTATATTTTTTGTGTAGTAAAACTTTGTCTAGCTCTTATGGTTTACCAGTTATACAAAAGTCGTTCACAATGAAGAATATTTTTGGAGACATTCCCAGAAAATTCAAGATATATATTTCATTTGTCATGAAAATATCTTAAAGATATGATATTTTAATCAAAATCGTTAGAGCCATTTTTGAGAAAATTAAAATTTTCGAAAAATGTTCCACGTAAAGGGTAATCTGGGGTGAGGGGATTTTCTTGAAAACCTTCGTGTCACATCTCTGGAAGATACTGAACCTAAATACCAAGTTTGGTGTTTATCCGGCTGTTCGTTTCTGAGTTAGCTGTTCACAGACACACACACGGACATGTTTCCAAAAATGTTTTTTTTTGGATTCAGGGGGTCTCAAAACATGTATTTCCGGTGAAATCTCGGTATCGAATTTTTGGGTGGAATACAATACTTCCCCTACTTATTATACGTAGTAGAGAAAGTAAAAATGTAGCTCTCTTTAAAACACACAATTTATTTCAAACGTTTTTGTGACATCGGCCATTTCCGAGATATCTGTCATTAATTGTTCGAATTGTCATTCTTTTAAAGTCCTGTCGACATTCAGTTGTTTCTAGCGACTGCGTGGAAAGAGTATATAAGGCCAGCATATAGCGTTCAGTTCTTAAACATTTGACTATCGCTGTTCTCTTTGTATCTATAACGAAATATGTAATGTAGCTGTTTCTGTAAAGGTTTATTCGGATTAAAATGTAGTAGATAGAAAAATAAGCTTTCGTAAAAGAAGTTTTTATACCCATTAATGAATGATACAGGGTAGAGAAAGTCATGTGAATATAAGATATCAGAGTTTTTAAGTTGTAAGGTACATGCTATAATTTTCTGGAAGTGCTATAGCTCAACGCCTCCCACCGAGGCGGCCCGGGTTCAATCCCAGGGACCTGCATGTGGGATTTGTGTTGGACGAAGCGGCGTCTGGGCGGGTTTTCTCCGGGTTCTCCGGTTTCCCCCACCATTCATTCCACCAACTGCTTCATCATCACCTTTCCTTTCATCCATTTCACCAACATTTCGCTTCATCTACTTCCTTCATCCCATACCAGGCATCGGGCTGATCACCCATCCTGTATATTCTGTCTGATCCATGAGTGTCTGCTCCTCGACGGGCCTCTGACCCCAGGCACCCGCCTGTAAGTCCTGGGGGTGTAAGTCCTACATTAGAGGAGGGTAAACAGATAATGAATGAATGAATGAATGCTATAGCTCAAGTGCACAAGTTTGTGCCCCGGTTGGCCAACAAGGAAAGCTTTGTCTTGAAAATAAGAGTTGGGCACTTTATTGTAGAAATATTAGGCTTAGCCATGATTTTTGACACGTCCTAATTATAATTGTACAATATTTTGACCAGATATTTAAACAGTACACATCGAAAATATGGTTGGGGTAGTCTTTGAGAGTTGTAAGGAAGCCTATAATACCCATAGTATACGTGTACCAGGTTATGTCACGCATGTAGTCAAAAGAGTGTGGATTTACTTATATATCTGGGATTGAAAATAAGGGTAGTGACGTTTTTTTAAAAGCAGTAAGGTAACTTATTAGTTTTTTTTCTTCAAAATCATACAAAAACACACCTTCATAACAAAGTTCAATGAATTCGGAGGGAAATTTGGTGATATAAGCACGATATGTAACTCCCCCCTCTAATAACTCAAGTTTAAAAAGTTTAATTCTCCTCTTTGGGCTGAGAGTCATTTAAACTCTGCTATGTTCACAATAAAGTACGAATATTCAACGAAATGGAACTCAATGTGCGTGGCATGAATACGAACACCCCCTGTTCTGGCAAGAACACTGCTCTTCAATGGTGAAAGGATCTGACACAACCCTATACATGAAGTTTTCCCTTTTCTAATATTAGTATAAATGCAATTTACATTGTCTAAGTACACAAAGTAAAAGTGTAACTGCTTGTCACTTATACCGCTGTTCAACGTACCCGGAGCTGCAGGAATAATGGGCTGATAACTGCAAATTGCGACTTAGCAATAATCGCTGCTGATAATGTTGCCTATAAAGAAACAACACGTGACATATTCGCGATATTACTTGTCTAGGGGGAGGTATTCTGGGAAACCAATATCCATGTGATGACGTCATTCCAGTTTCAGCCAACGAAGCGTTGAATCACGTTCCTACAACCTGAAGCAGATATCTGTTATATTCCAACCAAAAATTCGATACCGAGAATTCAGCACAAATTGTATTTTGAGACCACTGAGTAAAAAAATCTGATGTGTTACACTCACATGACTTTCCCTACTCTTGTAGAAACTATTTTTACAAACGCTTATTCTCCATATGCTTCATGTTAATCGAGATGTTAATCTTATTGCTAATTTTCTTGTAGATGCAAGGGGAATTGGTAGGCTTTAAGCGATAGTCAAATGTTTTAAGAGCTGGGTGCTATGTGGAGTATTCCATTCTCTTAGCATTACCAGCACAAAAAAATGAATAACGAATTTCCATTTGAGAAAAAGTATAACTATTTGGAAAATTTAAGGGAATAACAAGCAATATCTTGAAAATGGTTCACTCAACAAAAAATATATATGACATAAATTGTGTATTTTAACGCGATCCACATTTTTTGTGTAGTAAAATTTTGTCTAGCTCTTATGGTTTACCAGTTATGCAAAAGTCATTCACAATGAAGAATACTTTTGCAGATATTCCCAGAAAATTCGAGATATACATTTTATTTGTCATGAAAATATCTTAAACATACGATATTTTAATCAAAATCGTTAGAGCCATTTTTGAAAAAAATTAAAATTTGCGAAAAATGGTCCATGTAAAGGGTAATCTGGGGTGGGGGATTTTCTTGAAAACCTTCGTGTTGCATCTCTGGAAGATACTGAACCTAAATACCAAGTTTGGTGTTTATCCGACTGTTCGTTTCTGAGTTATGCTGTTCACAGACACACACACGCGGACATGTTCCTAAAAATGCTTTTTTTGGATTCAGGAGGTCTCAAAACATGTATTTCCGGTGAAATCTCGGTATCGAATTTTTGGGTGGAATGCAATACTTCCCCTACTTACTATACGTAGTAGAGAAAGTAAAAATATATACATCTTTAGAAAAAGGTTCCTCTGTAGAGCACACACTCAAAAACGTAAAAGCTTGGGTAAATAAAAGACTTGGTATTTAAAGTCCAGTACCTTCCGAAAATTCAACACGAACTTTCTCAAGAAAAGTCCCCCGTCACAAACTACTGTTTGCACAGAAGTTTCGTTATAACTTTCTGTAGGTACTAAATATAGTAGGTAAGTAGGCAAGTATTGTATTCCATTCAAAAATTTGATATCGAGATTTCAGCGGATGTATATGTTATGATGCACCCTAAACCCCCCTAAAAATTTAGTAAAAGGTCCGTCTGTGTGTCTGTCTGAATTTTTGTGTCTGTTATCTTTCAAAGACGCGACACGAAGATTTTCAAGAAAATCCACCCCACTACCCTTTACATGGCATATATTGTAATGTGTGTGTATGTGTGTGTATTGTCGCGCTGGACACATTATTGCTGTATATAATATTGTTCAGCTAATTGTTGTGTTTGTGTGTTAATTATTGTCTGGCGTGGCAATTCCATTTCCTAGTTGGGAGGTGAAGGCAATTGTGGTAAGAGTTGTGTGTGTGTTTTATAGCGTGGGTCTAGTTGTAGCAGAGTAGCGTCATTCTAATGTAAATCTTCTGAGGAAACGGGTGTATGTGTGATGGGTGTGTGTGCGTGAGGAATCTCCCCCAGTGTTTTGTGTGTAACCTTTTTGTGTACCATGTAGAGCACCTTGATTTATAATAAACCTGAGCAAAATGTGAATTCAAATGTAATTATTTATAAATATTCCACGCCCCCTTTGGTTTTGTGCAGCAAGATCTTGCTACCTTTCTGGTTCCCTCTGTCTACGTCCCCCAATGTTTATGCCGAGGTAGCTAAATTTAATAAGTTAGCAGCAAACCTTTTGGCCTCACCCCGGTGTATAACAATATTTAAGATATTTACATAACAAACAAAACGTATGCCTATCTCGAATTTTCTGGGAAGAACTACTGCGAAATTTTATTAGAGTTAATTATTTTAATGTACATTTTATTTTGTTTTATTATTATTTCATTACTTTAGTGTAGTTTACTAGGTTAAGAATATATCTGTACAATTATGGATAGAAAAAAATTATGTAATACATATTGATTGGGCAATAAACAAATTTGAATATACGAGCCTGGTTTAGGCAACCAGATGCCAGGATGATATATTATAGATATATTTTATTACTTTCTCTACTACGTATAGTAAGTAGGGGAAGTATTGTATTCCATCCAAAAATTCGAAACCGAGATTTTACAGGAAATGCATGTTTTGAGGCCCGCGGATTCCCGCCCCCCCAAAAAAGAAGCATTCTTAGAAAAATGTCCATGTGCATGTCTGTGTGGATGTGCCACTGTGAAGAGCATAACTCAAAAACGAAAAGTCGGATAAACACCAAACATGGTATTTAGGTTCAATATCTTTCAAACATGTGATACAAAGGTTTTCAAGAAAATCCCCCCACCCCAGACTACCCTTTACATAGGAAATTTATCGATTTTTTTTCAAAAGTGGCTCTTAACGAGTTTGATTAAAATATCTATGTTTAAGATACTTTCATTGCAAATGCAATGTATATCTTGAATTTTCTGGGAATGTCCCGAAAAGTCCTCTTCATTCTGAATGAGTTTTGCATTACTGGTAAACCGTAAGAGATAGACAAAAATTTACTACACAAACAGTGTAGATCTCGTTAAAACACATAAGTTATGTCATATACATATTTTTTGTCGAGTGAACCATTTCCGAGATATTCCTTGTTATTTGTAAGAATTTTCCAATACTTACACTCGTTTTTTTATGTCCGACATACAAAAAGATTGGAATGCTCCACATGCTCTTAAAACATTTGACTATCACTTAAAGCCTACCATATTCCCCTTGCACCTACAAGAAAATTAGCTATGAGATAGTTTCTGCAAATGATTATGTAGATAGTTTGTACAAGAGTAGAGAAAGTCATGTGAGCGTAACACATCAAAACAATTTTTTTTTTTTTTTCTTCTTGGATGTCATGGCATTTTAGACCAGCGTATAGCGTTTAGTTCTTTAACATTTGACTATCGCTATTCCCTTTGTAGCTGTAACGAAATGTGCAATGCAGCTGTTTCTGTAAAGGTTTGATAGAACAATTAGTAAGAATAATTTGTACACCCACTAATAAACGATAGGAAAGTCACTGTGAATGAAGCACGGGGCACTTTTTTTATTTTCTTAAAATGGATTTAACAAGTTTAAATAAAATAACATTTATTTACATGACAATTAAGATGTAGACATATCTCCAAATGTCTGCAACCAGCCTGTGAAGTCCTCTTCATTCGGGAAGCATTTTGTATAACAGGCAAACTCTATAGATAGACAAAAACGTACTACACAGAAGATGTCAATTTTTAAACAAATAATTTATTTCAAACAACTTATGCCATCAGTCATTTCTGAGATATCCCTCATTATTGGTTCCAAATGTTCAATACTTTTGCATTTTTAAAATGCTGTCTCTATTTACTAACATGTTTCTGGCGATGTCATGTAAAGGAAGTATAGAATCTCAAAGGCAGTATACCTATAGCGATTCGCTTTTTAAATAGTTGACTATCAATTGAATCTCCTGGAAAAATTAAATTTATTTTTATTTATGGACGCTCTTTGACTGTTGTGGTCCTTAGCGTCCCATTCTAAATTGGGTGTGAAACACTGGTAATTTTGCTCAGAGGCCTCTTTATCAGGCTTGAGGTTCTTTTACGTGCCGTAAATCTATGACACGGGACCACCGGCTTTACTTCCCTTCCGAAGGAAGCCATGCTAAAGATTTTTACGCCCGAAAAAATCTATCGCCCTCCACCGGGTTTGAACCCTCGACCTCGGGAACTAGTTAGCTTGGTAACCACTACACCACAGAAGACGACACAAGAGGGTTAGGGAATACAATGAGCTTAAGGGATAGTCAAATCTTTTAAGTGCGGCTGCCTATGTGATAACTTTGAAAATCCATTCTCTCTGCCTGAACACGAGAAAAAAACGAATGTCGATTTTCCATTTGAGAAAATTGCGTATTGTATTGCATTGGAAATTCAAACACATAACAAAGAATATCTCTCAAATGCTTAACTGTACTTGAGATAAACTGAGCGTCTTAACGAGATACATAATTTTTGTGCAATACGGTTTTGTCCATCTCTTAGGGTTTATCAATTATTCAAAGGTAATTTAGGAGGACTTCATAGGTTATTCCCTGAAAATTCAAGATATACCCTTCATTATTCACGTAAACATCTTAAACATATGGTATTTTGGTGAATATCGTTACAACCATTTTTTAGAAATTCAGAAATAGCGAACATTTCTCCATATAAAGGATAGTTTGGGGCGGAGATTTTGTTGACAATCTTCGAGTCGCATCTTTGGAAGATGCTGAACATAACTACCAAGTTTGGTATTTACTCCAATTTTGGCTTTATGCTATCCACAGACCAACTGACCTATTCTCTAAAAATGTTTTTTTTTCTGGATTCAGGGATCCTCAAAACGTGTATTTCCAGTGAAATCCCGATTTCAAAATTTTGGGTGGAATGCAACACATCTTCTGTATACCGTTAGCTAACTAGTGACAAAGTAACAAATTTTCGTAAGAATACTGTAAGTACCTGTATAAACATAAGCGATAGTGGGTACAGAAGATGATGCGATTGTAACACATAAGACCTTTTTAAAATGTTCTTTTTTATCCTTCGCTGGTTTATTTACTCAGTCTTGCTAATGAAGAACATGATAAAGAGGTACTTAAAATAATTAGGACATTATGTTTTAACATTTTTATCTTTCAATTACGATGTGGCCGTAATTTCAGTCGCCTATATCTAATATCAACCAACTTTTACTATGTGCCCGTACAATGGGAGCGCAGCCGTTTTTACGTATTTTATCACAGCTTGGTGGACAGACTCAAAGTATAAAGATGTTCACAAGACATATTACAGAGCATTAGATTCTATTGCATTATATTGTTACTTTAGATTACTTTAGGAACGAACCACACCAATTGGTATACAGTGCTATGATAGAGCAGAGCTTATCTGTGTGCCTATCCTTCATCAGGATCATGGTCCCTCTTCACTGGGCTGCAACAAAATGTATAGCACCATAGTGACCTCTAGTAAATGGTATACAGTGCTATGATAGACCAGAGCTTAACTGTGTGTCTATCCTTCATCAGGATCATGATCCCCTTCACTGGGCTGCAACAAAATGTATAGCACCTCTAGTAAATGGTATACAGTGCTATGATAGACCAGAGCTTAACTGTGTGTCTATCATTCATCAGGATCATGATCCCCTTCACTGGGCTCCAACAAAATGTATAGCACCTCTAGTAAATGGTATACAGTGCTATGATAACAGAACGTATCTGTGTGCCTATCCTTCATCAGGATCATGGTCCCTCTTCACTGGGCTGCAACAAAATGTACAGTATCACTAGTGACCTGCAGTATATGGTATATAGTACTATGATAGACCAGAGCTTATCTGTGTGTATCTTTTATCAGGATCATGGTCCCTCTTTACTGGGCTGTAACAAAATGTACAGTACCACTAGTGACCTGTAGTATATGGTAACCAGTGCTTGATAGACCAGAACTTATTTGTCTGTCTATCCTTCATCAGGATCATTGTCCCCTTCACTGGGCTGCAAAAATCTATAGCACCACTAGTGACCTCTAGTAAATGGTATACAGTGCTATGATAGATCAGAGCTTATCTGAGTGTCTATCCTTCATCATAATCATGGTCCCCTTCAGTGGGATGCAAAAAATGTATAGCACCACTAGTGACCTCTAGTAAACGGTATACAGTGCTATGATAAACGGAGCTTATCTGCGTGTCTATCCATCATCAGGATCATGGTCCCGTTCACTGGGCTGCAACAAAATCTATAGCACCACTAGTGACATCTAGTAAATGGTATACAGTGCTATGATAAACGGAGCTTATCTGCGTGCCTATCCTTCATCAGGATCATGATCCCCTTCACTGGGCTGCAACAAAATGTACAGCACCACTTGTGCCCTCTAGTAAATGGTATATAGTACTATGATAGACCAGAGCTTATCTGTGTGTCTATCCATCACCAGGATCATGTCGCCATTAACTAGGCTGCAACAAAATGTATAACACCACTAGTGACCTCTAGTAAATGGTATACAGTGCTATGATAGATCAGAGCATATCTGAGTGTCTATCCATCGTGATCATGGTCCCCCTTCACTAGGCTGCAACAAAATGTATAGCACCACTAGTGATCTCTAGGAAATGGTATACAGTGCTATGATAGATCAGAGCTTATCTGAGTGTCTATCCATCATGATCATGGTTCTTCTTTACTGGGCTGCAACAAAATGTACAGCACCACTACTGACCTCTAGGAAATGGTATACAGTGCTATGATAGATCAGAGTTTATCTGAGTGTCTATTCTTCATGATCATGGTCCCCCTTCACTGGGCTGCAACAAAATGTATAACACCACTAGTGATCTCTACGAAATGGTATACAGTGCTATGCTAGATCAGAGTTTATTTGAGTGTCTATCCATCATGATCATGATCCCTCTTCACTGGGCTGCAACAAAATGTATAGCACCACTAGTGACCTCTAGGAAATGGTATACAGTGCTATGATAGATCTATGCTTATGTGAGTGTCTATCCATCATGATCATGATCCCTCTTCACTGGGCTGCAACAAAATGTATAGTACCACTAGTGATCTCTAGGAAATGGTATACAGTGCTATGATAGATCAGAGCTTATCTGAGTGTCTATCCTTCATCATAATCATGGTCCCCCTTAACTGGGCTGCAACAAAATGTATAGCACCTCTAGGAAATGGTATACAGTGCTATGATAGATCAGAACTTATCTGTGTGCCTATCCTTCATCATGATCATGATCCCTCTTCACTGGGCTGTAGCAAAATGTATAGCGCCTCTAGGAAATGGTATACAGTGCTATGACAGATCAGAGCTTATTTGAGCGTCTATCCTTCATCACGATCATGGTCCCTCTTCACTGGGCTGCAACAAAATGTATAGCACCTCTAGGAAATGGTATACAGTGCTATGATAGATCAGAGCTTATCTGTGTGGCTATTCTTCATCAGGATCATGGTCCCTCTTCACTGGGCTGCAACAAAATGTACAGCACCACTAGTGACCCTTAGGAAATGGTATACAGTGTTATGACAGATCAGAGCTTATCTGTGTGCCTATCCTTCATCAGGATCATGGTCCCTCTTTACTGGACTGCAACAAAATGTATAGCACCACTAAGGACCTCTAGTAAATGGTATACAGTACTATGATAGATCAGAGCTTATCTGAGTCTCTATCCTTCATCAGGATCATGGTCCCTCTTCACTGGGCTGCAACAAAATGTACAGTACCACTAGTGACCTGTAGTATATGGTAACCAGTGCTTGATAGACCAGAACTTATTTGTATGTCTATCCTTCATCATGATCATTGTCCCCTTCTCTTGGCTGCAACAAAATGTACAGCACCACTAGTGACCCTTAGGAAATGGTATACAGTGCTATGATAAACGGAGCTTATCTACGTGCCTATGCTTCATCAGGATCATGATCCCCTTCACTGGGCTGCAACAAAATGTATAACACCACTAGTGACCTCTAGTAAATGGTATAGAGTGCTATGATAGATCAGAGCTTATCTGTGTGTCTATCCTTCATCAGGGTCATGGTTCCCTTCACTGGACTGCAACAAAATGTACAGCACCACTTGTGCCCTCTAGTAAATGGTATATAGTACTATGATAGACTAGAGCTTATCTGTGTGTCTATCATCATCAGGATCATGGTCCCTCTTCACTGGGCTGCAACAAAATGTATAGCACCACTAGTGATCTCTAGGAAATGGTATACAGTGTTATGACAGATCAGAGCTTATCTGTGTGCCTATCCTTCATCAGGATCATGGTCCCTCTTTACTGGACTGCAACAAAATGTATAGCACCACTAGTGATCTCTAGGAAATGGTATACAGTACTATGATAAATCAGAGCTTATCTGAGTCTCTATCCTTCATCACGTTCGTGGTCCCTCTTCACTGGGCTGCAACAAAATGTATGGCACCTCTAGTAAATGGTATACAGTGCTATGATAACAGAACGTATCTGTGTGCCTATCCTTCATCAGGATCATGGTCCCTCTTCACTGGGCTGCAACAAAATGTATAGCACCACTAGTGATCTCTAGTAAATTGTATACAGCTATGATAGACCAGAGCTTATCTGTATGCCTATCCTTTATCAGGATCGTGGTCCCCTTCACTGGGCTGCAACAAAACGCATAGCACCACTAGTGACCTCTAGTAAATGGTATACAGCTATGATAGACCAGAGGTTATCTGTGTGCCTATCCTTCATCATGAGCATGGTCCCCTTCACTGGGCTGCAACAAAATGTATAACATCACTAGTGACCTCTAGTAAATGGTATACAGTGCTATGATAGACCAGAGCTTATCTGTGTGCCTATCCTTCATCAGGATCATGGTCCCCTTCACTGGGCTGCAACAAAATGTATAGCACCACTAGCGACCTCTAGTAAATGGTATACAGTGCTATGATACACCAGACCTTATCTGTGTGTCTATCCTTCATCATGATCATGGTGCCCCTTAACTGGGCTGCAACAAAATGTATAACTCCACTAGTGACTTCGAGTAAATGGTATACAGCTATGATAGACCAGGGCTTATCTGTGTGTCTATCCTTCATCGTGATCATGGTGCCCCTTAACTGGGCTGCAACAAAATGTATAACACCACTAGTGACCTCTAGTAAATGGTATACAGCTATGATAGACCAGGGCTTATCTGTGTGTCTGTTCTTCATCACAATCATGGTCCCCATGCATTGGGCTGCAGCAAAATGTATAGCACCACTAGTGACCTCTAGTAAATGGTATCAGTGCTATGATAGACCAGAGCTATACTGTGTGTCTACCCTTCATCATGATCATGGTCCTCCTTCACCGGGCTTCAATAGAATGCATAGCATGCGGATTTAAAATGTGAATGCGCCACTAGTGATCTCTAATAAACAGGGCGCGAACATTCGGTAATGGGCGACGTGTATTTTAAGGTCAAGTTGTTTATCTTATTTGCGCTGTATAGATGCAGGGTGTGTTTTCCATTTTTGTGACAGTTTTTGTTTATACCTACTTGATGTTATGAAGTGTAAAATATGGACTAGAAATCTGTGTGTATAGCCTAGGAAGTGGTGTTCTTTGCTTTAATATGTGCTTATTATTGTACCAGAAAGAAGCAGTATTATGTACCAGGGCTTCAAGGATTCTTATAAAATCCAATTTCTATTTATTTTATTTGTAATTGTTATACTTTTACAGCACGAAGCATTAAGCCTTATGTCATCGCAAAACTGTTACGCTTAGTGGTCCAGAAAAAGTTTCACAGGTTTCATTTTCTAGAAGTTGACAAGGGTGCAAGACAAATGCGCAGCATCCACCAGCATTTACGACTGTTAATGCCGTGTTTTGTTTTTTCTGTTAGTATTATAATCCTGTGGCGCTACAGCCTGCATGGAGCCTGGACGGAACAACCCGACTACCGGCCTCACGCCCACAAAAGCACGGAAGATATGGGCGATCATCCAACCGATATGGGATGGTGATATGGCAGCATCACGCATCCTCAGTCGGGACCGCTGCCTATCGTAGCTCCTCGATTTCTTCACGATGCTAAGTAGGCACCGATCATATACCCGCACCTTCTCTATTGGCATTACTGACAGTAATCAACATTCGCCTATAGCAGCCTCAAGATGATTAAATAGGTAAAGTAAGTAGACCCGCGATTAACCGAGGAAGTTGTAAAATAAACGTACTTTCTGTATCATTGACGTGCTAGCGTTCAAGAAAGGAGGAGGTTAATCCAGTTCTAAGCAACTTTGTTATAATGAACAATTATTAAGCGTTATAAGTCATTTATCGACGTGTACGACCTGTTAGTACAATAGCTCCGTATTATCCAGGTTTTTGCGTAACCGAGGTAGTGTCAGTCCAATTAGCTCGGATAATCGCGACTCTACTGTATTCATAAATATGTTATTATTAACATCTTGTGAGTGAATTCTATTTAAATTCATAAATAATTTATGAAATAGTGCTCATTAATATAATTAGAGAATCCGAACCTTTCAGATAAATTCACTCACTTGGAAATTTGATCCTGTCGTGATAACTAATTCATTTTGGTTTCACTAGTAGACTTGCCCGATGTTGCGTGGTTATCTTTTTAGACTCCAGTGAACGAATTAATTAATTAATTAATTTAATTTATCTCTCCGTTATTTTGAAATTATTGTACAATGGTCCAGAGAGTTTTTATAATCCTGTGCCCCTAACAATTGTAATTTGTACAGTCCCGATTATTCCAATAATAGATGAAAACTACTCTGATATTCACACAAAAGAATATGAAACATCTGCGGAACGTCTGACTTCCTTAACCTCCCCCGACAGTCTTCCAAGTTCTGGAAATGCTGCATAACCTATAAGTACCCTTTGGTGGTGGAACAATCCTCGGTTGGAATGGTCGAGTAACTTGTTAGTACGTTACATTTTAAAGCGTTGTACCTTCTTTTTAGTCTCTAGTTATTTAATAACATAAAAGGTATATAATTTTCACATTTTTCAGAAACCCTTAACATGTACAACGAAATAAGATTCCGCACTACTAGGCCACCAAGTTAACCTTTTCGGAAAAGGCTAGCAGTTTCTCTCTTTATACATATTTAGTATGTGCTGCTAAAGAACTTGATTACCTACAACATAAATATAAAGGAAACAAGGCAAACCTTTCTTACATGAGGTTTATTAGAAGGTTTTGGGATCCAGAAACTTCAGTGCATGCATCCACAAAATTAGAAGAAAGGTTTTTGACACCTTCATTACACACACATCTGCAGTGTTTGATACATGGCAATTAAAGAAACAAATATAACACAGGATCGATTGTGGCTTTTTAAACTCTGTCTTCTGTTTGCTGAAGTGTTACATGGCCATCTATGTATATTCCTTACAATAAAATGTAACCGGCTTTTGTTTTTATACTCTACGGAGATAACGAATTATGTATATTCTGTGGAGTAACAACAAACATTTTTACTTTCTCTGCCACGTACAGTAAGTAGTGGAAGTATTGTATTCCACCCAAAAGTTCGATATCAAGATTTTACCGGAAATAGATGTTTTGAGGTGCCCTGAATCCAAATAAAGCATTTTTGGAAACATGTCCGTGTGTCTGTGAACAGCATAACTAAAAAATTAAAAGTCTGATAAATACCAAACTTGGTATTTGAGCTTAGTATCTTCCAAGGGTGCGACACGAAGATTTTCAAGAAAATCCCCTTACCCCAAATTACCCTTTACATGCTACATTCTTAAAAAAAATTGATTTTCTCAAAAATGGCTCTAACGATTTTGATTAAAATATCATATTTAAGATATTTCTATGAACAAATAAAATATATATATTTAATTTTCTGGGAATGTCCCTAAAAGTCTTCATCTTTCTGAATAGCTTTTGCATAACTGGTAAACAGTAAGAGATAGACAAAAATTTTCTACACAAAAAATGTGGATCTCGTTAAAACACAAAATTTAAAACATATATTTTGTCGTGAAATATTCCCGAGATATTCATGTTATTTGTTTGAATTTTCTAATGCTTATACCTTTTCTCAAATGGGAATTCGTTATTCTTCTTCTTCTTTCTCTTTTTTTAAGCTTTCTCCACTACGTATAGTAAGTAGGGGAAGTATTCCATTTCACTAAAAATTCGATACCGAGATTTCATCAAAAATACATGTTTTGAGGCCCCCCGAATAAAAAAAAAGCATTCTTAGAAAAAGGTCCGTGTACGTGTCTGTGAACAGTAGGTATAACTCAAAAATGAAAAGTCGGATAAATGCCAAAGTTGGTATTTAGGTGACGCGAAGATTTTAAAGAAAATCCCCCCACCCCAGACTACCCTTTGCATAGAAAATTTTGATTTTCTCAAAAAATAGCTCTAATGATTTTGATTAAAATATCATATATTTAAGATACTTCTATAACAAATAAAATGTATATTTTCCAGTTTCTCGGAATGTCCCCCAAAAGCCCCCTTGTTTCTGAATGGCTTTTCCTTGACTGGTAAACTGTAAGATATAGACAACATTTTACTACAGAAAACATGTAGAGCACGTTAAAACACACAATTTATTCCATATACGTTTTCTTTGTCGAGTGAACTATATCCCAGATATTCTTTTATTATTATTATTATTATTATTATTATTATTATTATTATTATTATTATTATTATTATTATCATTAATTTTACAATACACTTTTTCTCAAATGGGAAGTTGTTATTCGTTTTGTTATGTCCTGGACATACAAAGAGAATAGAATGCTCCACATAGCAATCAGCTCTTAAAACATTTGACTATCGCTTAAAGTCTAGCATATTCTCCCTGCACCTACAAGAAAATTAGCAATAAGGTAGTTTCTGCAAATGTTCATCTCGATTAACATGAAGTAGATGGAGAATAAGTGTTTGTAAAAAGCGTTTCTACTCCATGGGATTCTGAACTAAAAGTCAAGGCCTTCTTCACAAGCATGTTCTTTTATAACTGCAATGTGCTCGTATTCAAGTACAAGGGCTTTGTAAATCCTTTTTAATCTTTTAGTAATTCATGAAGTGAAAATAGGATGTGCTTTACAGTCCCATGTCCCTGAGAACGAATTAGGCTTTTAAATGTGAAAAAATTATCAAAATAGGTTGATTGTTTTTTGAGAATTACCCTCTCACACACACTTTTTTGTTTATAATATTAGTACAGACGACAGTAATTACAATAGGTCTTTACAAAACAGTCTTGGTCCTGTAGTTCAACGTGGCTACAGAGTCAAATGAGTCCGGGGTCCAAAGAGGTGAAAGATGATGGCGTGCTGCAACCGATCCTTGAACCTGAGTATTTTGATAAAAAGGTGAAATTGTGTGCAACAGGTGTCGCGTGGCTATCCAAGACCGCGATGGATACCCTGGGGGGCCACTCTACCGAAGGGACACCGATATTCCATTAGACTCAACGCTTTATTAACTTAACTTGGCACTTAGGTCGCCCCTGGAGATCGGGAAATGGCACACGCGGGGGAGCAAAACACAACACAGGCAGGCTTCCTGCAGCCCTTCTTTCCTGGTCGAGTGTACAGTACTTGTTTCGTATTGGCAACAATTAACGCGTTTCCTTCACTCACTCACTGTTTGAACATCATGGTTCACGTCCGTGCTATACTGCAGAGGTATCAGCTTTCACACAAAACGTTGAATGGTTTCAGTTAGGATCCCACAGTAATGTGTGCTGGTATTATAAACAGAGAAAATGTGTATGTAGGGTTGTCAAAAACCGGGAGGTTACACCTTTGTCACCAAATTTCAATCCCGTTTCGTTAAATTGAATATCAGAGGCCACTTTTGATACTTTATTACAAACATGACAGATTTTTATTGACTTCAAGCCCACAGAAATAAATGGGGAGGCTTAAAATATTTTTAAATTGCGTTATTTTAAGAGGGGCGGTATACCGTTTATATGACCACGTTTCCCTCCTATTTCACAGAAGCTTTATGAAGTAATATTTTTGGTATGATTTTGACAAACGTTTGAATTCTAGAAACAGACAAAAATGATTAGCTACCCTTACATTCAAGCCCTATTTTCAACCCCTAACATACAAATAAAAATTCTTTAACCTATCTAGATGAAACTCTGTACGTTTATACTATAGAAAATTATAAGCCAGCTTATAAGCCTAAAAACCTACCCCTACCATATTTTCTACCCCTTATGTAGAAATCTGCACTGTTTAAACCACGTTGTCAAAAATGCTGCACAATAGCAACTGGTAAAAAATTATAGTTTACGTTAAAATTTGCAAAAAACCACCTAACCCTTATTTTGAATTACATAGTACGGCTACTTTACATTTTTAAAAGGTACCCTTACTTTATTTTCAACCCCTTAGCGATAAGAATACCTGCTACTTGGTCAATTAGGACACAAATTTGTGCACTTAGGCTACACGACTTGGAGAAAATTATAAGATACCGTACAGCTTCAAAAAGCTACACATTCTCATATTTTTCAACCCCTTATGTGCAAGTTGTCACTATTTGACCAACCTGGACAAAACCTTGGGCCCTTATGCTTTAGGTACAAGTATAAATTACAGACTAGTTACGACTTTCAAACATTACCCCTATCGTTGGAAAGGTAGAATCAGACGACTGAAAAAGTCAATGCCATAGCTGGGATTTGAACCACGGATCTCCCGGTCTCCGTCCGGTTGCTCTAACCACTGAGCTACCATGTCAACATGCCGGTAGGACATTAAATTCTCCAGCTGATTCGCATGTTTCCCGGTAAACCACAAGATCTCAAATTGTATTGAGATGACCTACCCCAATGGCGACTTACAATGTTGTAAGTACTTTAAGTCAGTTGGGGAATTTAATGTCCTACCGGCATGTTGACATGGTAGCTCAGTGGTTAGAGCAACCGGACGGAGACCGGGAGATCCGTGGTTGAAATCCCAGCTATGGCATTGAATGCTTCAGCCATCTGATTCTACGTTTCCAACCTTACCCAACACACGGCTTGAGTGGAAGAACAATTAATTCCATTACTCTGTACTTGTAGAATGTACCACTGCAATGCCGGATAAGATAACTATAAGGGGTAAAGGGGAGGATTCGCCTTAAATGTCGTCCTCCGCGGTGTAGTGGTTACCACGCTAGCCTCTAGTTCCCAAGGTCGCGGGTTCAAACGCGGTGGAGGGCGATGGATTTTTTCGGTCGTAAAAATCCTTAGCATGGCTTACTTCGGAAGGGAGGATTTACGGCACGTAAAAGAACCTCAAGCCTGATAAAAAGGCCTCTGAGCAACATTACCGGTATTTCAAGCCCAATATAGAATGGGGCACCAAGGACCACAGCAGTTAAAGAACGTCCATAAATAAAACTCAATTTAATTTTCGACATAAAAATCTTATAGATGATTGTACAATAAAATAAACTCGACACTGGAGTTTAAAAAGCGACCCGTGCAATGTTGGACAGCCAGCTGGTTTTCAAATAGAAGTGATATTTAACCTTGGGAAGGCTTAAACAAATGACTGAGTGCTTTTCGTAATCCCCTACACACACAAACAAATGAACAGGAATAAGATATGCCAATGTTTTACGTTTTCTAACGCTCACCGAGGAAATATTGTATTCCATCCAAAATTTCAATATCGAGGTTTCACAGAAAATACATGTTTTGAGATCCTCTGAACCAAAAATAAAACTACCTTTAGAAATAGGTCCGAGTGAAATGAGTGACTCAAAAACGAAAAGTACGATTAAATACCAAACTTGCTAAAGAAGTTCAGGATCTTCCGAATATTTTCAAGAAAACACACCACCCAGTATTATCCTTTACATGTAAACATGTTCCTTGTCTTTGATTTTCTCAAACACGCCTCTAACAATTTTTATAAAACACCGTCAGATTTGCATAATTTTGTATATTTACGAAACCATAAGAGATACACTTGTTTTTAGCCGTTTACGATATATTTCCTGATGTTGGTCGCCAGTTTTGCAGTATTTCAAGCTATTAGATATAAGTAGGGCAACTGTTGATTTCCACCCAAAAATCTTATGTCGAGATACATGTTTTCCAGCCCCCTGAATAAAAAAAAGCATTTTTAGAAAAAGGTCCATGTGTGTGTGGGTGTGTGAACAGCATAACTCAAAAACGAAAACTCGAATACATACCAAACTTGGTATTTAGCTTTAGTGCATTACAAAGATGTGACACGAAGATTTTCAAGAAACCCACTCTAAATTATCCTCTACAGGGAACATTTTTCGAAATTTTTTATTTTCTAAAAAATTCCTCAAACGATTTCGACTAAAATACCATATACTAAATGTACTTACATAAAATAAGATGTATATCATGAATTTTCTGGAAATAGCCAATGAAGTCCTTTTCATTCGGGAGGAATTTTATATAATCTTGTATAACTGGTAAACGCTAAGCGATAGACGAAATCCTACTGCACAAAAAAGTAGAGCTCTTCAAAACACACAATTTATTTAAAATATTTTTTTGGGGTATAATCTATTTCAGAGATATTCGTTATAATTGGTGCGAATTGTTCAATACTTAGTCATTCTTTTCAAGTCCTGTCGATTTTCAATTGTCTCTCGCGATGTCATGGAAACAGTGAGAAATTTAAGGCTCCCAGTTGTTAAACATTTGACTATCGCTGTTCTCTGTGTTTCTGCAACGAAATGTGTAATGCAGCTGTTTTCGGAAACGTTTATCTTGATTAAAATTAAGTAAATAGGATAATAAACGTTTGTAAGAATAATTTGTATGCCCAGTCATAAGCGATAGAGGACAGAGAAGATCACGTGAATGAAGCAATTAGATTTTTTATGTTTTGTCCGCTCTTTTGTTCATCAGGACATGAACAAAGCATCAATTCCAACATACCAATTATACGTTATTCGTTTTTTCCCATCGTCAAGCAAACAGCACGGAGTTTCAAAGACATCACATAGCGTTACCGAGAAGTAAGTAGATACAATAATAAGCTTTTATAACAACAATTTTTAGATGAGCGAGTAGAGAAAGTCATGTGAGTGTAACACATAAACTTTCTGGAGAAATGTGTTTGTGCGTGTGAATAGCATAAGTCAGAAACGAAAAGTCGGTTAAACAACAAACTTGGTATTTAAGTTCAGTGTCTTTCCAAAGTTGGGACACGAAAATTTTCAAGAAAATCCCCTCTTCCCAAACTACCCTTGGGGAGGTACATAGAAAGTGTTTGGTTATTTTTATTTTCTCAAAAATAGCTCTAACAATTTTGTTCAAAATATCCTGCGTTTAAGATATTTGCATGACAAATAAATCACTTAAATGATATCAGTCTAATTATATAATATAAAATATAATAACAGCCCGCCTTAAAGCAATATATGTATGTTATAATATATAAAGTGTATATTGCAGTCATTGTATTATGTTTATATTATTATGTACATGTATACAAATGTTATGTGAATGTATTATGTAGTTTAACAATGTAGGAGCTGTGAAGCAAACAGAATTACAAAGTGAAAGCCGAAAGTTGCTAGCAATGAGGTAACCTTGAGACAGCAATAAATTATAAAGTTTAAAAAGGCTACTAATAGTTCTTGGAACAATAATAATGTAATATTTAAAACAGCTTATAAATAGCCAATCAAAAACTAGAAAAGCTAAAAGTTAAATAAAGGTATTCTATTGGATTAGGCTTAGCCAATCAAATAGAGAAAATGTATAAATTCAAATAGTAGACGCTACAAGAAAGCGTACCCAAGCAGTTTGGTTCGGTACGGGTCAATGATTATATGTGAGACATGAAAATTCATTGTGGTAGGATAATCTATAAAGTTTACGTGTCAAAAAGTGTAATGAACAATAATCTAGAAGCTCTATAGTAGGATACATCAGTGAAGTAAGTCTTATTTAATCGTGTGAAGCATTAATAAAGGGAGTGGAGTACAATTATAATTTGTGTAAGCCTTATTCTTTAGCCGTATCGGCCCTGTTAAGAGATTCGTGCTCTAAAAATACTAATGACGAAGCCGACGCATATATACCGGATGTTTCAGAAATACTTTTACAAACTTCGGGTATGGGTTCCTCACACCAAAAGAAGGAAAAAAGTTCATATGAACATATGTCCCATAATCCTTGGTTTTCGCGTTATTCTTGTCACAATGAAAGTGCGAGTTCAACGGCCTTCGGGGTCTAACCTCAGAACTTCATTTCTCTATGCATTCATAGAAGGCGTTGACCCATTGTACTAGATACGGTAGATGGCGAAGTGTTGCCATGGAGACTTGTTTACGTTTGTCATTAGTCTGTCTTCAACGTTTCAATTGTGCACATGTAGTGAGTTAACTGCACGTGTTTCGTTCCACCATGGCTGGATATTCATTTCGTGAACAGGCAGACATGATTTTTATGTATAGTCGCGCGAATGGTAATGGACGCGAGGCTGCACGGCTCTATCAGATGGAGTTTCCAGACCGAAGACAACCGAGTCATCCAACCTTTGTCGCTGTTTATCATCGCCTTCCTGATAAATGTGATAAATGCTGGCTCCGGCACATTTTAGTCGCATTGTTCGAGATGCACTGACTGGTATCTAGCATGACCGATGGATAGGCAGAGGAGGACCAGTTCTCCCGACCTCAATCCTGTGGATTTTTACCTCTGGGGGCATCTTAAATCATTGGTTTATGGAGCAGCCATCCCGGATGCAGTAACGCTTCATCGATGTCATGGAAGCTTGCGAAACCATTCGACACCATCCCGGAGTTTTTGATAGGGTGCCACATTCCATGATTCGACGAGTACAGGCATGCATAGAAGCAAGAGGAGGACATTTCGAGCATTCATTATGAGTTATGTATATATATATACATACATATATAAACGTTAAAAAAGGGTTGGTTCTTAAACGTAGGGCGAAGGCCACCGGAAACTTTGTACCGTACGTGGGACTAACACTCCAAGAAACATCTCCCGCAAGTTTGGCGCCCACACTTGGTGCAACCGCAACAATAAAACCCCTTCAATAGTAAACGTTAAAAAATAGACAAAAACTACTAGGCAAAAAATATAGATCTCTTTAAAACTCACAATTTATTTCTGTTTTGTGGTATCGGTCATTTCCGAAGTATTCGTTATTATTGAAAGAGAGAGAGAGTTCAGTTCAATAGTTCAGTTTGTTTCTCGTAATGTCATGAAAGGAATATGGCATCTTAAGGCTATCGTATAGCGATTCGCATTTAAACATGTGACTATCGATTCCATTTCCTCTATCTCCCTTGCAGGTACGTAAAACAAAATGGTAATGAAACTATTTGTGCAAATGTTTTATCTGGACTAACATGAAGTAGATAGAAAGGCAAGCTTTCGTAAGAATGGCCAGAAAGTGATGTGAATGTAACATTTCAGTTGTGCAGGCAACGTGAAATGTGACAGTATACAGTGAGCTGTTGAAGACTTTGTCTGCAGAAATCCACATATTTGATGAAGCAGAGGTCAGTTGTGTTTACTGCCGATGTGAGGCGTGGCAGGCCCCGCCAAGACAAAAACACATCAACTCCAATGCATCATAAAGAGAAAACAAATTAAAATTCCTGCATTCCAAAGCTCGCATACTTGGAATATTAAAGATATTTATAGTTTTGTGTTCCAGGGAGGTGCTGAAGACGAGAGTGGGCTATGTGACGTGACTAGGGCCGGGCACCTGCCAGTGCTCGAACCTGGCCCACCTGAGTCGCTAGTGCACGGAGCCGCTCAGTCTCACGCTGGGACAGGAATTTTAACGGCTCTGCTCCCCGGCCATTGTCTCACTCCATGACGTGTTGGTCTGTATGCTTGGTGTGGTCATGTCACACTATCCCTTACTCAAAGTCAACATTTCTTTGTTACACCATTGCACCGATTCCGACCACGTTTTCCACACGTAATCTTTCACGCAACTAACATGGAATTTGATATTATGCCCCCAACATTCTTCTCTCTCTCTCTCTCTCTCTCTCTCTCTCTCACATAAGCAACCGTTAATAAAAAAAGGGCTGATGCGTTGCATTCACATAGCTTTCTCTACACACTCTTCTACAAACGATTCTTGTACAAGCATATTCTTCTACCTGCTTCCTGATAAGTGAGATAAACTTTCATTACACGTTTACACATTTTGGTATAGAAAGAATCGGTAGACAAAGCGATAGTCAGACCACGTGAAAGGAGTGACACGAATTTTTAAGAAAATCTTCCCACCCCAACTACCCTTTACATGGAATCTTTTTTATTTTATCAAAGATGACTCTGACCAGTTTAAGCTACTTACATGAAAATAGAATAATATTTTGAATTTTATAGGAATAGCCTATTCTTAATGACACTTGTATAATTGGTAAACCGTAAGAAAGTAAATTAAATTAAGTTTCACTTACGGACGCTCTTTAACTACTGTGGTCCTTAGCGTTCCATTCTATATTAGGGTAAAGACCGGAAATTTTGCTCAGAGGACTCTTTATCAGGCTTGAGGTTCTTTTACGTACCGTAAGTCTACGAACATGGGACCACCGGCTTTACTTCCCTTCCGAAGCAAGCCATGCTAAGAATTTTTACGCCCGAAAACAAATCCATCTCCCTCCGCCGTGTTTGAAGCCGCGATCTCGGAACTAGAGGCTGGCATGGTGCCCCTAGGCCACGGAGGACGACATAAACCGTAAGAGAAGAAAAAAATGTTACTATACCAAAATTATAGATGTGGTTAATACACACGCTCAAATAACATTTTCGTGGCATTAACTACTTCCAAGGTAATGTTTGTTTTTCGTTTAAATTCTCAAATGTCTACTTCATACTTTTCTCAACTGCAAATCGCTATTCTTTCTGTCTCTCTTTGTTTTTCGAGTTCATGCAAACAGAACAGAATTTCAAAGCCATCACATAGCGACCGACTTTGAAAATATTTGACTATCGCTTTAGTTTACTGTATTCTTCTTATATCTACCTACCACAAAATCAGTAAATGGGTAATGAAGGTTTGCCTGTATTAAGAAGAAATAGGTAGAAGAATGAGCTTTTTTAAGAACAGTATGTAAAAGAGTGAAGAGAGAAAGTCATGTGAATGCAACACATACGATTTTATAGATTTCATTGGTACACTCCCTTCCGTTTATGCCGTCACCGCAGTTTCGGGAGGCATTTTACCAACCTTCTAAGCGGGCGCGTACATAGCAGGGAGGGGTATGTCTGGAGCGTTTTGCCTTTTGTTCGACCAAGCAGTGGTGTGTGTTAACTGCAGCTCACACATGTATGCAAATATTTCGGTGGTGCACCAGGCAACAATAGTGGGTATGTGAGAAGCCAATTTGCCATTTAAAGACATTGCTAGGGCAATTGCATGCAGCATTCGAATGGATAGATTATTAAATTAATGTCTAGTAAATGTGTCCTCTTTGAGAGTAAAATGTATAATTTATTTCAGTTTTGCATTGTAGTTACTGTCATTAAAAATACCATTTCATTGGAGTTGTTTTTACTTTTTCTACTACGTATAGTAATTAGGGGAAGTATTGTATTCCACCCAAAAATTCGATACCGAGATTTCACTGGGAGTATATGTTTTGAGACTCCCTGAATCCAAAAAAAGCATTTTTGGAAACATGTCCGTGTGTGTGTCTCTGTGTCTCTCTGTGTGTGTCCGTGTGTGTCTGTGAACAGCGTAACTCAGAAACGAACAATCGAATAAACACCAAACTTGGTATTTGGGTTCAATATCATCCAGAGATGCGACACAAAGGTTTTCAAGAAACCCCCCCCACCCCAGATTACCCTTTACATGGAACATTTTTCGAAACTTTTAATTTGCTCAAAAACGGCTCTAACGATTTTGATTAAAATATCATATGTTTAAGATGTTTTCATGACAAATGAAATGTATATCTCGAATTTTCTGGGAATGTCTCCAAAAGTCTTCTTCATTCTGAACGACTTTTGCATAACTGATAAACCATAAGAGATAGACAAAATTTTACTACACAAAAAATTTAATCGCATTAAAATACACAATTTATGGCATATACTTTTTTTGTTGAGTGAACCATTTTCGAGATATTGCTTGTTATTCCCTTACATTTTTCAATACTTATATTCTCAAATGGGAATTCGTTATTCATTTTTTTGCCTTGGATATGCAAAGAGTATTAATCTGTGGCAAAGAGAATGGTGCTGCACCTAGCAACCAGCTATTAAGAGATATGTCTATGCTTAAAGGCTACTGTATTTCTATATTGCCCTTGCAAATACAAAACAAGGGGAACATAGTACGCCTTAAGCGATAGTCAAATATTTTTAGAACTGGTCGCTATGTGTAAAATGTTATTCTCTTTGCATGTCAAAAGATCGTTTCTGCAAATGTTTATCTCGATTAATATGAAATAGATGCAGAATAAGAGTTTGTAAAAATAGTTAGTACAAGAGTAGAGAAAGTCATGTGAGTGTAACACATCAGATTTTTTTGTTTTAGTTTGGCGTCCTTTAATCGTTTAGGTCATATCGGACGATGGATGAAATAATGCTGAATGAGCCCGGGGTTCACAGAGTTTAAAGTTACCCAACATTCGTATTTTCAAGATTAGGAAACCCTGGTAATCATTCTAATCGAGATTCGAATTCGGGACCTATTGAATGTGGGCAGACAAGGTACCCCACATCACAGAGGATGGAGAAATTCTGAAAAACAGTGCTTTATTTAGTTGTATATTTGGATTGGACAGATAATTCCAATAATGTCTAGTAAATGTGTCTTCTTTGAGAGTAAAAAGTTTCATATATTTCAATTTTACATTATGTTGCTATTAAAACTATTTTGAGGAGATATTGTACACAACAGTGTTTTATTTAGTTATATATTTAAACATGATTATTATAATTGATAAGTAAAGCTATTCCTCAAAGTTATGTATTCATATGTGAGTAATGTAGAACTACACTACGTGATCAAAAGTATCCGGACACCTGGCTGAAAATAACGTACAAGTTCGTGGCGCCCTCCATCCTTAATGCTGGAAGTCAATATGGTGTTGGCCCACCCTTAGCCTTGATGACAGCGTTCACTCTCGTAGGCATACTTTCAATCAGGTGCTGGAAGGTTTCTTGGGGAATGGCAGCGCGGAACTGAGGAGAGGTATCGATGTAGGTCGGTGAGGCCTGGTACGAAGTCGGCGTTCCAAAACATCCCAAAGGTGTTCTATAGGATTCAAGTCAGGACTCTGGGCAAGCCAGTCCATTACAGGGATGTTATTATCGTGTAACTACTCCGCCACAGCCCGTGCAGTATGAACAGGTGCTCGATCGGTGTTGAAAGATGCATTCGCCATCCCCGAATTGCTCTTCAACAGTGGGAAGCAAGAAGATGCTTAAAATATCAATATAGATCTGCGCTGTGACGTGGTACGCAAAACAACAAGGGGTGCAAGCCCCCTCCAGGAAAAACACGACCACATCATAACACCACCACCTCCGAATTTCGCTGTTGGCATTACACACGTTGGCAGATGACGTTCACCGGGCATTCGCCATACCCACACCCTGCCATCGGATCGCCACATTGTGTACTGTGATTCGTCACTCCACACAACGTTTTGCCACTGTTCAATCGTGTAATGTTGATGCTCCTTACACCAAGCGAGGAGTCGTTTGGCATTTTCCTGCGTGATGTGTGGCTTATGAGCACATCATACCTAACTGTCGTAGTACTTGGAGTGGATCCTGATGCAGTTTGGAATTCCTGGATAGATGTCTGCCTATTACTCTTTACGACCCTCTTCAAATGTCGGAGGTCTCTGTCAGTCAACAGACGAGGTCGGCCTGTACGCTTTTGTGCTGTACATGTCCCTTCACGTTTCCACTTCACTATCACATCAGAAACAGTGGACCTAGGGATGTTTAGGAGTGTGGAAATCTCACGTACAGACTTCTGACACAAGTGACACCCAATCACCTGACCACGTTCGAAGTCCGTGAGTTCCACGGAGCGTCCCATTCTGCTGTTTCACGATGTCTAATGACTACTGAGGTCGTGGATAACGAGTACCAGGCAGTAGGTGGCAGCACAATGCACCTAAGATGAAAAACGTATGTTTGTGGGGTGTCCGGATACTTTTGATCACATAGTGTATGTACGTAAAACACGACGCCATTGCATGCGCCAAGAGGTAAACAGATACACACACCTCCTCCTTTCTATACATACTCCACCTGTGAAGGCCAGTAGAATGCCGTCTGAAGCTGCGATGGCGGCGTAAATCATGCGAATGTACTATGCCTCACTTGTGCTAAAGCCTGCATAGTTATAAGTATAGCAAAAACAAAGCCGTCTTTAAACTTTAGCCGAGATAAAAGCTAAAACATAAACTGACAAACGAAATATCAGTGTTCCGCTTCTTCTTTGTTGTATATTCAGATAAAAGAACACAGGTGATACAGAATATCATCTCGTACTATAATTAATAACAAGCCTCTATGATGCCCAAACATTGTCAAAATATAAATCAATATCGATAGACAGTGGGCTGTACACTGGGCTGCAGAAGAAGTGCCTGCGTAACATATTATTGTTTTCAGAGGACGTAATTTCACATGCCCATTTGAATTCTTCTATTTCTGTTGCTGTTTAACCTCCTCGACTTACACCTCCCAGGACTTACAAGCGGGTGCCTGGGGGTCAGAGGCCTGTCGAGGAGCAGACGCTTTGGATCAGACAGAATACCCAGGACGGGAGATCAGCCGGCTGCCTGGTATGAGAGGGAGGAAGTAGATGATATGAGATGATGGTGAAATGGATGAAAGGAAAGGTGATGGTGGATGAATGGCGGGGAAACCGGAGAAAACCCGCTCAGAAGCCGTTTTTTCCACCACAAATCCCACATGCGGATCTCTGGGGGCCGCCTTGGTGACAGGCGAGCGGTCTAACCACTCGGACACGGCGGAATTCTCACAACGCAATGCTATGTTTATGATATACTTATTCACTTAGTTATTTAATGTGAGTTGATTTTAAATTCTTCTTATAATTTTATTCTACAACAACAGTACAACAATGCTACACGAAAACAGTGAAACTTCAATATTGAACAGGCTTCTTTGTTATCTATGTATGATATAATTGTTACAGTCTGTACATCCGGTCAGTTACCTTTATTTATTCAGAAAGAAAACGTTCAGCTTTCCCAATTCCAATTATAAGCAAAAGAAAGCCGCGGAAAATGCTATTTTAAGAGGGAAATTATTAAACGTGTGACTCTTCTTCTGTTAATCATAGCTACAGAATGAAATTACCTAATTTGAATATAAAGGTGTATCTTTATTGGTGTCATATATTTGGGGGACATGTTCCTGACATCAAAACAGTAAAAGCAGTTCATATGTACATGGGTCTGAAAATCAACCGTTTCGTTGTTATAGGCCAAAGAAGATGTATTCCATGAGTGAACAGACGGATATGCACTACATGTATGGCCGTGCAGACGGCAATGCAGCACGAGCACGTGAACTTTATTCAGAAAGTACCCTGACAGGTCGTTACCGTGTGCAAGAACATTCCCACGAATTCACCAACGCTTGTGAGAGAGTGGCGCATTTGATAGGAGTACTAGGGATGTTGGGAGACCAAGAGCGGTACGAGGCATTGAGCTTGAAGAACGAGTTCTTCGTGCTGTGGATGCAGACCCATCACAAAGCACAAGACGTATGGCTGTAAGGGAAAGAGTTAGTCATATAACTATCTGGAGAATTCTGCATGAAAATCTTCTGTACCTGTATCACCTTCAACGTGTGCAAGGATTAAATGAGGCGGACTTTGAGCCAAGAAGACGTTTCTGTTACAGCAGTGTGCTGTGTTCATCAATTTGCTAGCCTGTATCTTATTCACGCATAAGGCTGGTTTTACTCGCGATGGCATCTTCAATTTTCATAACACTCATAACTGGGCATTTGAAAATTCTAATGAAGTACGACAGGACAACCATCAACAGAAGTTCTCTCTCAACGTTTGGGGTGGAATCATTCATGATCACCCTATTGGTCCCTACTTCTTCCCTCCGCGTCTGAATGGACAAACCTATCTCCAGTTTCTCAGAAATGAGTTGTCTCACTTAACTGATAATGTGCCTCTGGACATCATCCAATGAATGTGGTTTTTACACGATGGTGCTCCAGCTCATTTCAGTATGCTAATTCATAAGTTTTTGAATGATCGATTTCCGCAAAGATGGATTGGTCGAGGAGGAACGATTACATGGCCTGCTCGAATGCCTGGATTTCTTCATCTAGGGACATTTGAAGTCCTTGGTTTATGCGACTCCTGTACCTGATGTTGACATTTTGAGAGGACGTATCCAAACGGGATTTGATCAAATACGAAACACACCAGGAATTTTCAACAGAGTACGCCAGAGCATGGAACGCAAGCTTACTGCATTCATCGAAGCAAGAGGAAGCCACTTGGAGCAATTGTTTTGTATCTTTCGATTTTGTGTTGTAACTCTGAAATAAATGATTTTCAGGCCCATGCACATATGAACTGCTTTTACTGTTCTGATGTCAGGAACACGTCCCCCAAATATATGACACCAATAAAGATACATTCTGTAGATGATTTTGGAGAATTTTGATCGAAGTTTTAAGAGCAAAAACTGCAATGTTGTACATAAAATTGGCTTGAGAATGAACGTTTTGCAAAACTCAGCAAAGTGCCTTGGTATGGTTCCTCTTGCCCCAACCATCAATCCAAAAACTTCAATGGTTGACAAATTGTACTTCTCAAGGTAGTAGGGGATGGTATGCTTGTAGATTCGACATTTTCATTCTGTACTTTAGCTGGTTGTTGCTCATTCTGTTCCATTCTACTGTTCGATCGATGATATATCCGGATGATGAACCTATTGGGAGGTTAGTATGCCAGTCCGACGAGAGGAGCCGTCTTGAGAGAGTCCATGCACTTCCTGAAATAAGATCCACTTCAGCAATAATGGATCTTATTTTATGATGCCGACAATTTCGCAGTGTCTCTCCTAAAGGACAGACGTGGCCAAAGGTTTCCATCTCGCTATCGCAGTGGCGACAGTGGTTACCGGCCCGGTATAACACGCAGCGGACAAACATTGGCAGTCATTTTTAATGCTGTAATAACAAAAGTGCACCAATTTTAATATAAATATCGATACAAACCCGAAAACTGTAAACTCAATCTAATAAGCTCTGATTGAATCCAACATTCTGTTTAATCTGCAGGTGTGTTTTTCTTCGAATGTGAAGAAGGTGTATTGTTTACGTTATTTTTTACCACGCTTTGGGCGTCAATTTGAAGTAGTTTGTATTGAAGGAGTTGTATTATATTTCAACTGTTGGGGAGCCGAACTTGAAATTCGTTGTAATCGCACGTTAGTACCCGGTTTCCGGTAGCGTTTGCCCCAAGTTTAAAAATTTTAGCTTTGTAATTTGACTGTTTCTTTAGATATTATATATTTATGTTTGCCTCGGCTGCGTCAGTATTATTGTTAGAGACATGCAAGTCTTGGCAGGGTTGTGGTGTGACTGAAGAATGTAGGCCTACACAGATTTTAAGTTTTAATTCACTCCTTTTTATTAATCCTTGACACAAATTAAATAGCACTTCACTGATATCAAGAGCTGTGATATTCTTTTATTTAATACTTGCACTTTTGAACACGTATACTATTTTCGTCTCATACGAATATGTAATTAATTTCTCGAGGACACATCTCGCGTCTGGTTATGAGCACTGTCTAGAAGCAACTGAACTGTTTTCCACCGCCTAAATATGTAAATTTCTGTATTTCAAGTCTCTTATTGGCTAATCCTAGTCCAATAGAATACCTTCATTTAACTAAAGCTTTTTCTGGTTGTTGATTGCCTATTTTTAAACTGTCTCAAAAATTTACATTATTGCTGTTCTAATAATGACTAGTAGCATTTAAACTTCCTTACTCATTATTGCCTCAAGGTTACCTCATTGTTACCTCATTGTTAGCAACTTTAAACCTATTTCTCACAGCTCCTACATTATTAAATTACGTAATATATTCACATAGCATTATTACACATGGATACAATAATATAAGCATATACAATGACTGTAATATACACTCCTTATATATCGTTACATACACATATTGCTTTAAGGCGGGATATTATTGAATTTACTTATTATATAATTGGACTGAAATCATTTAAGTGTTAATAATTTCAAATGTCCTGTCTTCGGTCCCGTTTTAAGGCCTTCTTTCCCTTGATCTTGGAAATGTATAATCCAATGTTTTCACATCTTTGGACGATATTTTATAGGAATACCTCTTCCCATATGCTTACGATACGTCCACGTGTCACTTCTGATTGTATAACATGATGTTTTCCAAATGTTACTAAGACATACACGAACAAGCTGAATTATATGACACCAGAATAATAAAAGGGTTTATAGGCAAGGCTTTCTGTACATCGTATGTTTCCTGAGTAAGGTCCTCGTAACACCACAATAATTCAAGTCAATAGCGACTTTGACTTGACATTTCGTCTGTATGGGATAGATCATATTCCGATGTTCCGATGTTACACTTACTCAATAATACGATTATGCTGTATCCTGTGTTATTTTATTTCACTAGACAAAACATTCTTCTTCTTCTTCTCCTTCCTCTTCTTCTCTCTAGAATGAGAGGTAACAGCTAAACAAAATAGACAATTGACAAACGAAATATTTCTGCTGTTCCACTTCCTTCCTTCTTCATGTTTTAGTTTTCATTTACGGCAACACATTTAGCTGAATTTTTTATCAAAATTTGTTCAGAATTATTATAACATAACATTCATGATCACGGTTGCACCTACTTAAATTTATGAGAAATTAATTTTCAAAAAATGAAAATTAAGCCTCCGGTAAAATGTCCCATGTGATGAAAATCTGAAACTTTAAAGGTTTATACTTTGCGCATTTTTCGCATATAGCTCTTTAAAATAAAGCATTAAATTTTGCACAATATTAATACTTTTTTCTGGGAAAAAATAAGGAAGTAAATATACTCCACATGCAATTGCATTAAAATCAATCCTGTATGCATTAAATTATTAAAATCGCACATTCAAAATTATACTTTATATCAAGAAAACGTCATATGCATTCCTTCATCCACCTTCAAAGAATATACACTGAAAATGTGAAAGATATTGAATAACATTTGCATCACGGAGAGCATCTTATAAGGTTACCATAAAATCAAGTTTTACAATGTCACGTGCTATTTGCACATTCCTGCACACGTTGAGGCAGTGTTTTTAACACTTAAATGATTTCAGTCTAATTATATAATATATATTCAATAACAGCCCGCCTTAAAGCAATATGTATATGTAACAATATATAAAAAGTGTATATTACATCATTGTATATGTTTCGATTATTGTAAATATGTTCAATAATGTTATGTGAATGTATTACGTAATTTAATAATGTAGGAGCTGTGAGAAATAGGTTTAAAGTTGCTAACAATGAGGTAACCTTGAGGCAATAATAAATTTGAAAGTTTAAATGCTACTAATCATTATTGGAGCAACAATAATGTAAATTTTGAGACAGTTTAATAAATAGCCAATCAACAACCAGAAAAATTTTAGTTAAATGAAGGTATTCTATTGGAGTAGGATTAGCCAAACAGAGACTTGAAATACAGAAATTTACAATTAAGGTGGTAGAAATCAAGTGAGTTGCTTGTAAACAGTGCTCATAACTGGACGTGTTACTTGCAGACAATGTTCCTAACTGGACGTGAGATGCACCCTCGAGAAAAAATGAAATTGAGCTTTATTTATGGACACTCTTTAACTACAGTGGTCCTTAGCGTCCCATTCTATATTGGGCGTGAATGACCGGAAATTTTGCTCAGAGGCCTCTTTATCAGGTTTGAGGTTCTTTTACGTGCCGTAAATCTACGACACGGGACCACCGGCTTTACTTCCCTTCCGAAGGAAGCCGTGCTAAGGATTTTTAACGCCCGAAAAAATCCATCACCCTCCGCCGGGTTTGAAGCCACGACCTCGGGAACCAGAGGCTAGCACGGTACCACTAGTCCACGGAGGACGACATAAAGTATAATACGTATTCAGTGTGAGATGAAAATAGTTTACGTGTTAAAAAGTGCGAGTAATTAATTTAAAAAATCTCACAGCTCTCTCTATATCACTGAAGTGTTATTTAAATCGTGTCAAGCATTAATAAAAGAAGTGAAGTAAAATTATAATCTGTGTAAGCCTACATTCTTCAGTCGCAGCACAACCCTGCAAAGAGAAACATGTCTCTAACAATAATACTGACGCAGCCGAGGCAAACATAAATATATAATATTTAAAGAAACAGTCAAATTACAAAGTTAATATTTTTAAACATTTTGGGGGGGGCAAAGGCCACCGGAAAGTACATTTGGGGCAAAGGCTACCGGAAAGCGGGTAATACGTGCGGTTGCAACGAACTTTAAGTTCGGCTCCCAACAGTTGAAATATAATACAACTCTTTCAATACAACCTACTTCAAATTGGCTCCCAAAACGTGGGGCAAAATAACAACGTAAAAAAAAACAATACAGTAAAATATCATCTTCAACGTCCATTTAAACGACACATTTGGACATTTAAATGACCAGCAAGGTAAATCCTAATTTTTTTTTAGTTCCAAGTTCCCCACCTTTAACTGTATTGGTCATATTGGCGGCCTTTCCTTTGAAACTTATTGCCTATTGGCAATGGTTCATGTTCTCTTGTCGTTCGGTTTTAATCATTAGATCACATACACATTTACACTCTCATTCATACCTACTTCCAGACTCTAGGGAGGATAGGGAATAATCTTGGCTACACTAAAACTCCGACCCCCCCCCAGCCGGGAATCGAATCCGGGACTTCTTGCACAGCAGGCAGGTGCTCTACCAACTGAGCTACGGGGCCAGCCTACCAAAACTTATTTTACATAAATTACGTGTTTTAAAGAGAAGTACATTGTTTGTGTAGTACGTTTTCGTCTACCGCTTAACGTTTACTAGTTATAAAAGATTATACAAACTTCACAGGCTATTGCCAGAAAATTCAAGATAAACATATTATTTTCATGTAAATAAGTTTAATATACGGTATTTTAATTAAAAACATTATAGCCATTTAAAAAAAAATACAAATGTTCGAAAAATGTTCCATGTAAAGGGTAGTTGGGTTGGGGGATTTTCTTGAAAATCTTTGTGTCGCATCTTTGGAAGGTACCGAACCTAAATACCAAATGTGGTATTTAACCGACACAGACACACACACGCACCTTTTATTAAAAATTGTGTTTTTGGATTCAGGGAGCCTCAAAACATGCATTTCCGGTGAAATCTCGGTATCGAATTTGTAGGCGGCATGCAATACTTCCTCTATTTACTATACGTAAGCAATAGAGAAAGTAAACAAGCACTTTTCTAAAATGACTTGGGGGGGAATCTGACGTGTTGCACCCACAGGACATTCTCTACTCCTGTACAAACTATTTTTACAAACGCTTATTCTCCATCTACTTCATGTTAATCGAGATAAACATTTACAGACTCTATCTTATTGCTAATTTTCTTGTAGGTGCAAGGGGATATGGTAGGCTTTAAGCGATAGTCAAATGTTTTAAGAGCTGGTTGCTATGTAGCGCATTCCATTCTCTTTGTATGTCCAGGACATCAAATATATATAACTAATTTTCACATTTGAGAAAAAGTATACGTATTGGAAAATTCAAACAAATAACAAGAAATATCTCGGAAATGGTTCAATCGACAAAAAAAAATGCATACAAAATTAATTCAGAACGAAGAGGACTTTTGGGAACATTCCCAGAAAATTCAAGATATACCTACATTTCATTTGCCATGAAAGTATCTTAAACATATGATTTTTTAATCAAAATCGTTAAAGCCATTTTTTAACAAATCAAAATTTTGGAAAAATGTTCCACGTAAAGGGTAGTATGAGGTGGGGGGAAACGAACAGTCGGATAATCACCAAACTTGGTATTTAGCTTCAGTATCTTTCATAGATGCGACACGAACGTTTTCAAGAAAATCCCCACACCCCAGATTACCCTTTTCATGGAACATTTTTCGAAAATTTTAATTTTCTCAAAAATGGCTATAACGATTTTGATTAAACTATCATATGTTTAAGATATTTTCATAACAATTTAAATGTATAACTCGATTTTTCTGGGAATGTCTCCAAAAGTATTCTTCATTGTGAACGACTTTTGCATAACTGGTAAACCATAAGAGATAGACAAAATTTTACTACACAACAAATGTAGATCGCGTTAAAATACACAATTTATGTCATATACATTTTTTTAGTTCAGTGAACCATTTTCGAGATATTGCTTGTTATTTCCTTAAATTTTCCAATACTTATACTTTTTCTCAAATTCGTTATTCAATTTTTTATGTCCTGGATGTGCAAACAGAATAGAATGCGCCACATAGCAACCAGCGCTTAAAAGATTTGACTATCGCTTATAACCTACCATGTTCCCCTTGCATCTACAAGAAAATTAGCAATAAGATTGACATCTCGATATCTCGAGTAACATGAAGCATATGGAGAATAAACGTTTGTAAAAATAGTTTATATAAGAGTAGAGAAAGTCATGTGAGTGTAACACATCAGATTTTTTTTTATGTCCTGGACATACAAAGAGAATGGAACCAGCTCTTAAAAGATTTGACTATCGCTTAAAGCCTACCAATTCCCCTTGCAGCTACAAGAAAAGTAGCAATAAGATTAAAATCTCGATTAACATGAAGCATATGGAGAATAAGTGTTTGTAAAAATAGTTTGTACAAGAGTAGAGAAAGTCATGTGAGTGTAACACATCAGATTTTTCACTAAAACTTCAGCGCGAGTGTAAGTTAATCACGATAACTTATTACCTACAAATTATATCTAACCATGTAATACATACTTAATGGACTTCATGATGCGAAAACAAAACACAAAAGTTTACATTACCAGCCGATCTTTAACACCAATGAACCCGTGCAGGAAGCGATAATAATCACGTAAGATGCTGTATACATGCCATTTGACAGTTCAAACTGGCAACACTTAAACATGTAACAAGTAAGATTTCATAAATGTCCGATGCCACCGAAAAAAAGAATATTTGATATAAATTATGTGATTTAATGAGCCTCTACATGTTTGCATATTCCTTTATTTTCCATTTATGCAAAACTATACTAAATTCCTTCCGAATGAAGGTTATTCCCAGAAAATTCAAGATATACGTTTTATTTCTCAGTAAATAGCTTTAATATGACATTTTAATGAAAATCGCTAGATCTGTTTTTGACAAAATCAAAATAACGAAAATACTTGCATTTAAAGGGTAGGTTGGCGTGGGGACTTTGAGAAGATCTGCGTGTTACATCCTTGAGAGAAGCTTGATATTTATCGTATTTTCGATTTTATTTACCTACAACAAGTAGAGGAAGTACTAAATTCCACCAAAAAATTCGATATCGAGATTTCACCGGAAATACATGTTTTAAAGTCCCCTGAATAACACACTTTTAGATAAAGGTTCATGTTGTGTGTTTTTGTGAACAGCATAACCCAAAAACTAAAATTCAAATAATTATCAAAGTTGATATTTAAATTCAGATCTTCTGAAGATAGGATTCAAGCATAAAAGAAGTATCTCTAGCCATAACTACTCTTTACATGGAAAATTGTTCGTTATTTTTGGTTTTCTGATAAATGGTACTAATTATTTTGATTAAAATGTTTTATGTTAGAGATATTTAAATAACAAATAAAATGCATATATTGAATTTTCCACAAATAGCCTGTTAAGTCCTTTTCATCCAGAAGGTATTTTGTATAACATTGTATAAATGGTAAACCAGAAGAGAGAAAGAATATTTTATGATACATTTTTGGAGTACTAAGTCACCATTCTTTTGTTTCCCGTGATGTCAAGAAAAGAGTATGAATTTCAAAGCCAGGATATTTTAAACATTTGACTATCACTCCAGGCCTCTCTATCTCTCTTGTATCTACAACGAAATGTGCAATGGAGCTATTTCTATAAATGTGAAGTAAGTAGATAAAAAAGTCTTTGTTTGTTCAGGAACCAGAAGAAGATATTCCCGAAAGTAAAAAGACTAGGTATTAAAATTTTGTGGAAATGTCTGTTGATTTCCTTTTCCATTAATTACCGACGAATGCTTGCTTGCGTTATGAAGTAATCTAACAGAAGAAAGACGACACAGTTCGATACAAAGACAGGGCAAGAAGCGCTAGTGGTGATGTATGGCGGAGAGCTGTTAAAACAAATGACACACACCTGCGCGCACACGCTGCGCCGCGATCCTGTAATGGTTCCCATTCTTCTCTCCGGCCGTTTTGTCATTTCATTGTGATTTCCTATTGTTGGCGAACAAGCGTACAGGGAATTTATCGTTCTACACTGAAAGGGGGAACACGATGTCGCTACCTGGGTCCGCATATCCGCCCCGGGGGTCCTGGGTTCTCTGGCAATGGCTCGAGGCCCGCATCAGACTATATGCGGCTTATAAAACGCATCACTTCCTCTACCCACTCTTCTTCGTATAAAAGCTCATGTAATCGAGATAAATGTTTTCAGAAATAATTTCATTACACATTTCGTTGTAGATACTAGAGGAATACAGGAGACTGAAGTGATATTACACGCAAGCGCCTTTCAATTAATGCACGGTCTCATTGATGCCTTATTCACCAATGGAATTTAATCGATAGCTTTAAAGTATGCTACTCAGAAACTAATAACATAGTTTTTTCTCCTACTTTCATTTTTTTATTCCTATAATCTCTGCTTCGTTTCGACTAGGGATCTAGGAAGCCTATTCTTATGCATTTTCTATTGCCTGTTGGCAGAAACCGTAAAAAATGTTGTTACCATCACACGACTTTCTCTACCCTGGTTCGTTTATTGCGGTATGATTCATACGAAAACTTATTTCCCTGTCTACTTCATTTTAATCGAGATAAACCTTTGCAGAAATAGCTGCATTATACATTTCGTTATATTTTGGCACAAAGGGATCAGCGACATTCAAATGTTTAACTGCACGCTATATGCTGGTCTTAAACTTCCATAATCTTTCCATGTAATTGCGAGAAACAGCTGAATGTCGATAGGCTTGAAAACAATGACAAAGTAATGAACAATTCGAACCATGAATAACGGATATCCTGGAAATGGCTATGCTCCCCCCAAAACAACGTTATTTGAAGTAAATTGTGTGTTTTAAAGAGGTCTACATTTTTACTTTCTCTACTACGTATAGTAAGTAGGGGAAGTATTACATTCCACCCAAAAATTCGATACCGAGATTTCACCGGAAATACACATTTTGAGACCTCCTGAATTTAAAAAATGCATTTTTGGAAACATGTCCGTGTGTGTGTCTGTGTGTGTGTCTGTGTGTGTCTGTGTGTGTGTGTGTGTGTGTGTGTCTGTGAACAGCATAACTCAAAAACGAACAATCGGATAAGCACCAAACTTGGTATTTAGGTTCAGTATCTTCCAGAGATGCGACACGAAGGTTTTCAAGAAAATCCCCCCACCCCAGACTACCCTTTACATGGAAGATTTTTCGAAAATTTTAATTTTCTCAAAAATGGCTCGAACGATTTTGATGAAAATATCATATGTTTAGGGTAATGTCATGAGAAATGAAATGTATATCTCGAATTTTCTGGGAATGTCTCCAAAAGTATTCTTCTTGTGAACGACTTTTGCATAACTGGTAAACCATAAGAGATAGACAAAATTTTACTACACAAAAAATGTAGATCGCGTTAAAATACACAACTTATGTCATATACATTTCTTTTGTTGAGTGAACCGTTTTCGAGATATTGCTTGTTATTTCCTTAAATTTTCCAATACTTATACTTTTTCTCAAATGTGTTATTCATTTTTACTTTCTCTACTACGTATAGTAAGTAGGGGAAGTATTGCATTCCACCCAAAAATTCGATACCGAGATTTCACCGGAAATATATGTTTTGAGACCCACTGAATCCAAAAAAAAGCATTTTTGGAAACATGTCCGTGTGTGTGTCTGTGTGTGTGTGTGTCTGGGTGTGTGTCTGTGTGTGTGTCTGTGAACAGCATAACTCAAAAACGAACAGTCGGATAAACACCAAACTTGGTATTTAGGTTCAGTATCTTCCAGAGATGCGACACGAAGGTTTTCAAGAAAATCCCCCCACCCCAGACTACCCTTTACATGGAACATTTTTCGAAAATTTTAATTTTCTCGAAAATGGCTCTAACGATTTTGATGAAAATATCATATGTTTAAGATAATGTCATGAGAAATGAAATGTATATCTCGAATTTTCTGGGAATGTCTCCAAAAGTATTCTTCATTGTGAACGACTTTTGCATAACTGGTAAACCGTAAGAGATAGACAGAATTTTACTACACAAAAAATGTAGATCGCGTTAAAATACACAACTTATGTCATATACATTTCTTTTGTTCAGTGAACCGTTTTCGAGATATTGCTTGTTATTTCCTTAAATATTTCAATACTTATACTTTTTCTCAAATTCGTTATTCATTTTTTTTATGTCCTGGATATGCAAAGAGAATGAAATGCGCCACATAGCAACCAGCGTTAAAACATTTGACTATCGCTTATAACCTACCATATTCCCCTTGCATCTACAAGAAAATTACCAATAAGATTGACATTTCGATATCTCGATTAACATGAAGCATATGGAGAATAGGCGTTTGTAAAAATAGATTGTACAAGAGTAGAGAAAGTCATGTGAGTGTAACACATCAGATTTTTTACTTTCTCTACTACGTATAGTAAGTAGGGGAAGTATTGCATTCCACCCAAAAATTCGATACCGAGATTTCACCGGAAATACATGTTTTGAGACCTCCTGAATCCAAAAAAAAAAAAAACATTTTTGGAAACATGTCCGTGTGTGTGTCTGTGTGTGTGTCTGTGTGTGTGTGTGTGTCTGTGAACAGCATAACTCAAAAACTAACAGTCGGATAAACACCAAACTTGGTATTTACGTTCAGTATCTTCCAGAGATGCGACACGAAGATTTTCAAGAAAATCCCCCCACCCCAGACTACCCTTTACATGGAAGATTTTTCGAAAATTTTAATTTTCTCAAAAATGGCTCTAACGATTTTGATGAAAATATCATATGTTTAAGATAATGTCATGAGAAATGAAATGTATATCTCGAAATTTCTGGGAATGTCTCCAAAAGTATTCTTCATTATGAACGACTTTTGCATAACTGGTAAACCATAAGAGATAGACAAAATTTTACTACACAAAAAATGTAGATCGCGATAAAATACACAACTTATATCATATACATTTTTTTTGTTGAGTGAACCGTTTTCGAGATATTGCTTGTTATTTCCTTAAATTTTCCAATACTTATTACTTTCTCTACTACGTATAGTAAGTAGGGGAAGTATTGCATTCCACCCAAAAATTCGATACCGAGATTTCGCCGGAAATACATGTTTTGAGACCTCCTGAATCCAAAAAAAGCATTTTTGGAAACATGTCCGTGTGTGTGTGTGTCTGTGTGTGTGTGTGTGTGTGTGTCTGTGTGTGTGTCTGTGTGTCTGTGAACAGCATAACTCAAAAACGAACAGTCGGATAAGCACCAAACTTGGTATTTAGGTTCAGTATCTTCCAGAGATGCGACACGAAGGTTTTCAAGAAAATTCCCCCACCCCAGATTACCCTTTCCATGGAAGATTTTTCGAAAATTTTAATTTTCTCAAAAATGGCTCTAACGATTTTGATGAAAATATCATATGTTTAAGATAATGACATGAGAAATGAAATGTATATCTCGAATTTTCTGGGAATGTCTCCAAAAGTATTCTTCATTGTGAACGACTTTTGCATAACTGGTAAACCATAAGAGATAGACAAAATTTTACTACACAAAAAATGTAGATCACGTTAAAATACACAACTTATGTCATATACATTTCTTTTGTTGAGTGAACCGTTTTCGAGATATTGCTTGTTATTTCCTTAAATTTTCCAATACTTATACTTTTCTCAAATGCGTTACTCAATTTTTACTTTCTCTACTACGTATAGTAAGTAGGGGAAGTATTGCATTCCACCCAAAAATTCGATACCGAGATTTCACCGGAAATACATGTTTTGAGAATCACTGAATCCAAAAAAAGCATTTTTGGAAACATGTCCGTGTGTGTGTCTGTCTGTGTGTCTGTGTGTCTGTGTGTCTGTGTGTCTGTGTGTCTGTCTGTCTGTGTGTCTGTGAACAGCATAACTCAAAAACGAACAGTCGGATAAACACCAAACTTGGTATTTAGGTTCAGTATCTTCCAGAGATGCGACACGAAGGTTTTCAAGAAAATCCCCCCATCCCAGACTACCCTTTACATGGAACATTTTTCGAAAATTTTAATTTTCTCAAAAACGGCTCTAACGATTTTGATTAAAATATCATATGTTTAAGATATTGTCATGACAAATAAAATGTATATCTCGAATTTTCTGGGAATGTCTCCAAAAATATTCTTCATTGTGAACGACTTTTGCATAACTGGTAAACCATAAGAGATAGACAAAATTTTACTACACAAAAAATGTAGATCGCGTTAAAATACACAACTTATGTCATATACGTTTCTTTTGTTGAGTGAACCGTTTTCGAAATATTGCTTGTTATTTCCTTAAATTTTCCAATACTTATACTTTTTCTCAAATTCGTTATTCATTTTTACTTTCTCTACTACGTATAGTAAGTAGGGGAAGTATTGCATTCCACCCAAAAATTCGATACCGAGATATCACCGGAAATACATGTTTTGAGACCTCCTGAATCCAAAAAAAGCATTTTTGGAAACATGTCCGTGTGTGTGTCTGTGTGTGTGTCTGTGTGTCTGTGTGTGTGTGTGTCTGTGTGTGTGTCTGTGAACAGCATAACTCAAAAACGAACAGTCGGATAAGCACCAAACTTGGTATTTAGGTTCAGTATCTTCCAGAGATGCGACACGAAGGTTTTCAAGAAAATCCCCCCACCCCAGACTACCCTTTACATGGAACATTTTTCGAAAATTTTAATTTTCTCAAAAATGGCTCTAACGATTTTGATGAAAATATCATATGTTTAAGATAATGTCATGAGAAATGAAATGTATATCTCGAATTTTCTGGGAATGTCTCCAAAAGTATTCTTCATTGTGAACGACTTTTGCATAACTGGTAAACCATAAGAGATAGACAAAATTTTACTGCACAAAAAATGTAGATCGCGTTAAAATACACAACTTATGTCATATACATTTCTTTTGTTGAGTGAACCGTTTTCGAGATATTGCTTGTTATTCCCTTAAATTTTCCAATACTTATACTTTTTCTCACATTCGTTATTCATTTTTACTTTCTCTACTACGTATTGTAAGTAGGGGAAGTATTGCATTCCACCCAAAAATTCGATACCGAGATTTCACCGGAAATACATGTTTTGAGACCTCCTGAATCCAAAAAAAGCATTTTTGGAAACATGTCCGTGTGTGTGTCTGTGTGTGTGTCTGTGTGTCTGTGTGTGTGTGTGTCTGTGTGTGTGTCTGTGAACAGCATAACTCAAAAACTAACAGTCGGATAAACACCAAACTTGGTATTTACGTTCAGTATCTTCCAGAGATGCGACACGAAGATTTTCAAGAAAATCCCCCCACCCCAGACTACCCTTTACATGGAACATTTTTCGAAAATTTTAATTTTCTCAAAAATGGCTCTTAACGATTTTGATGAAAATATCATATGTTTAAGATAATGTCATGAGAAATGAAATGTATATCTCGAAATTTCTGGGAATGTCTCCAAAAGTATTCTTCATTATGAACGACTTTTGCATAACTGGTAAACCATAAGAGATAGACAAACTTTTACTACACAAAAAATGTAGATCGCGTTAAAATACACAACTTATATCATATACATTTTTGTTGTTGAGTGAACCGTTTTCGAGATATTGCTTGTTATTTCCTTAAATTTTCCAACACATACTTTTTCTCAAATTCGTTATTCATTTTTTTATGTCCTGGACATGCAAAGAGAATGGAATGCGCCACATAGCAACCAGCGATAAAATATTTGACTATCGCTTAAAAGCTACCATATTCCCCTTGCATCTACAAGAAAATTACAAATAAGATTGACATCTCGATATCTCGATTAATATGAAGCATATGGAGAATAGGCGTTTGTAAAAATAGATTGTACAAGAGTAGAGAAAGTCATGTGAGTGTAACACATCAGATTTTTTTTATGTCCTGAACATGCAAAGAGAGTGGAATTCGCCACATAGCAACCAGCGTTAAAATATTTGACTATCGCTTAAAAGCTACCATATTCCCCTTGCATCTACAAGAAAATTACCAATAAGATTGACATCTCGATATCTCGATTAACATGAAACATATGGAGAATTGGCGTTTGTAAAATTAGATTGTACAAGAGTAGAGAAAGTCATGTGAGTGTAACACATCAGATTTTTTTATGTCCTGGACATGCAAAGAGAATGGAATGCGCCACATAGCAACCAGCGTTAAAATATTTGACTATCGCTTAAAAGCTACCATATTTCCCTTGCATCTACAAGAAAATTACCAATAAGATTGACATCTCGATATCTCGATTAACATGAAGCATATGGAGAATAGGCGTTTGTAAAATTAGATTGTACAAGAGTAGAGAAAGTCATGTGAGTGTAACACATCAGATTTTTTACTTTCTCTACTACGTATAGTAAGTAGGGGAAGTATTGCATTCCACCCAAAAATTCGATACCGAGATTTCACCGGAAATACATGTTTTGAGACCTCCTGAATCCAAAAAAAAAAAAACATTTTTGGAAACATGTCCGTGTGTGTGTCTGTGTGTGTGTCTGTGTGTGTGTGTGTGTCTGTGAACAGCATAACTCAAAAACTAACAGTCGGATAAACACCAAACTTGGTATTTACGTTCAGTATCTTCCAGAGATGCGACACGAAGATTTTCAAGAAAATCCCCCCACCCCAGACTACCCTTTACATGGAAGATTTTTCGAAAATTTTAATTTTCTCAAAAATGGCTCTAACGATTTTGATGAAAATATCATATGTTTAAGATAATGTCATGAGAAATGAAATGTATATCTCGAAATTTCTGGGAATGTCTCCAAAAGTATTCTTCATTATGAACGACTTTTGCATAACTGGTAAACCATAAGAGATAGACAAAATTTTACTACACAAAAAATGTAGATCGCGATAAAATACACAACTTATATCATATACATTTTTTTTGTTGAGTGAACCGTTTTCGAGATATTGCTTGTTATTTCCTTAAATTTTCCAATACTTATTACTTTCTCTACTACGTATAGTAAGTAGGGGAAGTATTGCATTCCACCCAAAAATTCGATACCGAGATTTCGCCGGAAATACATGTTTTGAGACCTCCTGAATCCAAAAAAAGCATTTTTGGAAACATGTCCGTGTGTGTGTCTGTGTGTGTGTCTGTGTGTGTGTGTGTGTGTGTGTCTGTGTGTGTGTCTGTGTGTCTGTGAACAGCATAACTCAAAAACGAACAGTCGGATAAGCACCAAACTTGGTATTTAGGTTCAGTATCTTCCAGAGATGCGACACGAAGGTTTTCAAGAAAATTCCCCCACCCCAGATTACCCTTTCCATGGAAGATTTTTCGAAAATTTTAATTTTCTCAAAAATGGCTCTAACGATTTTGATGAAAATATCATATGTTTAAGATAATGTCATGAGAAATGAAATGTATATCTCGAATTTTCTGGGAATGTCTCCAAAAGTATTCTTCATTGTGAACGACTTTTGCATAACTGGTAAACCATAAGAGATAGACAAAATTTTACTACACAAAAAATGTAGATCACGTTAAAATACACAACTTATGTCATATACATTTCTTTTGTTGAGTGAACCGTTTTCGAGATATTGCTTGTTATTTCCTTAAATTTTCCAATACTTATTACTTTCTCTACTACGTATAGTAAGTAGGGGAAGTATTGCATTCCACCCAAAAATTCGATACCGAGATTTCACCGGAAATACATGTTTTGAGAATCACTGAATCCAAAAAAAGCATTTTTGGAAACATGTCCGTGTGTGTGTCTGTCTGTGTGTCTGTGTGTCTGTGTGTCTGTGTGTCTGTCTGTCTGTGTGTCTGTGAACAGCATAACTCAAAAACGAACAGTCGGATAAACACCAAACTTGGTATTTAGGTTCAGTATCTTCCAGAGATGCGACACGAAGGTTTTCAAGAAAATCCCCCCACCCCAGACTACCCTTTACATGGAACATTTTTCGAAAATTTTAATTTTCTCAAAAACGGCTCTAACGATTTTGATTAAAATATCATATGTTTAAGATATTGTCATGACAAATAAAATGTATATCTCGAATTTTCTGGGAATGTCTCCAAAAATATTCTTCATTGTGAACGACTTTTGCATAACTGGTAAACCATAAGAGATAGACAAAATTTTACTACACAAAAAATGTAGATCGCGTTAAAATACACAACTTATGTCATATACGTTTCTTTTGTTGAGTGAACCGTTTTCGAAATATTGCTTGTTATTTCCTTAAATTTTCCAATACTTATACTTTTTCTCAAATTCGTTATTCATTTTTTTTATGTCCTGAACATGCAAAGAGAGTGGAATTCGCCACATAGCAACCAGCGTTAAAATATTTGACTATCGCTTAAAAGCTACCATATTCCCCTTGCATCTACAAGAAAATTACCAATAAGATTGACATCTCGATATCTCGATTAACATGAAACATATGGAGAATTGGCGTTTGTAAAATTAGATTGTACAAGAGTAGAGAAAGTCATGTGAGTGTAACACATCAGATTTTTTTATGTCCTGGACATGCAAAGAGAATGGAATGCGCCACATAGCAACCAGCGTTAAAATATTTGACTATCGCTTAAAAGCTACCATATTTCCCTTGCATCTACAAGAAAATTACCAATAAGATTGACATCTCGATATCTCGATTAACATGAAGCATATGGAGAATAGGCGTTTTAAAATTAGATTGTACAAGAGTAGAGAAAGTCATGTGAGTGTTTCACATCAGATTTTACTTTTTCTCAAATTCGTTATTCATTTTTACTTTCTCTACTACGTATAGTAAGTAGGGGAAGTATTGCATTCCACCCAAAAATTCGATACCGAGATTTCACCGGAAATACATGTTTTGAGACCTCCTGAATCCAAAAAAAGCATTTTTGGAAACATGTCCGTGTGTGTGTCTGTGTGTGTGTGTGTCTGTGTGTGTGTCTGTGTGTGTGTGTGTCTGTGTGTCTGTGAACAGCATAACTCAAAAACGAACAGTCGGATAAACACCAAACTTGGTATTTAGGTTCAGTATCTTCCAGAGATGCGACACGAAGGTTTTCAAGAAAATTCCCCCACCCCAGACTACCCTTTACATGGAACATTTTTCGAAAATTTTAATTTTCTCAAAAATGGCTCTAACGATTTTGATGAAAATATCATATGTTTAAGATAATGTCATGAGAAATGAAATGTATATCTCGAAATTTCTGGTAATGTCTCCAAAAGTATTCTTCATTGTGAACGCCTTTAGCATAACTGGTAAACCATAAGAGATAGACAAAATTTTACTACACAAAAAATGTAGATCACGTTGAAATACACAATTTATGTCATATACATTTCTTTTGTTGAGTGAACCGTTTTCGAGATCTTGCTTGTTATTTCCTTAAATTTTCCAATACTTATACTTTTTCTCAAATTCGCTATTCATTTTTTTATGTCCTGGACATGCAAAGAGAATAGAATGCGCCACATAGCAACCAGCGTTAAAATATTTGACTATCGCTTAAAAGCTACCATATTCCCCTTGCATATACAAGAAAATTAGCAATAAGATTGACATCTCGATATCTCGATTAACATGAAGCATATGGAGAATAGGTGTTTGTAAAAATAGTGTGTACAAGAGTAGAGAAAGTCATGTGAGTGTAACACATCAGATTTTTTTATGTCCTGGACATGCAAAGAGAATGGAATGCGCCACATAGCAACCAGCGATAAAATATTTGACTTTCGCTTAAAAGCTACCATAATCCCCTTGCATCTACAAGAAAATTACAAATAAGATTAACATCTCGATATCTCGATTAATATGAAGCATATGGAGAATAGGCGTTTGTAAATATAGATTGTACAAGAGTAGAGAAAGTCATGTGAGTGTAACACATCAGATTTTTTGTGTAGTATGTTTTCATCTATCGCTTAACCAGTGATACAATATTACTTAAAATTCCTTCCGAATGAAGAGGACTTCACAGGCTATTCTCAAAAAATGCAAGATATACATTTTATTTGACATGTAATATATTTAATAAATATTATTTTAATCAGAATCCTTAGAGACATGTTTTAGATAATCAAAAATTTGAAAAATGTTTCATGTAAAGGGTAGTTGTGGTGGGAGATTTTCTTGAAAGTCTTTGTGCCGCATCTTGGAAGATAATGAACTTAAATATCTAGCAAGTTTGGTATTTATCCGACATTACGTTTTTGAGTTATGCTGTCCACAGTCGTTTTTCTAAAAATGTTTTTGAGGGGGATCATGGGAAGTCAAAACATGTATTTCCGGTGAAATCTCATATCGAATTTTTGGATGGAATACAATACTTTTACGTAGTAGAGAAAGTAAAAATGGCGAGATTTTGTGATCTGCGAGTTTAAAATATAAAAGAAGCGGCACGACATCTAACGTCATGTGATACGAAACAGGAAGCCACCTCAGTGATAATACTAAAAGTACAAGAAGTGACATCGTTCTTGATTGTAATTATCTTATCGAACGCCCCTCTTGCTTATAATGCTTCTTAAGTAATTTAACTGAGACCTTCTGTCTCGAAATAATCAGCTAAAGACAGCAAGCGTTCCTTAACCTCAATTAAATTACCGAAAAGCTATCAGCAGTCGTGGTAATACTGAAGATAGTCAAATGTTTAAAAAAACTCTGTGTTACACTCACATGACTTTCTCTACTCTTGTACAAACTATTTTTACAAACGCTTATTCTCCATATGCTTCTTGTAGGTGCAAGGGGAATATGGTAGGCTTTAAGCGATAGTCAAATATTTTAAGAGCTGGTTGCTATGTGGCGCATTCCATTCTCTTTGTATGTCCAGGACAAAAAAATGAATAACGAATTCCCATTTGAGAAAAAGTATTGGGAAATTTAAGGGAATAACAAGCAATATCTCGAAAATGGTTCACTCAACCAAAAAAAATGCATATGACATAAATTGTGTATTTTAACGCGATCTACATTTTTTGTGTAGTAAAATTTTGTCTATCTCTTATGGTTTACCAGTTATGCAAAAGTCGTTCACAATGAAGAATATTTTTGGAGACATTCCCAGAAAATTCAAGATATACATTGTATTTGTCATAAAAGTATCTTAAATATATGATATTTTAATCAAAATCGTTAGAGCCATTTCTGAGAAAATTAAAATTTTCGAAAAATGTTCCATTTAAAGGGTAATCTGGGGTGGAGGAATTTTCTTGAAAACCTTCTTGTCGTATCTCTGGAAGATACTGAACCTAAATACCAAATTTGGTGTTTATCCGACTGTTCGTTTCTGAGCTATGCTGTTTACAGACACACACACACACACACACACACACACACGGACATGTTTCCAACTTTTTTTTGTATTCAGGGGGCCTCAAAACAAATATTTCCGGTGAAATCTTGGTATCGAATTTTTGGTTGGAATAGAATCTTCCCCTGCTTCCTATACGTAGTAGGGAAAGTAAAAATGCTTCACACCACTTTGAAGTGCGAAGACCCCATTTGTAATGTCATGCAAAGTGTATGGAATTTCAAAGCTAAGCACATGGCGACCCGCTGTTTACTTTCTCTATCACATACTTATTGTAAGTAGAGGAGATATTGTATCTATTCCACCCAAAAATTCGGTTTCGATATTTCACCGGAAATACATGTTTTGAAGCCCTTGAACACAGAACAAAGCCTTATAGAAAAAGATCCGTGCGTGTCTGTGAGTAATAAACTTGTTATTTAAGTTCAGTGTCTTCCAAAGATGCGACGATTTTAAAGAAAATATCCCATCCAAAACTAGCTTTGAAGGGGTTTAATAGATGTAGCGGTTGTACCACTCTGGGTGTCAATTTAAAGCTGTTTTATACCACGCACGTAATGGATGCCAATTTGCAGGAGATTGCTTCTAGGAGTACAAACAGGTACGGTACAAACTTTCCGGTGGACTTCGCCCCTCGTTTACTTTCTCGGTGGCTTTCGCCCCACGTTTACGAACCAAATTTTTATTTTAATTTTTATTTATTTTTATACCTATATGTATGTATATGTATACCTCGGTTGCGTCATTAGTATTTTATAGAGTACGTATCTCTTAACAGGGCTGGTACGGCTAAAGAACAAGGCTTACACAAATTATAATTGTATTTAACTTTTTTTTATTAATCCTTCACATGATTAAATAACACCTCACTGATATATGCTAGTATGGAGCTGTGAGATTATTGTTAATTGCACTTTTTAACACGTAAACTTTATATTATTCTCACCGCAATGAATTTTTGTCTCACACTGAACCCGTACCATACCAAAACTGCTTGGTTACGCTTCCTTGTAGCGTCTCCCACTTGAATTTGTACATTTCTTCTATTTCAAGTCTCTGATTGGCTAATCCTACTCCAACCTTTATTTAACTTTTAGCTTTTTCTAGTTTTTGATTGGCATTTATAAACTGTTTTAAATATTACATTATTATTATTCCAAGAATTATTAGTAGCCTTATTAAACTTTCTAATTTATTGTTGCCTCAAGATTACCTCATAGTTAGCAGCTTTTGGCTTCTACTTTGTAATTCTGTTTGCTACGGAAGGCAGCTTGCTTCTATTCTCACAGCTCCTATATTGTTAAACTATGTAATATGTTCACATAGCATTATTATACATGTATATAATAAAATTAACATAATACAATGACTGTAATATACACTTTATATATTATACTATACACATATTGCTTTAAGGCGGGCTGTTATTATTTTACATTATATAATCAGACTGATATAATTTAAGTGTTAAAAATACTGTCTCACCTTTTGTATCTAAACAATTTTCGATATGTTTTATTTTCCCCCAAAACTAAGGATTTTGATTAAGCTACCTTATATTCAAAATTAACATGAAAAATAAAATGTATATCTTTAATTTACTGGGAATAGCCTATCAAGGAAAGAATTGTGTTAATTGCATAGGTAACGTTTTTACCATAGAGAAACGACAGTAACTTACCGCACGAAAAATATACACCTCTTTAAAGCTCACAATTTATTTAAAATAACTTTTCATGTCACATTAACCATTTCCGAGAGATTCGTTATCATTGGTTTGAATTTTTTAACAGTTTCTTATTTGTTTAAAGTGCTGTCGCTATTCGGTTGTTTCTCGCGATGTCAGCAGTGAATATCCTGCCTCTAGTAAAATGTCGTGGTTACGTGAAATAAAGCAGTTAAAGATAACGCACACTGGTGCAATCTGCCGGTGACGTTTGGTGGATGATATTAGCTTCTTTGTTAACTGAGAGGACATGAAAGTAGGCAGTACTGACTTCGAGCCCTGGACAGCAATTAGCCAGCAGTAAATGGGATGACAGCACCAGATGAGGTTTCCCGCTGTAACAAACCGCACACAGGGTGCCCCACAATAATGAATTAATTACACAACAATAGAAACACAAATTTGTAACTGCTCGGACCTGAGGACAGACATTCCGAGAGAACTGTAAAACACCAGTTATTTCCAACACTGCGTGCTTTCCTGCAGAAACGTTATACTGGATTATTTCAAATACTTCGCAAAATTCTTCGCAACTTTCACACGACTTCCTCTACCCAATGGCGTTTATTTTTGTATCTCTTCTATAAGCTATTCTTGCATAAAGCTTATTTTTTTACCTACCCTTAACTTACCCTTATGTTGTATGTACAAAAGGGATACGGAAAACTAAAGCGATAGTCAAATGTTCAGAAAGTGGATCACTGTAGGCTGGCTTTGAAATTCCATACTCTTTGTATGACATCACGAGAAACAAAAGAATGGTGTCTTAGCAATTAAAAGAAATGTATGGTAATTACTGGGAAATTTACTCCAATAACAACGGCACTGATCAGAAATTGTGCACCTAGTAAGTTTTTGTTGAATTAATTCAGAATGTAGAGGACGTTTCAGGCTTTTCACAGAAAATTCAAGATATAATGTATAGTATCTTAACACCTAGTCAGCTGTTTATGCGATTTATTTTTTGAAGAACATAAAACATATTTTTGCTGAAATCTAGATATCGAATTTTTGAGTGCAATAAAATACTTCTTTACGTGCTATAGATATATAGGTGCTTGAGAAGGAAATTTTAGTTGATATAAACGTTTCATTTCAGTAAGCTCTAAATTTTTCATCAAAAAGTTTTATAGTTTACAATTTCTAGAAGACTATACAAATACTACTTCTGTGGTCTGGTGGTTAGCACACCAGCCTATAAATCCAGCGGTGCCGGGTTCGATTCACGGCTGGCGGATGAGAATTTTTCTTTAGCCAGCATTATTCCCCTTCGTCCCTAGAGTCTGGAAGCATTAGTGATAATGTAAATGTGTCTGTGTGTGTGTGTGTGTGTGTGAAATTAATGTTTAAATGGTAAACCCAAAGATAACACTATAGTAAAACTAGTGAACACCGCTACCGCCGATCTGACCTTAGATATTAAAGGCGGCATATAAATGGATTCACACACAAGAAAAATCATAGCATTTTGTTTGTCATATAAATATCTTGAATATATCCTTAGAGCCATTTTTGAGAAAATAGACAACGAAAACGTTTCTATATTAAGAGGTAATTTGAGGTGGAGCGAATTTTCTTCAAAATCTTATGGCGGAATCTAGGAAGATGCTGAACTTAAATACCAAATTTGGTATTTATCCAACTTTTATTTTTGAGTTATGCTGTTCACACACGCAACTTCTTCTAACAGGTAACCTCCAAACATGTATTTTTGGAGAAGTCTTGATAATGAATTTTTTTGATGGAATACAATAGGGGGCATGTTGGCACAGTCCTTAGTCAACACAGAATGCAGACATGCTGTTTCTTCTCTCCAAATCCATGTCCCACGGAGATGATAATCCTTTGTGACAACTTATGGTGGAAGGAAGCCGTGAAGTTGTTTTTCCCGCGAGGTCAGTAAATGATGCGGGTCATGCGGATTTTTTTTCCCTGACTTCTAAGTTGTTCGAAAGTGTTTTTAAACGGGTTTACTCCTTGGTATTTTAAGTATTTTAATTCCTTATTCTTGATCGCTATATCGAGTTTCCATTAAAACAAGTAGACTAGGGGCAAACTGGCACAATGATAGCAACAGGCAGTTTGTGTGTTTACATTGTTTTTCTGACATTTGCGATTAATTTGTGTACAATGTTTCATTTTATTATTGCCATTTAAGTGTTTAATTAACTTAGAACGCTATATCTTGCTTTAAGGACCTATTGATACGTTCAAAACACGTACCCTGTGTTAGGTGCTTTTACTATGATGAATCTGTAATTATATTTCCGAAGTGTTCTTAATAACTGTTGTTGCTGTTCACCAATGTGAGGCAGTATTTTTAACACTTAAATAATTTCAGTCTAATTATATAAATGTAAATTCAATAACAGCCCGCCTTAAAGCAATACGTGTATGTAATAATTCGTAAAATGTATGTAACAGTCATTGTATATGTTTGTATTATTGTATCCATGTGTAATAATGTTATGTGAGTGTATTAAGTAATTTAATAATGTAGGAGCTGTGAGAATAATAAGTTAAAAGTTGCTAACAGTGAGGTAACAATGAGGTAACCTTAGGTCAATAATGAGTAAGAAAGTTTAACAGTACTACTTGTGATTCTTGGAGAAACAATAATATAATTTTAGTGGCAGTTTATAAAATAGCCAATCAACATCCAGAAAAAGCTTTAGTTAAATGAAGGTATTCTATTGGAGTAGGATTAGCCAATCAGAAACTGAAAAGGAGAAAATTTTACAAATTTAGAGTTCAGTTGCCTGCAGACAGTGATTGCACCGGATGCGTGATGCGTCCTCGAGAGATTTTTATACGTATTTTGAGTGAGACAAAAATAGTTTACGTGTTAAAAGTGCAAGTATTTAATAAAAACATTTCACAGCTCTCCCTCTATATCAGTGAAGTGTTATTTAAATCGTATCAAGTATTAAAAAAAGGAGTGAATTAAAATTATAATCTGTGTAAGCCTACATTCTTGTCGTACCACAACCCTGCTAAGTGAAACGTGTCTCTAACAATAATACTGACGCAGCCGAGGTAAACATAAATATATAATATTTAAAGAAACACTAAAATTACAAAGTTAATGCTTTTTTTTAAACTTTGGGCAAAAGGCCATCTGAAAGTACATTTGGGGCGAAGGCTACCGGAAAGCGGGTGCTATATGTTTGGTTGCAAACAAACTTCAAGTTCGGCTCCCCAACAGTTGAATTATAATACAACTCCTTCAATACAAACTTCTTCAAATTGACGCACAAAACGTGGTGCTAAAAATACGTAAAAATAATTGATCTGCATCATTTTCCCTCTGGCTTCCCAATATAAAGTCTGTAAGTTACCACTTTTAAGGCCTTTGTATTTGGCGAGATGCTGTTTGTTCAGGATGACATCTTCTTCACAGAGACTGCACTTGGGTGTAGGTAGGCATCGTATCCTGTAGAAGTGTTCTGCGAGGCAATCGTGGCCAGTTGCCCTCCTAAATAAGGTCACTGCAGTCTTCCTTGGCATTTTTTGTATATCAACTCTATCTTTAATAGTCTTATAATCTTTATCCTTTAATTTGTCTTCTTCATCAAGTCTCTGCTGTCTTTTGGAATGTTATTTCTTGTTATTTAATTGTTTATTTATTTCTATTTGTCCTACAAGTTTCATTTTGATCTTAATAACTTTATCATGATATTTGTTTTTAATAACTTATTTAAAACGTACATTTTCCACTTAAATAACATGTAGCCAACTTACCCCACGTCCTGTGCTAACCTGCCTCCTAGGTGGGGTAGATTGACTCGCTTCAATGGTTTGAAAAGTTGCAAAATTTAACTGTAAGTGGCCTTAAAATAGTGACACAATTATTAATAGATACTGTTAAGGAAGTTTATAGAACTATGCCATGTCAAGATTAGCTGAAACGTTGCTGTAATAAAAATAAAAAAACTTAAAATTTGTGCCAACTTGCCCCCTTTTCCCTACTTCCTACCATAGGGAGAAAGTAAAAAAAATTCTGATGTGTTACACTCACATGACTTTCTCTACTCTTGTACAAACTATTTCTACAAACTTTTATGCTCCATCTATTTCATATTAATCGAGATAAACATTTGCAGAAACGATCTTTTGACATGCAAAGAGAATTACATTTTACACATAGCGACCAGTTCTAAAAATATTTGACTATCGCTTAAGGCGTACTATGTTCCCCCTTTTTTTGTATTTGCAAGGGCAATATAGAAATACAGTAGCCTTTAAGCATAGATATATATCTTAATAGCTGGTTGCTAGGTGCAGCACCATTCACTTTGCCACAGATTAATACTCTTTGCATATCCAAGACAAAAAATGAATAACAAATTCCCATTTGAGAAAATAAGTATTGAAAACTTTGAGGGAATAACAAGCAATATCTCGAAAATGGTTCACTCAAAAAAAAATGTATATGACATAAATTGTGTATTTCAGCGCGATCTACATTTTTTGTGTAGTAACATTTTGTCTATCTCTTATGGTTTACCAGTTATGCAAAAGTCGTTCACAATGAAGAATACTTTTGGAGACATTCCCAGAAAATTCAAGATATACTTTTTATTTGTCATGAAAATATCTCAAACATATGATATTTTGATCAAATGTTCCAAGTAAAGGGTAATCTGGGGTGAGGGGATTTTCTTGAAAACCTTCGTGTCGGATCTCTGGAAGATACTGAACCTAAATACCAAGTTTGGTGTTTATCCGACTGTTCGTTTCTGAGTTATGCTGTTCACAGACACACACACAGAGAGAGAGAGAGAGAGAGAGAGAGAGAGAGACACACACATAGGACATATTTCCAAAAATACCTTTTTTGGATTCAGGAGATCTCAAAACATATATTTCCGGTGAAATCTCGGTATCGAATTTTGGGTGGAATGCAATACTTCCCCTACTTACTATACGTGGTAGAGAAAGTAAAAAGAATTGTTTGACTCAAACTGTACTTTTTAATGAACTCTAAGTTTTGAAGTTTCTGTCTCTCTTACACACACACACACACACACACACACACACACACACGCACACACACACATATTCTGGGTAGGGAAAAAGGAATTTCATTTTTAGACATGCCTTAAGTCACCTCATGAACCAGAAGTTATTGCAGAGCTGTTCTCGCCGACAGGAGACGAACCCACGCGTCCTCAATACCGAGATAAGCGGCTTACACAGCGGGGGATGACCCGTTCATTATCTGGTTGGGACAAATTAGGGGTGAAACTTCCGCTAAAAAAAACTGCATCAAAAGGATGATCCGGGCTTTGCCCTCACAAAGGAACAATATGTCGCAAAGGAGCTCCTCCCCCCTCCACCTCATGTGACACTTTTATTTATTTGTTTATTTATTACAGCTGGCGTGCCCAGCATCTCTATTATTTATTTTATTGTGTCAAATTGCACGACCTACCAACTTAACTCGCATATAAAAACTTCAGTGGTCGGTGAATATGCAACTTTTTTTTTTAAATAACGGTTTCTAAACGGTGGTCCGCGGACCCCTAAATTCCAAGAGCAAATTATTTACCATACATCAAATGTGATATACCAATATAAAATTACATGATATAATTTCTTCTGCGTTCTAGTTGTTTAGCGTGTTAGCTTCTAAATCCAAAGGTGTTTGGTACGATTCCTGGCAGAAAAGAGAACTTTTACTTTCTGTACTACGTAACATAGTTACAATAATTACCGGAAGGGATTTTTGGGGGCCTTGAAGTTTAACGTCCTTTAGCCTGGTAGGTCATATCGCATGATGAAGAATGAATGAAATGCGTGAAATGGTGCTCAAATGAGCCCGGGCTCCATAAAGCTTAAAGTCGCCCCACATTCGTTTTCTCAGGACGATAAGAAAAAAGCTCGGAAAAAAGACTTATCCGTTTACTAACCCTAATCGAGTTTCAACTCGGGACCTCTCGAATGTAAGGCAGACACAGCAAGTACGAGAAGTGCCGTTTTAATATTTTGCCACTGCAGTCGCGATTTTGAACATGCGTGATCACTTTCTCTATTTATCGGGAAGCCAGACGCAGCTGTGAGCGATCTCACTTTGTGTTTTCCTGTTGCTAGAGCGTTTGCAAATGTTCAAAACAATCGGACGACCCCCGAATGTGAGGTCAGATCAGTGATTCGTTTTCTGAATGCGAGAAATTTACGCCAACAAACATTCACCGTCAATTGTGTGAGCTTTATGAGAAAACAATAATGCCCGGCAACACACAGCCAAGCAAACTTGAGATGTGATCGTATCATTTGGTTAGCAAAAATTCGACCACCCTCTCTACAGTCCGGATTTGGCACCAAGCGATTTTCATCTGTTTCCTCATCTGAAGAAATCCCTTGGTAGAAAACATTTCAACGACGATGATGAAGTGAAACAAGAAGTGCTGACTTGGCTTTCATCACAGGCGGCATCATTCTTTGACGAACGCATACAAAACTGGTTTCCCATTACAAGTGTCTGAATAACGGCAGTGACTAGTGGAGAAGTAGAGTAGGTAATAGATGATAATAAATTATTTGGAAAGTACTGTTATGTTCTTTTTTTAAAAAAATCTGATGTGTTACACTCACATGACTTTCTCTATTCTTGTACAAACTATTTTTACAAACGCTTATTCTCCATATGCTTCATGTTAATCGAGATGTTAATCTTATTGCTAATTTTCTTGTAGATGCAAGGGGAATATGGTAGTCTTTAAGCGATAGTCAAATATATTAAGAGGTGGTTGCTATGTGGAGCATTCCATTCTCTTTGCTTTACCAGGACAAAAAAATGAATAACGAATTTGAGAAAAAGTATAAGTATTGGAAAATTTAAGGGAATAACAAGCAATATCTGGGAAATGGTTCACTCAACAACAAAAAATGTATATGACATAAATTGTGTATTTTAACGCGATCTACATTTTGTGTGTAGTAAAATTTTGTTTATCTCTTATGATTTACCAGTTATGCAAAAGTCGTTCACAATGAAGAATACTTTTGGAGACATTCCCAGAAAATTCAAGATATACATTTCATTTGTCATGAAAATATCTTAAACATACAATATTTTAATCAAAATCGTTAGATCCATTTTTGAGAAAATTAAAATTTTTGAAAAATGTTCCATGTAAAGGCTAATCTGGGGTGGGGGGATTTTCTTGAAAACCGTCGTGTCGCATCTCTGGAAGATACTGAACCTAAATACCAAGTTTGGTGTTTATCCGACTGTTCGTTTCTGAGTTATGCTGTTCACAGACACACACACGGACATGTTTCCAAAAATGCCTTTTTTGGATTCAGGAGGTCTCAAAACATGTATTTCCGATGAAATCTCGGTATCGAATTTTTGGGTGGAATACAATACTTCCCCTACCTACTATACGTAGTAGAGAAAGTAAAAATGGAGAGCCGGTTGAATACCAGACTTGATATTTAAGTTAAATATCTTCCAAGGACGTGACATGAAGTTTTTCGAGAAACTCCATTCATCCCAAACTACCCTTAAATGGAAACATGTTCGTTATTTTTTATTTATTCAACAATTTTTATTAAAATATCATAGTATATCTGCGATATTTGTATGACATATACTGTACGAAAGTATCCTGGTTTTCCTAGGAAGTAGTCTCTAAGTGCTCTTCATTATCAATGACTGTTCTATAACTGGTAAACCGTAACAAATAACAAAATCTTACTACACAAAAATGTACAGGGTAGACCATTTAAGTTGTGAGGAGTATTTTTAACACTAAAATGATTTCAGTCAGAATTATATAATATATATAATTCAATAAGGAATATGTGTATGTAACAATATATAAAAAGTGTATATTACAGTCATTGTATATGTTTATATTGTTGTATCCATGTGTAATAATGTTATGTGAATATATTACGTAATTTAATAATGTAGGAGCTGTGAGAATAATAAGTTAAACATTACTAACAATGAGGTAACAATGAGATAACCTTGAGACAATAATGAGTTTGAGAGTTTAATAATGTTACTTGTGATTCTTGGAAGCAATAATGCAATTTTAGTGACAGTTTATAAAAATAGTCAATCAACAACCAGAAAAAGCTTTAGTTAAATCAAGGTATTCTATTGGAGTAGGATTAGCCAATCAGAAACTGAAAAGAAGAAACATTTACAAATTCAGAAGCCAGTGGCCTGTAAACAGTGTTTCTAACCGGACGCGTGATACGTCCTCGAGAAGTATTATACGTGTTTTGTGTGAGAAAAAAATAGTTTACGTGTTAAAAAGTGCAAGTATTTAATAAAAACATCTCACAGCTCTCTCTATATATATATCAGTGAAGTGTTAATTAAATCGTGTCAAGCATTAATAAAAGAAGCGAAGTAAAATTATAATCTGTGTAAGTCTACATTCTTAGTCGCACCACAACCCGGCTCAGAGAAACGCGTCTCTAACAATAATACTGACGCAGCCGAGGCAAACATAAATATTAAATATTTAAAGAAACAGTCAAATTTCAAAGTTAATATTTTTTAAATTTTTTTTTACGAAGGCTACCGGGTACCATACGTGCGGTTGCAACTACTTCAAGTGTTCGGCTCCCCAACAGTTGAACTATAATACAACTCCTTTAATACAACCTTCTTCAAATTGACACCCAAAGCGTGGTACTAATAAATAACGTAACAAACCATCTTCTCGGTTGAGACTGTACAATATCTCCGAAAGTAAGCGTTGTGGAAAGAAATTTCTTGAATAAAAGTTGCTTGATATTATGGGAGAAAGTAAATGCCATTAGTCGTCTTTTGTTTGGAGGAAGTTATGATAGTCATTTTAGGGTCAATTTAATTGTTACAGTCTGTTCAACGTATAGTAATGGCATTTACTTTACCCCATAACATCAAGCAACTTTTATTAAAGGCATTTCTTTCTACAGCGCTTAGTTCGGAGATATTGTAGAGTCTCAACTTAAATGGTCCATCCTGTACATCTCGTTAAAGTACACAATTTATATCAAATAAAAATGTTTATGGGTATAACCATTTCCGAGATATTCTTTCTTATTGGTTTGAATATTCAGTTACTTATAGTTTTTCTCAACTGGGGAGTTGCTATTCTGTTTTTTCTTGTAGCCATGCAACGAGCATAGAATTTCAAAGCCCTCTCATAGCGAAACACTGTTTAAAAATCTGACTATCGCTTTACCTACTGTATTGTACAACCAAATGTGTAAATGTTTAATAAAAGTTTATCTAGATTACCAAGAAGTACACAGAAGAACAAGCTGCTGTAAGAATTGTTTGTAGAAGAGTGAGTAGAGAAAGTAAAGCGAATACAACACATCAATTGGAACAAACAAACAAAATGTAATTCTTTGTGTAGTCTTATTAAATTGGAATTTCCTCTTTAATTCGATTAGTATGTTATACTTGTAGGTTCAATACTTTTATATTAAATGCATTTTTAAAAATGGTACTCTGAATTCTGAACACAGGAAAAATCATATACACACTCTTTGCAGTAGAGAAGTAGATTTTAACTCATATCTAGGGGAAAGTTTGTTTTACAATTTGGTACCACTTCTAAATATGACAGCGTTCATACCAAGATGAGTAGGGCGGAGAAGGGGATCACTGTGCGTAAAATCTGAACTCATGACGTCACACTCGCTACATGAACCTGGATGTTGACGCCTTCTCAACTGCCTTCCACACTTTCACCACCAGTTGCCTGCAGAGACACAACAATCAATGGTCTGGGCGAAGTCATCACCAGTCTGCCACAGAACTCACCACCACTAGCTCCGACAGATTCTCTGGAGGAGTTTAGGCGCACGCTGACAGGTCTGACTGACTTGATACGAGCCCTGTTCACGACGACGGCCGCTGGACTTGGTGCTAGCCGACCTGGAGAGTGAGCAGGAAAGGCTTCGGAACTACATGCTTGCACAAGGACCTCCTTGGACACATGGCACTAGATACCACCGGCAAACCTGAGCGCACCTCTCGAGAGGCGCTCAAGCAATCTCTCTGAAGTACAATAAAGAGAAACAGAAAATCTTTACCCATTCCCGATACACTCCCCGAGGTAGCAGCCAGGGCTCTATAACGGTCATGGCTGTCACCCGGACATTTCCTTCACCCATTGAAGCTAGCAGGTACCTTTTCCGCACTAACGGGGGTGCTACAGCGGAACCCCAATACCTATCCTTATTTCTCCTGTCAATTCCTTTCCTTAACTTCACTTTCATATTCCCGTCACTACCAAAAAAAAAAAAAAAAAAATAATAATAATAAATAAATACAAAGAGCGCTTGCGTTGCAATCCCAATGCAAAGCTGGTGTCTAGGCGCGTTGTTTCATACGTGTTTCATAGCATCCATCTTAAGCCTGCTTCACAATAGCCCGGTAACGAGAAATTTAATGGCGTACATTGAAGTTGTTTATTGTTAGTTTCTACCGGTGTTTGCGGTTCTCTGTAGTTTTTGCTATTGTTTAGAGGCAATAGGCAGCTTTAAGTGCATATAAACTACAGATAACCCCTTCACTAGAAGAACCAATGCTCATTGGAACTGCAGTGTCAGGATCTGTTGTTAGGACGCACATATGTTAGAATTTCTTCCAGTTTCATGTTTTCAGCTTGCGACTAGGTGGCGGCTGTTTCGTGTCACAGCCTCCTAGAATAATATCTGCAGTGAAGAGCTTGATATGCACAACATGGATTTAATATGAGAAGGTTAAAACTGGGCCAAGTCTTCTTTTCCGTTCCCGGGGCCTGGGAAGGCTTTCCGTGAGCGCCTCCCATTAGAAGACATGTATCTACTTCAACTTTGTCGCTCTCGTTCTGGTTACCGGCTTCGGTTCTTGTGCACCAGTCTTTGTTGCTTTCGTTGCAATTGGGGGGGGGGAATATGTTATAGCAATAATGATATTAAATATACAGCATGGAAGGTGACCTATGATCATCCTTGAAAAGGATACTAAAGGTACTATCATGGGGGGACCGGGACAGAACTCCGCACGCAAGCCAATCGCCCCATTCTGCTTCCAACGTGACCCCTGGGAGGAAAGTATAAGGAGAGAGACCGCAAAGGTGACCAGATCCGGATGGCGACGGGCGCAAGCATGGACTGTGTCCCTAACGTTTCCAGATAAAACGCATCCGGCGCCGCACGATCTCCGCCAAAAAAACCACCAACCTCCACAGCTTAAGCCACCGCTCAACCGCAACTCGCCGAACACAGTCGCCTAGTCATACAACCCTGAAACAGATCACAAGGAAGATGATGAGTACAGCAAATGAGAGGAAGGAGAGTCGTGGTTCAAGATGAACCACCCCAGCATTCACTTGGCGACCCGGGGAAACCACGAAAAACCCATATGCCAGAGTGAGCGGTCGCCGGGAATCGATCCCGAGACCTCTCGAATGCGGGCCACAGACGTTTGAACAAGCTCACGCTTTGTAATGAACAGAACAAAAATCTTAGTGCAGTTTTGCTGTAGTTTTTGAGAAAAAACAAAAAATTACTTAATATTAACTCTATTTTAAATGAAGATTTTGCGAAACTTAAATACTTTCTCAAATATTTTCTAGAGGAAATTGAAAGATAAATATTTTCTGCATATTTAAGTACATTTTAAATTAAAACAATTCGCACTCTTACTTTATTATAAGCTTTCGAAATTTGTCTCAGTTGAATCTACATCGTTAGCCACGAGACTATTCAACCTGACAACTCTGTACGATGGAAAGAAACGCACTTCAGCTGTTTATTGCGCTTATTGCTTGTTTTCGAAACAGCGGATTATCATTTACAAATGGCTCGTTTTACTAGTGCCGAGTATCTTGAAACACATTGTAATACGGTGGCAGCGGTAAGAATTTATCAAGAAAGGTTTCCAAATTGACGAACACCACATCATGGAACATTCGTTTTCATCTGTCAAAGATCCATAGATACAGAAAGTGTATCTCCTCGTGTTGAAGGAGTTGTCAAAAAATTTTGTACAAGAAGAAGAATTCTCATTCGTTGGAAGAAGATCCTGGAAGCAGCAGCCGTAGTATAGCTCACACTATTGGTGTATCCCATTGGACTGTTTTGAGAACATTAAAACAAGAATTGCTTTGCTCTTATACTCGGCGCATCCAGTATCTCTCTGAAGCAGACTATGCAGGGTAGCACTTTCCGAATGGTTTCTTCAAGAAGGTGGGAGGTTCCTTTACAATTCTTGTACGGGATGAAGCAATGTTTACCAGAAATGGAGTAAGTAATTACCATAATGCACACACTAGGCTTACAACAATCCACACACAATAAGATAACACAGCTTTCAGCACAAATTTCCTGAAAATGCTTGGACAGGAATCATAGTAAACACATTAATTGGTCCGTGGATTTTTCCTCGGGTTTTGACAGGAGCCAGAACTTACCAGTTCTGTTTGAGGATGTTCCGCTGACAGTAAGAAATAGTATCTGGCTATTACATGACGGCGCACCTCCACACATAAGTACACTGGTGTGCAAAATCTAAGGACGAAGGTAATCTTCGCATGCTGTGACACATAGCTCGATGAAACTTGAATCATACATAGAGGTAACTGCAACTAAACGAAATATGCAATGAGAGGAACAGAAATGCCACTTTTATTCCTAGACCATAAGCTACACTAAAGTCAATACGACATATGATGGCTCTCTAGATTTACAGAAACAGATACATGGTGCTTAAAAGGGTGTATGATCATCACGGACCACAATGCATGCTCTGCATCGTGCTCCCATGCTGGCCACAAGGTTGGTAAGCAGTTCTTGTGGTAAGGCGTTCCATTCCTCCGCCAGCGCTGTTGACAACTGTTGGATGGTCGTTGGTGCATGTGGATGTGCTGCAATGCGTCTCCCCAAAGCATCCCACACGTCTTCGATTGGATTTAAATCGGGGTAAGGGCAGGCCAGTCCATTCGCCGAATATCCTCTCGTTCCAAGAGATCCTCCACCTGCGCTGTTCGATGCAGTCGCGTATTGTCATCCATAAAAATGAAGCCAGGGCCGACTGCACCCCACAAAAGACACACATGTGGAAGGAGTACAGTATCACAATAACGTTGACCAGTGAGTGTACGTGTTCAAAGAGGTCGGTGCGCCTATGCATTATTATGCTTCCCCAAACCATAACACACGGACTACCGAAACGATCGTGTTCAAGGATGTTCCTGGGTTCATTACGTGTTCCCACCTCTCGCCAGATGAGGGTCGTCGAGAATCATTACTTAGACTGAATCTGCTCTCATCCAAGAAGAGCACGCGACCCCATTCCTCGTTGATCCAATTTTGATGTCCTTGGGTCCATCGCAAACGGTGCCGCCGATGTGCGGATGTCAATGGAACACAACGTACTGGCCGTCGAGCAAAAAGACCATCTCTGTGTAGTCGCCGTGCCACCGTGTATCGTGCGATTGCGTGCCTAGCTGTCCTGTTAAATGTGGTTGCAATTGCCCCCGCTGTTTGGCGTGGATCCCTTCTTGCTTGTTGCACAATGCTACATTGTCATCTGTTGAGCGTGGTCGACCACCACCTCTCCTTGGGACAGCAGTGCCTGTGGTTTGGAAGGTTCCCCATGCACGCGAAACAATGCTGTGAGCATTTCCAAACTCCTGAGCAACACTAGTCACACTTCGCCCTTCTTCCAGTTTCCCGATGATTCTTCCCCGTGTGAAGTCATCCAAATGGTGTCTATGGGCCATGTTTGCAATGAAGAACACCACTACAGTGCACCGTAACAACTCGCTAATTGCCACACACGCCTTTCCTGTTTCGTCAACTGCCCTGTGTTGCGGGACCAGACCCATTTGGCACTATAGGCTCGCTACTCACCCAATGTAATGTCCAGCTTTCTATGTACGTGTGAGAGACCTCTGGCAACATGTTCCCGCACCTTCATCTACTTCCACAAAGTAGTTCATTTGTTATGTTACTTTAACCATGCCGTCCTTAGGTTTTGCACGCCAGTGTAAGTGGCCATCTATCAACAACTACGTAAAACGTTAGACCGCTCGGAATGGACCAATAAGATGGCCACCAGGATCGTCAGATCTAAATCCAATCGATTATTTTCTTTGTCGTGTTATGAAAACTTGCCTATATATCACAGACGCACCTGATGTGGTAACGTTCCAAGAAAGAATACTTCGAGTAACGGAAGGAATAAAAAAAACAACCCAGACGAACTTCGTAGAGTGCAGCAGAATTGGAGAAAACGCTGTGAAGCACGTGTATTGGCGAGGGGTGCACATTTTGAACAATTTTTCTATACGTTAAAAAGAAGTTCTCATTGATTTTCTGTTCTTATCTTGCCTTATTGTTCACGGAGTTTTATAAATCACAAAGAAAGGAAGGTAGCGTTTAGCCCCGAGGTCGCGGGTTCAAATCTGGCGGAGAGCGATGGATTTTTTTCGGGCATAAAACTCCTTAGCATGGCTTCCTTCGGAAGGTAAGTAAAGCCAGTGGTCCCGTGTCGTACGGCACGTGAAAGAACCTCAAGCCTGATAAAGAGGCCTCTGAGCAAAATTACCGGTCTTTCACGTTCTATATAGAATGGAACGCTAAGAATCATGGTAGTTAAGCAGTGTCCATAAATAAAACTAACTTTAATTTACAAAGAGAGGAAGCATAACCTTGTAACTTGGGTTTCTCAAGCTTTTATTTACCTTTATAGATAAGTGATATTATTAATATTTTGCGTAATATTATAAATGTTTCCTCAGTTCCATATTCTGTATGATATTTAGGTTATGTTACAATCACGTGTAGTTTTCTGTTTATTTGTATACCAGAAGTGTTTATTTGTTCATTGCCATAGCAGCAGAAGCTGAAGATTTAAAAGTTAACCTGTTGAATGTAAAGTGAACCCGTTGAATTTGCCTTGTTGCAATATTGCGCAAAATAAAATAACAATTATTCAAGAAAGGAAAACTTTATGGGAAAAATTATTAAGGAAAAACACCCAAAACAACGTGCTCTTTCATAGTTTAAAAGGATGATAACAGATCACTTCCTCCCTGTATAATACAATGCGTTCGTAGATCGGCCGAACCGTTCCGCAGCGGCTTTGCACTGGGTGAGGATTGGCGCGCCTTCCGCCAGAGTTACATATAAACGACCGGCAAGTCATGGGTACGGAACACAAACTACTGTACTAACTTACAGTAGGCTTACCTGCATCACAAAAGATGTTGAAATTGATGACCTTCCCTATATCTCAGTAAACAATTGTGGTTTACTCGCAAAAGTAAATTAGCTGTTTGATTGTCTGTATTTCTCTAGTGATGTTCTTAAATTTTTGTAACGTGTGCGGATTTGATGCGTACGCTTTATTCTTTAACGTTCCCCATAAATAAAAATAGCATGGAGATAGGTCGGGGGAATCAGGTGGTCGACTAATTATTCTGTCACCATACACACTTCACAATTCATGCATAGAATTCGCAGCAGGGAGCGCTGTAGCCACACAATCTATCATTTCTTGTTAGTTGCGGAAAAAAATTATTTAAAATTAATTTTACATAAACATGTGAATCTGTTGTGTGGAGAAATATGGGACCGATAATTCTACGCGCACTCACTGCGTACCGAACCCCAACTTTTGCAGCGTGGTAAGGAACTTCATGAATAACATGGAGATTTTCGGTAGCCCAGTATCTATTGTTCTGAGTAGAAACGTGACCTTGAAGATAAAACCACGCTTCATCAGTGAAGAGCGTTAAAAGTAGGTATCATACACGTCGCCATTATGAACGGATTGCAATAATTAACCTTACTTACAGGATCTTGTGGTTGTAAAGCTGAACTACAGTTACCTTGTACGGCTATGTTTCAGAAGTTTCGCTGTCACAAAATCTGACGTCTTGGAAATGTTAACCTCTTGTGTTGTGAACGTCTCAGTGATTTTTGGGGTGAGTGCTCTAACCGGGCCCCTACTTCATCAAGCTTCTCTTCTGTCAGCACACGACGTTGTTGAACACGTTTCTTGTTCAAAAACATCCTGTACGCCTGACTTTTTGACATGAATAGTTGATCTGCTAGGAATTCGAACACCTGCAAACCGATGTTGAAATTCTCTACAACATCTTCTTGCAGAAGAGTATTTCACATACGCATCGTACAGAAAAATATGATGTTCTAAAGTGTACTCAACCATTATTAATGGACAATTTATCACTAAGAGACATCACAATTTTACTCTAAACAGGCATGCAGACGACGTTCCCTTACGACAGATCCGACTCGACGGACGCGTCAGCAGCAGCTACAGCGCTACTTTCCGGCGGCAGGCGCGCCACTCCTCACCCAATCCAATGCCTCCGCGGAACGGTCCGGCCGATCCACGAACGCAGGTATATTGTGCCTTCTGAAAGCTTTCCTCTTTTTCTTTTTGCACCACCCGAATAAAATTATGTCCCTCTTCAAAATTGTTTTTCAGTGCAGTTGTTGCACTAATTGTTTCCTATTTTTTCCAGAAAATATTAATTGGTAACAGTGGAACGTGGATAGCACTTTCAGAGAAGAATGAAATAAGTTTGGTTTTTATTGTGAATAATAATGCTTTTCTTTATTGTAAACTAGCTGGCTTACCCAGCTTTGCACGACTACCTTTATAAACTCGAATGGCGAATTAATTAATTAGTTTAATTCATCTCTACCCGTTCTTTGTGAAATTTTTGTACACTGATCTAGATGATTATTGTAATTTCGTACATCCTGGTTATTCCTAATAACGGATGAAAAATCCCCTGATATTCACATAAAAGGATGTGAAATTTCGGCGAAACGGGCGACTTTAACTTCCTCCCGACAGTCTTCCAAGTTTTGGAAATTCTGCATAGGCTATAAGTACCCTTTGGTGGTGGAACAATCATCTGTGGGAAGATCGAGTAATTTTTTAGATAATTATAGCACGTAAAACGTCAAACCCTCCTACCTCCTCTTTGGTCCCATAATTACGAGGGGCGTCCAATAAGTAAGTTTCCCTATTTTATAAAAAAACATTACACACAATTGATCATGTTTAATTAATTTTATTTATATTGTACAATCCTTCTGTTACTTTTCTACATAGTCAACATGTTTTTCCAAGCCACTGTTGCACCAGGTCGCAACCAGCTGTTCACTGATTTGACTTCATCAACGGTGTTAAAAGTGCTTACCTTTGAGTTGGAGGAACGTGTGAAAATCACTTGGGACAAGCTCCGGTGAATACAGAGGATACGAGAAAACTTGCAAGTTGAATCTTGGCCCAGAAGATTCAACTGGGAAGTTTTCTCGCATCCTCCGTATTCACCAGATCTTTTCGCAAGTGATTTCCACATGTTCCCCTGACTCAAAGGACATCATGGAGGTAAGCACTTAAACAGAAGTGAACCAGAAGTCGGGTCCTGTGCTCGTAACCAGCTGTTCACTTCAATAAAATTAATTCAACATGATCAATTGTATATAATGTTTTTTTATAAAATAGGGAAACTTAGTTATTGGACCCCCTCGTATTTAATAACATAAAAGCTGCAAACTTTCACATCATGTAACACCATACAACGAAATAGATGTGAACTGGTGAATATGAAGATTGCGCACTCCCAGCCCAGCTCCCTCTTCTCAGTTGTAAACATGAAGTATCGGTTCACCGATTCCTAATGTCAGCTGGACACAGTTTTCTTACTTTACACAATTATTTACCATGACAATGAACTTGATTGCAACATAAGTACAAAGCAAAACTTTGATACTTGATGGTTATTAAGGGTTATTTACTACATGCACATCTGCAGTATTTGATAAATGGCAATTAAATATTCGTATCGTTATAAATAGGCTCCATTGTATCGTTTTAAGGTGCCTTCTGAATGCTGTACTATCACATCATGGTCATCTATGTTATACCGAGCGGTGAGCCTGTGGCCCGCATTCGGGAGGTCCTGGGTTCGATCCCCGGCGACCGCCCACTCCAACCCATGGGTATTTTCGGGAATCTCCTGTCCCTCTATTTAATTCCATTAATCATTTCATTCAACCTCCACCTCGTTTGGTCTATTTCAGGGTTGGGGTGTCGGTGATGCCTTTCGGTGCAGCGTGGCATGGATGCTATCTGTGAACTTTCTCCGTCCCTCGGCCTTGGGCTGGTTGTCGGTGTATAACACAATCGTCCCCACAGAGGGAGCTTGACCCTTTGTGGGGCAGGATCTCAGATCTGCCTGTTCGACAGCCGAGGCGTCCATATCTGAAAACTGTATTACTGAATGAACTGAACAGAAAGAATGACCCTGTCATTGCTGTGCCGTCACTCCTGGTTCCGGCCGACCGGTGTCTCCTCTCACCTCATACCTCCCTCGCGGGGGCGCCCCCTCGTCGAGAAAAAGTACAATATCCGCATTTCCTGGATCGGTACCGTTCCATGTACCTGTAACATTGCTTGGAATAAAATATAACCGGCTTTTGTTTTTATACTCTGTGGAGTACAGCAACCATTTTCTACTCTATGGCAATCTCAACGAAGGTTTTGTAAATCAACTTTAGTCGTTTAGTTAATTATGAATTGAAATTAGGTGTTTTGTAGTCCATGTTCGCCAGAAGGAAGAGGGCTTTTCAATAGTGAAAGAATTATCAAAACAGTTGAATGGTTTTTGAGATTGCCCCACATACATATACACACACAACACACACGCACACACAAATGTTCTCTCTTTAAATATTAAAAGAGAGAGGGCTGCCAACGGGAGGGGGGTTTATGGCGCAAGTTGCGCCGTTAGGAACATTTGGGAGGGAAATTCTACATTTTGGGGAATACAAAAATATTGAAGAAAATTAACGTATTATGAATGTATTTATTGCAATTTTAATTGGGTGAGTGAAGTGGTAACCCATTTGTATCTAAGTGTGCTGTACCTCCGCAACAAGTAATGTTAAGTATAATTCATACTGTACGGTATAATGTGGCATATCAAATACTAATTTTTGGAAATGTATAAAAAGAACTATAACATCATAGGTAGCTATGTAGTTGTTCAGAACGTATATTGCTACTACACTTACTATAATGGTCTATTTAGATAGATACACAATAGGATACATTCATACACCACCTGACAAATACTTGTTTTATAACTTTTGCTATAAATATAACGATTTTTTTAATGTTCTTATCTTTAAATTATTTGTTTAAGATTTTATTTTGTACTGGTATCACAATAACTACTGAATAGCATCTATAAGACCGCCTTTGTGAAAACCTCTCCAACATAAAAAAGAAACTAAATAGGAGGTTGCGCCATAGGTTTAGGGGGGATGGGCACCCCTGAGCACAGTGATAGATAGGTTCTGTGAGTTTATGGAACAAGTCAGACACTAGAAACCGAGCGAGGTGGCTCGCAGTAAGGTGTGAGGTCCCGAGGGAATGGGCACCCCTGATCACATATATACACTGCCGTTTGTGAAAATTGCAACACCAAGAAGGAAGCGCATGAATTCAATGAATTTAATACCACAGGTTAGGTACATGACAAGTAATAAATGATAAACATTTCAAATCTATACATGACCTTTGAGCCCTAATATTCAGTATTTGGTGCGGCCTCCATGCGCTGCAATTAGAGCTGCTATACGCCGTGGCATTGAATCAAAAAGGTTCTGAATAAGTTCCTGAGGGATTGCCCTCCACGCAGTTTGTATTCGAGCCCACAAATCCGTGACTGGGGGACCGTGACGCACCACGTGCCGACCAACCATATCCCACACATGTTCGATGGGCGACATGTCAGGCCAGGGAAGCAATGGTACCCGTCGCTCTTCGAAGAAGGCTTGTACATTCCTCGTTATTTGTGGCCGGGCATTGTCCTGTTGAAAAAGGGCCTGTGGAGATGCCTGAAGCAGAGGGAGTACCTCAGGCTCTACAACCACCGTTAGATACCGGTTGCTGTTCAAATTGCCCTCAATTCGTAGGAGGCGAGATCGGCTGTTGTAACCAATGGCGCCCCAAACCATCACACCTGGCCTTTGTCCGCTATGCCGATCAACAATGCTGCCCTCCAGGTTGCGCCCACCACAGTACCGCCGGACACGTATGCGGTCATCACTGTAGGACATGTTGAAGCGGGACTAAATTTGCCACTCAACACCCCAGTGACGATGTTCTCGTGCCCATTGCAGTCGGAGGAGCTTGTGGTTTCTGGACAATGGAAGCCGACATAATGGCATGCATGCAACCAGTTCAACCTGCAGCAGACAGCGACGAACCGTTGATGCAGACAAGTTCACACTTGTTGCAGTGCTCCAGCCAGCTCTGTGGATGAAGCTGTACGGTCCGTTATGGCCATGCGGACAAGATGACGGTCATCCCGTGCTGTGGTCCAGTACCTGCTCTTCGCTGCGTACGACCTTCATCTATCCACTGCTTCCACACACGCATCACTGTCGTAGCAGCGTGCCCTGCACGAGCCGAAATGTTACGGTATGACAAATCCGCTTCCTGGAGACCAATCATTCTGTCCCGTTCGAACTCACTCACGTGCCGATATGGCTCCCTTTGACGTCGACGAGGCATACTGGCACTCACTTTATTCTTTCCACCTTGTTTGACAGCTCTGCACTGACTACACTGGGCGCAACACTGACCTTGTCGGACCGACACGAGAGGGCTCTGCTCGGCCTACGTGTACCTCATCTCACAGCAAGCCTAATCACTTATTGCTTGTACACTCTTCTACACTTCCACCAAGTTTAGAGCTATTCGGGAAATTCTTTCTTGGAGTTGCAATTTTCACAAACGGCAGTGCAGATAGTGTTCTGTGGGTTCATGGAACAAGTCAGACATATGTTACGTAACTACAAACCGAGCGAGGTGGCTCGCGGTAAGGTGTGAGGTCTCGGGGGAATGGGAACCCCTGAGCACACATATAGATTGTGTTCTATGGGTTCATAGAACAAGTCAGACATATGTTACGTAACTACAAACGAGCGAGGTGGCCTCCCGGTAAGGTGTGAGGGTTGCATTTGGGAGGTCCGGGTTTCGATTGCCGTCGACCGCCCACTCCGACCTTGGTTTCCCGTGGTTTTCCCTAGAGGCAGGCAAATGATGTGTGGTTTCTCATCTAACATAATTTCAGTTTCACCATTTGCCTTTCATTCCGTTTCCTGCTCATGTTTCAGGTCTGCTTCTAGGTTTTGTAGTGTGTGGCGGCGACGAACAGTAGGCGTGGATGTATGCTCAAAGGAAAAAGTATTTACTCCTTGTGGACATCACAGGACTACTTGGTTGACGAGTCGTAGATCGCTCTCTCTGCGCAGCTCCAGAACTGGGACGGGTCTTCGAGACTGGAACTGTTAGTGGACTTCCGCGCGTCTCTGTGGCCTGTAGCCTCCTGTGTTGATTCACTTCATTCCTTCCTCCTCGGAAGTTGTAGCCGCAATAAATCTCTCGTAGGTCATTCTGCACAAAGTGTCCTCCTCCGTCGTATACCCTATACGTCGATATACTTACAGATTTCATATCTTTAAACAAAGCAGTATACTATTTATACAACAAATAGCATAGCAAATACAAGGTCTCGTTAAGTACGCACTCACTCTGCTACACACATGGGTCAACTAATTGTAAGATTATGTTAAAACAGTGCAGTATTTGAAATAGTGCCTCTATGAGATTGGAACAATATTATAGCAAATACACAGTCCAGTCTTAAGTTCTGTCCTATGATTAAGAAGCTATGTGTCTTAAAATAAAACACACAAAAGATATAACATGCATATTTTAATTCAGTGACTAACTATAACTCATTCAAAATGATCACCTCTGGCCTTTACACAGGACCTTTATCTGCTAGGCCAGTCTGCTACTGCAGCATGGATGTTATCTAGAGGAATTTCCTGCGCTGCCTTTACGAGATGTCGCTTTGGAGATCCCAAACTGCAGTGAGGTTTAGCAGAGGCCTTACTCTCCAAGATATCCCAAAGCCTATAGTCCAGTGGGTTCAGAGGGTCAGTCTTCTGCTGCAATGAATTCTGGAGCATTGCCCCTGAGCCATGCTTGAGTTGTTCTAGCCTTATGAACTGGGGCTGAGACTTACTGAAAGACCCAATGGCTTCCATTGAAGAGTGTGGCTTCAAGGGTCTCGCAACTCTCTCTAGGATGTCCTCTTGGTAACGTCTGGCTCCTGTTACTCCTTGATGTGACACGCCCCACCAAACCATCACTGATGCCCTCTCTGGACATTAAGGACTGATATTTTAGCTTCCTCTGAGCTCCGTGCATATATTTTATCATTTTGCTTATTGCACTTCTCCTCCACTGCGAAAATTTTCGCATCTGTGAAGAGGATATTTTCATGACCATTCTAAGCATGCCACTGTAAGAGCCTCTTTGGTCTTTCGTACCTGATCTTCTTTAGGTTGGAGGTTAATAAGTGACCGTCGATAAGTTCTCATATGAAGGTCTTCTCTGATATTCCCAGACATGGATTTGGTGGATACATTTAACTCTCAGATCATTACTTTTTGCTTCCGGATTGGGTTTCGAAGTATTCGTTTCTTTACTGCTTTGAGCACTCCTGAAGTCCTTATGTTACGTGGCCTGCCAGATCTTGGTAAGTGTTCAATAGAGGAAGATTCAACGAATATCTTGACAGTTCGGTAAACACATTTCAGTAGGTTACTTACCACACTTATAAAGAGCAATCACTGCAATTTTGTTTTCATTTACACCTCATTCCATATTTATTGGTTGATGTAGGAAACTACACAGAGCAGATGTGTTTAGAATAATAACTGCTACCATGGTAACTTGTAGCAGTACCATTAAATCATGTAGACATACAAACTTAGAGGACAGAACTTATGACTGGACTGTGTACATGAACCCGATTGGATAAAATAACATATTTAAGGATACATTGACTGAAGTTTTCGACAATGTACGGTACATGAGAATAGCCCCGCACTCGCTATACTCATAACACTGATGCATCTTCTGGATTAATCTGAATGAATCTTTTATTGCTTATAATGAGTGAATAAACACAACAAACACATGTATACCTGTTTCCACCGTTTAACACAACAATATTAACACAAATATATTTGCCCATGTCACTTACCTCCGCCATTAATGTGTCTCTCAAAGTCAAGTACACGCATCCCATCCGAGGCATTATGGAAGATTTGCTTCTATTGGCCACATTGCAGAACCAAACATAGCCAGGAACCCTAAGCCCCAAAGCGTAGCCGAGCAATGTTTTAATAAGACGACAGAACAAAGCCGCAGGATCTGTGAAGTGAAACCCCAGTGGCCCACGTTAGGGTATATTCTTACCTTTTATTGTTGAGCTGACGGAACCTACCTCAAAATGTCGCCAGTTTCTGCTATATAACCAGTGTCACTAAAAGGACACTGCCGAGGCAATATCACCTACTAAATCATCTCCTCATTACTTTTAGATTGCTCTATATCTTGAATTTCATCGAGTTTGCATGTATAGCCTTATTCTCACCTATACTGGTGCCGAATGTTTAAGAATTTGAACCAAAAATTATATTTTTGGTTTTTTGTTTTAAAAAACATTCAGTTCTTGGTTTATCAGAAAATAGTATTGCTCACCATGTTCTGGCATTTTTAAAACCAACGGAGAGCTTTTTTAAAAGGTAATCTCTGCCACCCTAAGACCGTGCATCCAACTGATAGCAACCCTCCACATGGCATAAGGTCCAAAGGTGAAATATCTTCAACAGACAGGAAAATTAAGGATAACCCAAGATAACCACATAAAATGGACTGTAAATGAGTTCAACAGCCGTTACGCCTTTGGTTGTAGTTTCTCCCACCAACAGTTTTAATCTCGTGATTATATGCTAAATATGTAAGTTTCTTTATTATGAAATCAGCAGGAAAATTTTAATTTGATTATAATTGCTATTGGCAACTCTCACGGACTGATTTTACTCTGGCTGCGCGATTTCTATAGCGGCAGAAAACTGCACAGCGACAGCTCCGAGCTATTGGTACGTGGAGCGAGAGGTGCAGGATGGCCATCAGCCCCATCTGCGTTTCTCCTGGCGAAGATCCGTCGCTGGCGACCCGAGCGGTCTCTGAGGCTGCGGTGGAGGAGAATTCCTTGGGTTACCTCGGCCAATTACCTCGGAGTCACCTTCGACCGCGGGTTCACTTTCGCTCCACATGTCAGGGCAAAGGTCGGTCTCGGCCACACCGCTCTCAGGCAGCTGTATCCTGTATTTCGTTCAACTACGCCTATATCAGACAATTGTCCCGCCCCTGATTCTGCATGGCTGCGAGGTCTGAGGATCGGCGGCAGCGACCAACATCCGCAGTCTGCAGACCGTCCAGAACGGGGCGCTTCGGATGATCTATGATACCGGGCGTAGATTCCCGTTACATATCCTACACACCCACTCCGGTCTCCCATACATCGTGGACGTAGTGCGGGAGAGAACCCGTACTATGTACACGAAACTCACTTATCATACCAACCAGCTGGTGCACACTCTGGGTCGCTACGAGCACAGGGCACCAAGACAACGAAAGAGTTATCAGTTACCTAAGGACGCCTTGGGCCCCGGGCTCCTAACAACAAGTTCCCCCAAGTTAAGCAGTATCGGGCTTGGTCATTAGCTGAATGAGAGACCATCTAGCGGTGACCTGCCCGCCTGCTTCCTTGGATATTCCTCAAACCCTTACCCAAATTCCATTCTGCTTCGTTGCCAACCGGCCTGCTTAACTTGACGACCACGCAAGCGGCCGCCGAAGTTAAGCAGTATTGGGCTTGGTCACCACTTGGACGCATGGCCACCTAGGTGGGTTCCCCGAGACACGCCAATTGCAGTGCAGAAAGCTAAACTTCGCTCATTGACTAAAAACATAAAAGCTTGCGAAAATCTTTATTTACCTTCTGTGTCGCACAGGTAAAGCCGCATTTGCGGCTAGGTACTGTGGCGATTAACATCCCGCTCAGGTAAACCTGGACGACCTGTTCTCGGTTGCTGGAAGTCGTTTGGTACGAGTCGAACTGCTCTCCGCCGTTTATACAGCCTCCATTTCACTGCCGGAAATATGCTGTTGGTGGGGTGGGGAGTTTTCGTGAGAATCTTCGTATGCATCTATGGAAAATACTGAACTTAGATAACAAGCTTGGTGTTGGTCTGACTTTTGGTTTTTGAATTATCTGTTCGCACACACATAGACCTTTTTCTAAAAATGCTTTTGTTTTATTCAAGGGGGCTCAAAACATGTATTTACGGTGAAATCTCGGTATCAAGGTTTTGGGTGGAATGCAGTACCATCTGCACCTACTATATACGTGGTAGAGAAAGCAAAAACTTGCAGCTTAATAAAAATGTTGCGGTATACGATTTATCACCACTGCATAAAGAGCTTGACCACAAACTTTCATTACATTTAACTGGTTGAATACTTAAAAAAAGGTACAATAAGAAACTTATTTTTATTTTTGTAATAATGATCTTAGCACACCAGAAAAATGTTCAAACTTTCAGCATTAGTCAACAATTGTACTTCAATTGCTGCTGATGCCCAGTTGTATTACATTATTTTAAAAAGTTTGGAAGTTATAGCTAATAGTTTATAGCCAAGGTTTTTTTCCCACCTACAGTCCCCTTTATAAGGGAGTAGGCAAGATGGTGCCACAGCACACACTGCCAGAATTTCCATTGTAGCCGTGCATCAGCTGTTTAGGAATCACAGATATTTCATGGTCTCCAAGATTCCCAGGTTTCTCTGTCTATGGCTACTTTCTCTGTGCCTGTAAACTTTGAAAATTAAGGTTTATTCCAATTCTCGGCAAACCCTTGTGGATCTTAAACAGAATATTCACAAAGGAATTAATGCTACGAGAGTCATCCAAAAGATAAAGAACGTTTGGCTTTAATATATACAGAAAAAACATTTGTATTAAAAAATCATGTCATTTAGTTAATCTTACTTTATTTCTCCACGTAATCCCCTCCGTTATTTAAGCATGTCACATCTATCAATCAGCTTTAGAATTCCCATTTTGTAGTGATTCTTCAAATCATCTGTGACGAGTGATGGACATCCGGGTCGATTTTCGTCAAGCACATTTGCTCGACCGTGTTGAACATTTCAATCATTTCGTTCATTACTGTATCACCCTATATACACTTCCTTTAAGGAAGGTAAATTTCTAGAGGTTTTAACTTCCGAGCTTCAAAAATCCAATACCTCTCACCTCAGAATCGGCGGGACCTTTTATCACACAGTTCATTTTGAACAACCACAGAATGCACAATAACAATTTATCTCGACTGAAACTCACACCGCGCTCAAAAGGATTTCGAGAAAACCACTCGACTTTGAATAGAAGTCCGACAGCGATCTGCGCAAACGGTCATTAATTCCTCGATTATCTTCGTATTTCCTTGGAATCTTACAAATATTGTTTAACAATATACATCGCAGGCTGGCAGATTGTCGTCATAGAAATAGAAGCCATTTGTGGAGCATATAATTCAAGAAATTAAATGTTTTCCAGTGTTGAATAAAATCACACATTATTGGCATTATCATGTATATGTTAATTTACACAAATAATATAACTAATGTTTACTAGGCAACTTAAAATTTTGGTTTTATTCAATCATCTTGTAGTTGCTGTTATCAGTCTTAATCACCTTGCTGTATACTTTTGCTTCGCAATTTAGCTGAGGTTTATCCCAAATGGCGTATTAAACTTCTGCATCATCTGCTTTGTAGTTTTGATGATAGATGTCCCAAACAGCATAGTCGCCTTACTGCATCATACGTTAGATAATGTTTCAGGTACATTCCTAAGTACGAGTATAGTTGCCTTAGAGTATCATCCGTTTAACAATTTTGCTGACAGATTTCTCCAGTAGCATAGTCGCCTTCCTGCATAATCTGCTTAACTATTTTGCTGATTGGATTCCTCAAGTAGTATAGCCGTCTTCCTGATTAATTTGTTTGATAATTTTGCTGCTATGTCACAAGAAGCACAATCGCCTTCCTGCATCAACTGTTGATAACATTTTAATGACAGATGTCTAAAGTAGTTCAATCGTCTTCCAGCATCATCTATGTTAATTTTGTCGACACATGTCTCTAGAAGCACAGTCGCCTTCCAGGATCATCTGTTGTTAATACTGTCGACATATGTCTCAAGTATCACAGTCGCTTTCCAGCATCATCTGTTGTTAATTTTGTCGACACATGTCTCAAGAAGCACAGTAGCCTTCCAGCATATCGGTTTATAATTATTCTGACATATTCTCTAGAAGCATAGTCGCCTTCCAGGATCATCTGTTGTTCATTTTGTCGACACATGTCTCTAGAAGCATAGTCGCCTTCCAGGATCATCTGTTGTTAATTTTGTCGACACATGTCTCAAGAAGCACAGTAGCCTTCCAGCATATCGGTTTATAATTATTCTGACATATTCTCTAGAAGCACAGTCGCCTTCCAGGATCATCTGTTGTTAATTTTGTCGACATATGTCTCAAGAAGCACAGTCGCCTTCCAGGATCATCTGTTGTTAATTTTGTCGACACATGTCTCTAGAAGCACAGTCGCCTTCCAGGATCATCTGTTGTTAATTTTGTCGACACATGTCTCAAGAAGCACAGTCGCCTTCCAGGATCATCTGTTGTTAATTTTGTCGACACATGTCTCTAGAAGCACAGTCGCCTTCCAGGATCATCTGTTGTTAATTTTGTCGACACATGTCTCTAGAAGCACAGTCGCCTTCCAGCATCATCTGTTGTTAATTTTGTCGACACATGTCTCAAGAAGCACAGTAGCCTTCCAGCATATCGGTTTATAATTATTCTGACATATTCTCTAGAAGCACAGTCGCCTTCCAAGATCATCTGTTGTTACTTTTGTCGACACATGTCTCTAAAAGCACAGTCGCCTTCCAGGATCATCTGTTGTTAATTTTGTCGACATATGTCTCAAGAAGCACAGTCGCCTTCCAGGATCATCTGTTGTTAATTTTGTCGACACATGTCTCTAGCAGCACAGTCGCCTTCCAGGATCATCTGTTGTTAATTTTGTCGAAATATGTCTCAAGAAGCACAGTCGCCTTCCAGGATCATCTGTTGTTAATTTTGTCGACACATGTCTCTAGAAGCACAGTCGCCTTCCAGGATCATCTGTTGTTAATTTTGTCGACACATGTCTCTAGAAGCACAGTCGCCTTCCAGGATCATCTGTTGTTAATTTTGTCGACACATGTCTCTAGAAGCACAGTCGCCTTCCAGGATCATCTGTTGTTAATTTTGTCGACATATGTCTCAAGAAGCACAGTAGCCTTCCAGCATATCGGTTTATAATTATTCTGACATATTCTCTAGAAGCACAGTCGCCTTCCAGGATCATCTGTTGTTAATTTTGTCGACATATGTCTCAAGTATCACAGTCGCCTTCCTGCATCATCTGTTGTTAATTTTGTCGACACATGTCTCTAGAAGCACAGTCGCCTTCTAGGATCATCTGTTGTTAATTTTGTCGACATATGTCTCAAGTATCACAGTCGCCTTCCAGCATCATCTGTTGTTAATTTTGTCGACACATGTCTCTAGAAGCACAGTCGCCTTCCAGCATCATCTGTTGTTAATTTTGTCGACACATGTCTCTAGAAGCACAGTCGCCTTCCAGGATCATCTGTTGTTAATTTTGTCGACATATGTCTCAAGTATCACAGTCGCCTTCCAGCATCATCTGTTGTTAATTTTGTCGACACATGTCTCTAGAAGCACAGTCGCCTTCCAGCATCATCTGTTGTTAATTTTGTCGACACATGTCTCAAGAAGCACAGTAGCCTTCCAGCATATCGGTTTATAATTATTCTGACATATTCTCTAGAAGCACAGTCGCCTTCCAGGATCATCTGTTGTTAATTTTGTCGACATATGTCTCAAGTATCACAGTCGCCTTCCAGCATCATCTGTTGTTAATTTTGTCGACACATGTCTCTAGAAGCACAGTCGCCTTCCAGGATCATCTGTTGTTAATTTTGTCGACATATGTCTCAAGTATCACAGTCGCCTTCCAGGATCATCTGTTGTTAATTTTGTCGACACATGTCTCTAGAAGCACAGTCGCCTTCCAGCATCATCTGTTGTTAATTTTGTCGACATATGTCTCAAGAAGCACAGTCGCCTTCCAGGATCATCTGTTGTTAATTTTTTCGACACATGTCTCTAGAAGCACAGTCGCCTTCCAGGATCATCTGTTGTTAATTTTGTCGACACATGTCTCTAGAAGCACAGTCGCCTTCCAGGATCATCTGTTGTTAATTTTGTCGACACATGTCTCTAGAAGCACAGTCGCCTTCCAGGATCATCTGTTGTTAATTTTGTCGACATATGTCTCTAGAAGCACAGTCGCCTTCCAGGATCATCTGTTGTTAATTTTGTCGACACATGTCTCTAGAAGCACAGTCGCCTTCCAGGATCATCTGTTGTTAATTTTGTCGACACATGTCTCTAGAAGCACAGTCGCCTTCCAGGATCATCTGTTGTTAATTTTGTCGACACATGTCTCTAGAAGCACAGTCGCCTTCCAGGATCATCTGTTGTTAATTTTGTCGACACATGTCTCTAGAAGCACAGTAGCCTTCCAGCATATCGGTTTATAATTATTCTGACATATTCTCTAGAAGCACAGTCGCCTTCCAGGATCATCTGTTGTTAATTTTGTCGACACATGTCTCTAGAAGCACAGTCGCCTTACAGGATCATCTGTTGTTAATTTTGTCGACATATGTCTCTAGAAGCACAGTCGCCTTCCAGGATCATCTGTTGTTAATTTTGTCGACATATGTCTCAAGAAGCACAGTCGCCTTCCAGGATCATCTGTTGTTAATTTTGTCGACATATGTCTCAAGAAGCACAGTTGCCTTCCAGCATCATCTGTTGATAATTTTTGACATATATTTCAAGCAGCACTGTTGCCTTCCAGCATCATCTGTTGATAATTTTTGACATATATTTCAAGCAGCACTGTTGCCTTCCAGCATCATCTGTTGATAAGTTTTGACATATATTGCAAGTATCACAGTTGCCTTCCAGCATTATCTGTTGATAATTTTTGACATATATTTCAAGTATCACAGTTGCCTTCCAGCATCACCTGTTGATAATTTTTGACATATATTTCAAGCAGCACTGTTGCCTTCCAGCATCATCTGTTGATAATTTTTGACATATATTTCAAGTATCACAAATGCCTTCCAGCATCATCTGTTAATAGTTTTTGACATATATTTCAAGTATCACAGTTGTCTTCCAGCATCATCTGTTGATAATTTTTGACATATATTTCAAGCAGCACTGTTGCCTTCCAGCATCATCTGTTGATAATTTTTGACATATATTTCAAGTATCACAGTTGCCTTCCAGCATCATCTGTTGATAATTTTTGACATATATTTCAAGTATCACAGTTGCCTTCCAGCATCATCTGTTGATAATTTTTGACATATATTTCAAGTATCACAGTTGCCTTCCAGCATCATCTGTTGATAATTTTTGACATATATTTCAAGTATCACAGTTCCCTTCCAGCATCATCTGTTGAGAATTTTTTGACATATTTCAAGAAGCAGAGTCGCCTTCCAGTAGTTCTCTCTTGATAATTTTGCTAATGATTCACGTAGCAGAGCCTCCTTCCTGTATTATCTGTTTGATAAATTTTCTGACAGATGTCTCAAGTGGTGGAGTCGCCCCCTGTATCATTTGTTTGATAATATTGCAGGCAGACATCTCAAGTAATTTAGTCGCATTCCTGTACCATCATTTTGATAGTTTTGCTGATAGATGTCAGAAGTAGCACAATTGCTTTTCTGTACCATCCTTTGACAACTTTGAGACAGACGCCTTAAGTAATAGACCCGCCTTGCTGTATTATATGTTTGATAATTTTTCTGTCATAGCTCTCAAGAAGCACAGGCGCTTTTTAGCATCATCTATTGATAATTTTGCTGACATATGTCTCAAGAAGCACGGTAGCGTTACAGCATCAGCTGTTGATAGTTTTGCTGACACATGTCTCAAGAAGCAAAGACGCCTTTGGGCATCATGTGTTGATTGTTTTGCTGACAGATGTCTCAAACAGCACAGTCGTCTTCCAACATCATCTGTTTATAATTTTGCTGACGATATCTCAATTAGTAGATTCACCTTACTGTAACACTTGTTTGATGATTTTGCTGACAGATGTTTCAAGGAGCAGAATCGCCTTCTTGTATAATCTGTTTGATAACTTTGCAGCAGATGTCTCAAGTAATATATTCACCTTCCTGTATTATCTGTCCAATAATTTTTCTGACAGATGTCTTAGGCATCACAATCGCTTTCCTGTATCATCTCTTTGATAATTTTGCTGACAGGTGTCTCAAATAGAAAGTCTCCTTCCGTATCATTTGCTTGATAATTTTGTCAACAGTTTTATCAAGTAGCATGAATAATTTGTTTGATAACTTTTCTGACGGATGTCTCAAGTAGGTAGCCGCCTTTCTGTATTGTCTGTTTGATGTTTTTGCTGATACATGTTTAAGTAGCAGATTAGTCCTCCTGTATCATCTGTTTGATAATTTTTCTGACAGATGCCTGAAGCAGCAGAATAGTATTTCTGTATTATCCGTCTAATAATTTTGACGACATATGTTTCATGTAGCGTAGTCAACTTCATGTATCCCTAGTTGGTGATGTTGCTGATAAAGGGTTTATATTCGTTGTATATTCCTGTACCAAGTTTATGTTCTGTTGATTTGTTCATCAGGAGATGGGCTTTAAAATCGTTGAATTCATTACTGTCTCTATGTCCTGTGCGTTTTTGGAACACGTAGTCAGTTTTATATATATTTAGGTATGGTGTTAGTTACGTAATTGCCTTCCTGTACCTTCTCTGTTTCTAGGCACATATTTTAATCTGGAGATGTAATCTTGAATTGTTTTATTGAAAGATCCGGAACAGGGAAACTCGCAAATGATATTAGCTACAGAGACGTAGGCAGTCCTTGTCCACATCTTGGACCACTTTTGCACAACGTTCGCCAAAAAGAGCAAGTCATATTGTTAGAGTTATAATGATATTATTGCCTTTAGCCGCGTTCTACACCCACCAAACACTCTCTATTCTTCCATGCCATTAGTTTCTGGTGGCCTTGAACAGTTGCTTCAGTCGGTCAAAGTACTGGTTAGATCAGCGCCTCTATAGCTGGTAGAGGAGGTATTGCATTTCACTGAAAAATTTGATACAGACACTTCATCACAGATAAAAGTTTTAAGGTCCCTTGAATAAAAATATGCTTTTAGAAAAACATGCGAGTGTGTGAACAGCATAGCACAAAAACGAAATGTGTTATAAACACCAAACCTCAGCATCTTCCAAGGATGCGACACGAAGATTTGCGAGAAACCTCTACCAGCCCAAACTTCCCTTTTAAAGAAAAATGTTTCGTTATTTTTTACCCCTCTTTAAATGGCTCTGCTGATTTTGATTAAAATACCTTAATATATTTAAGACACATTTCTTCTTTGTTTTATTTTCATAGCCCCCTTTAACTTCTAGGTCATGTCGGGGGCTTTGAGCTGAGAAACAAGTCGTTGACTGCAGGTTCTTTAACGTTGGTTTTTAATCATTTTTACTTTCTTTACTAGTTACCTAAAGTAAGAAGAGGAAATATTGTATTCCACCCAAAAACTCAATTTCGAGATTTCACAGGCAATACACTTTTGCTACTCCCTGAATTTAAAAAAAAAAATAGAAAAAGGTCCATTTGTGCGTGTCTGTAAGCAGCATAACTCAAAAACTTCTTCTTCTTTCTCTGTTTAACCTCCTCTTATGTAGGACTGACACCCCCCAGGACTTACAGGCGGGTGCCTGGGGTCAGAATCCCGTCGAGGAGCAGACAGTTATGGAACAGATCCACGATGGGTGATCAGCCCGATGTCTGGTATGGGAGGAAGGAAGTAGATGAAACGAAATGATGGTGAAATGGATGAAAGGAAAGGTGATGATCGAGCAGTTGGTGGGATGAATGGCGGGGGAAACCGGAGAACCCGTAGAAAACCCACCCACGTCGCTTTGTCCACCACAAATCCCACATGTGGGTCTCTGGGATTGAACCCTGGCCACCTCGGTGAGAGGCGAGCGGTCTAACCACTCGGCCACGGCGCATAACTCAAAAACGAAAGATTTAAAAAGAACCTAAGTTTGTATTTAAGTTCGGCGTTTTCCAGGAATACGAGAAGAAGATTTTCAAGAAAATCCCTCTGCTCTAAACTCCCCTTTATATGATAAAACTTCGTTGTTTTTTATTTTCCCAACAGTGGCTGTAGCGATGTTGATTAAATACCGTATGCTTAAGATAGGTTTTATATGACAAATAAAATATATATCTTGAATTTTGCATGAATAACCTGTGAAGTCTTCATTTTGAATGAATTTTATGTAATTCTACATATCTGGTAAACTAAAAAGCATAGACATATACTTACTACACAAGCAGTGTAAATCTTATTAATACATACAATTTAGGTCAAATATCTTTTTTATTCTTTAACGCTTTCCGAGATATCAGTTACTTTTTTTTAAGTTCCATTTATACCCCGCCTTTAACCATATTGGTCTTATCGGCGGCCTTTTCTTTGGAAATTATTGCATATTGGCAATGGTGTTAACTCGTATTCTCTTGTCGTTCTTTCTGCTACTTTTTGGGCTTTAATAATTACATCACACACACACACACTCTCTCATTCATACTTCCATACTCTGGGGAGGATAGAAAATAATCTTGGCTAGAGATAAATTCCCAGCCCCCAGCCGTGAATCGAACCGGGGAACCCTCGCACAGCAGGCAGGTGCTCTACTGTCTGAGCTACGGGACCAGCCCTAGCTACTGTTGATTTGAATTCCCCAATACTTTTATTTTCTCTAACACCTTCTTACAGTATGTAGAGGAAGTATTGCATTCCATTCAAAAATCTGATATCGAGATTTCACAGAAATACGTGTTTTGAGGTCATTAGAAAGCGAAAAATGTAACTATAAAGGCCTCTGTGTGTGTATGTATGTGTGAAATGACTTTTTGGGGTCATTTATTTCCGAGATATGCTGTATTAATTTTGTTGTTTTAAATTTATCAATACTTTGTCATTTATTGAAGTGCTGTCACATTCACTTGTTTCTTGTGTGATACTAAGAAAATAAGTATGGAATTTCAAGGCCAACATAGTTAATATATATATATATATATATATATATATATATATATATATATATAATGGTAGTGAGATCTGCTTGCATGCAGACCCGGCGGGGATTGCCTGCAGGCTCTCAAAGTTACCTATATCCTGGCGGAGATATATAGGGTGATTAAATTATATTCGAACCCACTCGCAGCCTCTCTCTACTGCGCGAGACATCCGGCAGTCGCAGGGGAAATTACGCCGACAGAGGCGGTCTAAATCTTTACCTTATAATAGATGCTGGGAATGTTGACCTTCTGCTCTCAAACAGGCAGGATATCTCGTGTGAATATTCTCGCTCACTCTCCGAAGCTCAGCAGCAGAAATTCCTGGGATTTCTTGCACAATATTTTCTCTAAGTTCCTGTAGTGTGCGAGGATTGGAACGATAAAGTTTGTCTTTTAAAGAAGCCCTTAAATAAAAATCACAACTCGTTAGGTCAGGAGAACGAGGGGGCCACAAATCAACACTAATTATTCTCTCATCAAACACCTCTCTTATTGCATGTAATGATTCGGCAGACGTATGTGCTGTTGCAGAATCTTGCTGGAACCAACTATACGATTTCTCTTCTTCTGTCAAGCGATTGCAAAATGGCCTCAGAATCAACCTCTGGTATCGCTCTGCATTTATTGTTCCATCAAAGAATATGGGCCCTATTATTCTTCTAGCACTTATCGCACACCACACTGCAATTTTCTGATCATAATGAGGCGTTTCATCACAAGATTCCTGATGCTGAGTTTCGGAGAGTGAGCGAGAATATTTACACGAGATATGCTACCTGTTTGAGAGCAGAAGGTCAACATTCCCAGCATCTATTATAAGGTAATGATTTAGACCGCCTCTGTCGGCGTAATTTCCCCGGCGACTGCCGGCTGTCTCGCGCAGTGGGGAGAGACCGCGAGTGGGTTCGAATATAATTTAACTACCCTATAGGTAACTCTTGACACTGAAAAAGAAATGTTTACAAACTATGTCGTCAGGAACTTGTGATGAACGATGATGCCATAAGAGGGAGAATGTGACGACTGTGTTACGTCACTTGCAGTTGTCTAAAATGCTTCTTTAACTGAATTATAACATGTGCACTACCGGACGACACTTGAGACCGCGCATCAAAGCGCCCTTTCCCAACAAGCAACACAGAGTTTTTCAGCTGATGCATGGAGTATGTTTGTTTTATTAATTTGACAGCTATATAGGGACCGTGGGGGGTCGATGAATGTCACCATGAGCAAGATGCAGCTAATAAAACTGACATGGCGTGTGATACGCCAGTAAATACCAATCTGCCGCCATCACCACCACCTGACGCTCGCCGCCGATGTTCTCTTGTTTGCCATTTCCAAACAAGTGTTCACTGTCCCCGACATGCAGGAGCAAAACAACCGCCGGCTTTCGGCACGTTCGTCCTCACAAACTCTGCCCTACAGAGTTGTGCTTCCCAACTATTCTACAAACTGTTCTTGTAGAAGCTTATTTTTCTATCTGCTTCGTGTTAATGCAGATAAACATTTACAGAAATAGTTTCATTGTGAATTTCGTTGTAGGCACAAAAGAGATGCAGGAAATCAAGTAATAGTCAAATGTTTAAATGCGGGTCGCTGTTTCCATAATTTGCAGGTACAGCTGTATAGCGAAATCACTTCAAAGATTTACAAAGTATTGAAAAATTCCAAAAGTAAAAGCAAATATTTTGAAATGGTTGAGGCCACACTAAAAATTACTTCAAATAAATTGTCCTTTGAAAGGGATCTACATTTTTCCTACAGTAAGACTTTCTTTGTGTGTCTCTTATGGTTACCGGTTATGCAAAACTATACAACATTCCTTCCGAATGAAGAGGGCGTTATAGGCTGTTCCCGGAAAATTCAAGATATACATTTTATATCTTATGTAAATATATGAGAAGTTAAAAATGTCGAAACAATTTCCATATAAAGGGTGGTTTTAAGAGGGGGGATTTTGTTAAAAATCTTCGTGTCGTATTTTTGCAAGATACTGAACTTAAATATCAAATTCGGTATTTATTTGACATTTCGTTTTTGAGATATATTGTTCCCAGGGAACCTAAAAACATGATTTCCGCTTAAGTTTCGATACTGAAATTTTTGCCTGGAATGCAATATCTTCTCTACCTACTAGGTACGTGGTAAAGGTGGTTTACGATTTATACAAAATTACACAAAAGTATTTCAGAATGGAGAGTTCAAAGTATAAGTATTCGAAGAAAATTCAAGACATCATTTTATTAGTCATATAATACGTATTTTAAGCAGTTTTGAGAAAATAAAAAACTAACCAAAATTTGTGAAGGGAGATTTTCTTGAGAATCTTCATATCGCATACTTGTAAGATACCGAACACAAACACCAAATTTGGTATTTATCGGATATTTCGTTTTTGAGTTATGTTGTTCACAAACATACACACACACGGACATTTTTCTAAAAACTTTATGTGTTACATTCACATGACTTTCTCTACCCTGTATCGCTTATTAGTGGTTATAAAAATTACTCTTACGAAAGTATACTTTTCTATCTACTTCATTTTAATCGAGAAAAACCTTTACAGAAATAGCTACATTACACGCTTGGTTGCAGATAGAAAGGGAACAACGATAGTCAAGTGTTTCAGAACTGGACGCTATACGCTGGCCTTACTCTTTCCATGCAATCGTGGGAAACAACTCAATGTTGAAGTATTGAAAAAATCGAACCATTAATAACGTATATCACAGAATGACTAATGCCACAAAAAGGAAAGTTATTTGAAATAAATTGGGTTTTTTAAAGAGATCTACAGTTTTTATGTTGGGGAATTTTCATCTGTCGCTTAACGTTTGCCAGTTATACAAGATTATATAAGATTATTTCCAAATGAAGAGAACTTCAGAGACTGTACCCAGAAAATTTAAGATATAATCTTATTTGTCATGTAAATATCTAAAAATGTTGCATGTAAAGGGTATTTTGGGGTGGGGGATTTTCTTGAAAATCTTCGTGTAGCGTCTTTAGATGGTACTGAATCTAAATACCAAGTTTGGTATTTATACCTTTCGTTTTTACTTTCTCTACTACGTATAGTAGGTAGGGGAAGTATTGTATTCCACCCAAAAATTCGATACCGAGATTTCACCAGAAATACATGTTTTGAGGCCTCCTGAATCCAAAAAAAGCATTTTTGAAAACGTCCGTGCGCGCGCGCGTGTGTGTGTGTGTGTGTCTGTGAACAGCATAACTCAGAAACGAAGAGTCGGATAAACACCAAACTTGGTATTTAGGTTCAGTATCTTCCAGAGATGCGACACGAAGGTTTTCTAGAAAATCCCTCCACCCCAGAATACCCTTTACATGGAACATTTTTCGAAAATTTTAATTTTCTCAGAAATGGCTCTAACGATTTTGATTAAAATATCATATATTTAAGATACTTTCATGACCAATAAAATGTATATCCTGAATTTTCTGGGAATGTCTCCAAAAGTATTCTTCATTGTGAACGACTGTTGTTTTCGAGATATTGCTTGTTATTCCCTTAAATTTTCCAATACTTATACTTTTTCTCAAATGACAATTCGTTATTCATTTTTTTGGTCCTGGTAATGCAAAGAGAATGGAATAGTCCACATAGCAACCAGCTCTTAAAATATTTGACTATCGCTTAAAGCCTAGCAATTCCCCTTGCATCTAGAAAATTAGCAATAAGATTAACATCTCGATTAATATGAAGCATATGGAGAATAAGCGTTTGTAAAAATAGTTTGTACAAGAGTAGAGAAAGTCATGTGAATGTAACACATCAGATTTTTAAAAATGCTTCTCTTTTTGGATTCAGTGGTCCTCAAAACGTGTATTTGTGGTGAAATCTCGACATGGAATATTTAGGTGGAATACAATATTTCCTCTTACCTACTTTAAAAGGTGGTAGGGAAAGTCTAGAAGTGGGTGAATGCAGACAGAAATAGACACTCTCTTCTGTGAGGCTAGAGTAATTTTTGTTTAACACAAACATCCTTGGTAGATTTGTGGCAAAGTAAGAGGACAAACCCTCGTGCCAGAGTTTCTCACGGACCAGGACTGAAAGCACGCAAACAGAGAGGGGAAGTGGGTTAATGATGCGGCTCTTATCTCAAAAGATAATTTTCCGCAATTTCCAAAGAAAGCCGCAATCAGCTGAATGGCGGTAGTGACGTAATGCGCTGAGACAGCATCTCGTTAGGTTTCTATTGTGAAACTCCGTAGCAAAACAACGTGTTTTGTAAACAAGGGTGGGCTCTCAGACCCTCCCTTTGATAATTACCAGGGCTATGAACTGCCTCATTTATACCACAACAGTTCCAGAATAACCATCATTTCCAGGCCTGTCCCTACATATACACTGCCTGTAACTAGCAAGTGTTTACTTTCTCTACCGCCTAGTAGGTAGAGCAAGTGTGCATTCCACTCTAAAATTTTATATTGCAATATCACAGGGTACCTTTAGAGGTACCAGAAATAAAAAGCAAAAAGCATTTGATATGTTACATTCACATTACTTTCTCTACACTCTATCGCTTATTACTGGGTATACAAATTATTCTTACTAAAGTTTATTTTCCTGCGTACTTCATTATAATCCAAATAAACCTTTCCAGAAACAGCTACATTACACATTTCGTTATAGATACAAAGAGAACAGCGACAGTCAAATGTTAAATAACTGGGCGCTATTTCCTGGCCTTAAAATTCCATACTGTTTCCATGACATCGCGAGAAACAACTGAAAATCAACAGGACTTTTTAAAAGAATCGCTAAGTATTGAACAATCCGAAGCTTAATAACGGATACCTCGGAAACGGCTAATGACACAAAAAAGTTATTTGGATTAAATTGTGAGTTTTAAAGAGATCTACATTAAGTTTTCGTCTATCGCTTAACGTTTACCAGTTATACAAGATTATACAAAATTCCTTCCGAATAAAGAGGACATCGCAGGTTATTCTCAGGAAATTCAGGATATATATGTTATTCTTAAAAAACAAACCTTACAGCCATCTTTTTTAGGAAACAGAAAAATTCGAAAAATGTTGCATATAAAGGCTAGTTTGGGATGGAGGGATTTTCTTTAAAATCTTTGTGTTGCATCTTTGGAAAGTGTTGAACCTAGTTACCAAGTTTGAGATTTATCTGGCTTTTCGTTTCTTACTTATGTTGTTCACAGACAGGCAGACACACACACCCAACACACACTCACACATACACACTCTCTCTCTCTCTCTCACACACACACACACACACACACACACCCAACACACACTCACACATACACACTCTCTCTCTCTCTCTCTCACACACACACACACACACACACACAGAGACCGACCTTTTGCTAAAAAATAGTTTTTTTATTCGGGTATTTCCGGTGAAACCTCGGTATCGAATTTTAGGGTGGAATGCAATACCTTCTCTACCTATGTATATAAGTCCTATGTACTATGCATCCGACAAAGTAGAAAAAATAGATTTTTAGAAAAATAAAGCCCAGCACGTGCGCGCATGTGTGCGCGTTTCAACAGCAGAACTCAAAAACAAATTTGGCATAAATATGAAGCTTGGTATTTAAGTTTAATATCTTTCAAGGATACGATGAAAATTTTTCAAGAAAATCCCCCTCGCAAGGAGAATTTTTCGTTCTGTTTTTACTATCTCTGTTATGTATCTATAGCAAGTGTGTGGAGTATTGTATTCCACTCAAAAATTTGATACTGAGATTTCATCGGAAATACATGTTTTGAGGTGCTCTGAACAAAAAAATCTGATGGGTTACACTCACATGACTTTCTCTACTCTTGTACAAACTATTTTTACAAACTCTTATTCTCCATCTATTTCATATTAATCGAGATAAACATTTGCAGAAACGATCTTTTGACATGCAAAGAGAATTATATTTTAAACATAGTGACCAGTTCTAAAAATATTTGACTATGGCTTAAGGCCTAGTAAGTTCTCCTTGTTTTGTATTTGCAAGGGCAATATAGAAATACAGTAGCCTTTAAGCACATACATATCTCTTAATAGCTGGTTGCTAGGTGCAGCACCATTCTCTTTGCCACAGATTAATACTCTTTGCATATCCAAGACAAAAAAATGAATAACGAATTCCCATTTGAGAAAATTATTGAAAAATTTAAGGGAATAACAAGCAATATCTCGAAAATGGTTCACTCAACCAAAAAAAATGTATACGACATAAATTGTGTATTTTAACGCGATCTACATTTTTTGTGAAGTAAAATTTTGTCTATCTCTTATGGTTTACCAGTTATGCAAAAGTCCTTCACAATGAAGAATACTTTTGGAGACATTCCCAGAAAATTCAAGATATACATTGTATTTGTCATGAAAGTATCTTAAACCTGTGATATTTTAATCAAAATCGTTAGAGCCATTTTTGAGAAAATTAAAATTTGGTGTTTATCCGACTGTTCGTTTCTGAGTTATGCTGTTCACAGACAGACACACACACGGTCATGTTTCCAAAAATGCTTTTTTTGGATTCAGGGAGTCTCAAAACATATATTTCCGGTGAAATGTTGGTATCGAATTTTTGGGTGGAATACAATACTTCCTCTACCTACTATACGTATGCAGAGAAAGTAAAAAATTAGGAAAAGATCCGTATGTGCCTGTGTGTCTGTGAACAGCATAACTAAAAAACGAAAAGTCGGATAGATACTACACTTGGTATTTAGGTTCAGTATCTTTTAAAGATGCGACACGAAGGTTTTCAAGAAAATTCCCCAACCCCAGACTACGCTTTACATGGAACATTTTTCGAAATTTTTGATTCCCTCAAAAATGGATCTAACGATTTTGATTAAAATAACATATGTTTAAGATACTTTCATGGTAAATGAAATGTATATCACGAATTTTTTGGATGTCCCCAAAAGCCTTCTTCATTCTGAATAACTTTTGCATAACTGGTAAACCGTAAGAGATAGACAAAATTTTACTACACAAAAATGTAATGACCTTAAAACACACCATTTATGTCATATACATTTGTTTTGTGGAGTGAACCGTTTCCGAGATATTCTTGTTAATTGTTTTAATTTTCTAATACTTACACTTTTTCTCAAATGAGAATTCGTTATTCGTTTTTTTTATGTCTTGGACATACAAAGAGAATGGAATGCTCCACATAACAACCAGCTCTTAAAACTTTTGACTATCGCTTAGAGCCTACCATATTCCCCTTGCATGAAGCATATGGAGAATAAGCGTTTGTGAAAATACTTTGTACAAGCGTAGAAAAAGTCATGTGAGTGTAGCACATCAGACCTTTTCCTTTATTTTTCCATTTTTTCAAGAATGACTCTATTGGTTTTTATTAAAATACTACATTGTGTATATTTACATTACAAATACATTTCTGGGAATAGCCTGTGAAGGCCTCTTCATTCTGAAAGAATTGTATAACTTGTAAACCTAATACTGAAGCTTTAACATAAAAAATGTGGATCTCTTTAAAACACACAATTTATGTATTTCAAATAATGGTTGTGACATTAGCCATTTCCGAGATATCCGTTGTTATTTAGTTTCAGTTTTGCAATTGTCGTGGTGTCACATTCAGTTGTAACAACACTTACTTGTCAAAAGATGTTAGAGTGTGATAACAAGTAGGTACACAGTATGAAATCACAAGCACTGTAGGATAGACGCAGTATTGGTGCATGCGGGCAGAGCCAGATGTCGCGGGGTGGCAGATGTATAAGTCGATGCTCCAATGTTTCAGCCTGGCAGACGATGGTGCTTCACCAGCCCCGCATCTAAGTGCTTCACGCTCTCTTGGTGTTCGCCCCCGAGGTACCTAATCTTCTCCACAGATGTGATCTTGGTATAGGTCCTCCTTAAGTCATTCACAGTGCTGCCAACATACCAATTTAATGAAAAAGTTTAAATATATGCTCATAAAAATGATATGTGTCACCTTCACACGACTTTCTCTACACACTATCGTTTACTTTCATATAGCTTCTACATACTATTAATACAAAAGCTTATTTTTCTATCTACTTCATGTTAATTGAGATAAATCTTCACAGAAATAGCTCCATTACACATTTTGTTGTAGCTACAAGGGAAATACAGAAAATCGAATCTCTAGTCAAATGTTTCATTGCGATTCACTGTGTACTGGCCTTGAAATCTCACACTTTCCATGGCATCGCAAGAAACAACTGAATACTGACAACAGTTTGATATTGACAGGAAGATGTAAATAAATAAAGAAATAATAGCAAGATAGAGAAATAAGTGCAATAAATAATTCCCTTATATTAAATCAATGCATAATGTAATAAAGATTTGAAAAGATTTGTCAGAGGAAAAGGTCATTAGCGAGCCATGTTAAGCAAGTCATTAGCAAAGCCGAAGTAGTGAATGCGTTAGTATAAACGTTCTTCGAATGCGGATAAGGGGTGAATTCGGTATGTTTGAACACTCACCAGAATTCTGCAAAAGAGAAAGGGAAGGCAATTCTGAGATTCAGGGAGTTACCCCATAGTAACAGTGTCACATACGCACACGTAAGAGTTCAAATTTGGCACAGGTGAGAAAGGAAAGTTAGTGGGGGGAGTAATATGTAGGCGGAGCGTGTATTGCTAAAATTTTCTTCCTTTTCTTCGTGTGCAGCCTTAGGGGCTTAGAGTCTTTTACGGTGATCAGCAGTTCGAAGAACCTAAGGGTTATCAGCTATTTAGCGGTAACCGCGAGGGGTTTTGCTGGTAAGCATTTTAGCGACTTATGGCAACTTACCTTTCTAGTTTCTTTTATTGTGGAAAGTTATTTCAAACCGTAAAATTGATACTGCGGAAGTTAGCTGGTACCTATAATAATTCAATTCAGTTTCATTCTTTATCTTCAAACGGTCAACAACTTCGTTCAATAGCTCAAGTATGAGATCACATTAAATTTCTCAGTCAATTTAAACTGGTGTTATCTTTTCACAACTGCCCACGCACACCCTGAGAAATATCTCATAGCAAACCACTGTAGCAGCTGGTGCACGAATCAACACAGAACGAGCTATAAGATTAAGGCAGCAGAATCAACAACGAAGCAGGTAAAGGCTTCAAAATTGTCGCATCAAAATTGACAACCAACGTTCCTGCTTCAGCTTTAAAAAAATGAGAAAAGTATTGAAAATCTCAACTATTAATAACGGATATCTTGAAAATGACTGAGCCCACAAAAAAATCAATTTCAAATAAATTGTGAGTTTTCAAAAGAAATATACGGTTTTTGTCTGTCTCTTTTTATTAACAGTTATACAAAACTATATGAAAGTCAGTCACAATGAAGACTTCACACGTTATTCCCAGAAAATTCATGGTATATGTTTTATTTGTCAGTAAGTATATTAAATATATGGAATTTTAATTAAAAGCATTAGAGCATTTTTGAGTAAATAAAAAATAAAGAAAAAGCGTTCCATGTAAAGGAAAGTGGGGTGGGTGCTTTTGTGTCGTATATTTGGAAGATCCTGAACTTAAATAGGGGAAAAGCCCTACTCCAGAGCGGCCGGTAGCCCCGGACACTAATTAGTTTACAGGACTGTGGGTAGTAGAAGCTGCTTAGTTTCGTTTTATGCAGTGGCTGAAGACGAAACAAGAAACAGGAAAGCTGTGGCGTCAATTGGGTTTGTGTGCTGAAAGGAGAACGTCGTTGATTTGTGCGGGATAATAAAGGAAACTTTTGCTACGCTGAATTCCTAACATCAATTTTGAAGTAACTGATAAGCTATTTAAATTGCATATCAATCACACGTGTTAAATGATTTATTCTTTGTGCGTTAATGTCACTATAAGATTCCATGCATAATGTGTTCATCGTTGTTTCAACACGCATCTGCACGGCCCGTAGCCCCGGACACACGTGCAGCGGACAGTGTGTCTTGCATTTTTAATTCTTGGCTGATTTATATAACATCTTAGCTCTAATTTAATGAAGAATGTTCTCGGTTTGAAGACCTGAACTGACTTATCTGCCGAGTCAACTTACTGAGGTGAATGAAGAGAGACCTAATTTGACAAATTCCTCACCTGCAGAAACATCAGTCAATGCGAAAGACACCTTGTGCGGTTGTTGAGAATGCCCCTACATATCTGAGCACAAGATCCCTCCGCATTATGGAACCTGGCGGAGGACGATGGGCTTTTTTCGGGCGTAAAAATCCTTAACATGGCTTCCTACGGAAGGGAAGGAAAGCCGGTGATTTACGGCACGTAAAAGAACCTCAAGCCTGATAAAGAGGCCTCTGAGCAAAATTTCCGACCTTTCACGCCCAATACAGAATGGGACACCAGGAACCATAGTAGTTAAAGAGCATCAATAAGTCAGTTTAATTTATTTTGACATTATGGGGTCACTGCAGACTTTGCTGCTGCAACTAAGAAATTTCCACCAATGTCTGACGCTTCGCACAAGAGACTGATGTCGCGAGAACGGAGAGCTCAGCGAAGTGAGATCTTAACCTATTCATCCTATAACAATGCACTATTACAGAAGTCAAAAAAGACCAACAGCGTTAAAAAAAATCTGATGTGTTACACTCACATGACTTTCTCTACTCTTGTACAATCTAATTTTACAAACGCTTATTCTCCATATGGTTCATGTTAATCGAGATATCGAGATGTCAATCTTATTGGTAATTTTCTTGTAGATGCAAGGAAAATATGGTAGCTTTTAAGCGATAGTCAAATATTTTAACGCTGGTTGCTATGTGGCGCATTCCATTCTCTTTGCATGTCCAGGACATAAAAAAATGAATAACGAATGTGAGAAAAAGTATAAGTATTGTAAAATTTAAGGAAATAACAAGCAATATCTCGAAAACGGTTCACTCAACAAAAGAAATGTATATGACATAAGTTGTGTATTTTAACGCGATCTACATTTTTTGTGTAGTAAAATTTTGTCTATCTCTTATGGTTTACCAGTTATGCAAAAGTCGTTCACAATGAAGAATACTTTTGGAGACATTCCCAGAAAATTCGAGATATACATTTCATTTCTCATGACATTATCTTAAACATATGATATTTTCATCAAAATCGTTAGAGCCATTTTTGAGAAAATTAAAATTTTCGAAAAATCTTCCATGTAAAGGGTAGTCTGGGGTGGGGGGATTTTCTTGAAAACCTTCTTGTCGCATCTCTAGAAGATACTGAACCTAAATACCAAGTTTGGTGCTTATCCGACTGTTCGTTTTTGAGTTATGCTGTTCACAGACACACACACAGACACACACACACACAGACACACACACACACACACACAGACACACACACACACACACAGACACACACACGGACATGTTTCCAAAAATGCTTTTTTTGGATTCAGGAGGTCTCAAAACATGTATTTCCGGTGAAATCTCGGTATCGAATTTTTGGGTGGAATGCAATACTTCCCCTACTTACTATACGTAGTAGAGAAAGTAATAAATGCAGCAATAAACCAGATTTTAAGCCAGTTGGAGAAACATCTTCCACGAGACTGCAATCAAGTTACCTCTTGTAAGGGATGGGAACATGAAGAATGCACAAATATACACTCAAAATACTTATCTTAAGATTGTTATCTGTGTATTTCTGAGAATAATTCTGAAAAAAGTAGACCATCAAATAAAAAATTAAAAGCCATTAAGTGTCCGGGGCTAAGTACCCACTCCTGTTCCATACACCAGAAATCAGAGCAATTAGATCCTTTATATTTAACCTTGAATTCTTGTGATTATAATGTGATAGTACTGTCTTTGTTCTTGTATTTGGAAATATATGTTCAATTTAATGTTAAACAATATTTCATCAAATTATTTATAGGTTAGTTATATGTAGTTCAAAGACAGGGAAATTTTTCTAAATTTTGTTTTATTTTATTTTTATTCAGGGGGCTTTCCGGTTTTTGTGTTGAATGCAATACCTTCTTTAAGTAACAGAGAGCTTCGTGAGAGTAGTCTCGGAAACCAATCAATTCACTTTGATAATTCTCTGAAAAGCACTCTTCTTCCCAACCGACATAGGCTATAAGACGCCTTCTATAATTTCAGCTAGTACTAAATTAGTAAAAATAATTTACAAGGCTGGATGTTAACATATCAACATGTTGGAGTCAGAATAGAAGATACTAGGATAGCCCTGACATTTCAAGTTGCTGTTACTCTGCAGAGAATGTGTGTAAAAACAAAATAAAATCTTAAGTATACGAGGTGTGATCAAAAAGTTCCCGGAATGACGTCATAAATACTACGCAACAGTTTGTTTTGTCTAATCTGCACTGTCACCCTCGAAGTAGTCTCTTTGGGAGTTGATACACTTGTTCCAGCGCTTCTGCCACTGCTGGAAGCACCTCTGGAAGTCCTGTTCAGAACCTTCTGCGATTCGCGATGGATGACATCAATGTCCTCATAACGGTGTCCTCGGAGCCGCAGTTTAAGTCGTGGGAAAAGAAAGAAGTCCGCTGGTGCCAAATCTGGAGAATAGGCGGGATGGGGAACAGTATTCATCCTATTTTTAACCAAAAATTGGCTAACAGAAAGAGCTTTGTGCGCAGGCGCATTGTCATGATGCAGGAACCAGTCACCACTCCTCCATTTCTCCAGCCGTTTGCGTTGCACATTCTCCCTTAATCTTTGTAGCACTTGTTTGTAGGTCACTTGATTCACTGTTTGACCCTGTGGCACAAATTCCTTATGTACAATGGCTTTAATGTCAAAAAACACAATCATCATTGACTTCACTTTGGATCGAACTTGTCTGGCCTTTTTCGGGTGTGGAGATGAAGGACTCTTCCATTGTGAAGATTGTTGCTTCGTTTCTGGATCGTACCCATAAATCCATGTTTCATCACCAGTAGTAATTTTCTCCATAAACTGTGGGTCATTTTGTAGCTGTTCTTTAAGATCTGTGCAGGCAATCACACGGTTTTCCTTTTGGTCATTTGAAAGCAGGAGGGGCACGAACTTGGCGGCAATTCTTCTCATGTCCAAATTGTCTTTCAAAATGCTTTGAACACTTCCAAAGGAGGGTCCTAATGAGTCAGAAAGTTTTCTTATTGTAATGCGCCTATCATTTAAGACTATTTCCCTCATCTGAGTGATATTTTCATCAGTTTTCCTGGAACAGGGTCGCCCCGAACGATCTGCATCTTTAACTGATGTCACATCACTTTTAAATTTTGAAAACCATTCAAATGCTTGAGTTTTGCCCATAACTTCCTCTCCATAAGCTGTTCTTAACATTTTATAGGCGTATGTTGCAGTTTTACCGAGTTTAAAGCAAATTTGATGTTCGTTCTTTGTTCTTCGTAATCTGACATTTTTGCTACGAGGAAAATTCGCAGCACATCCAAAATACGTGTTCACTTCAGAGCGTCTACCTCGTCACTGCATGGTCATACGAAGTCACGTGAACTCATTATTTTTATCGGGAATAAACGCTGCATTTACAGTCTGGGTAAGAATTAAAGTAATCTCAGCCTCAGCATTGCTGTGAAGCCATTCCGGAAATTTTTTGATCACACCTCGTACATTGCCGCGAGCAACATGTGATAGAACTCGGCTTTTCTTTTCTTTTGTTTCTAGATGTCAATGTCTTTCAATAAATCGTACTTTAGACATTTTTTTTGTATTTCCTCTATGTTGTAATCAAGTTCATTGCCAGTGCATGCTATATCTAAACTAATATTATTAAGAAAATTATGTGTGTGTGTGTGTGTGTGTGTGTGTGTGTGAAATCTCGGAAACTACTCAACCATTCAAAGCCCCTCTTTTTCTCAACGGACATAGCTATAAGACAGCTTCTAGATAATGTCAACTCCTAAACTAAAGCATTTAGAATGCCTGGATGTTAGAATACGAACATAATGGAGACATAAAAGAATGAGTTTGCAAAGACTTTACATTTACAATTCCTTGGAGTAGGAAGCCATTGTTAGTTCTCAGATAATATGTGTAAAATATGACAAAAGTGATGAATATTTAATTCCAAGTAACAAGCAGGGTGGACCATTTAAGTTGAGATTGTACAATATCTCCAAAACTAAGCGTTGTAGAAAGAAATGTCTTTAATAATAGTTGCTTGATATTATGGGGGAAAGTAAATGGCATTAGTCGTGTTTTACTTGGAGGATGTTACGATCGTCATTTTAGGGTCAATTTAATTTGATCTTAATGTAGGTTCCCATTTTAAAAAATCTGACGTGTTACACTCACATGACTTTCTCTACTCTTGTACAAACTATTTTACAAATGCTTAATCTCCATCTAGTTCATGTTAATCGAGATAAAAATTTGCAGAAACTATGGTATTGCTAATTTTGTTATAGGTGCAAGGGGAATATGGTAGGCTTTAAGCGACAGTCAAATCTATTAAGAGCTGGTTGCTATGTGAAGCATTCCATTCTCTTTGTATGCCCAGGACATTAAAACAAAAAAACAAATTCCCATTTGAGAAAAAGTAGAAGTATTGGAAAATTCAAACAAATAAACAAGGAATATCTCGGAAATGGTTCACTCGATATAAAAATGTATATGACATAAATTGTGTGTTTTAATGAGATCTGCTTTTTTTGTTTAGTAACATTTTATCTATCTCTTACATTTTACCAGTTATACAAAATTCATTCAGAATGAAGACGACTTTTGGGGACATTCCCAGAAAAGTGAAGTAATACGTTTCATTTCATAAAAATATCTTAAACATGTGATATTTTAATCAAAATCGTTATAGCCATTTTTAAGAAAATAAAAATTTTCGAAAAATGTTCCATGTAAAGGGTTGTCTGGGGTGGGGGGATTTTCTTGAAAATCTTTGTGTCGCATCTTTGAAAGATACTGAACCTAAATACCAAGTTTGATATTTATTCCACTTTTCCTTTTTGAGTTATGCTGTTCATAGACACACACACACAGACCTTTTTTCTAAAAATGCTTTCTTTGGATTCAGGGGCCTCAAAACATGTATTTCTGATGAAATATCGATATGGAATTTATGGGCGGAATACAAATACTTCCCCTACTTACTATACGTAGTAGAGAAAGTAAAAATTAAATTGGCCCTAAAAGGAGTATCATAACATCTTACAAACAAAACACGACTAATGGCATTTACTTGTTTCCATTTTATTAAAGACTTTTCTTAAACTTTTATCAGACATTTATTTCTGCAACGCTTATTACTTTCATACTACGTATAGTAACTAGAGGAATTATTGTATTCCACCCAAAAATTCGATACCGAGATTTCACCGGAAATATATGTTTTGAGACCCCCTGAATCCAAAAAAAGCATTTTTGGAAACATGTCCTTGTGTGTGTCTGTGTGTCTGTCTGTCTGTCTGTCTGTGAACAGCATAACTCAGAAACGAACAGTCGGATAAATACCAAACTTGGTATTTAGGTTCAGTATCTTCCAAGGATGCGACACAAGATTTTCAAGAAAATCCCCCCACCCCAGATTACCCTTTACATGGAACATTTTTCGAAAATTTTAATTTTCTCAAAATGGCTCTAACGATTTTGATTAAAATATCATATGTTTAAGATATTTTATGACAAATAAAATGTATATCTTGAATTTCCTGGGAATGTCTCCAAAAGTATTCTTCATTGTGAGCGACTTTTGCATAACTGGTAAACCATAAGAGATAGACAAAATTTTACTACACAAAAAAATGTAGTACGCGTTAAAATACACAATTTATGTCATATACATTTTTTTTTGAGTGAACCATTTTCGATATATTGGTTGTTATCCCCTTAAATTTTTCAATACTTTTTTCTCAAATGGGAATTCGTTATTCATTTTCTTTGTCTTGGATATGCAAAGAGTATTAATCTGTGGGAAAGGGAATGGTGCTGCACCTAGCAACCAGCTATTAAGAGATATGTATGTGCTTAAAGGCTACTGTATTTCCAAAATGCCCTTGTAAATATATATTCCCCTTACATCTACAAAAAAATTAGCAAAAAGATAGACTCTGCAAATCTTTATCTCGATTAACGTGAAGTAGATGGAGAACAAGCGTTTGTATAAATAGTTTTTACAAGAGTAGAGAAAGTTATGTGAGTGTAACACATCAGATTTTTATTTTTGCAGAGCTATAATAACCAGTAGCTAGTATTTCTCGTAACCCAGGTGCGAATTGACCCCCCTGCCCCCTCTAAATGACGCCCTTGGTCTAAATATCGCAAACTATATTCATTTATTACTGATGTTTGTGAAAGCAAAGTACAAAGATAACCAGCAAAAAGCCGAGGATTTTGCTAGACTGGAAGAACCAAGCACGAACGGAGCTCTGGAGAGAGATAAAGTAAATAAGGTGACGGTTTTTATTTTGTCCTTATTCATGAATAGATAGAAAGTACTGGATAGTTCTTTCATCATTAAATACCACTACAAATCCCCATATCTCAGTTTAGTTAGGTATCCAAGTATCGACTTCTACGATTCCTGATATGACTATACATTTTAAATATCAAAACACATGCTTGAAACGCCGGATAAGGCAGCTAGTAGGTAATTATGTAGGTACAAAGAGAGAAAATTGTGTCCAGCGTAACCATAAATGTCTCAATTGATACCGTAGTTATTGACAGGCAGATATAAATAACTAAATAAAGAACTAACAGTAAGATAGAGGAATAACTGCAATAAATAATTTCCGTATAATGTAATCAATGTATAATGTAACAAGCCTGAGTTGAAATGTTTGTCCGGTAAGAGTAAGGTAATTAGGTAGTCAGGTTAGCGAAAGACATTAGTATCAGCCGAAGTAGCGAACGCATTAGATTAAACATTCTGGGAATTCAGTTAGGTTATAAGCTCAGTACGTTGCAGAATGTCGTAGGTAGAATTCTGGAAAAGAGAAAGGCACTTAGATTCTGAGATTTTAGCCAAGCCCCGTGGTAACTAAGTTAAGAGACGTACATGAAAAGAATTTTAAGTATTGTTTGCGCGTGAAAAATAACGTTGGTGGGGAGTAATGGAGTAGGCGGAACTAAAAGTAATAAAGGCGTGCAATTTTAAATCAGAGAGTTACACAGTTGTGCAAGCATTACTCTCTCTTTCTGGTAACGTCTTCGGTACGTACTGCTCGTGTGATATTTAACCGCGTAGTGACGCGCTTGTGTGAATAAGATTTAGCGGCAATTGCGAGAGGTCCCGTCCATAATCATTTTGGGGACTAACGACAACTTACGCTTCTAGTTTCTTTAATACTGCAGAAGTTAGAGGCGTAATAAGTCAGCTGTTACAATTTCGAGTTGTACGTTCATAATAAGTTTCATTCTTTATCGTCAAACGGTCGGTAAATCGCTTCAATAGCTCAAGTATTAGACTACATTAAATTTCTCACTCAATTTAAACTGGTGTTATCCTTCACAATACATCCAAGCATACCCTGAGAGAAACATCTCATATCCATATCACTGGAGCAGCTGGCACACGAGACAACAGAACGTGCTACGAGATCACGACAGCAGAATGTACAACGAAGGAGGTAAAGTAAACCGTTTCAAAATTGCCGACCATCTTTTGCTTCAAACTGGCGATCATCGTTATCGTATCACAATTGATACTTAGGTATATTTGTCAACTGAGAAGATTATCATTACTTTCTCTGACATTGCATTCCACCCAAAAACTCGATATAAAAATTTCCCGGGTAATACATGTTTTAAGGCACCCTGAGGCCTGAATAAAAAATAGAGCATTTTACGATAAAATGAGCGCGCACGTGTCTGTGAACAGCATAACTCGTAAGTTTAGCACCCGAAACTACCCCTTACTTTGGAAAATTTTATCAAAAATGACTGTTAACTGTCTTAACTAAAATGCAATAGGTACGTTTAAAATACTTGTATGACCTATTGTGTGAATGCCTATTAAGTCCTCTTCATTCTGAATGACATTTGAATAACTGATAAACCATAAGGGATACACAAAATTTATTACACGAAAATTGAAGCTCTTGTTGAAACACACAATTTATGCCAAATAATTGTTTTTGTGTCATTAAGTACTTCCGAGATATTCGCTGTTTTTTGGTTTAAATCACGCATTTTTCGAATCGCTGGACCATCACTCCATTGTTTCTCGGGACGTAATGGAAGTAGTATGAAATTTCAAAGCCAGCACATACTGACCGGCTTTAAACATTTGACTATTTCTATAAACATTTATGCCAATTAACATGAGGCAGATAGAAAAATGAGCGTTTGTAAGAATGGTTTGTAGAAGAGACGTGAAAATAAAGAGAAAGGCATGTGAATGTAACGTGCTGTGCAGATTTAGCTGGCTATCAAGAAGTGAAATATTTTTGATTTCTCGCTACAGTTTTGCAAACTGCTGAAGCCATTTTGTTGTGCCGCCATCTTGCTTCCCGCTGTGTTATTGAAAAGCCGGTTTTAGTGTTGATTAAGGATTCAGTTTCTGGAGAGAGGGAAGGTTCTTTCAGAAAAGTTTATTGTTGTGAATGTTTAAGAAGGGGAGGTCCACAAGGCCTAATGGGGAGATTTAACAGTAACAGAAGGGGAGGCTTTTTATATACCAAATAAAACACATTCAAAGGTTTACCTAACCTACACTCGGCTCAGGTTAACAGTTGACTTCCAGATGGCTCTGCTGCTGCTCTAACTTCACCATATTTCGCCCATTGTGTAATAGTACAATAAACACGTTTCTATTGGAACAGTCACATGTCAGAAAATTATATTTCTAACCTAATCACAATAAACAATGAACGAAACAGGAATTGCTGGTTCAAATCTCGTATACCAGTCCATCTAACTGGGGTTGTATCTAAGCTAAATAGCAGCTAGGATATTCAGTAACACAACCTAATTTTTCGCCCATTATTTTAAATAAAATATATGGTAGAGGAAGGCGACTATGCAAATAAGGACATTTGTCTTACACATATATACTGATTTATTTACATATATCACATTTGCGTGACTTTCTTTACCCACTATGTTTAAAAGCGAGTCACTATATGCTGGCTTTGGAATTCCATACTCTTTGTATAACAAACGAACGGTGGCTTAGCACTTGCTAAATTCAAACGAATGATAACTAATGGTCAATGTCATCAAAAGGTGCTAATCATTGTTGTTTCACACTAGTTGTTTGTAAAGAGTAAGTTGGAAAGTTGAATCAGACTTGAAAAATTCAAGGTACAGCCGAAACTTGAATCTCGAATCTTCGGCTCTCCATGACGATGCTCTTACCGCTTGAGCTACCATGCCGAGATGCTCTTATGCCCGATTCAAGTAAAGCTTCAAAACGATCTCGACATATGATACCTCAAAAGCTACCTGTAACCGAGGGTTACTAGCTGCGTGTAGACAGTAAACTGGCTCAAGAGTCCATCGTTCGAGTCCTGGCTGTGGCGTTGACTTTTTCAAGTCTGACTCAACTTTCCCAATGGTATTTGTCAGAAATTGTGTGTTTTAATAACATGTACATTTATTGTGCAGTAGATAAGCTATTTCTTATGATTACCCAGTTATACAATATTATAGAAAAAGCTATCAGAATGAGGAAGACTTCATGGCATTCTAAAGAAAATTCGAGTTTTTATCTTATTTATTAAACATTTAAAATGTGTCATATTTTACTCATAATCGTTAGAGACATTAAGTTTTTTACTTTCTCTACTACGTATAGTAAGTAGGGGAAGTATTGTATTCCACCCAAAAATTCGATACCGAGATTTCACCGGAAATATACTTTTGAGACCCCCTGAATCCAAAAATAGCATGTTTGGAAACATGTCCGTGTGTGTATGTGTGTGTCTGTGAACAGCATAACTCAGAAACGAAGAGTCGGATAAACACCAAACTTGGTATTTAGGTTCAGTATCTTCCAGAGATGCGACACGAAGCTTTTCAAGAAAACCCCCACCCCAGATTACCCTTTACATGGAACATTTTTCGAAAATTTTAATTTTCTCAAAAAGGCCCTAATGATTTTGAATAAAATGCCATAAGTTTAAGACATTTTTATGGCAAATAAATTGTATATCTCGAATTTTATGGGAATGTCTCCAAAAGTATTCTTCATTGTGAACGACTTTTGCATAACTGGTAAACCATAAGAGATAGACAAAATTTTACTACACAAAAAATGTAGATCGCGTTAAAATACACAATTTATGTCATATACATTTTTGTTGTTGAGTGAACCTTTTCGAGATATTGCTTGTTATTCCCTTAAATTTTCCAATACGTATACTTTTTCTCAAATGGAAATTCGTTATTGATTTTTTTTTTGTCCTGGTAGTGCAAAGAGAATGGAATACTCCACATAGCAACCAGCTCTTAAAATATTTGACTATCGCTTAAAGCCTACCAATTCCCCTTGCATCTACAAGAAAATTAGCAATAAGATTTACATCTCGATTAACATGAAGCATATGGAGAATAAGCGTTTGTAAAAATAGTTTGTACAAGAGTAGACAAAGCCATGTCATCGTAACACATCAGATTTTTTTTAATTAGGAAAACTATTCAGTGTAGAGTAATATAGAGTGGGGGGTTCTTGAAAATCGTTGTGTCTATCTTTGGAAAATGCTGAACTTATATACCATCTTATGTTTATTCCAACTGCCACTTTTGAGTTGTGCTGTTCACGCACACAGGAAATTCCAAAACACGTATTTCTGGCTAAATCTCGATATGGAATGCAATATAGGTGATAAAGCAAGTGTAAGCCAATTACACACATTTCTCCTGAGGCAACAAGGAATGCACACCAGCTTACTTCACGTAAACTGCATTTTTTCAAAACATGTACATACTTTCTGTAGCAAATTTTTATCTCTGATTTCGTGATGGTAGTTATTAATTGTAATAAAGAAATAAAGTGACAATCAAAAAGTGTTAGATCCTGAAACATAAAGCATAATCATTTTTTTCGACGAAAAGTGCCATTTTTTGGGGTAGCGGGGTTGAGAAAATCTTGCTCTGCGTCCTTAAGAAACTGTTTCACTCAAATAGGAAATTTTGCATTCATCCGCTTCTTTGCTTTTCACTTTTTCTGTTTACAGTCACGTGGACATTTCTCTATACTGCGTGTAATATCTAAGTGCAGGAAATAGATACTATTGTATTGCATCAAAAAATTCGATGTCCAGATTTCACCGGAAATATACGTTTTGAGGCACCTCTGAACCCCCAAAAAGAACAATTTTAGAAAAAGGTCCGTGTGTGCGTGTCTGTGAACTACTCTAAAACGAAAAGTCGGTTAAATACGAAATTTGGTATATAAACTCAAGACCTCCCAAGGATACTCCATCCTAACTACGCTTTACATGGAACATTTTCCGAAATTGTTTATTTTCTCAAAATGGCTATAATGATTTTGATTAAAATATTATATATTAAAGATACTTACATCACAAATAAAATATACCTATATCTAGATTATTCTGGGATCAGTCTGTTAAGTCCTCTTCATTCGGAAGGAATTTCACATAAGTAATCTTGTATAACTAGCAAACGTAAAACGATAGACCAAAATGCACTACACAAAAAATGTAGATGTCTTTAAAATACAGATTTACTCCAAATAACTTTTTCTATGGCATAAGTCATTCATGATATATCCGTTATTAATGGATCGAATTGTTCAATGCTTATCCATTCTTTAAAGTCCTGTCGACATTCAGTTGTTCCTCGCGATGTCATGGAAACAGTATGGAATTTTAAGGCCAGCATGTAGCGCCCAGTTGTTAAACATTTGACTATCGCTGTTCTCTTTGTATCTATAACGAAAGCGATCTTGTAGCTGTTTCTGCAAAGGTTTAACTTGATTAAAATGAAGTAGATAGAGAAATTAACTTTTTTAAAGAATATTTTGTGTGTCCACTAATAAACGATAGAGGGTAGAGAAAGTTATGTGATTGTAACACATAAGGTTTTTCCAGGTAAAATATTATTCATCAGTATTTATATTTATGTATGTTTTACAAATGATTCATACAAGGGCGTTGTTATTTTGTGCTTGTACCTTCTGGTAACTTTGTAAATATTCACAACAGTGGTTTCAATAGAAAATAGTCAGGCTGGATACACTCATTTGTTGAAGTAATTCTCAGGCCCCAACTTAACGTTGTGTTACAAGCAGTAATCTGTCCTGCTTGGTACTGCACGGTTGCATTCTGTAAGTGATGGGTGCTTTTTTAAAGTTGTGGGCAGCATACAATTTTCACTCCTATTTAAGACGTACAGTCTAAAGTTTTGTACAGATTAATCAAATAATGCAAATATGTAGATGTAAGGGGTTGAAACTATGAATAGGAAGTTCTTTAAGCTATAAGCTATCCTAAAATTTTCACCGAGTCTCATAACTCCATTGCACAGATTTTTGCCCTTATGGTCAAGCAGTATAGGTTTTGTATAAGGGATTGAAAATAAAGAGTAGGGGTAGGTTTCATAGTTCCGAAGACTGCATGAATGAAAATAAGGGTTGGAAGTTGTAAAGTAACCTTGATTTTTGTCAGGTCCTATAGGTATTATAATCGTACAGTATTTTGACCAGAATGGATCCAACAGTGTAGACTTCTATATAAGGGGTTGTATGGATGGTAAGGGTAGTTTTTAAGAATTCTAAAGTAGCCTATAATTTTCACTAGGTTCTAGCAGGTATAAGCCTGCAAAGTTTTGTTTATATACGCCAAAATGTGCTGATTTGTATGATACGGGTTAAAAATAACGATTTTGGAAGCTTTTGGGTAGCTTGTTCGATTTCTGAACATTGATTATCATACTCACTTTATAAGGACAACAAATTCAAATTTATCTCTCAGCACTGCTAAAACTTTAAAATCCATTCACCACCAAGGAATAAAATTCTATACTAAATTATGTGAGGGTCTTGCTGATTATAGCATTGTCAAATTCCGGAGAGAGGTCAAAAATATTATTGAAATGTAAATTTACTGAATAAATGATGTATTGTGTTAAAACATAACATCTAATTTCCCACTATCTTCTGCCAAATTTGCTAATTACTCATCACAACAAACCTGTTGTGTAATGCTGTTGGTTAGGCCTTGTTATATTAATATACTATAGTTGTTTTTAAATGTAGGTAATATTGTTTGATGAAATAAAAAATTATATATATATATATATATATTATGGTGAATACCTGACTAAGCCCAACACTGTATCACCGTTTAAAATCTTCCTGATCCTAAATCCAAGGTGATAATGGACACGAACGATATGTAACTCCCTCTCTCAATGATGATTGACTGATTCCCATATACCTACATACATAACGATTCTCTTGGAAGGTATCTCGAAAACGACTCGTTCGGTTTGAACAATTTCTTGAATGGTGGATGGCTTAAACTCCTATTTGTGACAGTGAAGAAGTTATTTTGTTGTAGGAGTTTGCACCATGTATGGAAAGCCGATTTGAAATTGTTTGTATTGAAGGAGTTGTATTACATTTCAACTGTTGGGGAGCCGAACTTGTAGTAGTTGCAACCGCACGTATAGTAAACAGTTTCCGGTAGCCTTCGCCCCAAATGTACTTTCAGGTGGCCTTTGCCCAAAGTTTAAAAAAAATATTAACTTTGGAATTTGAGTGTTTCTTTAGATATTATATATTTATGTTTGCCTCGGCTGCGTCAGTATTATTGTTAGAGACACGTTTCTCTTAACAGGGTTGTGATGCGACAAGAATGTAGGCTTACACAGATTATAATTTTACTTCACTCCTTTTATTAATGCTTGATACGATTTAAATAACACTTCACTGATATAGAGAGAGCTGTGAGATGTTTTTATTAAATACTTGCACTTTTTAACACGTAAACTATTTTTCGTCTCACACGAATACGTATTATACTTCTTTCGAGGACACTTTTTGCGTCTGGTTAGTAACGCTGTCTGCAGACAACTGATTTCTAAATTTGTAAATGTTTCTCCTTTTCAGTTTATGCTTGGCTAATCCTACTCCAATAGAATACCTTCATTTTACTAAAGCTTTTTCTGGTTGTTGATTGGCTATTTTTTTTTATTGTCAGTAAATTTATATTATTTTTACTCCAATAATGACGAGTAGCATTTAAACTTTCAAACTCATTATTGCCTCAAGGTTATCTCATTGTTACCTCATTGTTAGCAACTTCTAACTTATTATTCTCACAGCTCCTACATTATTAAATTACGTAATATATTCACATAACATTATTACACATGGATACAATAATATAAACATATACAATGACTGTAATATACACTGTGTTATATATTGTTAAATACACATATTGCTCTAAGGTGGACTGTTATTGAATATATATTATATAATTAGACTGAAAATAATTTAAGTGTTAAAAATACTGCCTCAACATAGGCTATTGCTAAGTGAAAATGTAACCTAAAGGTATCCTCAAACAATAAAGAATCGGGACTCGATTGTGGTTTTGTCCTTTGAACATTTAAATCACCAAGTAGATATGCGCAAATACGTGACATTTTAAACCTTAATTGTCGTATAATCTAGTTCCTTACGCTTATGACACTTTAAAATTTTCCCTCTAATATAATTTGTATGCAATAGTTTTGAAATGTTTCAAATATATTCCTTGAATATGGACATATTCGATTTGTTGTTTTAATAATTCAACATATGAGTGATTGTTAGAGAATTAAAAGTTTTATGTGGTTTATTATTGTTGTCCAAGAAAAGTGTCAATGTTACACTAAATTTCATCTTTAGTAATTGTAAATAACTATACGATATGTAGAGTTTAAGAGGTTTTTAGCCTGATTTCCAGTTTTTGAAAACTTATACAGTTGAAAATTTAGCAACACGGAACCACGAAGTTAATTTCTTATTACAATTATATTGAATAAAACTGTGGAGATTATCCGCACTTTGTAGAAAATAAATGGATATGCTACAGTCACGGCCAACTGCATACATATCCTGAATACACGTCCCATGGCCTTCTTGATGTATTTAGTGTTGTAAAGTTTGTTTTATTTGTTACGTTGCTAAGTTTGTAAATTTGCCTCGATTTTGTACCAACCTTCAGCGCTTTGAGGAATGGTACATGCAGAGAACTCGGGAAGATAGGTTATTTCCATTGTTGCGAAAAATCACATCTTATTAATAATACAGAAACATTAAAGGTAGTAAAATACATCTTGCTTCTGAAATAAAACAAAGTGGTGGTCCAGTTTGTTGGGTCTCCGAGAGTACCGCGCCGGCCCCCTCCGGATATATTCGCCCTGTTGACCAACCGAGTGTCGTTCCACCGTTTCCTTTAACAATGGACAAAGTTAAAAACCTCAAAATTAGTCTTCCGACAAATGATTCCGTCACAATCACCGCCATTTTGCTCTATGGCGTGCGGCACAAAGTAATTAACAATACCCAGCATTCCTTAGCACACTCCCTTCCTGCGAGAAATTATCTGTCTATAGTAGATAATATTATAAACAGAGAAATGTGCCTATATAGAGAAGCTCAAAATCCAATCAACCGCTCTTTATAATTCTTTCCCATTAAAAAGACCCATTCTTTCTGACGGACATGGGCTATAAAATACCTTGTAATCTCAATTCTTAAGTTACTAAAAGACAAAGCGTGTGTATTAAAATACGAACACGTTAGACTTATAAAACCACATGCCTGCAAATCCCATAGGGAGGAAAATGGTTGTTACTCTACAGAAAATGCATATAAAATAAGACAAATGCTGTCAATAATTCCAAACAAGTCACGATTCAGCAACTAAGACACATCAACCATGTAAAAAAATTCTGTTACACTCACATGACTTTCTCTACTCTTGTACAAACTATTTTTAGAAACGTTTATTCTCCATATGCTTCATGTTAATCGAGATGTTAGTCTTATTGCTAATTTTCTTGTAGATGCAAGGGGAATTGGTAGGCTTTAAGCGATAGTATGTTTTAAGAGCTGGTTGCTATGTGAAGCATTCCATTCTCTTTTCATTACCAGAGCACAAAAAAAAAGAATGATGAATTTGCGAAAAAGTATAAATATTGGAAACTTTAAGGGAATAACAAGCAATATCTCGAAAATGGTTCACTCAACAACAAAAAATATATGACATAAATTGTGTATTTTAACGCGATCTACATTTTTTGTGTAGTAAAATTTTGTCTATCTCTTATGGTTTACCAGTTATGCAAAAGTCGTTCACAATGAAAAATACTTTTGGAGACATTCCCAGAAAATTCGAGATATACAATTCATTTGCCGTAAAAATGTCTTAAACTTATGGTATTTTATTCAAAATCGTTAGAGCCATTTTTGAGAAAATTAAAATGTTCGAAAAATGTTCCATGTAAAGGGTAATCTGGGGTGGGGGGATTTTCTTGAAAACCTTTGTGTCGCATCTCTGGAAGATACTGAACCTAAATACCAAGTTTGGTGTTTATCCGACTGTTCGTTTCTGAGTTATGCTGTTCAGTCACACAGACACACATACGGACATGTTTCCAAAAATGCTTTCTATGCATTCAGGGCACCTCAAAACATGTATTTTCGGTGAAATCTCGGTATCGAATTTTTGGGTGGAATGCAATACTTCCCCTACTTACTATACGTAGTAGAGAAAGTAAAAATTAGTAAAGGGCTGTAGTAGAGAAAGTAAAAATTAGTAAAGGGCTAGAACTATGGGGTGACTGTAGTAATGCCCTCATCCAAGGGTTTAGTACTCCAAAAGAAATGTATCAGAACAATGTTCAAAATGGGATAACGTGAGTCCTGTAAGGAAGTCTTCAAAAGAGAAAAACTGTTTACTGTAGTGTCTTTGTATATATATATATATATATATATATATATATAAAGTAATCTGTCTGACTGAACTGCACAAACCTAAGACAAATAGTGAAATACGTATATGGTCACGACACAAGGTGTAAATTGGACTTGCACCAAAATAGTTATAATTTAAAATCTATAAACAAAGATCCTTTTATATTTGGTTTATATATGCACAACCGACTACCAACTGTAGTAAACTGTGAAAGCAACAGCTTTAGATTCAGAGTGTAAAAATATATCTTTTAAACAATCCTTTGTATAATACTAATGATTTTCTTGTTTGTACTTAACAATGCTCGAAACTTGTAATTGAGTCTATAGGCACTAAACTTATATCAAAACAAAAGGGTATCGAATCTGATTACAACCGTACGATACGCGTGCAATACGAATGCCAAAATATTGTAATAACTCTCATGCAAGAAAGTTTTGCTTTATTTCCTGTGTACTTATGTTGTGAATGAAGTTCGGTAAAGGGTATGCTAACTAATTGTATAAAGAGAAAAGACTGCTAACATTAGAAAGCAGTGATCCTATATTTTATGGTTAACAAATGAGGCGATTATTTTTTCTGGATGGTCGCAGACCAAAGAGGTTATCTTGGTGGCCCGGGAGTACGGAATCTTTATATTCTCCAACTTCACCTCTGTTTCGTTGTATGTGTTAAGGGTTTTTGCATTATGTGAAAAGTATGTAGCTTTTATGTTATTACATAACCACCACGTGCCCAAAGAGAATTTCACGCACTGTAATTATCTAACAAAGTACTCGACCATTCTGACCGATAATTGCTGCACCGTCAAAGAGTATTTATGGGCTATGGGGGCACTTCCAGAACTTGCAAGTTACGGGGGGAGCTTGAGGAAGTCAATTTGTTAAAGAATGGTTAGGGAAAGTCGACTTAATTTGACACATCACATATTTTCTTGAAATAAACAGTATTTATATGTTCATAACTGGTATTATTACTATTATTATTATTATTATTATTATTATGCATTGCAGAGAGTAATGAAATTTTATTGTAACTTAGATGGCCAATAGTGGGCGTGACGTTATGAGGCAGTATTTTTAACACTTAAATAATTTCAGTCTAATTATATAATATATAAATTCAATCACAGCCCGCCTTGAAGCAATATGTGTATGTAACAAGATATAAAAAGTGTATATTACAGTCATTGTATACGTTTATATTATTGTATACATGCTCAATAATGTTATGTGAATGTATTACGTAATTTAATAATGTAGGAGCTGTGAGAATAATAGGTTAAAAGTTGCTAACAATGAGGTAACAATGAGGTAGCCTTGAGGCAATAATGGATTTGAAAGTTTAAATGCTACTAGTCATTATTGGAGCAACAATAATGTAAATTTTGAGACAGCTTATAAAACAGCCAATCAACAACCAGAAAAAAGTTAAGTTAAATAAAAGTATTCTATTGGATTAGGAATAATCAATCAGAGACTTGAAATACAGAAATTTACAAACTTTGGCGGTAGAGATCAAGTCAGTTGCTCATAACTGGACGTGTTGGTTGTAGACAGTGTTCCTGACGCGAGATGCGTCCTCGAGAAATTTAATACGTATTCGTGTGAGACATAAATAGTTTACGTGTTAAAAAGTGCAAGTAATTAATAAAAGAATCTTACAGCTCTCTATATCAGTGAAATGTTATTTAAATTCTGTCAAGGATTAATAAATGTAGTGAAGTAAAAATTATAATCTGTGTAAGCCTACATTCTTCAGTCGCACTACAACCCTGCAAAGAGAAACATGTCTCTAACAATAATACTGACGCAGCCGAGGCAAACATAAATATATATTTAAAGAAACAGTCAGTTTACAAAGTTAATATTTTTAAACATTTTTGGAGCGAATGCTACCGGGTACCCTACGTGGTTACAACTACTTCAAGATCGGCTCCCCAACAGTTGAAATATAATACAACAATACAACTACTTCAGTTACTGGCTGATAGCAAAATCTGTATTAACTCTTGAAATTTGCAGATTCTGACCGTAGGTAAAAATGTAATGTGTTAAATTCACACGACTTTCTCTACCCCATCGTTTGTTTTTATATACCTTTTACAAATTATTATTATTATAAAAGTTTATTTTTCTATCTACTTCATGTTGACCGAAATAAACATTTACACATTTCGTTGTGGGTGCAAGAGGGAAACAAGAGACTGAAGTGATGTTTAAAAAGTGAGTCGCTTTGAAATTCAATATTCCTTCTATGACATCACGAAAAACAAGTTAGGACTTAAAAATTACGTATTATAAAGTATTGGAGAGTTGAAACCAATAGTAAATCATATCTCAGAAATGGTTAATGCTACAAAAATGTATTTCACTGAAATTGTATATTTTAGTGAGATCTTTATCTTTGTGTAGAAAGATTTTGTCCATCTCTTACTATCAGAGGCGGCTGCTGTGTAAGAGCACATGTACACCCTAATTTTTGACACCTTGAGGATTTATTGTTTTTTTTTCATGAATGCTTCTACACGTAACGTAGTTGCGATAATTTAAAATCTACTGCACTTCTCCAAACTCGATGAGATATGGCAGCAGGAACACGAGGACATCCTGACCAGTGCCACAGACTTCTTTAGGTACATCCTAGCCGACAAACAAAGAAGCAACGTCGCATTTTCCTATCATTGGTAGTCCTGCTTTCGTTCGTCAGTTTTCTTTAGACATTTTGAAGGAAAGCAACCTTTGTTTTGAAGGTTATACGGTGTTTTATCGCGTGTCAGCGTGATAAAAGCCTTGACTTCGTCCCCTCGTGTTGATATTGCATATTACTGATGCTCCAAATATTGCTTGCTAATAGCACATTTGTTAGCAGTAGTTAGATAGAAAATAACGATAGAAAATGTAAGAATGTACATTTAAAGCGGCATTTCCCTTTAAGTATTATTTAAATATTTTCGATAATATAAACACTGCCATGGCAGTTGAAAGAGTTGGTTATCATAAAAATATTTACTCTCATTTAGGCCTATATCTACTTATCACCCTGATATACCTAAACAGTTTCAAAATATGTATTTTACTTAAATTTTGGTTTATACCATTTAACAGCTTAAAACAAAGATAAAGATCTCAGTAAATTTTAAACTTTACATGCAAATATTACCAGTATGAACACATAACTACCATTGCCTGAAGTTCTCTAAACTTAGCAGTAGTCGCGTGGTCTACATATGTAGCCCAAACTGTAATTAAATTGTTGGTTCTCTTAAATATATTTGAACGAGCTGTGTTTATATTGCAATTCTTAACACTATATATCTACTTGCATGTTTTTGCAAAAAGAATAAATCCAGATAACAGTACTTTGTTTAAAATTAAACAAAATCATTTAACACTAAAATGATTTCACTCTAATTGTATAATATATATATATATATATATATATATATATATATATATAAAATCCAATAACAGCCCGCCTTAGAGCAAATGTGTATATAACAATATATAAAAAATGTATGTAACAGTCATTATATATGTTTGTGTTATTGTACCCATGTGTAATGATGTTATGTGAATATATTACGTAATTTAATAATGTAGGAGCTGTGAGAATAATAGGTTAAAAGTTGCTAACAATGAGGTAAGAATGAGATAACTTGAGGCAATAATGAATTAGTAAGTTTAAAAGGTTATTTGTGATTCTTGTAAGCAATAATGTAACTTTTGAGACAGTTTAAAAATAGCCAATCAACAACCAGAAAAAGCTTTAGTTAAATGAAGGTATTCTATTGGATTAGGAATAGCGAATCAGAGACTTGAAATACACAAATTTACAAGTTTAGGCGGTTGAAATTAATTCAGTTGCCTGCAGACAGTGTTTGTAACAGTGTTTGATGATAGATGCGTTCCCGAGAGATTTAATACGTATTTTGTGTGAGACAAAAATAGTTGTACGTGTTAAAAAGTGCAAGTAATTAATTAAAGAATCTCACAGCTCTCTATATCAGTGAAGTGTTATTTAAATCGTATCAAGTATTAATAAAAGAAGTGAAGTAAAATTATAATCTGTGTAGGCCTACATTCTTAGTCGCACCACAACCCGGCTAAGAGAAACGTGTCTCTAACAATAATACTGACGCAGCCGAGGCAAACATAAATACATAATATTTAAAGAAACAGTCAAATTACAAAGTTAATATTTTTTTAAACTTGGAGCAAAGGCCACTTGAAAGTATATTTGGAGCGAAGGCTACCGGAAACTGTTTACTATACGTGCGGTTGCAACTACTACAAGTTCGGCTCCCCAACAGTTGAAATATAATACAACTCCTTCAATACAAACTCCTACAAATTGACGCCCAAAGCGTGTTGCAGATAACAATACAATATAAGTAGAAATAAAATGTATGTTTAAGAACAAAGGAAGATGCCGACAACTGATAATGTCCATTGTTCTACGCCGACAAGCCCGCCGGCTCCCTTTGAGGCCTCACATGCCGCCAGGTCTCGTGTCGTTAGGCCCCGCCCCCTCTCTCTTTGTGCGCTTACCTAATGCCGACCGTGTCTGTGCCGACAGGTCCTACCCCCCTCCCCCATGCGGTCTAGTCGCGTGCCGTGGCGTCCTGACTTGAGGGATTTGTTTTCTCGATGCCTGCCGCCCCTCGGCAAATCAATTAGGTAATGTTCGTCAAACATTATTGAAAAAAAGAATTGGCATTTTTATGACTACTAATGCCCGCACACTGCATATCTCATGCTCCTCGAGCAATTAAGTTTTTTGATTAATTAATTGTATATGAATTGACTCGAGCGCAAGTGGTAGCGTGTGTATAAGTAGCACGCTCACGGGAACAGTCTGTCATGTAATGAAAACCCTGCAACCTACTTCTGTCTGAGGATAACGGTAATGTTCATGTATACATTAGCTGACAACGTTAGACGCTTTCACCACATTAATAGACTTTAAGATTGCATCCCGGATCTGTATACAGTCATTAGCGAACAACAGCCTGGCATGTAATGAAAAACCCGCAACCTACTTCTGTCTGATGATAACTGTAATATCCATGTATACACACATTAACTGACAACGTTAGACGCTTTCACTACATTAATAGACTTTAAGATTGCATCACGGATCTGTATACATACATTAGCGAACAACAGCCTGGCATGTAATGAAAAACCCGCAACCTACTTCTGTCTGATGATAACTGTAATATCCATGTATACACACATTAGCTGACAACGTTAGACGCTTTCACTACATTAATAGACTTTAAGATTGCATCCCGGATCTGTATACAGTCATTAGCGAACAATGTCAGTAATTGTTTTCCTACGTGCTCTGAAAAACCCGCAGACACTCAATGTAAATACCTTTTAGCTCGTAGAATTTCCATCACAAACTGTGGAAAAACCCTAGTCTAGACAATTTTTTCCCTGCTAATTAATGATTAAGTTTCATAGCTCTTATTTCTTTCAATAAAATATTGCGAATAAATTATTCAGAATTCAGATTGGCGGAAAGAAATATTACATACGGTATTAAAAATAAATAAGCGTCTCATTGATTGGTGAATACTACATAGGTTATTAAAAATGAAAATAAATACGTATAACATTATAGTTAAATATTATAAATGTTATTAAAAAATGCCTTTGTATTCAAAAATAGACAGCAGGCTTCTGCCTAGAGGGTGAATAACAGGTCTCAACATGCATTCAACCCCCTCCACAGCCGCGTGACGTCACCGTCTACAGTATATAAGGATCGTCGACAGCCAGAGCGATCATTTATTGATCGTTCAGTGATAATCGAAATGGATGGTTATAATCGTACATCTGAGATGAATGATTGCTGGAGCGAGTGCGGAGAAGATTATTTTCACTACGTATACGTCCATACCGAAACATGCAATGGTTTAATGCATTCAGTGTTGTGTACTCAACCATCGCATCATGATCAGATGACTACACTGGAAGTGTGTACAGAGAGCTGTCCTGTTTATCGAGGAGCGAACATGTAAGTAATATATATATTTCTATAACTCGGTAATATATTGTACGCATGTTAAATGAAAACTAACTTGAAATTATTTTATTCTTTCAGTGAAAATCGCAAGGGTGATGATGTGGAGGATCTTAGCGATGTCGAGGAAGTTGACCATGTCTTCGTCTCGAAACATCTAACTGAATGTGATACAGAGTCGTGCACGGGATACATGCATTCTGTACTTTGTACTAACCCGGCCCAGCATGAACGCATGACATCCTTCTTCCTATGTAACGACAACTGCGAGGTCTACCAGCGCAGGAGGAGAAAACTCGAGTAAGTAGAAGAAATGTTAAATTACATATACATTTACTGCTTCTAATGCTACTCTATGTCTAACCTAAAATTAAATTATTACAGACTGCGAATGACTGAGCCTAAGGTACCCGTGCCAATAGAGGAGCTGGATCCTGAGAGACGCATTGTCAATATAGAGGAATATCCAGTCGCAGAGACCAATACGCAGCCTATGGACGAGGATGCTGCTCCACTACCTGACATTACTACTACCCCTGATGATGATAAAGCAACGATGGTACAGGAGGGGATAAATCAGACGATTCCAGATTGCTCGCCCGAGATACACGCAGAATCGTGCAAGCCCGTGAAGTGAGTATGACACACTTTGATAGTACTTTTTTGTGAGGCAAGGGGAGAGGATTTTTCTAATATATGTATTTTCTCTTTCAGAGGGCATGAAATCATTAACTAAACCTATTTCTAACATTGTTTTGAATATATGTTGCAGGGGCGTGAGGAGGGAGCGAAGGAAGAGGCAGAACGAGACTGGGAAGAGAAAGCAGAAGAGGAGATGTAAGATGAGGATCCTCAACGAGGGTCCTAGGGTCTTCTTATTCATTGAAGATACCCTGCATTCGCCAGAGGAGCATGGAGAATCGATCACAGGCGTTTGATGACGTCAGCAACTCCCCGTGAACATTGGACTATACTATGACATTCCCTCACTCTACATAAATTGTGAAAGTGATAAATCAATTGTTTATATTACAAAATCAGACTGGGATATAATATCCAAAAACATTTCAATGATTGAAGATTACCTACGCCAAGAAAAAAAGTTTGCGTGTGATGAATATTGTGACAATGTAATTTATGCTTACAATATTATTGTATTTTTTGATCATTCAATTCATTTCATAAATACATCTTTAAATAATAATGTAATATCTTTAGACATTGAGGGTGTAAGGAACCTAAAACGGCTATTACCCTATATTGAAAGGCATTTGAATATTTTAAATGATTTCTGCTAGTCAGGAGCAATTAGTTTTTCAGGGAGTAGGAGGGGAAGAAGGAAAATGCTTGAAATGTATGCTAAAGTCAATAAAAGAGTGTTTTAGTATATGAATTCAATTTATTATTCATAAACTTATCCTTGTACATTCCTTTACAAAAACCATTCACCCAAACATATGCATAATTATATAAGTGCTTGCATCACGTGAGAAAGAGATTTGTAGGTAAATACTTTGTCGTGTAGAACCAGGCAGTTCAGTGACGTCTGGGCTGGTATATTTGCAGAGGCTTGAATCTCGATTCTGATGTTCACAGCTCCATTTATAACCTCCTCGGGTTGGTGAGAACAGTCTATTACGAATAATGGTGCACTGTGAAGAAAATCCTTTCTCTTCAAGAGGGGATAATTATCTCTTTCATAATAGGAACTTTGAAATTTACAGTACATTTCATATAGTGAAGCAAACTTTGAATTTTTAAAGTCCAAGTTCAAATCATGGTAGGGGTAGCATTCACTGTTGAGGAATAGTCTCAAATTAGTAATGTTGCAGTGATCAAACTCGGAACTGTTCTTTCTATAATCACCCAATCTTGCAGTCTGCGCACACACTATGATGAAGCTTAGATGTTGTTGCTACATTCCACGTGAAAGATCTTGTCTGGGGTACAGCAGGCTAGGTATGAAGATCCATAGATCGAAAGGCAAGGTGTAGAGGTTTATCAGACTTGACAATTTTTAGAATGTGAACTCTTTCAGCATCGGAAAGACGAATTACAGGCATCCTCCATTCGATTCTAGTTAACTTTACATTAGCTTCCTCTCCATTCGAACTCAGGACACAGTTTCTAGAATCTTTGGATCTTATGAGAATCAATTCAAACTTGCTGTTGAGTATAAGCTCCTTGTGGTCATCAGCAAATCCTAGGAGCATCGACAGAGGGACTACAGCATTGAAACCTCCATTCGTCGCGTGTACTATATCAACTTCTTCACCAGGATAGGCCCATCCAGCATTCAGCAGCCGATTCGACCCCATAGGGTTGAAAGTCACATAATTTCGTATAGTTGTAGTAATTCCAGGATTCCTTGTTCTGTCTATAGTTGTAGCATTCATATCTAGACGTATCTCATCAAACATGAAGGTTATAGCATTATTAGTGAGCTTCGATGTAGTAGGGGATCCATCTACCTTGGTGAGAGCACCTTCGATGTAGAGATAACTCTTGTTAGGAAGCGTATACAAATCTTCAGCTTGGCACGGTATTCTAATTTCATCGTTTACATCCAGAGCGGAGGTGTTGTATGGAAGAAAAATATGCTCCTCCTCCTTGGTGATCTTGTCGTCAAAGGCTGGAACTTCTGTCACGTTTAAGATGTCCATTATAGCGCCCTGTAACCTAACTCTTAGAGGAACTTGCGGTTAGCACGTGTTAACTCCTCGGAAGCTGGAGAGGTAGTATGCTTCGAACGCTGTGTACGTCGTCTATTATAGTATTTGCGATGTCTTTTAAAATGTATTGCCATTGCGTCTTATGTGCAGTCTTGTAGTGATAACTTCGTCCCTGAAGTTGATCGCCTTTCCGTGTTGATCTACCACTCGAATAGTGATCTGGTCTATATAGTTTGTATCTATGACCGGTAAATATATTGGGTTCGAAGGTTCTTGAGAGATATGATAGCCTGGTGGAACAGAAGGGAAAAACTCGTAGAGCGAATGTCCGCTTTTACCGTCAATGAAAGAGCCTGTTGCAATACTGCACTCCACACGTATGATACTCACTTTAAATATATTCACAAGATCGTCAGATTCGAGCGCTTCTCCAGCAGGAATTATTTTAGTGTCTGTGAATCCTAGAAGCAAACCAATAGATCTATCCTTAGAAAAGTCTATTGTATAAGGACATTTAATTTCAGCCTTCATTGTATTATTGTTAGGTCCTATGAAGAAGACTTCATCATTCAATCCTAGTTTATCCTTTAGAAATGTATTGATATCGGCAATCTCGTAGGTTCCATGAGGGATGACAATGGTTTCAGGTTTACCATTATGAATATAATGAAATCTATTATTACTTTCATCGACATTCGGTATTGAATAGAATGTTTCAAAATTCAAGAGAGCAATCTCATAATGACCTGGAGGATCTAGCTGTAGAGGTGGGTTTAGATACGTTGAAATAACAGTGTCTGACCCACTCACTGTAACTGTATAACTCATCTTGACGATGAAGCAGCTTCTAGGATAAAAGAAATTGCAAGCACAAGTGCCCGCAGATGACTGAATCGAAATTCTGGTATCTCTGTGTATTATAGTAGATTTTAGCACCTTGTAGATATTTCTCAATCTCAGGAGGCGGCTTCAAATTACCGAAACTATCAAAGTAGTATGCGAGATCACCTTCTTTCCTTATAGCAACCCAGTGTGTTCCTTCATTATCTGATGTATCGAGATTGGTAATAAGTCTCTCTTTGCGGTGTGGTTTTAAAGGAAGTTTGTCAATCATATAAACCCCTCTAAAATAAGGAATTTTTAAACGTTTAACATAATATTCGATGGCTACGTTACTTAGGGCTTCCTCCGGTATATGTACAATCCTCTTCCCCCGTTTTTTGCCTTCTTCTTTAAACCATCGCCTTTAGATCCTCTTTTTTTCAAAGACCTTGCTATTTTAGATGCACTGGCTAAAGACGACATCAGCGGCATTGCAGGTAAGAATCCTCCTTTATTCCTCTTCTTACACCTTCTCTTCCGGAGTCCCTTTCCTCGGGTCTCCATTGCCTTGTTATGCCTCGCAACTTCTGCTAAGTGCCTATCAGCTGGCTTTTTTTTATTGACCGCAGAGGCTATCTGAGCAGCGCCGCCTGCTGCAGCGCCTAAAGCAGCAATGATGGGTATCAACGGTAAAAACCCTCCTCTCTTCTTCTTCCTCTTTCCGGCTCCCACTGCAACCTTTCCCTTCATGATTGCAGTTACTAGCCTTGCAGCTAACCTTTCACCAAAAGTTGAATCTGATGACTGCACACGCTTCCAAGCCTTCTCTGCAAGAATCTTATCCGCTATTTGTCTTGAAGCGGTGTCCTTATTCTCAGCGTACGCGAGGTCGTGCTGTTTGCAAGCTTCGTCTAATTGGTTAATTCCGGGGTCTCCTCTTTTTAGACGTTTTTCCAATTTAGTACCAGGCCCGCAATATCTATATCCAGGTAAGTGAGCTTCAAAGGGGAGCGAATTAATTATGGAATTAATAATTCCAGAGCCACGCTTATACTGCAACGACCTCCCTCTCTTAGCTCTCATGATATACTAAACGAGTAATTGCATCCATTAGCCCTTTTATATCATTGCAGTCAATCATTAACTACTTTTACATCCGGTAATATATAAACATCGCACATACATTTTATAAGTTAGTTGTTAACATGGAGCTTGTTAAGCAGCACTGCACTCTACCTATTCAGGTATTAGACTTTGAAAGTGACTTTAGAAGTGATCGTCATGGCAAGTTATTTCCATTTAATGTCAGAGCTCTTATTTTAGGGAGTTCCAGTGCAGGGAAAACAAACGTATTACTCAATATGCTACTCCATGAGAATGGACTACGTTTTGAAAATTTGTATATTTATTCAAAGTCTCTCTATCAACCAAAGTACCAATATCTAATTAAAGTGTTCGGAAACATCGAAGGTATAGAAGTGAACACCTTCGACAACGGGGATGATGTTTTGCATCCTTCTGAAGTCGAAGAAAATTCAATCTTTATAGTTGATGACGTCATCACTGAAAATCAGGAAAAGATAGCATCCTTTTACAGTATGGGTAGACGTCGAAATGTCGACTCTGTATATCTAGCGCAGTCCTACGCTAAAGTTCCAAAACATTTAATTCGCGATAATACAAACATGATAATACTCTTCAGACAAGACAATTTAAACTTAAAGCACATTTACGAAGATTATGTAAATACCGACTGACCTACAATGAATTTAAAGATCTATGTAAGAGCGTTTGGGAGAGTGTATCAGAAGGAAGACCCTTTGTTGTGATAGTTCCTGAATTTCACATGAATGAGGGGCGATATAGGAATGGTTTTGATGTATATATTAAGCTCGACAAAAAAGAAAATGATCATTCGTAGTTAATCATGAGCATCGATAGGTTCGGTTCTCAGAGAACTGGTCCAGTTAGAAGAGTGTTTGATCGTTTTATCATAAATAGAGATGTCAAAGGAAACTATCAATTCAAGAATAAGAGATTGTGCAACGTTCACGATCCTGAAGATAATCATGATGCCTCCAATAAGAATTATGTGGATGCTCTCGAAATTAGGATGCACGATTTCTCTCAGCAAGCTGCTAACAATGTTGAAGTTATGGCTAAGACCCTGATCGATGAATTGATTTCAAAATATATCCTCAAGAGAGATAAGGAAAATAACATTGTTATTGATAAAGTTAGATTGAAGGTATTGCTAGATCCTGTTCACGATAACGATGTTGTGAATAAAAAGTTCATCACTGGATATGTCAATTCACGCACGCAGTCGAGAGATGGTAATGGTAACATTATATTCGACAATAAGAGAATCACTGATATAACAGATCCTCTCGGAGATACAGATGCTGTAAATAAAAGATATTCTAGAGCTATGATCATTTGGAAATCGAACGAGACGCGACAGCAGTTAAACAGGTACTTACCAAAGGAAATCGAGATGCAAATAGGTAAGAAGCTGCTAGACATCACAGCAAATCTGAATAAAACTACGAGTAAAGTGGATACTCTAACAACCTCTACAAAAGACACAGTGGATTCTGTAATGGACTCTATTAAACAAGTTACCGCAGAGCTTGATAGAGAAAAAACAAATCTTCAGAATCTTTGCAATCAGAAAATTAGTAATTTAGAAAAGTTAGCGATGAAGCGAGTTTCAGATTTAGAGGCTACAGTCGGGCAGTTAAAGACAGAGGTTTTGAATACTCTCAAAACTGATTGCTGCAATGATAAACTTAAGAAAGTGGAGGAAAATGTAAATATGATGATGGACGCTTACGAAACTAATGTGCAGCAAATGACGAGTCTAGAAGAATCAACCGGAAGCCAGTACGCTAATACGGCAATCTTTGCTGAAGCGTTCAAGACACATACGCAGGAACATAAGAAAGAAACCGAGCAACTGAGAACTTCGATAGAGATGTTAGCTAAGGCTATCGATACGATGAGAACTCAAGCTGGACGCAGACTATAAATTGAAGGTAATCGTCTATTTTCACGTCATTTGTAAGATGGATAGTGAAAGCATAAGACTTAAAGGGTCTGTAGCCGAGCATACCAGGGCTGTAAACGAAAAACTGAGAGCTCTAAAAGGTCTCAGGTTTGAGACTCAGCATGTCATGTCCGAAGCTTTGAAGCCTGTAACCGCTCCCCTCAAGGATATTTTGGACACTCAACGAGGGTTGACTGTGAAGACAGTCAAGAATGACGATGATGATTCTACAAGTATTTCTACTTTCCTTCAACACGTTCGCTCAAAAGACAAGGACCGCCTTGATACATTGTACGGTGTGAGATATCAGGATGGAAGTTATATGCTTGGAAATAAAGATATTCATTTTATAAATAATCAAATATTGATAGGTGATGAAACGTATGAGTCTACCGCCGGTTTGACGGAGCTCATCTTTAAGCGAACGCCTCAGATTTCTGCATACACCAGTGAAGACTTGGAGATGTACGCTAAGATTATGAAAAGTACTTTTCTTCACAGAACTGGTTACACCAGACACGGTCGTTTGAAATCTGGTAAATCGTATAAATACAAGAATATAATTCGCCCCTTGCTCAATACACATTCAGGTCTAGGACTGTCATGGAAGGAGCATAAGTCTGATAAGGAGGTTGACTACGTTTTCTGGAGAAACCCTAACACATTAGTGAATAGACTGAGGTTACTTATTGCTTCGAGGGACGCTGGTAATAATAGTCACGCTCAAGAGATTGAGGAAATTATCCGGGAGTTGAAAGCATCTATAATTATAGCATGACAGCCAAACAGAATATCGCCAGAGAGCTTCACGGGTCGGCGAGGAGGAACTATTGACGCAAAATTATCAGCAAAGGTATGAATGATTTATTACAAATTGATTTGATTGAAATGATACCATATGCAAGAGTGAACAAAAATTTCAAATACATTCTGATCGCAATCAACTTTTACTCTAAAATGGCATATGCAAAACCCTTAAAGGATAAGGGCGGAGTTAATGTTGCAAAGGCTATGGAGGATATATTACAAGAAATGGATGTCCCTCCCCGGAATATTCAAAGTGACAACGGGAAAGAATTTTATAACAAGTTCTTTAAACGACTAATGTTTAAGTATAATATTAACCACTACAGCACCTATACCAATGTGAAGGCTGCGGCTGTTGAACGTTTAATTCGAACCTTGAAGAATATGATGTACCGAGAGTTTTTAGCCCAAGGCTCATACAAGTGGCTAGATCTTTTACCTAGAATCCTTGTAAAGTACCATGATACTTTTCATTCCACTATCCGCATGAAACCTAATGAAGTGAAAAACAACGATCTTCTTCTGACTGTGTATAATTATAATCAAGACCGAAGAGAGAAGAAGGCTTCAAGGAAGTTTAGTGTTGGTGATTATGTCAGGATATCTAAACATAAAGGACATTTTGAAAAGGGTTATGAATCTAACTGGAGCGTTGAAATCTTCAAAGTATTTCGTGTGATCCGTACCAAGTCTACAACATACATACTAAAGGATAGGAATGGTGAAATCATAAAAGGTGGCTTTTATGGGCATGAACTAAAAAGGACTAACAATCCTAATACATATTTAGTAGAAAAGGTTATACGTAAACGTGGAAACAAGTTCTTGTAAAGTGGTATGGTTTTCCAGATACTCAATGGATTGATATAAAGGATTTGGTGTAATGTGTGAAGAATTAATAAAGACTAAAGTTTTATGATTGTAAAATCATGAGTATTTTTATTTTAAAAAATCATTCATATTTTTTTCTTTCTTTTTTTCAGGGAAAAAATGTAGACACTTAAAAACCCTCACATACTATAAATGGATATATACAATATCATCATTAGAGGGAAAATTATTATATAAAAAACCCTCATACACAATTTAAATGAATATATACAATAACATCATTAGAGGAAAAATTAATATATAAAAACCCTCACATACTTTAAATGAATATATACAATAGCATCATTAGAGGGAAAAAATTATTACATAAAAACCCTCATACACAATTTAAAATGGATATATACAAAATTCAGAATGAAAAAAGTAAAAAACAAGAAATCTTCAAATATTTACAAAATATACATATTTACAAGTTTAGGCACTAGCAATCACCAGGTCTAAGGGAATAATGGCCCCACGCTACAGTCTTATAGCTTCCTTCCAGCAACTTCCTCTTATCGTCACCCCCCTTCAAAGCCAATTTGTTTGTTTCAATGGTTGTAATTTTGTGGTGTTTACTCCGAAATGTTTTTTGTACCGAATAAATTTTTAGGCTATGGTCTTTTAAGCATTCAAAATAATGGCCGAAATCGATTTTATCCATACCTGCCCTGGTGATGCCCTTAGCTTTCTTAATTGTCTGCCCTCCGTATCTGTATGCGTATAACTTTGCTCTTATACCGACATACTCCTCCATAACCAAGCCGCCCAATTCATCCTTGAACAACCCAATCTTTTTCCTGTTGGCTTGCTTAATACCATATGCATTATCCTTTTCGAAGTTTGAAGTGTCGAAATATTGGGGGTTCTCCCTGATGAATTCATAGATATCAGAACTCGTTTCAAAAATGAACGAGTCTGTATCCATGTAATTCAGCAGCAAGTCTTTTAAATTTGGTTTCATGATATTGTAAAAGAAGTCATACATGATAAATTTTGAAATGTCCAAAATTGCGTGTCCTATGTAGATTGGTTTGTTCATATGCACTTCCTCTCTACCCAGTTCGATTCCTACAAGATATTCTTCAAAAATTATGTTGCGTAGGTAAGTGCTGCGTGCTATCAACTTCTTTACCTGATCCCAGTTTCCAACTATTTTGAAATCAGTGCATTTTCACACATTTTCTATAAATTTTCCATATACGGCGTTATTCATCTTTTTCCATAGGTTTTGCCCGAATTTTGACTTTTCTTGAATTCTTTTCTCGGTGTTCACGTCGATATATGTCTTCAACCAGTTAGACTGGTCGTAGGATACCACTCTGTGAATATGTCTCACAGTTAGACCTTGTTCGATACACTGCTGCATCACCCTGTAGTGCAAGACATATTTGCTTTTCTGTTCTAATGTCGCAAGCAGTTTCTTGTATTGGCCATTCGGTGGTGTCGCGCTCTGTGGGCAGAAAGGAAGCTCGTTGTGGGCGTCGTGGATATGGTCGGGGTATTCGATATCAGTCTCTAGCACATAGCCAGTCTCTGAGTCTTCTTTGATTTCAGCGAAGTTTATGCTATCAATTTCTTCTCTGGTGAGCCATTTCAGATTCTTGTACGGGAGGGCAGACCCCATAGAAGCTCCATATAAGTTGTTTATGTCCCAATAGGACAGGTGTTTAACAGGAGCATGCCGGTCAAAGTTGGACATGTATCTGTGGTTAGCTTTGGTGTAGCCCTTCACCACTGTGCACAGTCCGCCTCTAATTCCCGACTCGAAAAATTCCAGCATGCTCTTGTCGGATATTAAGGAAATTTTTGCCTTTGTTATCTTCAACATAGCGTCAAAGGCGAGTCCTGGTAATGTATAAAACCATGCTGGGTCAAGTTTATACATCCCCAGGATCAGATCTCGAAACTTTTCGAAAATATCCGCCAAGAGCAGTATATCTGTTTTCAGGTATAGATCGCTGTATTCTCCGAGATTCCGGATATTAAAGGTATCCCAGACTTTTTCAGCATGCCTGTATTCCTCATCGGTGATGTGGCTGTCAGTGAGAGTGCTGTAGAAGGCCTTCTTCGGTGGTAGAGAAGTTTCTTTGAGTATGGCAAGGCTTGAAACATAATCATAGGGGAATATTTCCTTGCTCTTCGCCAGCTTAAAATGCTCCTCAACAGGATATTCTGCCCTTGTTATTTTAAAGTCACTCTCCTCCAGCATGTCAGCCAGGCTGGACAGCTTATCGTCAAGAAACTTAAAGCTGTCCAGAAACCTGAAGCTGATGTTCCTGTACCGTTTGCTAAACGCTATATACCTTTCACCACTTTGAGGGATGCACGATATGGGCTTATTATCATATGCCAGGCGTCTTATCAAGAAGTGGCTGTCATAATTAGATAGACAATGAAAAAAGATCGGTATGAAATCAGGGTAGTATGAGATGGGGGATTTTCTTGTCATATCTTTGAAAAAAACCGAAAACCTAATGCCAAGTTTGGTACTTATCCGACTTTTCGTTTTTGAGTTATGCTGTTCACAGACACACATCTACACAGATACTCGGAAATGTTTCTAAAAATGCTTTTTTTTTTATTCAGGAGGCCTCAAAACATGTAGTTCCTGTGAAATCTCGGTATCGAATTTTTTAATGGAATGCAATACTTCCCCTACTTACTATACGTAGTAGAGAAAGTAGAAAATAGCACACAAATGAAATAGCATATACTTCACTTCATCTTTTGGAATACAAAGTCCTTCCTTTTGTAATTGATCAAAATATGCATTTCCTAAGAATGTGCCTTTACTAGCTACTACAAGATCTACACAGGACAGTTTCTTCATTATACACTTAGCTGCATAACCACAAACGTACATCTTTTTTGGCTCCCCAATCCCACATGTCTCTAGGTAATGTGCATTTAACATATATGTAAAATTACTTATATCACACTGATGCAGTAAATTATTTAAATGTCAAGAGTGATTGTAGTGTGAATATGCATTATTGTGTGACATTGATTTGAGATGTTTGATGATTGTAAGCATTGTCGAGAAGTGGGTTTATACGGCCTTACTGAAACTGACAATAATAGCGTGCAATAATGTAGCGAGGGGGTGAACTGTTTATCATTATTAGAGACGAGCAAATGACGTAATATTGGCGCGTTTTTCTTAGGAATTTGCTGGAACATTTTTCCTAGAGCATATGTTTTCGTAATTTTCATTGGATATAAAAATAGACGCTAATGTTGGCGCGTTTTATTAACCAATAGCAGCTCGGTTATAATCTTTAGGCATATCGGGGTGTAGGAGTATAAAAAGGGCTAGGTCAGAGTCAAATTCGTTCAGTCTATCGGAAACATTTGTACATTACACGTCGTCTCCAGTCCATTACACGTCGCTGAATACATCGCACAGTTTATCGATTCGCAGGTTACGCGTAGCAAAGTTATAAAAAAATCTCAAGTGTCGTAAAGTTAATTACACAAAAAGTTGAAGTACGCGAATTAAGAATGAGCAGTAAATAAGTTATTATAACAGAATCAGTTTGGGGAGTGTCAAGATTAATATGTGAAAGTGCATAATATGTTAGACAATAAAAGTGTAAAACAAATTCTTCATCAGTGTTATCTTTGGATAAAAACTCCTTTCTGTTTACACACCTTGTATAAGATAAGTGCTCGACCAAAAAGATCATAGCTAGCCGGAGGACAGTGAACCCAAAATTAAATAAAATAACAGGCGCTCAGTAAATGATAACACGAAGTAACCGCGACAAATTGTCTTTTATACGTGCGGCAGATAAACAGTAGCATTCTTTCAAACCTAACAAAGAATCACGTCGCATAATTGGCTCCCAAAGGTGGGGCTCAATAAATAAATAAACTTTATACCGTCACAACATTCAATATTTACATGCACATGTATATTCAGTGTATCACATACTTTTAAGAGATGTTTCATCCTGATTTTCTTCTAGATTCAACAGTTTGGTTGTATGAAATATTGTAATTGCATCCAAGAAAGACTCTTGTATCCTAAATCTTTTCTCTAAGTAACCAATTTGAAATTTGCCCGTAAGGAAATATTCTATTGAAAAAGTCTGAAAAGGATAGTGAACCAATTTAAGAATTTAACAAGTACTTTGACACAGTACTAAATATGTGTCTTTACTGAGTGTCCTATAGTTGGGTTGCGAATTTCATCTATCCAGCCAGTCTACAAAAATCCTCAAATATTCAGCTTTTTTATCGACGAGGCCAGTTATGAGTGTGACAAAATCACTCCTTTTTATTGCTTGCTCTACTACGTATAGTAAATAGGGGAAGTATTGTATTCCACCCAACAATTAGATACTGATATTTCACCAGAAATACATGTTTTGAGGTCCCCTGAATAAAAATCTGATGTGTTACACTCACATGACTGTCTCTACTCTTGTACAAACTATTTTTACAAACGCTTATTCTTCATATGCTTCATGTTAATCGAGATATCGAATTGTTACTCTTATTGCTAATTTTATTGTAGATGCAAAGGGAATTGGTGGGATTTAAGCGATAGTCAAATATTTTAAGAGCTGGTTGCTATGTGGAGTATACCATTTTCTTTGCATTACCAGGACAAAAAAAAATTGAATAACGAATTTGAGAAAAAGTATAAGTATTGGAAAATTTAAGGGAATAACAAGCAAAATCTCGAAAATGGTTCACTCAACAAAAAAATGTATATGACATAAATTGTGTATTTTAACGCGATCTACATTTTTTGTGTAGTAAAATTTTGTCTATCTCTTATGGTTTACCAGTTATGCAAAAGTCGTTCACAATGAAGAATACTTTTGGAGACCTTCCCAGAAAATTCGAAATATACATTTCATTTGTCATGAAAATATCTTAAACATATGATATTTTAATAAATTGTTAGAGCCATTTTTGAGAAAATTAAAATTTTCGAAAAATGTTCCATGTAAAGGGTAATCTGGAGTGGGGGGATTTTCTTGAAAACCTTCGTGTCCCATCTCAAGATACTGAACCTAAATACCAAGTTTGGTGTTTATCCGACTGTTCGTTTCTGAGTTATGCTGTTCACAGACACACACACGACATGCTTCCAAAATGCTTTTAGTGGATTCAGGGGGCCTCAAAACATATATTTCCGGTGAAATCTCGGTATCGAATTTTTGGGTGGAATGCAATACTTCCCCTACTTACTATACGTAGTAGAGAAAGTAAAAAACCGTTTTAGGAAAGGATCCGTGGGTGTGTCTGTGAACAGCATAACTCAAAAACGTAAAATCGGATAAATACCAAACTTGATATTTAGGTTCAGTATCTTTCAAAGATGTGACAAGAAGATTTAAAAAAATCCCCCCACCCCAGACTACCATTTACAGGGAACATTTTTCGAAAACTTTTATTTTCTCAAGAATGGCTCTAACGATTTTGATTAAAATATCATATATTTAAGATGTTTTCATGACAAATAAAATGTACACCATGAATTTTCTGGGAATGTCTCCAAAAGTCCTCTTCTTTCTGAATGACTTTCGCATAACTGGTAAACCGTAAGAGGTAGACAAAATTATTCTACACAAAAAATTTAGAGCTCGTTAAAACACACAATTTATGTCATATAATTTTTTTGTCGAGTAAACCATTTCCGAGATATTCCTTGTTATTTGTTTGAATTTTCCAATACTTTTAGTTTTTCTCAAATGGAAACTCGTTTTTCCACCCAAAATTTCGATACCGAGATTTCACCGGAAATACATGTTTTGAGACTCACTGAATCCAAAAAAAGCATTTTTGGAAACATGTCCGTGTGTGTGTCTGTCTGTGTGTCTGTGTGTGTGTCTGTGTGTCTGTGTGTCTGTGAACAGCATAACTCAAAAACGAAGAGTCGGATAAACACCAAACTTGGTATTTAGGTTCAGTATCTTCCAGAGATGCGACACGAAGGTTTTCAAGAAAATCCCCACACCCCAGAGTACCCTTTACATGGTACATTTTTCGAAAATTTTAATTTTCTCAAAAACGGCTCTAACGATTTTGATTAAAATATCATATGTTTAAGATATTGTCATGACAAATAAAATGTATATCTCGAATTTTCTGGGAATGTCTCCAAAAGTATTCTTCATTATGAATGACTTTTTATAACTGGTAAACCATAAGAGATAGACAAAATTTTACTACACGAAAAATGTAGATCGCGTTAAAATACACAATTTATGTCATATACATTTCTTTATTAAGTGAACCGTTTGCGAGATATTGCTTGTTATTCCCTTAAATTTTCCAATACTTATACTTTTTCTCAAATTCGTTATTCATTTTTTTTATGCCCTGGACATGCAAAGAGAATGGAATGCGCAACATAGCAACCAGCGTTAAAATATTTGACTATCGCTTAAAGCCTACCATATTCCTCTTGCATCTACAAGAAAATTATCAATAAGATTGACATCTCGATATCTCCATTAACATGAAGCATATGGAGAATAAGCGTTTGTAAAAATAGTTTGTACAAGAGTAGAAAAAGTCATGTGAGTGTAACACATCAGATTTTTTTGTATGGTATCTGATATTACGGTGAAAATACAACAAAGGAAGCATGTTCAAACTCAGGAATTTTTACTGACTCATTAAGCCTCAATTTTTACGACTTCATCAATTTATTTCTTCATATGTCGGTGACGTTTTTGGTTATTAATATACCGTTATGTGCTTCCGAAACTTCATTTTCATAAATGTCGTAGGTAGGTATACGCCTTTGTTACATTTAACTTGGGCTTGCCTTGCCATCCGTAGTTTCCATTCTCCACGTGCTAGGAAAGGCGCACTCATGGGCCGAACAGCTTTGGCCAATCAAAGAGTGAGGAATGCGAAGGAACACACGAGGAGTTAAGTAAGTTTAGAAAAACAGGGTATAGTTCAGAACAGACGAAGGTAAACAAACCGCTTGCGAGCGATATACAAGTTCTAGACGGCACATGGAATTAGGTAAAATATATTGGTTCTTTACAAGTGGCCGAGTGGCACTAGAAACGTATATTCAAGCATTTCATTCTTAAACACGACCTACGAAAAAGCAGACTTTCTCTACGAATGATGGACTCATATATTACCGTTATGTACAGTGCGGGCGTTTTAAGCTATGGACGCGGATCGCGCGTCTCTAGTTCCCGAGGTCGCGGTTCAAACCCGGTGGAGGGCGATGCATTTTTTCGGACGTAAAAATCCTTAGCATGGCTTCCTTCGCAAGCGAAGTAATGGCCCATTCACAATGAGATGTAAGCGCAGACGTAGCATGAGCGCAAAGCTTTACATCCATGCTATTTAATGGAAGCATTCTCATAGAGTCACGCAATGTGCTAGGCAACGCAAGAGTTTGCAACCAACCTTTATGCTTGCGTTGCGCGCAGAGGAAGAATTCTGAATTTCTTTCTCTTTGCATTGCCTGTTATTCAACAGCAGACGATCGCGATACGAGGCTTTACGCCGTCTAATGTACACGAGCATGCTGTATACATGCTCTCTTCCATTTGGCCGTACCACGTAGTCCCCTTACTGAATCCTCCTTTGATATAATGGTTGAATCCAGCATCTGCGCTTAGATTTCTTGCTCATAAATCATAAGGCGCAAAGAGATAATGCACATTACATCAATATAGCTTGTGCAGCTGTATAACTTGTTACAGTTTCCATACTTGCATAACTATTTTAAATATGTTGTTCAAACATTCGTGATGTCACTAATGCTACAGGCGGCAGTTGGGCGTATGAATGTTTGTGACTATTTATTTATAAACTATTAAGTGAACTTTCTTATTTGGTATTGTTGGTTATATTATTCAATTTGAAACTTAGGGTGCACTTGGAAGATTTTCGCAATTGGTTTAAGGATCTAGAAGCCCATGCCAAATTTTTGCGTTATGTGTAAGGCTGCATTGAGAATGGTCTTCCCTCACGCCTGCGCTTATGATGTATTATGTTGGAGCTTACATTTCATTGTGAATGGGCCCTAAAGCCAGTAGTCCCGTGTTGTAGATTTACAGCACATAATAGAACCTCAAGCCGGATAAAGAGGCCTCTGAGCAAAATGTTTGGTCTTTCACGCCCAATATAAAATGGGACGCTAAGAACCATAGTAGTTAATTACACCGGCGGTTTCTCGTTCCGAAAAACTAACGAAAAGGGAAAAAACCACACGAAAAGGTAAAAAACCAAACGAGAAGGGAAAAAACAACGAAAAGGGAAAAAACGGAACGAAAAGGGAAAAAACCAAAACGAAACGGGAAAAAACCAAACGAAACGGGAAAAACAGACGAAAGGGGATAAAACCAAACGATGAGGGATAAAACCAAACGAAAAGGGAAAAAACGGAACGAAACGGGAAAAAATCGAACAAAAAGGGAAAAACCGAACCAAAAGGGGAAAAAATAAAACGAAACGGGAAAAAACAAAACGAAAAGGGAAAAAACCAAATGAAAAGGGAAAAAACGGAAAGAAAAGGGAAAAAACGGAACGAAACGGAAAAAAACCAAACGAAACGCGAAAAAATCGAACGAAAAGGGTAAAAACCGCACGAAAAGGGGAAAAAACCAAACTAAAGGTGAAAAAACGAAACGAAAAGGGAAAAAACCAACGAAACGGGAAAATAACAAACGAAAGGGGAAAAAACAAACGAAAAGGAAAATATCAAACGAAAAGGGAAAAAATCTAAACGAAACGGGAAAAAACGAAAGGAAAAGGGAAAAACCCTACGAAAAGGGAAAAAACCAATCGAAAAGGGAAAAAACCAAATGAAAAGGGAAAAAACCGAATGTAGAGGGGAAAAAACCGAACGTAAAGAGAAAAAACTGAACGAAGAGGAAAAAAAACCCAACGAAAAGGGAAAAATCCAAACGAAGAGGTAAAAAACCGAACGAAGAGGGAAACAATTGAACGAAAAGGGAAAAATCCGAACCAAAAGGGAAAAAAACCCAAAGAAAAGGGAAAAACTCCAACGAAAAGGGAAAAAACCGACCGAAGAGGGAAAAAACCAAACAAAGAGGAAAAAAAACCAACGGAAAGGGAAAAATCCAAACGAAGAGGGAAAAAACCGAAGAGGGCAAAAACCAAAGGAAATGGGAATAAACCTAACGAAAAGGGAAAAAACATAACGAAAAGGGGAAAAAAAACGAACGAAGAGGGAAAAAAACGAACCAAGCAGGAAAAATTGAACGAAAAGGAAAAAAACGTAACGAAAACGGGAAAAAACCCAACGAAAAGGGAAAAATCCAAACAAAGAGGGAAAAAACTCAACAAAAAGGGAAAAAACCCAACGAAGGGGGACAAAACCGAACGAAGAGGGAAAAAACCCAACGAAAAGGGAAAAAAATGTAACGAAAAGGGAAAAAAACGAACGAAGAGGGAAAAAACCGAAAAGGAGAAAAAACCAAAGAAAAAGGGAATAAACCAAACGAAGAGGGAAAAAACCCAACGTAAAGGGAAAAAAGGAAACGTGAAGGGAAAAAACCCAACGAAAAGGGAAAAAACGGAACGATAAAGGAAAAAACCCAACGAAAAGGGAAAAATCAGAACGAAGAGGGAAAAAACGCAACGAAAAGGGAAAAAAACGAACGAAGAGGGAAAAAAACGAACGAGAGGGAAAAAATTGAACGAAAAGGGAAAAAACGAACGAAACGGGAAAAAATCGAACAAAAAGGGAAAAAACCGAACGAAAAGGGGAAAAACAAAACGAAACGGAAAAAACAAAACAAAAAGGGAAAAAACCAAACGAAAAGGGAAAAAACGAAACGAAAAGGGAAAAAACGGAACGAAAACGGAAAAAACGAACGAAGAGGGAAAAACCGAACGAGAGGGAAAAAACGGAACGAAGAGGGGAAAAAACCGAACGAAGAGGGAAAAAATTGAACGAAAAGGGAAAAAACGTAACGAAACGGGGAAAAACGGAACGAAGAGGGATAAAATCAAACGAAAAGGGAAAAAACCAAACGAAACGGGAAAAAATCTAACAAAAAGGGAAAAAACCGAACGAAAAGCGGAAAAACAAAACGAAACGGAAAAAACAAAACGAAAAGGGAAAAAACCAAACGAAAAGGGAAAAAACGGAACCAAAAAGGAAAAAACGGAACGAAGAGAGAAAAAACCGAACGAAGAGGGAAAAAAATTGAACGAAAAGGGGAAAAACGTAACGAAATGGGGAAAAAACGGAACGAAGAGGGATAAAACCAAGCGAAAAGGGAAAAAACCAAACGAAACGGGAAAAAATCGAACAAAAAGGGAAAGAACCGAACGAAAGGGGAAAAAACAAAACGAAACGGGGAAAAACAAAACGAAAAGGGAAAAAACCAAACGAAAACGGAAAAAACGGAACGAAAAGGGAAAAAGGGAACGAAACGGGAAAAAACCAAACGAAACGCGAAAAAATCGAACGAAAAGGGAAAAAACCAAACTAAATGGGAAAAAACAAAACGAAAAGGGAAAAAACCAAGGAAAGGGGAAAATAACAAACGAAAGGGGAAAAAAACCAAACGAAAAGGGAAAATACCAAACGATAAGGGAAAAAATCTAAACGAAACGGAAAAAAACGAAAGGAAAAGGGAAAACCCTACGAAAAGGGAAAAAACCAAACGAAAATGGAAAAAACCGAATGACGAGGGAAAAAACCGAACGTAAAGGGAAAAAAACGACCGAAGATGGAAAAAACGAAACGAAAAGGGAAAAACGGAACGAAACGGGAAAACAAACGAAGCGCGAAAAAATCGAACGAAAAGGGAAAAAACCGAACGAATAGGGAAAATACCAAACGAAAAGGCTCAAAATCTAAACGAAACGAGAAAAAAACGAAAGGAAAAGGAAAAAACCCTACGAAAAGGAAAAAGCAATCGAAAAGGGAAAAAACCAAACGAAAAGGAAAAAAGCGAATAAAGAGCAAAAATACCGAACGTCAAGGGAAAAAACCGACCGAAGAGGGAAAAAACCCAACGAAAAGGGAAAAATCCGAACCAAAAGGAAAAAAACCCAAAGAAAAGGGAAAAACTCAAACGAAAACAGAAAAAACCGAGCGAAGAGGGAAAAACCGAACGAAGAGGGAAAGAACCCAACGAAAAGGGAAAAATCCAAACGAAGAGGGAAAAACCGAACAGGGCAAAAACCAAACGAAAAGGGAACAAACCAAACGGAAGGGGAAAAAACGTAACGAAAAGGGAAAAAAGCGATCGAAGCAGGAAAAAATTGAACGAAAAGGGAAAAAACGGAACGAGAAGGGAAAAAACGAAACGAAACGGGAAAAAACCAAACAAAGAGGAAAAAACCCCAACGAAGAGGGAAAAAACCGAACGAAGAGGGAAAAAATTGAACGAAGAGGGAAAAAACATAACGAAAAGGGAAAAAACGAACGAAAACGGAAAAAACTGAACGAAGAGGGAAAAAACCGAACGAAGAGCGAAAAAATTGAACGAAAAGGGAAAAAACGGAACCAAAAGGAAAGAAACCCAACGAAAAAGGAAAAATTAGAACGAAGAGAGAAAAAACCCAACGAAAAGGGAAAAATTGAAAGAAACTAACCAAGAGGGAAAAAACCGAACGAAGAGGGAATAAACCGAACGACAGGAAACAAATTGAACGAAAAGGGAAAAAAACGAATGAAGAGGAAAAAACCGAACGAGTGGGAAAAAACGGAACAAAGAGGGAAAAAACCGTACGAAGAGGGGAAATATTGAACGAAAAGGGAAAAATCGTAACGAAAATGGTAAAAAACGAACGAAGATGGGAAAAAACAGAACAAAGAGGGAAAAAACCGAACGAGAGGAAAAAAATTGAACGAAAAGGAAAAAAAACGAACGAAAAAGGAAAAAACCGAACGAAACGGGAAAAATCCAAACGAAGAGGGAAAAAACACAACGAAAAGGGAAAAATCAAAACGAAGAGGGAAAACACACAACGAAAAGGGAGAAAACCGAACGAAGAGGGAAAAAACCAAACGAAGAGGGAAAAAATTGAACGAAAAGGGAAAAAACCGAACGAAAAGGGAAAACATTGAACGAAAAGGGAAAAATCAAAACGAAGAGGGAAAAATTGAAGGAACGGGACAAAACGTATCTAAAAGGGAAAAAAAACGAACCAAGAGGAAAAAAACCGAACGAAGAGGGAAAATATTGAACGAAAAAAGGAAAGTCCAAACGAAGAGGGAAAAAACCCAACGAAAAGGGAAAAAACCGAATGAAAAGGGAAAAAAACGAACAAAGAGGGAAAAAATTGAACGAAAATGGAAAAAACGGAAAAACCCAACGAAAAGGGAAAAATTAGAACGAAGAGGTAAAAACCCAACGAAAAGGGAAAAAATTGAACGAAAAGGGAAAAAACGTAACTAAAAGGGAAATAAACGAACGAAGAGGGATAAAGCCGAACGAAAGCAAAAAAATTGAATGAAAAGTGTAAAAAGCGAACGTAGAGGGAAAAACCCAACGAAAATGGAAAAAACCCAACGAAGAGGGAAAAAAACCCAACGAAAAGGGAAAAATCAAAACGAAGACGGAAAAACCCAACGAAATGGGAAAAACCGTACGAAGAGGGAAAAAACGGAACGAAGAGGGAAAAAACCGAACGAAGAGGGAAAAAATTGAACGAAAAGGGAAAAAACGTAACGAAAAGGGAAAAAAACGAAAGAAAAGGGAAAAAACGGAAAGAGAAGAAAAAAATTGAACAAAAAGGGAAAAAACGTACGAAAAGAGAAAAAAACGAACGAAAAGGTTAAAAAAGCGAACGGAAAGGGAAAAATCCAAACGAAGAGGGGAAAAAACCCAACGAAACGGGAAAAAACCCAACGAAGAGGGGAAAAAACCCAACGAAAAGGCATAAATCAAAACGAAAAGGGAAAAACCCAAAGAAAAGGGAAATAACCGAACGAAGAGGGAAAAATTGAACGAAAAGGGAAAAAACGTAACGAAAAGGGAAAACCGAACGAAGAGGGAATTAAACCGAACGAGAGGGAAAAAACGGAACGAAGAGGGGAAAAAACCAAATGAAGAGGGAAGAAATTGAACGAAAAGGGAAAAAATGGAACGAAACGGGAGAAAACCAAACGAAACGCGAAAAAATCCAAACGGAGAGGTAAAAAACCCAACGAAAAGTGAAAAATCCAAACGAAAAGGGAAGAAATTGAACGAAAAGGCATAAAACGTAACGAAAAGGGAAAAACGAACGAACAGGGAAGAAACCGAACGAGAGGAAAAAATTGAACGAGAGGGAAAAAACGGAACGAAGAGGGAAAAAACCGAACGAAGATGGAAAAAATTGAACGAAAAGGGAAAAAACGGAACGAAGAGGGATAAAACCAAGCGAAAAGGAAAAAACAAAACGAAACGGATAAAATCGAACCAAAAGGGAAAAAACCAAACGAAAGGGGAAAAAACAAAACGAAACGGGGAAAAACAAAACGAAAAGGGAAAAAACCAAACGAAAAGGGAAAAAACGGAACGAAAAGGGAAAAAGGGAACGAAACGGGAAAAAACCAAACGAAACGCGAAAAAATCGAACGAAAAGGGAAAAAACCGAACGAAAAGGGAAAAAACCAAACTAAGCGGGAAAAAACAAAACGAAAAGGGAAAAAACCAACGAAACGGGAAAATAACAAACGAAAGGGGAAAAACCAAACGAAAAGGGAAAATACCAAACGATAAGGGAAAAAGTCTAAACGAAACGGGAAAAAACGAAAGGAAAAGGGAAAAACACTACGAAAAGGGAAAAAACCGATCGAAAGGGAAAAAACCAAACGAAAAGGGAAAAAACCGAATGACGAGAGAAAAAGCCGAACGTAAGGGGAAAAAAACGACCGAAGATGGAAAAAACGAAACGAAAAGGGAAAAGCGGAACGAAAAGGGATAAAACGGAACGAAACGGGAAAAAAACAACGAAACGCGTAAAAATCGAACGAAAAGGGAGAAAACCGAACGAATAGGGAAAAAAACCAAACTAAACGGGAAAAAACAACGAAACGGGAAAATAACAAACGAAAGGGGAAAAAACCAAACGAAAACGGAAAATACCAAACGAAAAGGCTCAAAATCTAAACGAAACGGGAAAAAACGAAAGGAAAAGGGAAAAACCCTACGAAAAGGAAAAAGCAATCGAAAAGGGGAAAAACCAAACGAAAAGCGAAAAAACCAAATGAAGAGCAAAAAAACCGAACGTAAAGGGAAAAAACCGACCGAAGAAGGGAAAAACCCAACGAAAAGGGAAAAATCCGAACCAAAAGGAAAAAACCCAAAGAAAAGGGAAAAACTCCAACGAAAACGGAAAAAACCGACCGAAGAGGGAAAAAACCGAACGAAGAGGGAAAAACCGAAGAGGGCAAAAACCAAACGAAATGGGAACAAACCAAACGAAAAGGGAAGAAACGTAACGAAAAGGGAAAAAAAAACGATCGAAGCAGGAAAAAATTGTACGCAAAGGGAAAAAACGTAATGAAAAGGGGAAAAAACCGAACGAGAAGGGAAAAAACGAAACGAAACGGGAAAATACCAAACAAAGAGGGAAAAAACCCAACGAAAAGGGAAAAACGGAACGAAGAGGGAAAAAACCGAACGAAGAGGGAAAAAATTGAACCAAGAGGGAAAAAACGTAACGAAAAGTGAAAAAACGAACGAAAACGGAAAAAACCGAACGAAGAGGGAAAAAACCGAACGAAGAGCGATAAAATTGAACGAAAAGAGAAAAAACGGAACCAAAAGGAAAGAAACCCAACGAAAAGGGAAAAATTAGAACAAAGAGAGAAAAAACCCAACGAAAAGGGAAACAATTGAACGAAAAGGGAAAAAACGTAACGAAAAGGGAAAAAAACTAACGAAGAGGGAAAAAACCGAACGAAGAGGGAATAAACCGAACGACAGGAAACAAATTGAACGAAAAGCGAAAAAAACGAATGAAGAGGGAAAAAACCGAACGAGTGGGAAAAAACGGAACGAAGAGGGAAAAAACCGTACGAAGAGAGGAAAAATTGAACGAAAAGGGAAAAATAGTAACGAAAATGGAAAAAACGAACGAAGATGGGAAAAAACAAAACAAAGAGGGAAAAACCCGAACGAGAGGAAAAAAATTGAACGAAAGGGGAAAAAAACGAACGAAAAGGGAAAAAACCGAACGAAACGGGAAAAATCCAAACGAAGAGGGAAAAAACCCAACGAAAAGGGAAAAATCAAAACGAAGAGGGAAAACACACAACGAAAAGGGAGAAAACCGAAAGAGAGGGAAAACATTGAACGAAAAGGGAAAAAAAACCAACCAAAAAGGGAAAAAAGCAAACGAAGAGGGAAAAAGCCGAACGAGAGGGAAGAAACGGTACGAAAGGAAAAAACCGAACGAAGAGGGAAGAAATTGTACGAAAAGGGAAAAAACGGAACAAAACCTGAAAAAACCAAACGAAACGGCAAAAAATGGAACAAAAAGGGAAAAATCCGAACGAAAAGGGGAAAAACAAAACGAAACGGGAAAAAACAAAACGAAAAGGGAAAAAATCGGAACGAAAACGGAAAAAACGGAACGAAACGCGAAAAAATCGAACGAAAAGGGAAAAAACCGAACGAAAAGGGAAAAAAACCAAACTAAACGGGAAAAAACAAAACGAAAAGGGAAAAAACCAACGAAACGGAAAATAACAAACGAAAGGGGAAAAAACCAAACGAAAAGAGAAAATACCAAACCAAAAGGGAAAAAATCTAAACGAAACGGGAAAAAACGAAAGGAAAATTGAAAAACCCTCCGAAAAGGGAAAAATACATTCGAAAAGGGAAAAAACCAAACGAAAAGGGAAAAAACCAAACGAAACGGGAAAAAATCGAACAAAAAGAGAAAAAACCGAACGAAAAGGGAAAAAACCAAACTAAAAGGGAAAAAACGGTGCGAAAAGGAAAAAAACGGAACGAAACGGGAAAAAACCAAACGAAACGTGAAAAAACCGAACGAAAAGGAAAAATACCAAATTAAGCGGAAAAAACAACGAAACGGGAAAATAACAAACGAAAGGGGAAAAAACCAAACGAAAAGGGAAAATACCAAACGAAAAGGGAAAAAATCTAAACGAAACGGGAAAAAACGAAAGGAAAAGGGAAAAACCCTACGAAAAGGGAAAAATCCGAACCAAAAGGAAAAAAACCCCTGAGAAAAGGAAAAAACTCCAACTAAAAGGGAAAAAACCGACCGAAGAGGGAAAAAACCGAACGAAGAGGGAAAAAACCAACGAAAAGGGAAAAATCCAAACGAAGAGGGGAAAAAACCGAAGAGGGCAAAAACCAAACGAAATGGGAATAAACCAAACGAAAAGGGAATAAACGTAACGAAAAGGGAAAAAAACGAACGAAGCAGGAAAAAATTGAACGAAAAGGGAAAAACGTAACGAAAAGGGGAAAAAACGGAACGAGAAGGGAAAAAACGAAACGAAACGGGAAAAAACCAAACGAAGAGGGAAAAAACCCAACGAAAAGGGAAAAAAACGAATGAAGAGGAAAAAAACCGAACGAGAGGGAAAAAAGGGAACGAAGAGGGAAAAAACCGAACGAAGAGGGAAAAAATTGAACGGAAAAGGAAAATACGTAACGAAAAGGGAAGAAACCCAACCAAAAGAGAACAATTAGAACGAAGAGAGAAACAACCCAACGAAAAGGGAAACAATTGAACGAAAAGGGAAAAAAACGTATCAAAAAGGGAAAAAACGAAGGAAGAGGGAAAAAACCGAACGAAGAGGGAAAAAACGGAACGACACGAAACAAATTGAACGAAAAGGGGAAAAAACGAACGAAAAGGGAAAAAAGCGATTGAAAAGGGTAAAATCCAAACGAAGAGGGAAAAACCCAACGAAAAGGGAAAAAACCCTACGAAGAGGGAAAAACCCAACGAAAAGGGAAAAAGCCAAAGGAAGAGGGAAAAAAACGAATGAAGAAGGAAAAAACCGAACGAGATGGAGAAAACGGAACGAAGAGGGATAAAACCGTACGAAGAGGGAAAAAATTGAACGAAAAGGGAAAAATCGTAACGAAAAGGGAAAAAAACGAACGAAGAGGGAAAAACCGATAAAAGAGGGAAAAAACCAAGCGAAAAGGGAAAAATCAAAACGAAGAGGGAAAACACCCAACGAAAAGGGAGAAAACCGAACGAAGAGGGAAAAAGCAAACGAAGAGGGAAAAAATTAAACTAAAAGGGAAAAAACCGAACAAAAAGGGAAAAATCCAAACGAAGAGGGAAAAAACCCAACGAAAAGGGAAAAAACCGAAAGAAGAAGGAAAAATTGAACGAAAAGGGGAAAAACGTAACTAAAAGGTAAAGAAACGAACGAAGAGGGAAAAAAACCGAACGAGAGGGAAACAACGGAACGAAGAGGAAAAAAACCGAACGAAGAGGGAAAATATTGACCGAAAAGGGAAGAATCCAAACAAAGAGTGAAAAAACCCAACGAAAAGGGGAAAAACCGAACGTAAAGGGCAAAAAATGAACGAAGAGGGAAAAAATTGAACGAAAAGGGAAAAAACGAACCAAAAGGGAAAAACCCAACGAAAAGGGAAAAAATTGAACGAAAAGGGAAAAAACGCAACGAAAAGGGAAAAAAACGAACGAAGAGAGATAAAACCGAACGAAAGGAAAAAAATTGAACGAAAAGGGAAAAAACCCAACGAAGAGGGAAAAAACCCAACGAAAAGGGAAAAATCATAACGAAGACGGAAAAACCCAACGAAAAGGGAAAAAACCGTACGAAGAAGGAAAAAACGGAACGAAGAGGGAAAAAACCGAACGAAGAGGGAAAAGATTGAACGAAAAGGGAAAAAACGTAACGAAAAGGAAAACAAACGAACGAAGAGGGCAAAAACGGAACGAGAAGAAAAAAATTGAACGAAAAGGGAAAAAAAACGAACGAAAGGGGATAAAAACGAACGAAAAGGTTAAAAAACCGAACGAAAAGGGAAAAATCCAAACGAAGAAGGGAAAGCACCAAACGAAACGGGAAAAAACCCAACGAAGAGAGAAAAAACCCAACGAAAAGGGAAATATCAAACCGAAGAGGGAAAAACGCAACGAAAAGGGAAATAACCGAACGAAGAGGGATAAATTGAACGAAAAGGGAAAAAACGTAACGAAAAGGGAAAAAAACGAACCAAGAGGGAAATAAACCGAACGAGAGGGAAAAAACGGAACGAAGAGAAAAAAAACCGAACGAAGAGGGAAAATATTGAACGAAAAGGGAAAATCCAAAAGAAGAGGAGAAAACCCAACGAAAAGGGGAAAAATCAAAACGAAGAGGGAAAACACCCAACGAAAAGGGAAAAAACCGAACAGAGAGGGAAAAAACGAACGAAGAGGGAAAAACCGAACAAAGAGGGAAAAAAGCAAACGAAAAGGGAAAAATCAAAACGAAGAGGGAAAACACCCAACGAAAGGGGAGAAAACCGAACGAAGAGGGAAAAAGCAAACGAAGAGGGAAAAAATTAAACTAAAAGGGAAAAAACCGAACAAAAAGGGAAAAATCCAAACGAAGAGGGAAAAAACCCAACGAAAAGGGAAAAAACCGAAGGAAGAAGGAAAAATTGAACGAAAAGGGAAAAAACGTAACTAAAAGGGAAAGAAACGAACGAAGAGGGAAAAAAACCGAACGAGAGGGAAACAACGGAACGAAGAGGAAAAAAAACCGAACGAAGAGGGAAAATATTGACCGAAAAGGGAAAAATCCAAACGAAGAGTGAAAAAACCCAACGAAAAGGGAAAAAACCGAACGTAAAGGGAAAAAAACGAACGAAGAGGGAAAAAATTGAACGAAAAGGGAAAAAACGAACCAAAAGGGAAAAACCCAACGAAAAGGGAAAAAATTGAACGAAAAGGGAAAAAACGTAACGAAAAGGGAAAAAACGAACGAAGAGAGATAAAACCGAACGAAAGGAAAAAAATTGAACGAAAAGGGAAAAAACCCAACGAAGAGGGTAAAAACCCAACGAAAAGGGAAAAATCAAAACGAAGACGGAAAAACCCAACGAAAAGGGAAAAAAACCGTACGAAGAGGGAAAAAAACGGAACGAAGAGGGAAAAAACCGAACGAAGAGGGAAAAAATTGAACGAAAAGGGAAAAAACGTAACGAAAAGGAAAACAAACGAACGAAGAGGGCAAAAACGGAACGAGAAGAAAAAAATAGAACGAAAAGGGAAAAAAACGAACGAAAAGCGATAAAAACGAACGAAAAGGTTAAAAAACCGAACGAAATGGGAAAAATCCAAACGAAGAAGGGAAAGCACCCAACGAAACGGGAAAAAACCCAACGAAGAGAGAAAAAACCCAACGAAAAGGGAAAAATCAAACCGAAGAGGGAAAAACGCAACGAAAAGGGAAATAACCGAACGAAGAGGGAAAAATTGACCGAAAAGGGCAAAAACGTAACGAAAAGGGAAAAAAACGAACCAAGAGGGAAATAAACCGAACGAGAGGGAAAAAACGGAACAAAGAGAAAAAAATCCGAACGAAGAGGGAAAATATTGAACGAAAAGGGAAAATGCAAAAGAAGGGGATAAAACCCAACGAAAAGGGGAAAAATCAAAACGAAGAGGGAAAACACCCAACGAAAAGGGAAAAAACCGAACAGAGAGGGAAAAAACGAACGAAGAGGGAAAAACCGAACAAAGAGGGAAAAAAGCAAACGAAAAGGGAAAAATCAAAACGAAGAGGGAAAACACCCAACGAAAGGGGAGAAAACCGAACGAAGAGGGAAAAAGCAAACGAAGAGGGAAAAAATTAAACTAAAAGGGAAAAAACCGAACAAAAAGGGAAAAATCCAAACGAAGAGGGAAAAAACCCAACGAAAAGGGAAAAAACCGAAGGAAGAAGGAAAAATTGAACGAAAAGGGAAAAAACGTAACCAAAAGGGAAAGAAACGAACGAAGAGGGAAAAAAACCGAACGAGAGGGAAACAACGGAACGAAGAGGAAAAAAACCGAACGAAGAGGGAAAATATTGACCGAAAAGGGAAAAATCCAAACGAAGAGTGAAAAAACCCAACGAAAAGGGAAAAAACCGAACGTAAAGGGGAAAAAACGAACGAAGAGGGAAAAAATTGAACGAAAAGGGAAAAAACGAACCAAAAGGGAAAAACCCAACGAAAAGGGAAAAAATTGAACGAAAAGGGAAAAAACGTAACGAAAAGGGAAAAAACGAACGAAGAGAGATAAAACCGAACGAAAGGAAAAAAATTGAACGAAAAGGGAAAAAACCCAACGAAGAGGGTAAAAACCCAACGAAAAGGGAAAAATCAAAACGAAGACGGAAAAACCCAACGAAAAGGGAAAAAACCGTACGAAGAGGGAAAAAACGGAACGAAGAGGGAAAAAACCGAACGAAGAGGGAAAAAATTGAACGAAAAGGGAAAAAACGTAACGAAAAGGAAAACAAACGAACGAAGAGGGCAAAAACGGAACGAGAAGAAAAATTTGAACGAAAAGGGAAAAAAACGAACGAAAAGCGATAAAAACGAACGAAAAGGTTAAAAAACCGAACGAAATGGGAAAAATCCAAACGAAGAAGGGAAAGCACCCAACGAAACGGGAAAAAACCCAACGAAGAGAGAAAAAACCCAACGAAAAGGGAAAAATCAAACCGAAGAGGGAAAAACGCAACGAAAAGGGAAATAACCGAACGAAGAGGGAAAAATTGACCGAAAAGGGCAAAAACGTAACGAAAAGGGAAAAAAACGAACCAAGAGGGAAATAAACCGAACGAGAGGGAAAAAACGGAACAAAGAGAAAAAAATCCGAACGAAGAGGGAAAATATTGAACGAAAAGGGAAAATCCAAAAGAAGGGGATAAAACCCAACGAAAAGGGGAAAAATCAAAACGAAGAGGGAAAACACCCAACGAAAAGGGAAAAAACCGAACGAAGAGGGAAAAAACCGTACGAAGAGGGAAAAATTGAACGAAAAGGTAAAAAACCGAACGAAAAGGGAAAAACCTAACGATAAGGGAAAAAACCCAACAAAAAGGGAAAAATCAAAACGAAGAGGGAAAAACCCAACAAAAAGGGAAAAAAACCGAACGAAGAGGGAAAAATTGAACGAAAAGGGAAAAACGTAACGAAAAGGGAAGAAACGAAAGAAGAGGGAAAAAACCCAACGAAAAGAGAAACATCAAAACGAAGAGGGAAAAACCCAACGAAAAGGGAAAAAACCGAACGAAGAGGGAACAAATTTAACGAAGAGGGAAAAAACCCAACGAAAAGGGAAAAATCAAAACGAAGAGGGAAAAACCCAACGAAAAGGGAAAAAACCGAACAAAGAGGGAAAAAACCAAACGAAGAGGGAAAAAATTGAACGAAAAGGGAAAAAACCGAACGAAAAGGGAAAAACCTAACGAAAAGGAAAAAATTGAACGAAAAGGGAAAAATCCAAACGAAGAGGGAAAAAACCCTGCGAAAAGGGAAAAATGAAAACGACGGGGGAAAAAACCCAACGAAGAGGGAAAAAATTGAACGAAAAGGAAAAAACCTAACGAAAAGGTAAAAAACCCAACGAAAAGGGAAAAAACAGAACGAAAAGGGAAAAAAACGAACGAAGAGGGAAAAAATTGAACGAAAAGGGAAAAAACGGAACCAAAAGGGAAAAAACCCAACGAGGGAAAAATTAGAATGAAGAGGGAAAAAAGCCAACGAAAGGGAAAAAAATGAACGAAAAGGGAAAAAACGTAACGAAGAGGGAAAAAAACGAACGAAGATGGAAAAAACCGAACGAGAGGAAAAAAATCTGATGTGTTACACTCACATGACTTTCTCTACTCTTGTACAATCTATTTTTACAAACGCCTATTCTCCATATGCTTTATGTTAATCGAGATATCAAGATGTTAATCTTATTGCTAATTTTCTTGTAGATGCAAGGGGAATATGGTAGCTTTTAAGCGATGGTCAAATATTTTAACGCTGGTTGCTATGCGGCGCATTCCATTCTCTTTGCAAGTCCAGGACATAAAAAAATGAATAACGAATTTGAGAAAAAGTATAAGTATTGGAAAATTTAAGGGAATAACAAGCAATATCTCGAAAACGGTTCACTCAACAAAAGAAATGTATATGACATAAGTTGTGTATTTTAACGAGATCTACATTTTTTGTGTAGTAAAAGTTTGTCTATCTCTTATGGTTTACCAGTTATGCAAAACTCGTTCACAATGAAGAATACTTTTGGAGACATTCCCAGAAAATTCGAGATATACATGTCATTTCTCATGACATTATCTTAAACATATGATATTTTAATCAAAATCGTTAGAGCCATTTTTGAGAAAATTAAAATTTTCGAAAAATGTTCCATGTAAAGGGTAGTCTGGGGTGGGGGTATTTTCTTGAAAACCTTCGTGTCGCATCTCTGGAAGATATTGAACCTAAATACCAAGTTTGGTGTTTATCCGACTGTTCGTTTTTGAGTTATGCTGTTCACAGACACACACACACACACAGACACACAGACACACACACAGACACACACACGGACATGTTTCCAAAAATGCTTTTTTTGGATTCAGGAGGTCTCAAAACATGTATTTCCGGTGAAATCTCGGTATCGAATTTTTGGGTGGAATGCAATACTTCCCCTACTTACTATACGTAGTAGAGAAAGTAAAAATTGCACGAAAAGGGAAAAAAGCGAACGAAAATGGAAAATTCCAAACGAAGAGGGAAAGAACCCAACGAAAAGGGAAAAAACCGAACGAAGAGGGAAGAAAAACGAACGAGAGGGAAAAAACGGAACGAAGAGGAAAAAATCCGAACGAAGAGGGAAAATATTGAACGAAAAGGGAAAAATCCAAACGAAGAGTGAAAAAACCCAACGAAAAGGGAAAAAACGGAACGAAAAGGAAAAAAAACGAACGAAGAGGGAAAAAATTGAACGAAAAGGGAAAAAGGGAACCAAAACGGAAAAACCCAACGAAAAGGGAAAAAATTGAACGAAAAGGGAAAAAACGTAACGAAAAGGGAAAAAAACGAACGAAGAGGATTAAAACCGAACGAAAGGAAAAAATTGAACGAAAAGGGAAAAAACCCAACGAAGAGGGAAAAAACCCAACGAAAAGGGAAAAATCAAAACGAAGACGGAAAAACCCAACGAAAAGGGAAAAAACCGTACGAGGAGGGAAAAAACCGAACGAAGAGGGATAAAAGTGAACGAAAAGGGAAAAAAACGTAACGAAAAGGGAAAAAAACGAACGAAGAGGGCAAAAACGGAACGAGAAGAAAAAAATTGAACGAAAAGGGAAAAAAAACGAACGAAAAGGTTAAAAAAGCGAACGAAAAGGGAAAAATCCATACGAAGAGGGGAAAACACCAAACGAAACGGGAAAAAACCCAACGAAGAGGAAAAACCCAACGAAAAGGGAAAAATCAAAACGAAGAGGAAAAAACCCAACGAGAAGGGAAATAACCGAACGAAGAGGGAAAAATTGAACGAATAGGGAAAAAACGTAACGAAAATGGAAAAAAACGAACGAAGAGGGAAATAAACCGAACGAGAGGGAAAAAACGGAACGAAGAGGAAAAAAACCGAACGAAGAGGGAAAATATTGAACGAAAAGGGAAAATCCAAACAAGAGGGAAAATACCCAACGAAAAGGGGAAAAATCAAAACGAAGAGGGAAAACACCCAACGAAAAGGGAAAAAACCGCACGAAGAGGGAAAAAACCGTACGAAGAGGGAAAAAATTGAACAAAAGGGAAAAATCAAAACGAAGAGGGAAAAACACAACGAAAAGGGAAAAAACCGAACGAAGAGGGAAAAATTGAACGAAAAGGGAAAAACGTAACGAAAAGGGAAAAAAACGAACGAAGAGGGAAAAAACCAAACGAAAAGGGAAAAATCAAAACGAGGAGGGAAAAACCCAACGAAAAGGGTAAAAAGCGAACGAAGAGGGAAAGAACCAAACGAAGAGGGAAAATATTGAACGAAAAGGAAAAAACCGAACGAATAGGGAAAAAACTAACGAAAAGGGAAAAAATTGAACGAAAAGGGAGAAATCCAAACGAAGAGGGAAAAAACCCAGCGAAAAGGTAAAAATCAAAACGACGGGGGAAAAAACCCAACGAAAAGGGAAAAAATCGAACGAAGATGGAAAAAACCGAACGAAGAGGGAAAAAATTGAACGAAAAGGAAAAAACCTAACGAAAAGGGAGAAAACCCAACGAAAAGGGAAAAAACAGAACGAAAAGGGAAAAAAAACGAATGAAGAGGGAAAAAATTGAACGTAAAGGGAAAAAACGGAACCAAAAGGGAAAAAAAACCAACGAAAAGGGAAAAATTAGAATGAAGAGGGAAAAAACCCAACGAAAGGGAAAAAATTGAACGAAAAGGGAAAAAACTTAACGAAGAGGGAAAAAAAACGAACGAAGAGGGAAAAAACCGAACGAAGATGGAAAAAACCGAACGAATAGGGAAAAACCTAACGAAAAGGGAAAAAACCCAACGAAAAGGGAAAAAACCGAACGAAGAGGAAAAAAACCCAACGAAAAGGGAAAAACCGAACGAAAAGGGAAAAACACGAACGAAGACTGAAAAAATTGAACGAAAAGGGAAAAATCCAAACGAAGAGGGAAAAAACCCAACGAAAAGGGAAAAAACCGAACGAAGAGGGAAAAATTGAAGGAACGGGAGAAAACGTATCTAACACGGAAAAAAACGAACGAAGAGGAAAAAAACCGAACGAAGAGGAAAAAAACGGAACGAAGAGGGAAAAAATTAAACGAAAAGGGAAAATCTAAACGAAGAGGGAAAAAACCCAACGAAAAGGGAAAAATCAAAGCGAAGAGGGAAAAAACCCAACGAAAAGGGAAAAAAACCGAACGAAGATGGAAAAAACCGAATGAAGAGGGAAAAAATTGAACGAAAAGGGAAAAAACCGAACGAATAGGGAAAAACCTAACGAAAAGGGAAAAAACCCAACGAAAAGGGAAAAAAAAACAGAACGAAGAGGAAAAAACCCAACGAAAAGGGAAAAAAACCGAACGAAAAGGGAAAAACACGAACGAAGAGGGAAAAAATTGAACGAAAAGGAAAAAAACGGAACCAAAAGGGAAAAAACCCAACGAAAAGGAAAAAATCAGAACGAAGAGGGAAAAAATCCAACGAAAAGGGAAAAACCCAACGAAAAGGGAAAAAATTGAACGAAGAGGGAAAAAATCCAACGAAAAGGGAAAAACCGAACGAAAAGGGAAAAAACGAAACGAAACGGGAAAAAACCAAACGAAAAGGGAAAAAAACGAAACGAAACGGGAAAAAACTAAACGAAACGGGAAAAAAACCGAAAGAAAAGGGAAAAAACCAAACGAAAATCTTATTAGCTAATTATTCTCAATCAACAAGCCACTACATTGACGTTCTCTAATAGCACCAAGGAAGAATTTTATAGTTACACTAAATAAACAAGCAAACAATCAACATATTCGTATTGAGGCTTTTTAGCGCTGAGCGTATACATACATTTAACTAAACTGCTAATCGAAGTCGCAATTTAGCAAAATATACTTCAATGGTAACATATTTGAAATCAGTAGAATAGAACCATATTGAAAATACGGCTTAGCAATCCAGGACCATATAGGGACTTGTCGAAAATTCAGCTAGTGTTTCAAATGCGCAATACATATTGTTAGTATACATAATATTCAAAATCTTTAGCCTTTAGTGAGTAAAAGTATTTCTTTTTTTCAAAATATCATGTGATATCGAAAAGAATAATTCATAATAAAAGTATAAATTAATTTAATAGTGATGAATACCTTTCTTCGACATGGTCCAGAAATTGTTGAAATTCCGATATAAGGGCTTTCCTTCTTGGAGAAGCACTTGATTTGCAGCAAACCATACTTAAACAATTTTAATTTCCAAAAAATATAATGAAATGTTAAACTTGAATTTCGAAAAAGTAAGCCAAAAGTTAACTATAAATTTGGAGCGATCCGACCAGATCCCACGCTAAAATTTTCTAAGATAGCATATTTGTTTATGGCAACGCGACAATGTATATCCAAAGCCTACTCGAAATGAAAACTGAGCTTGTAAGAATATTAGCAATGTCATAAATGACGATCGTAGCACGAAATGAAAACGCTAAATATTAGAATATAATTAATTAGGAATCCTTTTTTACTGAAATATCCATGTTTTGTGATTCATTTCTTGTATTCAGCCCCCCCTCCATTTTATTTTGTCAGAATTCCTTCTTCACTGAAATGTCTATGTTTCATTATTCATTCCTTGTAGTCTGTATTCCTTTCAGTTTTCTCTTGCTATTTAGTAGTAGATGAATGGAGAGAGAGTGAGCGTGAGAGAGAGAGAGAGAGAGAGAGACAGTAACGAAGTATTCTCCACTCGTTTTCATTTCTAACATTATCTAAAAATGCTTAGAACAGTTATATCGCTTGTAAACAGAAGGAATAGTTTCTAATAATCAACTAAAGGCATGGTAGATAACCAATGCTTTCTCTATTTTCTTGCAGTTTAGCGCCCTTTCACTGATTAGGTCATTTCAGACGATGAATTAATGAAATGAGAAAATGATGCTCAAATGAGCCCGGGTCCCATAGAGCTAGAAGTTACCCGACACTCATCTTTTCAGAATAAGGAAAAACCCGGGAAAACCCTTTTCCCGACAACTTTCCTTAACCGAGATTGGAACTCCGGACCTTTTGAATGTGAGGCAAACACACTATCTCCACGCTACAAAGGCGGGCAACCAATACTCTTCGGAACTTTGAATCTGCCGCCTTCAAATAATTCTTACAATTTAAAGGGATTTAATTTGATTTTGAAATTTCCCATACCTCATTTTAATATAATCAATAGACTGAATGACTAAAATTCCTACTTTTTAAGGCCTTTAGTTAAATTTGTTGAACATTTTAACCATAAGACTGCGTTGCAGAGCTTTCATTTTAGTATTTACTTATTTTGCTTTTAGCATTCAGGTTATAAGTATAAAATTAAATTTATAGTCCTATGCAAAATGTTTTACACAGGAAAAGCAAAACAGAAAAAAATAATAAATAGAAAAATATAATATTAAAAACATTAAAAAATATAATACCTTTGAATGCCCATGCCATTTATCTGATCATAGCACAAAATTGTTACATAATTTTTGTACTAGCATTAATTGAAGAGAAAGTAAATTATAAAAATGATTACCTACATTTCTTATATTTAAAGTTTCTTATTATTTTAAAAAACTAGAGAAACATTGACTGAAAATCGTAATTATTAGACTTCTGAAATGTGCATGGAAAATTCAGAGCAATTGTTCCATCGCTTGGGACATTTTGAATGAGCAGAAGTACGAAATAACTTCTGATGTAATACATTCACATGAATTTCTCTACCCTCTATCTTTATTAGTGGGTATACAAACTCTTCTTACTAAAGCTTATTTTTATACCTACTACATTTTAATCCAAATAAACCTTTACAAAAATAGCTATATTACACATTTCACTATAGATAGAAAGAGAATAGCCAGAGTGAAATGTTTAAGAACTGGACGCTATATGCTGACCTTAAAATTCCATACTGTTTCCATGGCATCGCGAAAAACAACTGAAAGTCGATGGGACTTTAAAAGAATTAAAATTAAATTGAGTTTTTATTTATGGGCGCTCTTTAACTACTATGGTCGTTAGCGTCCCATCCCATATTGGCGTGAAAGACCGGTAATTTTGCTCAGAGGCCTCTTTATCAGGCTTGAGGTTCTTTTACGTGCCGTAAATCTACGACACGGGACCACCGGCTTTACTTCCCTTCCGAAGGAAGCCATGCTAAGGATTTTTACGCCCGAGCAAATCCATCGCCCTCCGCCGGGTTTGAACCCTCGACCTTTTAAAAGAATGACAAGTACTGAGCAATTTGAACCCTTAATAACGGATATCTCAATAACGGCGTATGCCACAGTAAAACTTATTTTAAATAAATTGCATGTTTTAAAAAGATCTACGTTTTTACTTTCTCTACTACGTATAGTAAGTAGGGGAAGTATTGTATTCCACTCAAAAATTCGATACCGAGATTTCACCGGAAATATATTTTTTGAGACCCCCTGAATGCAAAAAAAGCATTTTTGGAAACATGTCCGCGTGTGTGTCTGTGTGTCTAACGAACAGTCGGATAAACACCAAACTTGGTATTTAGGTTCGGTATCTTCCAGAGATGCGACACGAAGGTTTTCAAGAAAATTTCCCCACCCCAGACTACCCTTTACATGGAACATTCTTCGAAAATTTTAATTTTCTCAAAAATGACTCTAACGATTTTGATTAAAATATCACTTTTTTTAAGATATTTTCATGACAAAAAAACTGTATATCTTGAATTTTCTGGGAATGTCTCCAAAAGTATTCTTCATTGTGAACGACTTTTGCATAACTGGTAAACCATAAGAGATAGACAAAATTTTACTACACAAAAAATGTAGACCTAGTTAAAATACACAATTAATGTCATATACATTTTTTTGTTGAGTGAACCATTTTCAAGATATTGCTTGTTATTCCCTTAAATTTTTCAATACTTATTTTCTCAAATGAGAATTCGTTATTCATTTTTTTTGTCTTGGATATGTAAAGAGTATTAATCTGTGGCAAAGAGAATGGTGCTGCACGTAGCAACCAGCTAGTAAGAGTAATGTCTATGCTTAAGGCTACTGTATTTCTATATTGCCCTTGCAAATACAAAACAAGGGGAACATAGTACGCCTTAAGCGATAGTCAAATATTTTTAGAACCGGCCGCTATGTGTAAAATGTAATTCTCTTTGCATGTCAAAAGATCGTTTCTGCAAATGTTTATCTCGATTAATATGAAATAGATGGAGAATAAGATTTTGTAAAAATAGTTTGTTCAGAATTAGAGAAAGTCATGTGAGTGTAACACATCAGATTTTTTTTTATGTTCTGGGCATACTAAGAGAATGGAATGCTCCACATAGCAACCAGCTCTAAAAGACTGGACTATCGCTTAAAGCCTACCATATTCCCCTTACATCTACAAGAAAATTATCAATAAGATAGTTTCTGCAAATGTTTATCTCGATTAACATGAAGTATATGGAGAATAAGTGTTTGTAAAAATAGTTGCACAAGAGTAGAGAAAGTCATGTGAGTGTAACACATCAGAATCTTTTTACCTTTAGTTGTGTTTTGTACATTCATTATAGCCCACCAATTCTAATTATGTGTAAAAAATTCAGAAGTACCCTCATAACTATTCCTGCTTCCTAGTTCAGCAATAGTAGAATCATGAAAAATGTTTCATAAGCTAAGATTTTTTCTCTCACTAAATTGGTTGGATACAGTGATTTGTTATTCAAACTTAAATGCCTTTTTTATGACACTGCCCTTCTCTTTATTGTAAAATGCAAGTAAACGGACAAAACAGGCTTTTTTAGATTACCATCAAGAGAAGGGTACACAAATGCTTTTTCTTCATGTTTTAAGCTTAACCAACAATTACGAAAATTTTTAAATGTATGAACAATATCAAACATGAGAAGTATATTTTCATTGACATGCTGTGGATTTTCGAAATAGTATTTCTCGACAGAGAGTAACTTGAACAAATTCTGGTTCACTCTGTTATCGGTGATAAAACGGAGAACTTTAAACCCAATATTTTGAACACCTTTAATGGAATGTATAACAGTATCATACAACTGTTATCCTGTCATAGCTTTTACAGGAATCAGCCTTACTACTGCCAAAGACAGAACTCAGCATTGAAGTCTTGAGAGGTTTTGCTAACTCTAAGTTGCTAATCTAAGCAACTTTTGATGTGTATTTCATCAATTAGCACCGAAACAATGGTTGTGCAAACATAAAGGGTCTTTCAACAAGAGTGTCCTATCTTTAACATGTGATAGCTCCGTTGTTATTGAGTTACAGCAGTCATTTTTTTCATATGGTTGCAGTTGTTATTGGCAAATAGCCATGGAACGTTACAGCATTCACAACACGTAGAAATTGTAAAAATTTAATATCAGAGTGGACCATCTGTTCACCAAACCTTCCGTGTATTGCGTGAAGCTTACGGTGTGCATAATCGTCCCTGCGAGAGAACGATTCGACGTTTGATCGATAAATTTGAAAGAAGTGGTTCTGTCAGCAATCAAAGAACGCTTGTACGTAATCGACGTAAGCGTTCCAACGAAAACATAGGCGCCGTTCGTGAGAGTGTACGCGAGAACGGACACAAATCAATTGCTCGTCGAGCGCAAGAATTGGGGCTTTCGCCGACCACAACTTGGCGAATTCTGCATCTGGACTTGAAGTTTCACGGTTACAAAATGGTGTTAAGAACTAAAGCCCATCGACCATAGGTTGCGCCGTGTATTCGCTGACTGGACCATGGAGCAATTAGAAGCTGGCCCGAATTTTTGTCGAAAAATCATCTTCAGCGACAAAGCCCACTTTTGGATGGATGGTTGTGTTAACAAACAAAATTGCCGCTATTGAAGCAATCACAATCCAATGCAGATTCAAGAACGACCGCTTTATCCCCAAAAGGTTACTGTGTGGTGTGGATTTTGGTATGGTGGAATCATTGGTCCATATTTTTTCCAAGATGAAGATGGAGAAGCTCTAACTGCCAATGAAGAAAGATACCGGGCTCTTTTAAGGGACATATTTTTGGCCTCAATTGAATGGTATGGATCTCAGAAACATCTGGTTCCAGCAAGATGGTTCCACATGTCTTACTGCTCTCGAAGCAATCGATCTTTTGAAGGAGAAGTTCAGAGGTTTCGTCATTTCCCGTGGTGGTGATGTTAACTGGCCCCCGAGGTCATGTGATTTAACAGCGTTGGATTACTTCTTGTGGGGCTATGTTAAATCTCGAGTTTGTCAACAAGCCAGAAACAGTAAATGATCTTATGAATAACATCACGCGAGTTATTCGTGAAGTTGGACCTAATTTACGTTCTTCTGTCATTGAAAATTGGGTCAACCGTATACGCGCAGCCCAACGAAGTCGCGGCGGTCACTTAACTAATGTTCTCTTGTAATGGCATTAATTATGTTCCAAAATAAAAAAAGAAATAAACCTCTATCATTTATAGAACGTGTTTTATCTAAGTTCAAAGATAGGACACTCTTGTTGAAAGACTCTATATACCGGGTGTTTCAGAAATACTTTTACAAACATCGGGTGGGTTCCTCACACCAAAAGAAGGAAAAAAGTTCAAATGAACATATGTCCCATAATCCTTGGTTTTCGCGTTATTCCTGTCACAATGAAAGTGTGAGTTCAACGGCCTTCGGGGTCCAACCTCAAAACTTCATTTCTCTATGCATTCATAGAAGGTGTTGACCCATTGTACTACATACGGTAGATGGCGAAGTGTTGCCATGGAGACTTGTTTACGTTTGTCCTGAAGTTTTATAAAAATCTGATGTGTTACACTCACATGACTTTCTCTACTCTTGTACAAACAATTTTTACAAACTCTTATTCTCCATCTATTTCATATTAATCGAGCTAAACATTTGCAGAAACGATCTTTTACATGCAAAGAGAATTACATTTTGCACATAGCGACTAGTTCTAAAATATTTGACTATCGCTTAAGGCCTACTATATTCCCCTGGTTTTGCATTTGCAAGGGCAATATAGAAATACAGTAGCCTTTAAGCATAGACATATCTCTTAATAGCTGGTTGCTAGGTGCAGCACCATTCTCTTTGCTACTCTTTGCATATCCAAGACAAAACAAATGAATAACGATTTCCCATTTGAGAAAATAAGTATTGAAAAATTTAAGGGAATAACAAGCAATATCTCGAAAATAGTTCACTCAAAAAAAATGCATATGACATAAATTGTGTATTTTAACGCGATCTACATTCCTTGTGTAGCAAAATTTTGTCTATCTCTCATGGTTTACCAGTTATGCAAAAGTCGTTCACAATGAAGAATACTTTTGGAGACATTCCCAGAAAATTCGAGATATCATTTCATTTGTCATGAAAATATATTAAACATATGATATTTTAATCAAAATCGTTATAGCCATTTTTGAGAAAATTAAAATTTTCGAAAAATGTTCCATGTAAAGGGTAATCTGGGGTGGGGGGATTTTCTTGAAAACCTTCGTGTCTCATCTCTGGAAGATACAAAACCTAAATACCAAGTTTGGTGTTTATCCGACTGTTCGTTTCTGAGTTATGCTGTTCACAGACACACACAGGGACGTGTTTCCAAAAATACTTTTTTTGGATCCAGGGGGGTCTCAAAACATATATTTCCGGTGAAATCTCGGTATCGAATTTTTGGGTGGAATACAATACTTCCCCTACTTACTATACGTAATAGAGAAAGTAATATGCGGAACTGCATCTTCAATTAATTTTGCAAAAGATAATTGCCTACAATGTTTATTGCCAGATGAATCCACATAATCTTCAAATGTTATTATTTCTGAACAATCAAAATGTTCATAACAGACACACGAGTGCACACTAGGAGACCAATCTTTCCTGGGGATAGGTAGCAGTCATGCACTTCGAAGAAGTTCATCCTTTGGAAATGAAAAAGTACTCCTTGGTTCCTCGCTATTTAAACTGCCATCATAGTTGGATTTGCATCCAGGCACACAATAAAGCTGTGATACTGAAAGAAAATATTCATATGTAGATACATACACATTACCTATTTAGCTATATCTATAATTTCCTTCCCTCTTTTAAAACATTTTACAATAATGGCTAAACCAATATATTCAAACAAATCTAGGACTACCACTAACAGTAAGTGAATAAAGTTTAAGGTCAGTTTTATTAAATTTCAAGTTTATAAATATACGTTCTTTTCAGACTCATCTGACAATATGCAATAAACTTATGATTTCAAACGACAATAAGTACAAGATAATCTTCTTCAAAACGAAATCCGTAGCTCAGATTCACGGCTGTCCTGAAAACGAAACAACACCAATGGTTGAATTTCAGCTTGCGTATGCAAAAACAAAATTTACATATTATTTATCATTAAGATATAAATTAAACACTTACCTTATTAAACTGCCGTTACATTCCAAAGCTGCGTATTGCAAGAGTAATAAATAAGCAGCAAACGTATTTAATTGTATTATCCCAGCGAAAATTCAACTAGCCATTAAAACACATGTCGTCCTCCGTGGGGTACCATGCTGGCCTTCAGTTCCCGAGGTCGCGGGTTCAAAACCGGCAGAGAGCGATGGATTTTTTCGGGCGTAAAAATCCTTAGCATGGCTTCCTTCGGAAGGGAAGTTAAGCCGGTGGTCCCGTGTCGTAGATTTACGGAAAGAAGAGAACCTCAAGCCTTATAAAGAGGCCTCTGAGCAAAATTAAGGACCACAGCAGTTAAAGAGCGTGCATAAATAAAACGCAATTTAATTAAAACACACGCTTAAACAATACACTGAATACGTCTCTCTCGGCCTCGGATTAAGCACTGGATTGACAAATTGCTTATTTCACGTCTAGTTATTAAGAAATTTTTAAGGGCTTTTGCGCATGCGCAAGCCGTATGACGTACTTACCTTATGGGTGAAGTACATACGAGTCGTGCACACTTGAAGACGTGCACTTGCCCTTACCACCCGTCTCTCAGCAACAAGTTTACGTCAATGCCACTAGGTGGTAGCACAATACTGCATAAGTTTTACTCATGCGAGATCAAGGGCGGGAAGCAGGGAACCCCCATTCGCTTTTCAGTACGGCATAAATCCCGCTAGATGATAGCATACTCAACAGTTATACCAATTCACTCACTGTGCAGCAAAATTTAGGTATGATGTGAGTGTATGTCATAGTTATATGGATAGAAAAGTTTATTTTCTTCATATACGAGGGCAGTCCCAGAAGTACCCAACGTGACGTATATATAGCGGTGTTGTTTCAAACAAATGACTATGGTAGAAAGTACCATCCTTATAAAGCTTAAGTTTGAAGTTTGACGATGCTACGTTGTTTAGTAATTGTTTGGCAGCCATCAATAGTGAACGCTCTCAGCGAATTTGTAAACATGGATAAAACTGGCCATCGTTATGTGATACAATGCTTTCATTTGAAAGGTCTTAGTCCAACTAATATTAAAGCTGAGCTAGATTCTACTCTGGGGGAGTCTGCCCCTTCGTTTACAACAGTAAAATATTCGGTGGCAAAGTTTAAGCGAGGCCGTACGAGCTACCAAGACGAACATCGCAGTGGTAGACCAAATGAGGTGACTACTCCAGAAATTTTGAAGAAAATCCACAAAATGGCACTGGATGACCGTCGACTGAAAGTGCGCTAGTAGACATCGTAGGCATTTCAAAAAGTGCTGTACATCGCATAATAACTGAAAATTTAAACATGATAAAGATGTGCGCAAGATGGGTGTCGCGTTTACTCACAATGGAACAAAAGCAGCGTCGTGAGAATGTTTCAGTCGAGTGTTTATCGATATTTCGCTGCAATAAAGCCGAGTTTTTACGTCGATTCATAACCATGGATGAAACATGAGTCCATCACTTCACACCCGAGACGAAGCAACAATCAAAACAGTGGATTGAAAGGGAGAATCAGCTCCAAATAAGACAAAGACAGTTCCATCTGCAGGCAAGGTCGTGACATCAGTTGTTTGGAATGCGCATGGGATAATTTTCATTGATTATCTTCAAAAAGGAAAAGCAATCAATGGCAAGTATTATGTAAACTTATTGCAGCGTTTGAATGATGAAATCAAGCAAAAACGGCTGCATTTAGCGAAAAATTAAGTTCTGTTTCATCAAGACATTATATTGTGGCATGTGCACAGATGATAATATTAAGACGCTCTCTGGACTCCGAAGCACGGCAGTTTGTCTGTCTGTGAGTAGGGGCGAATCAGGGGAAATAGTGTGTCTAGGAGGGGATAGCGTTACTGACGCCGAGTTTGGCGTGGGGCTTCTTGTATGATTCAGTGAGTAGGCTTCGGGTGAGACAGACGGGAAACTGCTAACACACGATGTCCTCGTCGGCAGGCAATGGGCAAAGGTATGTAACTAACTTCATCCAATAAATTGTGTGCCATCCACGCTTTTTAACTTTTAATTATGGTAGAATAGAATCCTTTCCTCTCCCTTAAGCCAGGCATTGTGTTGGTATAGAAATTATTCTGTGAGTTAACTTAGCTGCGGCCTGCGTCGTTGCCTCGTAAATTAAAAGTTCATTGTTTGATTTAACGATCCCTCTCACAAGCGAGTAGCTCCCCTCTGAAGTTAAATAATAATATTAAGTGAGGCATACGACAATTGGTGTGAGGCGCCAGGTATAATTGAATTTGTTGTGAGATTTTTAAGCGTAAAAATTGTTTTCCCTCTAAAATGTAACGGTTGTGGTCCTCCACGTGGTCGCGAAAAATCTAAATTTGTTTCTGGCTTAAGGGTAAGGATTTTTATGCTTTAATTTGTGATTCTCTTATTCTAAATTTTGTTACTATCATATCTGAAAGTCTGGTTTCGAAATTTTAATTTTGAGCTCATTTTTGCATTTTTCCATTGTCTGCCAGCGTGACGCTAAAACTTCTGACTTCATTTTCCCCTTGTTTTGGCTTCATTTCCTTTAAATTGTATTGCTGTGCTAAGTGGTTCGTGCTGGTTATTTTCAAAAATGTTTTTGTGAAAGTTGAGTTGTGAAACGAGTGAGATAACGAGCGAGATAGTTGTAGCTTTGAAAATGTGCTCGTCACGTGTTGGCCATCTAGTTGAAAATCTTGTTTTCTGTGCTTATTAGCAGTGGTTTGGAAACGTATAACTTTATATTCCAGTGATTGTGATTTCTAGCTGTTTACTATACTTTTCTGGGACATTTTTCGTGTAACTTTTATGTACGCACGTGTGTTCTGTAATTCCCGCGTGGTCATGCATTTCAGCAATAATTTTAGCTTGTGAAACCAGTCTTCCTCAGCACGTGTTTTGGCGCGTTTATTTGCGTGTGTATATCAGATCAGATACATTTGTTTTAAGAAAAAAAGCAGGAATTTTTGTGTGCTACGTATAAATTACAAGTCTGTATTCTGCTCCTTTTGAGATAATGTTAGCGGTGGTCACAGTAGGTGTGACGTGGTTTTTTTTTAACTTCCAGTTCGAGGTTTCTCACTGAAGACATTTTGCTTTTCTTCCATGTGTTCATTCTGATTAAAATCTTGGTATTGTGTCCAAGTGGCTTGTGTAGACGTGTGTTGGTATAATTTTCTGATATTTCGCCGCGGGCGCTTAATTGTATTCTTTCTGCAACTGTTTTATTTGGCTATGTTCTGATCTTGCTACTTACATTCATGTGATGCTATAAGAGTTTAGTTTGGTGTAATCTGTATTGCTTTGTCATACTGTTTATTTACTGGTTGCGTAAACTTTTGTGCTGCAATCATGCCTAAGCGACGTACTACGCAGAAATCTGCTATAGCAATTGCTCCAGTTAGCGAGCACAGTGAAGAGGAATCTATGTCCAGTGTTAGTACGCCTGTTGTTACTCAGTTATCAGTGATGTCTAATCCGCCTGTCGTGGCCCGTGCAACGCATTCAGCTGTCTGCCGCCCGGTCATTGACCCCTCTTACTTTGAGAATTCCAGTAGGTTGTCGGCGCGTGAATTCCTGCAGAACTTTGAAATGGTCGCTGCTGCTAATGGCTGGTCAGAAGAAATGAAATTGAAATGTTTTCCATGCTATTTACGAGATACTGCTGCATCATGGTTTCAAACTTTTCGCCATCGGCACCCTCACCATGATTGGGTTTTCTTGTCTACACAATTTCTAAATGCATTTCAGATAACAAACCAGAGTGATATTCTGGAAATGAAACTCAGGCAGCGGGTACAGTTGGATGATGAACCTGTTATTAGTTACATCTATGACGTGCTATCTTTATGTGACCAAGTCAACCCTGCTATGTTGCAGTTGGAACAAATTAAACACTTGCTTAAAGGTCTTAGACCTCTGTATGTACAATCTTTATTGCCATTAAATCCTCAAACTGTTGATGAGGTAATACAAATCATTCGACGAGTGGATAAAGCACAGTTTTATATGCAGAACCGTGAACATCTAGTGTCTGCTCAATCTCAGGCTGCAGTGGTTACGCCACCCTCTGTTATATTTAATAATGCATCTGTTCCTGCTGTTACTTTACCAGCCTCTCCTCAGGCTTCTTCTCTTGTGGGCGTACCTATCGATCCTATGCATCAGCTGATTGATCGTGTGGAACAGTTATGTAACAGAGTTAACCAGTTTCAGTTACCATCTTCGGAGAGGACTTCCCAGCATTCACAGCTTCCACGGTCATCTGACTTCAACCGGAGGGATCCACCCGTCACCTGCTATAGATGCAACAGGCAGGGCCACCTGGCTCGCTTTTGCCGGAGCCGCCTCCCGCAGTCAAAAAACGACTGGCGCCGAGCCTCGCGCGACGAGACGTAGCAGCACCACCACCGCCCACCAGCATGGCTGCACCTCAACGGGACATAGCTACACCTCAACGGGATGTGTCTGCATTATCAGGTCAGATATTGCAAGTTCCTGGTCGTATTGCCCAGACAGAGCTGTCCATCTTGCTCGATACAGGAAGCGCAGTGAGTATTGTGAATGCTGTACATGTTCTTGATCATTCTACATTAAAACCTATAGAGATGATGCTCCGCACTGCAGGAAACAAGTTACTTGATGCGTCTTACCACACTGTGTTAGATTTCCATATTAATGATGTTCCTTTTCAGGAGGATGTACTAGTTGTGAAAGAGTTGTCCCATGATTTGATTTTAGGCAATGACTTTTTGCAGACCCATGATGTTATAATTGACTATGCACATAATCTGATAACCCTGAAATTTTCTAAGAATGATGCGTTCAGTATACCAATAACCCTAACACAAGGACCTTTTGTTGATATGGCAGTAAACCCTCTCCAAGATAATGATTGTGCAGATTCTGGTGTTAAAATGGCAGTTATGAATGATGTTAAAATTCCACCTCTGTCTACATGCTATATATCAGTTACGCCTTTGTCAGCCATTAGTAATGAGGTTATGTTTGAACCTGCTCTTAACATAATGCAAAAGAGGAATCTTTCCATTCCACCGTTATTGTGTCATTCTGCCTCTGAACTTACTATTCCAGTGCATAATAATACTTCAGTTCCACAAACATTGTTTGCAAATACAGTCTTAGCCAAAGCTTATGATGTTGCACTCGTTCAGAGTAATTCTGTTTTATCATCCGATGTTACTCCTCTGCCAGCTCCAAATTGTAATTTTAATGTTAATGGTAATCTCCTGGAAACCCAAAAGGCTGACTTACATGCTTTATTATTGAAATATAGTGATCTTTTTGCCACAACATTACAAGAACTTGGTACTACGGATGTTGCAGAATTTGATATCAAAGTAAATGACCCTAAGCCAATTAAGCAAAGACCATATAGAGTTCCTCATAAACAAAAGGAAATTATTGCTGAGCAAGTTAAAGAGATGCAAGATGCTGGCATTATCAAGGAATCACAGTCCTCCTGGGCTTCTCCTGTAGTACTTGTCAAAAAGAAATATGGCTCCATGAGATTTTGTGTCGACTATAGAAAATTGAATGCTGTTACAGAGACCACCTCTTTCCCTTTACCATTGATAGATGATTTGTTGAGTTATTTGGGGGAGGCTAAATGGTTTGTCTCATTAGATTTACTGTCAGCATACTTTCAGGTACCTATTGCAGAGGATAGCCAGAAATACACCTCTTTTGTTACTTTTCAGGGTCAATATCAATTTACACGCTTGAGTTTTGGGTTGGCAAATGCCCCTAGGTTTTTCAGTTACATCGCAGACAAGTTGTTAGGCGATTTGAATTTTAAAAAGGCTATTGCATATCTGGATGACATTGTTGTTTTTGCTAAAACCTTTGAGGAGTTGTTACAAAATCTTGAGGCTGTTTTTCAACGTCTGGATCACCACAAGTTTAAACTTAAACCAGAAAAATGTTTCTTCGCCATGCAAAAGATCAAACTCTTAGGCTTTGAAGTTTCTAAAGATGGCATTTCACCTGATTCTGACAAAGTTGTTTCCATTCAAAATTTGCCTCGTCCTAAAAATGTTCGAGATGTGAGAAAAGTTTTGGGATTGTTTAATTTTTACAGGAAATTCATCAAGGACTATGCTAATATTGCTCAACCACTAATTCAGTTGACTAGGAAGAATCAAAGTTTTATTTGGGGATCTGATCAGCAAACTGCATTTCAAAATTTGAAGGACTTATTAGTTTCGGCCCCTGTCTTAGCTCACTATACTCCTGGTGCTTATACCGAACTACACTCTGATGCCAGTGGACTAGAGGTTGCCTCAGTGTTGTATCAGAAGATTGATAATGTGTTGAAACCAGTGGGCTATGCTTCAAGGACACTATCTAAATGTGAACGTAATTACAGTGTTCCTGAGTTGGAATTGTTGGCCATCCTGTTTGGACTTACCCACTTCCGCAGTTTTGTTTATGGCTACAAGGTTCATATTGTATCTGATCATCACTCCCTTTGTTATTTAAATGATTTGAAAGATTTGACTGGGCGTTTGGCACGATGGAGTTTGAAATTGCAAGAGTTTGATTATACCATTTCTTATAAATCTGGCAAGAAACATCATGATGCTGATACTCTATCGAGATTTCCTGTGTTACAACCTACAGAAAGTGATCTTGAACAGCTTGATGAACTCCCCACATGTTTGCTGTCATCAGTTGAAGTTGCTGACCACCAGAAGAAAGATACTGGGTTACTTGAGCTTATTAATGCTCTCCATGATCCTCCGTCGGCCCCTGCTAAGCTTCAGAGACAAATTTCCAACTACACACTCAAATCAGGTGTTCTTTATCGTAAAAATGCTGGCTCTACTGGCCCTCTCCATCTGCTGGTTATTCCAGAAGCTCTAAAACATGAAATTCTTTCTTCATGTCATGATGATCCTCTTTCAGGCCACTTAGGATTCTCAAAAACATTTGCCAAAATTCACTCCAGGTATTACTGGATTGGTATGAAGAAAGATATTGAACATTTTGTACGAACCTGTCCCAGCTGTCAAACAAGAAAAGGACCGAAGAATCAGAAACCAGCAGGCTTATTACAACCAATTCCGGTTACATCTGTAGGCGAGCGGTGGGGTATTGATTTGCTTGGGCCTCTCCCACGCTCCAATTCTGGACACAAGTATGTTGTCGTTGCGACCGAGTATGCTTCTCGCTGGGTCGAGTCTGCGTCGCTTTCTTCAGCAACAATCCCTCAAGTTGCTAAATTTATTTTGCATAACATCATCTGTAAGCATGGAGTCCCTGCTGCCTTGTTATCTGATCGTGGCTCAGTTTTCTTAAGTGAGGTGACACAAGAATTGTTGAGATCTCTATCAGTGTCTTCCAATTTCACCAGTGCTTATCATCCAGCTTGCAACGGACTTACTGAAAGATTTAACCAAACCCTCTTAAACATGCTCAGCCATTTTGTGGACAATAATCAGAAGAATTGGGACTCAATTTTGCCCTATGTTATCTTTTCGTATAACTCAAGTGTTCAAGAGTCTACTAAATTTTCACCCTTTTTCTTGATATATGGTCGAGAACCTTCTTTACCTAACCAGGTTCAGTTACAAGCTACGTCTAATGACCTTTTTGTGAGACAGACATTGCAAGAGATTCAGAAGGCACGGGAGGTTGCTGTTGCTAACATTACAAAGCAGCAGGTGAAGCAAAAAGAAGCATTTGATGCTAAACATAGAGATGTGGTTTATAATGTAGGTCAATTAGTTAAAGTTTTCACTCCCATTAGGAAGAAAGGTAAATGTACAAAGTTGCTACATAGATATTTTGGCCCTTTTGAAATTATCCGACAGATCACTCCTGTTACCTACCTTGTTGGTCGACCTCATGCTCCCCGTACCAAACATCAGAGTGTTCATGTGTCACGCCTTTACCCTTACTATGATCCTGTGGGTCCTTATAGACTGTAAAGTCTGAGTTTGTGATGCTTAATTAAGCTTTGCTTTTAGGAATATGTGCTATGAATGTCTCTGCTAAATTAAAAGTGTATTATTATTGTTGGTGTAATTTAAATTTTGAATTATGTTTTGGGAACTGCAAATCATTTGTTTTGTTGTTGTGTTATGCTGCAGGAATGTGTTTCATGTGTACTATGTGCTTAATTGAGCTTTCATTTTCAGGAATGTTATGTGACAATATTGTTTTGAGTAATGATGTGATGTTGTTTTGTTGCATTCAATTTGATTTGATATGATTTGATTTGACTCGATTTGATTTTGGGTTTTATAATGATGCTGTGATTTTTATTTGCAGAAAATTGTTGCATGAATAGAGTGTGTATGTATGTGTGTATTTGAGGTTATGTGATATATGTGAGATTTGCCTCGGTGGGAGTGCCAAAGAGTAACCCCGATGGCGTAGTGTGAGGTTATGTGAGAAATATGAGTTGAGATTTGCCTCGGTGGATGTGCGTAAGAGTAACCCCGACGGTGTTAATGAGATGAGGAGAGATGAGAAGAGACGAGATGATGTCAGCTTCGGTGGAAGTGCCACAGTGTAACCCCGACAGTTGTATGATTTCAGAGATTTTGCTTATTGGTGTTGCTGTAACGTGCCCAGTATAGCGTGTGTGATGAATTCACACGAGAGATTAAATGGATGGAAGTTAATGTAATGGAAATACTTTTTTTTTCTTCCTGTTTATGCAACAAGTTTATTACCATCTTAGATAGCAAATTTTAATACCAACTGTTTTCCAGCTTAAATTTCATTTGGAGGAGGTGGATGCAACAGTATAATGTCATGTTATTTGTGTCATTCCTGAAATTTTAATGTGATTTCTTGAAGGTTATGCCTATGTTAGATGTTTTGAATTTACAGCATGTTAAATGAGACACGTAAGTGAAGATGTTTTGTTTTGAAGAGAAAATTGAAAGTTGAGATGAAAATGTTAATGACTGAAGTAATGATGATGATTGAAATATTGATGATCATAATGAGATGAGGAAGATAGTACTGTGGACGAGAAACTGTATTAGTGACCAGAGTAGGACAATAGTAGTTGAAAGCATGTCACCTGGCGTAGTTTGGAGATGTATTGTGGATGTAGTTTGTAGTGATGCATACACTAGTTTGAGTAGATAGTTAAGTGAGTGTTGTGTGTAATTTGGGCCATGGTCAGTGTGAATGAGTTCATTTCATTGTCATGTGTGATTGTCTTGTAAGTGCACTTATTTTCTTTTGTTAGTGATACCAGCTGGTTATTAAGATTTAATATTGGGATCCCAAATAAGGTTATGTTTCTTTTCTGTCATGTTCATGTATTCTGGGTCTGTTTTACTGTTTTATTTGGATTGTGAAGCATTGTGAGTTAAATTTTGGATGGCAACTCTATAATGTCTAGTTCTTATGCCAATTTGTACTTATTTTTTTTTCTCTTTCTTTGCCCATGTCAAAAGAATTTTTAGTGTAAACTTTTCAACCTTTAATATCTTTAATTGTACATGACATACCGTTCCTTTTATGTGTGATTGTTTGTGGGAGCATCTTTTTTATTGTTTGGTGGTTTTGTTCTAGTCTTTTGCTGTGGCGGAGCTCGAGAACATCCAGGAGCATCCCCGTAGCACAGCAGAAGTCAAGAAACACCACAGGGAAGCTGTCGGGCAGCCACTACACTGCCGTGGCATCAGGAGCCACCATGTCGGGGGCAGTCCAAGCCAGCGACTGCCCACCCTGTTGTCATCACCAGAGACCTGCAGTGATAATTCTACACCAGGACAAATCGTCGTTGTGGGCACTGTATAAAATCACCCACAAACAGTTCCAGCAGATCATCGATATCTTGCGCAGTGTAGTGTGCCTGTGAACTGAGGCAGCGTGGTGTGTGCGTGTGCGGGATGCTCAAGTATAAGTGCATTAACAATATTAGTCGACAGCACTTTAGTTTCTCGTGTCTCCACATCGCCCAGCAACATTGTGTCGTCGTCTGGGTGCTTATCACACATGTATATTATTGTTATATTTTGGTTCATCACACATTGGTATGTCATTTTTTTGTTCTTTTCATGTTTCTTATTATCTTTATTTTCCTTGTGTCGACGAGGGCGTCGACTTCGGTGGCCAGGGGGAGATGTGGCATGTGCACAGATGATAATATTAAGACGCTCTCTGGACTCCGAAGCACGGCAGTTTGTCTGTCTGTGAGTAGGGGCAAATCAGGGGAAATAGTGTGTCTAGGAGGGGATAGCGTTACTGACGCCGAGTTTGGCGTGGGGCTTCTTGTATGATTCAGTGAGTAGGCTTCGGGTGAGACAGACGGGAAACTGCTAACACACGATGTCCTCGTCGGCAGGCAATGGGCAAAGGTATGTAACTAACTTCATCCAATAAATTGTGTGCCATCCACGCTTTTTAACTTTTAATTATGGTAGAATAGAATCCTTTCCTCTCCCTTAAGCCAGGCATTGTGTTGGTATAGAAATTATTCTGTGAGTTAACTTAGCTGCGTCCTTCGTCGTTGCCTCGTAAATTAAAAGTTCTTTGTTTGATTTAACGATCCCTCTCACAAGCGAGTAGCTCCCCTCTGAAGTTGAATAATAATATTAAGTGAGGCATACGACAATATCAGTTCACACATCCATTATCACTATGGCCAAAATAAATGAGTTAAAGTTCGAATTGCTTCCTCATGCACTCTATTCGCCAGACTTAGCCCCCTCTGATTATTTTCTGTTTCCAAAGTTGAAGAAATGGCTCGGTGGTAAATGATTTGCCATCAATGAAGAGGTGGAGTTTGCAGTTGATGGCTATTTTGCAGAATTCGACGGTTCTCACTATAAACAGGGTATGGGAGCTATTGAACATCGCTGGGAAAGTGTATCAAGCTAATAGGAGACTATGTAGAGAAATAAATATTTTTGACCCCAAAATTTTTGTGTTTTCTTTGTGAGATCGGATACTTCTGGGACTGCCCTCGTATTATGGATTTCTGGATGAGTTATGGATATTATGTTATGGTACTAAAGAGTTTTATCAAAGAGTGATGGAGAGATTTGTTCAATTAAAAAGAGACGCTTGGATATTCTTTATAAATTTAGTGTCAGTGGCGGTCCGCGAGTATACATTTTGAGTGTTTACAAAATGATAGATTCAGAGCTAGTCCTGAAAATGTGAAATACCATCTGCTGCATAATGCTTATGATTATGGGCAAATTAATATAACTGCAACCGCGCCCAATAATAATAATAATAATAATAATAATAATAATAATAATAATAATAATAATAACGCATAACTCGTCTGACAAAAGAAAGGGGTTTTTGTGAATTTTTATTATTTTGCACATACGAGGAGGATTCCAAACTAAGGTCTGTTTGGTCATAACAACATCGCTGATGAGACCAGTTTTATTGACAGTTAAATGTGCCTACATATATACTTTACTTTTCCACATAATCGCCGTTCACATCTATACACTTGCTGTAACGCTGCACCAACTTCTTTAGCCCCTCAGCCTGAGAATTGAACCAGTAGGTAACGCTCGTCTTGAGTTCATCATCGGTTTGAAATTGTTGTCCACCCAGCCACCGTTTCAAATGCAACAAGAGGAAATAGTGGTTTGGTGCCAGGGACTGTACGGAAGATGGTCAAAAGTTCCCAACGAAATTCTTGAATCTTCTCTTTGGTTTTGGCAACGGTGTGCGGACGTGCGTTGTTGTGCAGGAGGATGATGCCAGACGACAGTTTCCCACGGCGTCGATTTTGGATCACACGTCTCAGTTTGGTAAGTGTTGCACAGTACACGTCGGCTGTAATTGTTGACCGGTCCGTGAAATCAATCTAAATGACGCTCTTTTCATCCCAAAACACGGCAGCCATCGTTTTGCGATTCATGTACGGCGATTGCTTACACTTTTTTGGTTTGGGTGAACCGGAACGGTGTCACTGCATTGACTGTTGTTTCGATTCTGCGTTGGTGTACGGCTGTACGCTATCCATGTCTCGTCGCCCGTAACAATGTGGAAAAACAAAACATCTCCATGTTGTCTATAGCGCTTCTAAAACTGTCGTGCACTACGCATTCGTTGTTCTTTGTGCTGACCGGTGAGCAGTTTTGGCACCCACCTCACACAAAGTTTCCGATATCCAAGCTGTTGAGTGACAATCCTGTAAAGTGAAGTTTGAGCAACATTTGGGAATTCATCAGCCAGACCACTAATCGTCAAACGCCGATCGCTTCGAAGTTTTTGGTTCCGTTGTTCAACGATGTCGTCGGTCCGAATACTGGACCTACCACTCCGTGTTTGTCGTGCACAATTGTGCGGCCATTTCGAAAATTTGGACACCAGTGTCGAACCTGTTTGTCACTCAGTATGTCAGGTTCATACACGAGACATAACTCACGATGGATGTTCGCAGCTGACGATCCTTTTGCCAGCAAAAATCTAATCCCACCGCACACTTCGCAACGGCGGAATCTATGATTGTCGCGGCCATTGCGATCTGCTCCCACCGACTGGCAAACGCCTACTGCGTCACACCAACACTGGGGTAGGTTTCTTAGGAGTCAGTAGACAGCGTTGCAGGCGTGAAACGTCATTCAGGGAATAGGAACTCTTGACCACCTTCCATACAGTCCCGACCTGGCATCAAGCCACTATTTCCTCTTCTTGCATTTGAAACGGTGGCTGGGTGGACAACGATTTCAAACCGACGATGAACTCAAGACGAGCGTTACCAACTGGTTCAAGTCCCAGGCGGCAGACTTCTATGCCGAGGGGTTAAAGAAGCTGGTGCAGCGTTACCAAGTGTATAGATGTGAACTTCGATTATGAGGAAAAGTGTAGGCACATATTACTGTCAATAAAACCTTGTCTCATAAGCGATGTTGTTATTGTGACCAAACGGAGGTACATATTATATGGTATTTATAATATGAATAACGATAGTTAAATGTTTTAGAATTGGACATTATATGCTGGCCGGAAAATTATTTACTCTTTCCAAGACTTAGCAAGAAATAACTGAAATTCCATAGGACTTTAAAAGAATGACTAAGTATTGGAAAATTTGAACCATTAGTAACGGATACCTCGGAAACGGCTGAACCACAATAAAGTTATTTGAAACAGATTGTGTGTTTTAAACAGATTCACATTTCTTGTGATGTACATTTTCGTCTATCGTTTAACATTTAACAAGGTTATACCAAATTTCCTCCGAATGAAGCTATTCTCAGAAAATTCAAGGTATACATTTTATTTGTCCTGTAAGTAACTTTAATATATGGTATTTTAATCAACATCATTAGAGCATTGTTTTAGAAAATAAAAAGTCTCGAAAAATTATCTATGTAAAGGCTGATTTGAGGTGGGGGATTTTCTTCAAAATCTTTGTGTCGCATCTTTGGAAGGTACTGAACTTAAATACCAAGTTTGGTGTTTATCCGACTTTTCTTTTTGAGTTATGCTGATCACAGACGCACACACACAGACAGATACACTAACGCACGCGTGCGGATCTATTTCTAAAAAAATTGTTTCGGGCCTTAAAACATGTATATTTCTGGTGAAACGTAGTATCGAATTTTTGGGTGGAATGCAATATCTCCTCTACTTACTATACAGTGTGTATAGAAATAAACATCGACAACGCTTAGTATGTTGGGCGGGACATTAAAGTGAACATATTTCAAGAGGAGAACCCATGTCCGGAAAAACATGGTTTGGACGCTGTGGGGCGTCAAAGTTTGCACAACATTCATGTTTGCGCAGACGAAAATCCGCGTGCTTAAGTGAATAGAAGTGACCAATACAGGTTCAGTGTGATCGCATGGGCTGGTATAATTGATGATGAGATATTGGGCCGTATTCACTGTCAGCCAGAGTAACAGGATCAACTTTCGTCTTGTCCTATTCAACTTGATATGGTGCCACTTCTAGTTCGTCGGGTAATGGAGCTCTATCTCACTTTGATGCAAATGTGCGTCCAATACTCCGATCGATCGATTGGTAGAGGGAGACCCATGCTAAGGCCACCACGGTCACCGGATCTTACACCTCTTGACTATTTTCTGCGGGGTACCATGAAGACTATAGTGTATGCTACCCTTATAACATCAGAGGAGCACCTAATCTCAAGAATCCACACTGCGACTGAAATACTCATCACTTATTTAACCATGTGCATCCGTCTCTGCACCGCCGATGTACAATCTGCATTCAAGTAGGCGGCCAACAGTTTGAACCCCTTTCGTAATTTGCTACACGGTGTGATGTTATTGTTGGGTTTCTTAACGAAATGTGGAACGCACACCTATCAACATATCCGAACAGTTCTCAAACTCCGACGCACCACAGCGTTCACCATGTGTTTGCGGACATGGGTTGCCTCTCGAAAAATGTTTACTTTAATGTCCCGTACAACACTAAGCGTTGTCGGTGGTTTTTCTACACACGCTGTATACGTGGTAGAGAAAGTAAACATGGATTTGCCGAAAATAGAACATCAATAAATTAACATATTTATAAAATCTAAAACAATTCAAATAAGATAATGAAACACATCGAAACCATTCAATGAACAGTATTTAACATGTGTGCAAAATTACATTTTGATATCTTTTATAGGTTCTATCAAATATGATTTCATGTAATGCCTTGCAAATGTGACCATATAATACCTGTCTGCGTACATGTTGAGGCAGTATTTTATATCATAACATGCTGTGAATGCCAAAGTGATTGTAGTATAAATTAATATTATTGTATGTACAGAATTTTAGATGTTTGTTAGCCATAAGTATTGTTAGGAAATAAGTTTACACGGCCCCACTGAAACTGACAATAGAAATGGTAACAATAAACCGAGGGGGTGAGTTGTTTATCACTAAGAAGAGAAAAACAAATGACGTCAGGGTGGCGTGCCTTTTTTTAGAAATGGAGGAAATATCTTCCCTAGAGTATATATGTTAGTAGTAGTGATTGGCTGACCAAAACAGACGCTAAAGTGGGCGCAATTTGGTAACCAATAGCAGCTATATTATAATGTTTAGGCAATTCGAGGTGAAGTAGTATATATTCTCGAGCCATACGCATGTTTCACCTAGTTTTGAAGAATCTCTCACGAGGTACACGTCACACAGTTTTGAAGAATCTCTCACGAGGTGAACGTCACACAGTTTTGAAGAATCTCTCACGAGGTGAACGTCACACAGTTCTGAAGAATCTCTCACGAGGTACACGTCGCACAGTTTTGAAGAATCTCTCACGAGGTACACGTCGTGTAGTTTTGAAGAATCTCTCACGAGGTACACGTCGCACAGTTCTGAAGAATCTCTCACGAGGTGAACGTCGCACAGTTCTGAAGAATCTCTCACGAGGTGAACCTCGCACAGTTTTGAAGAATCTCTCACAAAGTGAACGTCACACAGTTCTGAAGAATCTCTCACGAGGTGAACGTCACACAGTTTTGAAGAATCTCTCACGAGGTGAACGTCACACAGTTTTGAAGAATCTCTCACGAGGTGAACGTCACACAGTTTTAAAGAATCTCTCACGAGGTGCACGTCACAAAGTTTTGAAGAATCTCTCACGAGGTGAACGTCAAACAGTTCTGAAAAATCTCTCCCGAGGTGAACGTCACACAGTTTTGAAGAATCTCTCACGAGGTGAACGTCACACAGTTCTGAAGAATCTCTCACGAGGTGAACGTCACACAGTTTTGAAGAATCTCTCACGAGGTGAACGTCACACAGTTTTGAAGAATCTCACGAGGTGAACGTCACACAGTTCTGAAGAATCTCTCACGAGGTCCACGTCACACAGTTCTGAAGAATCTCTCACGAGGTGAACGTCACACAGTTTTGAAGAATCTCTCACGAGGTGAACGTCACACAGTTTTGAAGAATCTCTCACGAGGTACACGTCGCACAGTTCTGAAGAATCTCTCACGAGGTACACGTCGCACAGTTCTGAAGAATCTCTCACGAGGTACACGTCGCACAGTTTTGAAGAATCTCTCACGAGGTACACGTCGTGCAGTTTTGAAGAATCTCTCACGAGGTGAACGTTACACAGTTCGGACGAATCTCTCACGAGGTACACGTCGCACAGTTTTGAAGAATCTCTCACGAAGTGAACGTCGCGCAATTCGGAAGAATCTCTCACGAGGTGCACGTCACACAGTTCGGAAAAATCTCTCACGAGGTACACGTCGCACAGTTCTGAAGAATCTCTCACGAGGTACACGTCGTGCAGTTTTGAAGAATCTCTCACGAGGTACACGTCGTGCAGTTTTGAAGAATCTCTCACGAGGTGAACGTTACACAGTTCGGAAGAATCTCTCACGAGGTACACGTCGCGCAGTTTTGAAGAATCTCTCACGGAGTGAACGTCGCGCAATTCGGAAGAATCTCTCACGAGGTGCACGTCACACAGTTCGGAAAAATCTCTCACAAGGTACACGTCGCACAGCTTTGAAGAATCTCTTACGAGGTACACGTCGTGCAGTTTTGAAGAATCTCTCACGAGGTACACGTCGCACAGTTTTGAAGAATCTCTTACGAGGTACACGTCGTGTAGTTTTGAAGAATCTCTCACGAGGTGAACGTCACACAGTTTTGAAGAATCTCTCACGAGGTGAACGTCACACAGTTTTGAAGAATCTCTCACGAGGTGAACGTCACACAGTTTTGAAGAATCTCTCACGAGGTGAACGTCACACAGTTTTGAAGAATCTCTCACGAGGTGAACGTCACACAGTTCTGAAGAATCCCTCACGAGGTGAACGTCACACAGTTTTGAAGAATTTCTCACGAGGTGAACGTCACACAGTTTTGAAGAATCTCTCACGAGGTGAATGTCACACAGTTCTGAAGAATCTCTCACGAGGTGAACGTCACACAGTTCTGAAGAATCTCTCACGAGGTGAACGTCACACAGTTCTGAAGAATCTCTCACGAGGTGAACGTCACACAGTTTTGAAGAATCTCTCACGAGGTGAACGTCACACAGTTTTGAAGAATCTCTCACGAGGTACACGTCGTGTAGTTTTGAAGAATCTCTCACGAGGTGAACGTCACACAGTTTTGAAGAATCTCTCACGAGGTACACGTCGCACGGTTCTGAAGAATCTCTCACGAGGTACACGTCGCACAGTTCTGAAGAATCTCTCACGAGGTGAACGTCACACAGTTTTGAAGAATCTCTCACGACGTGAACGTCACACAGTTTTGAAGAATCTCTCACGAGGTACACGTCGTGTAGTTTTGAAGAATCTCTCACGAGGTGAACGTCACACAGTTTAGAAGAATCTCTCACGAGGTACACGTCGCACAGTTCTGAAGAATCTCTCACGAGGTACACGTCGCACAGTTCTGAAGAATCTCTCACGAGGTGAACGTCGCACAGTTCTGAAGAATATCTCACGAGGTGAACGTCACACAGTTTTGAAGAATCTCTCACGAGGTACACGTCGTGTAGTTTTGAAGAATCTCTCACGAGGTGAATGTCACACAGTTCTGAAGAATCTCTCACGAGGTACACGTCGCACAGTTTTGAAGAATCTCTCACGAGGTACACGTCGTGTAGTTTTGAAGAATCTCTCACGAGGTGAACGTCACACAGTTCTGAAGAATCTCTCACGAGGTGAACGTCACACAGTTTTGAAGAATCTCTCACGAGGTGAACGTCACACAGTTCTGAAGAATCTCTCACGAGGTGAACGTCACACAGTTTTGACGAATCTCTCACGAGGTGAACGTCACACAGCTCTGACGAATCTCTCACGAGGTGAACGTCACACAGTTTTGAAGAATCTCTCACGAGGTGAACGTCACACAGTTTTGAAGAATCTCTCACGAGGTGAACGTCACACAGTTTTGAAGAATCTCTCACGAGGTGAACGTCACACAGTTTTGAAGAATCTCTCACGAGGTGAACGTCACACAGTTCTGAAGAATCTCGCACGAGGTGAACGTCACACAGTTTTGAAGAATCTCTCACGAGGTCCACGTCACACAGTTCTGAAGAATCTCTCACGAGGTGAACGTCACACAGTTTTGAAGAATCTCTCACGAGGTGAACGTCACACAGTTTTGAAGAATCTCTCACGAGGTACACGTCGCACAGTTTTGAAGAATCTCTCACGAGGTACACGTCGCACAGTTTTGAAGAATCTCTCACGAGGTGAACGTCACACAGTTTTGAAGAGTCTCTCACGAGGTGAACGTCGCACAGTTTTGAAGAATCTCTCACGAGGTGAACGTCGCACAGTTTTGAAGAATCTCTCACGAGGTGAACGTCACACAGTTTTGAAGAATCTCTCACGAGGTACACGTCACACAGTTTTGAAGAATCACTCACGAGGTGAACGTCACACAGTTTTGAAGAATCTCTCACGAGGAGAACGTCGCACAGTTTTGAAGAATCTCTCACGAGGTGAACGTCACACAGTTTTGAAGAATCTCTCACGAGGTACACGTCGCAGAGTTTTGAAGAATCTCTCACGAGGTGAACGTCACACAGTTTTGAAGAATCTCTCACGAGGTACACGTCGTGTAGTTTTGAAGAATCTCTCACGAGGTGAACGTCACACAGTTCTGAAGAATCTCTCACGAGGTGAACGTCACACAGTTTTGAAGAATCTCTCACGAGGTGAACGTCACACAGTTCTGAAGAATCTCTCACGAGGTGAACGTCACACAGGTCTGAAGAATCTCTCACGAGGTACACGTCGTGTAGTTTTGTAGAATCTCTCACGAGGTGAACGTCACACAGTTTTGAAGTATCTCTCACGAGGTGAACGTCACACAGTTTTGAAGAATCTCTCACGAGGTGAACGTCGCACAATTTTGAAGAATCTCTCACGAGGTGAACGTCACACAGTTTTGAAGAATCTCTCACGAGGTACACGTCGTGTAGTTTTGAAGAATCTCTCACGAGGTGAATGTCACACAGTTCTGAAGAATCTCTCACGAGGTACACGTCGCACAGTTTTGAAGAATCTCTCACGAGGTACACGTCGTATAGTTTTGAAGAATCTCTCACGAGGTACACGTCACACAGTTCTGAAGAATCTCTCACGAGGTGAACGTCACACAGTTTTGAAGAATCTCTCACGAGGTACACGTCGTGTAGTTTTGAAGAATCTCTCACGAGGTACACGTCGCACAGTTCTGAAGAATCTCTCACGAGGTGAACGTCGCACAGTTCTGAAGAATCTCTCACGAGGTGAACGTCGCACAGTTTTGAAGAATCTCTCACGAGGTGAACGTCACACAGTTCTGAAGAATCTCTCACGAGGTGAACGTCACACAGTTTTGAAGAATCTCTCACGAGGTGAACGTCACACAGTTCTGAAGAATCTCTCACGAGGTGAACGTCACACAGTTTTGAAGAATCTCTCACGAGGTGAACGTCACACAGCTCTGACGAATCTCTCACGAGGTGAACGTCACACAGTTTTGAAGAATCTCTCACGAGGTGAACGTCACACAGTTTTGAAGAATCTCTCACGAGGTGAACGTCACACAGTTTTGAAGAATCTCTCACCAGGTCCACGTCACACAGTTCTGAAGAATCTCTCACGAGGTGAACGTCACACAGTTTTGAAGAATCTCTCACGAGGTGAACGTCACACAGTTTTGAAGAATCTCTCACGAGGTACACGTCGCACAGTTTTGAAGAATCTCTCACGAGGTACACGTCGCACAGTTTTGAAGAATCTCTCACGAGGTGAACGTCACACAGTTTTGAAGAATCTCTCACGAGGTGAACGTCGCACAGTTTTGAAGAATCTCTCACGAGGTGAACGTCGCACAGTTTTGAAGAATCTCTCACGAGGTGAACGTCACACAGTTTTGAAGAATCTCTCACGAGGTGAACGTCACACAGTTTTGAAGAATCTCTCACGAGGTGAACGTCACACAGTTTTGAAGAATCTCTCACGAGGAGAACGTCGCACAGTTTTGAAGAATCTCTCACGAGGTGAACGTCACACAGTTTTGAAGAATCTCTCACGAGGTACACGTCGCACAGTTTTGAAGAATCTCTCACGAGGTGAACGTCACACAGTTTTGAAGAATCTCTCACGAGGTACACGTCGTGTAGTTTTGAAGAAACTCTCACGAGGTGAACGTCACACAGTTCTGAAGAATCTCTCACGAGGTGAACGTCACACAGTTTTGAAGAATCTCTCACGAGGTGAACGTCACACAGTTCTGAAGAATCTCTCACGAGGTGAACGTCACACAGGTCTGAAGAATCTCTCACGAGGTACACGTCGTGTAGTTTTGTAGAATCTCTCACGAGGTGAACGTCACACAGTTTTGAAGTATCTCTCACGAGGTGAACGTCACACAGTTTTGAAGAATCTCTCACGAGGTGAACGTCGCACAATTTTGAAGAATCTCTCACGAGGTGAACGTCACACAGTTTTGAAGAATCTCTCACGAGGTGCACGTCGTGTAGTTTTGAAGATTCTCTCACGAGGTGAACGTCACACAGTTCTGAAGAATCTCTCACGAGGTGAACGTCACACAGTTCTGAAGAATCTCTCACGAGGTGAACGTCACACAGTTTTGAAGAATCTCTCACGAGGTGAACGTCACACAGTTTTGAAGAATCTCTCACGAGGTGAACGTCGCACAGTTTTGAAGAATCTCTCACGAGGTGAACGTCACACAGTTTTGAAAAATCTCTCACGAGGTGAACGTCGCACAGTTTTGAATAATCTCTCACGAGGTGAACGTCACACAGTTTTGAAGAATCTCTCACGAGGTGAACGTCACACAGTTCTGAAGAATCTCTCACGAGGTGAACGTCACACAGTTCTGAAGAATCTCTCACGAGGTGAACGTCACACAGTTTTGAAGAATCTCTCACGAGGTGAACGTCACACAGTTTTGAAGAATCTCTCACGAGGTGAACGTCACACAGTTCTGAAGAATCTCTCACGAGGTGAACGTCACACAGTTTTGAAGAATCTCTCACGAGGTGAACGTCACACAGTTTTGAAGAATCTCTCACGAGGTGAACGTCACACAGTTCTGAAGAATCTCTCACGAGGTGAACGTCACACAGTTCTGAAGAATCTCTCACGAGGTGAACGTCACACAGTTCTGAAGAATCTCTCACGAGGTGAACGTCACACAGTTTTGAAGAATCTGTCACGAGGTGAACGTCACACAGTTTTGAAGAATCTCTCACGAGGTACACGTCGTGTAGTTTTGAAGAATCTCTCACGAGGTGAACGTCACACAGTTTTGAAGAATCTCTCACGAGGTACACGTCGCACGGTTCTGAAGAATCTCTCACGAGGTACACGTCGCACAGTTCTGAAGAATCTCTCACGAGGTGAACGTCACACAGTTTTGAAGAATCTCTCACGAGGTACACGTCGTGTAGTTTTGAAGAATCTCTCACGAGGTGAACGTCACACAGTTCTGAAGAATCTCTCACGAGGTACACGTCGCACAGTTTTGAAGAATCTCTTACGAGGTACACGTCGTGTAGTTTTGAAGAATCTCTCACGAGGTACACGTCACACAGTTCTGAAGAATCTCTCACGAGGTGAAAGTCACACAGTTTTGAAGAATCTCTCACGAGGTACACGTCGTGTAGTTTTGAAGAATCTCTCACGAGGTGAACGTCACACAGTTTTGAAGAATCTCTCACGAGGTGAACGTCACACAGTTTTGAAGAATCTCTCACGAGGTACACGTCGTGTAGTTTTGAAGAATCTCTCACGAGGTGAACGTCACACAGTTCTGAAGAATCTCTCACGAGGTGAACGTCACACAGTTTTGAAGAATCTCTCACGAGGTGAACGTCACACAGTTCTGAAGAATCTCTCACGAGGTGAACGTCACACAGGTCTGAAGAATCTCTCACGAGGTACACGTCGTGTAGTTTTGTAGAATCTCTCACGAGGTGAACGTCACACAGTTTTGAAGAATCTCTCACGAGGTGAACGTCACACAGTTTTGAAGAATCTCTCACGAGGTGAACGTCGCACAATTTTGAAGAATCTCTCACGAGGTGAACGTCACACAGTTTTGAAGAATCTCTCACGAGGTGCACGTCGTGTAGTTTTGAAGATTCTCTCACGAGGTGAACGTCACACAGTTCTGAAGAATCTCTCACGAGGTGAACGTCATACAGTTCTGAAGAATCTCTCACGAGGTGAACGTCACACAGTTTTGAAGAATCTCTCACGAGGTGAACGTCACACAGTTTTGAAGAATCTCTCACGAGATGAACGTCGCACAGTTTTGAAGAATCTCTCACGAGGTGAACGTCACACAGTTTTGAAGAATCTCTCACGAGGTGAACGTCACACAGTTCTGAAGAATCTCTCACGAGGTGAACGTCACACAGTTCTGAAGAATCTCTCACGAGGTGAACGTCACACAGTTTTGAAGAATCTCTCACGAGGTGAACGTCACACAGTTTTGAAGAATCTCTCACGAGGTGAACGTCACACAGTTTTGAAGAATCTCTCACGAGGTGAACGTCACACAGTTCTGAAGAATCTCTCACGAGGTGAACGTAACACAGTTTTGAAGAATCTCTCACGAGGTGAACGTCACACAGTTTTGAAGAATCTCTCACGAGGTGAACGTCACACAGTTCTGAAGAATCTCTCACGAGGTGAACGTCACACAGTTCTGAAGAATCTCTCACGAGGTGAACGTCACACAGTTCTGAAGAATCTCTCACGAGGTGAGCGTCACACAGTTTTGAAGAATCTCTCACGAGGTGAACGTCACACAGTTTTGAAGAATCTCTCACGAGGTACACGTCGTGTAGTTTTGAAGATTCTCTCACGAGGTGAACGTCACACAGTTTTGAAGAATCTCTCACGAGGTACACGTCGCACGCTTCTGAAGAATCTCTCACGAGGTACACGTCGCACAGTTCTGAAGAATCTCTCACGAGGTGAACGTCACACAGTTTTGAAGAATCTCTCACGAGGTGAACGTCACACAGTTTTGAAGAATCTCTCACGATGTACACGTCGTGTAGTTTTGAAGAATCTCTCACGAGGTGAACGTCACACAGTTTTGAGGAATCTCTCACGAGGTACACGTCGCACAGTTCTGAAGAATCTCTCACGAGGTACACGTCGTACAGTTCTGAAGAATCTCTCACGAGGTGAACGTCGCACAGTTCTGAAGAATCTCTCACGAGGTGAACGTCACACAGTTTTGAAGAATCTCTCACGAGGTACACGTCGTGTAGTTATGAAGAATCTCTCACGAGGTGAACGTCACACAGTTTTGAAGAATCTCTCACGAGGTACACGTCGCACAGTTTTGAAGAATCTCTCACGAGGTGAACGTCACACAGTTTTGAAGAATCTCTCACGAGGTGAACGTCACACAGTTCTGAAGAATCTCTCACGAGGTGACGTCACACAGTTCTGAAGAATCTCTCACGAGGTGAACGTCACACAGTTCTGAAGAATCTCTCACGAGCTGAACGTCACACAGTTTTGAAGAATCTCTCACGAGGTGAACGTCACACAGTTTTGAAGAATCTCTCACGAGGTACACGTCGTGTAGTTTTGAGGAATCTCTCACGAGGTGAACGTCACACAGTTTTGAAGAATCTCTCACGAGGTACACGTCGCACGGTCCTGAAGAATCTCTCACGAGGTACACGTCGCACAGTTCTGAAGAATCTCTCACGAGGTGAACGTCACACAGTTTTGAAGAATCTCTCACGAGGTGAACGTCACACAGTTTTGAAGAATCTCTCACGAGGTACACGTCGTGTAGTTTTGAAGAATCTCTCACGAGGTGAACGTCACACAGTTTTGAAGAATCTCTCACGAGGTACACGTCGCACAGTTCTGAAGAATCTCTCACGAGGTACACGTCGCACAGTTCTGAAGAATCTCTCACGAGGTGAACGTCGCACAGTTCTGAAGAATCTCTCACGAGGTGAACGTCACACAGTTTTGAAGAATCTCTCACGAGGTGAACGTCACACAGTTTTGAAGAATCTCTCACGAGGTACACGTCGTGTAGTTTTGAAGAATCTCTCACGAGGTGAACGTCACACAGTTTTGAAGAATCTCTCACGAGGTACACGTCGCACGGTTCTGAAGAATCTCTCACGAGGTACACGTCGCACAGTTCTGAAGAATCTCTCACGAGGTGAACGTCACACAGTTTTGAAGAATCTCTCACGACGTGAACGTCACACAGTTTTGAAGAATCTCTCACGAGGTACACGTCGTGTAGTTTTGAAGAATCTCTCACGAGGTGAACGTCACACAGTTTTGAAGAATCTCTCACGAGGTACACGTCGCACAGTTCTGAAGAATCTCTCACGAGGTACACGTCGCACAGTTCTGAAGAATCTCTCACGAGGTGAACGTCGCACAGTTCTGAAGAATATCTCACGAGGTGAACGTCACACAGTTTTGAAGAATCTCTCACGAGGTACACGTCGTGTAGTTTTGAAGAATCTCTCACGAGGTGAATGTCACACAGTTCTGAAGAATCTCTCACGAGGTACACGTCGCACAGTTTTGAAGAATCTCTCACGAGGTACACGTCGTGTAGTTTTGAAGAATCTCTCACGAGGTACACGTCACACAGTTCTGAAGAATCTCTCACGAGGTGAACGTCACACAGTTTTGAAGAATCTCTCACGAGGTACACGTCGTGTAGTTTTGAAGAATCTCTCACGAGGTACACGTCGCACAGTTCTGAAGAATCTCTCACGAGGTGAACGTCGCACAGTTCTGAAGAATCTCTCACGAGGTGAACGTCGCACAGTTTTGAAGAATCCCTCACGAGGTGAACGTCACACAGTTCTGAAGAATCTCTCACGAGGTGAACGTCACACAGTTCTGAAGAATCTCTCACGAGGTGAACGTCACACAGTTTTGACGAATCTCTCACGAGGTGAACGTCACACAGTTTTGAAGAATCTCTCACGAGGTGAACGTCGCACAGTTTTGAAGAATCTCTCACGAGGTGAACGTCACACAGTTTTGAAGAATCTCTCACGAGGTACACGTCGCACAGTTTTGAAGAATCTCTCACGAGGTGAACGTCACACAGTTTTGAAGAATCTCTCACGAGGTACACGTCGTGTAGTTTTGAAGAATCTCTCACGAGGTGAACGTCACACAGTTTTGAAGAATCTCTCACGAGGTGAACGTCACACAGTTTTGAAGAATCTCTCACGAGGTGAACGTCACACAGTTCTGAAGAATCTCTCACGAGGTGAACGTCACACAGTTCTGAAGAATCTCTCACGAGGTACACGTCGTGTAGTTTTGAAGAATCTCTCACGAGGTGAACGTCACACAGTTTTGAAGAATCTCTCACGAGGTGAACGTCACACAATTTTGAAGAATCTCTCACGAGGTGAACGTCGCACAATTTTGAAGAATCTCTCACGAGGTGAACGTCACACAGTTTTGAAGAATCTCTCACCAGGTACACGTCGCACAGTTTTGAAGAATCTCTCACGAGGTGAACGTCACACAGTTCTGAAGAATCTCTCACGAGGTGCACGTCGATTAGTTTTGAAGATTCTCTCACGAGGTGAACGTCACACAGTTCTGAAGAATCTCTCACGAGGTGAACGTCACACAGTTCTGAAGAATCTCTCACGAGGTGAACGTCACACAGTTTTGAAGAATCTCTCACGAGGTGAACGTCACACAGTTTTGAAGAATCTCTCACGAGGTGAACGTCGCACAGTTTTGAAGAATCTCTCACGAGGTGAACGTCACACAGTTTTGAAGAATCTCTCACGAGGTGAACGTCGCACAGTTTTGAAGAATCTCTCACGAGGTGAACGTCACACAATTTTGAAGAATCTCTCACGAGGTGAACGTCACACAGTTCTGAAGAATCTCTCACGAGGTGAACGTCACACAGTTTTGAAGAATCTCTCACGAGGTGAACGTCGCACAGTTTTGAAGAATCTCTCACGAGGTGAACGTCACACAGTTTTGAAGAATCTCTCACGAGGTACACGTCGCACAGTTTTGAAGAATCTCTCACGAGGTGAACGTCACACAGTTCTGAAGAATCTCTCACGAGGTGCACGTCGTGTAGTTTTGAAGATTCTCTCACGAGGTGAACGTCACACAGTTCTGAAGAATCTCTCACGAGGTGCACGTCACAGAATTTGTTACAAACATGTAAAGTACGCGAAGTAATTGGTGCGCGGCAACTGTAACGACTGTAGTTACATTCGGAAATATCGCAGTTTCAGTAGGCGTGTATAAAGATTGAATATTGAATTATTAATTAAGTGTGACGGCAATAAAAGTGTAGAAACAATTTTTTTTATCAGTGCAGTCTTTTAGCAACAATTCCTTTCCGTTTACACGCCCTGCTTGGAGATACTTGCTCGACTGAGTTATAATAGCTAGCCGGAGGACAATGAACCGACATTTAAAATAATAAAACAAGAGGCACCCAGTAAATAAGATAACACGAGCCATGAGAACCGCGATAGTGTTCCCTTAAGGTGCTTAAAACCACATCCAAATTGTCTGGCATTGTCAAAGGATGTTGGATAGACTCTGTGCTAGCGACCCGGCAAACCTTGTTTGGGTCCCCGGGCATGCAGATATTAGATGACACTTATACAAGACCCTTTATGCAGGAAGTGTGGGAGGGAAAATAAACCTTCCCAGCGTATTACGGAGAGAGCCAAAAAACTACGAACCGGATACGCGGTGTTTTTCCTGCCGCGTCCTCGGCGCTCGTTGCCGTCTGCCGCTTTCACAGAAAGGCGCGGATGAAACCATACAACATTTTTAAAACTACTTTTAAAGGCTTTACTCACCAACTTTATGAAAGGAAATGCTGAAACTGGCCACCGTGGTGTCCATACATTTTTGGCACCTCTTTAGGGAACTATCCATCACTCGCCGTAGTTCACGTTGAGAAATGCTGGCAATTTGCAGGCAGATATTTTGTTTTAATTCCTCCAGGGTGTATGGGTTTGTCTTGTACACTTTTTTTTAAGTTACCCCAGAGACAGAAATCGCAGGAGGTTAGGTCGGGGGACCGAGGGGGCTACAAATATCTACTAATAATTCTATCCTCAAGCACACCTTCATAAAGTTGTTAAGTAAAGCCTTTAAAAGTAGTTTTAAAAATGTTGTATGCTTTCATCCGCTCCTCTCTATGATAGACGGCAACGAGCGCCGAGGACGCGCACAGGAAAAACTCCGCGCAGCCGGTTCGTAGTCTTTTGACTCTACCTGTAGTATGCGAGTGCGAATGATTTGCAATAAATTCTTAGACTGCTTTTTCTTGGAACCCGAAGGGCAGACATCAAGGACGTGGTCCATTTTATCGGGACACTGGATTTAATTGGAAGCTCAGTTTAAGGGCCCAAAAAAGGGCAATAAGAGCTTACGTGCACGCTTCAAAAGAGCCTACTCTCTTCTCCTTCTGCTTCATCCAGTAAAGAAATGTCCACCTATATTCTTCGAAGCAATTCTAATATTTAGATTTGTTTAAACAAAACCGCGAATTGTATGTTATATGTATTAAACGAAACAGGCACTTTTTAAGATTTTAAAGGTAAAATAGGCAAACATGGGCGCTAACGTTGAAATGGCTGTTTAGGTGCTACAAAATTAACAGTTTCTAGTTCAAGTAGTCATGAAACGCCTAAGTAGTTTTATCCACAACTGGGAGCTCGAGGAAAGAGTAGGTTTTAATCTAATCATCCGCCGTCCATTTATTACAAATACTACAGGGTGAGCCAAAAGACTCCGAACCGCCTGCGCGGTATTTTTCCTGTCCGCGTCCTAGGCGCTCGTTGCCGACTGCCGCTACCATAGAAAGGCGCGGATGAAACCATACAGCATTTTTAAAACTACTTTTAAAGGCTTTACTTACCAACTTTACGAAAGTAAATGCTGAAACTGGCCACCGTCGTTGTCCATACATTTTTGGCACCTCTTTAGGAAACTATATATCATGGAATTTTCGGGAGGAATTTTCCAAACGACGACCGATGTCGTCTAATCTTGCTTCGGTAAGAACCGAACGCCATCTTTTAGATTTCTTACCCTGAACACTCCCTGTGACCTGAAATTTACTGTAACGTTCATGGATTTTTGTACGGCCTGGAACTTTTACACCTGGAAATCTTCTGCAAATTGTACTTTCACTCGGTGAGCTGACCGGTTAACACATATGAATCGTAAATAAATACATGCTGTGCAGTAAAAAACATATACTGGCCCATAATATACTTTGTGACTAAGTACAGGATAAAATAATAAATAACTCGTAATAACTGAACTACATCACATCACCGTCAACTCAATACTGCACCTCACACTGCGCAGCAAAACCACAACAGCGTGACTTTGTTTATAGCAACAATGCGTTATCATGTTTCCACACGCCCAGTGGAAAAACACCGCGCAGCCGCTAATATTGTTTATAAAATAACCCTCCGGGGTAACTTAAAACATACATTTTAAAAGACAAACCCACACACCCTGAAACGAAATATCCGCTAGGAAATTTCTCAGCGTGAACTACGGCGAGTGATGGATAGTTTCCTAAAGAGGTGCCACGACGGTGGCCAGTTTCAACACCACCTTTCATAAAGTTGGTAAGTAAAGCCTTTAAAAGTAGTTTTAAAAATGTTGTACGGTTTCATCCGCGCCTTTCTGATAGTGGTAGACGGCAAGGAACGCCGAGGACGCGGACAGGAAAAACACCGCGCAGGTGGTTCGGAGTCTTTTGGCTCACTCTGTATATGGTATTATGAAATTATAGTTGTGAGGAGTAAAGTTTAAAAATATTCTAATTATACAATAATTTCATTAAAAAAACACGAGTCGGGGAGGTAAATAAAACGAATGATTCGGCATTTAAAACGTCACGTGAGGTAAGACAGCTAATATTATAAAGAGAGAGTGTAAGTGTACCTATGTAGTTAACATCAAAAACCACTCAACCGCTTTTGATAATTCTTTCACCATTGAAAAGACCACTTTGTTCTAACAGACGTGGGGCTATAAAACGCCTTCTAATTTCATTTCATAAATTACTAAGACATTAAAAAGTATTTACAAAGCCCTTGTGCTTAATACGAACACATTGGAGTTATAAAAAACCACACTTACGAATCAGGCTTTGACTTTGCGAGTGTATTTCTTATAATGTTTGTGTATTTGTGTTTACTCAACGTGTTGAAGCCATCTTGTGACGTCATTCATTTGTTAGGTTTGTTAGCTCCATCTGGTGTTAGCAATTTGCGGCAGCATTAGTTTTATTTGTTTAAAAAACTAAAAATTGCTAGTTATTTTATTTAATTTTGGTTCTTTGTCCTCCGGCTAGCTATTATCTTATTTTGGATCGAGCACTTCTCTTTATACAGGTTGTGTAAACGGAAAGGAATCTTTTATCCAAATATAACACTGATGAAGAAATTTGTTTTACACTTTTATTGTCGAACACGTTAACTATCACATTTATACATTGATCTTAACACTCGCCAAACTGAAACTGTTATAACAACTTCTTACTAATCAGTTTTAATCCACGTACTTCAACCTTTTGTATAATTAACTTTACCATATTTGAGAATTTTCATAACTCTGTTACGCGTAACCTGCAAATTGATATCCGAAGTGTGCCGTACAAATACTTTCGACGAACTGATGGGAATGCGACGTGTAGTGTACAAAGAATTTTGATGAACTGACGGGGTCTACCTCTAACCTACTCTTTTTATACTCATACACTCCGATATGCCTAAAGATTATAACTGAACTGCAATTGGCTAATAAAACGCGCCAACATTAGCGTCTATTTTTATATCCAATGAAAATTATGAATACATATGCTCTAGGGAAACGTTCCAGAAGATTCTCAAGGAAAAAACGCGCCAACATTACGTAACTTCCTCGTTCCCAATAATGATAAACAGCTCACCCCCTCGCTGCATTATTGCACGCTATTATTGTCAGTTTCAGTAAGGCAGTATAAACTTACTTCCCAACAATAATTACAATCAACAAACATCTCAAATCAATGTCACATAAAAATGCATATTCATATTACAATCATTATTTACATTTAAGTAATTTTTTTATAGCAAATACTGTACCCTGAATTATTTAATTACTGTTACAAAATTGCTTACTTTCTTAAGTTGTTAACAAAAATGTGTGCATTTAGGAATTTTTGTAATTACTATACATATTTACTAAAATATTCACCCTCTACATATATTTAAATCTCTTAAATCTAAGTACTGTTTCACATTTTCTGTTTGCTACATAAGTATTTGTTTCAATTATTTTTAGCCCATTTTTGTTATTTTGTACTTTATTTTAACAATACTCTTGGAATTGTATTTACGTACTTTTACTTTAATATCATATTAAGTTTCAATCTTTACATTCTTAATTTTCAAATACTGTTACAGTTACTAAAAAAAATGTTAATTTCCTTTTAAACATTTAGTTATGTCCAAAACTTATTTCTCCTTTCTTATGACATACATACATAATTAACCCTCTTACGTTCCAATACATTGCTCTGCATTTCGTCTTTAACTATCCAGCATTTACTATTTATCATCTTTGTCTTCTGTTTCACCTTTATCGTCATTGTTGTATGGTTTCAGCATCTCAATATGGAACTTTCCAATGCTTTTTCGAGTTGTTGGATTACATAACTCATATGTATTTGTTCCATATACTTCAACAACTTCATATGGTCCATGGTATTTGAGAAACATTCGCCAATAAAGTTTATTTACTTTATCCGACAATTTCTTGGTTTTAACCAAAACTAAATCTCCTATTTTGATCCTCCATTCCTTTCTCTTCTTTTCTTCATGTTTAATTTTTCTTTTTATGGCCTTTTTCTTCATTCTCTCGAATGCTTTTCGGAACATCTCTTCTTCTGTTTGTGGTATCGAGTGCGCATCTGGAATGGCTTCTGGAATTTTCTTACACATTGTATTGATCTTCTTTCCTAACTTAAGTTCACATGGTTTGTATCCGGTCACATTGTTTACGGTTTCATTTAGTAGATTCTGAACGAAATTCACGTATCCATACCATTGCGTTTGTTTTCGATGACACAGCACCCTTAAATAATTTGAAATTTCCTTAATTTCCCTCTCCACTGGGTTGGATTTCGGTCTGTATCTTGACGAAAAATATTGTTTAATGCCATTTTCTTTCAGTCCGTCCATAAGTTTTTTTCCTGTGAAGTATGAAGCATTATCGCTCAATACAGATTGGATAGGTCCTTCTTCTATCACATATGACTTGAGTAGTCTATTCAAACATGCTAAACCTGTAGGTTTTCTCAACGGGTAAATTCTTACATATTTGCTGAATATATCATAACAGACAAATATATATTTATTTCCAAATTGACTTGGAGGCATCGGACCATGAATATCAATACTAATTACACATCTCGGCTTATCCCTTATAACCGAATTAGTCTCAAATGCATATGCTGCATTTATTTTCTTTGCCTTCTGACACAGGTTGCAGCACGATATAAATTTCCGAACTTTCTGACGCAATTTAGATATGTATAAATTTTCTAAAATCATAGAAGTTGTCCGGTCCGTCCCTGAGTGTGCTAACCCTTCGTGAAAATTCTTAATTAGTTCCTTTTCCATGCTTTTCGGAACCATTACCTTCCAACTAGGCATTTCTTTTCCATGCTTCTTGTATAATGTCCCATCCCGAATTGCTACAATTTCTTTCTTTGCATCCTCAATTAATAGTGCCTTTTCTTTAAGTTCAAATAATTTTGCGTCCTCATTTTGAATTTCCCCCATATTTTTCAATTTTCTTATCATTTCTTTGCCTAAGGGAATTTCAATTGTCAATATTTTGACTTCATTTTTAGGCCTTTCAATATTTTCGGGAATTTGTGGGTTGTAGTTCAATCTTGATAGCAAATCACTGAAGGTATTATTTTTGCCAGGAATGTGTATAATCTCAATATCGAATGCAGATATTGCATGAATGTATCTAGCAAGTTTTCCACTACATAATCTACACCGTTGTATGAAAGTTAAGCTGATGTGGTCTGAATATACTTTCACCTTTTGCTGATAAATATAGGTTTTAAAACGAATTAATGAGAAATATAGTGCTCCAATTTCTAGCTGAGTCACTGAAGAATTCCGCTCAATATTTGTAAGTCCTCTAGAAGCTGTACTAATGACGTGAAAGTCATTGTTGATGTCTCGCTGTCCTAAAATTCCGGCGTATCCTTGCATTGATGCGTCGACATAAATCTCATATTCCAAATCTTCTCTGGGCCTCTCGAGCAATATAGACTTGGCAAAGAGTTCTTTTACTCTCTCAAAACATTTTTGATGATCCTCTGTCCATCTCCACTTATTGTTCTTTCGGAGTAGCTGCCGCAGTGGTTCTATTTCAGCCGAATATCTTGGTACGAACTTACTCTGAAAGTTCAAGACCCCTAAGAGACGTCTAATTTGTTTTACGTTCCTTGGTGGTGGAATTTTCATTATTGCTTCTATTCTCTTCTGATCAGGTCTTATACCTCGTTCATCCACTACATAACCCAGAAAATTTATTTCCTTGACACAAAATTTTGATTTTTGTATGTTCACAGTCATACCATGTTGTTGCAGTTTATTTAACACATAATGGACATTATTCATGTGTTCTTCAAATGTTTGACTAATGATTAGGAAGTCGTCAATATACTTTATTAAAAAGTCATCTGCAGAATTTCCAAAGATACTGTGAATGGCTCTCAAAAATCCACTTCCTGAGTTTTTTAAACCAAAAGGATTTACACAAAAACGATACTGAATCCCCGAGTATTGAAATGAAGTGTAATCACGCACTTGTGGATCTAATTCCACTTGCCAATATGAAGCAGTGAGGTCAATGGATGTCAGAAATCTCCCTCTTGAAAGTTTCGTAATTAGTTGTTCAATTCCCTCACTTTGAAAATGATCTGGCTTCATATACTTGTTGACATATCTACCGTCTAAAGTTAATCTCAAACTACCATTTCGTTTAATACTCCAGCAGATTGAATTTATATACTGAGAATTACTTTGCTCAATAATCCCATTTTCTAACATGCTATTTATTAGTTGTCTAGCTTTGTCCCGAAGACTTATAGGTAAATTGTCATACTTGTGCCTATATGGTGGTACGTCTTCTACTTGAAATGTATGCTGATATACATTACATCTGCCTGGGATATTACTAAATACTGAACTACTGTTTATCAAAACATCATGAAGGATTTGTTTTTGCATTATCGTTATATTATAAGCTTCTTCACACTTGTGTATTATTTCCTCATTTCTCTTCTCTTCCCAGCTGTTGTCTGTCTCGCTCACATGGTCGTCTTTTGTTTGAATTGTAAGTTTCTCTACTTTCTCTGGCATTTCTGCTAGCTGTTGAAAATATGGCGTGGTATTCCCTTCATATTCTGTGACTACCTGCTTTATCTGACTATTTGTATCAGTCTCTGTTATTTGCACAAAAAACTCTTGGTCACAAAGATTTTTCTCATCCTTTGTCATCTCAATCACAGAAACTTTCTCTTTTATAAAAGGTACCATTATTTCTCTATCTTCTTTTGTTATTTTTAACTCTTCATGTTTAAAATCTATACGTGCTTCATATTCATGTAGGAAGTCACATCCTATAATTATGTCACAAACCAGATGGTTTATAATTAGAAACATAACCTCAAATTTCTCTCCGCCGATAAGTATGTTGAGTAGAGCTTGTGTTTTTATGACCTGTGTCGTTCTTCCGATTGCAACACGACAAACTAAATTACTAGTGGGAAGAGCCATAATTTTGTTACCTTCATTAATTAAATTTATGTAAAATTTCTATGAGCAAATTGAGGCTGACGAACCAGAATCTATAGTTGCAATGATCTCTTTCTTCGCAATTTCCATCCTAACATGAGGTGACTCGAAATTTTCTCCTTTATCTTGTGTTGCTGCAATCTTATTACAGGGTGTGTGTGTAGGCATATTATTTGTATTGGTAATGGATACTGAATTATTAAAGACGTCCTGAGAACCTACTGCACAGGAGTCTATTAACAGTTTTCCTGGTTACTTCCATGTTCACGTACGGGACTGCCATTCCTAACAGGAGCTAAATCTATCTCATTGTCGCTACCATTGTTTTGAGTTCCCCTTCCTCGAGTTCGAAATCCTCGATTTCTGAAATTATGTCCCCTTGGCACGTAATTTTCTTGCCGTTCCTCAGATCTTTCCCGGTTATTGTTTTCCCTCCAGTGAGTGAAATTTCCCCTTTGTCTAATGTACCGCCTTCCATAATTTTGCCCTCTTTCAGGCAATCTTTCTGTCCTGACATAATTTATTTGTTCCTGTCGACCTGGTCTCCCATCTATCCTCGATCTTTCAAATTGTGGAACGTATGATTGATACCGTTGTCTGGTATTATTGTCATGACGTCTGTCTTGTCCTCTATTTTGCTGATAACTACCTTGGTAATTTCGTCTATCTCGCACATCTAAAAATCTATGCTCCCACTCTCGAGATATATCTTCTTCCTGTTGTTCCAAAGCTGTCATTAATTCTGTCATCTCATAGATGCTACGTGGTTTTGCAATTAATAAGTAATTTTGTATCCTTAAAGGATAATGCCTTGTGAGGAAACTCACAAAATCTTCCTCATTGATTGGAGGTGACAAGTTCCTAACCTGACTTGCATGTTTCAGTAAGTAATCAGTCATTGATATTCCCTCTCGTGGATCAAATTGACCATGACTAAGCATTGCTCGAATTCTGTGCTGTACCGTAACATTCCAAAATCTGTTCATGAATAACCTCTTAAAGGATTCATATGAAATTTCACCCCCTGATACCATTTGTAACCAATCTAAAGTTTTCTGATCCAAACATCTTTTGACAACTATCATTTTTAATGCTTCAGGTATCTTTTTAATTTGAAAATACTCTGATAAGTCTGCAATAAACTGTACTGGACTGGAGTTTTCATTAAATTTTGGAAGTGGAAAATCACTTAAGATATGATTGTAATTTTGCAAATTCCCTACTCCCATATTTAAATTCTCTAGTGTTACTTGTGCACTCTGAGTTTCAGCATTAGCTATAGATGAAGCTGCCGCATCACTCACATTATTTGTCATACCTGAGGAACTACCTCTATCATTATTTTGTACATCTGATACATTCACATCACATATATTTGCCCTTGAATTCAATTCTAACCTATTTAGAGTACCTTGCAGATTTTCTATTGTCTGTTCCAATTTTTTATTATTCTCATTTTGAACAGCTTGGTGTTTGTTAATTTCAGAAGTTAGCTTTTGATTCAAATCTTTGGACAAATCTTTAACTTCTTCAGACAATTTATTTCTGTGTGTTTCTGACTCCTTCTGAATTTCAGATATTTCCCCTCTGAAATTAACTTGCACCTGAATTAAATCTGCATTTGTAGCCTCCATCATCTCTCTTAACTCACTTGAAATGCTACTCATTCGGCTACCTAATTCTGTACATTTTACATCAACATGTTCGATTTTATTATTAACCTCACTTTTTTGGTTAGATATTTCCCTGCTCATGTCTAACATTTTCTTTGAAACTTCACCTATTTCATTTGCTATCATTTCCTGATTTTCATTTCTCATTCTCATCATACTACTATCTAGCTCCATGAATTTCTTTTCAATTTCTTCCCTGTTTTGTTCTAAGCTCTTACCAACATCTTCCCTTAATTCTCTCTTATTCTGATCTAGTTCTAAACTCCTATCAATATCTTCTCTTAATTCCCTATTATTCTTTTGCATATCTTCCCTTAATTTCTCATTACTCTGAGTTAATTTTTCTAATTTCTCATTATTCTTTTGCATATTCTCATTAGTCTTTTTCATATCTTCTCTCAATTCCTTACTCATATTTCTCAGCATTTCCATCATCATACTAGCATCAAGATTAACATTTCCTGCTATTCTATTCTGACTTTCTGCACTAACATTTCCACCCTCAAATCCTACATTGTTTGAGCTATTTTCTGTAACCTGTATTGAATTACAGCTAACTGTTACATTATCTCCCGCCATAATTATTTCTTCTATATTATTAGTAGCCATTGTTTTCTTTATCCTACCGCTCCTAAGGTACATTTAAATTTTTACACCTTTTTTTTAGAATAAAAATCACACGTTTCTAACCTTTCTGATGGTATCTGCTGATGTTGCTTTGATGTCCAGCTTTCTGCCCCTCTCTCCCAGATGTATATGTCGCCTCTGCGTTGTATTATGATGAATCTGCGTTGTCTCGATGTTTTTGTGTCCACTCATCCGCATCGTCTGTCGTTCCTCTAGTTGTTTCTGGAATCTGCGTCTTGTAGTTCAGTTTACTACTCCATTCGCTCCACGTCCTGATTCCTTCTCCCTTTCCTGGTTATTTCACTCCTTTCCTGGTCACTCTGCCCCACGTTCTGGGTGCCAATTTGCGAGTGGTTAAATGTTATTTGTGTAACATTATTGTAGCCCCACGTTTGGGAGCCAATTTGCGACGGTATTACTTATAATGTTTGTGTATTTGTGTTTACTCAACGTGTTGAAGCCATCTTGTGACGTCATTCATTTGCTAGGTTCGTTAGCTCCATCTGGTGTTAGCAATTTGCGGCAGCATTAGTTTTTTTTGTTTAAAAAACTAAAAATTGCTAGTTATTTTATTTAATTTTGGTTCTTTGTCCTCCGGCTAGCTATTATCTAATTTTGGGTCGAGCACTTCTCTTTATACAGGTTGTGTAAACGGAAAGGAATCTTTTATCCAAATATAACACTGATGAAGAAATTTGTTTTACACTTTTATTGTCGAACACGTTAACTATCACATTTATACATTGATCTTAACACTCGCCAAACTGAAACTGTTATAACAACTTCTTACTAATCACTTTTAATCCACGTACTTCAAACTTTTGTATAATTAACTTTACCATACTTGAGAATTTTCATAACTCTGTTACGCGTAACCTGCAAATTGATATCCGAAGTGTGCCGTACAAATACTTTCGACGAACTGATGGGAATGCGACGTGTAGTGTACAAAGAATTTTGATGAACTGACGGGGTCTACCTCTAACCTACTCTTTTTATACTCATACACTCGATATGCCTAAAGATTATAACTGAACTGCAATTGGCTAATAAAACGCGCCAACATTAGCGTCTATTTTTATATCCAATGAAAATTATGAATACATATGCTCTATGGAAACGTTCCAGAAGATTCTCAAGGAAAAAACGCGCCAACATTACGTAACTTACTCGTTCCCAATAATGATAAACAGCTCACCCCCTCGCTGCATTATTGCACGCTATTATTGTCAGTTTCAGTAAGGCAGTATAAACTTACTTCCCAACAATAATTACAATCAACAAACATCTCAAATCAATGTCACATAAAAATGCATATTCATATTACAATCATTATTTACATTTAAGTAATTTGTGATACAAATTACTGCATCAACTTTGGTTGAGAATGCCATGGAACAGAAAATAGGTATTACTCTAAAGAAAATGTATGAAAAATAAAACAAATGCCACGGATATTTAATTCCAAGCAATAATTATTCGTATATAGATGGTCATGATTTAGCAATTAACTAATTTAATCGTCATTCTAGTTTAAAAACTACCCTGCGTCTGGCAGCTAGCTAGTTTTATTGTAAAACGTGATTTTGAGTTAAAGCACAGTTTAGAAGGAACTTATAACTGTTTTGTGTAACAGTGACGGCCCAGCTGGTATGACGAACGCCTCTGTTGTAATGTTTCGATTCTGTGCAGCCCTGCACAGTCCCATGTTTGTGGTCTGTCGGGTCGATCAGTTTATCATCTGTCCATTAACAACGCGGGGAAAACTCCACTAAAAATATTTTTAAAAAGTGCACAAAAAATTCTGTCGTGCGGTCAACATGCATTTCTCATAACACAACAAAATTTGCTTTGATTTGTCGGTTTCCTCTTTGATGCCTACTTTCAACTACTCCAAATAACATATCGGAGTCTCTAACGAATATATCAAGAGACCACTGTGTTGACTAGCACCCGGATTTGAGTCCCGATTAGGCCAAGGTTCTGGAAACCTCAAGGAGGTAGAGGTGAAGCGAAGGACCAGACGGGGTCCCTAACGTCCTCAGATATTGCATCCTCATGCCAAAAATTCAGTTTTATTTGTGGACGCTCTTTAAGTACTGTGGTTATTAGTGGTTATAATATTTTATATTGGGCTGAAAGACCGGAAATTTTGTTCTATCAGGCTTGAGGTTCTTTTATGTACCGAAAATCTATGACACGGGACCACCGGCTTTACTTCCCTTCCGAAGGAAGCCATGCTAAGTATTTTTATTACGCCCAAAAAATTCCATCACCCTTCGCCAGGTTTGAACCCGCGACCTTGGGAACCAGAGGCTAGCATGGTACCCCTAGACCACGGAGGACGACACATCCTGATGGCGGCGGGCTTACCTCTCCCCAGGAAGAGGTCTCTCTAGAGGTCCGTCACACCGAACGTCAGGGCAGATAGTTCTCCATAACAAAATCCACCGTCATACGCCTCTCCTACCATTCACTCGCCTGATCCTTCAACCCTTAAGCATGATAAGGAAACGAAATGGGGGACATAAGGATCATCAACCTAGGGCTGGCAACCCAGCCCCGCTCTGGACCCCAGGGATGTCGTCTATCTTATACACGTCCCCCTGCTACAGGAACGGGAGTGGATACGCCACTTGCGTCAACTCTGAGGGGAAGACTACCGAACAACCTCTAGCCACTGTCTACAGCTTTTCAGGTTGCTACCGAAGGACATTAAGGCGTCTCATAACCCCCCCCCCAGGCTTTGCCCAGACATACCCTATCTCCCATGGATTCCGGAAACCACTACCCCGCCGAGTCCAACCGAATCCGAACAACTCCTTCCCGGAAGGAGCTCAGAAGTTCGGCTCGGCGTACTTCTAGTAACATCAGAAGTACCACGAGTGATAGGGGTCCATAGCACCCACACCACGGAACCCCCTACCTCCCCTGCCATTCACTCGCCTGATCCTTCGACCCTGAAGCATGATAAGGAAACGACATGGGGGACAGGGAAATTCGCGGCATTATATAATCCACCACAGCATTCGCCGACCAACCTGGGAAAACCACGAAAAAAACCTCCGAAGATTCCACGAGCCATCTCGTTCCTTACCATTATATTACAGTGTTTATATAAAACGTTATTCTTCCGACCGAGCCATATTCTTCTCCAGAAATACTATCAAATTAAGATAGTAGTCATGGCAACGGCTGTTTATGAAGGAAAGAAAAAATTAGAAGCATCTTGAGATTACGCAGTTATATTTGGGAAAATGTAAACATGCATGAAATATGTAAAACAAACTATCTGTTATTTTACACTCACATGACTTTCTCTGTCCACTATCGTTTATTTGTATATAACTTCCACACACTATTCTAAAAAAAAGCTTTTTTTCTTCTATCACTTCATGTTAATCGAGATAAATATTCACAGAAACCGTTTCATTACACATTTCGTTGTAAATACAAAGGGAATACAGGAAACTGCAATGTTTAAAAGCTAGTGGTTATATGCTGGCCTTGAAATTCCATACTCTTTCCATGACATCGCGGAAAACAACTGAGTATAGACAAGGACTTTAAAAGAATGACAAAGTATTGAAAAATTCAAACTAATAATAATGGATATCTCGGAAATGGCTGATGCCAAAGAAAGTTGTTTTAGGCATATAAATTGTTTCTTTTAAACAGATCTATATTTTTGCGTAGTATCTACGTTGTTGTCTGTGTCTAACGTTTACCAGACAACATTTCTTCCGAATGAAGAGAACTTTACATGCTATTCAGAAAATTCAAGATATAAATTTTATTTGCCACGTAAATATCTTAAACGTGTGGTATTTTAATCAAAATCGGTAGTCACTTTTGAGAAAACAAAAACTAATGATACATTTTCTATATAAGGAGTAGTTTTCTTGAAATCCTTCCTGTTGTATCCTTGGAAGATAAATTTAAATACCAAGTTTGGTATTTATCAGAATTTTTGTTTTTGAGTTATGCTATTCACACACACACACACATATATATATATATATATATATATATATATATTATAGACCCTTTCTATACCTAAATGCCTTTTTAATTATTTTTTATTTTATTTGTTTATTTTAGTAATAGAGGACCTGAAAACTTGTATTTCCGGTGAAGTCTCAGTTGAGGCAGTATTTTTAACACTTAAATGATTTTAGTCAAATTATATAATAAAAAAATTCAATAACAGCCCGCTTAAAGCAATATATGTATGTAACAATATATAAAAAGTGTATATTACAGTCATTTTATATGTTTATATTATTGTATACATATAATAATAATAATAATGTTATCTGAATGTATTACGTAATTTAATTATGTAGGAGCTGTGAGAATAATAGGTTAAAAGTTGCTAACAATGAGGTAGCCCTGAGGCAATAATGAGTAAGAAAGTGTAATAATGCTACTAGTCATTCTTGGAGCAACAATAATGTAATTTTTTGACAGTTTATAAAGTAGCCACTCAACAACCAGAAAAAAAAAACTTAAGTTAAATAAAAGTATTCCATTGGATTAGGAATAGCCAATCAGAGACTTGAAATACAGAAATTTACAAATTTAGGGGGTAGAAATCAAGTCAGTTGCTTGTAGACAGTGCTCATAACTGGACGCGTTGGTTGTAGACAGTGTTCCTGACGCGAGATGCGTCCTCGAGAAATTTAATACGTAATCGTGTGAGACGAAAATAGTTTACGTGTTAAAAAGTGCAAGTAATTAATTAAAAGAATCTCACAGCTCTCTCTATATCAGTGAAGTGTTATTTAAATCGTGTCAAGCATTAATAAAAGGAGTGAAGTAAAAATTATAATCTGTGTAAGCCTACATTCTTCAGTCGCACCACAACCCTGCAAAGAGAAACATGTCTCTAACAATAATACTGACGCAGCCGAGGCAAACATAAATATATAATATTTGAAGAAACAGTCATATACAAGGTTAATATTTTTAATTTTTTTTTTTTTTTTTTTTTTTTTTTTGCGCAAAGGCCACCGGAAAGTACATTTGGGACGAAGGCTACCGGAAACTTTTTACCATACGTGCGGTTGCAACTACTTCAAGTTCGGCTCCCCAACAGTTGAACTATAATACAACTCCCACTTCAAATTGGCTTTCCATACGTGAAGCAACCATCTTCTTCACAGTATAGAATGTTTGGGTGGAACGCTGTACTTACTCTACTTCTACAGGTGAGTAGTGGAGAAAGTAAAGATTGCTCCACTAAATTCATATAAAATAATTTTGTAAACACACATTAAAACAAAACAAATGAAGAATGCTGAAACGCCAGGAAACGTGAACTGTAGGTAATATCGTTTGTTGTTTCTGAATTGTATTAAAAACGAGAATTTGGCTGCTAGATTTGGTTTTAAAAGCGGAGGTCCTCGTGTAATGTTTGCTTTGTAGAGGAGCTAACGACGCGACGCCACTCACGACATATGCGCTCTGTGACGACTCCGCTCGCAGCAGGGCACGGCATGCGCTCCCCACGTTGGAGTCAAACCCGGCGACTCACAATGTGGCTACGGGGGTTTCCTCAGGTGCTTCCTTCGCCGTCCGAGCAACAGCGGCACAAGTACAGTAGCGTACATCAGTGCTCCTGGCTTTTTTAATCGCGGTATTCTTTAGGAACTTATTGTACAATGTTCTAGAGGATTTTTTTTATGGTAAACACTACCCTTTACTATTTCTGTAACCCAAAGATACATATAACAAGGGACCACAAAACAGCCTAATACTCACGGATAGAAGTAAAGTATTGTCGGATTTGTATAGCCTGTATGTATCTATCCTTTTAGACAGCTAGCACTAAAAGTAGGACTTTTATCACGAGCCATTCATACTAGAAATTTATAAGAATCAGTGGATTAAAACTTTTACAACACTCCACTATTGCCATCCTTGTTTCTTTCTTTAGAACTTATATGAAGATATATTTAAAGATAACAAAAAACACACTCTTTGACTTTTTATAGACCTTACTAAAGCTTTTGACTTAGTAAACCATGAAATTTTTATTTGGGAATCAGAGGAATAGCAAAAGATTGGTTTGCATCCTACCTAAAAAAATCTAATGTGTTACACTCACATGAGTTTCTCTACTCTTGTAAAAACTATTTTTACAAACGCTTATTCTCCATATGCTTCAAGTTAATCTTATTGCTAATTTTCTTGTAGATGCAAGGGGAATATGGTAGGCTTTAAGCGATAGTCAAATATTTTAAGAGCTGGTTGCTATGTGAAGTATTCCATTCTCTTTGCATTACCAGGACAAAAAAAATGAATAAGGAATTCCCATTTGAGAAAAAGTATAAGTATTGGAAAATTTAAGGGAATAACAAACAATATCTCAAAAATGGTTCACTCGACAAAAAAAATGTAAAATGACATAAATTATGTATTTTAACGCGATCTACATTTTTTGTGTAGTAAAATTTCTCTTATGGTTTACCAGTTATGTAAAAGTCGTTCACAGTGAAGAATACTTTTGGAGACATTCCCAGAAAATTCGAGATATACAATTTATTTGCTAAAAATGTCTTAAACTTATGGTATTTTATTCAAAATCGTTAGAGCCATTTTTGAGAAAATTAAAATGTTCGAAAAATGTTCCATGTAAAGGGTAATCTGGGATGGGGGGATTTTCTTGAAAACCTTCGTGTCGCATCTCTGGAAGATACTGAACCTAAATATCAAGTTTGGTGTTTATCCGACTGTTCGTTTCTCAGTTATGCTGTTCACAGACACGGACATGTTTCCAAAAATACTTTTTTTGGATTCAGTAGGCCTCAAAACATGTATTTCCGGTGAAATCATGCTATCGAATTTTTGGGTGGAATGCAATACTTCCCCTACTTACTATACTTAGTAGAGAAAGTAAAAATAGAATGTAAATTGTAGAAATTGACACAGTTCAATCAGAAACGCTATAAGTAAATCATGGAGTGCCGCAAGGTTCAATCCTTGAACCACTATTGTTCCTTATTTTCATAAACAATCTTCCATTGAACATTCCAAAAGCTCATGCAATAACGTTTGCAGATGATACAAACTTAGTCTTCAACAGTGAAAACTCATTATCCCTCCAGAATGTACTAAATGAAGCAAATAATAGCTTACAATGTTGGCTAACAGAGAAGAAACTTTTATTGAATATAGAAAAAACAATGTATACGTATTTCCATAACCAACGAAAAAATATAATTTAGATATATATAAATCAAACTCCCATAGTTAAAAAGTGAGTAACAAAATTCCTGGGAATCCGGATTGATAACGAATTCTCATGGGAAACCCATGTCTACAATTCAGTGTCAAACTGAACAAATTATGTTATGCTGTTCATAAATTGGCTAATGTGTGCTCCAATGTAATACTAAAGATAATGTATCACAGCTGTGTTGAGTCCCAAATTAGCTATGGTATCCCCTTTTGGGGTTCCTCTCCAAAAGCAACACATATTCTCACAATCCAAAAAAGAATTTTAAGGCAATTCTGAACACCAAGTAGATACACATTCAAAGAACTTAAAAGTTTTGCCTACCCCATGCCTATATATTCTTGAAACCTTAAACTTCATTCATAATAATATAACTATATTTCAACAGAATATCATAACTACAACACAAGAAATCTCAATAACTTACACTTAGATAGCCACAGGCTTACAAAAAGCCTAGCAAGCATTTCCCATCTGGGTATCTTAATGTATAACAAACTAGATTCTTCAATAAACAAAACTTAAATAAAGAATCTTTTAAAGGTAAACTAAGAAAGCTACTTCTAAACATCTGATGTGTTACACTCACATGAGTTTCTCTATTCTTGTACAAACTACTTTTACAAACGCTTATTCTCCATATGCTTCATGTTAATCGAGATGTTAATCTTATTGTTAATTTTCTTGTAGATGCAAGGGGAATTGGTAGACTTTAAGCGATAGTCAAATGTTTTAAGAGCTGGTTGCTATGTGGCGCATTCCATTCTCTTTGTATGTCCAGGACATAAAAAAAATGAATAACGAATTCCCATTTGAGAAAATAAGTATTGAAAAATTTAAGGAAATAACAAGCAATATCTCGAAAATGGTTCACTCAACAACAAAAAAATGTATATGACATAAATTCTGTATTTTAACGCGATCTACATTTTTTGTGTAGTAAAATTTTGTCTATCTCTTATGGTTTACTAGTTATACAAAAGTCGTTCACAATGAAGAATACTTTTGGAGACATTCCCAGAAAATTCGAGATATACATTTCATTTGTCATGAAAATATCTTAAACATGTGATATTTTAATCAAAATCGTTAGAGCCATTTTTGAGAAAATTAAAATTTTCAACAAATGTTTCATGTAAAGGGTAATTTGGGGTGGGGGGATTTTCTTGAAAACCTTCGTGTCGCATTTCTGGAAGATACTGAACCTAAATACCAAGTTTGATGTTTATCCGACTTCGTTTCTGAGTTATACTGTTCACAGACACACACACACACACGGACATGTTTCCAAAAATGCTTTTTTTGGATTCAGGTGCCTCAAAACATGTGTTTCCGGTGAAATCTCGGTATCGAATTTTTGGGTGGAATACAATACTTCCCCTACTTACTATACGTAGTAGAGAAAGTAAAAATGCAATATTTACATATAAATGACTTTAAATGAACCATGTTTTCCCTAATACACACAATTAAAGTAATTTTGTTATTCTGTGACATGGTATTTTTGTAAAGAAACTAACATGTAATTATTTTAGTATTACTTGCTGTAATGTAAAATTCTATACGAGTATATCCAATCCCGATGTGTCCAAAAAACAATGTAAGTTGTTTCCCAAAGGAAGAAATAAATAAATAAATATATTAAGAGGAGGCCTTGTGTCGATTGATGTAGGTAATAGCAGATGCAGAGAGCTTAATGCTAGAACTGTTACCAAAGAAACGGTATGACATTGCGTTGGTGCCATGAAGGCCAAACAATAACAGACTAGAGCTCACCATTGTGCATGTCCGAATGTATACTACTATTTCCGCAAAAATTTCAGTTAAATACTTTAAAATTCAACATTCAGGGCTGCCTAAAAATGGTATATGTTAAAAGTGAGTTCATTTTGCGAGTAGGATGTTTGCGTAACGAAGCCAAAACCGAATATCATAAAGAACTAATTTAGTGGAGAAATAATTATCTACACACTCGATAAATTTTTACTTTCTCTACTGCTTCCCTAGTAGGCAGGGAAAGTATTGCATTCCACCCAAATACTCGATATCAACATTTCACCGGAAATGCGTGTTTCGAGGTCTCCCAAACAAAAAAAAATTATTTGTAGAAAAAGATAGGTATGTTTGTATGTGTTTGTGAACAGCAAAACTCAAAAACCAAACTCGGATAAGTACCAAAATTCGTATTTAAGTTCAGTATCTTCCAAAGATGTGACATGAAGATTTTCAAAAAATTCCCCCAACCCAAACTATGTTTTACATGGAACAATTTTCGTTATATTCGATTTTCTCAAACATGGCCAACGATTTTGATTAAATGACTGTATATTTAAGATATTTACATCACAAATACAATGTACAAATAGGTACTTATCTTTGAATTTTCTGGGAATATCCTGTGAATCTTCTTCATTCGGAAGTAATTTTGTATAACAAGTAATCCATAAGAGATAGACAGAAACCTGTTGCTAAAAAAGTGTAGATATCTATAAAATACACAATTCATTTCCTCCCCTTTTTAATGAGCCATTTCTGAAAGATCCGTCATTATTAGTTTGAATTTTTCAATACTTGTCATTGTTTTAAAGTACTGTTGCTATTCAGTAGTTTCTCGTGATGTCACGGAGGGAGTGAGGCTAGCCTATAGCGACGCGCTAACCCCTTTGTACCTAAAATAACATTTGTAATGAAAGTATTTATGCAAACCTTTATAGCAATGATAATTTGAAGTAAATACAATATACTTTTGCAAGAATAATCTGTAGAACCTATACAACAAAGAGTAAAACAATCGTGGATAGAGAAAGTCATGTGAATGTAACAAATCAGATATTTACTTTCTCTGTTACTAATCTATGGTGAGCAGAGGAAGTATTGCATTCTAACCGAATGTATTCGATATAGAAATTTCACTAAAACTACATATTTTGTGACCCAATGAATAAAAAAAAACATTTTTAGAAAAAGGACTGCACGTGGTGTGGGTGAACAGCGTAGCTCAAAAATGAAATGTCGGGTAAATACCTAATTTGGTACTTAAATTCAGCATCTTTTAAGGATGCGACACAAACATTTTCAAGAAAATCCCAGCACTCCAAACTAACATTTTTATGGAATATTTTTTGTTATTTTTAATTTTCACAAAAATAGCTTTAACGATTTTGACTAAACTACCACATGTTTAAGATACTCGCATGGCTAATAAAATGTATATCTTGAAATTTCTGCGAATAACCGGTGAAGTCCTCCTCACTCGGAATAAATTTAGTATAATTTTGTGTGAGAGGTAGATAAACCAAGGAAAAAGACCTTACTAGTCGAGAAATGTAAATAACAAAACTTTCAAACATTCAAATTGCGTCAAGTATTATGCAATCGTAGAATTATAAACACGTTGTTATGATAGTAAAAATGTTCAATAACTGCGTGTTTCTAGCACCGGTTCCATAATGGTCGCTTAGAAACAACGTAATGAATCTGTTGAAACGTTTCCAATTCCCACTGAACCCGCAAAATTCTATCCTTTTCATTTAAATTTGCAATGGAAATGATTACATTTGCCATAGTATTGTATCTAGTAGGTGTGTATACATACAAGCAGCAATCGAAATCTCCATTGATCGATATGCCAACTCTAAATTAAACCCTCATCCCGGCTATTAATTTAAGGGGACAAGCTAGTCTGAACACTGAAAATTACACCTTAAGTGTGTTTAATTACCACTACTCTTAAAGTTCTCAATGGTTCTTTCTGAAAGTTTTATGAACTATTCTATAAATAATGGCAATTATTTCAAGTGGTTGTTTGTATTCATAATTATGCAGTTGAGTCCTTAAAAATATTTCATTCAGCAGAAAAATAATAAAACTTACTCTTAAAACAAATGAATTCATGTACCTTTTTCTCTGATACTACTTGCAATATAGAATCACAATTTTGCATGCATGCTCTTAGTAAAATCAGCTATCTTCTCAACCTCAATTATTTAGTTATGTATATCAGTTCACCAGAAATTGAAAAACAATTATTTGCAAGGTCAAAAAAGTAAAAATGTGGAAATTTTGCAATGTTGTTGCTTTCTTAATATCACTAACATACATTATAAAATTATGATTGTGGTTCAGAAAGTTCAACTATGTGTTGTATACATGTACTGAAAATTTCAGCTCTCTACCTCTCATATTTTCTGAGAAAAAGGTACGTAAATATCCGAAAATGTTGTTTTCTTAAAATGAATTTAAAGTTTGAACATTAAAATTCTGACACACTTCAGGGTCATAATCATCTGCACCTTCATTCCTGGATTACTTCAGCTTTTCTGATTGTCTTCTCTTAGTCCTGGCCTTTTTGTTAATTGCTGAACTGCTCGCTGGGCATGATATAGTCGTTCGTTGTTGAAAGATACAAAAATGTTCTAAAAAGCGGTGTCGCATGACAGCTTTAAAGGAATGCAGACTAGCATTTAAATGGTACTTAAATGTCTTAAAAATCTCTTAACCCCAAAAAGTATATGTTTTCTGAAACTGGAAATAATAGAGATTTTATTAATGCCTAAACAAAAATGTGATTTTTGACAGAGTACCTTGTCCTCTTAAGTTACTTACAGTTTTCCCTTAAACAAACCTTTCGTTCTTGCCTGAATCAATGAAAACAAGTGGAAAATCCACAAACTTGAAGTACAAACAGAGATTGCAGATTGGTTTTAAAATTTGACTTCCTGCATATTTATGGTAATCACTTAATCAGTAAACAATTTGTTAAAGGTACCATTTTGTTTTGCTCTGTTCCATTCACAAAATTTGCCATAATCTCTATCATATGTTTGTTCAATTTCTGCTTCCTTCAATAATTCTAAAGGAGTATCTTCCATTAAAGCCTTTATTCATTTTATAAGTAAACAAACAAAACACACTTGGCAATACAAACAGCTAAGCAAGCTTCTATCTTTCAAAGAAACCATCACGTCATTTTACAACTAAAAATAAATTAACATGAAACTTAATTCTGTAATTTTCGAATTTATAGTTAATTTATAATGCTAGGATTGTGTAAAAGTTATATGCAACTCGTGCATATACTTTTTGAGCCATTCCTGCCACACTCTAAAGGAGCATGCACTCATTTCATAGATCTCATGGCTCTCTGCAACGCCAAGGTGCGTGCGGATTTATCTTGGACGAGATTAGCGACGCAGGTATCGGGTTGAACGACCTGGCTCTGCGGTAGCCTAGCACATGTCTAGGAATAACGTTGTGTATAGTTATCATGGTGTATGCTGTAGAACAACGTGTGTTTATTGTGTTAAGTTTCGCTCTAACAGAATCAACTCGTGCATATCCTTTTTATCACTCCTGTCACAATAGAAAGGATTGCATACTTGTTACAAAATAACTACTTCGTTGCTATAGACGTTTTCGAAATATTTTACTATATGTTTCAAATGTAAAGGCTTTATCTAACGGAAGTTGCTTGAAAGTTTTCCGTTCTTCTTTCTTTTCTCTGTCACCCACCCATTTAGATTGGATAGTGAAGTGGAGGGGATTCAGCACCGATCCAGAATCCAGGAATGAGGATATTGTACCGGCGCCCCCGGGAGGGAGAGATGAGGTGAGGGGAGACACCGGGCGGCCGGAGCTAGGATTGGTGATACAGCAAATGACAGGGTCCCTAGAATTCCAGATTGAGAGACCCCGGCAGTCGGAAAGGCAAACCGGAGAATCCGCCCTACGAAGGGCGGTCCTTATATCCCGGCAACCATCAGAAGGCCAACGGACGGAGAAAGTTTACAGAGAGCATCCTTTTACCCTGTTACGCTGCACCGAAACATCATCATCGACACTTTCAACCCTGAAACAGATCAAACGGGGTGAAGGATGAAATAAACCACTCCAGCATTCGCCTGACGACCCCCGAAAAGAACCTATAGGTCAGACTGGGAATCGAACTCGGACCTCCCGAATACGGGCTACAGACGTTACCGCTGTGTGCCATCACCCACCTGTAATAGTTAAGAGCAAGTATTGTATTGCACTCCAGGATCTGAAGTCGAGATTTCACCGGAAATACATATTTTGAGGCTTCTGAACCCCCCAAAAAAAGCATTTTTAGAAAAAGATCCGCAAACTTGTGTGTGAACGAAATGTTGATAAATACCAATCTTGATACTCAAGATGAATATCTGCCAAAGATGCGACACGAAGATTTTCAAGAAAACTCCGGACCCCAAACTACACTTTACATGGAAAAATGTTTTGTTTTTTTAAAAACGGTTCTAAAGATTTTTATTAAAATAACGTGTATTTAAATGACAAATAAAATGCTTATTTTGAATTTCCTGGGAATTGCTCGTAAAGTTCTCTTCATTGGGAAGGAATTTTGTATAGTTTTTTTATAACGAGAAAACCATACGAGACAGTCAAAAACGTACTAAACAAAAAATGTAGAACTCTTTAAAACACACACTTTATGCCAGATAACCTTTCTTGTGGCATCAGCCATTTCCAAGATATCTTTTATTGGTTTGAATTTCCCAACTTTGTAATTTTTTTAACATGCTGTCGTTATTCAGTTGTTTCTCGCAATGTGATGGAAAGACTATAAATTTCAAGCCCAGCATACAGTGACATACATATAAACATCTGACTACACATAACGAAATGACGATACTTTGGTAGGAATATTCTTGTGAATGTAATAGACGAGTACTATAATATATAGAGTACTTGTGTCGCTGTTGCCAGAGACGGCGTGTGCCATCACAGACCCCTTAACGCGAGCCGTAGGAGACCCACAGCGTGACGTCATCAACACTCGCCCAACGGAAATCACTCACGTTAATAAATAAATGTGTGCATATGTTCTTGTCGATCAGAGCCTTGCTTGTTCTACTTGGGGGGTGGTCCATTTGTGTCTGCTTTATTGCGCAGAAAATAATAAAAAGCATCTGGTTTGATTTTTGAAAAATAATACAGAGAATCGCAACGGGAGATTGTGTCTCATTAACAAGGGCACATACATGCAGCTGATATGTAAACAACGTCACCTGGCGACGGCTCCAGTAAGAAGCTGTTGCACCTATCTTAGGTTTAGTATTGGGTTCCACACCAAAAATTCGATATCGGAGATACATCTTAAATGATACATTCACCGAAAAGAAATTGCATTCACATGACTTTCTCTACTCCTCTTCTACAAAGTATTCTTACAGAAATTTATTCTATTTCCTTCTTGTTAATGTGGATAAGCTTTCATTGCACTACAAATTTCGTTGAAGACCAATAGGACAGGTAAAGCAATAGCCTGATTTTTAAAGAGCATGTCGCTATGTGAAATCTTTCAAATTTCATGCTCTTTGCGTGATAACAAGGAAGAAAGAAGAAAGGGGGGGGAAACGATTTCCCAGTGAGAAATATGAAGTATTTCAAAATTCAAATCAATAGCAAAGAATATCTCAGAAATACTTAATTTGCATGGCATAAAATCTGTGAATATTCACCTAAAAAAATTCAAGCAAATCCCCCTCTTCCATATTCAATATTAAAACCCGAAACTAACTCTGATTATCCTGTTTAATATTTAAAATAATAAAGTTAAGAACCCTCTTAGCCGTGGTCGCTGGAGTGTAAGGCTCCGGCGCTCCGCCAAGCTGAGGATCGCGGGTTCGAGTCCCGCCATAGGCATGGGTGTTTGTGTGTTATGTGTGTTGCGGTAATAAACGGTAACGAAAAACAGTAAAACACAGTATCATGAACTGGGTAAAACAAGAGAATAAGTTTTTTATTATTGAGGAATAATATTTACGTTTTTTGTAGTAAGATTTTGTCTCCCTGTCTTACAGTTTACCAATTATACAAAAGCCATTCAGAATAAAGAGCACTTTACACTCTCTACCCAGAAAATTCAAGATATAGATTTTATCATGAATATATTTTAAACATATGGTATTTTAATACAAATTGTAAAACCCATTTTATTGAAAAAACAAAATCTTGAAAAATTTTCTATGTAGAGGGTAGTTTGGGTTGGGCAATTTCTTAAAAAAATCTGATGTGTTACACTCACATGATTTTCTCCACTCTTGTACTCTTTTTTCATGTTAATCGAGATATTAATCTTGTTGCTAATTTTCTTGTAGGTGCAAGGGGAATTGGTAGGCTTTAAGCGATAGTCAAATATTTTAAGAGCTGGTTGCTATGTGGAGTATTCCATTCTCTTTGCATTTCCAAGACATAAAAATGAATAACGAATTCCCATTTAAGAAAAAGTACAAGTATTGAAAAATTTAAGGGAATAACAAGCAATATCTCGAAAATGGTTCACTCAACAAACAAACAGAAAAAAATGTATGACATAAATTGTGTATTTTAACGCGATCTACATTTTTTGTGTAGTAAAATTTTGTCTATCTCTTATGGTTTACCAGTTATGCAAAAGTTGTTCACAATGAAGAATACTTTTGGAGACATTCGCAGAAAATTCGAGATATACAATTCATTTGTCACGAAAATGTCTTAAACTTATGGTATTTTATTCAAAATCGTTAGAGCCATTTGTGATAAAATTTTCGAAAAATGTTTCATGTAAAGGGTAATCTGGGGTGGCGGGATTTTCTTGAAAACCTTCGTGTCGCATCTCTGGAAGATACTGAACCTAAATACCAAGTTTGGTGTTTATCCGACTGTTTCTGAGTTATGCTGTTCACAGACACACACACACACGGACATGTTTCTTTTTTGGATTCAGGGGGTCTCAAAACATATATTTCCGGTGAAATCTCGGTATCGAATTTTTGGGTGGAATACAATACTTCCCCTACTTACTATACGTAGTAGAGGAAGTAAAAATCTTTTATTCGCATCCTTGGAAGATGCTGAGTGGAGTGCAATACGTCCTCTACCTACTATAGGTAAGCAGTACGAAAACTAATAGGTAAAGAACTTTTTATGTGTAACACTCACATAACTTTCTCTACCCACCATCGTTTACTTTTATATAGCCTCTATAAACCGTTCTTACAAAAACTAATCTACTTTCTCTGCTTATACTTATAGTAAAGAGGAATTTCATGCTTCATCATTTCATTATTCATGCGAAAATTTGATGTAGAAATTTCACCGGAAATACACGTTTTGAGGTCCCCTGAAACCCCCAAAATCGCTTACTTTCTCTGCTGCTTACCTATAGAGAGTACCGAGAGAGATGGCTCAGGTGGTTACGTCTGTGGTCCGTATTCGGGAGGTCCCGGGATCGATCTCCGGCGACCGCTCCCTCTGGCCCATGGGTTTTTCGTGGTTTCCCCGGGTCGCCAGGTTAATGCTGGAGTGGTTCATTTTCTAACACGACTCTCCTTCCTCTAATTTCCTGCCCCCATCGTCTTCCTTGTCATTTGTTTCAGGGTTGTAGGACCAGGTGACGGTGTTCGGCGGGTTGCGGCTGGGCGGTGGCTTGCGCTCTGTAAATATTTCTACCCTGGTGTCGCTGCGGTATCGCTCAGTTAGGTTTCTGCTCCGTGGGATCCTGGAGGTTGGTGTCTTGTGGACACGGACCGTGCGGCGTCGGATGCGTTCTATCCGGAAACGTTAGGAGCCCCTCCATGCTTGCGCCCGTCGGCATCCGGATCTGGTTGCCCTTCGGGTCTCTCCCCCTCATCCTTCCCTCCCAGGGGTCACGTTGAAAATGCAATCTGCCGACTGGCCTGCGTGCAGTGTCTGCCCCGGTTTCGGGGGTCCCTCCGTGCTACGTACCTTTACCTATAGAGAGTAAGTAGAGAAAGCATTGTATTCACCAAACAATTCTATGTAAAGATTAAGCCGAAAATTCAAGTTTTGAGAAGCCATGAATTAAAAAAAAAGTTTGTTTAGAAAAAGGTACGAATGAGTGTGTACACGTCACAGTCTTTGAAAAGCAGAACTCAAAAAAACGAAAAGTCGGTTGATACCAAGCTTGGTTTTTTAGTTCAGCATCTTCGGATGCGACAAGGAGATTTTCACGATAATTCTTCAAACATAAACTACCCTTTAATACAAATCTTTCGAAAATTCTGATTTCCTCAAAAATAGTTCTAATAATTTTTATTAGAATACAGCATCTTTAAGATATTTTCATAACAAATAAAACAAATATCTTTAATTTTCTGGTAAGAGCCTGTAAAGTCCTGTTCATTTGAAAGGAGTTTGGCTTAACTGGTAAACCGTATGAGAAAGATAAAATCTTACTATGCAAAAAATGTATATCTCGTTAGGCACGCTATATATATATATATATATATATATATATATGTTTGTAATAATTCCCGAGATATTCTTTGTTGTTGGTTTTGAGTTTTCAAATACTCATAAGAGGAAAACCGCTATTCGGTTTTCCTCTTAGCCATTCAAAGACAACGGAATTTCAAAGCGAATAGCGACCCACGCTTAAAAGATTCGGCTCTCCCCATACCTCTTTTGTGGACATATGCAATAAAACTATTTCCAAATGCTTAAAAATCCGGTGTTACATTTACATGACTTTCTCTATCCACTATCATTTATTTGTATACAGCTTCTACAAAGTATTGTTTAAAACAACCTTATTACTTTCTGTATTGTTTACCTGTTAGCAGACACGCTATTAGTTTTAACTGCATCGTTTATCTAGGTTACCAGGTTTTTACCTATGTCAAATGCAGGTTATCACTAGACACTTGGGATCATTACCAAGGCAAGAGAAAAATAATTATCCGTATATCAGATCTTTTTAGATCCTGATACACAAATTTAGCATCTTTTGAGGATTATTTCCGTACTTGAGAGTATCTTTCTAAATGTTCCACATCTTCTCTAAACCCTCCCATTCCCATTTTTCTACTACGTACAGTAAGTAGGGCAAGTATTGCATTCTATCCAAAAACTTGATACCGAGATTTCACTGGAAATACATGCTTTGAGGTGCCTTGAATCCTAATAAAGCATTTTTGGAAACATGTCCGTGTCTATCTGTGAACAGCATAATTAAAAAATGAAAACTCGGATAAATACGAAACTTGGTATTTGAGTTTCGTATCTTCTAAGGATGCGACATGAAAATTTCCAAGAAAATCCCACACCAAAGACTACCCTTTACATGGAATATTTTTCGAAAATTTTAATTTTCTCAAAATGACTCAAACGATTTCGATTAAAGAAATTTTCATGGCAAATGAAATGTAGATATATATTGAATTTTCTGGGAATGTCCGCAAAAGTCGTCTTCATTCTCAATGACCTTCGCATAACTGGTAAACTATAAGAAAGACAAAATTTTACTACGTAAAAAAAAAAAAAAAAAAAAAAAGTCGATCTCGTTAAAACACACAATTTATGTTATATACAATTTTTTTTTCTCGAGTGAACCATTTCCAAGATATTCCTTTTATTTGTTTAAATTTCCTAATACTTATACTTTTTCTCAAATGGGAATTCGTTATTCGTTGTTTTATGTCCTGGACATACAAAGAGAATGGAATGCTCCACAACTCTTAAAAGATTTGACTATCGCTTAAAGTCTACCATATTCCTCTTGCACCAACAAGAAAATTAGCAATAACATTAACATGAAGTAGATGGAGAATAAGTGTTTGTAAACAAATAATTTGTACAAGAGTAGAGAAAGTCATGCGAGTGCAGCACATCAGTTTTTTGTTTAATACGACCGTACTGCAGTATGGTGGAAACTAGCGCAAATGGAACGAATCATTTGTCACTTGGGCTAGTCTCCAAAGAAAGAAAAGCTGCTCACTGTTAACGTGCCTTATGGGGAAGCGGTGTACACTCCCTCTACTTGGAGCGCCATGTCTTGTCTATGGACGAAGCATCGTAAATCTCAGGTTTTTCCAAATTTTATATGCTGCTACTAATACTAATTAACACAAAAAAATACAGCACATTGTCGAAAACAGTGTATTTCTTACCAATACATTTAAATTGTCCTCCTTATTATTAAAATTATAGAAAAAAAATCTGATGTTACACTTACATGACTTTCTCTACTCTTGTACAAAGTATTTTTACAAACGCTTATTCTCCATCTACTTCATGTTAATCGAGATGTCAATCTTATTGGTAATTTTCTTGTAGTTGCAAGGGGAATATAGTTAGGTTTAAGCGATAGTCAAATATTTTAAGCGCTGGTTGCTATGTGGCGCATTCCATTCTCTTTGCATGTCTAGCACATAAAAAAATGAATAACGAATTCCCATTTCAGAATAAGTATTGGAAAATTTAAGAGAATAACAAGCAATATCTCGAAAACGGTCCACTCAACAAGAGAAATGTATATGACATAAATTGTGTATTTTAACGCGATCTACATTTTTTGTGTAGTAAAATTTTGTCTATCTCTTATGGTTTACCAGTTATGCAAAAGTCGTTCACAATGAAGAATACTTTTGGAGACATTCCCAGAAAATTCCAGAATATACATTTCATTTCTCATGACAATATCTTAAATATATGATATTTTAATCAAAATCGTTATAGCCATTTTGAGAAAATTAAAATTTTCAAAAAATGTTCCATGTAAAGGGTAGTCTGGGGTGGGGGATTTTCTTGAAAACCTTCGTGTCGCATCTCTGGAAGATATTGAACCTAAATACCAAGTTTGGTGTTTATCCGACTGTTCGTTTCTGAGTTATGCTGTTCGCAGACACACACGCGGACATGTTTCCAAAAATGCTTTTTTTGGATTCAGGGGGTCTCAAAACATGTATTTCCGGTGAAATCTCGGTATCGAATTTTTGGGTGGAATACAATACTTCCCCTACTTACTATACGTAGTAGAGAAAGTAAAAATGAATCATCGGAAGGAATTGTCCACTAATTAAAAGGAATAATTCTTTTTGTGCTTTTGCTGGAGAGCTCCTTCTCTAAATTATCTTTTATTTTTTACTTTCTCTACTACGTATAGTAAGTAGGGGAAGTATTGCATTCCACCCAAAAATTCGATACCCAGATTTCACCGGAAATACATGTTTTGAGACCTCCTGAATCCAAAAAAAGCATTTTTGGAAACATGTCCGTGTGTGTGTCTGTGTGTCTGTGTGTGTGTGTCTGTGTGTGTGTCTATGTGTGTGTGAACAGCATAACTCAAAAACGAACAGTCGGATAAACACCAAACTTGATATTTAGGTTCAGTGTCTTCCAGAAATGCGACACGAAGGTTTTCAAGAAAATCCCCCCACCCCAGACTACCCTTTACATGGAACATTTTTCGAAAATTTTAATTTTCTCAAAAATGGCTCTAACGATTTTGATTAAAATATCATATGTTTAAGATAATGTCATGAGAAATGAAATGTATATCTCGAATTTTCTGGGAATGTCTCCAAAAGTATTCTTCATTGTGAACGACTTTTGCATAACTGGTAAACCATAAGAGATAGACAAAATTTTACTACACAAAAAATGTAGATCGCCTTAAAATACACAACTTATGTCATATACATTTCTTTTGTTGAGTGAACCGTTTTCGAGATATTGCTTGTTATTCCCTTAAATTTTCCAATACTTATACTTTTTCTCAAATTCGTTATTCATTTTTTTTATGTCCTGAACATGCAAAGAGAATGGAATTCGCCACATAGCAACCAGCGTTAAAATATTTGACTATCGCTTAAAAGCTACCATATTCCCCTTGCATCTACAAGAAAATTACCAATAAGATTGACATCTCGATATCTCGATTAACATGAAGCATATGGAGAATAGGCGTTTGTAAAATTAGATTGTACAAGAGTAGAGAAAGTCATGTGAGTGTAACACATCAGATTTTTTATAAAATATTCCCTGTGATACTTGTCTGCTGGGTTATTGGTGTAATTACTTAAGGTTTGTTCCCACACGATTCAGAATCGATTCCGAATTATCTGAGTGTGCGCAGTAGCTAAGTGGCGTTCCAACACGACAAAGAATCAGTTCAGAACCAATTCTGAATTTCCAGTTTGCTGTTCCAACGTATTTGGGAACTAGTTCGGAACGAGTGAAATCGGTTCGTGATTAAGAATAGGAACTGAAAATTCCAGACATGCGCAGATTGTATGGTCTACAGCGCATACTCAGTTAATTCAGAATCGATTCTAATCGCTTGGAACAAACCCGACAGAGAGTATTGAAAAAGCGACATACTCTCTGTATTCAGTAGATATTAAATTTGAATATGTAATTAATTCCTCCATTCGTGTTTATTTCTCAATACGGAATAGCAAAGGTGTTTGGTAAGCAGTTGCTCGCTGTTGAGTAGTATGGCGACATACTTGAGGAAAAGAACAAACGTCTAACAAAGCCAGGGAGCAAAACAGCGTTCAAAGATAACAATAATGAGTGATTTAGAAGGTGACAGTGATCTTTTTAATGATGCATCGACTTCCGAAGAAGAGGATTATTTCCATTTAAACATTATTCCGTTATTTTGGGACCTTTACCCCTTTTTGGCACATTTATACCATTTTCCCCCAACCATGCCCATAATCCCCTTTTTTCTTTTAAGTTTCATTCCAATTTATTCTTTAACTTTCAATTAGCGTTTCCTCAGCTTGCTGTGTACGTGCGAATAGTAAGTCTACCTCTTTCAGTAAACGCCGCGCGGGAATTGAAAGCACACCCGCAACAATGGAAAATAATTGTGTGTTCGACGAAAACCTCTTTCTCTCACTTTACTGCTATAAAGTAGCCCGCACTAATGCAATTGACAATGAGTGATTCTATCCCACCAGAATCAGTAGCCTGCTGTTCGTGAATGTGAGTTTGTTGCTGTGAGAGACGTCATCTGTTTGCGTGGAGACGAAGCCTGGGCAGGCAGAGACGACAGTAACCTCAACCGCGCAGCTCTGAGAATTATTAAGACTGGTTTATAATTCACAAAACAATTATATATAAAGAAATAAAAATTTCAGCCCAATTGAATGGATAGTTTAGAAAATAGCAATTTCAGTTGTGCATCCCCTTAAATAAACCAGCACCTTATTGTGCCTTTTTTCACCTTATTTGAGCACCTTTTCCCTTCCTTTTTTCATCTGAAATTTGCAACTAAAAATCCTAACCCTGATCATAAGCATACATTGGTACCATGTAGTTTTGTATTATTTGCATTACGTTCGGAATAGAATTTATGTGGGGTGTCATTGTCTCAGAGTATTGGAGTTTTAAATTAAACAGTGTTTAGAAGTTTCTGTACCAGGAAACCTAATGTTAAATTGGAATTGTGTTAAATTACTTTTTTCCGGGTTCTGGTTTAAATATAATATCTATATATTACAATTGTTATTCGCAATAACTCAGTATCAATGCCTTTAAGCCGATAAACGAACGCGATTTATTTTTGCTCGAATCAGTATGAAAGAAACGCTTACGATGAACGTGTATATACACACATACGTACATCGGCGGAGTTTGATGTCATTAGTCAACGCTGTAAACGTAGATATTTGATCGTCTTCTGATTGACCGTGCAACGAAGAAGGCCGCGACAGAACGCGAACGGTTCAAGTAGTGTTCCAACCACACAGAATTCAGAATTAGTTCTGTGAGCGTACCGGACTGGCGCATGTGCATTAGCATGTGTTGGAATTAGTTCGAAACCCGTTCAGAACCGTATGTTGGAACAAACCTTTAGATATGGCCGCAGAAAATTTTGGAAAAATAGTCTGCTTATCGCCTGTAATGTTCTTTCTACAATGCAAAATAGGAACTTTTGCTTTAGGCAACAACATCTATGATGTTTTATGCACAATTTTGGACTGATTTATAATTGGCTCCAGTGCCTCATTAACTGCACGTTTTAGTTCTGTTAGTAGCATGTGTGTGCTAAGAACTTTTTTCTCCTCGTATGTAGGACGTACACCCTCAGGACTTATAAGCGGGTGCCTGGGGTCAGGGGCCTGTCGAGGAGCAGACACTTTGGATCAGATAGAACATTGAGGATGGGAAATCAGCCCGATTGTGGTATGAGAGCGAGGAAGATGATATGAAATGTTGATGAAATGGGTGAAAGGAAAGGTGATGGAGCAGTTGGTGGAATGAATGGCGGGGGAATCCGGACTACGCTTTGTCCACCGCAAATCCCACATGCGCGTCCCTGAGATCGAGCCCGGGCCGTCTTGGCGAGAGGCCATCGGTCTTACCACTCGGCCACGGCGCGCACATTGCTAACAAGTTAACTTTAAAAATGAAGCATAGGCTTGAAATACTTTTTGTTCCATTATCAGTTTGTTTTGCAAAAATTATACGCTTACGAAACACTGATGAGCTTGGTAATATACTAAATGTGGCTTAGGTTCTGTATAGCAAGCTTTAATCAGCATCTACTGGGGAAATCATTTCAAAACTTTCATTTCAATAACTTCAAACTGCATCTAAGGAGCATTTTAAATGCTGAAAAAGTATCCAAATATGACGAGTAAAAATCATTTGCTAATCCGCACATATTAACTCCCCTGAAATTCTGCTTATGTACTTTTTTCATAAAATAATATGAACATGAACGTTTAATAAATTGCAATATTTAGAAAGTGATCAAAACACAGGCAACAAACTTTGCAGCAGTAAAAGTATTGTTTTTAATGCGAGAAAGTTGCAATCCACTGCCACGACCTCATGTAAGGGTTGTTGAAATCATGTTATAACACTCTCAATTTCACTCGGATAGCAATTATTAGAAAGCCAAATATTGAATTTTGCACTGTTTTATTCAACATTAAATTCTGACTGACCTTCAGCAAAATCAAATGGATACGATTCGTTTCAGCTAAACAAGACACAAATATTATCATCTGTTGTTTTAATTAGCAGTTATTGTTTGTTAGAGTTTTTTTATTATCAAATAGGAGTTTGGTCTATCACGAACATTGTAGGCAGAGAAGGTATTGCATCTAACGCAAAAATTCGATACCGACATTTCACCTGAAATACATGCTTTGAGGCTCCTCGAGTACAAATAAAGCATTTTGGCAACATGTCCGTGTGTGTGTGTCTGTGAACATTATAACTCAAAAACGAAAAGTCGGATAAATACCAAACTTAGTATACGAGTTCAGTATATTCCAAGAATTTCAAGAACATTCCCCATCCCAACTACCCTTTATGCGACACTTTTCGAAATTTTTGATTTTCTAAAAAATTAGTAACGATTTTGATTAAAATATATATGAAAGATATTTACATGACAAATAAAATGTATATCTTGAATTTTCTGGGATTAGCCTAGGAAATCCTCTTCAATCGGAAGGAATTTTGTATAATCTTGTATAACTGGTAAACGTTAAGCGATAGACGAAAACGCACCACACAAAAAATGTAGATCTCTTTAAAACGTACAACTTATTTAAAATATTTTTTTTTTTGGCATAAACCTAAGATATCCGTTATTAAACACACAGCGCTCTTAACATTTGACTATCGCTGTTCTCTGTTTCTATAACGAAATGTGTAATGTAGTTACTTCCGCAAAGGTATATTTGGATTAAAAAGAAAAAAAATCTGATGTGTTACACTCACATGACTTTCTCTACTCTTGTACAAACTATTCTTAAAAACGCTTATTCTCCATCTACTTCATGTTAATCGAGATAAACATTTGCAGACTCTATCTTATTGCTAATTTTCTTGTAGATGCAAGGAGAATATATTTTTACAAGGGCAGTAACGAAATACAGTAGCCTTTAAGCACATACATATCTCTTAATAGCTGGTTGCCAGGTGCAGCAATATTCCCTTTTCCACGGATTAATACTCTTTGCATATCCAAGACAAAAAAAATGAATAACGAATTCCCATTTGAGAAAATAAGTATTGAAACATTTAAGGGAATAACAAGCAATATCTCGAAAATGGTTCACTCAAAAACAAAAATGTATGTGACATAAATTGTGTATTTTAACGCGATCTACATCTTTTGTGTAGTAAAATTTTGTCTATCTCTTATGGTTTACCAGTTTACCAAAAGTCGTTCACAATGAAGAATACTTTTGGAGACATTCCCAGAAAATTCAACATATACATTTTATTTGTCATGAAAATATCTTAAACATATGATATTTTAATCAAAATCGTTAGAGCCATTTTTGAGAAAATTAAAATTTTCGAAAAATGTTCCATGTAAAGGGTACTCTGGGGTGGGGGGATTTTCTTGAAAACCTTCGTGTCGCATCTCTGGAAGATACTGAACCTAAATACCAAGTTTGGTGTTTATCCGACTGTTCGTTTCTGAGTTATGCTGTTCACAGACAGACACACGGACATGTTTCCAAAAATGCCTTTTTTGGATTCAGGGGATCTCAAAACATGTATTTCCGGTGAAATCTCGGTATCGAATTTTTGGGTGGAATAGAATACTTCCCCTACTTACTATACGTAGTAGAGAAAGTAATAAGCTTTAGTAAGAATAGTTTGTATACCCACTAATAAAGATAAGTCATATGAATGTATCACATCGATTTTTACTTTCTCTACTCCGCATAGTAAGTAGGGTAAGTATTGTATTCCACCCAAAAATTCGATACCGAGATTTCACCGGAAATACATGTTTTGAGATCCCCTGAATCCAAAAAAAGCATTTTTGGAAACATGTCCGTGTGTGTGTGTCTGTGAACAGCATAACTCAGAAACGAACAGTCGGATAAACACCAAACTTAGTATTTAGGTTCAGTATCTTCCAAGGATGCGACACGAAGGTTTTCAAGAAAATCCCCCACCCCAAATTACCCTTTACATGGAAGATTTTTCGAAAATTTTAATTTTCTCAAAAACGGCTCTAACGATTTTGATTAAAATATCATATGTTTAAGATACTTTTATGGCAAATAAAATGTATATCTTGAATTTTCTGGGAATGTCTCCAAAAGTATTCTTCATTGTGAACGACTTTTGCATAACTGGTAAACCGTAAGAGATAGACAAACTTTTTACTACACAAAAAATGTAGATCGCGTTAAAATACACAATTTATGTCATATACATTTTTTTTGTTGAGTGAACCATTTTCGAGATATTGCTTGTTATTCCCTTAAATTTTTCAATACTTATTTTCTCAAATGGGAATTAGTTATTCATTTTTTTTTGTCTTGGATATGCAGAGAGTATTAATCTGTGGGAAAGGGATTGGTGCTGCACCTAGCAACCAGCTATTAAGAGATATGTGCTTAAAGGCTACTGTATTTCTATATTGCCCTTACATCTACAAGAAAATTAGCAATAAGATAGACTCTGCAAATGTTTATCTCGATTAAGATGAAGTAAATGGAGAATAAGCGTTTGTAAAAATAGTTTGTACAAGAGTAGAGAAAGTCATGCGAGTGTAACACATCAGATTTTTTTCTCAACTTTCACCGATCGACCACCTTATCCATGTATTTTTTTTTTTTTTTAGGGAAAACAGGAATAAAGGTATAAAGGAAAAACAAGATGTATGGGGTGCTTGAGAGGAATTAGGGAAAGGAATAGAAGGGGTCTTGTTCTGGGGTGACACAATTTATTGTGACATACTTGGATACCGGTTCCGCCGAAGCGCCCCGGAGGATCGTGGGTGATAACATATGTGTGGCGGGTAATTCCGCTGTGGTGATCAGGTAACTGACATGGCCGAAGCCCTGACAGGGACCTGTGGAATGGGGTGACTGTAACATCTGATGAAGGCTGCGAGCCCGGGCCTGTTACCTCAGGGCATTCGAGTGTTGTGCAGGGAAATCTGGACAGCGTGTCCTAGTATGGTGCTGCGGTGAAGATCTTGGAGGTGTCGTGATGTCTGGCTGCAGAGTGTTGATCACCCTGGTCGCATGGTCTGCGATCCTATCCCGCAGGTAGTCGTTACCCATGCGAACAGTGGTCCTCATGCGTTCTATGAGGGAATAGGTGTTAGTGTTGATGTGTTTTTCAAGTCGGGTGCAGTTGGTGGTGAGCTGCTCTTCCAGTGCGGTGTAGTCTGTGGTGAGCCGGTCTTCGAGTGAAGTGAACCGGTCTTCAAGTGTGGTCAGTCTGGAAGATACGGCCAGCAGCTCTGCGTGGAGGTCCTGAATTGCTTCAAGGATTTTGTTGTTGCTGGTCGTGTTTTTCTCAACTAGCGCGTTGGTGTTCGCCAGCTGGTGCCCTAGTTGAGAAGCGTCGAAATGCGGCGGTGAAATGTTGATCTGCGGCGTCCCTTGGGTGGTGCTGGTCGGCGATGCTCTACGTGGGTAGAGTGGGCAGACGGCCTGTCCTGTGAAGTGCCCCTTGCCTCCGCAGGAGGCGCAGAAGCGGCGGTGGTGTGTCAGGTCGTGTGCCCTGCAGTCTGCGGTGAAGTTCCCGCTACCACAGTAGTGGCAGCGGGGAGCGGCGTCGCATGACGCGTCTGTGTGCCCGTAAAGGCAGCAGCGGCGGCATGGAGTTGGTCTCACACTGCGGCTAGCCTCAATTACCAGGGTTTGCCCTAATAAGGGCAGTCCTGCGTCCAGGGCCGCCGAGTAGTCGTCTTCCTCCATAAAGGTTAGTCGGACCAGCGGTGTGGGACCTCTGTCATTCCGAATCCTAGTCGCTTTGGCCGCAGACGGCCAAGAGCGCTGGGCGGCTGTGAGCAGTAAAGCGTCCGGGAGTTGACGGTGCACTCCCCGGACAACAGCGGAGAAGCGTGCGGGCACGCTGGTCAGCGGTGTGTGGCTGGCTGGAGAGATGGCGCTGGGCGCTTCGATCGGTGGTATCGGCGGCGGAGAGGCTGGAAGCTGTTCTTCGTCGGCAGTGGGGCTTGTAGAGGCTTCCTCTCGAGTAGGAGGCAAGGAGGCTGCGGTGGTCTTCTTCCTACCCATCTTTACTCGGCCCCATGTACATACGATCCAACTACAGAAATCTCAAGCTCCACTAGGGGGCCGCTGTTTCAAGGGCAGCGACAAGCCGTAGGAACTATTTAGCGGCTTTCCCTTCTTTGGATAAGCATTGAGGGGTAAACCTAATCAGCTGATGTGTTTCGCGAATATTTACATAAAACGAAAGAAAGTTGGACCCAAATCCAAGAAACAGTAGCTATTAACATTACAATAGATCGGCGATTAGCTGCAATTACTTATACGCAGTTCAACCTAAACACAGTTACCTTATCTGGTCATGAGAGTTGAGTGATATTCGATCTCAAACAAAATCCTCAGATTTTCTCTCATTGAAGGGTGCGATTTCCATCGTATTATTGCTTTTCTTTAAATGGAAATCGTTCGCAGTACAGGATTTTCTGTAAACCTATGCATATAACAGAAGCAATTGCTGCTTTAATCAAGTAAAGACTGACATTTTTAACACCTAACCTAAACAACGCAGTCTTCGACATGTAAGGTAACCCATATACATTTACCTATATCATTTACATTCCAATTACATGCAGCCATGAAAACTAGCATTTGGTAACATTCTTTAACATCCACACTTTTTCTCCCGTCACTTAAACCGCTTCAAGCGTTTTGCGACATTATGCTCTAGTTGTGGCCCGCACAGCGATGACGATGATGTATTAAAGAAGTTGCTTTACCGTAACAGTGGTAGATAGTTAACGGAAGCTTACATAAAAAACAACCCTAACCTAAGGCTAACCTTTCCTGAATTCAGAAACGTAAGCTTATACAAAAAGAAGTAATCCCAACCTAAGGCTACGTTTGTTTTGTTTCGTACGCGATTCGCCTATAAAGTAAAACACCGTCGAGGGGCGGGTATCTACTTCTAAACTCACTCACAAGGTAAATTATTCGCTTTTCTTTGGCTAATTTAAGCTACTCTTTCCCAACCTAAGGCTACGTTTGTTTTGTTTCGTACGCGATTCGCCTATATAAGTAAGACACCGTCGAGGGGCGGGTGGGCACAAGCTATTGAACAGATCACATCTACTTCTAAACTCACTCACAAGGTAAATTATTCGCTTTTCTTTGGCTAATTTAAGCTACTTCGACGGGCCACAACTACAGTAGATTAGCCGCGTTTTGTTGCATACATGTATGCAGTTTACGAGATACCCGAGTGGAGTCTTACGCCGTTAATACAGTGGGAGCCAAAAAACTACGAACCGGCTGCGCGGTGTTTTTCCTGTCCGCGTCCTGTATTATGTAAATGTGGCATTACTTAACGCTTTACTGACTTTGATGGTAGCCTTTGTATCATTTTAATTTGTGAATATCCTGACATTTCCGGGAGCATGCCGAAGGACATGTTTTGATGTCTCGATTCTCGCAACAAGTTTAAGCTAAACTGTATAATTTGTCCTTCAGTCGAGTTCAAGATAAAAATACACCTAGAATACTTAGAATGAAACATACATGAAATGTTCCAAGTGATGAAAATCTTAACATTTTAAAGTTTTGCATATTATTTCTAATATAGTTCTTTACATAAAACATTAAATGTACATTTAAACGTAAAAAACAAAACAAATTTGCTAAAAGCCATTAAATTATTTACACTCTAAACTAAAAATAAAGATCTCTTTAAATCCCTTCACCCCTATAAATATTGAGCAATGAGGATAATTTAAAGGATTAAAAATTTAAGAAAAAAGATTACCAAAGATTTAGGTTTTAAAATTTCACGTACTATTTAAGCGTTGCGTGCATTGAATGCACAGAAAAAAAAAAATCGTATTTAAAATATTCTCGATGTTTTGAGGTCCTCTACGCACAAAACAAGAAGTTTAAAAAATTTTCTACTATGATTTTGGAACTTGCACAGTTTCATTACTCATGTTCTGTAGGATTGCTGAATTTCCATACATTGATATCAAATGGTTCAGAAGCAAAATTACTTAAATCTCGAAATGTTAACATAATTGTCGGATAATTAAATCCAAAGCTGCATTCTGAGCGTCAAATCGGGTACACTTCCAAATAGAATGTAACATTTTTTTGAAAATACGGTTTGGCTTTCGTGAGTAGCCCACAATTTTAATGCAATTTACACATAAGGTCGAAAATTAGGTCTATCGGGAGTTAAAACGCTATTTTATAACAAATTTGAGATTACTATACGGTACATACAGGATGGACCATTTAAGTAAAGACTGTACAATATCTCCAAAACTAAGCGTTGTAGAAAGCAATGTCTTGAATAAAAGTTGCTTGATGTTATGGGGAAATGTAAATGCCATTAGTCGTGATTAATTTGAAGGTGTTATAGGGTCATTTAATTTGACCTTAATTATAGGTTCCTACTTAAAAAAATTGTTACACTCACATGACTTTCTCTACCTTTGTACAAACTATTTTTACAAACGCTTATTCTCCAAATACTTCATGTTAATCTTATTGCTAATTTTCTTGTAGATGCAAAGGGAATTTGGTAGGTTTTAAGCGATAGTCAAATATTTTAAGAGCTGGTTATGTGGCGCATTCCAGGTGAATGCGCCACGCTCTTTGCATGTCCAGGTCATAAAAAAAATGTACAACGAATTTGAGAAAAGGTATAAGTATTGGACAATTTAAGGGAATAACAAGCAATATCTCGAAAATAGTTCTCAACAAAAAAAGTGTATGACAAATTGTGTATTTTAACGCGATCTACATTTTTTGTGTAGTAAAATTTTGTCTATCTCTCATGGTTTACCAGTTATGCAAAAGGCGTTCACAATGAAGAATACTTTCGGAGACATTCCCAGAAAATTCAAGATATACATTTCATTTGTCATGAAAGTGTCTTAAACATATGATATTTTAATCAAAATCGTTAGAGCCATTTGTGAGAAAATTAAAATTTTCGAAAAATGTTCCGTGTAAAGGGTAGTCTGGGGTGGGGGGGATTTTCTTGAAAACCTTCGTGACGCATCTCTGGAAGTTACTGAACCTAAATACCAAGTTTGGCGTTTATCCAATTGTTCGTTTCTGAGTTATGGTGTTCACAGACACACACACACGGACATGTTTCCAAAAATTGTTTTTATTTTGGATTCAGGGGGTCTCAAAACATATTTCCGGTGAAATCTCGGTATCGAATTTTTTGGCTGGAATACAATACTTCCCATACTTGCTGTACGTGGTAGAGAAAGTAAAAAAATTTTATTGGCACCAAAATGACATAACATCCTCCAAAACACGACTAATGGCATTTACTTTCCCCCATAATGTCAAGCAACTTTTATTCAAACATTTCTTTCTACAACGCTTAGTTTTGGATATATCGTAGGCTCAACTTAAATGGTCCACCACATAAACTTACGGTAACCACAGATTTTGGAAACTCTTTATTTTGAACAGATGGGTTTACCAGCATACATTACACATTAAAGGTTGAAAATATGGTGGTAGTTTTTGTTACCAGATTCTAAAACCGAAATTGTGTCAACCATTCAAAAACAAGAGCAGCCTTGGTCAGGTTCAACAAAATCAGTAAACATTTATAGGCTTGGGATCATATTGCAACTTGACTGCTATAACTCAAGTTTTAGGAGTATTTTACAGCCTGTCCATCAAGAGCAATCTTTTTTTCAATGGTGGAAATTCTTACAAAACCAGTTTAGTGCTTTCCAAGTTGCTCTTATAATATTAGTTAAAACGTGTACTGTAATATCACATGTAATGCTGCATATGACATTTTTTGGTTAGGGACCTTAAATAACTTACTGTAACCTATGCACAATTGTTCTTCAAATTTATAACTTCCTAAATGATGATAGCAGTTTAAACAGAGGCATACCTAGCATTCCAGGTCTCATTCTCAGTAAAGTGTGCAAAAAATTAAACTGGAAACATTTTGATATTGAACTTTTGCATACAAAGCCAACTTGACTGAATTTTAATTTGCTATAATGAAATTTTGACCAGTAATTTCCTAATTATAAAATGAGATCATGTTAAATTTCAACTTTCAGGCATAGAAAAGTGGAGTTCCCATGATTCATAAGTTTGGCAAATAGTGCATAAGATTTGATCATGGAAATTAATTTTTGATGTTCTCAAATTTCACAAGGAAAAAAATAGGAACAATGTATAAGGAAAAAGAATGGACATTACAAATTATATAACATTTCAACAAGACGACCAATAGGTATGGGCCTTTCCTGCAAATGAATGAAAGATTACCAAAAATTGTATTTAGAGGGATTCTAGCAAGAAGAGAGACCACAAAACCTGGAATATTAGAATTAGGATGCTAGCTATGAATACAACACATTTAAGAGCACTCAGGATGGATACAACAAAATGGTATTTAGCACTTCCTACAAACTGTTTTTAAATTTTATGTCCAAATTATACATGCATTTCCATTTCTGATGTAATACACTGTAAAACTGACTGAATAACACAATAGAATTTACTGTTCAACACAGCACATGCACAAAATACTTTTTCCCCCCCGACAGAAATTTCTTCAATTCTTGCTTATACATATCCTGGACCATAACGAACAAATTCCAAGACAATACAGTACTCTCTCTTTACTATTTATTGGTTTTCAGTGACCTCAGCTGTGGAAGTTCACATCCAGTAAATAAATTAGGTCATACAATTCACAAATCGCACACACAATGGTGACTCATCAAGTTACTTTCTTCAATACAAACTGCATATTCAACTAGGTAGTTCTTTTGTATTTGGGTATGTCATATCCAACATGGATTGCCAGGCTTCAAACTTTATTCCTGAAACTTCCCAATAGTTCATTTTCCCACGCTGTCAATTCTATTGGCTTCTGGATTGCCATTATTATTTGCTTTAAAAATGTAACTGACTTGCTTCCAACCATTTCCCAGTCTTTCATGTTCCTCAGATGTTCTATAAACCTCTTTATCAGTATTTCTTTTAGTTTTCCTATGTAATTTAGCAAGTCAATTTGGCAAATGTCTGTTTTTAAAATATAAAGATTTATTAAAATCAACTGGTTTCAAGTGAAGTTGGCCACAACGATCCAGCACATTTAAATATCAATATTTCCATTAATTTCAAGTAAAACTAGAACAAAACAGAATCTTTGACATATAAATGGTACTGTTAATATTTGTAGAGTGGAAATGCAAATTGATGCAAGTGCCAAAACAGTGCTATAATTTAAGTTTCAACTCCATTCCAGATATTTGATGAAGCAACCTGCATGTCTAATAAATTCTTTCTCACTATTACTGATCTAATTGCAACCTCATATTAGTCTATTCTTTGTACTGTATTGTGTTGCCTGTTATAATGGATGGTAACGTTTTAAATGTTAATTCTGGTGTGTTTAGTCATGGTAAGATTCTACATTACAATTTTTCAGCATCAAACAGACTTTGCTTTAATTGGAAAATATACAAAATGTTCAAAAGTGCAAACAGTAGATGAAGATAGTGGTGATAGCAACCACAAGACCTACCAGACCATATCAAGGTATTGGATATGAGTGCCAAGTTTTTCAATTTTAATAAAGTTACTCAAGAGTCTAAAGATGATCCTGGTTTGGTCGTGAACGAGCATTATAATTACAGTGACTTAGGAGTATGTAATAATAATGCTGTCTCTTAAGGAGAGGAATCATACTCAGGATATTGCATCAGCAAATCTAAGAGGTCCTACCAGGTATACAACCACTAGTTGAAAACAAGAAAGTTCTATACTTGAGATCTATGAATAAAACAGGGAATTTTACATTATTATTATTATTATTATAAGTGCCTGATAGTCATCCTCCATTGGACTTCAGTTTATATGAAAACTCTACATCTCCAATTGTCATGCTTTGTTCTTTTCTTGGTTTATTTTTGCAGATTTACAACCAAATCTTTTAAATAATACTTAAGTGTGTATTTTACAAGGCTATCATTATTACAGAAATAACTTTTTCCATGTACACAGTATTTCTCTCGGACAAAAGTACTTTTTCGGTACTTAAATAAATCAGCATTTTCACTCTTCATTTGCATAAGTCTTTCAATATCTGGTTCAGTATACTAGTAATTTTAAAACTTCCAACTTCCTTAAAATACAACCCACAAAACGTTCATCCATAAAGTTAATTTTGCAATAACATGAAATTAAGAATGGGTAAAATGTTCAGTGCAGTAAATGTACAAAAATTCAATGTAAAATAAATGGCAATTCTATTTTATAAGAATCCATGAAGATCTGGCAGTTTTGTTCCTTTTTCACACATGCTGGAATTCTTCCTGGTGCCAAAATAAATGTGCATTAAAGCAAAGAACACCACTTCCTACAATATGATGTAATAGAGTTTAATGCTTTGTCATGTCTGTGGTACAAATCTCCACACTTTTGAATGTGCCCACAAAGCAATAGAATTACCACCTTTGCAGTAGAGAAAAGGAAAGAAAGAAAAGAAAAAAAAAGGCAGGGTGGGGGGAACTTTGCTCTCATACACTTTATGGGCAGTATGCAATATGTTTAGGCTGTGTTTGTTGGCAAGTACCAAATGTTCCCAGGGGTAGAAAGTAAACCACCGTATATGTAGACCATGCATCTTAGCACTGTTTATTTGTAGCACCTGGGACAGATAGCTTTGCATTTGTTTATCCGTGGCCAAAGGACGAACTAAGTAACAATGTAAGCACAAAGTTATGTCCCATGTAATGCAGGGTACTTGAATGTAAACCCAATAAGTGCCACCAAACCAGCACTATTGCTTAATGTCCCCAAATAATACTTGTGTAATTTTCTGTGATGTTTTGGGCTTAGTTCGTTTCGGTTTTAAAATGAATAGATCTTTTTGTAGACTAATAATGTGCCCAAGTTCATTTACTCATTTTCCTTCAGTTATATTTGCCAATCTGAAGGTCAAGCTACTAAAGATTAGGTTCATGTGACCTGGTTGTATCCAAGTTTTTTTTTCCTATGCAATTGTATGTATGTGTTCTGTTCTGAGAAAATATTTCACCTTTTATTTGCCAAGAACTGCATATACAAATGGCCGTAACCAAATCTTTATCGAACCCAGGAATTGTGCTAGTGGTTCTTTACTAATGGAGGCAACACGCCTTCAAAACATGTCCAATGTAAATAATGATAATAAAGAAAACTACACAGGTTTTCATTCTTGAACCACCCCGTCAAATCAGTCTGAAGCAAGAATAATCAAACCAGGGTAATCTGCAATAATGGTTCCAGGTTTCTCAGCTTGCATCATTGTGTAGGTCCATTTATTACCTGCTTTTTCAGACTAGTACCAGGTTTCAAAATGAGAATTTTAAAAGGATTAAGGAAGCCAAGGTTTTCCTTAGGCATTCATGTAATTGAATTAAAACAAGGAGTATTTATTTACTTTTTTTATTTAGTTAAAAATTTAAAATTAGTGTAAACACAGAAACGATGATCTGCAGATTTGCTGAAGTTTCAACAGGCATACACATAATCTGAAAATAAAATCTCAAAGAACAAGGTAAACAACTGTGCAATTACACATGAAGGGATGTTATTAATAATTAATGAGAGTAAATGGCAAATTGATAACATAATTTACGAGTGTTTCTCTGCCTCAACACTGTGCTCTACAACTAGCAGATGAAATAAATAAATATAATAATAATTTATATAAAAAAAAAGCATGCAGCAAAACTTAAAACAGTTAACTTTTTAAGCTATACATTTTAGTTCAATTTAAAAGCATTAATATACTAATGCACAAAAGTTAAAAGTTCAACCAAGACCAAACTTAAGTTATCCCCCAAATTAGATGGAGCAACACTATCTGATCTCTGGACAAAGCAGAAAATATGTATGCCAGGCAAGGGTGCCAATGAAGCAAAACACACATTCTGTGCTGCAGTTTTTGAGCAGCATGCTGTTAATTATTTGATCATTTGGGATTTCCAAAAATTAAAACATAATCAAGTGTACGCATACTTGCCGACTTCCTGAAAATGAAACTTAAAATTTTCCCTCATCCAGCAAAGTATAATAATTTTGTTTTGTGTTTTATGAACTTTTAGAATGCACAAAATGCTCAGAGCAGTCAACGTAAACAACAAATACATGGGAAGTCAGTTATGTAAGAATCCTCAAAGTGTTGCTTCTGTAACCCGTGTTGAAATTCTTCCTGGTACCACAAACACATCACTTCATAGGCTATACAAAGATTTTTGGTACATATTTTATGCTTCATTAACATGAATAACCAAAACTCTTACACGCCCATTTACATCTAATTGGTAAACACTAAGGTCACAAATAATGCAATAAAATTTTAAATACCAAAGAATAAAGTATGCACATGTTGCAATCCAGTAAAGGAGCGACAAGCTTGGGTCCATTACAGCACTGTATATTAACATGGTACACTAGGGCTGTCATCTTAAGTTAGCAATAAGTATTACATTACTTTCATAAAAAAAAAAATACAATATAATGCAATAAAAATCAATGTTCTATCATGTCTGTAGTAAAAATCAGTAACGTTGAATCAGACCAAAAGACTATACAAAATCTCCACTCCTATAAATTTTACTGGCAAGCCATAAAAGCTGCCGAGTATGGGTAAACCTAAACATAATTTCAAACTGAATGGTACTCATTTCACAGAAATGTTTTATTTCTGCCTTTTGCCTTCTCAATACATATTTCATATGCATGTAGCGAGAAAGCAAACGTTTTCTCACTGGAAATACATTTTGAGTCGCCTGAATTTCTCAAAAATGCTTTATGCCACAAAAAAGTTGACAAACTCTGTGTTTTAAATAGTTCTACAACTTTTGTTTAGTACGTTTTCATCTATTGCTTGACGTTTGGTAGTTATAAAGATTATACAAAAGTTTTTCCGAATGAAGAGGAATTCATAGGCTATTCCCAGAAAATTCAGTGTGTGTGTGTCTGAACACCATAACTCAGAAACGAACAGTCGGATAAACACCAAACTTGGTATTTAGGCTCATTATCTTCCAGAGATGCGATACAAAGGTTTTATAGAAAATCCCCACCCCAGATTACACTTTACATGGAATATTTTTCAAAAATTTTAATTTTCTCAAAAACGGCAAACGATTTTGATTAAAATATCATATGTTTAAGATATTTTCATGACAAATAAAATGTATATCTTGAATTTTCTGGGAATGTCTCCAAAAGTATTCTTCATTGTGAACGACTTTTGCATAACTGGTAAACCATAAGAGATAAGACAAAATTTTACTACACAAAAAATGTAGATCGCATTAAAATACACAATTTATGTCATACATTTTTTTTGTTGAGTGAACCAATTTCGAGATATTGCTTGTTATTCCCTTAAATTTTTCAATACAAGAAAATTAGCAATAAGATAGAGTCTGCAATGACATGAAGTAGATGGAGAATAAGCATTTGTAAAAATAGTTTGTACAAGAGTACAGAAAGTCATGCGAGTGTAACATCAGATTTTGTTTATTATTATTATTGTATAAATTAATTATACTTTTAATAGACCTTAGCCTGGCCTAGGCAAGTTTTTTTTTAAATGGTGTTTATCTGACACTTTGTTTTTGGGTTATGCTGTTCACACACACACGGACCTTTTTCTAATTTGTTTTTTATTCAAGAGCCTCAAAACATGTATTTCTTGTGAAATCTCTATCAAATTTTGGGATGGAATGCAGTACCTTCTTTACCTACTATGTACATGGTAAAGAAAGTCAAAATGTGTCTCAACAGCATAACTAAAAATGAAATTTCATATTTAAGTTCAGAACTTTGAGGATGTGAATAGTTTTGAAGAAAAATCCCATATCTCAAGCATCTCTTTCTAATAAAATTTTTTCGTTATTTTTAAATTTTTCATAAATGACTCAATTTTGATTAAAACACCATATGTTTAAGCTATGACAAATAGAACGTATATCTTTAACTTTTTCGGAATAGCCTAGGAAGACCTCTTCATATTGAATGAGTTTTGTATAAATGGTAAAGCATGAGTTACAACAAAAATCTTGTTACACAAAAAATTTTAGATCCCATTAAAGCTCACAATTTTAGGTCAAATAATTTTTTTGTGGCATTAACCATTTTCAGAATACTGTTATTGGTTTGAATTGTCAAATACTTTTCTTAAATGCAAATTCCTGTACTTTTCTTTTCATGTTCATGCAAAAAGAAGAGAATTTCAAAGCCATCACATAATGATAACCAACTTTGTAAAGCCTTGATTCACTTTAGCTTACTGTATTCTTCATATACCTACAACGAAATGTGTAAATAAGTAATTTATCTGTACTAACAGGAAGTAGACAGAAGAATAAGCTTTTATAGGAGAGCTATGAGTAGAGAAAGCCACGTGAATACATCAGAATGTTTTTTCTTTCTCTACCACATACCTATAGATGGTAAAAGGAAATACTATATTATACAAAAATAGATTTGATGTCGAGATTTCACCAGAAATACATGTTTTGAGTCCTCCTGAGTAAAATCTTTCAAACATGTAACAATTTTAAAGAAAATCTCCTTTAAATGGAACATTTATCAAAATTGGCTCCAAAATGTTCATTATAATACAGGGTTCCCAGCAAAACATGTGAACCTAACTTCCCTGACCAAGGTATTGTATTTGTTCAATTTAACAGCCCGCCCCCCCAAAAAAACTTTAAATAATACTTAGTACTAGACTGAAAAGGAAAATATAATATGTTGGACAGTAAAGTGCATAAAATATGAATGAAATGCCAAATAATAAAATTTAAGTTTCAGTTTACACAGTATATTATGAACTTTACAGTACGTAACCAGAGGCAGAGTTGTGCAAAACACATCATCCTGAAACATATTTTTGAAACAAAATACTAAGGAAAAAGTATTTTGAGCGAAAATTATAGTTTTATTGCAAAAGTACCAAAAACAAATAAATAATGAATTCTGGACGAGTTTAATACATGTCATTTATACATAAATAGTTAAACTAGCACTGTTATTTTTAAAATTGATAATGAATACCCACTGCTGGTAATAATATTAAAAAAAATCTGATGTAATACATTCACCTATCGTTTGTTAGTGGGTATACAAATTATCCATACTTAAGCTTATCTACTGTATTTTAATCCAAATAAACGTTTGCAGAAACAGCTACATTACACATTCCATTATAGATACAAAGGGAACAGCGAGTCAAATGTTTAAGAGCTGGATACTATATGCTGGCCTTAAAACTCTAGTGTTTCCATGCAATCACAAGAAACCAATAATGTTGAAAGAACCAAGAAATGAGCAATTCGAACCTTTAGTAATGGACATCTCAGAAACAGCTTATGCCAAAAAAAAAAACTGAAGAGAACCTAATAAGCTATTGCCCAAAAAATATATACTTTGTCATGAAAATATCTTTAATATATGGTATCTTAATCAAAATTGTTACTTACTATTTTTTTTTTTGTGGAAATAAAAGATGTTCTAAAATATTCCATGTTAAGGGTGGTTTGGGTGGGGGAATTTGTTTAAAATCTTTGAGTCGTCTCTTTGCAAGGTATTGAACTAAATACCAAGCATGGTATTTACCAGACTTTTTATTTTTAGTTGTGTTCATGAACATGTTTCCAAAAAATGTTTTATTTGTTTTAAGGAGGCTGCAAAACATGTATTTCTGGTACAATCTCGATGTTGAATTTTTTAGTGGAATGCAATACTACTTCTATCTACTATGCTTAGCAGAAAAATAGAAGAAAGAGAGAGAGAGAGCAAGCGCACACAACACACAAAATTACATATCCATTCTTCTTTCAAGTTGAATATTTTCTTCAATTCTGGCTTCCATACTTGTGACATTCTTTTTACCATTTCACCCCCACCCATCTTACAACTTTCTTATTTTGTCACCTTTTTTATGTGTCCTCATTCTCTGGCATTTCTTCTCCAAGAATTCCTGATATTTCTTATGAGCACTCCTCATTGACTTCAACATTCCCTGATTAGTATACATCTGACTTTATAGTACAAAATGGAGTCTTACACATTGCCTCTTCATGCAGGTTTTCTACCAAAATTGATTTATAGAAAAGCCACCCTCCACTACATCATTTCCACAAGCGTGTTAAAGATAAAACTTTATTACTCGCCATAGCTCACAATATTTTTTGTTTTGTCAAAATCACTGCAAACAAAACCTCAACCCATTTCACCAGAGGCTGGGGCATATTCCTTGAACTTAATTTGCAAAATTTCCTTTGCTTCACAACGCACATAAATGTATTGCTTTTTAGAACCATCAGACATTTTCAGTTATTCTATTGGCTTCATGCAATATTTCCCACACACATACTTTCCTGTTTGACCAAGATTTGGTTGCTGATATATCTGGGTTCAAACTCATCCCTTTCACTAATTTATACCTCAACGCACTCTTATCCAGTTTCTTCACAATTGCTACTGACATTTTCTGATATTAGAGTTTAAAACCAAGAATCTCTTTTACTGCAACTTTTATTTAAGTGCCTTCTGTGTACTATATCCAACAGTGTTTTTAGTTTCTGTAGATCAAACAAAATCAGACCATTAATATCAGTAGCAATTGCCATTTCACTATGCTTGAAAAAGCAATTCATTAAACTTCTTAAAACTTCATTCTGACGAGGGTACAAGAATGAAGCAATTTATTACTTATAAATTCCTGAGAAATGGCTCAAATTCCAAAGCAATTTTTTTCAATGCTAGTTTGCATTTTATTAAAAGGGTGTTGGATTTCTTCATTTATGCTCCAACTAGATTAACTTGCTGGTAACTCCATTACACGCCACATTCATCTTGATATGGGCAAATACTTCTATGGCTTGCTCCAGGCAACCAACATTTTCAAGCCACTGTACTGTAAAATATTTTAGTGGGAACACTTTAGTGCCAGTCACAGCTGTGAACTGTGCTCGAGCTTCAGTGTCTTTGAATAAATAACATGTTAGCTGGAATGATTAAGTTCCCAATTAACAGCCATTAAACATGTTTTGAAACTTTCTAAGAAGGCTTAAGTTCACATTATCCATTCAGATCTGCAATACTTCTCTTCTTAGATGATGTTGCAGTCCATGATTATTTCTCTTGCGGATATTGGGCAGTGCTATGATCCAAAAAAGTTTCAATATCTAGAAATTTGTTACTATCAAAACATCTGATGGCGAGGTCCATGTGTTCTCTTTGTGTTGCCTAATTTAATGACTCATCAAAGTACATAATACTCACAAGTTTATAGTTTAATAACTTGCATAAATCTGGTGCAATACCCATGATTAATTAAATACTACATTCCACCAGTCACATAAGCAAAATGCACAAGCTTTCCACTACCTTTGACAATCTTTACTGTTTCTGTTGAACTAGCACTAGATTTGACAGCACCATTACCAAAAGATGTGTGCAATTTATACAATTCTTGCTTCTGTTGAACTAGTATGTCTTTGATATATGTACGTATATGTATTTCCATAATGCTATACAAAATTCTTGCAATTTTTAATACATTACTTTGAGTTACTATTTTTTCTTTCTTTTGTACATCATGCATTTAATACCATGGATGGTTATTTATGCATGGGGGTCATAAATTCATATTGCTTTTGATTTTCTAAACCATTTTTCTCTTACTCTCCACATATATTCTTTTTATATCCCTCTCCTTTTGTATTTTCATTATCCTAACTTTTAATACTTGTTTGTTAACAGTCTCCCATTCTTTAGGTAAAAACTGATCTCACCACATTCAATTATATAATGCAAATCATCTGCCACTCCACAAAGAGGACACCTAACCAGATTTGCTCCCTTCCCTGCCTATGTGCACTCTAACCCAGGCCCACCCTTCTCTCACTAACCTATTACCTACATCCACATCCTTCTCCCTTCCGTAGTCCACCTTTAACTGTCTATATAGTTCTAAACTTTTCTTTCCTTCCAGACTTTGAATTAATTCTTGTTTCTCTGTATCTTCCGTGTTCCTCACTTTTTTCCAGTAACCTTTAACTCCTCTCCCATTCCTATTTCCTGTAAAATGCTCCTTATTCCTTGAGCCCAGCTCATCCCAGCAATTTTTCTATGTAATGCCTAGCATTCCATATTACGATGTTTTGACTTCTTTCTGCACACTTTACAGTAGGCTTCAAATTGACAGTCCAGTACATCACTAAGCTATTCCACAAACTCTGGATTAAGCAACAAACTGAAACTGTGGTTACAAAAAGGTAAACAACTTATCTCTGTAACATGTGTGGCATGTATATACCAGTTCCTCTGCATTTAATTTGATATTCATCACTTTCATGAATTAGGAGGGGATTTTGAGAAGCAAAAAATGTAATCCTCCTCCTTAATAAGCATTTTTCCATCAGTATGAATTATTAGACATGTGATACCTTTGAAGAAGTTTCCTTGATACACGCAAATTATTTAAATACATCCCTGACTTTCCAGGTCGCTGGGAACTCTGAAATACATCTTTTAAGATATTTACATGACAAAACATGTGAACCTTTTATTTTCTATGAATAGCCTCTGAAGTCCTTTTCATATGGAAGGAATTTTGTATAATTGGTAAACCACAAGATAAAATACACAACAAATGTAGATCTCCTTCAAACATACATTTCAACTTTTTTGTGGCATCAGTCATTTCCAGGATAACCATTATTTAGATTTTTCAATAATTTCTCATTATTTTAAAGCAATTGTTATTTAGTTGTTTCTCACCATGTCATGAAAAGAGCATGGAATTTCCAGGCCAGCAAAAAAAAAAAAAAATACAGTTTTTAAACATCAATTCAGTTACCTCCATCTCCCTTGTACCTACAACGAAAAGCACAGTGGAAGTATTTCTGCATATGTTTATCTCGATTAATATGAAATAAATGAAAAAATAAGCTTTCTTAAAAATAGTTTACGGAAGATGTATAATATCTAAAGCCATTCCAGAGCTGCAACTTATTATTGAAAAACCACAGGAAGTCCAATAGAGAAGACAAAGTGGCTGACCAGAAAGTTGCTTGCAAAAGAACTGTGTTTGGTCTTGGTTAATCTTAGGTTAGTTCCAACTTACTCTAACCATGCCCATGTACTGCAATCCTGCTCAAGTCATGCCACAAGAACAGATTCAAAGCTCTTTGTTGGAACCACAAATAACAAAAGCTAGCTAACACTACCCAAGACTCTCCCAATATCTGTACCCACACTTTGCAACTACCTCCCCTTTTGGAAGTTGTGGATAAAGTACTTCAAACACTCTTCCAATTCCAAGCAACCATTATAGTGGCTATGGCAGTTTCAAGTTAAATATGACATGTCCAGAAATCTCGAATCTTTACAGAAACATTCCTCGCATCTGAAGGAAGAAAATGCAATATACAAACATGAGTTTGGCAGTATTATTTTTGATAATGCTATTTAAATTAATCATAGGAAACGCAAATAGAAGGTATGATTGCATACCACATCTAGCATGCAGGCATCAGCCCACTGCCTCGCAAATATCCTGGATGCATTTAGTAGCCCTGGAGCATTCCACATTAGAAGCACAAGATAAGTCATTATTTTATACAGGTGTTCCATTAACAAGTCTTTTAGTGCCATACTATTATAGAATAGATGGAGGCCACAAAAAGGTCCACCTCTGCCTATCATGGAATTATTTCATTTAGAAGCAGATAAAAACACCGTATGGGCAACATATTGTATGTGCAGAGGGCAAGGTGTCTAAAGGGCTGGTTAAAATTTGTGGACTCCACTTTAGGAGAAGGCAGCTGGGTAGGAAAAAATGGAGCACAGACTGCCTGGGGGAGATGGTTTTGGAAGATGATTTGAGAATGCAAATTATGTATACAGCTCCAAGAGAAAAGTTATTTCTGGAATCAAAATGAGATTATATACTGAGGGTATAATAAAAAAATGGAAAGAATTTGGAAAATAGAATCAGAATATACGTTCATTATGTAGGTGCAATGAAAATGCTTTTCACATTCAGTCTGAATGACCAGAAATAACAGAAAAGAGAAAGCAGTTATAGATTAAGATCTGAAACAGCAATAAAGAAACATTCTGGAAGTTAACAGAATTTGAGAATATTTGTATCCAGTTAAAACTGAATAAGACATGTGTAGATAAATAAACATTTTACGTGCAGATTTATGGTAGGAGTTGCATGAAATTGAGCGACAAACTGATGTATTGCTTTTATATTTATTTATTTTTATGGACACACTAACTGCTATGGTTCTTAGTGTCCCATCTATATTAGGCGTGAAGGACCAGTAATTTTGCTCAGAATCCTCTATCAGGCTTGAGGTTCTTTTACGTGCCGTAAATCTACGACGGACCACTGGCTTTACTTCCCTTCCAAAGGAAACCATGCTAAGGATTTCTACAGGGGGAAAAAACAACAACAAAATCCATTGTTCTCTGCTAGATTTGAACCCACGCCCTCAGGAACTAGAAACTAGCATGGTAATCACTACACCATGGAGGACGACACTGTTTTGCTTGTGAATTATTTTCATTAGGGTGGGGTAAAGCCGGGGTTAATACCAAATACAGATTGTAATATTTAATTTGATTCCTCAAGGCTACTTGTACCACCTTGGGAGGGTGGCTTCAATGCCGAGAGTTCCACTCCCTTCTAGAAAAAACTGTTTATGTCTTGAAGGTTATCACTGGGTCTGATTCAGTTCTATTTTGTTTTCCTCAGCAATTGTCTACATGGAGTATGTCCCAAATTCAACATGTGAGTGATTGAATGAGCACAGGCTGAGTTACAAGTGCTTTGTGCAGCAGAAACAAATAGTGACTAGAGAAAAAGCAGGCAGTCAGTCAGTAGTGCTCCACATGTTTACCTGGGTGGAAGAACATTAGGCCCCAGTTCTGACAATGTTTTTGGTGTGCTACTGCTCATATGGGAAGACTTGCCTCCCTTTCTCTCGCCCCATTGAGGGGAATTTTTTTTTTGAGTAGGGAATGAAGTAAATAAGGTCTCCTGGGCACTTTTATGTGGTTTTCAAATATTTTTATAAAAAATATAGTACGTTGATCAAGAGTAACATTACCCATACAAAGACTAGCCAGAATGCTTCACCATTACTTGTTACTTTGTATGAAAGGATGCAAAACAATTCCTTTCAGGAACAAAATGTACTTGTATAAAGCACATGATAAACTGTTGTTGCCTGTGTATTACCAGATAAAGGTTAAATAGAACATCTGGACCCATGTTTATATATCATTTTCATCTTCAACATGCGAGTGTTTCCATAAGTCTGCACATAAATTGTTAGCGTCTTGCCTAAAGGACCATTAAGATGGTTGCAATGTAATGCTGTCTGCATGCCCAACTTTGTGGTGTATCAGTACAGCAAATGTGTTCTTTAATAACTGTGATAACACAAGGCAGTAGTATTGAAAATTAATTACAGCTGTGAATATGGGTTGCTGCATTGGATGTTTTCTTTTCACCTCGACAAATTCCCGGTTCTGAATTTTCTGATTAGATTCCCATTTGTTTTACTTTAAAGGATATTTCTGGCATTTCAGGGCTGTTCTGAAATTTTACTGTGGAAGTTAACATTAAGCTCAAGAGACCTGACGAGAAGTTCCTGCATATGGCACTGTATTATTTTTAAACCTGATTCCATTTTAAACTTAGGTCAATGTGAAAGAACTTTTGGGTAAATGAACTGCATGGTTAACCAAACTGATAATGCAAATCGTCTTGTAAGCTACTCTGGGATATATATGGATCAGATGTGAGAAGCTTATTACATGACCATGGTACTTTGTTGGAGGAATGTCCATGGTTCTAGACCCAATCTTGCAAGGAACCTGATAAAAGCTTCAAAACTTTGTCCTACAGCAATAACTGTCACCCAAGGGAGTATAAAACTAGGCCAGAATGAGAGAAAACGCTTAAGCGCCTCACTAAATAAAAAGTAATCCCCATTACTCATTAAGTACACTATGATATTGGGGCTCTCCACAGACCAGTATTATGTGGTCACATCTTGAACATATACACACTGATTAGTGAACATAACAGAATATAATCAGCAAATGCTTACAAGTTGCTTATGTATGTCGGCCATTATACATTTGGAGGGTCCCACCGCTTTGTTGAAAATGTGTAATGCTATCAAGGTTTGATATCCAAGGGGGCCAGGCAATAAATATTGGGAATGCACAATGAAAACACTAACCTGCAGATGTCTTCATATTAGTTATTGGGTGCAGCATCTCTGCAAATGTTTTCTTCACTGACTGCACTTCCGAGCACTGCCCACTTATTCTGTAAAGGTTTGATTTCTCTTTCCTTAGAGCGCACTGATATCATGGCCAATTTATAACTGATATAGACTAATACATGATTATCTTAGTGAAAAGGGCATTATAAAATCTTCTTGAAACTGGCAAATCAATCTCCATTTGCATTTTACTTAAGTTACGTAGCCATGAAATCTTACTCTTGCAGTTTCATTTTGGTAATGTCTTAGTACTTCTACAACAACCACAGGGCTTGAGCCTATGGGCCCCAGATAATCCAGCAACTTAGTGTAGTGTTGTATAAATGAGGTTTATACAACAGTTGGTTTAGCATCCTTTAACAGTTTAGGTCATAACCGGACAATTAATAAACTGGGTGAAATGATGCTCAAATGCACCCAGAGTTCATAGAGCTTTTGGAGAAGGTAACACCTTAGAGAAAACCTTATCCGGGTAACACCCCTAACAAACATTCGAACTTGGGACATCTTAAATGTGAGACAGACATGCTACACCCACACCTCAGAGCAAGTGCAAAACAGTTGCCCATGCTTTGTGACTCTGTGCCTGGTAACTAAAAACTTGATCGCTGTCCTTTTCCTCTAATGAACTTGTGCTGGGTACAGGACAGATAAGCATGTAATCTACCCCTCCTAGGTAACATCACAGTCTACTATGATAGTAATGAAGCTTTATTTTTTCAGTTGGTGCAGTTGCAGTACTCATAGTGGAATGGCTTTAACAAACGCAACAGCTGTATTAATTTGTTTGAGAGAAAGATACATTTTATGTGAAATGCTTAAGAATATAGGATGAGACATTTGTAGTTTAGTCTCAAATATGACTAAAGTTTAATATGATAAGCAAGGGGGCCAAAATGCCTTGCACTGCGACCTTTGCAGACATATTTGCACATGCCCAGTCTTGTCAACAATCCAGGAAGTCTGACAATGGGAATGAAGTGAATCAGGTTCTGGACCATGAAGGTTGAAAGCTCCTCCAATTTTAGAAATTGACTCCCAAAAATGAGGACACACTGTTAGGCAAGTGTTAAGACATCACACAATAGATGCACAGCTGTCTCGCCTGCCTACTGACACCATCTACAAGCAGCATTAACTTGCTATCCCATTAGGAAGACTGTGTCATAAGGAGGCATGCCAGCTTTAGTTTAATTCTTGCAATCGCATCTCCAATGAACTTTACTGTCTGAATCCTAAAGACGAGTCCCAGTATTCATATTGACAATAGCCAGCTTAGCTGCTCCTGACACAGCTCCAGTGCTGGTTCAGGTTCAAAAAAATGTTGCAAGTTCCATTCTTAGCAGCTTCACTTGCTCTTTTATCCAGTGTCTCCACATGCCCAGGTACCCACTTCAGCTGAATGGAATTGTGGATGAACAGTGCCATTCTAAACCCAACTTATGAGTAAATGGTTGAGGGCCATCAGGCCTGCCTACCAGAGTTTAAGAACCTCCACTTCTATGGTCTTCTTCTCTCTCCCAAGTAACAGCTAAACAGCAAATATCCCTACCTGAAAGACTAGCAAATTTGCTCAAGCTAAATGAAAGCTTTGTACCACTGCCATAGATTCCAGCCTAAAGTTTGTAAATTATATAAACAGTAAGAAAAGGAAGCCAGATCTGAAAGATCCAGTGATAGTTTGTGAGATATTCTAGCTACATTAAAATATAAGAATAAATCATTCAGTTGAAATTTATGAATGAAAACCACTCATGGTTACAGTAAATATCATTATGCCTATACATCGGAAAATAATAATTATTGCTATTACTTCTTGTCTGTGGGATTTTTTTTATGCTTCATCAAAATACTACATTAGATGTGCTCTAGATTAAATAATTCAAGGTGTTTTACCATAACAAAAGTAGTGGTGGTTGTTTACAAATGCTGAGCATTTGGCAATACAACCATTAGCCATCTTGCTCTTCAGTATTTTCCAGGTATTGTAACTTTGGCTGGAGCTGGATATCTAAAGGTGGTTCTGATCCATCTCTTCTTGTAGAGAAAGTGGGAGAAAAGTAATTCCAATTCTGTGTAGCTGTTTTGACAATCTTAACAAAAGTATGCTTTGTCATCAGCCAAGATGTTCCCAATAGCTAAAGTATCAAACCAATGCATTTTCTCTAAATACGGAGCTTTATGACTGTATAGTAGTTGGTGACGATAGGTGTTTTAATTGTAGCTGTGTGAATCTACAGATTTAACACGATGCAAACGCAATATCACATTTTAGTATCTCAAGCATGCTGCACCTGTCTGGGGAGCCCTCCATGTGATTTAGTCACCACATAATGGTTACACCTTTATTTACAGACTAACCGATGATTAAGAAAAATTTGACAAATAATTGTTGCATTAATATTTCTGTTTTAATCACAAATGAGAAATATTTAACATGCCACCGCTGCAACATTGTAATGAATGTGAGCAGTTGACATGTGATTACTGCCAAACAGATAACCATTTTCAGGATTTTTAGTTGTTCATATGCATTAGTTAACACAGCTGCATGGGAAAATACAGCAATTTACTATACTCATAGAAAACAATGGTAATTGATGTTACAATATGCACAAAAAATATGAAATGCACATGTTGCAAAAAGTACTTTTTTAACACTTCTTATAAGCAATAACTTAAGAAATTTTAGTCACCAGTGAACAATGGTTTTAATTCTCTCTGCCACTTACCAACATTACAGAAAGTATGGTATTCAACGCAAAAATGCATTAGAAATACACACTTTTGAGGTGCCTGCATAAAAAACAGCACTTTTAGAAAAAGGCATCCTGCATGTTTATATTGCCATAGCACAAAAACAAAAGTTGCATAATGAAATGTACATCTTTAAAATTTTTTAAATACATATACTGAGAGAGAGAGATTGGGGGAGATGACATTAAAAAATAATACTTGCCAAACTTTTTTGTGGCCTTAACTATTTCTTAAACACTCATTGATTTTTGTGCTTTGTCACCATCATAAAGCAACAGTTTTTAAAGATTGACTTCCTTCAGCCTTGTGTCCTCCTTGATCCTTGAACAAAAAGTGCAAACCTTAATCTTGACTAATACGAAGTAGAATAGATGTCACCTTCACCTATCCTTTCTCTAACATTGCAAATCACCTAACTTGATCCCAATTGGGCTTGCTCTTCCTGTTACAGGCAAGCCAATCTCTAAAATATATATAATAGGCACACTGCATGTTTCCTAAGTGATGGAATTCGAACTGTATCTGGATTTGCTATAAAAGTGGTTACTTTTAATAAGGGCAACAATTTACAGAACAGCCCTGAGTGTCAGCTTAGATATTCACATGCCAAGTTGAATGGTAAATTTGGTGCAACCCCAGGTTTAATTATATCATTTGTCAAGGCTCATACTTCAATGGACTGCCTAGTTTGAAACTTAACCTCCCTTCCTATTACTGTTTCTTCTCATTTATGCCCTTTCACAGAAAGGGCGCAACCACCATCTCGTCCACAAAACCTGAACCTAGATCAGGTTTATGACCCTTACATATGCTATTACTTGAGTACTGGTTCTATTGGTTACAGAACCAGTAGCCAAAAACCACCACTTACCATTAGCATACCAACTTACTGAACATCACAGAAATCTCCCGAGAAGCCAGTCTTAGTCTCTCAGCACATCCAAGTTCCTGGCAATACAGAGAACACCATTACCAACTTCTACAACAGCTAACACCTTACCTAAGTGCCTATTTTTTTTTCTTGCAAATGTTTGCTAACCTGCATTGTTTTGCTTTAATAATCTGGCACAGCAACTTGCACTGACACCTCTCACTTTTATACAACTAGCCTGTTTTACTTTTCCAAACACTACTTTATGCTCAGTTCAAGTAACATTTGCATCTCCTTCTGCCCCTTACGTTATTTAATAGTAATTTCAAAAAAATCATTTTAAAAAATCAATGATTTGGTTAAGACCAAATTTTCGGTTTCTTACCTAAGTCTTCTGTCTGCTAGTTAATGTGCAACTGAAATAGATTATTTCTTCACTATCTGCAATGACATCAACTGCCTTTGTTTTCACCACACTGCTTGCCCAGTTCACCACACTTCTTTTATTTCACTTTAACATGTACTTGTAAATCTCATACTGGAATGTACCTATTCCCATTTTTTTGGAATTTTCTTAAAGGCCACAAATCTGCATTTGTAATCATGTTTCTATTTCACACACCTTGCTGTTTTAATACACATTTTTTAATTAATTTATTTTAAATTCAACGGTGACCTGCAGAGAAATGAATAGATATGTATACCTGCATTTTGTGGTTTTCTTTTACATTGTTGTGTTGGCTCCAATGTTAATAAATTAACTGAAGAAACAGAGGCATGTCTACCAATTGTCAATTAAAAAAATCTTTACCATCAATGTTCCATGACCCCCACCCCATTTTCTCTCTATGGAGTGAAAATTGTTATGATTCCTAAAGCATATTTGTTCAAAATGGATCAAGAAAACTTCATTTGAATTTTGAGGATAGAAAAAAAGACAAGATTCAACTATGCACACTTTAATTTATTATTAGAAATGAAATAATACTTGTATTTGTACACTAATGTCCTTTGAACACTTGTGCATATTTGATATTTTTAATCTACATCTGCTAATCTTAAATACACAATTATTTTGAATATTATTTCTAGTTGACATGTCAACTTTGCTATTATTCTTTGCCTGCGAGAAGTAGATTTGTGCATTTGTTTCATGTTTTATCTACTGATATTATGGCCAATGTGTTCCCATTCTAACCAATATATGCAACTAATACTTTCCTTGAGAGAGAGATTGACATGTGTGTTATGTTCAGTTCTTTTTCTGGAGTATGCAATCGTCCTGCCCTAGGGCATAACACCTGCCAGCACAACTATGCATTTATTAGCAAAATTAACAAATTTAAATGCAGCACATAAAAGAGGTTAAGAACAAATCTACAACATGTTAGTTCAAGTGGAACAGTTCAGTTTATTTAACATCAATGCATAGACTAATGTGTTACATTTTGCATGGTTTACTTTTTATTTTTCTGATTTCTCACATAATACTTAGGTAGTACAAGAGTTATTAAGAACGAACATGTTTTTCCACAAAGATACTTAAACTGCACTTGTCAAATTATTCAGTGTCTGTTTACAAAATAAGAACTAGCTAACCAAATTTTACAAACTGTATAGCTGCACTTACGAATTCTGCTTGTGATGTTCACAATACCTCACTTATACCAGTTGAACTTTTGTTTTCCTTGAAAATTCCACACAGTTTAGTCATTTCTTATTTTTTCCAGTACAGTATTTTCAATTTCTGTGCAATATTTTCATAACTAGGGCTCGGATTGCTGTTTACCTGCTACTAAAACTAATGCTTTGGTTTATCATTTGTCTATTTTTAAGTTAGAATTTATTAGCATATCTTACAGAAATATTTAGTCAATATTTTCTTCTGAGATTCAAGAACTTGATTTATGCCATCGTCCTCTTTACCTACCTACACTTTGTTTTCCAAAAGTGTTTAAATGTGTGAACCGTCAAACTTAAAATGTCTCCCAAAGTTTCAGATAGCAAGCAGATAAACATAACATGGTTATGATCTGTGTATACCTAGCACTTATGAGAGACCCTGGCCTCTCACCAATTCTCATTTTAAGGCATTACTCTGCTTTTTCAATAAAGCTTACCCCATAAACTCAGGACAGAACATGGAGAAATATGAAGGACACAAAAGGTAACAGTAACTAGATTAAGTTAGGAACTTAGGATGAGTCACAATGGGCATACCTATAATCCGAGCCCTAATCAGGTTTAAGGGGTCACAGAAACAACCTAGCTCAGTTCCCACAACATTATTTACACTAATGCTCAATACTGTTAAAAGTGTTACAGATAGAGTACACAATCAGATCTGATTGGAATATCGGAATGTTCAACTACACACAAGAACACACTGGGGAACCACATTGAATTATCAGTTATTCATTTAAAAGGGCTACCAACATTTCACTCTTAAAAAAATTAGTCACATATGACTCGTTCTGTTTACTGTATAAGCAACTAAGAAATGTATCCAAGGACTCCTAAATATGTAGTTAAGTATATATATTAAAAAAAAGGAAACAGAAAAATTGTCAAATGAATATATAAAACATTTCTGCCTGAGTCCAGTTCGTTCATTCTGTTGTGCCAGCTGTCCTAAACCTCTCTCTCACAATTTAAAAAATTTAAGCCAACATTATGGCAGAGTTAATGGGCCAAGGCTTAGTAGCGTCGTTGTGATTGGCCACCATAATCACGAGTCTGGCCATAGCCAGCAGAACTGCCACCTGCAAGCAACCCAAACATTACATCTGCCACATTCAACAAAAACATTAAGCACATCATTTGTATTACACTACTTCTCAACTCGGCAGATCTGCTCTGGCCAAGCTTTTTCTGTGCCCTCTCATTTCTCAAACTGCTTCATTTACGGGCAACTCACAAATTATTTCAAACATTTTAAAAGTTAAAATATGTTAACTTCAACAGATCATTCTGTTATCAAAACAAGAAGTTTTATTTTTAAACTTAGTTACATGAGTTCTGATAAATCATTCCAGTATTAAAATGCAGCAATTTTATTTCCAGACCCAAACATTTCAACTGTAGCCTTATGTGCCTAATCATTCTGGTAACAAAATACATTCCTTTTTAACTTAAAACACAAACATCTTTGATTTTCAATTAACAAATAATTTGTTTTTAAAATGTATGTACTGTCCTAATGAATTATACTAATTTTAGCAAGCATAGTTGCTGATTGATGAATTCTAGTGTGAAAATGTTGCAATTTATTTCCAAACCTTGTTGTCTTTTAATTCAGTTGCTGACTGCTTTTGTTAAAACATTTTCTTGAACATTTTATGAAACAGATGCTCACTTGCAGAGTAAGTTTAGCAATGTTATTGACATTTATGTCTTCAGTTACCTATTTAAAAGGCCCTAACTTGAGAATGATTTCTTCATCCTGTTATCCCCAGTATGATCCAACTCAACGGGGTGTATTTTTGAATTTAGATATACGTGTAAATTGTTCATTTAGTTTTGATATATGCACTGAACCTGCATTTCTGTATTTTCTATCTCTATGGATTGGTGCACATGTACTTCACACGAAATTGCCATTTTCTTAAAGTTTTATTTTATTTTCCTTTTTTTTTGTTATGTTCACAATGCAGAAGACAAACCTGTGCCAACTTTGTCTGTTTGCTAAACATTTTCTCAGTGTCAGTGCACTTAAGTCTTGCAACTGCAGTCAGCATGCAACCTTAACATGCCACAGCGAATCAAAACCAGTACTCACCGTAGTCAGGCTTGCCATAACCACCTCCGTATGCAGGAGCTTCTGAAAACAAGGAATCATATTGACTAGTGCACAAAAACAAACAAACAATACAAAACATGCCTCTGTAGTCCAGATGCGTCCAATGTCCCTAAGCTGAACATTTATCTCCTGCCACTCCCCCCCTGTTGCCATTCAGCGACAATTTCACAGCCAAGGTTTCAACTCTTATTGGTTAAAGAAATAACATTGCCATCATCCATTTCTCTGCATATTTATTGTCTTTCAAAATGTTTTGCCAAACTTATAGAAACATTAAAACAAATGACCATTTCACATCAGGAAATAAAACTAATATTTACAATTATTATAACATCTTTTATAAATAAGTAAATAAATATGTGACTTTATCTTACATTTTGTGAACATCATCAACACCAATGGAATGTTAGTCCCCACCCCTTATCAGATAAAATCTTACACCAACTAAAAGTTAGCTTGTTCAATGAGGTGGCGGAGGTGGCGGCAGTGACAATAGCGCACCAAGATTTGGGGTTATAGATTGTGGAATATTACCATAGGTGTTTGCCGATGTAGAATAGCCTCTGTCATCGTAGCCTGACGCTGTGCTGTATCCTGCACCGCTGGTGTAGCCCCCTCCATACGAATCTGGTGGCGCAGCTGTGACAGTTAAAACAAGTACCATATTCATGTAACAAACCAAAAGCTACTGTCTCTCATCTTTTCAAAACATGACAAGGATGGGAGTATTGGAATTTGGTAGCTTGGATCAACAATTGTCACTATTCAGCCTGCAAGAACATTTTTATAAAGCTGCTACATACCGCAAACTACAGTGGAATCCTATTAGTACGTCCCATTTGCATGCTAACAGCTTTCTATCTATTATGCTCAAATTTGGCCTTGCTTGTATTGAACATTCAGGCATAATCCACCGATGCCTAACACCTGTGAGAAACTCCTGATGCATTTTTTAACACATGTCTATACTCCTACCCTACGCAAGTATGTTTAACACTTCATTAATGCACATGCCTGAATGGTAACCCATATCACACAATTTTCAAAAACACCAATTGTGTTATTCAAAAGGCACACATTAAGATAAACCAAACATGTTTTTCTTCACACCTCGATAGCCAATTAAGATAATTTCCTACTCTTGAAAAAGAAGAAATCTTTCATTGCATCCTGAAAATGTTCTCCTAAGGTGGCCACATGGAGATCACCAGCCGAGCAATATAAAGATGGCCCAATGTGGTTTAGGAAAATAATGGGTCCAATGCAAAAACTTGGAAGTTGTATTAACACTAATCATTTCCTGTTTTCAAAGACTCAATTTTGCACTCTTGAAAAATGAAGAAATCTTTCATTACATCCTGAAAATGTTCTCCTAAGGCATCTATATGGAGATCACCCGAGGAAAATAACACATGGCCCAATGTGATTTTGGAAAATAATGGGTCCAACGCAGAAACTTGGAAGTTGTATTAACTTGAGTTTATGCCAGAGGAATACAATACAAAAGAAACAGAAAATCGTTGCTACAATGTAACATGTTTATTCTATTCATACTTGCCAACTTCATGAAACTGAAACCAGTAAAAGCTTCCCTCATCCAGCATGATGTAAAAATTTTGCAATGGCATGAAATTTAGAATGCATAAATTTTTCAGTCCAGTTAAGGTATAAAACCTGCATATAAAATAAATGGAAGTTCCATTTTGTATGAATCCTTGAAGACCTTGTACTGCTGTTCTTTCTGTCACATATGCTGACATTCTTCCTAGTACCACAATAAAGACACATTTTAACATGGTACACTGCTAGGCTATACACAGATTTCTAGTACATATTTTACACTTCATAACATCAACTATAAGCAGAAACTGTCACAGAAAATGCAAATCATATCCTGCAGCCTTAGAATACAAATAAAACAATTTAACGAGAGAGTTGACTTTACAATGAATGTTGTCCATTACTGAATTTTTGTGCCGATTTATGGCTGGTTACTTAGGTGCAATAGAATTTTAAATGTACATGCTATCTATTTTGTTGAGCCCCAGTGAAGGGGGCCAGGATTGTCATGGATAAAGACTGGCCCATCATAACTGTACACCAATTAGTGTAGTACAATCAGTCTGTGTTATTATATAATACAATAGAATTGAATGCTTTGTCATGTCTGTGGTTAAAATTTGAACCACACCAAGTCCACCCACAAGACCACCTTTGCCAGTCATAGAAAGGACCGTGTTTCGTTACACTTTAAAGACAAAGGGAAAAGTTGGCAAGTATGTCCATAGAAAATAGGAGACAAAATGTGGTTGCTACAAAGTAAAAGATTTACTATTTCTCATGTTGCATTTGCTGCACTTTATATATATATAAAAAAAGCTCCCAAACTGCATTATAACCTAATTTCTACTATTCCTGTTTGAATACTGTGAACATGCCTTGCTCTACAGACACGTTTATAACTTTAAGATGAACTTCCCTACTGTCTCTGCCAGCAATTATTATACCACGGTTCACTGCATAAAGTCCAGTGCACAATTGCCTTGGAACAGAAATGGGAACCGATCAAAGTATCATTTTTTAAATTTGAGCATGCACAACCAAAAAGGGAGCAGGCATTCCAGGAATGTCAATCGGAATGTTGGCTGGTCATGACCATATAAAAGCTACTAGAGCTCTCTTGTAACAGGCTTGGAAAACAAAACTGACATACTTTGCTGTTTTCAACCCTGGTTTCTTGTAAATTACTAAAGGCCCACAATGCTTATGCCTTTTGCGTTCTCTTCTCATTCTGGTTCAATTTCCTGATTTAACGTGGAATAACCATTAGGATTGCTGCTTTGTGTTTGGGAAAGCAGTCATCTTCTCAGTTCCATGCTATTGTGCACCAGAACAGTGACAGCATACTTTTTGTTGGCCTGCTGGTATCACATGCTGCTACAACTATACAGTCTGGTGATAAGGACAGGGAATCAGGAAGTTGGATGGTTCTGCCTTTCCAATCAACCTGATGTTTGGTTTTACAACCATCGGGTTGGTTATGTGGTTATCTGTTAAGTGTGGACCACTTTACTCTCCAAATATTCAAAGTGTGGCACTTGTAGACCTGAGAATCCCAATTTCATTCTGACACACTAGACATTTTGCTATCCCAAAAATAAATAAAATCACTTGCACACAACATGAACTACATAAAACATATGGAAATATTACACAAGGACTGGCGTTTGCTGCTAACAGGCAGCTTTCACCTCTTCTCCAGCATGGCAAACTGTAAAAATCATTCTTTTGGGTCGTCAAGCCTACAAAGATTCAATGTAATATAAATCCCAAATTTTCTGGTATGTTTACTGCACATGACACTTCTGATGCCTGAAAAAGTGTACTAACAGGATTCCACTGTATTAAGAAACAAATGATCATACAAATAACACATCAAAGCAGGGACCCTGAAAAGTGGTGAATAAATTCAAGAATAAAGCATACATGGTATATAAAAATACAACTGAGTAAAACACCAAACTACTACTCTTAACACACCAATCTCTTCTGCTCCAATCAATAAAAATGTCACCAAAATTGGAAGAGCGGGACATTCTGGCAACACACTCCAACTCCATTGTCTATTTTATTTCATATCCAAATGTAGTGTCCATACAAGGCATTTTCCTAGCACCCGATGCAAAGCCAACTGTTTGGAAGGGCAGGTATTTGCATGCACCAGAAAAATTAGCTCCTAAAAGAATCCACATTGGATTAGCTAATGTGTTTAAATGGACAATAGGTTTAATGTGAAGAATAAATTCTGACTGTTACAAACAAGCAGAACAATGCCTCAAGGAAACATGACCGGAACATGGCATCACTTTTGGTTTCCAAAGGGTATGAATTGATTTCAAATATATATATAGATACCACTTATAGTTCCAGATGGAGCAGCATGCAAAAGCAGAAATTCAAGTAGTGTATCATGCAATGCATAAAAAGTCAGAAAAATTTGTTTTGTAAAAACTGGTCATTGCAATCTACTGCTAAAGTTTAAAAGAATATGATATAACCACACAACTTCCTCTACCAATTAAAAATCCACATACATCTATTGTAATCATATGAAATTGTTTTTCTATCAATGTTACATTATACAAGATTTATTTTTGCCCAGGAATGATTTCAGACTAACCATATATACTAGGTTACATAAAACACAAGAAAGCAGAACTCAAGTATGTCCATTAGATGACTTGAAAAAAATAAAATTTCAACATGCAACCTAGAAAATGACCGACAACAAAAACTATTTTATACAAACTATGTGTTTTCCCATGTAAATTGTTCTCTTGTGGTTTCTTCATTATACAAAATTACACAAACTTTAACTAGATAAAGAGAACTTCATAAATGTGATTTTATTACTTATATTGATATGTCCAAACAATATTTTAATCAAAATCATTAGAGACGTTCGAGAATATAAAACAATTTATCTGACAAAAGAGCGGTATGGGAGGAGTTTTCTTAAAAATTATGTATTTTATGAAGACGAACTTTGAACACCGGTTCGGTATTATCCAGCTGTTTTACAGCTATGCTGTTCACGGACAGATGACCTTTATCTAAAAAACTATTGGATCCAGGGGACCACAAAACATATATTTCCGCAAAATCACAATATCAAATTCTTTTATGGTACCAATATTTCCACTACTTACTAGAGATATGTGCCAGAGAAATTTAAAATATTTCTTCCCTTTTTAAATAAAGTAAACATCCATTCACAACATTTCAGGGTCTCTCAAACACTACTGGAATGGTAGTACACAACGAAGAATGACTGCTGGAAACACAAAATGAATAACCATATTTGCAATTTAAATTAACAAGTCTGGATTGTTCTGCACACAACTCAGATATGGAAGCTAAAACAGAATAGCATAATATTTTAGTGACGCACCAGTATCCACCTTCGGAGGATCGCCACTTTGAGAGTACATTACTGCAAACAAAATTCTTACTTTAAATCATGTGCTAATGAGTTTTCATTCAGTTACATACACATTTAGATTCTGGATTCTAATAATTAGGAAATGGTGGAGGATTCAATGTGAAACTTTATCAAAACTAAAAACAAAGAAAGTGCTGCAATTACGGCAGTCACTATTTTAGTGTTAGATTGGTTAAGGGTGGTCCACAATAAACAGGCATGACAGCTAAAATAGACAATGTGAATTCTCACAATTAACAGGAAGCTTACTGGAGACCAGAAATAGTAGACTTTCTCAAGTTTCAAGCTTTCCAGTACAGCATCTTGTATTCATATTATATGTAACTGACTACAGAGTGGAAATTATTCAAGGAGGGTAGGAATAACAGCTACTGCTAGATCTCCCTTTGCTTGCAGGTGTGAAGAAGTAAACCTTAATATAGGCTATTTGCTATACACATTAGAATGATGGCTTTCACATGAATCACATGGCTTTTCTGGTTAACCTGCATTACATTAAGGGTGAATGCAATCAAGTGAAAAACCTCATAAGCCACTTACAAGGAACATTTAAAAACCCTGACATGGCACATGCACGACATTTATGATAGCATGATCAAGTTGAAATTTGTATAGCTTGATGGTTGTATATGTGTTTGCTGTATCGCGTAGCTGTCATGAGTAAATCAGTTTTAAAATGGAAGCTGAAACCCAGTCAGGTCGGATTACACAGTGACAGGATTCCTGCATCAAAATCAAATTCCTAGGTGGAAAGAACCCAACTGAAATTTACAACTGCTTTGAGAGAGGTGTGTGGGAATAGTGTAGTGGATCGTAGCACAGTATCAGGGTGATCTGCTAGTTCCCGTGAAGGTCGGGTAAGCATCGAGGACAACCCAAGAAGTGGAAGACCAACTGCAACAGACTACACCTCTCAGATTGTTAATGACATTTTGAGAGAGGATCAACAAACATGAGGAAATTGCATATGAGACCAGAATGTCTGTCACTTCAGTTTACAGAATTATTACTGAAAAGTTTAAGATGAGAAAAGTTGCTGCCAGATGGGTTCCGCATGATTGAGTGAAATGCAGAAGGCAGGTTGGAACAATTGCTTCAACATTATTAAACAGAAAGAGAACAGTTTCTGAAAAGGATTGTTGCACTTGATGAAACTTGGATAAAAGATTCTGAGCCAGAACTGAAATCTCAGTCATCACAATGGAAAAGTTCTGACTCTCCACACCTGAAAAAATTCTGCCACCATCAAAGGTGAAACGGATCTTTGTATAAGACATGAACTGAGTCATGTACCCCAGGGGATGTCTTGAACAGCCACATACTACAAGCTACTCATAGAAGGCCCGACATGCTTGCAGCTGTTATCCTCATTTTGCACAATAATGCAAGACCACATATTGCTCTACCAGTGAGAGAAACTCTGAACAAATATCGATGGGAAATACTTCCTCACCCACCAGAATGACTTGTTTCTCAAATTGAAAGAACCACTCCATGGAACATTTTGATACAAATGACGAAACTTTCAGCAAGGTGAACTGAGTAATCAGACAGCTCAAAATAGGTGCCCTATTCGGAATACAGAATTTGCCAAAACATTGGGAAGCTGTCATAGGCAAGAATGGAAAAATAAATTAAATTGAGTTTTATTTATGGACGCTCTCAAACTACTATAGTTCTTAGCATCCCATTTTATATTGGGCATGAAATACCGGGAATTTTGCTCAGAGGCCTTTATCAGGCTTGAGGTTCTTTTATGTGCCGTAAATCTACGATACAGACCACTGGCTTTACTTCCCTTCCGAAGGAAGCCATGCCACGGATTTTTATGCCCAAAAAAATCTATCGCCCTCAGCTGGGTTTGAACCTACAACCTTGGAGCAAGAATGGAGATTATATAGAAGGTCTGTAAAGGTATTTTGTAAAATAACTTATGTTCTTTACTTCTAACAGTGTACAGCACTTTTGAAATGACCCATTTTCTACAAACTATTCCTGCAAAAAATTCCTTTTTTTTTTAAATCTACTTCATGTTAATAGAGAACATTTGCCGAGTTTCATTAACCATTTTGTTATAGCTACAAGAGGAATTATAGGAGACTGAAGTGATAGGCAAACATTTAAAACTCCATTCTTTGAATGAGCGCCAGAAACAAAATGAAATATTTAGCACTTAGCCAAAAAAAGAAAAAAGAAATTTAACAAATTGTCTTAACAAGATCTACATTTTTTGGACAATAACTTTCTGCCGTATCTCTTACAGTTTACCAGTTATACAAAAGTGTACAATATTCATTGAGAACAAAGAGCTTCGTACGCTAATCACAGAAAATTCATAATATACATTTTGTCAAACATATTTTAATAACTATTAATAGGTATTTCTGAGAAAAAAAAGAATCTTTGAAATTTAAAGGATAATTAGGGATGGGAATTTTGTTGTAAATTGTGTTGCATTCTTGAAAGATGCTGAACTTTTAATTCCAAGTTTGCTATTTATCAAACTTTTCTTTTAGCTAGCTGTTCACACAGATGGAGCTTTCCCAAAAATACTTAGCTTTTAGATCCAAGTGCAATTTACACATATTTTTGAATCGAAGGCAATACTAACTCTTCAACAACTGTACATAGGTGCTAGAAAAAATAGAAGTGACAGGCCTTCTGTTCAAATTTTAATGTCACACATGTTTGCATTCCTTTGTTCTCATTATTGTTGAATGCCCAGTTTATTGTGAACCAGCCTTTAAGGCGTGATATTTAAGTGTAAGAAACAAACCACCCACCAAAAAAAACCAACGTAAATGTTTAAAAACAGACTGATAGGTGTGAAATCATGTTTGCAGAATTATCACAAATTTATTCTAAAAACTACTCAAAGTTTAGATTAAGTTCTATTTATTTAATCACTGCATCATCAAAGTACAGGATGGGTGGAAAACCTGTATACCTGGTGTCTGCAAAAATTTAATGCAGATTGACAGATTCGAAAATAAAGTGACAAGTATGGCAAATTTAAGCAGGATGTCCTAATAAGGTGCTACAAACAATTGAATGGTGTGCACAATGCTTTCAACGACTGCCACTACAAAAGGATCTGGAGAAGGCATACAGACTTTTTCACCTATGAAGTACTAAAGTTAAAACCACCTCAAGGGTAGATGCCTAACCCTATAATAAAACCTAGATACTGGTGAAATCCAGCTAATTGGCAAGCAGGGGTTGATTTTAAAATCTCTATGGTAGAGTTCATAGCTTACTGATAAGTAACCTACATTTTCCCTTTCACAATGAAATACCCCTAACGTTTTTACTTATCTACCCAAACTCAATACAGACGACAAAGTTCAAATTAACAAAATGCATTCCTATTTAAGCTTTACTCTTCCCAGCTTAAATGCTGCATTTTCCAATTATGCTGCGTGTTTTCATATCAACTATTTATTTCCATTAATACAGCATTCAATTTCACTAGAAAAAGCTTTCAGTAGAGGAAGAGTGAATCTTATGAGAGACAAAGAGCAGTTGATGCAGTAATTTGTATATCACAAATTACTTAAATGTAAATAATGATTGTAATATGAACATGCATTTTTATGTGACATTGATTTGAGATGTTTGTTTATTGTAATTATTGTTGATAAGTAAGTTTATACGACCTTACTGAAACTGTCAATAATAGCACAATAATGCAGCGAGGGGGGGGGGGTGAGCTGTTTATCATTGGAAACGAGGAAGTTGCATACTATTGGCGCATTTTTCCGTTTAGAACCTTCTGGAATGTTTCCATAGAGCATATGTATTCATAATTTTCATTGGATATTAAAATAGACGCTAATGTTGGCGCGTTTTATTAGCCAATAGTAATTCAGTTATAATCTTTAGGCATATCGGTGTGTATGGGTATAAAAGCAGTAGGTTGGAGGTAAAGTTAGGTCAGTTCATCAAAAATCTGTGTACACTACACGTCGTCTTCAGTCAATCAGTTCGTCGAAAGTATTAGTACGGCATACATCGGATATAGATTCACAAGTTACGCGCAGCAGAATTATGAAAGATCTAAAGTGTGGTAAAGTTAATTATACAAAAGATTGAAGTACATGGATTAAAAGAATTATCAGTAAGAAGTTATAACAGTTTCAGTTTGGCGAGTGTTAAGATCAATGTATAAATGTGATAGTTAACGTGTTCGACAATAAAAGTATAAAACAAATTTCTTCATCAGTGTTCTTTTTGGATAAAAGATTCCTTTCCGTTTACACAACCCTGATCAAGAGACATGTTCGACCGAGAAATAATAGCTAGCCGGAGGACAGTGAGACAGAATTAAATAAAAAAAATAAAAATTAAAATTCTTTCAAACGAACACAAACACTGCTGCAAATTGCTAACACCAGATGGAGCTACAAACCGAACAAATGAATGACGTCACAAGATGGCTTCACATGAAGTAAACACAAATACACAAACATTATAAGTAATTTATTTAAAGGTGAGTCGGAATTGTAACACTAACATCACTTAAGTTTACTCACTTAACATGTTTCGGGAAACCGTTGTTCCCATCCTCGGAAGGTTAATTCGACTGGCCCGTGTTGTTGGTGTTTCCGTTTTTTGGACTGGATCCTGTGGTGGCATCTTGTGGTGGAGAAATGTACTTCCAGAGAGGATTTGGTGGCGGCAAATCAAAATTCATTAGATGTGTGTTGTGTTTTAGAATGGTGATCTTCTTCCATGCATCTAATTCGGCTGCAAATTTGGCTGGTTTGACTAATGTAATATTGGGTTTGATGTGATTAGTGATCCAAAAATGGTGTGAAACTGCAGATTTGTCTATTTGTTTGTATTTAATACATCTCATGTGCTCCTTTAGCCTAGTTTCTAGGTTTCTTTTTGTCTTACCTATGTATACTTTATTGCAATCTGAACAATTGATTTTATAGATTCCAGCTTTTTTGTCTTGTGGAATGGGGTCTTTTAACTTGTTACAAAGTAATTTCTCTATGTTAAATTTGTTCTGTGGAGCTAGGCTGATGTTATGTTTCATGAAAATCTTCTTAAATTTGTGAAAAGTTCCTGGGTGGTATGTGAATTTCTTGAACTTTAGCTCTTTATCTTGCTGGCTGAGATTTGTTGTGTTTCTGATGTGCATCTGTCGTTTGAATTTTGCAATTTTTTTGTCAATAGTTGTTTTGTTGTACCCATTATGTATTGCTGTGTCTACTATATGCTGGTATTCTAACTGGTATTCTTTTTTATTTAAGGGGGTATATACCAGTCTATGTGTTAGGCTGTTTAGTACTGCATGTTTGTGTGTGGTTGGATTGAAACTCTTATTTTTTTATGTAATTAGTAGTGTGTGTTGGCTTCCTGTATATGCCAAAGGTTAGGTTCTTTTGTTCTCTGATGATTTTTAGGTCTAAAAATGGTAGCATGCCTTCTTTTTCTATTTCTATGGTGAATTTTATTGATTGGTTCTGTAGGTTTAGTAAGGCTAAGGAGTCTTGTATGAACCTGTTAGGGACAACAGCGAAGATGTCGTCAACATATCTGTGCCAAACTTTAAACATGTATGGAAAGGAAGTTGTTATGTGTGTTTCTAAGTAGCTCATAAATAAATCTGCCAAGAAGGGTGAAAGTGGGTTGCCCATGGTTAGACCAGTTGGTTGTTGATAGAACTTCTTATTGAAACAAACAATTTTGTGCAATGCATAAATTGGTAAGTTGTATGAGGTCTTCTATTTCTTCTTCAAGTAGGTTAGTCTGCTGTAGCCATTTCTTTAATTGACGCAGGAGTTGATCTGTAGGAACACTTGGAAATAGTGCAGTGACATCAAAGGAAACTAATCTGTCTTCTGGTTCGAGTTCCAGGGATTTTATATTCTGTATTAAATCTTCTGAATTCATTATGTTTTTGCTATTGAATTTTGGTACTCTGTACTAACCATTTTGCCAGTTTGTAGGTAGGAGAATCAATATTGCTGACGATTGGTCTCATCTTATTACCCGGTTTGTGTATTTTAGGTAGAGCATACATTCTTGGTAAAGTGGGGTGATCTGGTTTTAATCTAGATTTATCAGTGTCTGTTATAGTTTTGCTTTCCTGGATGGTTTGATTGAAGGCTTTTAAATGTAATTTTAATGGGTCTTCTTGAATTTGTATGTAATTTTCTTGTTGCAGCATATTTTCTACTCTGGCAATATAATCATCTTTTTGCAGTACAACTAGTTTATTTCCCTTGTCAGCTTTTGTGTATACTACTGGTTTTGATTTTAATGTTTGGTTGGCAAATTGTTATGTCTGTCTGCTTGTATTTCTTGGAGAACCATTTCACATTCTTTTTTTTATAGTGGTTTTACTATTTTCATTTAGGTTGTAAGTAGCAATCTCAATGTCTGCGACTATTTCATCGGTTGTTTTTGTGTAGCCAACACATGTTTTTAGGCCAAGGTTTAATACCGATAATTCTGCTTTGGTGAAAGTTACATTTGAAACATTAATTACGTCTGGGTATGACGTCGTTTTTTCATTTTTTAGGTTAGGTTTATATGAATGTTGCTTCTGGCGTAGTATGTCTAGTTTTTTCTTTAATTTCAGCGTTTTTGTTTTCATCCTGTAGCTAAGAATAGTGAGGAATTTTGATTGCATGTTTTGCCAAAGTGGGTAGCCGAGTGTGTCCGTTAATTTAAGGTGAAGAGCATATAATTCCAGTTCCAATTTTTGTAATTTTGCGTAGTGGTTGTTTCTCTCAATTATTATTACTTTAAATAAATTCAATACACATCACTGTTTCTAGCTTCTTTTCATTACAATATCAACGTATTATAAGTAATACCGTTACACAGTACATTGTTGCAACTTTAGTTTTAAGTACATGGTGTGGAAATGTCACAGCTACAGAGCCTTTATTCAAGACACATGGCTGTATTACGAGCAATTGCCTGCCGAGAACTGCGCTGTTTCTAACCAGTTGTTCCCCCTCCCCATGTGGCTTCATGCAAAATCTTTGCACAGAGGTTGATACATTGCAACACCATATATTTCAGTGCTTGTAGAGCGAGGCAAAGAGCTATAGACAGATCCACTGCTGCTCGTGTGCCTCTCAGAGAAACAGTTCATTATATTGCAAATATATTTAGTATACAGGATTCATTCTAGATAAGAACCTGAAATTAACCCTTCCACTGCTGCCACAGTAACAGTACATGTGTACGTTCTGTGCTGAATTTTAATCCAACATTTTAAACATTTTATATTCTAAATAATTAAGCATTTTAAAGTGACAATATTACATGTCGTAAACCTTACCTCTCTGGTTTTGTATCTACCCCCCTCTGCAGAACATACCATTAATATTTTATCTGGCCACTACAAACATTTGTTGCTTGCCACTGATAATAGTATGGAATGCACCAACAATTTTCTAATCTCCTGTATAAATGCCAAATTTACCACTAGCTTGTTAGAGTAATATGGTACAAAACTATTTTTGTTGTCTCACAACTAGAGCCCTAATAATAGAGGGTGTGCTATCTTTTGAAACAGGCCGCAACACAATGCGACATTGCACTGAGAACACATGTATCTGGATTTTCTTTCTCTCAGCTGCTTTTGTGTTGGAGCAGACTCTTAGTGGATTTTGTCTATGGGGGTACAAGGGATGGAAAGTGCCTTTGTTGGAATCAAAGAGTTATCTGAAGATTTAGAAGGATGCCCCTTTTTAGCCAACATCGTTGGAGTAGCACTTTTTTTTTTAATTTTTATTCCCCTAAAGAATATCTCAAGTTACTGTCAAGTGGAAATCTGCAAGAGATAGGTTTGCACTGGTGTTTACACTAAGATGTGAGCACTCAACAGTGAAAGAAGAACTTTTTGTACCACTTTGATAAGACTTACGCATGGACTGAACAGAAGAAAGCAACCTATCAGACCTGTCAACAGCACCCATGGTTTGGTTATAGTCAAGGACACACTTGAACTTGTGAATGGGATTATTTGTTTAACTTACCGCTGGTTCTTTTCCCCACTGCTGTGGAGAGTTGAAAGCATGCAAACTTCATATCTGTCCATTCATCTGAGTGCCATCATATTCAAGTACATTTTGCATGTTTCATTCTTTTGTAATTTCTTTGTGAACAGAGGCATTCCTTTACGGTTTTTTCCTACTGTTCCACAAATACTGAATTTTTGTTTGTGCAGAAAATCAAAGAGCAGGAAACCTGAATATCATTTATCAATCCATAAACTGTGCCCCTTTCCAGAATACTTTTCTATGAGAGTCTGAACTACAGCTCCCGACATGCCTAAATCCTGAACAATAATTATTTCTGTTTCCTTGCCAGTATATACAATGAAATCCAGAATGTATCCTGTTTCACAATCACAAATAATAATTTAATTCCAAACCTAGTTCTTTTGGGAGGGGTGAACTGACAGAAGATTAGTCTACCCTTTAACAAAACCATGATCTCATCTGAGAGAGTTGAAAATGGACTGAAAGAAGAGCTGAATTTAAGCCGAAGGGAGTCTACAATTGCTTTCAATTAATACAATGTCACCCCCCCCCCCCCGATTGCTTATTGTCGCAGAAATAGTAAATATATATTTCTTGACATGTAATCATGGAAATGGGGTGTTTCAATTAGGGGATCCATAGACCAATACTCCTCTTGAGAGCTTATTCATTCCTGGCACCAGCATCGTAAATGCAAAAAACATACATCTCAGCTACATTACTATTGCACCAAATTTGTAGCCGAGAGAAAGGGGAAGGCAGACTCTTGTTTGCCACAAATGTATAAAAGCTATTTTATGCCTATACAATTTGTTGCATAATGTCAACACTGGAGAGAGATAAAAAAAGACAAATGGCAACATTTGCTTCACTGGTGAAAGTTTCAGGACTAATCCCAGCAACACTAATCAAACAGATGAATTTGCAGATTGAACATCTTTCCAAAGGAACAAAGGAGATTGCATTTGCAGTCTTTTACAAAGATGGACAGACAAAATACTATTATCAAATATTTCATTTTGACTTTCACCATTAATTTGAAGGAAAATTATACTCTTCTTCTGATTCTAAAGTAGTGAATACCTCTAAAAGTTCCTGCTCAGAAAGTGCCTTACCCAACCAAAAAGATGCCATCTTAGCTCACACTGGCGGTCATGGCAGTGGCGTACCGTACTTCATAGAAACCAACATGTGACTTGGTGCAGAGTTTTGTTCATTCACCTGTAGATGCCATGAAAAACCAGAGATGGGTTTGAAAAACTTCTCAAAATGAAACCAAGAGATCGCAGAAGATGACAGTGCAGGTTAAGCAGATAACAGTTTTAGGAAAGTGCCACTGTGTCACACCAAGTATATTTTATCTTAGTGGCACAGTACTGAGTTAACTCGATCTTAGCAGTGCAAGGGTTAAATAGCCATCTTCTTACAAAGAAAGAAGTTTGTGACACCTGAGAAAAGTTACAGGAATCAGAAATTTCACAAACCTCAGACTGGAATGTCATTTAAATTTTTAAAATTATAACCCCATTCAGACCCTATTTACATGCCCAAGAAGAATTAATGTGTTAATGCAAGGTGACACAGATGTGTGTGTGGTGGTACAAGGACATCATTTCCAACCCATTCTATGACAAAGGAATGTGGCTACTGTAGTTATAATTTCCATGAGAAATCTATGCACTTGAATTTAAGCGGCTATGAATATTTGACTCAGCCAGTATCCAGCATGCTTCCAGTGCCCAATGAAATTCCTGTTAGTGCGACCATGTGTACAGATGAAGGCTGTTGTGTTTAATTTTATAGGATAGCTTAAATCTTTATTATTTCAACTTCCTTCCCCGTTGGCTTACTTTTTAAAATCGGGTTGAAGTTATACTTTCATTGTAATTGGTAGAAAACCTTGTATTTATTAATAAAAAAAAAGTAAGAAAAGAAAGAAGAAAAACAGAATAAAATTATATTCAAACTTTTGGTTCATAAGTGAACAGAAAACTAATATGGCTTTATATGTATATATTTGTTTCCATAATGCTATACAAAATTCTTACAATTTTTAATGCATTACTTTGAGTTGCTATTTTTTCTTTCTTTAGTCCATCATATACCTCATTAAACCAGGTTTTATCTTATGTCCTTGCTCCTGGTACCTCGCACTGCTCTCAAATAGTCCCGTCTCCACAGCAAAATGTCATCACGATCAACAATTGCACCCTTACGGTTTCTATTTACGAAATCGAAATCACGTTCATGCAAGACTTTGTAAACGGCTGTCCTCTTGAAATTAGGCAATCTGAGCCATCGTTTACTTGTTGCAGCACTATCTATTGTATGCGGTTTGTTTTTCAAAAAGAAATTGTGCACTATTATGCAAACTGCTGATTTCACTCTCTTTAGGTTGCTATTTTTTTTCTTTAGTCCATCATGAATTTTAACACCTTGGTTATTTATGCATGGTGGGTCGTCATAAATTCATATTGCTTTATTTTTATAAACCATTTTTCTCTTATTCTCCCCATGTATTCTCCTATTCTTTTTATTTCCCTCTCCTTTTGTATTTTCATTATCCTAACTTTTAATACTTTTTTGTTAACATTCTTCCATTCTTTAGGTAAAAACTGATCTCTCCACAACTTAGTTTCTTCACATTCAATTATATAATGCAAATCATTATCTGCCTCTCCACAAACATGACACCTATCCAAATTCCTACCTTCCTATCTCCCCTCAGCCTCATTACCTTCCCCAGTCTACCTTTAATTGACTATATAGTTCCAAACTTTTCTTTCCTTACAGACTTTAAAATAATTCTTGTTTCTCTATATCTTCCACTCTGTTCCTAACTTCTTTCCAGAAACCCTTAACCCCTCTCTCTCCTCCCATAAGTTACGCATTCCTATTTCCTATAAAATTCTCCTTATTCCTTGAGCCCAATTCATCCCATCACTGGATTTTTCTTGTATTATTAAACATTGCTTCAAGATATTATGCTTGTCCAATGATTTCAATCAATGCCAATATTTAAGTATCCTTTCTACTATCATGCCCTTGCTACCTACTCTTCCCAAATCCAACATTGCTGCTCCATTAGGTGATGAAATAGATAAACCTAACATACATTTACAGAACGATCTATGTACTTTTATCAATCATCTCCCATCCTTTGTCACTTCCCCAAATATCTGATCCATAGACCATTTTTGCTTCAACTACAGATTTGTAAACCCTTTCCAACCATTTGATTTGCATATCTGATATTTTCTTTAAGAATATTAGCAGTCATTGCTAACCTTCCTTTAGCTAAGGCACTTATCTTGTGATCATTCCATCTCCCATTACTACTTATTTTCACTTCCAAATAATCAAACTTGTTTACTATTTGCAACCTTCCACATACCACTTTTCCTCCAATTTATAGCTCTTTCTTTGATTTCTTAAAATTTATTCTTAAACCCCATTTCTTACAAAATGAATATATGATATGCAACACTTTTGTTACACCTCCTACTGAAATAGAACCTACCACTAAATCATCTGCAAAAGTATTCCTGGAATTTCTCTATTATTTACTGTGGGTAAATATAAGTTATCCTTATTCAACTCTTCCAAGATATCGTCAATAAATAAGTTAAACAGTATGCGGCTAAGTTTGCACCCTTGTCTTAACCCCATATTACTATCAATTTTTCCCATAATTTCATCACCATTCAGCCTAATATAAAACTTATTATTCACTGAAAGTAATGTTTTAAAAATTGTAAGATTTTTGTATAGCATTATGGAAATAAACACACACACACACTCTCTTACATAGCATACTTAACACATTTCTTCTCCCCCCCTCAGTACTGCCACTTTCCCTAATCACTACCTTTTCCTTTCGAGTACTATTAATACTCGTAGCCGAAACACCAGAATTCTGAGGTAAGCTTTACTATCTCCTTTATTGCGGGTATCATACTTCTCACAGAACTTCTAAATCACATTTAAAGCAATTGTTTTCTCGCCGCTATTTAAAGGCTTGCCTGGTTTGTGTTTATAATAGCATGTCTTTCTAGAAACAGAAGCATAACAACAGAGCAAACTGACTGCTTGCACCTTGTCTTGTTTAAACAACAGCTGAGTCAGGCGAAATGCATCTTGGAAGTTAGAGCGCATCAATTTGAAACTTCGAAAACCTCTTCCATTAAGTCAGTAGTAAATCACTTTCAAGTCATAGTATTCTTTTTGCATCGTAGATCCTAAAATTTAGACGGATAACATAACTACTTTCTTTGCACGAATTGCTATTGTGTTGTACTTGACTGTGCATTGTGCATAGTCATGCTAATGACGTCACGTTGACTGTTTTGATCGGAATCATTCTATGGGTGAATTCAGTTTACAGTGCTTAAAAATTAATTTTGAGTATTCATTAGTTTGAAAAGTTTCATTGGTTTTCTTCCAAAAGTGAAGAAATAAAAAGTGCCATGGTGGTGCAAGCAATTTCATGTTTTTCTACAAATCTCGCCAACAATTTCAAGTTCATTGAGGTAAGACAGGTACACACAAGAACATTAAAAAGGATTCTATCCGCACATAGTAGCCGACTTCCTGAAATTCAAAACCCATAAATTTTACCTTATCCAGTAATGTGTGACAATGCTTAAATGTTCAGTGCAGTTATGTACAAAAATTATACGCAAGATAAATGGAAATTCAGTTTTATAAGAATCCTAGAAGACCTGGTATTAGTGCTGCTTTCTATCACACATGCTTAAATTCTTCCTTGTAACACAATAAACACGTATTAACAGCAGCCAAGACCACCACTTCCTAAACTATAGATTTCTAGTCGACATCTCAAGCTTCAAACAATATACCATAACAAAATCCTGTCACAAAATTAGCAAAACTTATGTCTCACAGCCATAGAACACAAATAAGAATATTTACGAGAGAGAAAGTTACATTTTATTAGGTGGAGATGGGCTTTATCCTCCCAAAACTCAAATCTTCGAGGATTATTGTATTGCTCTATACCAAGTAAATCAGAGTCACTGTTTCAGTTAAATAGACCTGTTCCTTTGATAAGGGTGTGTAGATTTTTAACTAAATTCTTTGTAGGAATATCTTCCTCTGGGTTTATAATACCCAGTAGGTTGTAACTTTACCTATCCAAGGCTTTACATACAAAGATTATACGAGGAGCAGTTTAGTCTTCACGACTTGTACACTGGTTCCATTGTTTGTATACGTCTCCTTAATTTCCAACGCCCAGTTATTGGGTTTATTCGGGATCTAACGAGTTAATACATCTTCAGTAAGCAAGGGGATATTTTGTTCGACCCCATTACCTTTGGTGGAAATAACTAATCCACTCCACAATGGTTTTTCAAACAGTATTTAAAGAAAAAATTCAAGCCAATTCTGGTCCAGTAATGATTGAGCAGACCCTCTTCTTGAAAGGGTATCTTATTTCGTTGCATATGATTCCCGTATGTCCAGGCACCCCAACACAGTTGTGTTTCGCCAGCTGTATAACATTAGGCAATCCCAGACTAATATGGATGCTATCTGGTAGTTTGTAATTGCTTAACCCTTTGCGACGCATAGCGTAGTAAAGCGTAGTGAAATGATAAACGCCCTGCTGCGCATAGCGTAGTAGAACGTAGTAAATGTGTTTAGCGTTTCATATAGGTTCTGCTTATGCTGACCTCAGCTTTTAGGAGCTGTGTTGATGTAAACGTACTCCTGCTGCATTGTTCCAGCGATTTCGCAAGCCAGAATGTAATACCAAACCATAAATGGCTCTGTTTACAGCAGGGTGCAGTTGTGTAAGTAAGCAGTTTCCTGTCGCATTTATAGCCATATCAGTACCATGGAGGCTGTTCCAAGTACATCATGGTCTAGAAAACGTTGTAGTGAAAAGGTATTGGTAACAGACGAGGAAATACTTGCAGCAGTTTACGAGGAATTAGATCGCGAAAGTAGCTCCGACGAATCTTGGTTCGGTGAGTTAGTGCAAGACAGTGATAAGGAACAAAGTGACAGTGAGAGTGCTGAGAGACAGGCAGTAGAACAGGGGGCTAAAGCTAGTGAAAGACAAATTAAAACAAAAGCAGTACCGGCACAGTGGACCTCTAATTTGACTTTCAATAAGTTAGAAACATTTTCATTCCCTACAGGTGCAAATCATTCTATTCCTACAGGAAGTCCAGAAATAGATTATCTTGAACTTTTTATAGATTCCAACTTTTGCGGAAAAATCGCGGAGGAAACCAACAGATATGCAGCTCAGATTCAAGCTAAAAAGGCGGATCCAAAATGGGAAGTTACAAATTCAAGGGAGATACAGGTTTATTTAGGTATTTTGATATATATGGGGATGATGCATTTACCAGAGATTACTTTTTGGGGGATTTTTGCATTTGCCCAATTGTAAGACAAGCAATGACGTTGCTCCGCTTTCAAAAGATATAGCAGTACCTTCACCTTAATGACGAATCTGCAAGGCCACGATTAGGGGTAGATTCTTGCGATTATCTGTATAAAGTACGACCTGCTTTAGACATAATCAAAAAGTTTGCGAGTGTCTACAAACCAAATCGTGAACTTTCTGTTGACGAAGCAATGATAGGCTTCAAACGACGTGTCTTTCTAAAACAATATATGCCTGCTAAATGTACAAAATGGGGGATAAAGACATCAGATATTGTAAAAGTGGGTATTTATTGAAATGTAAAATCTATCTGGGAAAAAAGGAGGCGAGAAACAGCGATCTTCTACTTGGGGAACAGGTTGTTTTAGACATGTGTTAAAAATATACAGGGTTTTGGCATCACGTATATTTTGATAATTTTTTTTACTTCGAGGCAGCTAATGAAATTACTTTTGGACAGTAAAATGTATGCGTGTGGTACAACTCGTGCTAGAAGGAAAGACTGGCCAAAACAACTGAAATTGAAAAGGGGCTAATCTCGCAAACTGCAACATGAAGGCGTAACTGCGGTTGTTTGGCATGATAACAGGGACGTTCTTTATTATCTACAAACTCTTAATATGGCAGGGATTGATCTGGCAGACCAAAGGAGGGAGTATTACGGTGTCGGCCGACCCTAAAAAAAGGATGGAAATATCTGTTCAATTTTGTAGTGAATGTTGCTATCGTTAATAGTTTTATTATATATGACATTTCGAACAGACCTACTTCTACAGCTCATGGCAATAGGCTTCTTTACTACAGGCAAAACTTGTGCAACAGTTAATCACAGACTTCACGTCGCGTAAGCGAGCGGGATTTCAGCGTAGCCTACCTTCTGCTACTCCTGCACCAAGTTCTCTTCACACCCTCGTCAAAATTCAAGGCCGGGTGAAATCGTGTGCGCAGTGCATAGTGAAGAAAAGGAAAACACCATCAGGTCGTGGCATACAGTCACAACACAAGTGCAAACAGTGTGACATTGCGTTGTGTAGAATTGGGTGCTTCCTCTATTATCATGAGGCAAAGGGGGTGTAAATTCAAAACTAATAAGGGTGTACATACGCAACCATTAATAATCTTAAGTGTATACATAACATTTGTATGGTGCAAGAGAATAGTCTAGCTAACATTTTATGGACATGTTGCAATATCTTCACTGCAATAATGGCAGGGATGTAAACATTTTAAGGTGAGTACCATAATAATTTTGCAGAAATTATTGCATTTATTTTACTTAAGTATAGCAGATTTTATTCCGGTTTTTAATACCCTAAAGTAACGAATTCCATTGCCATTAATATTGCGGAGTTATAAAGATGCATTGCAAAGGGGTGCATGTACGAGTGTACACGCATATAAGTGTTCTTTGTCTACAAAGGGGTTGATGTTTGCAGTTTTAAATTATGGAAATAATATTTAATCTTATTTACTTCAAACCAAGTTTAAATGAGTTATTAATTAATCAATTTCATTTAGCTACTAAAACATATAATTAGGCGTGTATATAGGCCACTTTTAGTTTAACATCTGTAGTAGCAGCTCAGAATTTAAATGAACACAATTCTGCTTGGAGAACAACTAGCTAATACTCTATGCGCAGCAAAGGGTTAAAGTACTGCCTATCACAGAAAATCCAATTGACACCTTTGTAGCACTTTATTAGATTCTCTCTGATGCAGGTTTCAATTACATAAACTTCAGCTTGGAATACTGTGATCAAGGGCAACATTTCACACTTTGGCAACTCCCCAGAGATTCCAAGCCCTGATACATCATCCATTTTAGAGCCATCTGTAAACCAGATTTGACTCCCAGCAGCACAATGCATTTTTTATGGACTTTACAATTCATGCCATCCATTTACTGTTATCACTAGCATTCAATAGTGGTGCAATCAAATTTTAAATACCACAAATTACTAAGCATTGCATCTTCTTCAGCCTAGTCGAGGGAGAGCATCATGAAGGATAAATGCACATGAGAACTCATGACAAATGCCCATTAAGAAACTTCCTGAGCTATAATAAAGCATCTTTAGAAAAAGGTTCATGAGCATGCCTGTGAATAACATGTTAACTAAAAAACGAAAAGTTAGTTTTAATGCCAAACTTCGTATTTAAGTTCAGCATTTTCCATGAATGGAATACAATTATCAAGAAAATCCTCCCCCACTGCAAACTCTTTACATGAAATATTTTTCAAACCCGGTTTTAATTAAAATACCATAGGTTTAAAATATTTTCATGACAAATGAAACGCATATCTTGAATTTTCTAGGAATAGTCCTCTTCACTTTTGACTTTTGCATAACTAGTAAATTGCAAGAGAGAAAATCTTAATATGCAAAAAATGTAGATAATGTTAAAGCACACAATATGTCGATTTGCTTTTGTGGGGTTAACCATTTCAGATATATTTATTGTTATTGGTTTGAATTTTTAAATACTTTTACTTTTCTCAAATGGGAAGCTGTCAATTTTTTTCCTGTGCCCATGCAAAGAGCATGGATGTCTTCTTTTTCTGCTTACCCTCCCCAGGACTTACAAACAGGTGCTGGGGTCAAACAGCTATCGGGGAGCACAGACTATGGATCAGAGAGAACAGCCAGGATGGGTGATCACCTCATGCCTGGAATAAGAGCGAGGAAGGAGATGACAGGGAATGACGGTGAGATGAAAGGAAAGGAGACAGAGCCATGTTGGAATGAATGGTGGGAGAAACTGGAGAACCTGTAGAAAATCCACCCAGACGTCACTTTCTCCACCTGAAATCCCACATGAGGTTCCCTGGGACTGAACCCAGTCTACATAGTGACACACACTTTTTCATAATAGCATTCTTGGAAACTTTCTGAAATTGAAACTTGCAAAACTTTCCCTCGTCCTACAAAGCGTAATAATTTTGCAATATTGTGAGAGTACTTTAAAATGTTCACTGCACTGAATGTACAAAAATATACAGGAATACTTTTATGTAAGTATGCTTGATATGGTAGTACTGCTTCTTTTTGTCACACTTGTTGAAATTCTTCCTTGATCCATAATAAACATAGATTCAAACAAAGAAGCATTATATACAGGTTTCGAATCCACATTTTACGCTTCATAACATGAACTATAGCAAAAACTGGGAAACACATCCAGCAGCCTTAGAATGTGAATAAGATAATTTGCATGTAGGGTTCGACTTTACAATTAATGGCACTCATTACTGAATGTTCACGCCTATTTACTGTTTACTAGAGGTCACTACTGGTGCATTCAGATTTTAAATCTGCATGCCATGCATTTTGTTGCAGCACAGTTAAGAGGGACCATGACTGCAATGAAGGATAAGCTCTAAGCTATCATAGCAGTGTGTACCAATTAGTGTGGTACATTCACAAAGTAATCTTAACCCATTTACCTCATTTAATGACCAAGTTGCAAATGCTTTTTGGTGTATGAATTGTATTAGGAGCTCAACTTGTAATGCTGCATTGCTCTGTATATAACTATATATAATTCCTTCTCACAGAAGTCATTTTTATAACTTTGGAATGAAGTGCTGACATGTAATGTTTATCAGAACCCCAGTCACCAGCTGTTTCAGCCAAGGAAAAATAATTTTATTCTTCCTGCACTTGCATCAGTAGCCATCATGGGCACAAAAAGAATCTGTGGGGATGACCAGGATTTGAGAAAATTGATACAAAGTGCATTAAAGAGTTGTAATGAAAGTGGTGATTTTTTTAATATAAAACGGCGACTGAAGAGTTCTAGTGAGGTAATGAACCTAGTGAAGGAAACAAGGTAAATAATTATGAAACCAATGACAACGCGCCAGGCCCTTCAAAATGCATTCATTCTAAGAAAAACAGTGTGACTGGAACTGAACTAAAACTGACAATCCTGTTCTCTACTCTTGTAATGCAAATAGTGTTTGTAAAGACTTATTGTACGGCTGTTACCACTCACTGCTAGGGGATTTAAATCTGGTTTCTATTAGTTGGGTAGGCATTTAAATATGCAATTGGGTTAAGTTACAGTACAAGAGAAAATAATACTTTGTCAGGTATGCGGTAAAAATTTATAATACTTTGATTCTACCCAGATGGTCATTAATCCTGTACATTTTAAGGCAACCAGTAAAAGTTGGCAAGTATGGAATAGGTACACAATAGCTGTACTTTTTAGTGAAACTTTACAATTAAAATGGTGCTTTCGTCCTAAGCTTTAACAGCACATATGGTTAATGTCATTGTTTTCATAATAGGTTTAGGCAATTATTATTTAGATGCTAAAAATGCTTGAACACCCTATAATGAGCTTTAGCCTGCAGATTCAACAATATAAGGTTTGATACTGTAACAACACTATAGCCACCTTAACTTTGCAATGTCGCAACACTGTCTGGATAGTCACCATTTTAAGTATCACCAACAAAATGGGTCGACTATTTGGACGTGCCTCTTCCCAAGTGGTTTCTATAATTATTTTGTTTTTACTCTTAATTCATTGATTTTACAAAATACTGGTTCATTTGGCACTCTCTTCACTGGTTTCATTTGATAAAAATGTCTATGGAAATTTGATATCTAATATACAAATGCCAGGAATGAAATGCAAGGTGAATATGCCATAGTCCATTAAGAATGGAAAGGAGCATTCCTGACCTCAATTGGATTATTGAAATGTATTTAGTTTCTATGTTGATTAGTAATTGAATGTGCAAAATGTATTTCACCTGGACTAGTAGCGGAAGACTTGTCAATATTTGGAACATCCTAGCCATTAGAAAATTTCTAGCTTTATGTACATGAACCTGAACACACACACACACATTGAAGACTGCTTGCAGAAATGCTAGAAGGCATATGATTTTTATGAAGTTTACCCAACAAAACACTTGCCCCACCACAGCACCTTTGCTGTGTTATTACAATGGCAAGAAACTTCAAGGCTTTTGTTTTTAAATGAGTTCAACTCTTTGAAACTGAGAATGTTGTACGAGATTGTGACTGAAGGATATTATGCTAACATGAGCTAAGAAATGCCCATCATCTGATACGAAAAAAAAAAACCCTGAAAATAAGTTCACCCAGTTAACTCATCCCAAACAAGATCTACATTTGTTTATTTTTTAATACCTTATACGAAGTACTTGCAAAAGTTTATTTTTCTATATACTTCATGTTAATCCTGGAAAGCTTTACAAAAATAGTTTCATTGCACATTTTGCTATAGGCACATGGGTTAGCAGAAACCCCATTGACAGTCAAAATATTTAAAAAGAGTGTTGCTATAAGCAGGCTTTAAAATTCAAGTATTTCCACATAAATGAATAGCAATAGTGCTTAAGTGTTTTAAAGAGACTAGATTTTTTTTTGGAGAGTATGTTTATGTCAATCTATAATAGTTTACCCATGATACAAAATTCCTTCTGAATGAAGAGGTCTTCACATACTATTCCCAGAAATTTCTTTTGAAAGATACCGAACTTAAACACCAAGCTTAGTATTAATCAAAAATTTCATTTTAGAGTTATAATGTTCAGGGATCTGTTATAATGTTTTATCCAGGGATCTCCAAACATGCATTTCCAGTAAAATCAAACTTTTTGGATGGAATACTTCCTCTTGCCGAGTAGGGGTTAGAGAAAGTAACTTATCTACAGCTTTCTCTTGTGATGGTGAATTTACTTCTACATTGGGGAGATAGTTCTCAGTGTTTCTGAACTCCTGCTGATCTACCTACAAAAATATAGCATCAACTACAGTACTTTAGAATAAAGAGAGTTGAGGGTTGTTACACTACATCACTATAATATTCTTACTTGAACGCGTTTCGGGAGACGGTTTGTTCCCATCGTCAGCATGTTCTCATCTGATTTTGCCGGTCATCGTCTGGGGGATGTGTGTGGTTAGTGGTGTTCTCTGGTGCTGGGCTGATGAACCTCCAAAGGCTGTTGGGTGGCGGCAGTTCGAAATTCATTAGGTGATTCCTGTGTTTGACAATATGTATTTTTTCCCAGATGTCCAATTCATTACTGCTGTTGATCGGTTTTAAGAGTTTTATGTTTGGAGTGATATCATGGTTTCAAGACCAGAAATGATGTACTACTACTGATTTATCTGGCTGCTTTTGGTAAATGCATCGCATATGCTCTTTAAGTCTTATTTCAAGATTTCTTTTTGTTCTTTTGTTCTTCCTATATATACTAGGTTACATTCATTACAATCAATTTGATATATACCAGCTGATTTATCATTGGGGATAGGATCTTTTGTTCTGTTGCATAGTAGTTTCTGTATGTTGTGGTTATTCTGTGGAGACAGGGTGATGTATTTTTTTGAAAATCCTTTGAAATTTATGATGTGTCCAAGGGTGATAAGTGAATTTTCTATATGCTTGTGGTTTTTGTTGTCTGAGTAACGTAGTCATTTGTTGGATGTATTTCCGTCTTTCAAACCTTTTTATCTTCTTATCTATTGTTTTTTTTCTGGTTTCCATTCATAGTGGAATGATACCAGTGAATGGTGAATGGATACCAGCAGTGCTGTCAACAGTGACCCTGATTTACCAAGTTTTAAGCGACTGAGCTTCCATACATTGCTCTTAAAAATTGGATGGTTGTTTGTGAAATGAAATAATGTTAATATCATTGTAAATGGGGGTATCGTGCTTTGGAGGCATAAATACGGTTTGAGTGCATTCGCTCTGATATGTTCTTGATACATTTCTCAGTATTGGTTTTAAACAGGAAAAGTTGACTTATTGAAACAAAATCTACTGGTAAGCTATTCTTGTGCATGCAATTTGTTTTTATACAATATGGCGCAACACATGTGTGAAGGCAAAACTGATCTGTCACATATGCTTCTACACACGAGTGTGAAGTAACACAAAAAGTAGATTTCCTACAACAGATCCAGTATACCAACTATTATCACCATGAAAAACTTACCGGTAAATAATTTTTGCAGTAGAATGGAATACAGCAGTCAGTTTTACCAACTCCAGAAGTGAAAACATTAAACGTATTCCTTAAATTTTCAAAATATTGAAAAATACAGGACCATTCATGTCCCAGATAGAAGCTGTCTAGGACACGGTACATTTAGCACAAATTGGACAGTCCCATAGAATCTGGGATGTCTAGCAACCCTGATCAGGCCATTCATAGTAGCAGTGTCTCCAGGAAAATCAACCACTGCTTTCGTCACTGTCCTGGTCATTGCAGAGCATGCATGTACAGATACTGCTCAGCCAGCAATTGAATGGGTGCTCGCAAGGACTGACCATGGACTAAAAGAAGTTACATGCTTCAATCTACTGAATTCGGCTAACCTTAAGGAAATCTGTGATGAGACACAAAGCCTGTAATTTTATAACAATTATTGAGAACATGCCATTTTGTTATAGCAAAATTAGGCTCACTTAGCACTTTACACAGGAGACCATGCAGATGGCATTATGGTTGTATTGCTATTTATCTGTATGTTAATATCTATGTGCAATTTGTTTAACATTTGCAAAGGTAGGCTTTTCTCTGTTCTGAAAAAATGGTTAGCCCAGCTTTGCAAGCACCCATTCAATTGAGCAACTTAGTTACAGGACTTAATAGAGCGCTACACGAACATTCTGATTTTCAGCTTTTAAGAGTGAAAATATCTCGAGTGGCAATATTCCATACCATGATTTCATCTCCCGATACACGACTGAACTTTTAACTAAAATGTTCACTTACAATAATTGCAGTTGAAGTTGACAATGTATAACGAGAGTTAGCAGCAGGCCCACTACTAATTACCTGAACACCAATATAGAAGTGTGTAACAGAATTTATGACCAGACTAGTTAAGTTAACAGAAACTAGGTCAAAATCTACAAGTTAAGGGAGGACATCCAGAGATGAAACTTTAAATATGAAAATTTGTCATATTTCACATTTGGTTAAAATAAGTACAAAAGTGGTTTATATGGAGAGCCTAACCACCATGCATGCATTAGGAATGAAACCTCCCCCATTACAAACTATGTCAGCTGAGGGACACACATCCTCTCAACGTGCACATGTTATGGACGCATTGGGACTATGACTAATATAATGGCACCCACCTGCAGCGTAATCTCCAGCATCATAACCTGGGGCGCCACTTGAATAGCCCCCACCATAGGGTTGATTTCCTGCACCATATGACTGACTGCCGCCATATGGGGGTGCTTCGGCAGCACCGTCGTAGTGTCGGCCTGCACCATGGTCTGCTGCTGGATATGCGTGGCTGGCATCACCCCTGCTAACAGCAGTCATACCAACATGCACTCCTTCTGTAGCGACTTTCACAAAGCCTACAACTCTTTGGAAAAGAAATCTCAAGAATGCATTTGTAAAATGGTTTTGGGATCTCTCAAACATCCCCAAATTGATCATTTGCTTCGTAAATGAACGTGTTGTAGCATAAACATTGACAATAATCACTTTTTTCTTGTGAAGTTTCTAGGTGTTAAAGTCCAGAGTGGCTGACGTGGTTCTGCAAGATTGAACCCAGATAAAAATCACATCACAGTAAAAGATTTGAAACAACTGGGGCAGAGGCAAGTTGAATCTGGATAAACAATTTTATAATGTTACTACAGAAACCTTGTTTAACCGAACCCCACACACTTTTAAACTTAATTCATTTTGAGAAAAAACCTAAGGAGTTAAACAAAAAATAAAAGGGGATGATTATTCATAATATATTGAAACTGGAACAATTATATTACTTTGGAGTTTGACCAGGTACCAATATCACTAAATGTTTTTCAAATCCATTTACATAAAAATAGTTAACTTACATTTTAATTTTCTCTCAGCTGTTTTCTTCCTGCTGTATATTAAGTTGCTTTTGAATTGTTAAAAGTACATGTTTCTGTTTGCTATTTACACAATAACCTTGTTTATCACTCAATCCAGATCTCCAGTTTATCCGGATTAATTGATTGTTCCTTTTATTTTAAAACACAAAAATGTGTGGTATACAGTTGGCAAGGTATAGGTACAGTTATTTGGTACTACAGGTAGCACGTTTCAAGCTACCATTACTTCAGTCAATGTGAATCTGTTTCATGCATAAGTAAGAAGCTGTGCTGCATTGTTCTTTTGTTTCTGTGTTTTTGTGAATCAATAATGCCTCATGTGGAGGCAATGCTGAAAAAACTAATGGTTTACCTAGAACATCAGCCGGCAACAACTCCAGCCAAACTGATGTTAATGAAATTTTTACATGATTGTGCTGCTTTAAAACACCACACACATTTAAACAAAAGAAACTTACACGTTACACATTTCAGTAAATAAATGTGAGTAGACTACAGTAAATATAGAGTTTAAGTGCCATAGAAGTGTTTCTTGTTACTGCCAAAATACATAAAAGATTTGTATACTGCAGTACATATTACAGTTTCTGCATTTAGTAGAATATTTCTATATTATCCGATTTTGTTAATCCAGATTAACTCTGGTTCCACCTAGTCCAGATAAATGAGGTGGTTGTGTACTTTCAAACAAGGTTTCATACTACTGGGTAAACATTGTTAAAATTACTCTAGATTAGAGGTGATTAGGTCTTCTGCTAAGTAAACGACACAACCCATTCAACATATATGTACCAATACTAAGTGTCTTAAAATTTGAAAGTTTTTTGGTTTGGCAAACTCAGAGAAACATGATTCTCTCTAACAAACTTCCAAAGTGTGAAGATCTTTAAAACATATTTATCTAAATGTTCAACATTGACAGTTACCTGCAGCTCAATAGTAAGGGCCAAACTAAAATTTGTTGCAAAGCTATCAGTTTTACGGAAATCAGAACCTACAGACCATAAGAACAAATCTGACGTGTTGCATTAACATAACATTCTCTAACCTCTATTGTTTATTAGCGGTATGCAAATTATTAATAAAAGTTTCTTTTTCTATCTACTTCATTTTATACCAGATAAATCTTTACAGAAACAGCTACAATACATTTCGTTATGGATATAAAAGGAACAGTGCTGGTTAAATGTTTAGAAACAGGATGCTGAATGCTGGTCTTTAAAGTTCCATCTCTTGCCATGACATTGCGAGAAACAGCTGAAACTTGGGAGGATTTTAAAATCATGAAAAAGTATTGAATAATTTGAACCATTAATAAGAGATCTCAGAAATGGCAGCTACCACAAAGTTATTCAAAATAATTTGTGTGCTTTAAAGTGACCAAAATTTTTTGTGTAGTACATTTTCGTCCATTGCTTAATGCTTACAAGTTATGCAAAATTCCTTCCGAATAGAGGACTATTTTGTAAAAAATGTTCCATGTAGGTAGTTTGGGAAGAGAGATTTTCTTAAAAATCTTTGAGGTGTTTTATCAGACTTTTGGTTTCTGATTTATGCAGTTTATATGCACACAGACCTTTTTCCAAGAATGCTTTTTTTATTTTTTATTATTCAGGGGACTCAAAACATGTACAGTAGAATCTCGTTAGTACATTTTTGCAGCGACCCAAGGATTTGGACGGCATAGACGGGAAAACATGTTAAAAATACAAAATCTGCTATTTAAGAACATATTTAAATAAAATCTATAACACATCCTATCTCAAAAAGGGATGTGAAATATACACACAATTTACACTGGTTTGAAATACATATCTATAGTTGATTGCTTTGTTGTCCAGCTTGTTTAGTAGTCATTAGATCATCAACCTCGAAACTGCACACACATCGCTTCACTATGTCCATTGCCTGCATCACTTCCGACACTGTAGGTACTGGCTCATCATCACTTTCATCTCCCACACACTTCTTTCACTTATTCTTCAAGTATATCATATATTGTCGCTGTTTCACACACTAGAATTTCATTGTCAAGGTTTACATACGTTTCGAAAGACCACCGGCAGCGTCTACTATTTGGCATCATTCTTCACTATTGGAAAACTCATCTTCCTGTGTGATTGCATCATCAAGAACCCGCGAAAACCAGCTTTATTAAAACAGTTCCTAATGGTATCTTGTGTCACACAATCCCAAGCAGTTCTAATAAAATGCATGGCATTTAAGGCGGTGATTTTTCTTGTCATCTATTTCAGTGCAGCCAACCTTCTCTGTACCAGCCTCTTCTGATGTGTATGCTTCATGCACCAAATTATGCCATGATCTAAAGGTTGTAGCTTACTTGTGCAGTTTGCAGGGAAGAAAATGATATTTATGTTTCTTAAATTTGAAACAGTTGGTGGATGAGCGGCATGCTGATCAATAAAGAGTGCAATTTTCCTGCTTCTTATGCCCAGTCTTGCGTCCCATGCTTGTAAGAAATTTTCAAAGACGGCAGAAGTTATCCAGGCGTTTATGATGGAAGTGTACCTACATGGAAGAATCGCAAATTTTTAAAGAATCGTGGACTGCGTGCTTTTCCAATAATCAGCTGTATCAATTTCTCCGTTCCGCTATTGTTACAGCACAACAAAACTGTAATCATCTCCTTAAGCTTCCCGCAATGGCACTAGTGCCCTTAAAACCCAGAGTTTTGTCTGGCAAAAGATGGAAAAATAGTGCTGTTTCATCTGCATTATAAACATCGTAGGGGCTATAGTCTTTCAAAATTGACAGGAGGGTTGTATTTTTCCACATTTCTATATTTTCATACAGCGTAGCGCCATTATCTAGGGCAGCAGCCTCACCTCACACAAATCTGTAGGCTAAGCCATGTTGATTCTTGAATCTTTCAATCCAGCCATTGGATGCTTGAAATCATCCATCTTCTGTGCTAAATGTGTTGCCTGAGCTCGAACCACAGTACCGTCTATTGGCACATTTGAAACTCTAGCTTGTGTAAACCACTTTAGCAGAACATCTTCTAATTCTGGAAACTGGCCAGGGCGATTACATTTTCTTTTAGCATTCTTCCCTTCTTCAAAAGCAGTTTCAATTAGTTTACGTTAGCTAACAATTGCATTTAAGGTTGAGGGAGGAATGTTTAACTTCCGCGCTATATACACACGTTTCATATTTGGATAGGGATCTACTTCCAAGCATTTTTCAGTTTTTCACTGTTGGTTATTTGCCGCACTTTCTTTTTCTCCATTGGGAACAAAAAGTTAAAATCAATTACGTTTCGTCAACAGCAAAAAATAACCACGCCAAGCCACCGCTAAACTAAAGCATTCTCTATCCCCTCCACACAAATATGTACGTACCTATGTATGTACATACATGCCATTGGCTGCAGGTTGCACCCTGCCTGGTTTGAGTAAAGTAGCGAATGAGAACGTAAACTTCGAATGTAGTAAATCTACTCCCTCTGAACCGAGCATTGGCCAAAATGTCGAATGAGGGCATCAAGCTTCAAACGTAGTAAACGGGAGCGAGAAAAGTACTAAATGAACATCATTTATTGCATTTGGTGCGGGGACTTTTATAATTCAACATAATACACGGGGGAAACCTGCTAATGAGGAACACGCTAACGAGATTCCACTGTATTTCCATTAAAATCCTGGTATCAAATTTTTGGGTGGAATGCAATACCTTTTCTACCTACTATGTATGTTGTACAGAAGGTAAACAGATGTCACAACAAACAGTGCATCAAGATTTGTGGACATGGAACTAGCAAATTGCATTTAGTTCCTACAGATGCAGCTTGGTTTCATTAATCAGGCTTGATTAATTTACAAAATACTCAAGTGAAATTTCAAATAATCAGGAATATACACATAATTTGGAGAAAATTCGAATTTGGTATGCAATCATTCAGAAATTACGGAGCAGATATTTATCTCAAAACTTTTTTTTTCTCTGTATTTTATTTTACATTGCTATAACTCTCTGGTCATATGGCGATGGATCTGTTGGTGGATAACTCTTAGAACGAAATGTGATGGACAATTAGCCTTCTAGGTCTCATCCCTTTAACCACCCGCTCCATCACATGTCAGATACCCTAGCACAAGGGTGGCGAAAACGACTTCCTTCCGCGAGTCGCCAAATATGCAACACGCACGGCATCACTCAGTAGCATGTGAAAATCAAACGGACGGTTGCAGAGGGAACGTGCGCCTGCGAGTCAAAATAACTTGCGAGTCACGTTTTCGCCACCTCTGCCCTAGCACATAGCTACCGAATCTACTTAAATTAATTCTAATCAAAATCACCTTCGCTGTCTAACTCCACCCTGCTGATTATTTTCTTTAGATCTTTTGACAATCAAGAAATAATAGGGCAAAAAACAGCAAATAATAGGGCAAAAAAAAGAATTACATAAATCCGTTGAGAAAACTCCAAATGAAGTTGTGAATAAAGTTTAGTATTGCCTATAAACACAAGAATTTCATAATTAGTTTTTTTTAAGGGCAGGCATGAACGCGTCAAGCTTTGTCTCAGTGGCATATTTTATTTTAGTACCATATGAGTGAATTTTAAACTTATCAGCAGATAAACGGACTGCTCCAAGCTTGGTGCCCCAACATTCATACACTTAAAGAGCGGTTTGAGAGTTCAGCACATTTGGCAGTATGGTCACTATTATGTGCACGAATGTGTAAATTTCTGCCTCACTTCTACTAAAACTCTGATCACCAAATGTATTGATCTACCACTCTCTCTAGACTAAACCATATATTAAACTTATTGCAAGGTTCTTTCATTGCATACAAACTGTCAATATTCCTTTTCAGCTCTGAAGAAACAGTATTGTTTCAGTGCTGAAGAACGGTTCAAGGACATTCTCAATAGGATTATCAACCAGATAGCAGGAACATTGATTCCAGCATTTTAAGGCTATAATTAACACACAACAGCAAAACTGGAATGTCAAACACTCGGCTTCTGCTCAAATAGCAGAACCACATGGCATGAACAGCAAGTGAAATGATCACTCTAATCTAGAATATGATTGGGAATTAGTTACTCTGCAATACAAAACCTTGCTCCAAAGTTTGCAACAATATTTTGTAACCCTGTTCCTTGCCATTTGCAGTATTCATGCTATTTGTCAGTAACAGGGAAGAGGTTCAGTATTTACTTCAACAGCACACAATTTTACACGAGGTCCATTTACTGCATGCTTGTTTTGTCTCCAGTATGAGATCACAAATTGAAACACTGACTTTAAAATTTGCTTACCTTATAAACTTTGACAAACTCTTAAGTCTAGCATCTCATTGCAACAAACTGGCATACAAGAATTCATGCTGACGAAGGAGTTTGTCAAGTCACTGAATATCATGAAATCAGACTTACCCATAGTTTGGAGCGACTGGAGGTGGGGGATAGCTAGCTTGTGCCTCATATGCGCCACCAGTATATTGGCTTGAAGGAACAAGAAAAACAAAATACCAAACACATGCTCAATTCACGAAGCACACACGTTACTGCTTCTAACTAAATAAAATTTCAAAAAATAAATAAAACAACTAAGATGATGTACTAATATACTTGCTATACAACTGTCTACTAATATCCACTAGGTATACCAACCTTGGGGGTGGGTGTGGGGCATAGCCGTTTGCACCTGTAGCACCCTCAAAACGACCCCTCTTGGCCATTGGGCCGCCTTGTGGTGGGACCATTCCTCCCCTCTTTGCTGGGGGAGGGGGGCCAAATCTGTCACCCATTGGAGCACCACCAGAACCGCCACGGCCACCTCTGTCAAATCCTCTGCCCCTGCCCCCACGATCCATCCCTCTTCCTCCACGACCTGCCAAAACAACAAACAATTAGCATCTCGTGATATTCCACAATACATACAACACCCTACCAAAAAAGCATCCCACACTACATTTCACAATGTAAACATGTCAAGACTGTACTCACCTCTACCCCCAAATCCACCACCACGATCACCTCGTCCACTGAAGTCTCCTCTGCCGCCTCTCATACCCATTCCCCGACCCCTGAAACACACAAACTAGCTCAGCAACAAATTCTGTTGTATGTTAGCAATGGAGTCAAATATGTGCAACAGTTACCTTGCGCCAGGACCACCAAAGCCGCCTCTGTCTCCACCACGGCCCATGCCACCACCAACACTACCGCCACGGGGAGGACCACCTCGTCCACCTCTGCCTTGGGGCCCACCTCGCATCATGCCACCGCCACCACCTCGGCCTCCACCCCTGAAACATTTCATATACTGTAAGGTTGGTCCATATAAACATGAAATGGTAAAGAGAATGGAAGGTTGCCGAAAAAATGATGCATTACATTCACATCTACTCTTCTACAAACTATTCTTACAAAAACTTATCTGCTTCATGTTAGTTGAGATAAACATTTGCAGAAATATGCAGTGGCAGTTCATACATATTTTTGGGCGTTTACAAAATTTTACATTGAAATAGCCCTGAATATGTGAAATAGCATCTGCTGCATAATACTTTAACATTGATTATGAACAAATTGATACAAATGCAGGCACCCTTACAATAACATGTAAATGTCTGACAAAAGGGTTGTTTTTGTGTACATAATCACAAAGCGTTTTAGGAACTGAATGTAGCAATGTGTAAATTAAATTGCAGTTGAGAGTATGGATGGTATGGAGAAACTGGAGAAGTTATAGTGTTAGTGCATGTTACCTACTTCTGCCATAGTATGTAACCAGCTAGTGCCACTGATGTAAAATTATGAGTAGGGCCCGGATTTTTAGGTGGAATAAATCTTCATTTTAGGTTTCTTACATGCTTAAAATAGGTTTTATTTTATGATTTTCTTCGTGGATCAATACAGGTATCAATAATTTTGCTTTTCTGGTACTTAGTTTTAAGATTTATTTTTTGGCTTGTCGTAGCTACAATCATCAAATTTTCTGGCATAAACTATTTCCTATTATCACGCTTACACATTCTTTCAACGGAACATGTCATTGGGGCTTAGAACATAGATGCCAGTGCAGAAGGTTCTAGGGGTAGTTTTCCTGTATACTTTTCTCCCTGCAGTACTGAATTGATTTTCATATCTTCAAAACAAGGATTTCATTGAAAAATCTTCTGCAACTCCCACTGGTCCAGGTATTTCTTTTCTGGAAACAATCATATCTAGAGCATCATTCAGTGTCAAAATTGTACTTTCCAACCGGAGACTGGTATAAAACAAAAATGTGTCTTAATATACACAAGGGAAGCGGCAAGAGTGGGGCACTCAAGTGATTTCTAGGCATTGACAATGCAAGAAGCTTCTGTTTCATCCAATTTATTAATGACATTTTTAACGTCTTTTAAGTGCTCGGCATAGTAAATGGCAACAGACAGCCAAGTTCCCCAGCATGTATTGGCTCAGCTGGAAGAGGGGTTGCCAGCACTTTCTCTTTGAACAATTGTGTACATGTTGGGGCGTTTAAGAAAACCTTCTTGATCAAAGATATCAGGCTATTCACGTCATGTGGCCTCTAATCTCCTCCGCAAGGTGGCGCAGGCCGTGGGTCAAGCACGTAACATGTAGCATGATCGGTTGGAAGGACTATAGAACTCACCTGGCCTTCAACACGTAGGCAACACTGTCTGTCAATAACAAAGGTGAAGTGTGGAACTGCAGCAATCCACTTTTTCAATAAATGTGATCTAGGCATTGTTTCACTATACAACAATTACATTAAAAAAAGTATTACAACAATCAATCGCCACACTTTCTGCCTGATGTACTCTCAGTGAACGATTGGAGGCGATCCCATTAGACAGGTTACGCTCCTGCTGACCTTGTATCAGCTGCATCCAGGTGTCACCACCTCACATGTGCTGCGTTTAACTGTAGTAACTTGAATTATCTACTGGCTATGAGTGCTGGAAATAATTTTACAATGAGTTTCAATCCAAAACTATTCTTCATTTCAGAAAAGGGAAAACAGCTATTTAGGTTATTTTAGGTGTCAACCACTCATTTAGGTGTAACGAAATTCACATATTCTGCTCCAGGAAGTGTAAAACAAATATGCATCTTGAAACGTATTAAATAGCAAGGAAAAATATAGGTTAAAACCTAAAAATCAGGGCCCTAATTATGAGCGATAGTATCGAAAAACAGTGCAGGAGCAGCTTTGGGTGCTAGTATATTCCTTGAAGTGTGCACAACTCGCATGCAGTTCACCCATGGGTAAATCATGTCATAGCAGATGTGCATGTGTAGAAGCTCCCTAAAACATGCACAAGTCTAGATGTGCTTCCAACGCTGTTGCCACATTTCAAATTTAGAGAATCACTTTAGGTTGTTTAATAGCATTCAAAGAAAACGTGCCCAATAATTCTAAAAGATGTCAAAAGTTAGGGTTTTCACATGCTCTTATACAAGAGGCAAGTACAAGGAGGGAGAAAGCGCAAGTGAGTCATATTCACCGCTGTGTGATGGGCTTGAAATTTAATGTTTTTTGTTTGACATGAGAAAAACAAATAACTTGCTATTTATTTTATTTGACAAATTTGTGTGCTTTAACAAAATCTACATCTATCCATAGTAAGATTTTATCTACGTCTCAGTTTACCAATTACTATTCTCAAAATATTCAAGACATACACTGTCATAAAAATGTTTAACATATAGTATTCAAGCCAAATCTGTTAAACTATTTTTGAGAAGAAAAAAAAAATTAGATAAGTTTGTTGCAGATGGTATTTTCTCTTGAACATTCATTTCAAACATTTTTCTAAAAATTCTTAATTTTGTTTTAACTATTCGGGGAGCCTCAAAATGTTTCTGGTGAAATATCATCGAATATTTGGATGGATGTAACACTTCATTCACTTACTACAGCTACGTATAAAAAGTAAAAATTCTGATACATTCACTTCCTCCACTCACCATTGTTCAAATGAGATAAATATTTCCAGAAACATATTAATTACAAACTTTTCTCTTTCCTATACTGCTTTAAAGAGAACTCTAGATCATTAAAATTCATGGTCTATTTTTGGAATGAAGGCCGATACGCATGGTAAGCACATAGAATACTATGATCAGGAAAGGGAACATGAACCTTTTATCAACTTTCCTGGGCTCTACAAAGCTTTCTGTTGATTTTGCATGCTCACATTTGAACACAAATGTTTCAGTTTCTTTATTGTGCTGGTTCTCATTTCAGGTACTTCGCATGTAAAACGGATGACACATTGTTCTTGCAAACTTGTGCAGAAATGTTCTAGACCTGGATGTTTAGGCCGTTATAACAATCAAAATACACAGGCAAAAATGCAGAGGTAAATTAAAAAAAAAATAATAACAATAATAATAAAAATAAATAAAAAGAAAAATTTAAAAGGTCATAATTACATATATAAAACTAACAAAACAACCAGCGATCCCATGGTTTGCCAATTTAGCCTTAGATTGCGCTTACCTTGCATTTCTTTGGAGGAATCTAAGGGGAGGTTCTAAACTGATTTGGGTCAAAATATCGAAATTGATTTTCTGTTATAAATTTAAGGTCCATTCTATAAGAATCTGTTGTCGTTTTATGTGTAGCGCATCCCAAAGGGGCGTAAATGCCATTTTCACAAAGAAAGTGTAAAGCAAATTATTCAGGGGTTTAGTGGTGGCATGGAGTTTGAAAGGGTTAGCGAGAATCTTTGAATGTTCTCTAAGCATGGTGTAAGGTACACACAATATTTAAAGGATGGAGATAGTAAAACATACAAAACTTCAGTAGAAAGGAAACCATATGGGGATGTGCAAATTAAAAAAACTGCAATGTGGGGCACATGCAAAAGCGTATGGGAATCAGACATAAAACTGAAAAAGGATCTCAGGGGGGCAAAAGCTAGGTGATGGTGAAAGTGTTTCTGGGAAAGGAAGACTGAGAAGGAAATAGACAACTTACAGCACTATTATGGCATGGCTATTAGGAGAAATGCAAATAAACTGCAGATGAGGCGTGATGTTTGGGTGGCATTCTTTCATAAACTGCCGATAAATGAAAAGCCACAGCATGCACCATATCCACAAGGTAAGGACTCATGGTACAAATTTAACAGAACAATAGCTACTGGAGAAGGGTATGAACACAAACATTCACTGCCTTATTATGTAGGTGAAGCAATAAAACCCATATTTAGGCGCCTAGCTGACCCAGAACTTTTGAGTAAACTTATTTAAAGGTGAGACGGAATTGTAACACTAACATCACTTAAGTTTACTCACTTAACATGTTTCGGGAAACCGTTGTTCCCATCCTCAGAAGGTTAATTCGACTGTCGAATTAACCTTCTGAGGATGGGAACAACGGTTTCCCGAAACATGTTAAGTGAGTAAACTTAAGTGATGTTAGTGTTACAATTCCGACTCACCTTTAAATAAATTCAATACACATCACTGTTTCTAGCTTCTTTTCATTACAATATTTTGAGTAAACGTTTACATGCCAAAACTCAAAATCCAAATGAATCCCTCAATAATGTAGTGCGGACCAGAGTTCCTAAAACTGTCTTTGTAGGGTATATACTTTACAAATAGGTGCTTTAGATGCTGTGTTGGCATTTAATGAGGGAAACTCAGGTTGCATGAAAGTGATGCAAGCAATGGGAATAGATCTTGGATGGAACGCAATGAACATTATTTTAAGACATTGACAATATGAGAATAGCAAATGCAAAAGTGAAGCAAGAAACTAAATTCAGGGAGGTTGTTGCAGAGGAACGACAAGAGGTCCAGAGAGGATGAGTACAATGACCCTGAACCAGAATATGGTTCTGGATTGTACTGAAGGTAGCATTTCACTTTTTTGTTATTTTCTGCTAAGTTGATTTTTAAGACACATTGGCTCCTATTTCTCTGGAACTACTAGACCTAGAATAATGAAACTTTTACCAGTTCTTTATTCATTATTAAGTAATTTACTGAATTTTTCTTAACTCTGTAAGAGCAAATTGAGAGTTGTAATGGTCTTTTTTTTCCATAAAAATGGAAAAAAAAAAAACTTAAAAATACCTAAGGAAATAAAAAAGTCAGTAAATGGAGGAAGAGTCAAACTGTTCCATTACTCTAGATTTGGTGGTTCCCAAGAAAATGGGATTTAAAGTAGGTAAAATTAGCATTGCAAGGATAGGTCTTACAACCTCACCTTGAAAATTATTATGCAAGATGCTCAAAGTGTTAATTAAAACGCTGAGAGCTTTAATAAGAACAAAAAAATTAAAATACTAGAAAAAGCTACACAAAAGCACTGCTTGCAATAATTTCTTGTGAACAGCTTAGTGACTTCTACATTGTCACATTTGGGTTGCCTCGTCCTTATTAAGATTCTCGGTTGGGAAGAAACAGTAGCAGCTTAAGTATCAACATAACTTGTTCATTCTCAGTAGCCAAAGCACACAAAACTGCTAAGAAAACACACAAAAGACAAAATAAAATGAAGGGCAAAATTAATATACAAAGCAAAGAATAACAAAAGCAACTACTTTGTCTGGTTCAATGCTGTTATCCATGCCTACTGTCATTAGTATGTCGCTCGGTTCTTATTTTTCTGCTTATAAAAGCATCACGAACTTCCCATAAAGAAACACCTGCTTCTTACAAAAAATGAGAAACTATAAGTGAATATCCAAACAGAGTATGATTGCAGAATGAATGGATATAAACTTTTGACTTTTATTTATTACTGTTACTTTAGCAATGATTGAGCACCATAGTGTGTTACCTAGTCTGTTTGAATGCTGTTGCTATTATAGCGGTTTTATTTATTTATTTATTTGACTGTGTTATTACTCAATGATGACTGTCGGAACGAACAAATAACTGAACTAGCTGTTCCTTTGTTATTTTGTAAGGCTGTGAAAACCTAAGTAATTATTGTTCTTATGTTTGACCTATTAAGATTATCACTGATAAAGGTGTAGATGGTCTTGCAAGCTTATCTAGGCTTGACAAAATTAAACAACTATACTCGCTGCCAAAAAAGAAAGGGACTGACATTTGACAGAGAGAGGCGACGTTGCCGCCTATCTCGACCATGTGGAGAGCATGTTAAAATTATGTGTATGAAGGCAATTAGGCTGTGCCTGCATTGAATTGTAGGGCAGGTATCTTTTATATTCGTATATGAAGACAACTATGAAATAATGAATCTACATCCAAGAACATAGTGTAAAAATCTGTGTTAACAAGAGGGACATACCTGTGAAATATTGATACTTATTCTAATGGGAAACTGCCGCTGATTCTCTTTACTGAGCAATTATTTCCAACCTTTGTCCTTTAATTGGGATACCTTTACCAAATATAGTTTTATTCAGTTATCGAGTACGCTCAGTTTTTCGTTTGGCTCGCTGTCTTTGTCACTATTTTTACTTTCTCTACTATGTACAGTACTGATACTGAGATTTAACTGGAAATAAATGTATTGAGGGCCCCTGAATTAAAAAAAAAAAAGGAAAAAAAAAAAGCATTTTTTTGGAAACGTGTCCGCACGCGCGCGTGTGTGTCAACAGCATAACTCAGAAACAAACAGTCAGATAAACACCACACTTGGTATTTAGGTTCAGTATCTTCCAGAGATGCGACACGAAGGTTTTCAAGAAAATCCCAAATGGCTCAAACGATTTTGATTGAAGTAACATATGTTTAAGATATATTCATGACAAATGAAATGTATATCTTGAATTTTCTGGGAATGTCTCCAAAAGTAATCTTCATTGTGAACGACTTTTGCATAACTGGTAAACCGTAACAGATATACAAAATTTTACTACAAGAAAAATGTACTTTAAAATACACAATTTATGTCAAATTTTTTCTGTTCACTGAACCATTTGAGATATTGCTTGTTATTTCCTTAAATTTTCCAATACTTGCACTTTTTCTCATATTGGAATTTGTGGTTCATTTTTTTTGTCCTGGTAATGCAAAGAGAATAGAGTACTGCACATAGCAACCACCTCTTAAAATATTTGACTATCGCTTAAAGCCTACCAATTCCCCTTGCATCTACAAGAAAATTAGCAATAAGATTTAACATCTCAATTAACACGAAGCATATGGAGAATAAGGATTTGAAAAAATAGTTTGTACAAGAGTAGAGAAAGTCATGTGAGTGTAACACAGATTTTTTTTATGTCCTGGACATGCAATACTCCACATAGCAACTAGCTTCTAAAAGATTTGACTATTGCTTAAAGCCTACCATATTAGCTTACACCTACAAGAAAGTTAGCAATAAGATAAGAGTCTGCAAATGTTTATCTCGATTAACATGAACTACAGGGTGAGCCAAAAGACTCCAAACAGCCTGCACGGTGGTTTTCCTGTCTGCGTCCTTGGAGTTTGTTGCCGTCTGCCGCTACCATAGAAAGGCGCAGTTGAAACCATACAAGATTTTTAAAACTACTTTTAAAGGCTTTACTTACCAACTTTACGAAAGGAGATGCTGAAACTGGCCACCGTCATCCATACATTTTTGGCACCTCTTTAGGGAACTGTCCCTCACTCGCCGTAGTTCACATTGAGAAATTTCCTGGCGCATATTTGGTTTTAATTCTTCCAGAATGTATGGGTTTGTCTTAAAATTTACGTTTTAAGTTACCCCGGAGTTACTGGCTGCGCAGTTTTTTCCACTGGTGGTGTGGAAATATGATAAAAACATAACGCACTGCTATAAACAAAGTCACGTTGTTGTGCAGTGTGAAGTGCAGTTTTGAGTTGACGGTGATGTGATGTAGTTCAGTTATTACAAGTTATTATTTTGTCCTGTACTTAGTCACAAAATATATTATGGCTCAGTATATGTTTTGTACTGCACAGCGTGTATTTATGATTCGGATGTGTTAACTCAGCTCGCCAAGTGAAAGTACGATTTGCAGAAAGATTTCCAGGTGTAAAAATTCCAGGCCGTACAACAATCCATGAACTTTACGGTAAATTTCAGGCCACAGGAAATCTAAAAGACTGCATTCGGTTCTTACCGAATAAACATTAGACATCGGCCATCATTTGGAAAATTCCCCCCCAAATTTTTATGATGGGTAGTTTCCTAGAGGTGCCAAAATGTATGGACGACGGTGGCCAGTTTCAGCATTTCCTTTCATAAAGTTGGTAAATAAAGCCTTTAAAAGTAGTTTTAAAAATGTTGTACGGTTTCATCCGCGCCTTTCTATGATAGCAGCAGACGGCGAGCGCCGAGGACAGACAGGAAAAACATCTCGTAGGCAGTTCAAAGTCTTTTACCTCACTCTGTAGATGGAGAATAAACGTTTGTAAAAATAGTTTGTACAAGAGTAGAGAAAGTCATGTGAGTGTAACACATCAGAATTTTTTATTACTGTTAAAATATCCAATTGCAAATGCTCTCAACACACGCACAGATACATGGAATCAAACACACTTTAACACAAAGCAAATAACCGTACAAATAGGATGATGCAAAATAACTTCTCAGCACACAGGCAGTCTCTAAGTTGATGTAAATACTTTATGTTGTGGCTAAAGGAAGGCATTGTTTATAACTGCAGCGACAGCAGAAGACGTGCAGTTCATGTTACTGCAATGGTCGCTCGCCAAGTATGTCATGCTAATCACGTGTTACAATATCAACAAGGTTTTTGCATCTATCGTTTCTATGGAAACATTTTAGTTCTAATGGGTCCCTCTCATCGTTGCTATGATGACCACTATGACACATACATCCACTCACATTCATTTGAAGCTTTTCGCCACGTGGTTAGTAACTGTCAATCACCTTGTTGATTGGCGCAAACTATAATCATGTGAAATGGGGTAGAATTTCGAATTCGAAGCTGGTAAGTAATTTTCACCTTGTGTCAAAGGTTAACTGTGCCAAGTTCGGTCAAAATTGGTGCAATGGTGTAGAACTCTATAAGCAACACACACACACACGCACGCACACACGCACGCACACACGCACAACACAACACAACACACAAAACACAACACACACACACAACACACACACACACAACACACACACACACAATTTTAAATATATTAAAACAACCAATATTTGGTTTAAAAAGCATACAAATTTTACAATACTTGAATTGTTGCACATTAAAAGATATTGCTGTAAGTAGCCTTAATTTTTTTTGTCGCTACTCTTTGAAGTCGGAGCAGATTTGTGGTTTTTTGATAACATGTTTTGAGTGATATTATAGCATTCAAACAGCAATCACGTAAAGTTTACATCGTGGATCCAACAATTGGTATGAAAATAATGATTGCAATCAAAGTAAAAAGGTAGATAAAGAAAAGGCCATTTATGAAAGTGTTATTCTTTTCTAGAAAGAGAAATACAAATCTTAATTTAGTCTGTGCCATTTACATGTTCAAGGTCTTCTATTTGATACAGGAGCTATCTCCAAGGATATAATTTAATGGTTTGCTTAAATTAGGTCTACATAGGCAGATGTTATTCATAAAGACCAATATAATTAGTGATTCTGTATCAATTATTCAGCATATCAATAAAAAAAAATCTATATCAAGAGTAATTAACTGTACAGGTGTTTTTTTTCATTCTATATGAATATGTAGGAAATTCATAAATTTTTATTTTATAAAACCAAATTATGTAAATTATACATATTCAATGCATTAACATGACAAACTGTGTCACAGGGCACTTGCTAAAGCAAGCAGCTCCACTTTTTGTGCTTTTGAAATGAGACAGATATTAAGAGGTTGAAAATGTTTAAAGGAAGATTGTTTATAAATTAAGAATGGCAATAGATTTCAAGCTAGAGACATTGTTATAAAATAAGGATTTTAAAATATTTGTTACTTTGTGTTAAATTAATAACTTATAAAAAATTGTAGGATTTCTTTCTTCGTTTAAAGCAATATCTGTATATTATTGCAATAATTAAAACTGTCTGGAATATTAAGAAAAAGTGAAAAACATTAATTTAAGAAAAGCTCAGAGCCAAGCATAATCAAACCCATCACTGTGAAAAAATTGTATTACTTATTGCTATCTAGATGGGTCAGTTAACAATGCTTATTGACTTGGTCACTATGGCAATGTGGAAAAACAATGTAAGGTTTGTTCTGCAAAGAGGGGATTCATTCAGTCTCTTTTTATGACATTACGCTGTCTTCGTGTAATCTGCAAACAAGATTGTCGCTGAGAAGTATCAATATTCCGGACGTGCATCGGGAGTGAAAATACTTCAGAAATTATATAAACAAGTGAAAATCATTGTTATTCGGTTATTTTGAAGAAATATTCAGATTTTCAGAATTACAAATTTCTGAGAATTCGTAACTTATTTACGTTACTTTTCCATACCACAAATATGTTGCATGATATTCCATACCGAGATATTAGTAAAATAAAGAGTTCTCATAGCTCAGGCATTACAGGATAAACACACAATGAGAAACAAAGGGAAAACAAGAACCCAGCAAGAGATACATTGCGGAGAAAAATTAATGCAGCGAGATACACTCCTCTGGTGAGTACTGTAGATTTGAAATATACCGGCAAAAACAGCCTCTAAGCAAAATATCTTAAAAATCCAGCAATCGAGTCCAAGTTACACGAGCGAATACATATACCCATACTACAATTAAAGGTAATAAATGTATTTTTTTTTAAACAAACCATACACAACAAAACTGTTACATCAGCTGAAAACACATGGGTACCAAATTCAGTAAGATTACGTCAAAATTGAGAGGGTAAAGAATTTTTATTGACCATGACTACAGGAAAAAAAAATTTAGAAGCACGTTAATACAAGAGATGACATTCACTATGGATAGCCAGATAGATTTCAACACGCATGCATGTTTCATTGGAGGGAAGTACAAGGAACATTGGAAGTGGGGAGAGAAGTGATCCAACTGTCAAGATGACGTAAGGGAGAAGAGGAAACAAGTGAATACAAAATCAGAAGCAGAGAGAGGAGAGGGGTGATGTACGACCATGGACAGAAGCAAGATGCTGGTCACCAGCAAAATAGGTTTTCCCATCACAGAAGTTGGATGACTCAAGAAGGTTAATGCAACGGGGCAGTGGCAGGATTAAGATATTTGGCATCAAGGCCATCTTAGTGCTGTGTCAATTCCGTGTGGCAGTATAATGCTAGTGGAGGGTACTTACGAGATGAAGCAAAAAGAATGTCTAGCTGGGGTAAGCTAGACCAATTTCGCTTCGAAAGAAAAGGTTCAGTTGCTTGTGTTATTTTGGAATGTCAAGAGTCTATTGGATAAGATGAGTAGTGGTGAAATCAAACAACATAAATGTTGTGATATTAGTGATAAAGGAGACGTTATGGAAAATGAGAACTATTTCAAAGTCTAGAGATAACAAAAAGTATGTAACAAATTACAGATAAGATTGGGCATGGACTATGAGGGTGGATCAAGGGGAAAACCTTTTGTTTGGACACAAACTTTCCAAATACCCTCCTTCTGAGGCTACACACTGGTTCCAACGTTCTATCCACTTTTCAATACACTCAGAGAAGCCGTTGTTTGACATCCTGTTCAGTATACCCGAAAAAACACTATTTAGTTCTTTATCAGTTTGAAATTGGCACCCACAAAATATTTTCACTCGTGAAAACGCACAGAAATCGCAGGGTGCTAGATCCAGTGAATATGGTGGGTGGGACATGATTTCGATACCTAGTAGACTGATTATCACATGTGTTGCTATGGCTCGATGAGCATGGGCATTGTCCTGGTAGAAGATCCATCCATTGGCAGCAAGCTCTGGTCTCCTCTTAGCCATTTTGTCTTGAGTGGTCCTTTAAGGATGTTACTGTAGTATTGAGCAGTTACTGTGGTATATTTAGGAACCATGTGGTCATAAATTACCCCAATTTTGTCGAAAGCCACAAGGTGCATGACTTTCCTTACATTTGGTTGCACCTTTGCTGTTTGGTTTCCAGATCGTAGCAATGAAACCAGCTCTCATAAATGTGACAACCTTGTCCAGAAAGTTGGGATCCCTCTGAAGCCTTGTGGTCCATTGCTGGCAGGTCATGAACCAATGAGACATCTGTTCCTCTTGAAGCACTTGTGGAACCCATTTTGCTGCCACTTTTCTGTGGCCCAAATCATTACGAACTAAGTCTTCAACTGACCCACACAAAATGTGCATGTCTGTAATCTTTGCTATTGTTAATCATCCATCTTCCTGCAACATATCAATGGTGTTGCTGTTCACCTCTGTTTTTGGTGTGGAGGGCTGTCCTGGATGTGGAGCATCTGCAAGATTTCTTCCACCATTTTGAAATTTTTTATGCCATTCAAAAACACGTGTTTTTGATAAAGAAAGGTCTCCATATGCTTCCTGCATCACTTACAGTGTTTCTGTTCCGGATTTTTTTAAGAAGCAGCAAAACTGAATTGACGCTTGTTCTAACTTGAAATCCATGTCGGTGCACTTAAAACACATGCTTATACAATGGCTCTCCTCAGACAAACTGAACAGCACACAGACAATGTTGCAGTATAAGTCAAGGTCAGACCTTTCTGTTACAATGATTGGTGAAATTTTACACGCGAGTGTTAAAAAAAAAATCATTGTTTTTTGACCAACAGATTAGGAGTGCATAGACTAAGGGGAGATAGGAAGCGAATGAACTTAAATATATGCACATTATGGGGGGGGGGGGGAAGAAGTGACTTGCATTCATATAGTAGAATGTGAAGAAATGAGGATGTAGGAAAACAGTATACACCAAACAAAAAAGGGGGGAAACATTAATACAGAAATTCTAAAAATTAAGATAAAAGGGAGTCAGACCATTCTCAGGGCTAACTGGGCCATGCCATTTGTTGTTCTGCCTAAGTTAAAGGCATTCAGAGCGCAGCACTCTTAAGGGATTACTGGTAAATCCCTTTACTTACTAACATAAATTGGACACACAGAAACCAAACTGATATATTGGAACCTTGAGTTACCTTCAGCATCCCTCCACCTTCACCTCATTCCCTTAATTTCTAAACAGCAGAGTTTTGAAATTTAATTCTTTCGGCATGCTATTCAGAAATACATCATGCAGCACAACCACTGGCTTTTACGGTAAAATCTTGGAAAAAAGCATTTCTTGTCAGTGATATGCAGTACTTTACACGACAGTTATTTTCAATCTGGCAAAATCTGCAGTTCAACATTTAAGACTTTAGCACTATTACCTTCCTCCTCTCATGCCACCATCAAAGCCACCTCGGCCCCTTGGGGGTCCACCTCTTCCGCCTGGGCCGCCTCTGCCTCGTCCTCTGAAACCTCCACCACCTGCTGCACCGCCACGGTTCTGGGAGTCCTCCATTTCACTGTAAATATCACAAACAAATTAGTACTGTCTATCATGTTGTCTTTACGTCCGACAAATTGGTTAACACTAAGATCAGAATTACGTCCCTTAGTAAATAATCACTTGGATCATTCTGGTTACATTTGCTTCATCATTTCTCAGAGCAGTTGCAGTTTGAACTACCGCGCCAATACATTAGTGAACACACGCTGGATTAGTAACAAACTAGAAGAAATACCTTATTACGTACAGTGTTTACTAACATTTACAAAATCTGACTCCAATTACATAGTTGCATAGTTTGTGGGTGGCGCAAAACTGCTGGGGTCATCAGTGCCACACTCTAGCTAGATATTTACATTCTGGTACAAAATGATATTCAAATTTAGTAAAGTGGAATCTCGTTAGCACGTTCCTCATTAATACGTTTTCCTGTGTATTACGTTGAATTATAAAAGTCCCGGTACCAAATCACCAAATATAATAAATAATGTTTGTTTAGTGCGTTTTCCTGGTCCCGCTTACTACATTTGAAGTTTGACGTCCTCATTCACTGTTTTAGCCAATCCTTGATCGGTACAGTGGGAGTAGGCGTTTAACACGTTCATAGTTTGACGTCCTCATTTGCTACTTTGGTCAATCCTTGGTCACGGGGTGGATATTTTCATTTACAATGAAAAAAAGAAAGTAGGTAAATAGGCAACAGTGATAAACTAAAAGTCCTTGATGTAATCACAATCCAAATATAAAACATGTCGATATAGTGGGGAAGTTAAACATTCCTCCGTCAACCTTAAACACGATTGTTAGCAAACCTAAATTGATTGAAACTGCTTTTAAAGAAGGGAAAAATACTAAAACAAAACCTTTCTCTTGGAAAATAGGATCAGAAGAGGACCGGAACGAAATTTGTTGCATGGAAACACCTCCGTATTCAAATCGTCTTGTATACACCAAAGATAATATCATCTATTGTACTCGTAACACGATGCACACTCATAATTTTTTCTGTTTTAGCAGAAATTGTTATCACGTGTGAAATAAAATGCACAGCAAAAGCACTATTGCCGCTTCCACAATTCGCAATTTATTTTCTCAAAAACATTCATAACCTAAAACATCCAAGTTGACCAAAATAAAAGCTTGAATTATTTATTCTCAGGCTTTGTGTATCCAAATCCATTTAAACATGGAAACGCGGATCGTATTCAGTATGAAATTGTACTCAAAATCGATTTAAATTGCCCATGGATACGTAGTAATTATTAGATTTTTATTACCTATGTTCTTAAATGGCAGATTTTGCATTTTCGTTAACACGTTTTCCCGCCTATGATGTCCAAATCCTTAGGTTCCTGCAAAAAACGTACTAACGAGATTCTACTGTACACGGTTGTAGGAAAATACATGAGAAAATTCAGAATAAGAGACTGAGTGAAAACACTGGGTTATTAAATGACATCCAGCTCAGAAGCTTCTATTAGAAAATCTGCAATTTCAATATGCACAGATCTAACAAGCCCATACTTCAGCGGGCAGTATTAACTATATTGATATTATAAAGAGAGGAATTTGTATACATGTAATCTCAAAAACCACTCAATTTTAATAATTCTTTCACCATTGCAAAGCTCAATTCTTTCTTTCTGCCAACGTGATCTATAAAACACTTTCATTTCATAAATTACTAAGAGATTAAAAATATACACAGCCCTTTAATATGAATACGTTGGGGTTATAAAACATGCTTGTGAAGAAGTCTCTCACTAGAGAATGCCATGGAATAGAAAATAGTTATTCCACAGAGCATGTGAAATAAGACAAATGCCAAATTTATTTCATTCCAAGCAATATACATGCTTAGATGGTAACAATTTGGAAACTAAGACACAGCAAAACAAAAGCAAATCAAATCTGCCAATGGCAATATATCCTAATAACCCGAAAGAAAGTTTTGCATGGTTTACTTTGTGTGCTACAATCAAGTTCATTAGCAGAGTGTGCTAAATAATTGCAGAGAGAAAAATTGTGCACAGCTAACATTACAAAATAAATTGCCTAATGTTTTATAATTAACCAGTGAATGATTTATCTCAATGGTAGCAGATTGTCTTTTCCAAAGAGGTTATTTGGTGTACTGGAAGTACAGAGTCATCCTCCATGGTATAGGGTAGTCCTGTCCATGTTGACCGTGATGTGTTTCCCTGGTGCCCTTCATAAGCAAATTTTTTATTACGGCAATATCAAATCTGACAAAACTATTTCCTTCCGGACATCTTCCCAGTACACACCCATGAAGCTTTTTTGGTACAATCAAAGGTGTACTCATTTTCCTGAACAAATAGTAGACCTGAATTCTTGGGAATTGGAGCATCACTTAAATCCAAACAAAGCTTTGCCTCAAACAATAGGTTCGCTCTTTCAAACATTGTTGTTTGTACAGATAGCAAGCAAAGAGTCAGTTTTTGAAGCAAACATTCAATACAACTTGAGAGCTTGTGAGTGTAGGTTTGATTACATGTCTTGTGATTGATTATTAATAGAATACGGCTAAAAGAGAAAGGATTCACAGTTTTAACAGTGATTGGGAAGAGCAGTAAGGTTTTGTCAAATTCAAGGAAAATCTGTATTTTTGTGTAACAATAGTGTGTTTCCAAGAAAAGTAATGTAGAACATCATTTTTCGACCACTCTCACAAACTTTAATAGTGAATTTCCTGTTAATTTTGAATTACAAAAACACAGAGAGAAAATCTAAATTAACATTATAGCAAAGTGTGTTTACAAAGCCAATTCAGCAGAATAGCAATGTGACAATGGCATCTTAGTGTTATAAAAACCTTTCAGTGATGGGAAAGTAGTTATAAAAAAAAAGCAATGAATCTCTGTTGAATGGTCACAAAAGGAGACAATTGTCTCATCAAAATGTTCTAGATATGTTGAACAGATTTCAGATTTCTAAGAATTTGGAATCTCAATTATATCAGGACCTGCAATCATGTGAATATTTTTCACTTAAGCTTGTTTTTTTTTTTTTTTAAATTTATGGACATTCTTTAACTACTATGGTCCTTAGTGTCCCATTCTATATTGGGCGTGAAAGACCGGCAATTTTGCTCAGAGGCCTCTTAATCAGACTTGAGGTTCTTTTTGTACCGTAAATCTATGACACAGGACCACAGGCTTTACTTCCCTTCCAAAGGAAGCAATGCTAAGGATTTTTACACCCAAAAGAATCACCCTCCACCGGGTTTGAACCCGCGACCTTGGGAACTAGAGGCTAACATGGTACTACTAGTCCACGGAGGACAACACTTTAGTTTTATGAAAGCACTGATATTTCTGAAGCTGGACAGTTATGCTTATTTATTAGCACGGTCTTTGGTGATCTTACGGTTAAGGAGTTGTCAAAAGGGCTGCCACTTCATGAACATACTAGGGAAGAAGACGTTTAATGCATTCCTGAAATTTGCAAAAGGAAGTAATATTCCACTCTAAACTTGTTGCTATTAACAGATGGGGGTGAATTCAATGACTGGAAAGAATAATGGGTTTCTTGCTCTTTGTGCTAAAGATGATTCATTTCCAAAATTTCTTTGTCATTGTATTGTCCACCAGGAAGCTTTATGTGCAAAAGTTTTCAAGATCAACCATGTCATGAAAGTTGTAGCTCATGTAGTAAATTACATCAGATCTACACATCACTGATTGTTCAGAAATCTTCTAAACATATCAGATTCTGAGCATGGTGACATTCTTCATGCAGATGTATGGTGGCTTAGTAGGGAAAAAACTCTGGAGCAATTCTGTCTTCTGGATGAGATACCAAGGATCCTAGATTTAGGTTTCTTGACAGATATCACCTCAAAATTAAATGAGCTAAACCTCAATTGCAAGGGAAAAATTGCAACATTTCAGCCATTATAAGTACTGTAAATGCTTTTCAGAGGAAACTAAACTTGTGGATTGCATATTTAAAAAGAAATCCCCCATCACACCTTCCATCTTTGAAATCAATTATGAAAACTGTAAATGTGGGTGAATGTGATGGTCTATCTTTTGGCCATCTTGAAATCCTAGTTACAGAATTTAGTAACAGCTTTAAGCAGTTTTCAACACTTGAACCAGTGATCATATTTAAATAATCCATTCGCTTCCGTTGACATTACTAAACTTTGAGGTAGTATATGCAAGATCTTTGGAAAGTATAATCTTGAAGAATCATAAATGAATGAGTTGCAATCAAATGAGTTGCAGTAGGAAGTGTCCCCCACGTGTCTTTTACAGAATGATAAACATTACTTTAGTAAACAGTCATGTCATTAACAAACACAATTACTTTAGAAATAAAGAAAAATCTCTGAATCTATGCCACTTTGCAAAGGAAATTCATGCTGCAACTTGCAAAGCCTTGGATGTCGCACTGCATTTGCATGGGCAATTTACCCTGGCTGCTGTGTCTATTAACTGCAGAAATTCTACATGTCAGCATGCCTGCTTATGAACCAAAACCGCCAGGCATCGAGAAAATGCAAGATCTACACCTTCTATCCCAATAAGTAGTGGAGAATGACAAAAGTGTTCTGCACAAATTTTCCAAAAGCAATATGCAGCAAGTATCAAGCACGAGTGGACAGTAAACAAGGTTAAACCTTTTTACGTGTTAATAGTGTGAGGAGATATGTATTGTTATCCATTAAAATAATTCAATAAAGCTCTGTTTTAAAGAAAAGAAATAATGGTAGTTAGAAACCAAACTGCAATGCAAGTCAAATGGACACTTGAGACAATTATCTGACCATGCTTAATAGGTGACACTGCCTACATCAGACGATATCAACTGTCAGATTTGTTGCTCACATCTTCCAAGGACTTGAGCATACCTTTGTTGGTAGGTTGATTTTTATAAAGTGTTTAACATCCATTCTTACTGCATACAGCAACCCCAAGCGGTGATCTGATACATAAATGAAATTGGGAAGGAAATACTCCAGGTATTTACAGAAAAACCTGGAAAACACCTCAATCAGGAGGATGGTATTCTAGAAATTCAACCGCAGACCACCTATGCCTTGATGACCTCAGCTACCCATGAGACATGTAGAACATTTATTGTAGGTGGTCTTCAGTAAGAACTTCAAAACTCATTAGTTTTACTTAGTTTCAGTATAAAAGCCTTTTTTCAGATGTACAATTCCAGAGCCATTGTACCAACGGTAACAGTGTACATGTTCCACTTTGCAGTTTTTGTTACAGAGGTGTGAAAACACTGATGATTTCTCTATTTGTGTCTCAGGTGTTCCTTCAGTCTGGTTCCATTGCTTCTTTTGTTTCAGGTAGTTTATTGTTAATGAAGCAATTTAATGAGTCCATTTGACTTTTATTACAATTTAGGACCTATTATTATTCCTATAAATAAAACCTATATTCATTGGTTCACAAAAAGAATATCTCCAAAAAGATATGCATCTCAAAATGTAGTCCAAGCACATGTCATTTGTGGATAGACCCAGAATTTTATCAATCATTCTGTCCTGGAGAGGAACTTTTCTCATAAATGACCTCCCCTTCCCTTCCTGAAATCTTGTTTCTTTGCACATTCAAATTATTATTCTTCGGCATTTTTCCAAAGTATACCATCACCAATTAGCTTCTGCTTTAGCCGGTAGCAGGCACCTTGTGACTGTGCTGTTTATATAGAACCACAATCCGAGAGAAAAGCCACAGCAAGAAATCAGTCACTGAGCGAGAGTGTGTGTGTGTGAGTGAACTGGTTTCAAATAACAGATATAATATTAGAAATTGAGTAACTAAGCAGGTGAGTGATAAATTTCATATACAAGAATGTTAAAAACATAGGGTGGGTTACAGGCTGTTGAAGTGTTCATATCGCCTCAAACTCTTGTGATATATGAATTTTCATTTCTTAATTCTTCTTTCTTAAGCATTTCAATTACAAGCTGTTTATGGAATGTTAACCCTTGTCATGTCTCATACGATACAGATTTCCATCACTGCTCCAGATGCACTTCAGCCTCTGGCTCATTAGGCTAACTGGTTCATTTTAAAGCCAATCCTTATGATTGCACCCTCTACCAAGAACAGTCTCAACGGATATGGTTTCAAATTCTTCTGGACCGTTACCCCTTACATCAATATACACATTTTCACAATCATAAAATGTTTGCTGCAATTGACGAACTTGAATTTCAAAATTAAATTCCAGCAGCGGATAACAGACTTGGCAGTAAAATAGGCAAAGACAGCCAGCCAAAATTTGAATCTGCTTTGTATTGTTCCATAACTCTGCAACTTGTGTTTGGAACATTCAAACTTTATTCTTTTGCCTCATTATATTTGTCAAAACTCGTGGATCATAACGATTCAAGTATGTGCATTAAAAACAGTAAAGAACACATTGCTTAAATTGATAGAAAGAAGTGACAATTTCTATCAAGGGTAAATGTTTCTGAAACTCTGGAGACAAATTGTATAGGTGAATTTTAACTTTGCTGGTTCCAAATGAAGCTATAAATTCCTCTTCTTTATGGGAGGTGGAATTGGAGATTCTAAACTCTAAAACACCAAATCATGGACCTGTTAAAACACAATATGATAATCTTGTAGGTAATATGGAGTCACAGAGCACACTCTTCTGCCCATGTTTTTTTTTTTTTTATTATTATTATTTTTTAACTTTCTCTGACATCTATCAACAGTAGATAAGAGAGGAAATATTGTATTCCATCTAAGAACTTTATGTTGAGATTTCACTGGAAATATATGTTTTGAGGTTCTCTGAACAAAAATATACATAGGGCATTTTTAGAAAACGTTCTGAGCAAATGTGTGTACAACTAAACTCTTAAAATGATAGGTTCGATGAGTACCTCTTTCAAACATAATTAGTATCTTCCAAAGATAAGACATGAAAATTTTCACGAAAATCCACCTCAAGCTACCCTTACACGGAAAAGCGATAACTTTGATTTTCTAAAAAATTACTAACAATTTTGTTTATTTTGTACGAAGTGTGTTTTAGGGTACTATTTTAATATTCTGCCACTGCAAGAGATTTTGAGCACGTGAGATCACTTCCTCCAGTTATTACGGAGTCAGACACAGTTGAGCAATCGTTACTTTGTTGAATGACCAGCCAACTGTGAAGTCACATCAGTGATTCATTTTTTGAATGCGAGAATTTGGGATGAAATGTATATCTTGAATTTTCTGGGAATGTCTCCAAAAGTATCCTTCATTGTGAATGACTTTTGCAAAACTGGTAAACCATAGGAGATAGACAAAATTTTACTACACAAAAAACGTAGATCGCATTAAAATACACAATTTATGTCATACATTTTTTTGTTGAGTGAACCATTTGAGATATTGCATGTTATTCCCTTAAATTTTCCAATACTTACTTTTTCTCAAACGGGAATTCATTATTTTTTTTTTGTCCTGGTAATGCAAAGAAAATGGAATACTCCACATAGCAACCAGCTCTTAAAATATTTGACTATCGCTTAAAGCCTACCAATTCCCCTTGCATCTACAAGAAAATTAGCAATAAGATTAACATCTCCATATCTCAATTAACATGAAGCATATGGAGGATAAGTGTTTGTAAGAATAGTTTGTACAAGAGTAGTGAAAGGTATGCGAGTGTAACACATCAGATTTACTTTTTAATGACAGTTACAGCACCTTCGCCCAAACGTTTTATATTTGATCTGAAATCTTTGTGGGTTACAGCTTTTTTGGGTATTAGGGCAGAGAAATAAGACTTGTGTCATGACCATCCACTCCACACAATGCTTAATTTTGTCCATTTTCTGCTATATTCTCTTAACTCCAATTGGGCAATTGAAGGGTAACTTAAGTCATAAACCTCTGGGGAAAATGGTGCCTTATACAGAGTTATCCATATATCGCGTCTATGCAGCTGAGGTGGGTCACGCTTGGCTGATTGCTCCTTGCCACTCAATACGGTCACACATTGTTTGGTTGTCCTCCGTGGTGTAGTGGTTACCATGCCAGCCTCTAGTTCCTGAGGTCGCAGGTTCAAACCCAGCAGAGGGCAATGGATTTTTTTGGGCGTAAAAATCCTTAGCATGGCTTCCTTCAGAAAGGAAGTAAAGCCGGTGGTCCTGCATCATAGATTTAAGGCATGTAAAAGAACCTCAAGCTTGATAGATGTCTCCGAGCAAAATTACCAGTCTTTCACATCTGATATAGAATGGAATGCTAAGGACCACAGCAGTTAAACAGCATCCATAAATAAAACTCGATTTAATTTTTGTCACACGTTGTTTACTAGTGAGACAGCCTAGTAAATTCAAATGCACTTTAAAAGTCATGTACCTACCCATGTCATTAAAGATACTGGAACTGCTTGCCTTTGTTTTCAAAACATTTCCCATCTTATGAAATTACTTATTGCTTTTCTTAGTTCTCTTTGAGAAATTGGATTGAATGAATGTTATCCTCAAGTTCATCTAAAATTTGTGGATTCACTTTATACGCTTATTTTTTTTAATGATAAAGAGTTGCAGGCTTCAAATAATCTTGAGACAGTATGAGTGGATTCTCTAGTCTCACAAATCATAAATACTCAGGAACAAAATTAGGCATACTATTTGCCACCACTCTCGCTTCATATGTAGCTACAACAAACTATATTGCAAGACATTGAATTAATCAGTTATCACCATGCACTGCTCTCCTCCCACACACTAATGCTGTTTGTTTTGTTGAGCAGAACTCTGCCTTGGATGCAGAGACATGATATATGGGTGACCCAGTATCTTGAAATTTGCCAATAACCCTTTGCTGAACTTATGATATTAGCTAGTCCTCCTAGCAGACTTCTGGGCATTTAAATTTTGAGCTCCTACCACAGATGTTAAACTGAATGTCACATTTACCTATATGTAATCAATTTTAGTTACATATAAATTTTCATGCTCTAATAACTGCTAGTGTGGTTTGTCATTCTCTGCATTTAGCAGAAAGAACCGGTCATAAATATACCCAATTGGAATATTCTTGTTCAAAGGTGTTCTTGATAGGAAATGAAACAACTATATTTCAGATAAGGGAACCAGATAGTAAATGGAACATTTTATTTTCAGTAGAAAAAAACCACTAGTCAGAATGGGAGAGAACTGAAAGCCAGGAGGGACAAAGTAAAGATGAACCTATCATTTCAAGCAGTAATTTTGAGTAATAGTGATCTTGAATAGTTTGTGCAAATACTCCAAATTGACAAACCAGTGCACAATTTGATTATCTTGCCCCTTCAAATGAAATGCCTAACAAAAAATTGAGACGGTAATTTGTATCACAAATTACTTAAATGTAAATAATGATAGTAATATGAATATGTATTTTTATGTGACATTGATTTCTGATGTTTATTAATTGTAATTATTATTGGTAAATAATAATATACGGCTTTACTGAAACTGTCAACAATAACGCAATAATGCAGCAAGGGGGTGAGTTGTTTATCGTTACCGGGAACCAGGAAGTTACGTAATGTTTCGCGCCTTTTCGGTAAAAGCTTCTAGAATGTTCCCTAAAAGTAATATGTATTAGTGGTTTTCATTGGATAGTAAAATAGACGCTAATGTTGGCGCGTTTTATTAGCCAATAGCAGTTCATTTATAATCTTTAGGCGTATCTTAAGGCAAGCGTATAAATAAGCCAGGCCGAGGTAGAGTGTTCCCCCAGTTCAACAAGATTCTCAACACATAACACGTCAGCTCCCAGTTCAACGGAATTCTCAGTACACTACATATCGTCAGTCAGTCCTTCATTTCGTCATAAGTTACGCGCAGCAGAATTATGTGAATCTAAAATATTATACAGTTAAATATACACAAAGTTGAAGTACGTGAGTTAAAAGTGAGAAGTTATTACAAACAGTTTCAGTTTGGCGAGTATCCAGATTCAAATGTAAAAAGTGTTAGTGAACGTGTTCGACAATAAAAGTTATAAAACCAATTTCTTCATCAGTATCATTTCTGGATAAAAGATTCCTTTCCGATTCACACCCTGCAAGAGATACAAGTTCTACCAAGATAAGATGATAGCTAGCCGGAGGACAATATACATAACCTTAAATTCTTTCAGAAACTAATTGATACAAATTGCTACGTCAGAGGGAGCAACGAACCAAACAAGGAGTGACGTCACAAGGAGGCTTCAACACACGTGATGTAAACAACATTACGTAAAGCAGCAACCGTCGCATATTGGCTTCCAAACGTGGTGCTATAATAATGTTAAAAACATGTAACAATAATACTACTTCAAAATGCTCAAATGCAATAAAGGAAATTGTTCTACTAGTAAGCCACAAGAGAGAAAGCGTAAACTTGAGCATCAAACAAATCCAACTGTAAAAGGACTCAGTAATAGCAATAAAGATTTTTACAATTACAAAGGCAAACTAATAAAACACAAAGTATTCCAAGATTTTCCTTGCACCTGCGAGTCGGAATGTTGCAAATGTGTTAGCAGTAATTAAGTCGGGAATTTAAAAATGTTTGGGTTTTGGGAGATTACAGTGCTTAATCTTGCAGCTTGCATAACAGAAAAAGACAAAGCCTGCCAGTGCGCACATAAAGAGACCAATAGACAGTTCTCTAGAATTTACACTCAGGTCTATACCAGTTTGTTGTGAAACTTTTAGCTCAACGTATGACAACTCAAAGCATAAGCACTACATTGAAAAAAGTGAGATGTGAAGATCTAAAGGACGAGGGCAAACACAACAAACCAGTGACAAGATGTTTGAGGCTGTCATGGCTCAAACTACCATGGTACAGCTTTCATTACAGAAGAGCTGACACAGATACTGAATTTCTTTCCCCTGATGACAGTAAAAGTATGACACATGTAAAGTATTTCATTTCAGAGTACAAGAAAGGTGAAGGGAGAGAATCTGACCAAAAGAAGGAAATTATAAAAAGTTAGGTCAGGTTTTCAACATACAGTAGACTATTAAGTTGCTTAACTTGAAATTCAAGAGCCATAAAAGACACATGGTATACCTGTGATTCATTTGTTGTGAGGATTTCTGGCACAGGTGAAGAAAAACATTCAGAGGAACACAAACATACAGATTTATGGGTGGACCCAGGAAGTTTCTGGATGTGGATTAATATCGGCTGCATGAAAAACTGAAAACAAGTTTTTAAACATTTGTTTTGTGGGGAAAAAAGGTACTGCTTCCAAGATTACCGCCAGCATTGTTTTTTTTATAAAAGACAATGTTGAAGTCCACTCATGTGAGGATAATGAGAGCTATTTCTTTGTTTGGACTGAGCACAAGGGTGCTCAGGTAATTTTTTTGTGTTTGGGGAAACGTGTTCATACCGAACAGAACATAGAATAAAGCATCTGATTTTGCTAGTTATTCCTGTGGAAGAGAAAACAGGAATGTAAAAATGGTTTTAATGCTAAAAAGTTGCCTGGTGACTCCAACTTTGGAAACTATCAACATGAACATACATTTTTGCCCAACAGTGCAGATTTCAGTGAAGTTGAAGGGGCACTGCAATACACACAAAGACTTTACTTTACCCATTGACTATATCTAAGTAGATAATAAAGAAAAACCTTTTATCACCGAGGTGCAAATGGGAGCATTTTGGGGGACATACATGCTTGAAAAGCCTATCAATAATATGAAAATTGGTGAAGAAATGCAAAAGAAACTAGCTGAAAATCCAAAGGAATCGGTTGACAAAGGAGGAACCTAACAAATTATACTCTCAAAATGATATTAAATCAGAGCATCCAGTAATTAACCTTGAAAGAAGTCCAGCATGGAAGTATCAGTTTCAAAAACTCTCCAGTTAATGTGGAAGGAAGGAAACGAAATTGCAGCACCTAAATTAAAATACCTGAAGCCTCTACTATATCTTAATCCAGTGATATGAAGGAATTCCAACGCAGTTTGGTAACCGAGTAGTGAGGGATGATATTGATGGTTTTTGTGCTTCCTCGGATTTTGAATTTGAAAATTAATTATAGACCAATTCAGTTCCTGTTGAAACCTTATAGTTTGTAATGTTAACTTTGCTTCTTGCCTTGTTCAATCTTTTTCTGAGTAACAAAATATAGCAAATATAGTAGCATGGTGTATTTATTGATTCTCTGCAATTCATTCATTGTAATTAATAGTAATTCAGATAAAGGAACGCCTCTGTAACCTAGTGGTATCGGGCTAGCCTGAGGCTGCAGGTTCCAACCCGATGGAGGATGGATTTTTATGAAAGGGAAGTAAAGCCAGTGGTCCTATGTCATAGATTTATGGCACATAAACAACCTCAAACCTGATAGAGGGGTCCCTGAGCAAAATTTCCAGTCCTTCACGCCTATGGAATGGAATGCTAAGAACCATAGTAGTTAGCATTCATAAGTAAAATTTAGAAGAAAGAAAAGAAAAAAGGAACCAAGCCACAAAAATGGCTAATAACTAATTAAATATGTTAAAACATTTTATTAACAAAATACAAAAGGATATGTCTGCAAATGCAAGCCAAATGAAAACAAAAAAGAGGGTTTACATATATAAGGACTGGTTTGATGAAGAATATAGGGTATCAAAAAGACAAGTAAAACAACTGTTGGTTAGGTAGAGGGAATTAGGTAATAGAAAATCTAGGGATGATTATATGCAAGGGAGGAACCCACATAATTTATTGTTAGAGCAAAAGAAAAAGGACTGGAGAGAAAGTAACGAAAGGAATTTGATAAAATGTCTAAATGAAAATAATGTTAAGGTATGGCAGGTTCTTAAGTCGACCTATAATAAATGTGTAACTAAACCCAATGTTGAGCCAGGACAATGGATGGAGTATTTTAAAACATTATATGGGGAAGACAGGAGTATAGGAATTACAGGATTTCTGGAAATAGGGAATGTTTTTGTAGAGATATTGGATGGTGAAATTAGGAGTGAGGAAATAATAAAACAAGTTACTGAAGAAAAATAAAGCTACTGGAATTGATGGCATCCCAACAGTTTAAGGAGTGGTGTAATGAAACAGGAAGAGTGAAAATTTTATTAGATTTATTTAATGTAATTATTAGAAAGGGTTATGTACCTAAATGATGGAGGGAAGCTATCATCCATCCTATATATAAAGGCAAGGGTAATGTCGATAAACCTAATAACTACAGAGGTATTGCATTATCGAATATAGGAAAACTTTTTGCAGGCATTTTGGCAGCGAGACTACAATTTTGGGTTGAAGAATATATCCTTTCGGAATTCCAGATGGGCTTTCGCAAGGGAAGGAGAATTGATAATTTATTTATTGTAAAGACATTAGCAGACAAATATTTAAAAGAAAAAAGGGGTAAATTGTATATGGCTTTTGTAGACTTACAGAAAGCTTATGACCGAATTGAGTTACAACTTCTGTGGCATAAATTAGTGTGTAAGGGAGTAAGTCGGCAATTTGTGAATATTCTTAAAGCACTGTATTTTGAGAACACCTTCTGTGTAAGGGTGGAGACAGGCTGTGTAACAAGTGAAATTCAACAAAAAAAGGCCTCAGACAAGGATGTAAGTTAAACCCAGTTTTATTTAATTTATACATAGATGATGTCTTACTAGAAATTGGAAACAATAGCTGTGCACCAGTAATTAGCATCCAAATACCAGGACTTCTTTTTGCAGATGACCTAGTGGTAGGATCTATTACAGTAAGTGGTTTAAAACAATCATTACAAACAATTGATGAATATTGTAAAGAATGGAGGTTAAAAGTGAATCAAGAGAAAACACAGATTGTGGTATTCAAAAAGGGGGGAAAATTAAGCAAATAGGAAACGTGGAAGGGAGAGAATAAAGATTACAGGGTGGTGCGTGACTATCTATTTAGGAGTAAAAATAGATGGAGGTAATAAATGGGAGAAACAAAGAAGTTTGCATTGGCAAAAGGTAAAGGGGCGATGGCAGCAATTAGAAGCTGCAAATATAGAGTACCTAATATAAATGTTAAATGGCTGGAGTTTATGAGATGGTTGTGGAGGCAAAAACGATGTATGGTATAGAAATATGGGGATTAGATAGAGGATGGGAAAGTATAGATGTGGTGCACAGGATGTTTTGTAGAGAAATACTAGGGCTACCGAAGTCAATTGTAAAACAGATGGCACAATTACAGATGGGCAGGGTGGCAACTAAGGGGAAGATAGTGGAAAGAGCTTTGAAATTTTGGTTCAGAACTTTAAATCTAGGAAAAAGTAATGTTTTAAGACAATGTATTGAATACCAAGAGAATAGCTTAATGAATGATGGATGGGTAAGTAAATTACGGAACATTTTGGAGAAAATGGGTTAGGAGACATGTGGAGGAGAGAAAATAATGTGAAATTTTTTTGGAAAAAGGCGAGGAAAAGACTGGAAGATATAGAAATACAAATCATGTTCAGTGAGATTGCCGAAAAGAGCTCATTAGTTTGTTATAGGCCAATGAAAAATACATGGGGTAGGGAAAAATATAGACATAGTAAATAAAGAAGAGAATCTATTGCATGGGTAAGAACCGGAGCATGGAGGCTACAAGGGCTAAGACAGGGTATTCCTCAGAACCAATGTCCGATATGTGGTGGTAATGAAGACATTGAACACATAGTATTTAAGTGGCACGGAACAGAAAATTGGAGAAAAGAATTTTTTAATAAGAAGTGGTTGAAGGGGGATAGAAATACATTTATGATCAAAATGATGTGCAAGGACGCTAGAAGCATTGGACAGTTTTTGTGTAAAGTAAAAAATAAGTGGCTTTGGACAGTGGAAAGAGAAAAGTAAGAGGTAGCGCATCTTACTTTGAATGGAAAACTATAGTGAATGTGTGATGGTTAAGTAATCAATAAGTGAAAAGTGAAAAACAAGTGGAAATGGGACATGGAAAAAAAAAAGCAAGATAATTTATTGACAAGAAATTGTAAAATGTAAATAATCTGTAGTGATTGTCTACTGAATGAGTGACCAGGGTCAACGTGCAGTAGACAATCAAATTGTAAAACTCTTAGCACAATAAATAAATACAAAAATACAATTAGATTTGTAACACCCATTTAACTTTAACTTTTTTCTCAGAATTAATTCCATGAGGTTTGGCTCCTTTCTGATTAATGATATCCAATGTGTTTGTGAACCTGTATGCAAATATTTTTTTTAAATTTATAGCCTTTAAAAACAGTGGCATTCATCACTTTAAGGCAGAGGTGGCGAAAATGTGACTCGCGAGTTATTTTGACTCACAGGCGCACGTTCCCTCTCTGCAACCATCCGTTTGATTTTCACATGCTGAGTGATGCAGTGTGTGTTGCATATTTGGTGACTCGCAGAAGGAGGGCGTTTTCGCCACCCTTGCTTTAAGATATTATCGACTCAAAAGTATGTTCAGTAGCTAGAAAAACTAAAATGTTTCCAGCCAAAATGCCCTTGTACTTGCCCCTATAAAGTTTACATCCCAGCTATGGCTATGGTAAGGCTATGCTGAAATCCCATACAATTACATGATGTTAAGTCTGCGATCAGCTGTTGAACTAAATTTTGCATATAGATCAGAATCCTATTGCTATGGGCTGTTGAAGCAGTTCTGTTTGAAATCTTGTGTACTATTATAGTCTGCACCAATCAAGGTGAATGACAGTTACTAACCAAGTGGCGGAAAGCTTTAAATGAATGAGGGGATGGATACATCATAGTGACGATTAGAAGAACCAATTAGAGCTAAGACGTTTCCATGACTATGATAGATGCAAAGCCTTGTTGTCTACTGTAACATGTAATTAGCATGACGTACCTGGCAAGCAACCATTGCAGTAGCATGAACTGCACTTCTACTGTCGGTGCAGTTATAAACAATGCCTTCCTATAGACACAACTTCATGTATTTACATCAATTTAAAGACTGCCTGTGTACTGAGAAGTTATTTTGCATCCTATTTGTACAGTTATTTGCATTGTGTTAAAGTGTGTTTGATTCTGTGTACCTCTGTGTGTGTTGCGAGCATTTGCAATTGTATTATCACTTTTAATGGATAGTTAACAATAACAAAAAATCTGATGTGTTACACTCACGACTTTCTCTACTCTTGTACAAACTATTTATACAAACGCTTATTCTCCATCTACTTTATGTTAATCCAGATAAACATTTGCAGAGTCTATCTTATTGCTAATTTTCTTGTAGATGTAAGGGGAATATATATTTACAAGGGCAATATAGAAATACAGTAGCCTTTAAGCACATACATATCTCTTAATAGCTGGTTGCTAGGTGCAGCACCATTCCCTTTGCCAGAGATTAATACTCTTTGCATATCCAAGACAAAAAAAAATGAATAACGAATTCCCATTTGAGAAAATAAGTATTGAAAAATTTAAGGGAATAACAAGTAATATCTCGAAAATGGTTCACTCAACAAAAAAATGTATATGACAAATTGTGTATTTTAATGTGATCTACATTTTTTGTGTAGTAAAATTTTGTCTATCTCTTATGGTTTACCAGTTATGCAAAAGTCGTTCACAATGAAGAATACTTTTGGAGACATTCCCAGGAAATTCAAGATATATATTTTATGTGTCATAAAAATATCTTAAACATATATTTTAATCAAAATCGTTAGAGCCATTTTTGAGAAAATTAAAATTTTCGAAAAATCTTCCATGTAAAGGGTAATCTGGGGTGGGGGGATTTTCTTGACAACCTTCGTGTCGCATCCTTGGAAGATACTGAAGCTAAATACCAAGTTTGGTGTTTATCCGACTGTTCGTTTCTGAGTTATGCTGTTCACAGACAGACACACACATGGACATGTTTCCAAAAATTTTTTTTTTGGATTCAGGGGTTCTCAAAACATGTATTTTGGTGAAATCTCGGTATCGAATTTTTGGGTGGAATACAATACTTCCCCTACTTACTATACGTAGTAGTGAAAGTAAAAAAAAATCTGATGTGTTGCACTCGCATGACTTTCGCTACTCTTGTACAAACTATTTTAACAAACACTTATTGACAGGTCCCAGAATGTACATTAAAACTGATATATATTGATATATTCTTTTTTTCAGCAAAAGCTTAATTTCCAAAATAAAAAGTTGTACATCTGATATTTCTGAAAACCAATTTAGCATCATCTGCAAGGTTGTGGTGATCGTTGCTGTTAGGTCCTATAACAATCTCAGCCATTACAATAATTTTAAGCCACTCATTCGTTTTATAGGGTACTGATTATAGTAACATTAACCCTTAAATGCATTTGGGGACCCAAGAGTATAAACAGATTTTTCTATCCAAATGGTGACATCCAGGATGTATATTACCGAGAACATCTGTGTTTCACAACAATGACATATGTTGTGATTCTTGGGTGACTTGCAAGACAGCAGATAGTATGCATTTGTTTATGTGTTGTATGTACATCAGCTTAGTTTTTTGTTATTGTTTACTAGAAAAGGTAAGTTTGCAAGCAGTGTATTTATTTCAGTGCTTTTATGCTATATATTTGTGGTTCATACATGCAGCTGACAGTCATTTATTGCACCAAATATTCATGCTGTTTTACATCAAGCTTTTATTGTGCCCTACAGGGTAGAACATGGACTCCCAAGATCTTTCCCCCCCAAATTTTAGACAAGTTATGAGGAAGAAGGAAAAGAAATTTAGGAGTCAACTTGAATATTACTTTTGAGATCCCTTGATTATTCAGAGGATGGCTTGAAGGAACCTTCTCATGATGAGGCAGTGATTCCTGAACCTTATGATGAGGAAGGAATAATTTCGGAAACACGAGAAAGTAACCTGTTCTAAATTGGTATACTGTGTCCCAGTGGCTGAGGAAATTACTGCAGTCATGCACACAGCATACTTCTTTACTTAGTACACCAACAAAAAAAATCTGATGCAATACATTCACATTACTTTCTCTAACCTCTATCATTTACTAGTGGGTATACAAATTCTTACTCAAGCTTATTTATCTATCTACCTTTGCAGGAATAGCTGCATACACATTTTGTTATAGATACAAAGAGAATAGACACAGTTAAATGTTCAACAGGGCACTATATGCTGGCCTTAAAATCCCATAACGTTTTCCATGCAATTGCAAGAAACAGCTTAACATTGATAGACTTTGACCAAGAAATAAACAATTCAAACCTTTAATAACATATCTCCGTAAAGGTTTATGCTAAAAGGATATCTACATTTTTTGTGCAGTATGTTATCGCTTAACGTTTACCAGTTATACAAGATTTCTTCCGGATGAAGAGGACTTCACAGGCTATTCCTCGAATAGTGGAGAGACTAGTTGAAAACCTTTTGTGTCGCATCTTTGGAAGATACTGAACTAAATAGCAAATTTGGTATTTATCCAACTTTTCATTTTTAGTTATGCTGTACACACACACAGATGCCTTTTTCTAAAAATGTTTTTTACTTTCTCCACTATGTATAAGTAGGGGAAGTATTGTATTCCACCAAAAAATTTGATACCGAGTTTCCACCACAAATATATGTTTTGAGACCCCCTGAATCCAAGAAAAGCATTTTTGGAAATATATCCGTGTGTGTGTGTGTGTGTGTGTGCGCGCGCGCGCGCGTGTGTGTGTGAACAGCATAACTCAGAAACGAACAATTGGATAAACACTAAACTTGGTATTTAGGTCCAGTATCTTCTAGAGATGCAACACGAAGGTTTTCAAGAAAATCTCCCCACCCCAGATTACCCTTTACATGGAACATTTTTCGAAAATTTTAATTTTCTCAAAAACGGCTCCAACGACTGATTAAAATATATGTTTAAGATATTTTCATGACAAATGAAAAGTATGTCTCGAATTTTCTGGGAATGTCTCCAAAAGTATTCCTGATTATGAACAACTTTTGCATAACTAGTAAACCATAAGAGATAAACAAAATTTTACTGTACAAAAAATGTACATCACGTTAAAATACACAATTTATGTCAAATACATTTTTGTTGAGTGAACCATTTGAGATATTGCTTGTTATTCCCCTAAATTCTCCAATACTTTTTCTCAAATGGGAATACGTTATTCATTTTTTTTATGCCCTTGGACACACACAGAGAATGGAATGTGCCACATAGCAACCAGCTCTTAAAACATTTGACTATCACTTAAAGCCTACCATATTCCCCTTGCACCTACAAGAATAGCAATAGGATTAACATCTCCATTAACATGAAGCATATGGAGAATAAGCGTTTGTAAAAATAGTTTGTACAAGAGTAGAGAAAGTCATGCGAGTGTAACAAATCAGATTTTTTTTTTCTGAGGAATTGATGGAATACACTTTGCTTGACACACACAAATACATATTTCAGAAGGACCCATGCAATATATTCAAACCAACCATGGATGAGCTTAAGGCTTTTTTGGTTGCTGCATTTTAATCAGCATAGCTCATCTGCCAAATGTTCGAAATTGGGGCTTTTTTGGAAATGATTTGACAAGGAATACATTCTCTTTCAAGATTGGGGAAAAAAAAAAATTACACGCTCTTCAATCATCCCAATTTTGCTTTAAGTCCCACTCATGAGACACTTTTCAGAATTAGACCCATAGTGGAATATCTAAACCAATGTTTGTATTCCTATGGAACAGACTCATGTCAATTGACGAGCAACTGTTTTACCAAAAACAGACATTTAAAGCAGTGTATGCCATCAAAACCTTACAAATTATACAAACCCTGGACACTGGATTCAATGGGAAGTGAAGAGAGGAAGGTGTAAACTACCATGGTGCACAGGGAATCCATATTCCATTTGTAAGAAATGTGATTCCTTTTTCTGCTGTAATGACAAAATTTTTTATTTGTTTCATAATAGTTGATCATTCATTGTCAGAATATAAAGACTTTGTAATTACTGATGTGTATCCTCATTAATTTTTATAACTTTATTATACCAGCAACAGCAGAATTGTATAAATAAAAATTTATTTTTTCAACCAAACTTTCTTGGGCCCCACCTTAAAAATACTGAAGGAAGTGTGAAATAATGGAATAAATTACCTTAGGAGCGAATGTAGAAGTGAATGTGAACTGGTCAACATCTGGTGCCCACCTGTCCGCCCGTTTTTGGCGTCTTACTTATATAGGTGAATTGCGATACGAACACGAAAAAACGTGGCCATCTTCACAGTAATACTGATGCTCATTTGGAAGTGCCAACTTAAGTAAGAACTTAGGGAATCCGCTATGTGATGTGTTGTTCTTATTCATGTAGTATAGCCGCAGAAAAAAGTGCCATGCATTCAGAGCAAGCTGTGCAGAAGAGGGAACAAGTCTAGAATACTGCAGCATGAACTTGTGCCATTCTTCCTCTAAACCGGGATAACCTGGAAAGTTGGGGTTATGGAGGTAATCATAACCATCATTAATGAATGCTTCTATGTAGATAATTAAGTTTTTATATATATAACCAAAAAAACAACTACACCTAACCTCCCGAAAATCACAAACCTAAGGTTTTATAAATAGGTAATCATAGCCATCATTAAGCTTCGCTTGTGTGCTTTGAGGTAGCTACTGACTGCCAATTAACTTAAGTTGTTTGTAAAAAACCACCTAACCTAACATGAATCAGAAACCTTAGGTTTTATAAATAGAATTATGTACGCTTTCTACTGCACGGTCTGTTTTACACTGGTGTTAACCCTACACTTGCATTCGTCATTGACTATCTTCACGAGAGAGACACACACACACTTGTTATAGTGCAAAAATGGCATATAGCCATGCTGCGGAATTCTAGACTTAAGCACAGAAAAGAGGAAAGAAAATGGTGTGCACAGGCTGTCAAAATCGTGTGTACACAGTTACAAGACACTACATGGGTGGCAAAAGCTTGCAGTTGCTTCAGGAACCTTGAGTGAATTCAGAAACGTAAGCTTATATAATAATAAAAAAAGTGTTGGGGATATATCTCCGCCTTTGGCGGCATTACTTATTCATATATTGCCAGCATTGCGTTGCAGCCAGAGAATGACAATGCCATCTGTATGGCATACAGTGACATCTGTTGGACATATAAGAAATCACTTCTGTCGCTAATGTGGGCCCAAGAAAGGCAACTTACCAAGAATTTTAACATGTATAGTTTGAAAAACGCAACATTAAGAGCATATTTAAAGCTGGCCATTATGTGCAACAAAAATAATTTATTTTTCATGAGGATAACATTCTGAAAGAACATGCTACTTATTAAAACTGTGTGCAACAGGTTCCCCCCCCCCATAGAAATTTTAGCAAATCTGCTCTTAGTTCTCTTCCTGGAAAATGGTTATAAAAGCAATAGGAATGTGAATAAATTACCTTAAGAATGAGTTTAGAAGTGGATGTGATCTCTTCAATAGCTGGTGCCCACCTCTTTCAGGTGTTTTAGTTTTTAGGCAATTGCATTATGAACACAAACGTAGCCATTTTTTCCCTAAATCACATGCAAAGTGGGAACTGCCAACCTAAATGAAAAGGAGAAATCCGCTAAATATGCGATGTGTTGTTGTTACTAGAATTTCTTCTTTGTTTAGTGTTGACGCTGACAAAAACGCAACGCATTCATAGTAAGAAAGACTATGAACCAAAATTTTTGTATTCTTTTTGTGAAAGTTCGTTACTTCCTTTAAATAAGGAAGTTCCTTTACTGTAACAGTGGTAGATAGTTAACACAAGCTTACATAAAAAAAAACCTAACCTAAGGTTAACTTTCCGTGAATCAGAAACCTAAGCTTAGGAACACGAGCAAATGCTCGCTTGCTTTGATGTAATCACTGGTAAGAAATTAAAACAAGGATATATATAAAATTAGGCAAAATTGCCTTACTTGTGCCGACCTATATTAGGTATAAGGAAGTGAGAAATACTGAAATAAATTACCTTATGAGGGAAAGTAGAAGTAGATGCAAACTGTTGTACATCAGGCGCCTGCCGGAATGGAGTTTTTTGTGCCTTACTGAAACGGGGGAATTGGGAAAGTAACTAGACAAAACGTGGCCATCTTCACGGTAATAATGATGCTCAATCGGATGTGCCAACTTCTTATTCATGTTATAGCTGCTTAAAAAGAGCGCCACGCATTCAGAGCCAGCCGTGCTCAATTCTCTTTGCATTACCAGGACAAAAAAAATGAATAACGAATTTGAGAAAAAGTATAAGTATTGGAAAATTTAAGGGAATAGCAAGCAATATCTCGAAGATGGTTCACTCAACAAAGAAAAAGTATATGACAAATTGTGTACTTTAACGCAATCTAGACTTTTTGTGTAGTAAGATTTTGTCCCTCTCTTATGGTTTACCAGTTATGCAAAAGTCGTTCACAATGAAGAATACTTTTAGAGACATTCCCAGAAAATTCGAGATATACATTTTATTTGTCATGAAAATATCTTAAACATATGATATTTTAATCAAAATCGCTAGAGCCATTTTTGAGAAAATTAAAATTTTCAAAAAATGTTCCACGTAAAGGGTAATCTGGGGCGGGAGATTTTCCTGAAAACCTTCGTGTCACATCTCTGGAAAATACTCAACCTAAATTCCAAGTTTGGTGTTTATCCGACTGTTCGTTTCTGAGTTATGCTGTTCAGACACACACACGGACATGTTTCCAAAAATGCTGCTTTTGGATTCAGGGGGTTTTCAAAAGATATATTTCTGGTGAAATCTCGGTATCGAATTTTTGGGTGGAACACAATGCTTCCCCTACTTACTATATGTACTAGAGAAAGTAAAAATGGCTAACATTGCGTGAATTCAGAAATGTAAGCTTATAATAAAAAAAAAAAAAAAAAGAAACTAAGAAATTTGGGGATATATCTCTGCCTTTGGCCGCATTACTTATTCATATGTTGCCAACAGTGCATTAAAGCCAGAGAATGAGATAGTGCCATCTGTAGAATTCACAGTGACATCTGTTGGACATCTAAGACATCACTTCAGTCGCTAATGCCGGCGCAAGAAAGGCAATTTATCCTTAAATTAAACCAGGAACCTATACCCCCGCCGCTATAACGTTGCACTTGACAGCTAGCATTTAAGTTGGTACACTCGCAAAAAAACAGATGAAAAGCTTCAACCGTTTGACTTCCTAAGCCAATCACAAGGCAGCATTCCGGATGGTCGATGACAAAGCGGAACCGGATCTAGTATCGGCTCTGTTGCCGGATGTAACTATTCCCAACCACGTGCTTCAGTTTGTGAATCTCTAGCAGAGCGTCGAGTTGTTCTTTGCAAGCTACATATTGTTCATTGTTATTTGTTATTTAGATTTGTGGTTGTTTGATAGTTTTGTTATTGTTCGTTTATACATTTATTTATTTATATTTATCTATTTTATATATATTTCATTCATATTATTTATTTAAACAAAACTTAAGTGCGACAATGTCGGAAAAACGACGCCGATCGCCGAGTGATGATTCACGAAGTGAAAATCCTTTGCGCCGAGGTGTGCCACTTAATAGTCAGGCATTGGAACTATTAAGGAGCACCCAAGAATTCTTTTAACAGGAATAGGAGTACGTGAAGCTTCACGGCCATCCCTCTATTCCTGCTGATAAAGCCGTACACTGTCACTTCAACCCCATCAAATTAGTGTGGAACGACATTAAGGTTCATGTGAGGGAGAACAATAAGTCATTTACCATTACCGAGGTGGAAAGGCTTTTGCGGGAATGTGTGGCTACGTGGACGCGGCTTCGTGGAAAAAGAAAGTGGATCATGTGCATAAGCTAATAAGAAAAGCACAAGAAATAGACGGAATTATTAGTGAGTGTGAACCATTGATGATATGCCTTGGTGAAGATGACAATGATGCTTCCGAGGATGACGATGACGACGACAACGGGGATTTGGATGGAATTGAGCCATTGCAGTTTTAAATGGGTGAGTGAAAATAACTTTGTTATAGCATGCTTATAATTTGTTTTATTTCTCCTCATTGTAGCAGGAAGTTTGTATTATTTTGTTTCTATATTGTCAAAAGTGCGTAATTTATTCTACATACACTGCAATGTTTATGCAGAGTTATTTTCAATTAACAATAATAATACGAAATAGTTATTACTCATTGACGTTCGCTACTTACGTACGCTTTTTGTATGCGGCTTAGACACGATAGAAATGAGAACAATCAGCTGTTGTTTACTAGCCACTCTGGCAACGTCGCAACCACGATGTAGCCAACCTTACGCGAAGCCACACGAACTGTCAAGTGCAACGTTATAGCGGCGGAGGTATAAGCTTATATTTAAAAAAAGGTAAACGTAACCTAAACTTATATTAAAAAAAAAAAGACAGTAAATCTAACCTAAACTCTCGAGAATCAGAAACCTAAGCTTAGCAACACAACTGCTACACTCCTCTCCTTCTAAAAAACATCCCTTGGCTACGCTTTGAGGCTGAGTATCTTACAGGCTTTGGCAGCATTAGTTATTCATGTTGCCAGCATTGCCTTAGAGCTAGCATATGATATAGTGACATCTGTTGAGCTAGATGTTGGACATATAACACATCATTTTCGGCTCTTCTTTAGATTACATCCCGCAACTTTTTCCCGTATAAAAATCTAAGTCCAAAGGTACTTACTGTGCATGCGCTGAGATGAGTAGCAGACAACCTTCATTGCTGCCAACATTGCTCCTGCAATCACACTAGTTGGTGCCTAATATCTAATCTAATCCCAAGTTTTGTCCTGAACTAAAACTAATATCTAATCTAATCCAAAGTTTCATTTATAGTTTGGAGCTGATACGCTAAACAGGATAAACTTTTCGAATATCCTCGATCAGTTTTTGGAAGCGGTCCGCTAATCTGTTTTTCACGTCTTGCCACCACAGGTATTCTGACAAATGGACATCCATTTGCGCCTTTCTGATGCTGCCCCTGGATAAGCGATGCCGGAGAGATCGCCATCACGACTCGATATTGTCATGGACATTCGTTGCGGGGTCCACAAAATGCTCGCTGTGGTTCACTGTCAGGTGCGCTGCAAAATTCCCAGCCATTAATCCATTATACCTACCCCAACAGTTGGTGTGAATCGTGCTGGTGAATTCCACGTGTTCCTCAATTAATGCGAAGAGGGTGGCACCATCTCTTCTATTGTTGGGGCACACTGTCATTTGCACCTCATTGGTGACCACGTCAATCATCCCGAGGATCCAGTTTCCTTCCACGATACGGCCGTGATGGTATTTTCTTCTCCCGATCTTGCATTCGTCGATTTGTATGACGTGGCCGGCACTGCCTATTTTACCCCTGTTGGCGTACTTGTCATCCATTGAGGAGATACAGACCTCTTGGCAGTAACTAAACGAATCTACTATTGTTGCGTGGCTTATGTTACTATCACCGAGAGAACTTTGAACTACAGTTTGTTAGTAAGATAACTTACTCTGCTCTGCATGTCCTCTCCTACATGAAAATATTTGAAATTTTCGACGTTTTGTTATGGGATGTAGGACGGCATCACATTCCCGACATAACATATAGGTTCTAAGCAAGCTTTCGTCGTATAGGAACTACATACACTCTTGCTCATTGTTGCACAAAGCACAAGGTCAATAAAATTTATAAATCTTGCCATTGCTTCCTCCTAGTAGGTTTATATACTGACTGCCAAGATCCAGGTAGGATAACAGTTTTCAGATTTAACAGTAAAACTGCTTCCTTTCTAACAATAGTACATCTGTTGCGCACATGTGAAGTTTCAAACACCTGCAAAACAGATGCTTGGGGTGATGGTGCAGAGGTTGGTATGAGATGTGGCAAAAATGCAACATTATGCTCTAGTTGTGGCCCGCACAGCGCTCCCACTGTCCCGCACAGCGATGACGATGTATATTTCCAACAGATGTCACTCTATGCAAAACACTAGCTCAGCAGATGTCACTATGTCACACGTTTGACTAACACAATACTGCCAACATATGAATAATTGATGACACCAAAGCGCCAAAACTTGGACCACAGGGCGTAGCCGAGGGATATTATATAATCTTAGGTTTATGAATTCACGGAAGATTACGTTAAGGTTAGGTTTTTTTTATTTATATAACCTTACGTTTCTGAATTAACGGAAGTTTAGGTTACTTTTCTTTTAATATAAGCTTGGGCTTCCGATATACTTTTATAGGTTAGGTTTAGTTTTTTTTTTTTATATAAGCTTGTTTTAATTAGTTACCCGTGGTTACATCAAAGCATGCTCGCTTTGCTCGCATGCGTTCCTAAGCTTACGTTTCTGGTTCACAGGAGGTTAAGTTTAGTTTTTTTTTTAATATAAGCTTGTTTGAATTAGTTACCAGTGGTTACATCAAAGCACGCGAGCGAAGCGAGAGTGCATTCCTAACCTTACGTTTCTGAATTCAGGGAAGGTTAGCCTTAGGTTAGGTTTTTTTTTTTATGTAAGCTTGCGTTAACTATCTACCACTGTTACGGTAAAGCAACTTCTTTATTACACTGTTATTACAATCGAAATAACCTCTTAATAAAATATAATTTGACAAAAACTATTACAAACTTAAAACTTTGGTGTTTTCAATTAGTGCATGGTGCAGCCAGTCTTTGAATGCGTTACGTTTTCTCAGCGGGAATAACACACGAAGAAAAAACACTACTAACAAACTGTGCATCACATTTCTGGTGGATTTTCATTTATGTTGGCAGTTTCCACTATACCTCAATGAAAAAATGGCCAAGTTTGTTTTGTTTCGTACACGATTCGCCTATATAAGTAAAACACTGTCGAGGGGCGGGTAGGTGGGCACAAGCTATTGAACAGACCACATCTACTTTTAAACTCACTCACAAGGTAAATTATTCGCTTTTCTTTGGCTAATTTAAGCTACTTCGACGGGCCACAACTAGAGTAGATTAGCCCAAAAATGCCTTACCAGACCCGACGTTTATTAGGTTTAAGGAAGTGAAATTACCTTAAGAGTGAGTTTAGAACATGTGGTCTTTCTATGTCTTGTGCCCACCTACCCACCCATTTTAGGTGTTATATATAGGCAAATCGCGTCAGAAACACAAAAAATGTAGCCATTTTTCCGATAAGTCGCATGCAAAATGGGTACTGCCAACCTAAATAAAAAGTGAAATGCAACAAATATGCGATGTGCTGTTTCTGTGAACGTTAATCATTCGAGTTTTAGATCCCTCAGCTAAGCCCTGGCGGCGCTTCGCAGTTGCGGCCTATCAGCCACAACTTGCTACACTCCTCTCCTCCTAAAAAACATCCCTCGGCTACGCTTTTAGGCTGAGGACCCTCAATCTTTCGGCTACGCCTTGAGGCTGAGTATCTCACCAGCTTTGGTGGTATTTCTCATATGTTGCCAGCATTGCGTTAAAGTGAGAGAATGAGATACAGTGTCATCTGTAGGATACCCAGGGACATGTAAGACATCACTTCAGTCGCTAAAGTCGGGTCCGGTAAGGCATTTTATCCGGAGATGCATTCACAACTAACAATGTTTGCAGCGCTGCAATTACACGTAAACTTCGGGAGGTTTCGTCAGCTCTCATACGCGTATCCCGTGTCGGACTTAGACAGAATTCTTGCAGGACGTTATCTAAAGAATATCCTCATTTTCCTCACTAAGGAAGAGAACTAAGACCAGATTGTAGAATAGTTTATATTTTAAAGAAATGGGACAAGGAAAGGATAGTTTGCGTGTGAAAGGAATACTGTATATCTTAAGCTATAGGATTGCGACAAGGAAAGGATAGTTTACATGTTAAAGGAATTCAGTGGAGAAATTAAATAGCACTGGGTGCAATCACATGGTCGCATGGTTAGGTATTGCAGACACAGCAATGTGATACACAAAACAGTGGTGGGAGCACCTTGTTGGGAAGTAATCGGAAAATGGCTGAATATGGTAAGCGCAGGGTCCCGACATTTTCACTATTTCCAAAGTCCGTTGGATATTACTTTGCACATATCCAATTCACATGTAACTGTTGGTTATATGCGGATTTCTAATTCCTTTATGGCAACCATTAGCCTCCTAAACGTAATGAGCCTTTATTCATCACCATCCAACATTCGTGCCACCTTACATTTCCATTTCGTCCAATGCACTCTTAATTGAACTTAAAAGAAATTTTCCCTTAATTTAGTTGCAGCCAGTTTCGGATTCTCAGACTAGGTGAGCGCAAGATGTGGGGGCTAAATTGTCATACTGTTTCCCCGCATTTATACGTGAAGTAAACTGAGGATTCACGAAAGTAATTACCTTACTTGTGGAAGTAGTTGTATATGAAGTCGGTGGTGCATAAATCTAAGGTTGGAACGCGAATTGTTTGTGCATCACTGAAATGGTGTAATTAGCAAAGTTACTAGAGTAAACGCGGTCATCTTCACGGTAAGACTGCTGCAGATTCGGAAGTGCCAACTGCAGTACGAATTAGGTAATCCGCTAAGTGAAGAAGGTGTTGGTATGCTGGTTGTTGTTAATTTCACAGCCGCTTAAAATAAGAGCGCGAATGATTCAGAGTCAGCTGAGAATAAAGAAGAGAAGAAAATGGCTTGCAGAGGGTGTCAAATATGCAAGCGGAATTGGTAGGCTTTTAATTGTTCAACAAAATGTTCCGCAAGGGGTAATCTTGCGTGGGAGGATTTCATTGAAAACCTTTGTGGCGCATCTCTGGGAGATACATAACCAAAATACCAAGTTTCGTGTTTATCGGACTGTTCGTTTCCGAGTTATGCTGTTCACAGATGGACATGTTTCCCATTTTTTTCTTTTTAATGTTTAACAAAATGTTCAGTGCAAAGGGTAATCTGGGGTGGGAGGATGTCATTGAAAACCTTTGTGTCGCATCTCTGGGAGATACATAACCAAAATACCAAGTTTCGTGTTTATCCGACTGTTCGTTTCCGAGTTATGCTGCTCACAGATGGACATGTTTCCCAAGATAAATGGCTGACGTTTACGTTCCGTGAATTCAGATACGTAAGGTTATACACCAAAAAACCCCAAAGGGAATAAGTTGGGGATGTATCTGTGCGATTGGCGGCATTAATTTTTCTGATGTTGGTTGCATTGCGTTGAAGTCAGAGAATGACAGACAGTGCCATCTGTTGTATTTTTAAGATACAACCGCAGTCGCTAATGCGGGCAAAAGTGACACAAACGAGGGAAACAGTATGACAATTTACCCGATGTGGGAAAAGGATCAATGCAAAAGGCCTCGAGCCTGTGGTTTTTTTTTTCTCCTCTCTTCCTTACGATTCGATGCATTACCCTAATAATGTGGATTTAACCGCTTAAGAATACCGGTGATTCACATTAGGTTAGGGATTCACGCGCACTTTTACAAAATAGTTATCAGATATTGCCGAGGCTTACATAAAAATCCGTTAGCTTACAATTTAAAAGGTAAAAAATTTTGATGGGCAATTGAAGTTGGGGTTAATTTTGAAACAAATGAAAAGATGGCGCCGGTTCATCGTAACCATTGGGATCACTGAACGCGTTAGTCTCACAATCATTTGAAAGTTAGTTCATCTTCCCTCTCCATTTACCCCGCCTAACTTCTTGGACATCTAAACAACCATTTATAGATGTATTGTGTTCATTTACTTATCTTTGCACTATCTGATAAATGGTCAGCGACCTCCTGTTAAGTTAAAACCGAAACAATAAGAGGCGCTCAAATGGCAGCAAATTTGCCGGGAAGTAGCAACAACATAAATTATTTGCTCAAAACTCCATTTATCGTTAAAATACTCACCATCGCTATTTAAAAGAATATTCGGTGCATATTTTACTTATGTGTAAATACTCTAAAGTACTAACTTATAAATAACATTATCCAAAAATACACTCACCTCAGACAAGCTCTTACAGAAGGATCAATGCCAAACCAAAATGGACTCTGCAGCGCGTACCCTAGCGCGTTCTGAAAGATTCACTTGAACCGCGACGGTTTCATAACCTATGACGCAATTCCGGCGAAACAACAACTACTTTATTGTGGAACTCATCGCTCGTTCTGAAACCTTATGACTTAATTCGACTACTATTCCTTTCGAAAATTGGAAACAAAATACCAATTTAATTACCATCATACTCCGATAATTAATACCCATTTAAATATACTTAAACTTCGGAAAAATTCGAATCAAGACCTTTATATCCTAAAGTTTTACCCAATAATACACTTTTTCCTGCTGTAACTTTTTTTTCTTTGCGTCTTATTATGCATTACTTATTATTCATCCATTAAAACCTGTACATTTGTAGAATTGTCATATATAATATACATTATTTACATCAGGTGAAAAGTCACAATTATTACAGATTTAGAAATTCATTTAGTGTAAAAAAGCTGTGATCTTTTAAGAAATGTAGTAACATTGTTTTAAATTTTTGTTGTGAATAAATACTTTTTATGTATTCAGGTGGCTTGTTATAAGGTTGTTTTGCTGATTTGTTTAAAGACGGCTTCAATCAAAAGTTTCGTTAGCGTCTGATTTTCACTGTGAGGATATATTTAAACTATGTACCCAAAAAGTGATAATGAATCTGAGATTTACATTTACATTTTACATTTTATAGATACTGCAATATAATTTTGAAGACTTTACTAGGATCATATTTTGTAACATTACTAATTGTAATAGCACCAGGAAAACCTATTTTATACAATGACTGCAATAGTTGAAGATTTTCAGCATCGTGGTTGGCACATTCAAAGAGAAAGACCAATGTTACCATAGCTGCCATAATCACACATAGAATACCCTTTTTTTTTTAGAAATTTTATGAAGAAAAGCAGGTGTTTGTCAAATTCCCAGCCTCATTCTTGAAAATAAAGATAGATCTAGTCTATTAATATTGACATATTTCAATCATAGAATAATATACTTGCTGTGATTCACTACTGGATTGGTGGTGCAGACCTCCAGTTATGAAGAATTTAATCCCTAATGATCTTAGGACCGTCGTTAAACCAAAGCTAAATATCGGCAATGATTCCTGGTTCTCTTGCAGTTTTTGCTAATGAGTCCACGCTGTCATTTCCTGGAATGCTTCAGTGGCAAATGATCCAAACAAGTTTTATAGAAATGCCTTCAGTATATATGATTGTAAACTATAAACTTTATTTCGATTTCTTAAGGTTCTGAGTTTTCAAAGGCCCAGATTTTGTTAACTTACATAAAACACTTTTAGCATTTGTGAATATGATATTGATTTTCAAGTTTTCTTTCTAATTCCAGAAATGGCAGCTCGATAGCAAAGTTTCGTAAAACAAATCGAATAACTGTCATGTAATTGTACTAATTCATGAAGGTTAAGATTTTGATTTCAAAACGCAGCTCCAACACCACGTGACTTGTCTCTAAACCCATCAGTAAAAAAACAGCTCCAATTTTGAATGGGATATGTTTGAGTATATTTGGAAAATATCTTCAGAATGAGAAAATCACGAGATTTATCAAATGTATCAATGTCTATATCGAAGTTGTGAAAATTAATAATCGAATCTGTACAAACTTGAGGGTTGCGAGGAGTAGTTGTAATACTCCAGATATTATTCAATCTGTACCACGACAAGAATAGAAGTATATCATAAAAGTTATCTTGATTGCAGTCTGCCGTTACGGACTGTCAAATACATTTTAGAGAGATATACAATCTGTCTTGAGTGTTTGTGATTAGTTTGCTGATGAACTTCGACGCAAAATTCATTTGCCGAACGGATAATGGGATAAATCCAACTTCATTAAAGTGGATTGCGTCTCTGAGTTGCCTGATATTCCCAAAGTTCGTTTTGCAATTTTCTACACTGACGAATTCACTTTATTCATGGAGCAACGGGTAATTTGTGGATAATAATGCAGCCGTATTTGATAATCGGACGAACGATGTTATTAAAATGGGTCATCAAGGCTAAAGGATGAGCACCCCAATCTCTTCCAATAAGAAACCTTCAGATATTAAATCTGCTGTTTAATCTAGTAATATTGTTTTAAAAATAGGGTTTCCAAGAGTGTTGCAGTCAAGAGTAACTCCCAGGAATTTCATAGAAGATTTGGGAACAAGAAGTTTGTTTCTAAAAGATAATCTTAAATCAGAAAAAGGCTTTCCTTTCTAAAAAAGAATTCATTCGGATTTAGAGAAGTTTACTTCAAAACCCAAGCCATTAAAAACAGAGACGAAACTCCAATTTCCCTCCCAATAGCGTTTTGTGGGATGTAGATGCGAACATTATAAGGTCATCTTCATAGGGCAAAGCTTTAACGGTCTTATTAAAGCGGGCACGAATCTGAGAAATATAAACAGCATATAAAATTAGACAGAGTGCCGATCCCTGGGGAAGCCAACTGGAGATTGCCTGATTACAGAATTATTGAATCTGGGACGAAAGGAGATGACACTGCCTGATAAAATAATATATATTATAAGGATTATGTCTGGAGGAAGTTCCAAATTTATTAGGTTTTGTATTAATAAAATTATCTGAAAGGAATCATCGGCCTGATATATATATATATATATCAATGCTTAAAGCTTGGATCATCTGTTTATTCTGAAAACCGAGAGTACGTTCATGCAGATGAGGGCTAAGTTGTTAACTATTCCATATCCTGTCCGAAAACCATACGGTCGCTAGGGCAAAAACCAAATCTTTCAAGAAAGAAATGTAATCTCTTCATCAACAATTTTTCGAATGTCCTTTTGAAGACACAGGAGAGAGCAATAGGACGATAAACATCATATTTCTTGAATTCGTATTAGGTTTAGGCACGGGAATAATATAAAAATGCTTCCAAATTTCTGGAATAACTGCTGTTTTTAGAATATTTATATAACCCTTAATTAGTGAATCAAAATATACAGAAGGTAAGTCCTGGACTATTAAATATGTGACTTCACCTGGTCCAGGGGTTGGATTGATACGGCATTTGACAATACTCTCCATTTCTGCTAATTTTAAAGGTGCAATAAAAATGGAGTTGGTTCATGGCCAAACGGAAGCTTATTAAACTAATTTTGTTGTCAAATATGTTTAAAGAAACTTAGTCAAGATTAAGATAGTGTAACAACTTATTCTTAAGTTCAATATCATCATCAATCGGAGATTTATTTGAATTGTCCCTTTTAGTAATCAACCGTATAGATTTCCATATAAAAGCTGTATGTATAAATTCAGGGGATAACTGTTTACAAAATTTGATCCAACCTAATATTTTGGATTCTTGGGTTATTCTTCTGCAGAAGCTATGGTGTTTTTTTAAAATTAAATAATTTTCTTAGGAGTCATATTTCTGAAATGATCGAATGGCCTTTCTCCGAACAGTTATGACATTATTACATTCCACTGTTCACCATATAGGCTTTTTAATAAGCTTTCTTCCTGACTGCCGAACGAGAGCATGAAAGGTGTCATATAAATTTAGTATATCATAGATGAACTGGAAGGAATATTCAGCTTCAGCATTCCATTTATTCAGGAATTGATTCCTATCTATCTTTAGCAGGCGAAATTTGATGACATCCTCAGGAATATTTAGTCTACTATTTCTTATGCCGACATTAATAGTCCTGAAAGAAACGCTAAATCAGAAGAGGAATTATTCTGACCATATGTGCCAATTCGTGTGTGAGATCTATCATTTAAAACATAGATGTTACATTACGACAAGTATCGAATAAGTGGACAGTCAATATCACCAGACGAATCTAGACCAACTCTAAGAATGTAATTGAAGTCGCCTAAAACCAGAACTTTATCAACTGAGGAAAGTTGAGAAATGTTTTTGCAATGTGAAAGTGAGACATTAGCGTTTGGAACTTTATAAACAAGGAACAGTTGAAGATCACTAATAACAAAGTTTATAACTTGAACCGTGAGGCAGTACCGATGCTTGAGGTACCGCGTGTTTTATTGTACTACTACTACTACTACTACTACTACTACTACTACTACTACTACTACTACTACTACTACTACTACTACTACTACTTGAAAGCCCAGTTTTGACCTCGCCAGTTTCTCTATCAAAATCTTTAATTTCAACTGATTGTTTCTTGTTATCTATTTCATTCTTACTTGAGAGTTATGACCGTTCAATGAAATCTCAAGGATGTTTGATGTGTCAAGATTCAAGCATTCCTTTGATGGTGTCCAAACTATAAGTCTAAATGGAGTTTGGTATTTATATAATTTATACTATATGCCTAGGATAAAGTTCAGATAATAAAAATCTGTGATCTGACCCTTATGACATTTATTTCATATAATGGTTAGTAACAGTGACAGGAGTTTCTTTTAGGTTTTGGTGGCTCAGTAGATTAGGCGCTGGCCTTCTGATCCCAAGATTGCGTGTTCAAATCCGGCCTAGACCGATGGTTTTTAACCCTCCGTCAGTCGCTAGGGGCCTGAGAGACCCCTGGCAATATATAAATGTTATAATTTTCGAACGAACGCACCTATGCAACTGCCTGATTAGGACATCTAACATTACACCTTGCGCGATTATTTGCTGCAGCGATAACCGTATCTGTTTGTTTGTTTGGCTGGAGGAATGAATAATCAGCAGTTACGTGTCGCACAGGTCAATCAGGCCCCGCGCGCCTGCTCTCGTTACATATTGTTGACAGATTTGTTTCTCATTAGCTTTTGTGCAATATTGCTTTACTATTGCAAGGAGCTGTTACTGCTTCGTCATAAATACGAGTAAAAGGTACGATCTACAAAATCCGAATGATTTGGAAGAAGTACATCGCCTACTTTGCGATGATGATGCCTTGCCCGTGGATGACAACTTATATGAATAAGACGACTCTGATTCAGAAGATAAACTCGAAACGAGATCTTTAGATTCAGAAACTGACCATGAAGATGAAGAGGAAGACGATGAAAGCAGCTTGTGTGATAACATGTATTTTATAGGTAACATCATATGCGTATCATAATAATTCTTTTTCTTCTTCTTCTTATTATTATTATTATTGACAATACATTCTGTTGTTATTCACAGGAAGAGATGGAACAAAATGAAAAAAACACCTTTGAAAATAACACAGACAAGGGCAATATATTGACCAAACTTCCTGGTGTGGTAGGAGCTGCCAAAAATGCGAAAACGGAAATTGATTGTTGGAACCTTTTTGTTACCGAAGATATAGTTAGTTGATTTGATTGTTGAAAGCTCAAATACTTACATTAGCAGTGTGCAGCACAAATTTGATTGTGAAAGAGACAGCAGACCTACAGATGTAATAGGAATAAAAGCTTTCCTAGGCTTATTGTACCTGGCAGGAATTTTTCGTGGTGGACGCCAGAATATTCACGAGTTTTGGAGAACCGATCTTGGAATTCCTCTATTCCAAATGGCTATGTCCGAAAAACGATTCAGTTTTCTAATACGCTATATTCGCTTTGATGACAAAAGCTCAAGACTGGAGCGACGAAGATTGCATAAATTGGCTGTTGTTAGAGAAATGTTTACATTGTTTCTGAACAACTGTCAGAACCATTATTCTCTTGGACAAAATGTCACTGTCGACGAACAGCTGCCGGCGTTTCGTGGTCGATGTGCTTTTAGACAATATATACCATCCAAGGCAAACAAGTATGGCATAAAGATATTCTGTTTGAGTGATGCAAAACAGTTTTATACAACTAACATGGAGATTTATTGTGGACAGCAGCCGGACGGACCATATTTGCAAACTAACTCGGCAGAGGCTGTAGTGCTGAGATTAACTGAACCAATCTCTGGCACTGGACGAAACGTTACTGCAGATAATTGGTTTACCGGTGTATCGCTGGTGAATGAATTGCGCAAAAGACAACTTTCTTTCGTCGGTACAGTGCGAAAGAACAAAAAAGAGTTACCCACTAATTTCACTTCTCCAAAAGATCGCAGACAGTACGAAAGCATATTTGTCTTCACAGAAAATGAAGCACTTGTTTCATATGTTCCAAAAAAAGCGTAAAACAGTAGCTTTGCTCTCAAGTCTACATGTTTCATCCACACAGTTATCAGAAGGTGCTGAGAAAAAGCCTGAAATAATCCTGCATTACAACGATACTGAATGTGGAGTTGATGCAGTAGATAAATTGTGCGCTACATACAATGTAGCCAGAACAACGAGAAGGTGGCCCATGGTAATTTTTGACCATATCTTGAACATTGCAGGTATTAATTCTAGGGTTATCTTCCTTGGAAACCAAAATAAATATTGCACAAGGCAGGAGTATTTGAAATCACTATCTTTAGCATTACAGTTCCAACAGCTACAAAGGAGAGCAACAGCATCAAATCTATCCGATGATTTGAAAGGACTTTTGAGAAAATATAAACCTGAAGAATCCGGCGTAGTAGAATTGTCAAATACACCACTATACACATTGAAAAGGAAACGATGTGAACCCAGCAACAAAGACAAAATGAACTGCAAAACTAAATGTGCATGTGGGAAATCCAACACCCCCCTGTGTTTGAGCAAACATGCTAAAATTATTTGCGATAGTTGCTTAGTCGGGGAAAACACGGGTGAAATAGTAGATGATTCTGAGTAACTGAACATTTGAAATTACAAGTTGTATGTATACCTGGAAATGGCAATGTATTTCTTTACACTTACTGTAATACAATTTATAACGTATATGCACTCATATTTTAGCTTGTATTCTTATGTTGTAAGATAATACCTATTAATGAAAGCCTTGTACGCTTAATATAAATAAAGGTAAAAACAGGGAAAAAAAAGAAAATAAACGAAAGAAAACAAAAATACATACAATAACAACAAAAATATATCGCGGGTCTACTAGGCCCCGCGCGACTAACGGCGTTCTACCAAAGCGCGCGCCTGACGGAGGGTTAAGTGTGCTTAAAAGCTAGAATCCCACTAGGGTGTAGTTACTAGCATGAAAAGAACTCCTGGGTTATTCAACTTCTAATCAAACAAAAAATGAGACAATTGACCCTCGTATTTTTTTAAATCATTAATAATTTCTACATGTGTCAATTGCTGCAAAAGAAAACTATTTTCATAAAATTGTCTCTTAAATGTTTATAGTTTTCAGTTTAAATTAGGAAAAAGTTGCGTTTTTTCGAACGATACAACTTCCGTGGCGTATGACTGAGGAACCCTGTACCGGATGTCGGTGAACTAAGATTAATTTTGATGTTGAACGTCTGTCCTTGAGGATGGCAATTGTGTAAATAACATATCAGTAATTATACAAAATTTTAAAACCTTTTCAATGTATTAAGTATGAACATTTTTTTTATAAAGATTGAACTTATGTAGCTTTGAACCCTGTTTATTACACATTGGTTTCAATTTTCAGTGGAAATAAAATAATAATTATGTAAACTCACGTTGTACATTTACGCCATGCTGTCGTCTGCCGTCTGCCACAGCATGGGAAGAGGCTTGCAGTGAATCAAGGTCACCAGCAGGATTCAAGGTTCATTGGTTACGTCCTCTTATATGTCGTTATTTCCGCATTCTCCTATGGATTGTTATTATTACTACTTTCGTACACTCTGCAGGTACATTTAACTCTAAAACTATAACTTTAAGTTCAACAGTTACTTTGATGCCTTTTGTCGGGCAAGTAGCAGTACTAACACTTTCGGTTTCTCTTAATTTAATTCTACAGTTAGAACAAACTTTTAGTTATTTTGTATCGGTCTAGAATATTATACTTGTCTATCATTTGAGGCGAGAGGGGCGCCATTAAGGTGTTATTCAGCGATTTGTCTGATCCACACGTTACTTCCTTTGTAGCAGACCGCGGAGTCACCAAATCCATCAATCCTGAGGCGCAGTGTTTCAGGCCCATCGGGCCGCATCTTTCGGTGGAGCTTTATTAAATAATAATACCTACAAATGCTTACCAAGTCAGGTAACATCCACCATCCCTTGTTTTACGGCGCCACTCACTTTCACCACGGTCACTTTTGCCGAGACTAAGTTTGGTTGCACAAGACTCAAGATCAGTAGCAAGCGAACCAGCAGGATGTCGCCATCCAATTAAGTCAAACAGCGTGCCATCCGGTTACAGATCCACCACCGCCGCCATCCCCATCCACTGCCCTCTTAGGACTCTCCTACAGGACGTTCCTTTTTTCCAGACCCAAATAAGACTGGAGGGTACATTTCCCAACCCCCTTTTTCCAACACACTAATATCATCCACTTCCCCATTCACCTACTAAGCATCAGACCGATCACCCACTCTACTATAGCTCTGAGACAGAGTTTCTGTTTTTTAATAGGCCTCTTATCTCAGAAACTAAAATATAAGGACAGATAGACGTTTCAATCCCACCTAAAAGGAGTATAATCAGAAACAAAAAGGGAAAAAACATAGCTTAAATGTTTAGGCTACTCATGGTATAAAAATTTAAAAGTGAAAGGAAAAGCAACACTCAAGAATCAACAAAACAAAAAAGCACACATTTATAAGCATAATAAGGATATACATATAGAATGTAATTGACATTAGGTTATTAGTTATGTTGGTGAAAATACAGTTTAAGCTACTGAGCTTTCCTTATCTTACATCACATTAGGAGTTACTAGTAGGTCCTCTACCTATTATAATTTTAGCAGGCCATAAATATTTCCTGCTATAAGCTATAGCTGGGTTACGAAACACAAACACAAAAGGCAACCACCTGAATGCGCACGGGACAATAGTGTTCAATAAATACTTAAAGAATAACTATTACAAACAAAGCCATAATAAAATACCATTTGTTTTCTCTCTCTGGTTAATCCTATCTTAGAGAGCCAAAATAAATGAAACAAATTACATTATCCATTCTGCATAACTACAAGTAAAACCCATATCTGAGCTGGCTGATACGATACGCCAATTAAACGATTCATAAGTAAAATCGATATGCATTTCCTATTCGGCGGCATCACTATCAGCGCTTGCCGGAAGTTACTAATTCCCTATAACAAAATCTACCTTTCCCCCTCTTACAAACCACGTAATAAATAAATTTTCGCTAGCGACTATGCATGTCACTTTTTCAATTTTTTTAGTATAAATTTGTATCCACATTTCTGAAAAATTATGGAAATTGTTACATTTGGAAAGGTAGAATCAGACGACTGAAAAATTCAATGCCATAGCGGAGATTTGAACCACGGATGTCCCGGTCTCCGTCCGGTTGCTCTAACTACTGAGCTACCGATTCGGCATGTTTCCATGGTAGCTCAGTGGTTAGTTCAACCGGACAGAGACTCGGAGATCTGTGGTTCATATCCCGGCTATGGCATTGAATTTTTCAGTCGTCTGATTCTACCTTTCCAACCCTGTCCAACACACGGTTTGTGTAAAAGAACAATTAATTCCATTGTTACATATTATGTAGTAATACATGTAATTCTAGTAATTTCTTTTTTTGAGTTCAGAATACGTTACCTCCATATGTATACCTTTAATTGTTAAACTTTGGACGATATTATATATAAAAAAGTCTGTTCTAAACTAAAGCATAAACTTATGCCTTGAAATTATAATCACATATTTAAATCCTCATTGCCAACTTGCGTGACATTCAGGCAGTTCGTTAATGCACTGTAAACTCGCATTTCCCGCGACAGCACGATTCTTGTTTACACACACACGGCGTTTACAAAATATCAGCATTTTGAAAAAGGTTTCCCAGATATGTATTTACCATTTTTTTCTCAAAGTGTTCCACAACTAAATTATGATAAAATAAAACTCTGTGTGTAATGAAGCTGTACCCTCCTGTATGGTTATGACACATGAGTACTTGCGTGCCAACATTTTGAAACGTTTTATGTTTCTTTCTTTTGCGGGGTAAATTCACTTAATAATCCACGATTATCATTAGATATAGTTAATAACTCTCCGTTACACTATTACGATACAGCCGAAAATGCGTTTTTTACACTGTTTAGTACGCTGCACGTTGATTAACAAAATGTGTTGCATTTCCAGCCTAAAATTTCCATCTTGAATCTTCACCGGAATTACACGCATTAGGGGTTTCTTATCCGATGACACGCATATTTTGATGAAGATTCATGTATGTATTCAAGTGTCGGTGTACACCTTAACAAAAAAAATCTGATGTGTTACACTCACATGACTTTCTCTACTCTTGTACAAACTATTTTTACAAACGCTTAATCTCCATATGCTTCATGTTAATCGAGATATCGAGATGTCAATCTTATTGATAATTTTCTTGTAGATGCAAGGGGAATATGGTAAATTTTAAGCGATAGTCAAATATTTTAACGCTGGTTGCTATGTGGCGCATTCCATTCTCTTTGCATCTCCAGGACATAAAAAAATGAATAACGAATTTGAGAAAAAGTATAAGTATTGGAAAATTTAAGGTAATAACAAGCAATATCTCGCAAACGGTTCACTCAATAAAAGAAATGTATATGACATAAATTGTGTATTTTAACGCGATCTACATTTTTCGTGTAGTAAACTTTTGTCTATCTCTTATGGTTTACCAGTTATGAAAAAGTCGTTTATAATGAAGAACACTTTTGGAGACATTGCCAGAAAATTCGAGATATACATTTTATTTTTCATGACAATATCTTAAACATATGATAGTTTAATCAAAATCGTTAGAGCCGTTTTTGAGAAAATTAAAATTTTCGAAAAATGTTACATGTAAAGGGTAGTCTGGGGTGGGGGGATTTTCTTGAAAACCTTCGTGTCGCATCTCTGGAAGATACTGAACCTAAACACCAAGTTTGGTGCTTATACGACTGTTCGTTTCTGAGTTATGCTGTTCACAGACACACAGACACAGACACACGGACACACAGACACACAGACACACACACGGACATGTTTCCAAAAATGCTTTTTTTGGATTCAGTGAGTCTCAAAACATGTATTTCCGGCGAAATCTCGGTATCGAATTTTTGGGTGGAATGCAATACTTCCCCTACTTACTATACGTAGTAGAGAAAGTAAAAAGGTTGCTTGCACCATGGTAGCGAAAGACATGTGAATGTAACACAAGATCCTTATTTTCACTGCATATTACAAACAACTTCAAGGTTATTCTATTATCATGCAGGATTAGGTACATTTTCTTTTCCCGGTAACGTAACGCTACCTTAAATTATATATCTTCACCCCAGCGTAATTCATCTTAACATTACGCATCTATCGTATCCCTTATTTCAGTGTATTTGCGTTTAATCTGGAAACATTCAACACGCTGAACTACCACGGTTGTACGTTTGCAATAACTATATATGTGTTAGTGTGTACCCTCCCGGATTAACTTCTATGTGAAATTGTCGATTCTTCTTTGTTTTACGCATAGTTTATCACCACGCCGTTATTAACTGTTCGACGTTGGACATCACTGTGCTTCCAACAGTCTTTGATTTCATACTGACAAGCGGAAGAATTCTTACGTCCTGACAGTTACGATATGACGCGAATGATAACAGCAATGCCCGTAGCTGTATTGCTGTTTATTCTGTGGAGTTTTCTACAGGCCTCTAAGCACTGTCCGCAAGGATTTCCCATCTTGCTCAGGTCTTGAGTGCAAGACCTGCGTGATTTTTTTTCTGTTGTACACAGGCCTAATTGTCCGATCGTTTGGCCCATTCTGCAAGTTAGAGAATTACCAGATAAAAACGTCGATTTCTCGCAGTATTTTTTTTTATGCATTTTGCTTGCTTTGCGGCATAAACATAGTAACACGATTTTACTTGTTTATTCATGGTTTGAAACCAAATTAGGGATATTATGCATATAAGATATTTAATTAATATAATTTTGAGCATTTTAAGTGTTATTTTCTTTTATAAGTTATGTATTTTATTCCAGTTTCCTCTCATGTTACATTGCATTAATATCTGTATGTATATTTGTTAATGCGTATTAAAATGGTATATTTACCTTCTCCCCTTACTTAATGAATAAATAAACGGGCCGATGAGTCGATATAATTATTGTACAATAATAACATGTTATACATACTAACATTTAATTACACTTTCATTTAAATTGTTTGCCTTGGTTATGCCACTCGACGAGTTGACTTTTTATAATACTCTTGTCTTAGCAGTCTTGAAAGGCATATTTCTTTTATTCGCTCCCTTTGTCTGCGGCCATGTTGCGCCAGACTATAAAGACACATTGCATATACCAATCTATTGTTTGCATATAATTATACAGCGGAATTGATGATTTCCAATTAGTTCTTGCTGCATATAGTATACATATGCTCTTCAAACGCTGTTGGGTCACTGTACCGCCAATTTCCGAAAAGTGAAATTGGGAGAATAAAATTGGATTTATCTCACAATCATATCTACTACATATCTCCATGATATATATTTATTTTGTTCTGCTATACGCATAGTTCCCCAGATGAGTACCTCATGGAAATTCTTACGGAAGTGGCTTTAGTTTATCTTCTTGACGGCTTGATACGCTTACCGCAGAATCTTTCGCTGAGAAATGCCATATCTCTAATTTTTACTTTCTCTACTACGTATAGTAAGTAGGGGAAGTATTGCATTCCACCCAAAAATTCGATACCGAGATTTCACCGGAAATACATGTTTTGAGAATCACTGAATCCAAAAAAAGCATTTTTGGAAACATGTCCGTGTGTGTGTCTGTCTGTGTGTCTGTGTGTCTGTGTGTCTGTGTGTCTGTCTGTCTGTGTGTCTGTGAACAGCATAACTCAAAAACGAACAGTCGGATAAACACCAAACTTGGTATTTAGGTTCAGTATCTTCCAGAGATGCGACACGAAGGTTTTCAAGAAAATCCCCCCACCCCAGACTACCCTTTACATGGAACATTTTTCGAAAATTTTAATTTTCTCAAAAACGGCTCTAACGATTTTGATTAAAATATCATATGTTTAAGATATTGTCATGACAAATAAAATGTATATCTTGAATTTTCTGGGAATGTCTCCAAAAATATTCTTCATTGTGAACGACTTTTGCATAACTGGTAAACCATAAGAGATAGACAAAATTTTACTACACAAAAAGTGTAGATCGCGTTAAAATACACAACTTATGTCATATACGTTTGTTTTGTTGAGTGAACCGTTTTCGAGATATTGCTTGTTATTTCCTTAAATTTTCCAATAATATTTTTTCTCAAATTCGTTATTCATTTTCTTATGTCCTGAACATGCAAAGAGAATGGAATTCGCCACATAGCAACCAGCGTTAAAATATTTGACTATCGCTTAAAAGCTACCATATTCCCCTTGCATCTACAAGAAAATTACCAATAAGATTGACATCTCGATATCTCGATTAACATGAAGCATATGGAGAATAGGCGTTTGTAAAATTAGATTGTACAAGAGTAGAGAAAGTCATGTGAGTGTAACGCATCAGATTTTTTTTGCTAATTCTCACTATACCTGGAGCTTGTCTAGAATTTTATTACATGCATGACAGCCAACTCTCATCCTGAAGCATGGCACGAGACCCCTCCAGTTTGACTGGTTGAGATTAAGGTGAAACAGTGAGGATAATTTTACCGACGACTTATTTTTGTAGCGTTGGACTTACGGATTTACCGGAAGGTTCCGTCAGCGTTTTAATTCTTTTGAGCCCTTATGTAATTATTGCGTGTTCATTGGCAGATAATGGTAGTTAGCTGATTTCGTAAATACCTAATTTTGATAAACTCTAGGGTATGATAAGGATCCTTACTGCTTTTCCAGACAATGGAACAACATTTGTGAAATGTATGATGCCACCCTTTTCTTCTTAACTTGTATATTGCACCAAATATTTTACTAGCTCTGCTGAGCACCCTTGTTTGTTATTTGATTTATTTATAATTTGAGAGCAACTGCATCTTTGTTATATTGCTGTATGATCTGACTGTACATAATCAGCTTTTCTTATCTACTAACGTCCTTGTGAGTACAGATTGTAAACTTGGGAGCTGCCAAGTGTACTTTTTAGGTGATGTTTTGTGTACATTTTTATTTAGTACGGATTTCGCAGGCCATCTTTATTTCTTTACGATGTAATTCTACCCACCATTACCCAATCTATATCCGTTTACACATTAGAGGTTAACTTCTAGGCACAACCTTTCACAATGTAGCTTTGCGCACAATATGAGATATTATTCTGATGAGGTGCTACCTTTGAGTTACTAGTATCTACACAAAGTTGCTTTATCGCCATTTTATGGTCGGCAGGGAATGGTAGAAATCACGTCGTTTATCTCGCTTCTCCCTACCGTACCTTTTTAGAATCAATATGTCTTCCTTGGTACCCCAACTACTTCCGTTCGGTACAAAAGGGACGAAACCTAAAACCTTACATGATATTTTAATTATTTTCTTTTCCTTAACCACTTAACGTCACATTTACATACCAAGATACCTTACAGATGCAATAATTAGTATGGAAAAATCTCTTATTAATTCTTTTTGAATTCTATCTATATAATAGTTTACATTATTTAGTTTTTCTTTGCATATACAATTGATTTTATGAGTTTTTGTTTATATTTAAGCACAATTAAACTGCCGGATATAGTTCTGCCATAACTACTTGTTTTACTTGGGATGAACTGTTTATATAATATGTTTCTTCTGTCTTACTGTAACAGGTTTATTTAATTTCCGTGCAGATTCACTGTTCCTATTCGTGTTTCCCCCTTACATACTTTTTATTGCGAATGATAGTATAAGGTTGCGTCTGATTGGGTTTTCGGTCCCTAAGTTTCATTTATTCTTGATTTTCGGATCTCTAAGCTTTGTTTGAGTACAGGCTTGATTATTTATGTTACATTTTTAAGTTAATGATTCATGATTCCATATTGTACGTGTCTACGGCATGTCAGGAACTTCTGGTTTAACGACTTTGCACTGGATATATCGCGAGGTTATCCCGTTAATAGAGTTAGTCTTGCTTTAATAATGTTGATTTTGCATTATCATCGTCGATATAGTTTTAAGCGATTATGGGAGTCGCCGTTGGTTTCCTTTGTTTACAGGTACACCGCGTGGCCCTGGAAGCAAGGAATCTATAAAGAGATTTGGATATTGCCGTCCAAGGTTTTGTCGCGAGGTCCCTAAGATTTCAATTATCCCTGTATTAAGAATGAGCGTGGGACGCTCGAATATATTGTGGCTCTGTTCTGGGAAGTTACCCTACGTGGCCTCCCAGGCGAGTACATTGTTGTTTCATGCTTGCAAGCTGTTATTAGATGCTCACTCGGAAGTTGGGATACGTATATATTGTTGTTATTGAACGTGCAAATATTTTTTTAGCGCCGGAGGAGTGCAGAGACATTTGTAGGTCCACGGAGTTACCTGCTGATGATGGTGATAATTGACATAATTTTTGTAGGTCTACGGAGTTACCTACATTACTACTACTTGTAGTATGACCAACTTTCCTGTCATTCCTTATGACCAGCGATAGCATTTCCTTTGTTGTGAAAGTATTCGGACGCTTAAAATTCATTAGGTGACCATGTGCTGAACATTAGTTTTGTCCGAAACTGATTGTCCGACTTGAGAATTCGGTACCCTTGTTGCCAGTACAGTTCTCAGGGAATGCTGTGTTAGTTCCCTTTGCTGTCATGTTTATTTTCTTTAACGTTGGTGATTAATACATAATTTTTAAATTCTGTTTGCAGAATAAGTTATTTTGACCAGCGGCTGCCTCAAACTGTGAAACTTATGACTACACTACGCCTGAATGACATTCCTTCCCTGTGGCATTATCCCTTTCTAAAGGTTGCTATGTTTCGAGCACCGCTTCACGTCCGATATGGCAAGAAGACTCAGCTGTTTGTTTTAGTTGTATTATACTCTGTATTGTTCCCAATTATTGTAACTTTCACTTTCAAATCTATTAATTTTGAAATTTCATATTATTACATTTTTATGTACTTTGATTTTAAATCTTTTATGCATGTCGGTGTGTAATGCGTAATAGCTTTATTGCAAACTGAATCTGAACTTTTCCCTTATTTATTTTAGTTTTGCTGCTATTTTGCACATCCTTAGTTGCGTTAAATTTTATTGGGGATCCTACCATTCTTTACATTGTAATTATGAATTAATTTACACACCGCCAGGCATTACCTTAGGCAAATGCTGACATTCATCTTAATTTTATATGTTCGGTGTTTGCACTAATTCACTCTCTGATTTTTATCAGTGGATCTACAAGCTATAGCCGATAATTTAATTATTTTCTTATAGATTGAGATTTAAATTTATAAAAATCATTTCAGCAGTATATTGCTTTATTTTATCACATTACTATTTTATTTTGGAGATATCTGACATGCTCACATGGCTTCAACATGTGATACTATTTTAGTTTTTTCTACTGAACGTGTTAGTTTACACTTACGTGTATAATTTCTGTACATTTACTATTATTTTATTTGGAATTCTAACATGCGATTTCATTGGAGATTGTAATATACTTTTGAAACTAAGAAAATTTTTATTTTTATTCACCCATATGCTAAATTAGTTTATTTTGATTAATTGTTAAATTACTTTTTTGGAAAGATCCTTTTGTGAGCTTTTATACGGAACCGTTTATTTTTAATTCCCTTTTACCTGTGTTGTTTATCCCTGATTCCTCCCTTGTCTTCCCCTCTTATAAGTTTTGCATTAACGAAAGACAATATATCTCTCCCGTTCCCTTCTATTAATTATTACCTTCCTATGTTTACTTTCCATTCAGTTTATTTGATTACTAATGCAACCCTTTGTCTCTATTTATCATCATACCTACCTAGCCTTGGGTTTTGGCACAAGAACATTTATCAAGAACTTCTGCACTTTGGCTGTGCCTGTTGAAGATCGTACACGATCCCGGAGGATTCCTTCTGGCTCAATCACGACACACCTGCTGTTTGCACTGACCTTTGCAAGACGACAACAATAACAACAACAACTACGCTTGGCATTCTACGTTTCGACTGTTCATTGCATCATGCCATTTTCAGTTGATTATTAATTACACTGTCTTCTCTTCAAGGACATCAGAACTATTATCTATACTCTTGTGCGGATGCTCTTATCAACCACACTCTATCTCCAGTGGTGTACTCTTCATAAAGATGCATTTTTGCCGTGCAGTGATGCATCGTTATAAACTCTACATTAATGTGTTGAATTTACGCATTGGAAGCAAATTTCTACTCGCTGTATTTTCTGGTCGTGCATCTGAACTTTGTTACCTGGTGTGAATATGTATGTGTGCCTCTATAACTCTTTGTTCTCGTGTGCGCCATTACTGAATTTTATTTCTGCAACCCCATCCCCTTCTGTTACTCCTTCCCTTATTCCCTCCCGGACTCCCTTCCCTTCTAGACAGCGTATTCCCTTCGTTTTCTATGACGTATTAGTATTTTGTCACTCACTTGTATTACTTTGTTCTTACATTTTTCCATATTTGTACAACAAAACTTTCGCTCTTGTTGTGCCTTAACTTTTTCTGTGACATTATCTGATTCAAAATTATTTGATTTTATGATTGTGTACAATGTATTGCCATCAACTGTTTTAACTCTTACAGTGTAGGTCAGTTGCAATTCTTTTTGTGGATGCTGCCCTTCTGGCTGTGGTCTTGTATATCCTTACTGCAACATAGTGGTCTACTTATGTTTTGATATACACTTTTGGATTGTGCTCCTATACACTTTCTGTATGTGATAATTGTAAACTTCGCCTTCAGCGTATTTTTGTTCTATTGTTGTTTGTTTGCAATTTTCTTGTTAATGTATTTTCGCCGGGGCCGGCGAATTTCTAGGCGACGGGGATATGTCGCGATTTCTGTTGAGAAGCGCAAGAATCCACAGAAGGTTTGGATATTCATATTTCTGGACACTTTGTGCTGAACTATACATTCATCTAAAATTTTATATTTTCTTACATTTCACAATCCTTCTTGGTGAACGGATGGGCACAGCTAGAATGCAACGGGATTTTAGCAGCTAACTCCTTCCGCTGGGGGAATTCTTTGGGGACTCACAGTTCATAAACGTCCTGAGTCCTACGTGCCGGTTTGCACATCACCAAGGAGTGTGCGTCGGATGGAATTCTAGAACATCCTGTTATGCTTAACTTCAAAGGAAATGATCGGCTACATAAGCAGCGCCAGAACCGGCATTTCAGGCTTTTTGATGGTCGCTTGGTCGGACTCCTGCACTCGGATTCTTGAACTCTGGCGTTGGCTCTTGCCGCACACATTGGAACTCCGGCGCTATCTCAACAGCAACCATGCTGTCTAGAAAAGGTAAGTCCCAATGGGAGTCTTTATATAATTAATAAAATGAACTATTCTGAACCATTGAGTTGTCTTTACTAGCTATAATCTACCATCTTAGTGAAACCCCCTGTCATCACACGTTTGTGTTGTGACAATAGTAACATAGGTTATAGGCTGTTCAACGGAGGGGCGACCTCGCCAAAGCGACCTACAGAGATCCAGGAGAAAGGGATGAAGTGAAGGAACCACACAGGAGTCTACGGGCCGTAGTCAGACAGACCAGAGTCGCGCGGAAGTCCCTAACATTTCTAAGCTTGCAGACCCGTAGCCGCCGAGAGAAGGTGATGAATGACCTACCAGTTGATCAGCCCCATGTTGTCTACGGGGAATATTCTTTCCCGTGAGCATGCATCCGCGCCATCTATCCGGCACCGCCATACACCACGAGACCTTGAAACACATCTGAAAGATGAGAAGGAGAAACGACAGAAAGGAAATCGTGGCATAGAAGAAACCAGGACAGCATTCGCCTGCCGACCACGGGGAAGCTACAAAAATTAATTTAAATTTAGTTTTATTTATGGACGCTGGGATCCTTAGCGTCCCATTCTATATTGGGTGTGAAAGACCGTAATTTTGCTCAGAGGCCTCTTTATCAGTCTTGATGTTCTTTTACGTGCCGTAAATCTACGACACGGGACCACTAGCTTTACTTCCCTTCCGAAGGAAGCCATGCTAAGGATGCTTACGCCCGAAAAAATCATCGCCTACCGCCGGTTTTGAAATCGCGACCCCGGGATCTAGGGGAACTATTGGAACCACTACACCACGGAGGACGACTGAAACTACGAAGAGCCCATAGGTGATATGTTCTTTGGGGATAAAATACTGGACCTCCCGAATGCGGGCGACATACGTTGCCGTCTGAGACATCCCGCTCAGTATGATAGCAATATAATTTTTTTAACCATTTATATTTAAGTTCTGTGCCGTTTTCGCCTCCCCGTGGTCAGGCTTGCAACCAGCAGAAAGTACGCCACAATGCTTCACAGATGATGACATCATTCACCGACAGAGAAAGTTAACAGCTAAAGCTTCGAAGAACATATCGCGATGAGTGACGTAATATATCACTCCATGACGTAAAGCACCATGTACTGTCATCATTTGCTGGTTTGCTGCACGCCACTGACGCCAGCGCCATCATGCTTGTGGACGTCTACAACAACTCCTGGGCAGGCAGGCACAAGCAGTCGCTCTTCGGCCAGGGACCGAGCCGCTAGCAACTAGACATCGTGACGTGATTTTCGGCATAATTCACCAAGAGTGATTTTTTCGGCCTTTCCAAACTATCTTTAAACTCGTTTGGTAAGCTTTGAAATTCAACCTTTAACTCTTGGTGTTTCCTAAATTCTTTTACGGGAGAAGCATTTATAATTTCACATTTCATGTAACTTAATTGCGTTCGTTGCTCTTCCATAAATCTTTAAATTGATATGGCAACTTTAAATGAAGAAAAGTGAAAATCGCATTGTATTTGAGCATATTATTTTGTGAAATGTTAAAGCAAGCTGACCAAAGAATTGTTAACGAATATGTGGCTTTAAAATAAATTGTTAACCCATGTGCCGGTGAATGTTTACAATTTCCTATCTCCTACGCAATAGTCCCTTTTCGTGTAGGTAATTAGCATTATTATATACATACATAATAACATAACGTATTTACAATATCTCTTATATAAGCACAAACTACATATATAAGTAATAAGAAATCCTTAACAGGCTTTGTAAGATATCACTATGTAGGCATTTCTGCATATAATGCTTTTTTCCTTTTTTTCTCCTGTAGAAATTATTATGTTCACACAAGTGTGTGGGAGGTGTGTGTATGAGCATTTGTGCGCCCATCGCGTGCGAACTGAAAGCTGGTTTTGTAAATGCTTCTATACATCTGAAACTTTAAACTATTTACATGTCTATTATACCACCACCACTTCCACCAGCTGATAGTGTGTATGTTAGACCCTTTGTAAGCCTGAGCTTAGGCACAAAAAACTAGGAAAGAATTACCACGGCTATCACTTATAATCATTGCGGTAGAACGATAGATGACACACCGAAATACACAAAACATACTTTTATGATTAACGTTATAGTGCATTTAAGACAGCGACGAGGACGATGATTACCAGAGTAACGTCATAGCAACAGATACCATCATTGCAGTTAGTACTACTGAATAATAATAATAATAATAATAATAATAATAATAATAATAATAATAATAATAATAATAATAATAATAATAATAATAATAATCATAATAATAATAATAATAATAATAATAATAATATAAATCAAAGGAATGTGAGTTTTGAAATCTGTAAAGAAATAAATTGAGCAAAATTCTCACAAATTCCACTTTATTTCAACACTGTAATTCATTTTAAGTACATCTGTTGCATTGTCTTATGAGTCCTTGGAGGTACAAGTCCTCCAAAGAGGAGAGTAATCCATTAAAGGAGAAGAAATACACTACCGTTTGTGAAAATTGCAACATCAAGAACGAATTTCCCGAATAACTCCAACACTCTCGACTGCTGCCCCGTGTGTAGTTGTTTTTATCCTTAGAAACTCTGTGAAAATGTTATTCCATTCATTCCTAGGGAATTCCTCACAATTTTATTATATTTTGGTCTTATGTCATAAACACTGCTTTTGACATACTTTAAGTCCACCTCAAATTCCTAGAGATGATTATCCCAATCAATAAAATATCTGAGTACAGGAAAGGTTGCTTTCTGAATAACATTTCTTGAATTGCATACAATAAAGAACAGTTGAGTGTATTATTCTTCCTGGGTGAATGTTTATTAGAAGTAACCCATAATGTCTCTAATTTTTCGAAAATAATGACTTTATAATTAATTATAGTATTCCCAACAAACCTTATGGCCAAGATCTTTTGTCTTAGAAGATAAGGACATGTTCGAAATTCTCTAAACAAACGTGGGTCTAAAATAATGTGAAAATATTGTATACCTGAATGTATATTTGTTATGGAAGGTTTTTAAAGGGTTAATAATAATAATAATAATAATAATAATAATAATAATAATAATAATAATAATAATAATAATAATAATAATAATGATTCTTGGATATTCAATCAAATATTTTACTAGGTTGTACAATAAGCATAGGATGCATGAGTAGGCTCCCCAATTTTTATTCTGATACACTTAAAACGATTGCATATGTTTTTCTATTAATTACTTATAGTATTATTGAAGTGAAGTTCCCAGGTGAATCTGTGCTCCAAAGTTATTCCTAAAAGATGATCTGGGAGCTTCTTATCGGATTATGATGTTCTATATATAAATTAATCTTACGTAGCCTTTTACCGTTCTTGAAGACAACCTATTTTGACGTTGAAACATTAAGTTCTAGTCCACCATTTTTTAAAAGTTCTAGTATATTATTAATGTATTCTTAGAACGGTAATTCTGTCTTAATAGTTTGGTGCATGTAATAGCATAGTATAAAAGTAAATCATCAGCATACATAGATAATTAATATAACTTCCAATAAAATTACAAACAATGATAGTATAAATTACATATAGTTTTGGACTTAGGGACGAACCTTGAGGTAAAACGTCACAATTTTTTTCTAACGAATGGTTATTTAATTTGGGATAAAGAGATACTGCTTTATATTTGAGTAATAAATAGATAATACAATTAAAGTCTATAGAAAATTTCATACTTTTTATATTCTTAATCAAAATAGACATAAACGCTGAATCATATGCATGCGAAATGTTTTAGAACTGGACCGCTTTATAATTGTTAAATACTATTTAATATTGTGTTTTGGAGATAATAATTGCCAGACTGTTAACTGTGCAATAAGAATGCCTGAAGCCGTACTGGTTTCTAGGCCATAAACCTCCTCTCTCGGATGAAATATTTATTATTTTGAACAAAATTGTTTTAAATATTTTCCTGAAAGCACATGAAAAGGCAATAGGTCTATAGCATTCTTTACCTCGAATAAGCTTTTCCCTGCTTAGGAATAGGAATAATGTAGACTTCTCCATTCTTCTGGAACGTATCGTTGCAATAAATAAAAGTTATATCCTCTGGTTAATAGGTTTAAATATTATATTGGAAAATTCTTGAATCATTTTATAAGATTATCCGGACGAAGGCTGGTTGTTTCATTGTTTTAACGTCAGACCATGGCACAACAGCGCGAAGTATATAATTTTCACAAAGTATAAACCCAGCCTACTGCTTGGTGGTATTTTTATGTGTTGGCGACAGTGGATAAATAGGGAAATGCTGGTACATGTGCTGGTACATTACTTAAGCAGTGGTGCCATTGCAATAAGTCATATCCTATTCCGGTTAGAAGAAAAACACAAACGTGCCTGTTCTATTTAGCTAAGCCCGATATCGGGGACTTGCACGTTTAATTTCCACCATCAGTAAATATAAGTGCCGTATCTTCAATAATGGCTTCAAAGGCTGAATTGGCGTGTGTTTACTCTGCACTAATCTTGGCGGATGATGATGTTGCTATCACAGTAAGTGTTAGGTTATGGCTTTGCAGTTTGAACCGATTGCCATGTTTTGTTTAGAGGTTTACAAACATGCCTAGGCAGTTACATGGACAATAATGATATTGATTATGTTTTGCAGGGTGAAAAGATCCAAACTATTTTGAAAGCAGCTGCAGTGGATGTTGAGCCTTACTGGCCTGGCTTGTTTGCTAAGGCTTTGGAGGGAATCAGCGTAAAGGACCTAATCACCAACGTGGGCTCCGGAGTCGGCGTAGGCGGTGGAGGTGGTGGAGCAGGTAAACTCGGGATTGCGAGATTTTCACGACATTCTGCTCTTTAAAACGCTTCTGAGTTATCTATCCCTCTATAGTGTTATGTGACAATCTGCTCTTAATTCTCTTCCTTGGTGATGAAAATGTGGGGTAAATTGTCATACTGTTTCCCTCGTTTGTGTCACTTTTGCCCGCATTAGGTCTTACGCTGCTCTAACGTAATGCTGCCAACATATGAATAATGCCACCGAAGCCGGTAAGATACTCAGCCTCTAAGCGTAGCCGAGAGATTGAGGGCCCTCAGCCTCAAAGCGTAGCCGAGGGATGTTTTTTAGAAGGAGAGGAGTGCAGCAAGTTGCGGCCGATGCGAAGCGACGACAGAGCGTAGCCTAGGGATCTGCGCGTCTAAATCTCCAATGATTCACGTTCACAAAACAACAGCACATCGCATATTCAGTGCATTTCACTGATTATTTAGGTTGGCAGTACCCACTTTGCATGGAAAAATGGCTAGGTAGGGGTTGGGCTATTGGGTCAAGCTGTTATTCTAAGTCCTGGCGCATGCGCACAGGGTAAAACATGCTCGTGACGTCGTCTGGTAAGATGCGGGACGGGGAAAAGCAGGGTGACCATACGCGCGAAATAAGCATTAAAAGCACTAGAGGATACCGTGTAACAGTCACACTATATACGCTTTAAACACGTGTTTATTTGTACACCAAATAAAATGCGGCGTGACAGTCACATGAACTACGTTTTTATAGCCTGTTTAGCTGTCCACTTAATACGTGCGTACGTTTTAATACTATATCTTAATATGCCGTACTTGCATGTTGTCATGGTAGCTCAATGGTTAGAACACTGGACAAAAACTGGGAGGTTCGTGGTTCAAATCCCGCCGATGGCATTGGATTTTTCAGTCGTCTGATTCTACCTTTTCTATTCTAACTAAAGATTCTTACTTTCTCTACTACGTATAGTAAGCAGAGGAAGTATTGCATTCCACTGAAAATTTCGATATCGAGATTCCACCGGAAATGCATTTTTGAGGTGCCCTGAATCCAAATAAAGCATTTTTGAAACGTGTCTGTCAGGCTGCGACCAGCATAACTCTAAAACGAAAAGTCGGATAAATGCGGAACTTGTTACTTGAGTTTACTATCTTTCAAGGATGCGACACAGCATAACTCAAAAACGAAAAGTCGGATAAATACTTGAGTTTACTATCGTATCTTTCAAGGATGCGACACGAAGGTTTTAAAGGAAATCCCCCACCCCAGACTACCCTTTACATGGAACATTTTTCGAACATTTTGCTTTTCTCAAACACACACTTTGTCATATACCTTTCTTTTTCTTTTTTTTTTTTTGTCGAGTGAACCATTTCCGAGGTATTCCTTGTTATTTGTTTGAATTTTTCTAATACTTATACTTTTTCTCAAATGAAAATTCGTTATTCGTTTTTTTGTCCTGGACATACAAAGAATATGAAATGCTCCACATAGCAACCAGCTCTTAAAACATTTGACTATCGCTTAAAGCCTGTCATATTCCCCTTGCACCTACAAGAAAATTAGCAATCGGATTAACACGAAGTAGACGGAAAATAAGCATTTGTACAAAAATGTGTACAAGAGTAGAGAAAGTCATGTGAGTGCAATACATCAGATTATTTTTCTGTCTATACACTGAAATCCAAATAAACTGTTGTAGAAAAAGCTACATTACACATTAAGTTATAATGGGAACAGCGATAGTGAAATGTTTTAAAACTGGACGCCACACACTGGCCTTAAAGTTGCATACTGTTTCCATGCAATCGCCAGAAACATCGAAAATCTATGGGACTTAAAAAGAAACGACAAAGCACTGAACAAATCGAACCATTAATAACGAATATGTCGGAAGTGGTGATGCCACCAAAAAAAAAAAAGTATTTTAAATAAATTGGTTACAAAGCAGTATACATTTGTTGTGCAGTACATTTTCGTCTAACGCCTAACGTTTACCAGTTATACAAGATTATACAAAATTCCTTCCAAATGAAGTAGGTACACTTCACGACTATTCCCAGAAAATTCAAGGCATACGTTATATTTGTCATGTAAATATGTTTAATACATGGCGTTTTCATCAAAATAGTTATAGCCATTTTTTAGAAAATGAAGAATTGCAAAATGTTCCATGAAAACAGTAGTTTGGGGTGGAGGAATTTTCTTGAAAATCTTCGTGTCGTATCTTTGGAAGTTACTGAGCCTAAATATAATGTTTGACATTTATCTGACTTTTCGGTTTTGAGTTATGCTGTTAAAACACACAGATGCACGCGAGTGCACGGACCTTTTCCTAAACATGCCATTTTTTCATTCAGGGGCTCTCTAAACATGTTTTCCTGTGAAATCTCGGTATTGAATTTTTGGGTGGAATGCAATACCTTCTCTACCTACCAGGTACGTGGTAGAGAAAGTAAAAACTGAACTTCGAAATCTACCTCCACTTACAGGCTGAATAGAAAACGTCCCCCCTTCCCATAGAATATTCATACAACTTTTGCATTAAACCACTTTTAAAATTGAACCAAATATTTTCGGGAGCAACGTGCGTAATTATGTGAAACCTGGCCAACGACTAGTTCCTTACATTTGTCGTCCATTGATATGATTAAAACATATTTTATACCCAAGTGCCCAACTCCGCGACGACTGTGCTCTACCTTGCTTGCAAATGTTCAAGTCCCAGCGCATGCGCTCTGGCTTGACCCAAGTGCCCAACCTCGCAAATACGGTGCTCTGCCTTGCTGGCAAATGTGAAGTCCCAGCGCATTCGCTCTGGCTTGACCCATGTGCCCAACTCCGCATGTGAGCTCTGTTTACCAACGGAAATGTTTGAAGTTTCTGCACACTACCATTTTACTTCATTTGTTGAAACCCAGCACCTTAATAAAAATTCAAGGCGACGTTTTTGTTTATTGTCGCCCAATGAAACATTCCTACAATGTAGTTTTTTCTTTTTATATTTAAATAATGGGGGGGGGGATATTTACTGCGTTTAATATGGATTTTATATACGGATGGAGATGTATTACGCGCTTAATATAGATTTTATATGGGGATGGAGAGGAATTGTGCGCTTAGTATGGATTTATATGGGGATGGAGAGGAATTACATGTGTTTATGGGATGTATGTGCAAATGGAGTTGTTTATGTAGAAGATGATATTTTCCATATTTATGTCAATTAGGAAAAGATATGTGGCATAAAGATTTGAGCAGGTAAATAGACATGTGTATCTTCCCTACACCTGGAGAGCTCATGGATAGAGCCGTCTTTTTTTTGTTATTAAAAGATTAACGTGAAAAATGTTTTATAGCTCCGGTAAAAGTATCTCAATATTTCATGATATTGGTAGGCGATTTAACGCCAATTTTACGTTTTCGCGCGAAAACCTTCTCTTCAGTAGTAAACATGAAAAAGTTTTGTTTGTTTTTTTTTTTTTAATGAACTGAAAAAGTAAATGTTTATGTTCACCAACGGAGAAAAACTCCCTGACAGGAATGTGCTATCCTTATCTGGAAACAGTGCGACAAGGACAGTGAATGTATGTGACGGAGAATGCATGTTATGCAAGGAGTAAAAATATTCAATGAGCTGTAACTGAGCTGTCATGTGTGTCATAAATAATGGTACAATAAGCAAATAGGCATCGTTCGGACCACGTCTAATCAGCAATTTCCCCCCTGCCTTCATTCCCTGAAATTTCTTTGCTGTGGAAGACAGTACTTGAAATGTAAGCTTTTAACATTTGTTCACGACTGGCAAGTATGCGATATACTGCTATGCAGGTATTCGTCGCCTTGTCCTTGGGGAAATTCTGCACATTACGACACAAAAGAGGGATTATAACGGTACTACCCGCAAAGCGACTAGGCATATTGACCTCAGTAATGAATACAACCACTTTCCCGGGAAGCTTGATGAGGGGAGGGGGAGGAAATGTTATTAGGCTTCAAATTTTAGTTATACCGTATTAAAAAAAACAACGGTATTAATAAAGCTTATATTTCATTAAATTATGTGTAAGTACTGAGTAAAAATAACCTCAGTTAATTCATTATCAATGAATAAAATTATGAGAATCCATAAAATAATATTATTGCATGCAATAACTTACATTTACAGCAAACTTTTGCGTCGAGACCTTTTTTTTTTACAGCAAATCTGTTGATGACATCATCAATGAAAGGTTCTGTAGGTTCCTCGTCCCCTTCTGCTGACACCTTCACACAAGTTTGAAACGTATCCTGACCCACCCTATTTCTTAATTTTGTCATTACCCTATTCATTCTGCTGAATGTCATTTCTGCACTGGCAGTGGAAACGGGAATATAGAGTATTGTATATATACAAACTTTCAGCGAGTGTCCTTGGTGCTTCATAGCTAATGCCGGACCTTTACCATTAAGTAGTCGCGTGGGGTCATTATGCACTCCATGCATTTGTTAATTTTTTTATCCAAGTATTCACATTATTACACGATTGTTAAATACAATTCAGGAATCAATGTTAATTCTGTGAGTAATAAATATTCCAAAACAAATTACATGGCAAAATTCCGTAAATTACATACATGCTAGCAGATATCTACATGGATCCTGCTTCTAAAATAAACATAAAAATATATGATTATGAAATGGAATATCTTTTAATATTGCAATTCTAAACTTTATTCATCTTATTATTTTGATATGTAATTTTTTTCACTTCTTCAATGCACTTTACACCGTGATTTTTAAGTTACACTACTAGTCGCGTGGGGTACAAATTGACCCCGAGACAAACAAACGTCTCTACTCACAAACGAGCACTGTCAGCAATAATCGCAGCAGGACGACAATACAATTCAGGGAAGGTACTGGGAGAAAGAAAAGTGTGACCAACAGCATTAAACAAATATCAGTAGTAATATTAACAGTGGGGTCATTATGACCTGCACGTGACTACCTAATAGTTAAGATAAAAGAAGCAACATCAGAAGACATAAATTGTACTTCTGCACATGCTTAGAAGAAGGAAAGTCTGCAATAACAGGGTCAACATATTTAAGTCCTAACATCAAGCATAGTTCTTTACAGCTATTATCATAAAATTCTTGAAATGTTAAAAACTTTCGAAATTGCACTTAGTTCTATCACTTTCACTGTCTTGTCATTGAACCTTTGCTCAATTTGCGTACGTCTTATTCAGAAAATCCGTTGCACTCGCATAAGCAGCAGATGGAAATTGTAATCTCAAGCGTATATTTTGATTTTTTCAAAATTAACCTGCCGCGGTTAATGGGTAGGTAAAAAGGATTTAGAGTCCAGGTAAGAAAACCATTACAGCAGTCTTTGCTAGTTAGGCAGCCAAGAATGTCCAAACACGCCTTCTTGTGATGTCAATGCCCTACAATGGAAAATTCCCTAAGGTTTTAAATTACTCTTTTATACATATCGAAGTTTCTCTCTCTCTCTCTCTCTCTCTCTCTCTCTCTCTCTCTCTCTCTCTCTCTCTCTCTCTCTCTGGTAAATCAGATAAAGTTCCCACGCTTTCAATTAGAGTGCATAAGTATCAACTATGGTTGCTCCTGTTATACATTTATTTTTCATTCCCTAAAAGTAAATGCCTTTATCCAAAAAAACGTCAGCAAACAGAGATCTTATTTTTCGCAGCAGGAGTAAGTCAAAGGGAGACGGAAGTCCAAGTTGTCCAAAATTATTATCCATTTTGACAATATATCTTTCATTCTTACTTTCTCTGCTACGTATAGTAAGTATAGAAAGTATTGTGTACACCCAAATATTCCGTACTGAGATTTCACTGGAAATGTATCTGTTTTGAGGCCCCTGAACCCCCCAAAAAGGCATTTTTAGAAAAAGGCCTGTGTGTGTGTGTGTGTGTGTGTGTGTCCGTGAACAGCATAAGTCAAAAACGAAAAGTTGGACAAATACCTGGCATGTATGTTTTCCAAGATGCGGCACGAAGAATTTCAAGAAAATTCCTCCATTCCAAACTATACTTTGCATGGGACATTTTTCGAGATGTTTTATTTTTTAAAAATGGCTCTAATGATTTTGATTAAAATACCATAAGATATTTATTTACATGTCAAATGCCAGCTTTATCTGTAATTTTCTGAGAATAGCCTGTTAAGACATTCGGAATGAATGTTGTATAATGTTGTAGAAGTTGTAAGTGTTCAAGAAAATAATACAAAAACGTACTACAAAAAAAAAATCTGATGTGTTACACTCACATAACTTTCTCTACTCTTGTACAACCTAATTTTACAAACGCCCATTCTCCATATGCTTCATGTTTATCGAGATGTCAATCTTATTGGTAATTTTCTTGTAGATGCAACGGGAATATGGTAGCTTTTAAGCGATAGTCAAATATTTTAACGCTGGTTGCTATGTGGCGCATTCCATTCTCTTTGCATGTCCAGGACATAAAAAATGAGTAACGAATTTGAGAAAAAGTATAAGTATTGGAAAATTTAAGGGAATAACAAGCAATATCTCGAAAACGGTTCACTCAACAACAAAAATGTATATGACATAAATTGTGTATTGTAACGCGATCTACATTTTTTGTGCAGTAAAATTTTGTCTATCTCTTATGGTTTACCAGTTATGCAAAAGTCGTTCAGAATGAAGAACACTTTTGGAGACATTCCCAGAAAATTCGAAATATACATTTCATTTGTCATGAAAATACCTTAAACATATGATATTTTAATCAAAATCGTTAGAGCCATTTTTGAGAAAATTAAAATATTCGAAAAATGTTCCATGTAAAGGGTAGTCTGGGGTGGGGGGATTTTCTTGAAAACCTTCGTGTCGCATCTCTGGAAGATACTGAACCTAAATACCAAGTTTGGTGTTTATCCGACTGTTAGTTTTTGAGTTATGCTGTTCACAGACACACACACACACAGACACACACACAGACACACACACGGACATGTTTCCAAAAATGCTTTTTTTGGATTCAGGGAGTCTCAAAACATGTATTTCCGGTGAAATCTCGGTATCGAATTTTTGGGTCGAATGCAATACTTCCCCTACTTACTATACGTAGTAGAGAAAGTAAAAAAAAAGGAGATTCATGTAAACCACACGATTTATTTCAAATGAGTTTTTTTGTTGTTCTTTATTTTTCATAAGCCATTTCCGAGATATTGGTTATTAAAGGTTGGAATTATTCATCACTTGGTCGTTCTCTTGAAGTCCTGTCAAAATTCAGTTGTTTCTCGCGATTACATGGCATTTTAGGGGACATTTAGGGAGGTCCAAAGCTACAGGGTAAATCAACGATAGAAAATAAACGGATACTTCTGTTTGAACGAACGATTTTAAGGTCATCGTATAGCGTCCAGTTCTGCAACATTTGACTATCGCTAGCCTCTTTGTAACTGTAATGTAATGTAGCTATTTCTGCAAAGATTTATCTAGATGAAAATGAATTAAATAGAAAAATAAGCTATCGTAAGAATATTTGTATACAAACTAATAAGCGATAGAGGGTAAGAAAAAAGTAATGTGAATGTAATGCATCAGAATTTTTCACCCCAAAATTATTTTGGCTGTATGCTTTTCAGAACTTAGCATCATTTTGTGTACAGATTACTTACAAAGGTGTGTCACATCCACTCTTGCCTTCCCTCGCTCTCTGTGTACATTTCTGAGTCATTCACTGCCATTTTATTTCTCAAATTGAAATTGAGTTTTATTTATTGACGCTGTTTAATTGCTGTGGTCCTTAGCGTCCCATTCTATATTGGGGTGAAAAACCGGATATTTTGCTCAGGGGCCTCTTTATCAGGGTTGAGGTTCTTTTACGATAAATCTACGACACGGGACCACCGGCTTTACTTCCCTTCCGAAGGAAAACATGCTAAGGATTTTTATGCCCGAAAAAAGTCCATCGCCCTCCGTCCGGGTTTGAACCCACGATCTCGGGAACTAGAGGCTAGCATGGTAACCACTACACCACGGAGGACATTTTATTTCTCTCCCGTGTATTATATATACTTGTGAAATAGAAAGGGTTAGAGAAAGTCTTGTGAATGTACGTCATAAATGTTTAAATCTTAACATATGAATTTCACAGGGAAAGGATGAGATAGTGTCCCCTTTTCGGCGAAATTGAGACACTCCGTAAATTATATGTTGAAGCATAAGCTATGATGTGTAGCAAGTACATGTTGAAAATCAAAATAGGTTAATTGCACATATATTTAAATTTAAACGGCGTATATGAAGAGATTGAGGTAAGTAACATTTAAATATATTGCGACTTTTGTCAGTATGGTGTTACAAAATGTACAACTGCAACAATGGTCTAATATTATTAGCAATCTTCCCAATACAGCGCCATGGTTGATAATACTAGAAAGCATTTAGGAGAAATTTTTTCATATTAAGAAACATAATGCAAAATCATGAATAAAACAGTTGCAAAATATTTAATTGTGGTATAATGGTTTAATAAAAAGTTTAACATTTAAGGAAATATTGGTTTTGTTATGTTTACCACTGTTCACGCACACAGACTACCGCACCGACAATTATTTGTTCCTCAACAATAGTTGAGGTTTAAGGTTTTAAATTAAGTTAAATTTACTGATACATTTTCCCTTATATGAAAATGTAGAAATAAATAAAGATAGGCTACGGCGCGAATCGGAGTTAGGTAGTAATGATAGTCTTAAACATGGTTAACAACGAATAGCTTCATGATATAACGTACGTTTTCCATACATTTAACGATCAATTTTTTTTAATCGTGAAGCATTGTCAATAACCAGAACAGACCCAGTAGGCATATTAGGTATCAACATGGTGTTAATTCACTTCATGTAATTTTCTGTATTCATTTCTTAATGAAAATCTCCTGTTTTTTTGTCGCGACTTGTAAAAGAAGGGATTTGGAACGAAGCCGATCTTTCCAACAGCATGAACGATAATAAGTATTTGCCCTTTGGCAACAGGTGCCTGCAAACCTAATTCGCTATCATCACTCTTAACTTTTAGATGCTATATGACTGCTGTGAAAGTATGACTCATCTTCATACACTATAGTTTGACCCTCTAATTTGTACCTCTGAGAACAGTACTCTTCCAGCTGGGATTGTATGTTTCTATTCTATATCTATCTATATATTTTCTATTAGAACTCTTCTATTTGATTTCGTTTTCTTCCACTTGAACCCTAAATCTTTTATAATTTTTCTGAGACTTGTAGTACCACCTTGAAAATTTATGCTGTCTTTCAGCTTGATGAGCTATCTGCTTGTTATTTTCTTCCACATAGAAATTGTGAATCGTGCGCCGAATGATGCCTTTTTCGAAATCGTCTATTTCTGTAATACGTTTAGGGACCTTATGTTTCTTCCTAACTGTGACCAATTATGCTCTTTCATCAGTACGATTTTTTCTTATCTTTGAGAACTTTAAGGCTTTTGTGGAACTCGGGTGAACATATATTTTCTTCCTTCATCTCTGCTTCTTGCTTCATGAAGTCGAGGACATTTGCAATTATTTCTCTGCTTTGACTATATAATACCGTACACTTAACTTTGAAAACGTAGGAGCCATGGTTATAAATGTTTCAAATATACAATAAGCACTATTTAGGTATTGCTCTCTTTGAAATTACAACTAGATGCGGACACTTTCTACGCAGACTGTATGTGTTACGCACTGTGAGTAAACAAAGGTATTATATCGCTTTCGTTGATTAAGCTAAACATAAACCATTCCTAGGCTCGGCGGCTCGGGTGGCAATCAGGGTCACGATTCCAGAAGTTTTGCGTCAGCTTTAATTCTTGTCTCCTCTCCTTATCTTGCCCTTCCCCCATCCACCACCTCGTGCAACCAATTAACAATAAGATGCAATAGTACCTGTCCATTTCCGGTAAACACAGAAACACCCCTGTTTTGGGTATTTATCGCATTGCAAATGTTCAATGCGATTCATTGTCTTCAGCTTGCCTTCAGGATGGACGCACGTGAACTTATTGGCAACGGCGCTCTATGCAGCAGACTTTTAAATGCTCATTTTGGATACTGTTTAACAGCTGAGCAGAAAAGACAGGCAAACCAGAAAGGTATGGAGTTTCTGGTATTGTATGGAGTTGTACCAGATAGGAATGCAGAAATGCAAAACCGTCGTGCCAACCGAGGCCGCAGGTGCCCTCAGTGCAATGTCCAGATGAGCACTGTAGCATCGGCCAATCGAGGCCTTGGTTGGAGGTTTAGGTGTCCAAACGGCCACCGACTGGAAGCTACCAGCAATACGTTTCTCCAGCGTGTAAGGTTTAATGGCGAACTGGGTACAAATGTCATTGTTCAGTTCGCATTTATGTGGCTGCAGAAGTGTCCCTTAACGTATATTGAGAAAGAACTGGGAGTAGCACATGATACCGCCGTAGCCTGGAGCGGCTACTTCCGCGATGTGGCCACCAAGATAGCCTGGCACGATTTTCGTCAACTTGGTGGTCGCAATGACATTGTTGAAGTGGACGAGACTCACCTCTTCAAGAGAAAGTATAATGTTGGACGGCAAGTGATGTGGCGGAATCACTGGTTGGTCGGAGGGCTAAGCCGAACAACTAAGCTGCGCTTTGGACTCCTGGTGCCCAACCGGTCCAGAGCAACTCTGCTGCCCATTCTTCAGGATTACATTGATGAGGAGAGTTTCATTGTAACGAACGAATGGAGGGCATACAGGGTATGTGATACTGTATTCAGTGGCCACGGGACGGTAAACCATAGTAGAAACTTCATAAATCCTCCCAGAAATACGGATCCTTTCTGGGTGCCAGAAGGGCAATTTAATCCCGAATGCCTTGATAAACAATGGGTAGGACCTGCACCAGCCCCTAACGTGAGCCCACTGCGATATCACACGCAAAACAAAGAAAGGTCATGGAGAACTTTAAAGCAGGTACTCTCTTCATGTACCAGTGTGGAGCGTGCTACCGGTTACGTTGGAGAATGGATGTACCGGGAGAATAAATTGAATCGTCTCCAGAGCGACACCCAGCGCTTTGAAGCACTTCTACAGGATATCTCCATGGCCTATCCAGGTGTAGGGAAGATAGCCATGTCTTCTGACCTCCACAACTGCTTATGCCACATATGTTTTCCCAACTGAAAAAAACATTGAAAATCCCAACCCCTTCTAAATACACATCTCTATTTCCAAATATATCGCATTAACACACATAATTCATCACCATCCCCATATAAATCTATATTAAACATGCATAATTCCTCTCCATCCCCATATAAATCCATATTAAGCACACAATTCCTCTCCATCCCCATATAAATCTATATTAAGCACACAATTCCTCTCCATCCCCATATAAATCCATATTAAACACACAGTTCCTCTCCATCCCCATATAAATCTATATTAAGCACAAAATTTCTCTCCATCCCCATATAAATCCATATTAAGCACACAATTCCTCTCCATCCCCATATAAATCCATATTAAGCACACAGTTCCTCTCCATCCCCATATAAATCTATATTAAACATGCATAATTCCTCTCCATCCCAATATAAATCCATATTAAGCACACAATTCCTCTCCATCCCCATATAAATCCATATTAAGCACACAATTCCTCTCCATCCCCATATAAATCTATATTAAACATGCATAATTCCTCTCCATCCCAATATAAATCCATATTAAGCAAACAATTCCTCTCCATCCCCATATAAATCCATATTAAGCACACAGTTCCTCTCCATCCCCATATAAATCTATATTAAACATGCATAATTCCTCTCCATCCCCATATAAATCCATACTAAGCGCACAATTCCTCTCCATCCCCATATAAAATCTATATTAAGCGCGTAATACATCTCCATCCGTATATAAAATCCATATTAAACGCAGTAAATATCCCCCCCCCATTATTTAAATATAAAAAGAAAAACCTACATTGTAGGAATGTTTCATTGGGCGACCATAAACAAAAACGTCGCCTTGAATTTTTATTAAGGTGCTGGGTTTCAACAAATTAAGTAAAACGGTAGTGTGCAGAAACTTCAAACATTTCCGTTAGTAAACAGAGCTCACATGCGGAGTTGGGCACTTGGGTCAAGCCAGAGCGCATGCGCTGGGACTTTAACATTTGCTAGCACCGTCTTCGTGGAGTTGGGCACTCGGGTCAAGCAAGAGCGCATGCGCTGGGACTTCACATTTGCCAGCAAGGCAGAGCACCGTATTTGCGAGGTTGGGCACTTGGGTCAAGCCAGAGCGCATGCGCTGGGACTTGAACATTTGCAAGCAAGGTAGAGCACAGTCGTCGCGGAGTTGGGCACTTGGGTATAAAATATGTTTTAATCATATCAATGGACGACAAATGTAAGGAACTAGTCGTTGGCCAGGTTTCACATAATTACGCACGTTGCTCCCGAAAATGTTTGGTTCAATTTTAAAAGTGGTTTAATGCAAAAGTTGTATGAATATTCTATGGGAAGGGGGGACGTTTTCTATTCAGCCTGTAAGTGGAGGTAGATTTCGAAGTTCAGTTTTTACTTTCTCTACCACGTACCTGGTAGGTAGAGAAGGTATTGCATTCCACCCAAAAATTCAATACCGAGATTTCACAGGAAAACATGTTTAGAGAGCCCTTGAATGAAAAAATGGCATGTTTAGGAAAAGGTCCGTGCACTCGCGTGCATCTGTGTGTTTTAACAGCATAACTCAAAACCGAAAAGTCAGATAAATGCCAAACATTATATTTAGACTCAGTAACTTCCAAAGATACGACACGAAGATTTTCAAGAAAATTCCTCCACCCCAAACTACTGTTTTCATGGAACATTTTGCAATTCTTCATTTTCTAAAAAATGGCTATAACTATTTTGATGAAAACGCCATGTATTAAACATATTTACATGACAAATATAACGTATGCCTTGAATTTTATGGGAATAGTCGTGAAGTGTACCTACTTCATTTGGAAGGAATTTTGTATAATCTTGTATAACTGGTAAACGTTAGGCGTTAGACGAAAATGTACTGCACAACAAATGTATACTGCTTTATAACCAATTTATTTCAAATACTTTTTTTTACTTTCTCTACTACGTATAGTAAGTAGTGGAAGCATTGCATTCCACCCAAAAATTCGATACCGAGATTTCACCGGAAATACATGTTTTGAGACCTCCTGAATCCACAAAAGCATTTTTGGAAACATGTCCGTGTGTGTGTCTGTCTGTCTGTCTGTGTGTCTGTGAACAGCATAACTCAAAATCGAACAGTCGGATAAGCACCAAACTTGGTATTTAGGTTCAGTATCTTCCAGAGATGCGACACGAAGGTTTTCAAGAAAATCCCCCCACCCCAGACTACCCTTTACATGGAAGATTTTTCGAAAATTTTAATTTTCTCAAAAATGGCTCTAACGATTTTGATGAAAATATCATATGTTTAGGGTAATGTCATGAGAAATGAAATGTATATCTCGAATTTTCTGGGAATGTCTCCAAAAGTATTCTTCATTGTGAACGACTTTTGCATAACTGGTAAACCATAAGAGATAGACAAAATTTTACTACACAAAAAATGTAGATCGCGTTAAAACACACAACTTATGTCATATACATTTCTTTTGTTGAGTGAACCGTTTTCGAGATATTGCTTGTTATTTCCTTAAATTTTCGAATACTTACCTATACTTTTTCTCAAATGCGTTATTCATTTTTTTTATGTCCTGGACATGCAAAGAGAATGGAATGCGTCACATAGCAACCAGCGTTAAAACATTTGACTATCGCTTAAAAGCTACCATATTTTCCTTGCATCTACAAGAAAATTACCAATAAGATTGATATCTCGATTAACATGAAGCATATGGAGAATAGGCGTTTGTAAAATTAGGTTGTACAAGAGTACAGAAAGTTATGTGAGTGTAACACATCAGATTTTTTTTGGTGGCATCACCACTTCCGACATATTCGTTATTAATGGTTCGATTTGTTCAGTGCTTTGTCGTTTCTTTTTAAGTCCCATAGATTTTTCGATGTTTCTGGCGATTGCATGGAAACAGTATGCAACTTTAAGGCCAGTGTGTGGCGTCCAGTTTTAAAACATTTCACTATCGCTGTTCCCATTATAACTTAATGTGTAATGTAGCTATTTCTACAACAGTTTATTTGGATTTCAGTGTATAGACAGAAAAATAATCTGATGTATTGCACTCACATGACTTTCTCTACTCTTGTACACATTTTTGTACAAATGCTTATTTTCCGTCTACTTCGTGTTAATCCGATTGCTAATTTTCTTGTAGGTGCAAGGGGAATATGATAGGCTTTAAGCGATAGTCAAATGTTTTAAGAGCTGGTTGCTATGTGGAGCATTTCATATTCTTTGTATGTCCAGGACAAAAAAACGAATAACGAATTTTCATTTGAGAAAAAGTATAAGTATTAGAAAAATTCAAACAAATAACAAGGAATACCTCGGAAATGGTTCACTCGACAAAAAAAAAAAAAAAAAAAGTATATGACAAAGTGTGTGTTTGAGAAAAGCAAAATGTTCGAAAAATGTTCCATGTAAAGGGTAGTCTGGGGTGGGGGATTTCCTTTAAAACCTTCTGTCGCATCCTTGAAAGATATAATAAACTCAAGTATTTATCCGACTTTTCGTTTTTGAGTTATGCTGTTCGCAGCCTGACAGACACGTTTGAAAAATGCTTTATTTGCATTCAGGGCACCTCAAAACATGCATTTCCGGTGGAATCTCGATATCGAAGTTTTGGGTGGAATGCAATACTTCCTCTTCTTCTCTACGTAATAGAGAAAGTAAGAAGCTTTAGTTAGAATAGGAAAGGTAGAATCAGACGACTGAAAAATCCAATGCCATCGGCGGGATTTGAACCACGAACCTTCCAGTTTTTGTCCAGTTGTTCTAACCATTGTGCTACCATGGCAACATGCAAGTACGGCATTAAATTTTCTAGTGTTAACTACTGTTTTTGGTACTATTAATGAGATATAGTATTAAAAATGTACGCACGTCGAGTAACTGACACAACGTTTCTTAAGTATTAAGTGGAGAGATAAACGGGCTATAAAAACGTACGTCATCGCGTTTTATTTAGGGTGTACAAATAAACATGTGTTTAAAGCGTACATCGTGTGACTGTTACACGGTCTCCTCTAGTGCTTTTAATGCTTATTTCGCGCGTATGGTCACCTTGCTTCTCCCCGGCCCCAATCTTACCAGACGACGTCATGTAGATGTTTTACCCTGTGCGCATGCGTCGGGACTTAGAATAACAGCTTGACCCGATAGACCAACACCTACCAATGGCTACGTTTGTTTTCTTCCTAACGCTATTTGCCTATATAAATAAAACACTTAAAACGGGTGGGTAGATGGGTACTAGATATTGGAGAGACCACATCATGTTCTAAAATCACTCCTAAGGTAAGTAATTTCATTGCTTTTTCACTTCCTTATTCTTAATTTAGGTGGGCAAAAGAAAGACCTAATGCGGGCAAAAGTGACACAAACGAGGGCAACAGTATGACAATTTAGCCAAAATGTGTTATGTCCAACAGACGAATATTTAATGCCGCTAAGATACTCAGCCTCAAAGCGAGCCGAGAGATTGAGGGCCTTCAGCCTCATAGCGTAGCCGAGGGATTTTTTTTTTTAGAAGGAAAGCCGTGTAGCAAAGAGAACTAAGAGCAGATTTGCCAATACATCGAATATTAAAAAGAAAACCGTAGAAATTGTAACTTCTTTTGTTTCTGAATGCAGGATTTTGGGTATCATGCATGAGGCCTACATGGGACAAGCTTTTCCAGTCTCAAATACAGGATGTCCCATACAATACGGGACACAACCCTAACATCTTGACCAAAAATTGTTTTTGTTTTTCCTTGGTAATGTTGCTGGGCAATGTTCAGTCATTGCTGGGGTTATAATTATTTTATAAACGAATATGTGATTATGTTGATAGCTTAACTTCAGTATTACACATTGAGAAGCACATGAGTAGGTTGGTGTAAAGGACACAAGATGGTTCAGAGCACATGGATCTGTCAAATGTGTTTTTCCGTGAAAGTAGGCCAAGCCATTGCAAACTGCATTGAATCCATTGGGTCCTATGTAATTATTAGTGTAAAACTGATGGTTACTCTTCTGTTCTATTACTGTTACTATTCACAGGATATAATTTTAAATAACACTCATATGTTACTCAATTTTGAATGTTTATGGCGACATACATTTTGATCTCTAACCTGTAGTAAAACTTTATTAAGATTGGTATTTTGTTTCAGCACCTGCTGCTGCTGCCGCCACTGCTGAAGCTGCACCTGCTGAGAAGAAAGAGGAAGCCAAAAAGAAGGAAGAGAGCGAAGAATCAGATGACGATATGGGTTTCGGTAAGTGTTCAATGGTTTTTTGGCACTAAAACCATGAGCTGTTCAATAGAAAACATTTTCAACTTAAATGAAAACACACTTGCACACTGACAAGCATTCAGGCACTAAAAAATAGCTTGCTACCAACCATTTTGAGATTGTACAGAAAGCTATTGATCTGCATACTGCTAAGGGACTAAAAGATCGCGTTATGTGTAGCAACATAAATGCTATAGCTGTAAATAAGTGACATTTTAAATGGTGATTATTCATTTGCCTGTTCTAATTGGGAGGCTTATCCACCTAAACTCAACAACAAAGAAATTCATTACATCATTCAACAAATTGGGGCAATGTATTTACAGTTTTCATATGTGTGACTTGAAAATTTGGTAATGTACAGTTAAATCTCGTTAGTACGCTTTTGCGGGGACCAAGGATTTGGACGTCATAGACGGCTAAACGTGTTAACGAAAATACATAATCTGCAACTTAATAACATATTTATGTAATAAAATCTAATAACACATCTTACCTCAAAAACGGAGAAATATACACACTATTTACACTGGTTTGAAATACATATCTATAGTTGATTGCTTTGTTGGTTTTAATGCCAAAATTTTACTATCCATCTTGTTTAGTAAAGTCATTACATCAACTTCGAAACTGCACACACATCGCTTCACTATGTCCGTTGCCTGCATCGCTTCCGACACTAGGTACTGGCTCAGGATCTGGCTCATCACTTTCATCTCCCACTGACGCTTCATCTTTCACTTGTTCTTCAAGTATTTCATCTATTGTCGCTGTTTCACACCCTGGAATTTCATTGTCAATGTTTACATAGGTTTCGAAAGACACGCCGGCATCGTCTGCTATTTGGCGTCATTCTTCACTCTCGGAAAACTCGTCTTTCTGCGTAATTGCATCACCAAGAACTCGGCAAAAACCAGCTTTATTAAAGCAGTTCCTAATGGTATCTTGCGTCGCACAATCCCAAGCAGTTCTAATAAAATGCATGGCATCTAAGACAGTTTTTTTTTCTTGTCGATTTCAGTGCAGCCAACCTTCTCTATACCAGCCTCTTACGATATGCATGTTTCATGCACCGAATTATGCCTTGATCTAAAGGTTGTAGCTTACTCGTGCAGTTTGCTGGGAAGAAAATGATCTTTATGTTTCTTAAATTTGAAACAGTTGGTGGATGAGTGGCATACTGATCAATAAACAGTGCAATTTTCCTGCTTCTTATGCCCAGTCTTGCGTCCCATGCTCATAAGAAATTTTCAAAGACGGCCCAGGCTTTTGTATTGGAAGTGTACTTACATGGAAAAGATCGTACATTCTTAAAACATTGCGGATTGCGTGCTTTTCCAATAACCAGCGGTACCAATTTCTCCGTTCTGCTTTCGTTACAGCACAACAAAACTGTAATCCTCTCCTTGTTAAGTTTCCCACCGTGGCACTTAGTGCCCTTAAAATCCAGGGTTTTGTCTGACAAAATATGGAAAAATAGTCCTGTTTCATGTGCACTATACACATCCTTGGTGCTATAGTCTTTCAAAATTGACGGGAGCGTTGTAGTTTTCCACATTTCTATGTTTTCACACAGTGTAGTGTCATTACCTAGGTCAGCAGCCTCACCTCGCACACATCTGTAGACTAAGCTATGTCGATTCTTGAACCTTTCAATCCAGCCATTGGACGCTTTGAAATCATCCAGTCCCATCTTCTGTGCTAAATGTGTTGCCTGAGCTCGAACCACAGTACCATCTATTGGCACATTTGAAGCTCTAGCTCGTTTAAACCACTTTAGCAGAACATCTTCTAAATCTGGAAACTGGCCAGGGTGAGATTAAGTTTTCTTTTAGCATTTTTTCCTTCTTCAAAAGCAGTTTCAATTAGTTTATGTTTGCTAACAATTGTGTTTAAGGTTGACGGAGGAATGTTTAACTTCCGCGCTATATCCAACGTTTCATATTTGGATTGCAATCTACTTCCTGAAGGATTTTCAGTTTTTCACTCTTGGTTATTTGCCACACTTTCTTTTTCCCCATTGCGAACAAAAAGTTAAAATACTATTACGTTTCGTCGACACTCAACAGCATAAACTAATCACACGAAGCCACTGTTAAACTAAAGTGTCACTAAAGCATTCCCCCCCCCCCCACACACACACACACACACACACACACACACACACACACTCACTCTCACTCTCACTCTCACTCTCACTCTCTCTCTCTCTGTACATGCATGCTATTGGCTGCCAGTTCCACCTCGCCTGGTTTGACCAAAGTAGCGAATGAGAACGTCAAACTTTGAATGTAGTAAGTCTACTCCCGCTGGACCGTTACTTTTATGATCTCAAAAATCACTAATAGCAACCAAGCATTGGCCAAAATAGCGAATGAGGGCGTCAAACTTTGAACGTAGTAAGCGGGAGTGAGAAAACGTACTAAACAAACATTAATGCGTTTTGTGCCGGGACTTTTATAACAACGCAATACACGGGAAAACGTGCTAACAAGATTCCACTGTAATATAACTGTTGACCTCATGAGCCAACTTTCCAGCTAGGGGGATGCATGATGCTGGTCACATCTTCCCGTATCATTTGGATGAATACTCATTTCTGTTGTGCATAAGTGGATGAGAGTTTGGTAGGCCCAGACTGCTCACAGACTATATCGCCACAGGAAAACAAAAGAAATATATATAAAGATAATATACCTTTACATGAGCTATCTCTTTTTTTTTTTTCTTTCTTTCTTCCTTCCCCTTCCCTCCCTGCTAGTGTGAATCTTTTATCAATTTTTTTAATTCAATGTGACCAATTGGTGAATTTTATATTATATAACCTTTTTTATTTTTACTTCAAATTAAATTTGTTTATATGTTGAAAGAGATAGCTTTGGGGGTTGTAACTGAAGCTGTTTCCGGATTATTATGGTTAAGAGTTTATTTATTTCATAAAATTCAAAATATTTAGTAGAAGTTTGAAGCACTAAGAAACGCACAATATTGGGTAATATTGCTCCAGAGGTCGACGTGTCATGGCAGACAATGTAAATGCGCAATGTCAGGTACCAACTGTTAAATGGAAAAAACCCTGTCACGTTAGTAAAACCAGAAATAGTTGGTATTTTTGTGAACTGTGTTATATGGTGTCGTAATAGAATGGTATTGTGAACTGTGTTATACAGTGTCGTAATAGAAAAGCGCAAAATAGTGAATAAATGCAATAAAACTGAATATTACCCATGAAACAGAATGGGACGCTAAGGAACACAGCAGATAAAGAGTGTCCATAAATAAAACTCAATTTAATGTTTCTACTGAATGATTACCATGCAACAGTAAGCAAATCTAATATAACTAAATAATTACCACAACGCAGTAAACAAATGTAACAGAACTAAATAATTACCGCGATGCCATAAGTAAATGTAATACAACTAAATAATAATGAATGCTACTATAATGATATCCAAGGGCATATCTGCTCTTTCATGATGCAATTGTTAGCCTTGATAAAGGCTGTTTTGCACCGATGCATATAAGACAATGAAGAAATATAAACATTTTTAATAAAAGAAAGATGAAAAGGAAGTTCTGTGGAGAAGATGAACCAAAAGAGAGCTGCTAAGAAGTTATGTCGCAGGATAATTCTCGGAGAGTGTCGCAAGAAAATTCTGAAACACTCCTAATGCTGTTCCTGTACATGAACTCGTGCAAGTATGAGTTGAAGAGCTCCTGAGAAGTGCCGAACCACCTCCTAAGCTTGCTAGCTCTTCTGGAAGTTGTTCTATGTCCCAATTTTCCATTAGGATGCTCATTATTTAACATCTTATTCTCAACAACGATGCGTAGGTTGTCCATATTGGCTGTTGACAAAATCACGTCAGAATACATAACTAATTCAATAAATCGCAACAGAATACATAACCAGAAGTGCTTAAACAACTTTGGAGCATTTAAAAAGCCAAATGCCACACATTTGCGGAATTTTAGCGATGTTTTTTTATGGGGTAGCCTGCCTGACGTTGCACGGTACCCACCATGACATGTCGACCTCTGGAGCAACATTACCCAATATTGTACTGCCCACAAATATTTCATATGACTGACTAAAGAAATGTGTCACATAAGGAACATACTGTTTTATATTTTACCTTTAATTTTTAGTCTGTCCACTACTTACTTTTAGTAAGTAGAGGAAGTATGAGGGTCACTCTGAAAGTTTTGCGAATGGGCAACAATGAGTAGTGGTAAACCAAAGCAGCTTTTCCTAACTTCAAATTGAAGTTCGGATAGATACATGTGCAAGTCTGGGCACACTGCAACAATGTGCATCGTCAGCACCACGTGTATGTGTAGCAGGGGTTGCTATGCCATATGCTAGGATGGATCTCAAGCGAGAGCATTTCTGTGCTATGATTTTCTATGACTATAAAGTCAGTATAGGGTAGAGCGAGTGCCTTGAAAGACTGCATTGAGCATCTTTGCCCTTCGCAATCCACCATTTATCGCTGGTATGCAGAGCGTATATCCCCGCCGCTGTAACGTTGCACTTGACAGCTAGCGTTTAAGTTGGTACACTCGCAAAAAACAGATGAAAAGCTTCAACCGTTTGATTTCCTAAGCCAATCACCAGGCAGGATTCTGGATGGTCGATGACAAAGCGGAACCAGAACTAGAATCGGCTCTGTTGCCGGATGTAACTATTCCCAACCACATGCTTCAGTTTGTGAATCTCTAGCACGAGCGTCGACTTGTTCTTTGCAAGCTACATATTGTTCATTGTTATTTATATTTGTTTTTATTGTTTGAAAGTTTTGTTATTGTTCGTTTATACATATTTATTTATATTTATCTATTTTATGTATATTTCATTCTTATTATTTATTTAAACAAAATTTAAGTGCGACAATGTCTGAAAAACGACACCGATCGGCGAGTGATGATTCACGAAGTGAAAATCCTTTGCGCCGAGGTGTGCCACTTACTAGTCGTGCATTGGAACTATTGAGAACCCGGGAATTCTTTGAACAGGAAAAGGAGTACGTGAAGCTTCATGGCAATCCCTCTATTCCTGATGATAAAGCCGTGCAACGAACTGCAGCAGCTCTTGTATTAATCACGAGAACTGTTATTCACAAGGCTACGGTGGACACGGCTTCGTGGAAGAAGAAAGTAGATCATGTGAATAAGCTAATACGAAAAGCACAAGAAATAGACGGAATTATTAGTGACTGTGAAACATTGATGATATGCCTTGCTGAAGATGATGATTCCGAGGATGACGACAACGGGGATTTGGATGGAATTGAGCCATTGCAGTTTTAAATGCGTGAGTGAAAATAACTTTGTTATAGCATGCTTATAATTTGTTTTATTTCTCCTCATTGTAGCAGGAAGTTTGTATTATTTTGTTTCTATATTGTCAAAAGTGCGTAATTTATTCTACATATGCTGCAATGTTTATGCAGAGTTATTTTCAATTAACAATAATAATACGAAATAGTTATTATTCATTGACGTTCGCTACTTACATACACTTTTTGTATGCGGCTTAGACGCGATAGAAAGAACAATCAGCTGTTGTTGTTTACTACGTACTCTGGCAACGTCGCAACCACAATGTAGCCAACCTTATGCGAAGCCACACGAACTGTCAAGTGCAAAGATACAGCGGTGGGGGTATAGAATAGGTAGGCATTCCCTCAAAGATGAAGACCAAGTAGGACGGCCAGCTACAGCAACAATAGATGAAAATGTGGTGAAAGCAGAGCGCATGTTGCAGGAAGATCATCGTTGCACATATGGTCAGATTCAAGAATACCTAAATATTGGATCGGCAGTAGTGAAAACAATTCTGAAAGAAAAACTTGATGTCAGGAAGCTCTGCAGTTGCTGGATCACCCACCACCTCACAAATGAGCAGAAACAAGCGTGTGTGCAATGGTGCCAGGAAATGATTGAAAAATTCAATGGAGGAAGATCCAAAAACATATTTAACATTTAAGAGGTGGCAAAAGCTGGATATTTACCAGTATGATCCAGAAACTTAAACAGTCATCGTTCTGGGTCTGCCCTGGAGAAGGTCTCAGAACATAATGTGTTTTAATACACGTGTTTATAATACACAAAAGTGAAGGGAACGAGAAGTGTTGGCAAGAAAATGATCTGTTCCTTCTCCTAGCAAGTGGCCACATTGTGACGATTGAGGGGCAAAAGACTGTTACTGCCAGGTGGTACAACACAAAATGTCTGCCACTGAGAAGAAAACGTACTAAGACTGGTCTGTGTAGAATAACAGTGTCTCTGTTCACACTGCACAAGAAACAACCCAATTTTTTCAGGAGCGAGATATATGTCCCATCCTCCCTATAGTCAGATCTGGCCCCATGCAACTTTTTTCTATTCCCCAAAATGAATGAAAAAAATTTGAGGTCAACGATTTGAGTCATCTGAAGACACAGTAGTTGCTCTCCAAAGAAGAATGGCATTCAGCAGCATTTGAAAAATGGTTTGAAAGGATGAGATGTGTATAGAATGCAATGGAGAATATTTTGAAAAGATGCAGAGATCAGATCTAAATTTTTAACATATTTTTGCGCTCATTCTCAAAAGTTTTGTAGTGACCCTCATGTTGTATTCCACCCAAAAACTATTTCACTGGAAATAGACGCTTTAAGCTCCCCAAATAAAAACAAGGCAATTTTATAAAACAGGATTGTCTGTGTAAACATATTTTAAAAAGTGGATGAATACCAAACCTTTGGATTAAGTTCATCTTCCAAAGGTGTTCAAGAAAATTCCTTGTTCCAGACTACCCTTTACACGGAAATTGTTTTGCAATTTTCTCAAAAATGGTTTAACGATTGAAACATTTACATAAGTGTGTATCTTGAATTTTCTGTAAATAGCCTGTGTAGATCTTCGTTCAATGTGACTTTTGTCTCTCTCTGCATTTGTCTATCCCTTATGGTAAACTATAAGAGAGAGAGACAAAATCTTATTACACAAAAATGTAGACCTCATTAAAGTACACAATTTGTCAAACAAAATTATTTGTGGCTTTAAGCATTTCCAAGATAATCTTTGTTATTGGTTTGAATTTTTAAATATTTGTGCTTCTTACAACTGGTAAGTCATTCCTTTTTTCTCATGGTCATGCAAAGAGTAATGAATTTCAAAGCCATCATATAGTGACACATGTCTTACAAATCTGACTTGCTTTAGCCTAAAACAAAATGTGTAATGAAAGTTTACCTTGATTATCAAGAAATAGATAGAAGAGTAAGGGTTTGTAAGAATAGTTAGTAGGAGTGAATACTGAGTCACATGAATGCAGTATAAGTTTTTTTCCACAAACTATTCTTACAAAAGCTTACTTTTCTATTTCCTATTGAGATAGACCTTTGCCAAAATAATTTAGTTAACACATTTTGTTGTAGGTGCAAGGGGGTTAGAGGAAACCAAATCAGTAGTGACATTTTAATGTGGATCAATATATACTGGTGCATACTTTTTCCATGACAAATATTGAAATATTCAAACCAATAATGGATATCTTGGAGGTGGCTGTTGCCATAAAAAGTTATTTGTAATAAACTGTTTTTTTTTTTAAAGATCTACGTGTTTGTGTTATAAATTTTTGTCTATCTGTTACGGTTTACCTGTTCATACAAAATTCCTTCTGAATAAAGAGGACCTTACAGCTATTCTCAGTAAATTTCGGTTACATTTGTTTTGTCATGTAAGTGTCTCAATTATATACTATTTGAATTAAAATTCTTTATTGAGAAAATAAAAAAATATCAAAAAACATTTTAATGGAAAGAGTGTTTTGGGGTTTTTTCTTGAAAATTTTTCGTGTCGCATGTTTGAAAGATACCAAATTTAAATACTGAGTTTTTGAGCCCTGCTATTTAGACACGCATGTGGACCTTTTTCTTTTTCAAAAAGTACTTCCTCTAATTACTGGGTTCATGTTAGGACAAAAATTCATTGTGGCTCAGTTTCTAAGAACTAAATATTTATTCTTCAAGCATTTGGCATTTTCACCAATCAGTCAATAAGTAAAAATGGTTTGTTGCATACTATTCATAATATTATTTAAAACCTTTATGCGGCAGTTTTTCTCTGCACAACATTCCAGTTGAATTTGTTGCACCCCATGATTAATTAATTAACATGTATTAGCTTCTGAGAAAGATAGCTGAAGATGAATTTGAATGAGGGTGCATGTACATTAACCACTACTGCTATATATTAATGTAAATGTGAGAGGAGTAACATAAAGCATATTTTCTGTTTCAGGTCTGTTCGACTAATTCCAGTACATATGTGATTCTACTTTATTTTGTACAGTTCTATTGTACTCAAATAAAATAAAGATGCCTTATTAAAGAGGTGTTTAGTCTTTTCTCCTTTCCCGAAATTGTTCTGTTCACTGCATAATGCTGTGGAACACCAAATGAGAGAAGACCACCCATTGATAGAAATAGATACAAGCACAGTATGTAATAATCTATCCAATGTCCGTATAAAAGATTATTTTCCTATCTAGGTCATGTTAATTGAGATAAGTGCTAACAGAAGTGTTTCATTATGCACTTCACTATAGGTGCAGGAGATTTAAAAGATTTATTAAATCTTTAAGGGGGGGTAATGGGTGAAGCTTCTGTTTTGTACAATTTTAAAGCTATATACTTAATTTTTTGTACACATATTTGGTTTGTTATGTGGAACTATTTGACAGAGTTTCATTTTTGTATGTCAATTAGGTTTTGAATTATTGAAATTTTCTTTCAAAAAATTTCAAAATGAAATTCACTCCATAATTTTTTGAAGAAGTTAGAATTTTTTTTTTTACAAAACCAGAAACTGATTTAGAAAAAAAAATGCATGAGTTTTGTAATATCTTAACTGTAAGGGAAATTTAAAAGGAATGAACTGCATAGCAAACATTTCAAACACACACATTTTATTTTTTATCTCAAAAACTACTAAGTTAATCCTGCATTCTATGCGCCAGTTTTGTTTTGTTTTTGTTTTTTCCCTCTCCCTCTTCCTTTCTTTCGTTATGCTTTATAGAATGTTTAGTAAAACTTTCAGCCCTCTAACACCTAATTTGTGGATGTAATTTTGTTTTGAATGAATAAAACTAGCAAAAATTAAAGTGAGGAAAATTGGGTTTAAAAGTTTGTGTGCAGTTAACAGAAATAATGATTTGCAGACCTTCCTAGAAGTGTCCAGTTTAGATGTATAATTTGTACTATTTTTTTTTTCATTACAAAGCACTGCAAATCAGTTCTAATTTATGACATAAGCCAAGCCTTTCAGTGCCAAGTCCTATGTACAAACGCTTTTGATTGTAGTCATTACACTTCAGGTCCTTCATCAATGATGACAGTAAAACTGGTGTCCAATATATACGACGGCTGTCCCAGAAGTACCCAATGTAACAAAGAGAAAACAAAAATTTTGGGGAAAAAATATCTTTATTTCTCTACAGTTTCCTTTTAGCTCGATACACTTTTCCCAGCCATGTTCAATACCTTTGATACCCTGTTTATAGCGAGACCCGTCGAGTTCTGCAAAATAGCCATCAATTGCAAACTCCGCCTCTTCATTGTTGGCAAATCTTTTTACCACCAAGCCATTTCTTTAATTTTGGAAACAGAAAATAATCAGAGGGGGCTAAGTCTGATGAAAGGGTGCATGAGGAAGCAGTTCGAACTTTTAACTCATTGATTTTGGCCATGGCAATAATGGATGTGTGAACTGGTGCATTGTCTTGATGAAACAGCTTTCTTTTTCACTAATGGCCATTTTTGCTTGATTTCATTATTCAAACGCTGCAATAAGTTGCACTGATTGCTTTTCCTTTTTGCAGATAATCAATAAAAATTATCCCACGTGCATCCCAAAAAAACTGACATGACCTTTCCTGCAGATGGAATTCTCTTCGCCTTCTTTGGAGCCGATTCTCCCTTTTCAATCCACTGTTTTGACTGTTCCTTCATCTTGGGTGTGAAGTGGTGGACCCATGTTTCATCCATGGTTATGATGACGCAAAAACTCAGCTTTATTGCAGCGAAACATCGCCAAACACTGGACTGAAACATCCTCAACGCTGCTTTTGTTCCATTGTGACTAAACACGGCACCCATCTTGGCCTCAGCTTTCTCATATCTAAATTTTCAGTTAGTTTGCAATGTACAGCATTTTTTGCGATGTCTGCTAGCTCCCGCACCTTCAGTTGATGGTCATCCAATACCATTTTGTGGATTTGCTTCACAATTTCTGGCGTGGTCACCTCATTTGGGACCACTGTGATGTTTGTCTTGGCAGCTTGTACGTCCTCACTTAAACTCTGCCACCCAATATTTTACTGTTGTAAACGAAGGAGCAGACTCCCCCAGAGTAGAATCTAGCTCAGCTTTATTATTAGTTGGACTAAGACCTTTCAAATGAAAGTATTGCATCACATAACGATGGCCAGTTTTATCCATGTTTACAAATTAACTGAGAGTTAGCTATTGATGGCTGCCAGATAATTACTAAACAATGTAGTATCTTCAAACTTAAGCTTTATAAGGGTGGTAGTTTCTACCATAGTCATTTGTTTGAAACAACTATATATACATCAGGTCAAGTACTTCTAGGACTGCCCTCGTATTTACAGCAGGTATATGCTCACAATTATCCTCCAGCTGTTTCTGCCTTAAATTTTTCTTTTGTACACTACATTCTTACTCATCTATCCTTCCATCACAGTATTATTTACACTTGTTTTTGGCTCATGTATATGAAACAGCATGTAATTTTGTGTTACTCGACAACTATCAGCAGAGCTGCTGTTACTATATTATACTGAGTCAAAGAACCGAGAGAACAGCTGAGTCGACAGTTTGGAGAAAGGAGCAGAAAACAGCTGACCAAGTCACAAAACCAACAGATGCGAGAAACAACCATGAAAGGACAAAAGAAGAAATTAGAGAGGAAGATCCAACACCCATGGAGGGAGAAGAGGAGATAACATTGGTAGTGGAGGCGGGCTGGGAAGAGAAGTGGGGAGAAGCTGACAGAAGAATATAGGGAGGGGGAGGAGCTAACATCGGTTGCAGAGGTGGGGCGAGAAGAAATGCAAAGAAGAAGCCGAGTGAACAGATGATAAACAGTGCAGCAAGAAATGCATGTGGAGGAGGGAGGGGCACGAGAGAACGGTCAGTGAAGCGGATGAAATTTCAAGGAGGGGGGAGTGTATAAAATAATGGATTTGAGAGAAGGGAGGGTAATGCTACAAGGGGAGGAAAGTGTCGACCCGGTATCCAGGCATACTAGACTCAGAAAAGCAATGGAGAAATTTATGAAACAATAAAACAAAGAACAAATAGGGAAAGGAAGTAAATTGATACAAAAGAAAAAGTAAGGCAGGGATGTAAATTGAGGTCATATTAGTAATCTATTCATATATATTAGGAGTAAAAATAAGAAATTAGCATTATCTAGTAATAGGAGATAAGGAGATTTCAGGTTCACGTTCTATATATGCAGGTGATTTTGTGGTAGGCACCATATCGTTGATAGGGCTACAAAAGCAATAAATGAAATTCAAGAAAGTGTGAAAAATGGGGAATAGGGGTAAAAACCATAAAGATGATTGATTCAATAAAAGGCTCTAAGAAACAAAACCAAGAACTTGAGAGAATAATAAGGAAGGTAAAGGGAAGAAAATGGTATAGAAAAGTAAGGGTCGCTCAGGGAGCCAAGCAATCTGAGTGGCCCAGTAAAGAAACAAGCACCAGACAAATTGTACAACAGATGTAGGGGTATAAATGAATATACATTGTATTTATTGTAAACATGTAGAACAAATTGTACAATCTATCTATGTTATACTGATCACTGGCTCAGTGACAAATCAGAAAGTAACCTTCAATTAAAAAAAATAGATTTTTTTGCTTCATGCAGCAATTTCATCACCTGCCATGCCTTCTCGGAGACATTTAAGGAGTAATGTAACTAGAGCAACTTCCAGGCACTATAGTGCTTTAAAACGTTGCATATATGCACTTCAAACCACCTAGTATATTTTGGTACAAAAAAGCAAAGTGTGAAATTTTGTCATTTTTGGTCACATTTTCACCCGGTTCCCTCTAAAAAAAAACAGTGATGGCCTTTACATTAACTCTTTCCATTACATTGTGAAAAAAAGAAGTATCTCAAGAAATTATTCTGTATTTGAAAACAAATCTGATGTGTTACACTCATGACTTTCTCTACTCTTGTACAAACTATTTTTACAAATGCTTATTCTCCATATGCTTCATGTTAATCTTATTGCTAATTTTCTTGTAGATGCAAGGGGAATTGGTAGGCTTTAAGCTATAGTCAAATATTTTAAGAGCTGGTTGCTATGTGGAGTATTCCATTTTCTTTGCATTACCAGGACAAAAGCAAAAATGAATGAATTCCCATTTGAGAAAAAGTATGGTATTTGGTATTTAGGTTCAGTATCTTCCAGAGATGCAACAAGAAGGTTTTCAAGAAAATCCCCCACCCCAGATTACCCTTTACATGGAACATTTTTCGAAAATTTTATCAAAAATGGCTCATAACGATTTTGATTAAAATATCATATTTAAGATACTTTCATGACAAAATGTATGTCTCAAATTTTTTGGGAATGTTTCCAAAAGTATTCATTGTGAACTACTTTTGCATAACTGTTAAACCATAAGAGATAGACAAAAATTTACTACACAAAAAATGTACATCCCGTTAAAATACACAATTTATGTCATATACATTTTTTTTATTGAGTGAACGATTTTCAAGATATTGCTTGTTATTCCCTTAAATTTTTCAATACTTATTTTCTCAAATGGGAATTCGTTATTCATTTTTTTGTCTTGGATATGCAAAGAGTATTAATCTGTGGCAAAGAGAATGGTGCAGCACCTAGTAACCAGCTATTAAGAGATGTCATTGCTTAAAGGCTACTGTATTTCTATATTGCCCTTGCAAATACAAAACAAGGGGAACATAGTACACCTTAAGCGACAGTCAAATGTTTTTAGAACTGGTCGTTATGTGTAAAATGTAATTCTCTTTGCATGTCAAAAGATTGTTTCTGCAAATGTTGATCTCGATTAATATGAAATAGATGGAGAATAAGAGTTTGTACAAGAGTAGAGAAAGTCATGTGAGTATAATGCATCAGAATTTTTTTTTTTTTTTTTTTGTCAGTATGGATGCAGTCTACACATGTGTAAAGAAGTCATCTTAGCTACTCCATTAAGTTTAATATTGTCCTTATCACCTGTTTTCTTCCAATTATAATTTGTCTAATGGGTCTTTTGCATTTTACCATCTCTGTCCATAAGGTTGCTTTATCGTGTCTTAGCTAGGTGGATCACTGTTTGGTTAACACATTACTACTACAATTTTCACTTTTGCATTACCAAATATTTTCATTGACTATTTCTGCCATTATGTGTATCATTTTACTTTCTCTACTACGTATAGTAAGTAGGGGAAGTATTTTATTCCACCCAAAAATTCGATACCGAGATTTCACCGGAAATATATGTTTTGAGACTTCCTGAATCCAAAAAAAGCATTTTTGAAAACATGTCCGTGTGTGTGTCTGTGAACAGCATAACTCAGAAACGAACAGTCGGATAAACACCAAACTTGGTATTTAGGTTCAGTATCTTCCAGAGATGCGATACAAAGGTTTTCAAGGAAATCCCCCCACCCCAGACTACCCTTTACATGGAACATTTTTCGAAAATTTTAATTTTTTCAAAAATGGCTCTAACGATTTTGATTAAAATATCATATGTTTAAGATATTTTCATGACAAATGAAATGTATATCCCGAATTTTCTGGGAATGTCTCCAAAAGTGTTCTTCATTCTGAACGACTTTTGCATAACTGGTAAACCATAAGAGATAGACAAAATTTTACTACACGAAAAATGTAGATTGCGTTAAAATACACAATTTATGATGTATACATTTCTTTTGTTGAGTGGACCGTTTTCCGAGATATTGCTTGTTATTCCCTTAAATTTTCCAATACTTATACTTTTCTCAAATTCGTTATTCATTTTTTTTATGTCCTGGACATGCAAAGAGAATGGAATGCGCCACATAGCAACCAGCGCTTAAAATATTTGACTCGCTTAAAACCTACCATATTCCCCTTGCATCTACAAGAAAATTAGCAATAAGATTGACATCTCGATTAACATGAAGCATATGGAGAATAAGCGTTTGTAAAAATAGTTTGTACAAGAGTAGAGAAAGTCATGTGAGTGTAACACATCAGATTTTTTTTAAATATTGGTGTATTGTGAGTTTGAGTAATAAATGTCGTTCCACAGCACTTGTTTTATACAAATTTATAGATGCATCCTGTTTGATCTATCAATTCCACTTTTTTCCCTCAGGTCTACAATCAGTAAGTCTTTTTGATTTAACAGCTATTTCCAGGTTAACAGTTACCTTCATGCTGTCGTTTCTATCTTGTCCACTAATTTGTTTAATGCCATAGCTTCACATATTTTTATTTGCACCACTTCACAACATTATTCACCAATTGTGTGCAACTTTGATTATATAAATCATCACATGAGATACATTAACCACGTTGTTTTCCTCACCCTGCCATTGCAGAGCAGTCGCAACACATCCATCCACTTTCACAGTCAGTGGCCTACTTAAACACTAACAGACTAACATTTCAATGAGTAGTTTATAGTTTCAGTTTTCAATATGCATAGATAACTTCTGTAAGCCTTGTTAATATTTCGAAAATTGACCATAGAATTTTTACAAATTTTTCACAGTTTGCACAAATGTAGATTTTGATTGTGCATTTTTGCGACATGTTTTAATTTCCAGCTCAAACCCTCTGTAAATCTAAACATCACATTATTTTTTGGAAAAGTAGAACTTAATGCCCTGCACACAGCTTTTGTGAAAGAACAATTATCAGATTTTTTTATTTTCTTTTTTTCTACGTTCATGCTACAGATGTTTGTAATGTATATAACATGCTGTATTTTTTTGAAAAATCAAATGAAGTTCAACTTTTGACGGCACAGTTTTGGCTTTATGACAGGCTTTGAATTCTTTTGTAATGTGCAGGAAGAAAGATCCTTTAATACTTATACTAAGATCTTTGTGAAATGCTTATTTAGTTTTGGGTTTTTGCTCTTCTGTTACCAAAAGGACATTTATTTTGAAAAACCAAAACAAAATAGGAAAGCAATGAGCCCTGCAATAGCGAAAGAATTGGCCAAGCCAACTTTTACTTTCTCTGCTACATACTTGCAGTAAGTGGAGGAAGTATTTGTATTTCACCATTTTAGTGGTGATACATGTTTTGAGGTCCCTGATACTCTCCCAAAAAATGATTTTTAGAAAAAAATCTCTATGTATACTAGTCCCGGGCATCCTTTCCCCAACCGGCTTCAAAGCGAACGGAAAGCTTTGAAGCCTGACCATAAACCCATCAGTAAACGATTAGTAGGGTCTTCCCATCCCTTAAACACAACACGTGGTCCTTTCTCCAGCTCCACCAAAGCAAAGCGTTGTTGCAATGTCATTTCTGCTGTTTCTTCGGTTTTATTTTAGCAGCTGTGACTGTTCGCTTGTGCTTTTCTTCCATGTTCAGCTAAGCTTCTATATTACTTCTTCAGAGAAGTTATATAGTGTTTTACTTAGTGCAGTTTTGTAAGTTTAGCAGTGTTTAATAGTTATTAGCGTTTAATAGTTTAATTAAGATGTGGAGACCTTGGGAAACGAACCAAGTTGATGCCCCTCCGGTCGCACCAGCAAGTGACCCTCTGCCGAATATCAGTAATGCCAAGACCACGAAGAAAAGGGCTACAAAAACTGAATAAGCAAAGCCAGATTTTTATGTGTAATGTTCAAGAACATGTAGAAAAGAACCTTTTATGTGGAAAAATGTTTGTTATTGTTTTGAATTTCTCAAAAACAGCTTAACGATTTTTAGTAAAATACCGCAAGTTTAAGATATTTGCAGGAAAAATAAAATTTGTATCATGAATTTTATATTCTGGGAATAACTTGTAAAATTTTCCTCGTTCTCAACTTGTTGTATTACTGGTAAATTCTAAGAGAGAGACAAAATCTTACTCTGCGTAAAATGCAATCTCGGTAAAGGACAAATTTTAGGTCAAATTGTGTTAACCATTTCCGAGAAATTTTTTGTTGTTGGTTTGAATTTTGAAATACAAGTTGGAAGTCTCTGTTTGTATTTTCCTCGTGGTCATGCTAAGAGCATGGAATTTCAAAGTCATCATATAGTCATCTGTATTTTAAAAATCTGACTATCGCTTTAGCCTATGTATCCTTATATTTACAACGATATGTGCGATGAAATTTTATCTTATTATTTAAGAAGTAGATAGAATAAGCTTTTGTGAAAGTAGTTTGTAGAAGAGTGAGTAGAGATAATCTTGTGAATATAATACATAAGATTTTTTTTTTATTTTCTTTCTTTTGCCTTCGTATTTTTACTTATCCTGCATTTTATAATAAAGCTATTCATTTAAGTAAACAGAAGATGTCATGCTTATAAATCTTACACCTTAAACAATACACAACTTCTTGTATTAGCTTTATATTAATAAAACATTGTTGTGATACAAGTGATAAAAAACTTTTTACCATAGCTCCGCGCACAGCATAATCAAAAATGATGCTTTGATTTGGGAGTAAGAGTTCCTTTCAAAATAAATTAATATTTATGTATTTTAATTATTTAATGATAGTCCAACAATGTATAGTTTATTCGGAACATGTTTCTAAGTTTCTCTTGGATATGTTAACATGCATTTCTATTCATGTAGCGCAGTATATTAGTTCAGTTATATTTTAAAGCGTTTGCAACTTAAATGTAATTACTATGCGATTCATAGTTATTTACATAGTTATTTTGTGTGTAAAGCAAGCAGACAAACTGCATGATTGTATTCTGTACATGTGGAAATCACCTGCAAAGTTTTGCTTTTAAATACTATTTTTAATTTTGGCAACAACGCGCATATGCACATGGATGTCACTAAGATTTTATGGTGCTTGCGGTTAGGGAGGGTAGGGAACAAGTGTTTGGCTACTGCACAAAGGTCGCCGCTTGGGGATCCGAAGGCTGCGATGACCATATGCATGTGTATATTTTTGAACAGCATAACACAAGAATGAAATGTCGGATAAATCCAACTCGGTATTCGAGATAAACATTTTCCAGAAAATCCCCTACCATAAACTATTCTTTACATGGGACCAAGGAGCAGTTTCTGAAATGTTTGATTTTCTCAAAAATGGCTGTAACAATTTTGATCAAATGTTATATGTTTAAAGATATTTACATGACAAAATGCATATATATGTTGATTTTTCTGGGAATACCCTATAAAGCCCTTTTCATTCAGAAGGAATTTTTAAAAATTTGGTTCAACTGGTACAGCTTAAGAGACAGATAAAACATATTGCAAATAAAATTTATAACTCTGGCATCAGCCATTTGTGAGGTATGTGTTGTTATTGGTTTGAATTGTTAGTATTTTTATACATATTGTTGCTATTCACTTGTTTATCACAATATCATAAAAGAGTATGGAATTTCAGGACCAGCATATAGCCACATCTATTGATTCAGTTTCTTCTATCCCCCTTTTATCTACAATGAAATGTGAAAGGAAATTATTTCTACAAAGGTTTTATCTCCATTAAATAGAGAAAAAAAATCTGATGTCTTACACTCACATGACTTTCTCTACTCTTGTACAAACCATTTTTATAAAAGCTTATTCTCCATATGCTTCATGTTAATCGAGATGTCAATCTTATTGCTCATTTTCTTGTAGATGCAAGGGTAATATGATAAGTTATAAGCGATAAGTCAAATCTTTTAAGCGCTGGTTGCTATGTGGCGCATTCCATTCTCTTTGCATGTCCAGGACAAAAAAAAGAATAACAAATTTGGAGAAAAAGTATAAGTATTGGAAAATATAAGGAAATAACAAGCAATTATCTCGAAAATGGTTCACTCAAAAAAAATGTATATGACATATTGTGTATTTTAATCGATCTACATTTTTTGTGTAGTAAAATTTTGTCTATCTCTTATGGTTTACCAGTTATGCAAAAATCGTTCACAATGAAGAATACTTTTGAAGACATTCCCAGAAAATTCGAGATATACATTTCATTTGTCATGAAAATATCTTAAACATATTATATTTTAATCAAAATCATTAGAGCCATTATTGAGAAAATTAAAATTTTCAAAAAATGTTCCATGTAAAGGGTAATCTGGGGTGGGGGGATTTTCTTGAAAACCTTCGTGTCGCATCTCTGGAAGATACTGAACCTAAATACCAAGTTTGGTGTTTATCCGACTTCGTTTCTGAGTTTGCTGTTCACAGACACACACACGGACATGTTTCTAAAAATGCTTTATTTTTGAATTCAGGGGGTCTCAAAACATGTATTTCCGGTGAAATCTCGGTATCAAATTTTTGGGTGGAATACAATACTTCCCCTACTTACTATGTAGTAGTAGAGAAAGTAATAAACAGAGTATTTATGTAATATGTAATATTTATTTCATCATTATTACAATAATACAAATAAAGCTTACATCTAAAACTTATGTCTAGTGCACCAGTTTTCTAGCTCCCCCATATTTAGCCCCTAGGCTGTACATATGGGATAAAGCTACTATACCATCTCTCCACTTTACAAATTATGCTCGTTCAGCTGTACCTTTCTTAAGCTCCTTATCCACTTATCCCTTGTGTTGCCTAAAAATGTTCCCATCATTTTAATTATTTCTACTTTTGTGCTTCCCAACATTCTTAATGCTACTGCTTCTTTGTTTAGCTTGTCCCATTTTTTATTCCATATAACCTCTCTCCACCTTTTAACCTTATCACATTCTATTAGACAATGAAAAGTACTACCCGATTCATCACACATAATACATCTCCCCGAACAATTATATCCATTCCTTTTTAAAAATATTACTCCTGTGCGCATCCACGCAAGACCTAATCTACCAAATTGATTACATATATCTACATACTTCTCCCTTCCCCAATCTCTTTTAACTGATTTATACAAGATCAATGACCTTTTATCCTCAAAACTAGCCCATATCTCTTGTTTCTCGATATCTTCCACCCTCAATCTCACTTCTTTCCAAAACCCACTGTTATTATATTTATCTAATAGGAAAATATTCCTCATGCCAATTTCTTTTAGGACATTTCCCATCTCCCCTAACCAGCACTCTTCTCCTAGGACAGCTTTTTGAAACTGTATACATTCTTTTAATATATTATTATCTTCTAAATTTAAACATCTATACCAATACTTCAATATTCTTTCCACTATTATACCTTTTCTCCCTACCCTTCCTAGCTCTGCCAGTGCCACGCCCCTTGGTGAACTCTTGGGTAAACCCAAAACTTCTTTACAAAACATTCTATAGACTATATCAATCTTAATCCATCCCTTTGCCACCCCCCATATTTCTATTCCATATAACATTTTTGACTCTACTACAGCTTCATATAGCCTTTCCAACCAGTTCATTGTTAGCATGGGTGTTTTGCACAAGCAAACTCTAACAGCTTTCATCGCTAGCTTTCCTTTCAATTGTGCATATTTAGCTTGTGCTTCCCACTTCCCGTTGCTTGAGAATCTAATGCCCAAGTAATCAAATTCTTTTGCCACCTCTATTTGCTCTCCATTTATATACCATCTTTCCTCTCTTTTTAATTTTGATCCTTTCTTGAACACTATTATCTTGGACTTTTTTGTATTCACCTTTAGCCCCCATTCCATACAAAATTTTGCAATTTCATTAATAGCATGTTGCAACCCTATCACTGTTACTGCCCCAGCTACTAGATCATCTGCAAATAGTAACCCTGGTATTTCCTTTTTCCCTATGACTGGACAGTGTTTATTACTTTTCATTATTCTATCTAAAATATCATCTATAAATAAGTTAAATAATATTGGACTGAGTTTACAACCTTGCCTCAGACCTAAATTTTGCTGTATATAATCAGTAGTACTATTTCTTCCACATTTTACACAAAATTTAATTCCTTCATACAATTTTTGTACCCCCTCGATGAATGCAGTGCTGACTCCTTTGTTCCTCAATTTATATGCCAAAGCCTCTAACAGAGTATTTAATGTATAGAAGCTATAAAAAAATAAATGGTAGTGGATAGAGAAAGTCATGTCAATGTAACACATCAGATGTTTTCTGTAAAGTGAGAGGAGATTGTTCAGAAAGCATCCAGATTCTGAGACTTTTTCAACTTTTCTCTGACTGTAATTTACAATATGGGTAAGAATTCAGTTATATAAACAGAATGTACATGTATCTTCGAAAAAATTGCCATTCTTAACCCCAAGTAACAAATGCATCATGTTGTATTGACCAGAGTCCATTTAAACTGAGAAAGTGACGTAGAGGTGGAAAAATTTCATATTGTGTATTCATTCACATGACTCTCTATCCACTATCATTTACTTTTGTATTTGTTCTAACTTCTTACAGACGTTTATCTTTCTATTTACTTCATGCACAAATGGTTTCATTGCACATTTCATAGGTAGGAGGGGCTATAGGAGACGTGTTTAAAAAAAAGGATTGCTATGCTAGCTCTTTGTAAGAAGAGGAACAGAAACGAATGAATAGTGACTTAGTACGAGGGGTGTCCAATAAGTAAGTTTCTCTGTATTATAAAAAACATTACACAAAATTTATCATGTTGAAATACTTTTTTTAACATCATACAATCCTTCTGCATCTTTTCTACGTAGTTGCTAGGTTTTCCAAGCAGTTTTTGGTAACGTGACACCAAGCAAGTGTTGTACCAAGACGGGTCCTGTGCTCGTACCCAGCTGTTCATTTTTGATTTTACTTCGTCATCAGTGTTTAAGTGCTTACCCCCAAAATGACCTTTAAGTTGGGGGAATGTGTGAAAATCACTTGGGGCAAGAGCCTGGCGAATATGGAAAATGCGAGAAAACATCCCAGTTGAATCTTCCGAGCTCCAACTGGGTCATTCGAGCTGTGTGAGGCCGAGCATTGTTATGAAAGAAGAGAACTTTGCGACACAAAAGTCCAGGACTTTTGTTGGCAAATGTAGCATTACACCGAAGATGAAGTCAAATCAGAAGTGAACAGCTGGTTACGAGCACAGGACACGAACTGGTACAACACTGTTTCGGAAAAACATGGTAACTATGTAGAAAAGTAATAGAAGGCTTGTACAATGTTAAAAAAGTTATTTCAACATGATAAATTGTGTGTAATATCTTTTATAAAATAGGGAAACTTATATTTACGATATTTTCATGACAAATAAATGGTATAACTTGAATTTTCTGGATGTAGCCTCTGAAGTCCTCTTCCTTTGGAATGACTTTTGCATAATTAGTAAACCGTTAGAGATATGCAAAATCTAACTACACAGAAAATGTCGATCTCAAAGCACATAGTTTGTCAAATGCTCCTTTGAGTTAACCATTTCTGAGATATTTCTTGTTATTGGTTTGAATTTTCAAATACAGCTATACTTTTTTCAAATAGGAAGTCTTCATTCATTCATTTTTTTCTCCTGGTTATCCAAAGAAAATGGACTCTTAAAGGAATCACATAGTGAACCATTCTTAAGCATGGTTCCCAGCAAAAAAATGTGAACCTAACTTCCCTAAAACAAAAATACTGTATTTCAGTGACCACAATGTCATATTTGTGCAATTTTAATAGCTTCCTCCAACCCTATGAAATGGCCGATACCCTATATTACCAAGTTTAAACTTCTTTCTGCACTTTACAGCAGGCTTCAAATTTATTGCCCAGTACATCACCAACCCTTTCTACAAACTATGGATTAAGCAATGAATCCAGCCACTTTTTTTTGGCCACCAAATCAATCCAATATTGCAGTCACAAAAAGATGAACAATCTTATCTTTATAACATGTGTGAAAGTATTTAAAACATATTATATCCTCTGCATTTAATTTGAAACTCATTTCATCAAGGTTGGCAAGGGATTTTAGGAACACAAAATGTAATCCCTCCTTAATAAATTTTTTTTGAACCAATTTTCATGACACATGCCAATTTTTTAACTACTCCCCTAACCATTTTGCAATTCTCTGACTTTTCAGATCACTGGAAACCCTGTTAAAAGATTTGACTATCACTTATGCCTACTGTATTCTCATTGTACCTATAAGAAAATGGTAATAAAGCAATTTCTACAAATGTTTATCTCAATTAACCTGAAATAGATAGAAGAATATGCTTTTGTAAAAATAGTTTGTTGAAGAATGGGTATAGAAAGTCATGTGAATGTAACATCAGATTTTTACTATATAGAATGCACAATATAATTGTGCTCACAATGAATGTAATTACACAGTCACATGTTTTGAAGTAGTAGCCTTATGACTGTCCACAAGCTTATAGGGAAAGTATATATTGTCAATACGTCTCTTTCTTTTTAGTGTTCTTAAATGTTGAGGTGGTATGAAGAAAAGGACACTGGGAGCCAAATTTGATGAGTATGGTGCGTGTGGCAACAATTCAAAATGCAAGTCATGCAAATTTCCAATTGAAATTGAAAAAGTATACACCAGAGTATTGTCTTGATGGAAAAGAATTTTCTTCTTTAACAAATATGAACATTTGGCTTCACAGTTTGCTTCAACAGCTCCAGAAAAGCTGCATAGTACTCTCTGTTGATGGTTTTGCCCTCTTCTAGGTAATCTACTAACACCACACCTCGTGCATTCCAGAAAAACAATGGCCATCAACTTTCCTGCCGAAGGAACACACTTGGTCTTCTCTGAAGCACTTTCATCCCCTTGTATCCATTGTTTGAACAGCTGCTTCATCTCTGGCATGCAGTGGTGAATCCATGCATTGTCAACAGTGATATAATGTTGCAAAGTCAGTCGAGTTGCATCTGATCATGTCAAAGTTCTGTAAGATGGTCATTCAAATGTGCTGCTGATAAAAGTGGCACCCAGCTTTCTCATGTGCAAATGCTCGCGAAAAAAAAATACATGATATAATGAGATTGGCAATTACAACAAGTTCAGATACTTTTGATTCACCTGACATTTAACATAGGATTGTGGATCTTCAGTCGTAGTAGTTACTGGACATTCATTATCAAAAATGGAAATATGGCTGCATCTAAACTCTGGAGTCCATTCTTTCAAAGCGGAATCCAACTACTTTTTAATTTCTCTACTATGAATAGTAAGCAGGGGAAGTCTTGCATTCCACTCACTCAAACATTTGATACTGAGATTTCACTGCAAATACAAGTTTTGAGATCCCTTGTATCCAAAATGAATATTTTTTAGAAAAAGGTCTCTGTGTGCGTGTGTGTGAACAGTATAACTAAAAAACAAAATAAGTACCTTTCAGAGACACAATATGAAGATTTTTCAAGAAAATCCCTCCATCCCAAACTATCCTTTACATGAAACATTTTTCAACATGAAAAATGGCTCTAACGACTTTGATTAAAATACCATTATATGAAAGATATTTACATGACAAATATAATGCATATCTTGAATTTTCTGGGAATAGCCTGTGAAGTCCTCTTCATTTGGAAGCAATTTTGTATAATCTTGTATAACTGGTAAACATTAAGCGTTACATGAAAACATACTACACAAAATATGTAGATTCTGTTTAAAACACACAATTTATTTAAAATAACATTTTTGTGGCATCAGTTCCAAGATATCTGTTATTAATGGTTCCAACTGTTCAATACTTAGCCATTCTTTTAAAGTCCTGTCGATTTTCATTGTTTCTTGCGACGTCATGGAAAGAGTGTGGAATTTTAAGGCCAACGTGTAGCGCCCAGTTTTTAAATGTTTGATTATTGCTATTTCCTTTGTATCCAATAAAATGTGTAATGCAACTATTTCTGGAAAGGGTTATCTTGATTAAAATGAAGTAGACAGGAAAATAAGCTTTCGTAAGAATAATTTGTATACCCACTAATAAGCAATAGAGGGTAGAGATAGTCATGAATGTAACACATCAGACTTTTATTTTGGTTGGCATTACATCTTTTAATATGAAGTTTTTAATCATTGCACATTTGATTTTATCCTTTGCAGAAGAAAATCTCAGCTTGCTTATTTTGCAATACTACAACCAAACAAATGAAAACACATGTATTGGCACCATCTATAAGATCTTGAGAACTATACTTACTATTTGAAACTGTCAGCAGTATCTTTGTGTCAGGCTAAGAGTTTTCTGAACTGCTGTTGTATTATATTCCATACTTTATCATCACCATCGGTCAAATAATTTTGGATCAGGCCTATTCTGGATAAGAAACAAAGGCTGGTTCACAAACTCTCAGGAATGAGAATGCATATAGATGACCATAGTAATAGGAAAATGGAAAGTTGATTTTGCACATTGGAATGTCATTAGTTTGTAACTGACCAATGATATTTTATCACCTGCTTCCAATCTAGCCAACATAACCCAGGTTAGCCAATATCAAAATTTGAATGAGTAAATATTTTCTAAATGCAGATAAATTAGTATTTTCAATTCCTCTAGACATACCAAGCATCATTCCTTTATTAATAGCATATTATTTTTGTCCTTATTCTTTGATTATTTCTATCAGTTTTTTTCTATTGTCTTTTTTGAGACAATTGCCAGTTTTGAGATGCATATAAACAAATTACAGATGACGGTTTTACTATAAGAACCATTCCATTTCATTTATTAGCTCCAAGTATAAATACATTTTACAAGGATTGTTAAATAGTTAAATGATGACTGTTACATAAAAAAGAAAAAGTATATATATACACAGGGAGAGCCAAAAGACTACGAACTGGCTGTGCGGTGTTTTTCCTGTCTGTGTCCTCGGTGCTCGTTGCTGTCTGCCGCTATTATAGAAAGGCGCGGATGAAACCATACAACATTTTTAAAACTACTTTTAAAAGCTTTACTTAACAACTTTATGAAAGTGTGTTTGAGGACAGAATTATTAGTACAGATTTGTGGCCCCCCAACCTAACCCCCTGGGGTAACTTACAATAAAGTGTACAAGACAAACCCACATACCCTGCAAGAATTAAAACAAAATATCTGCCAGGAAATTGCCGGCATTTCTCAACGTGAACTACGGCGAGTGATGGATAATTTCCTAAAGAGGTGCCAAAAATGTATGTATGATGACAGTGGCTAGTTTCAGCATCTCCTTTCATAAAGTTGGTAAGTAAAGCCTTTAAAAGTAGTTTTAAAATGTTGTATGGTTTCATCCATGCCTTTCTATGATAATGGCAGATGGCAACGAGTGCCAAGGATGCGGACAGGAAAAACACCAGCAGCCAGTTCGTGGTTTTTTGGCTCTCTCTGTATATATATAAAATTGAACAAAGAAACATCTTGTACAACAATAGGTACCATGAAACATTTACATCAGCAATTTATACTCTTCTACCAAAAAAAATATATTTTCTAATAGATACAGTTTAGTTATTTTAAGATTTTTCTTATCTTCTATTATTTGTTTTATGTGGTTAGGTAGGTAATTGTACAAATCTTTAGTATTGTTTTCTATACTTTTATGTCCCAATGTTCCTCATAAAATAGTTCTGCTTTGTTCTTGTGTTATGTCTATGTATGTTCATGTTCTTAGTTTGACTACTATGATTTTTTATTGTATATTTAATGCCATCATATATACACAGTGCAGGATGTGTTAGTATATTTAATGTATATTAGTCAGAATGCACATCTGCTAGGACTTCTTGCAGTTTTATTTTCCCAGCTTTTGACTAGAGAGCGCTCTAGTGACTGTTTCATATCATGGCCATCTTAAATAATATCTACAGTGTAGAGCCTAATAAGCACAATATGGATGTAATATACTGTCCCCAGGAACAACAACATGAAAGATATTTGTTCAAGTCTTCTTTCCTGTTCCCGGGAACTGGGAAAGCTTTCTGCTAATAGTGAACGCTTACATTATAATATATGTATTTCAAGTTTATTGTTATTGCTCTGGTTTCCATTCTGGTTGTTGTGAACTAGTCTCAAAAATTGAAATCATTTACCCCAGCAATTGATTTCATATGTCACCATTGCACCTGGAACATCCATCTTGAGAGTGCTGTTGAGGAGACAGTATGTTAACTCAGTGTTTACGTATAACAAACTAGTAGTTACTGCACAACAGGCAGGTTACCTCTGTGCACTCCGATCCATTACAACTGACTGAAGAAGTAAAACTATGCATATTATTACTTTCTCTACTATGTACTTACAAAAGAACATAAGATCTGGGAAACATTACAAAATACTACAAACAACAATGGAGAATACAATCACAACCCTAGAACAGTGGACTAATAATAACAATATGGAAATAAACACAGGAAAAACTCAATATCAACTATTCACAATGCAGCATAAAACAGAAAATATATGCCTACAAATCAACAACAAAAAACTACAAGAAACAACTACAACAGTGTATCTACGGATAGAATTAGATAAAAAAAACTATCAATGAAAGAACATGTAAACAATGTAATGAATAAAATCAACAAAAAGAACAACATTTTAAAATGTTTAGCAGGAATAAAATGGGGACCTCCTTAATAAGAGATATAAAACATACATAAAATCTAACCTATTGTATGGAGGAGAACTACTAGCATCATTAAACAAGAGACTTAAAAGTAAACTAGAAATTTAACAAAATAATTCACTAAGAATAATAACACAAGCTGTAAAAACAACACCAATTACAGTACTACAAAGCTTCACAAAAAACATGGCTATAGAATTGGAACATGAGCTGGAAGCAATTACTCTAGCACAAAAACTGCAAGTCAATGGAAACAGATACAAGTGGTACGTACCACACAGCAGATGCTATAAGTAATTTAAAAACTCAAATAAACTTCAGAACATATACGAGTCTAATAGAATATATTGATATAGAATATCAGAATGACCTGATATATACAATACACAAACAAAACAATATACCAGATGAAATGAGAGTCATAGCAATAGCTACAGAAAATGAAAGATACCCAGAAAAAGAATGGCTCCAAATATATACAGATGGATCCCTCATCAATACAAAAAATACCAGTGCAGGAGTATATTGTAAACATTTTGCGCAGTATCTAACATTAGACGAAACGTCAAACCACTATGATGGAGAATTAACAGCTATAAAAAGCAGCATTACAGAACATTTTATATAGACCATACATAAAACAAAAAATAGTCATCTTATCAGCCATAGATGGAATAGTAAATTACAATAATAAAACAACAAGAAATATTAAGGAAATAAGAAGCGTAATTAAAGCAGTTGAAACTAGAAATCATGTCACTCTACAATGGATCCCAGCTCATGTCGGACTACTTTTGGGCAATGAATGCGGATCAATTAGCAAAGAAAGGTGCAGTACAACAAATAGAAATAAATAAACAATTAAATAACATTAAACAACATTTCAAAAGACAGCAGAGACTTGACGACGAAGATAAATTAAAAGATAAAGATTATAGGAATATTAAAGATAGAGTTCATATACAAAACATGCCAAGGAACACTGCAGTGGCCTTATTTAGGATGGCAACTGGCCACGATTGCATCGCAGAACATCTCTACAAGATACGATGCCTACCTACACCCAAGTGCACTCTCTGTGAAGAAGATATCCTGAATAAACAACATCTCGCCAAATGCAAAGGCCTTAAAAGTGATAACTTACAGACTTTATATTGGGAAGCCAGAGGGAAAATGATGGAGATCAATTAATCCCCAGTGCCATTGGTGACAACAACTACTATGTACTTACAGTAAGTAGAGAAAGTATTATACTCTGCCCAAAAATTCGCTGTCGAGATTTCACAGAAATACATGCTCTGAGGCCCCCGGAACCGAAAAGAAGCACTTTATAAAAAGGTATGTGTGCGACTGTGAACAGTATTAACTAAAACGAAGTCAGATAAACACCAAACTTGGCTGTTAATTTCAGCATCTTCCAAAGATGTGACATGATTTGCAATATAATCCCCCTACCCTAAACTACCCTTTATGTGAAAAATTGTTGGATATTTTCAATTTTCTCAAAAATGGCTCTTCATGATTTTGATCAAAATACCATATATTTAAGATATTTGTGGCAAAAAAAATGTGTATCTTGAATTTTCTGGGAATAGTCTGCGAAGAGTTTTGTATAAATTTGTATAACTAGTAAACAAGAAAGACAAAACATGCAGGAAAAAATGTAGAACTCTTTAAAACAAGCAATTTATTTCAAATAAACTTATTTTGTGGCATCAGCCACTTCTGAGTTACCCGTTAGTATTGGTTTACATTTTGTAATACTTTATAATTTTTTTAAGTACTGTTGCTACTCAGTTGTTTCTTGTGGTGCTTGGAAAGACCATGAAATTTTAAGTCCAGTATATAGCAACACGCTTTGAAACATCTGGCTATCAATTTGGTTTTCTGTATCCCTCTTGTACCTATAACGAAATGTGTAAAGACACTACATCAGCAAAGTTTATCTCGATTAACACGAAGTAGTCTTCCATTCCTGTCTGAGAACTTCAATACAGATCTTATGTATGGTGCAAGAGGTGGCCTCCCTAAATACACCAAAAATATTTTAGAAAATTAAGCTTTTAAATTTAAATTCCACAAATTAAAAAAGATTCTCATACAGATCCTAAGAGACACTCAATACAAATATTACATTTATACCTGAAGAAAAATATAAATATCGACGATAATTATTTCCAAACAAACTCTGTAAAAACATAAAAATTTTAGTAGAAATAACTAGGATATAATTATTTTAAAAAGCAATTGTTATTAGCCATGAAACTTTATTTTTAAAACCAATTGTAAACAATATTAAAAAATTAATAAAATTCTAGTGGCAATGCACTCTAACTTCACTCTTTCAAGATAATTACCTTGAACGCATTTTGAAGACACCTTGTCGTCGTCATCATCAGCTAAGAGCCACTAACAAATCTGTCGGTTCCAGTGTAGAGGTCACCGTTGGGCTTCCTGACGTTAATGTCATTTTCAGCTTGATGTATTCAAAGATGAGATTCTTTTCTGGAGGGAAATTGAAATTCATTAGATGGCTTTTGTTTTTTTGTATGAGGAGTTTTTCCCATTTCGTCAATTCTATTGGATGCCCAACGGCAACCTCTACACCGGAACCGACAGACTCGTTAATGCCTCTTAGCTGATGATGAAGACAAGGTGTCTTCGAAACGCGTTCAATGTAATTATCTTGAAAGAGTGAAGTTAGAGTGTGTTGCCATTAGGATTTTATTAATATTTTAACCACTTTACTGTGTTTCCCATTAATTGTTATGTTAATAAATCTTTCTCTCTTGCAGAAGCCTTATAAAAATAAACGATAGTGTGCAGAGAAAGTCATATGAATGTAGCATGTAAGATTATTATATTTGTCATTGCAAGAAATCCCTTAAACAATGTAACAGGAAGGTGCCTACATCATTTTATGCATATGAGCCATTAAACTGGAAGGTGAGAGGGAGTAAAGACCTGATGTGGGAGGTTTGGTTGGAGGCAAGGCCGACTTAAGGGGAAGAGGGGATAATCAAGCCGTGCCACCGTTCAGGGTGGCAGGATTTAGGTGTGGCAAAATCTTAAAACATAAACAAGATATGTCAAAATGTAGTGACTTTCTGGAGATTTTTGGTTGTGAAACTAGTGACAAATGAAGAGCTAGAGGGATTTGGAAGTGACCCTCATTGATGATCATTGTCAAAACATTCTGTACGCATCAGGTGTTAAAAAATAAGAATCAGCTTTATAAAGAGAAGTGTTTCAACTCAGTAGTTTTAGTTTATTTGCTTACATTGCTGACCCATGAACCTTTCAATTCAGTTATTGCCCTAGTGATATCCTGAAAGTCGCTGCTTGTATGTCCAATTACTACTCGAGACATTTAGCAATAGCGCTGGGTTGGTGGCGCTGTTATTGTGTTTACTCCCATAGCCTGCACTCGCTATACACAACAAGGATAGTTGCTACACGGGCGCAAGTAAACTACACTAGAGCTATATGTCCCAAGTAGTACTTCTTGTGTTGTTAGCCTGCTTTGTTAGTAACTACTGCTTTTAACTCAGAGAAACCCAATTGGACAACTTTGAATTAAATGCAATACAGCATATCCTGGTTTCTACACCCGAAATGAGCATCCTACCACACGCAAACTTGTTTCTTCACTTAAAGAAGCAGAGCTATTTCAGGGAAGCCTTAGCTCTTTGAACAAGGTCCTCTATGATCTCAGATTTCAGTTTAAGACAAAAAAATAAGAGAAAAATAATACTTGAAAGATCTGATATCATAGCCCAAAGATCGTTATTTTTAAGATAAATACAAAATAAGAATTTGAGGGAAATAGTATGGTTGGCCGAAACGTGGTTAAATACAGCCACACCCTACTAAAGGGTTGGACTGATGACAGAATTGAAAGCTCCATGAAGTCACCCACAGGACATTATTATTGTCCATGCTGGAACATCTTTTCTTCAATTCAAGAAGACCTAGGGAGCACCATAAGACATCAACCACGACCATTTCTGCAGATGGTTTAAAGATTGGTTACTCCTTAACATCCCGTGTTATTGTTATGCACAATTACCATATCACAGGGCTCAAATACAGAGAGAGCCAAAAAAACTACGAACTGACTGCACAGTGTTTTTCCTGTTCGCATCCTCGGCGCTTGTTGCCATCTGCCGCTCTCATAGAAAGGCACGGATGAAACCATAAAACATTTTTAAAACTATTTTTATAAAGGCTTTACTTACCAACTTTATGAAAGGAGATGCTGAAACTGGCCACCGTCATTGTCCATACATTTTAGGCACCAATTTTTTTCGAGTCAACTGTTGAAGCCCATGCATACGTGAATACAATTTTGTCCCCTGTTTTTAGAGAATTAACAGACAGGAAACGCGATTTTGCCTCTTTTCAACAAGACTCTGCAACAGCTCATATGGCCAATATTTCGATGAGAACAATTGAAAGTGAGTTTGAAGACAGAATTATTAGTAGAGATTTGTGGCCCCCCTCGGTCCCCCGACCTAACCCCCTGCGATTTCTATCTCTGGGGTAACTTAAAACATAAAGTGTACAAGACAAACCCACACACCCTGGAAGAATTAAAACAAAATATCCGCCAGGAAATTGCCAGCATTTCTCAACGTGAACTACGATGAGTGATGGATAGTTTCCTAAAGAGGTGCCAAAAATGTATGGACAACGATAGCCAGTTTCAGCATCTCCTTTCATAAAGTTGGTAAGTAAAGCCTTTAAAAGTAGTTTTAAAAATGTTGTATGGTTTCACCCGCGCCTTTCTATGATAATAGCAACGAGCACCGAGGACGTGGACAGGAAAAACACTGCTCAGCCGGTTCATAGTTCTTTGGCTCTCCCTGTAGATAAGCACACACTAACAGTAACACTAAAGTACAAATGGTAGAATGGCTCAATCTCATAATGTGGCATGTAACATTACAGGAAATAAGGAGAACTTCTGTAACTCATAAATGAAAACAAGCCCAGGCCCAAATATGTTGCGGATTATTAACCAGTGTGAAATAAGTATTCATAGAGAACTGACATTAAGGATAAAAATTAGTTGTGTGTAAAAGTGTGAGGGGACAGCATTTGCAATTATCATACAGGGTGGTAAAACTGCAGGAGCTAGCCCTGGTTGGAGAGGATGTACCTACAAGAGATGGATTCATATGAGAAAGAAAAGAACGCACTAATAATTTAAATCTAAGTTTTATTATATAAACTTAATAAACCATGGTGTATCTATAACAACTCAAAGCATCACTATCCTGTTTACCACATTGCACGCTGCACACCAGAGAGCTTATTGTAATCTGCCAAGTGGCGCCATACCATCCTGCTCAGTCGCCATTTGAATACCACTCCTCTAGGTCTAGAGGTGAAGGCACAACGATGTCGTACACGAATATAGTTGGAATCTCGTGGCATTGCAATCACATCATTGTGGGCTGCTTCCTGTACAAAGAAGAGAAAAATTATTTTCAAGAAACAGTTCCAAAAACTTCTAGTTTCCATTCTGCTTTGCTGGCCAATTCGTTTATATTGTACTTAATGCTTTCTCCCCACATAGAAGTATTTTATTAGTGATATTTGTTTCTGAGCTGTTACACATTAAAAGCAACAGAACAGCATTTTGGAAAGAAGTTGCTATATTAAGGTACTGCTTTTGTTTGCTTGTTTTTCTTTCTTTCTTTCTTTACTGTTTACCTATAGTTAGTAGGGGGAAGTATTGCATTCCATCAAAAAATTTGATATAGAAATTTCACTGGAAATACACGTTTTGATGTCTCCCTAATAAAAAAGGTTAGAAAAAGGGCGGTGGGTGGGTGGGTGGGTGGATGTGTGTGTGGACAGCAAAACTCAAAAATTAAGACAGTTAAGTATCAAGCTTGAAGTTAAATATCTTCCAGTTCAGTACTTTGCAAGGATGCAACACAAAGATTTTGAAGAAACTCCCTTCTTCCCAAACTACCCTTTACATGGAAAATTGTTCATCATTTTTTATTTTCTTAAAAATGACTTAACGATATTGATTAAAATGTGTTTAAGATATCTTCATGACAAATGAAAATGTATATATTAAATTTTTTGGGAATAGCCTCTGAAGCCCCCTTCATTTGGGTTTGCATAATTTGTAAACCATAAGAGATAAACAAAATCTTACTACACTTAGATCTCGTTAAAGGACACAAGTTATGTCAAATACAAATTATGTTGCGTTAACATTTCCGAGATATTCATTGTTATTGGTTTTAATTATCGAATGCTTATACTTTTTTCTCATTGTCATGCAAAGAGTATAGAACTTTAAATCCATCACATAGTCATCTGCTTTTTAAAAATCTGACTATCACTTTAGCGTATTGTATCCTTATATCTACATCAACATATGTAAATGTGTAATGGTGACATTTATAGAAATAGTTTCATTACACATTTCGTTGTAGGTATAAGGGGGATAGAGGAAACCAAATCGATAATCAGATGTCGTCATATATGATGGGCTTAAAATTCCATACTCTTTCCATGATATTGCAAGAAACAATCCTGAATGCAACACTTTAAGAAAATGACAGTGTTGGCAATTTAAACTAATGATAACATATCTTGAAAATAGTTGATGCCACAGATAAAGCTATTTGAAATAACTTGGATCTTTTAAAGAGGTCAGCCTTTTTCTATTTCTTATGGTTACACAAAATTATACAGGCTGCCGATAAGACCAATGTAGTTAAAGGTGAGGTATAAATTGAACTAAAAAAAAAAATCTGATGTGTTACACTCACATGACTTTCTCTACTCTTGTACAAACTATTTTTACAAACGCTTATTCTCCATCTACTTCATGTTAATCAAGATAAAGATTTGCAGACTCTATCTTATTGCTAAGTTTCTTGTAGATGTAAAGGGAATATATATTTACAAGGGCAATATAGAAATACAGTAGCCTTTAAGCATATACATATCTCTTAATAGCTGGTTGCTAGGTGCAGCACCATTCCCTTTGCCACAGATTAATACTCTTCGCATATAAAAGATAAAATAATGAATAACGAATTCCCATTTGAGAAAATAAGTATTGAAAAATTTAAGGGAATAACAAGCAATATCTTGAAAATGGTTCACTCAACAAAAAAAATGTATATGACATAAATTGTGTATTTTAACACGATCTACATTTTTTGTGTAGTAAACATTTGCCTATCTCTTATGGTTTACCAGTTATGCAAAAGTCGTTCACAATGAAGAATACTTTTTGGAGACATTCCCACAAAATTCAAGATATACATTTTATTTGTCATAAAAATATCTTAAACATATGATATTTTAATCAAAATCATTAGAGCCATTTTTGAGAAAATTAAAATTTTCAAAAAATGTTCCATCAAAAGGGTAATGTGGGGTGGGGGGATTTTCTTGAAAACCTTTGTGTCGCATCTCTGGAAGATACTGATCCTAAATACCAAGTTTGGTGTTTATCCGACTGTTCGTTTCTGAGTTATGCTGTTCACAGACAGACACACACACGAACATGTTTCCAAAAATGCTTTTTTTTGGATTCAGGGGGTCTCAAAACATATATTTCCGGTGAAATCTCGGTATCGAATTTTTGGGTGGAATACAATACTTCCCCTACTTACTATACGTAATAGAGAAAGTAATATATATATAAAATTCCTTCCGAATGAAGAGAACTCTACAATTAAAGATTTGTTTAACTTGTTACATAAATATCTTTACACAGACATTTTTTCTAAAAATGCTTTTACTGGGTTCATGGTGCCTCAAAACATATATTTCTGGTGACACCTCAATATCAAATTTTTGGGTGACATACTATGCTTCCTCTACTTATTGAAGTAGTAGGGAAAGTAAAAATATTTAATAAGGCTGGCATTAAATTCAAACTGATGCATCTTGTTAGCAATACTTTACTTATAAAAATATGCATTGACAGAAATCAAGCATAACTCCTGTCTCTGGTAGAAATGACACTGTTGCAGCACTTGGGAAAGCCCCTCACCTCTCCATACAGACATATTCTAGACAAATATTTCAAAAGATCATCAAAGCTGCCTTGCCAAGAAATTTAAGAAACTAGATGAGTAACTGCAAATAATACACTGTGTTTAAGAACAAAATCAAGCATGTTCAAGAGCACTTTTGAAATTGAGAATTTTGAGGGGAGCTAAGTCTTGCAGTCTTAATGAAAGTTTTGCCTTTGTCATTTCTGAAATAAAACATAAAATGTTAACAAAATGACATCATGTGAGCTGGCCTATAACTTCTCTCCCCACCCACTGGAAGCACTCGATGTAATAATCACTAAGAATAGGCACTTATCAAGGTATTGTATTTGGCTTGTGCACCTGATTTACCTGCAAGTCTTTAGGGAGAATATCATTTTTACGTATCATGTTTAATCTCAATCTCTCTGCACCCATTTCTTTGACGCAGTTTCTTCTCTTAATATCCCTTATCATCTTCCAATTAGGGTGTTTCATTATGTTACGAAATGGAGCAATCTGAAGAAAGAAAAAAAAAACACTAAGGTAATCATTACACAACAATGAGTAACCCAGTCAGGTTAGGTTACTTTCTGCAACCTAGAAGTACACGCCTATGTTCATGAGCAAAATTTCCGGCCTTTCACGCCCAACATAGATTGGGACGCTAAGAACCATAGTAGTTATAGAGCGTCTATAAACAAAACCATGTAAAATTACAAACATGCTGCTTCTCGTTTTCGTAATAATTGTTAGCAATATTAACTGCTGCAATAAATGAACGTAAAATGCTGTTAATATCATTTATCAATTGCACAATTATCGTTCTATAACTAAATGTAGGTAATATAGGTACCTAATACTGCAGGAACCCGGCATACCTGTAGAGTAGTTGTAGTTGAGAGCGTTTGTAAACATTTTGGTAGACAATTTAGGAATAACATTCTAAGTAATTAGAGGTTAGTTTACTACACAGAACAGCAAACTACTTTACTAAGATTTACTAAGGTTTACTAAGATCTATGAGTAACTCTTTGGATATGATTGCGCAAACTAGCGCAACTAAAATGTTATTGTGCAGGTTAAGATTATGTTCAAACGACGTTCCTATATACTTTGGTGTTCTGTGGTTCCTATCCAGGTCCTCAGATGAAGATCGCGTATTAATCTGTGTCGCGTACAAAGGTTATTATCAGGTTTTAGTTAAGCGTGCACATGAGTTCTTACAAATGCTCAACATAAAAAAGAATTCAGTTACACGCTATAATAAATCGGCGAAGGAAAACATCAATCATTTACTGATCCTGCAAAGGTTCTCAAAAATTTGCAAGCATTTGTACTGATTATAGGTACCTTTGCATAATTGTATTTTCTAAAGATAACCCAAAATGCGCTGGCAACATTAGAATAAAATGTTAACTTTTATTTTGACAACGCTTCATGATGGCATAATGTTTACATTTTGAATAAACTTCTAGCATCTATAAGTAAAACCAAGTAGATATGTGGGCGTTTGTTTCATATCGAAAAGCGAACAATCAGCCAACATTTTTTGGGGAAAGGAAAAAAAAAAAAGTGTTAGTCATAGGGCAGATGGTGATTTCATGAACTGGTGGGAGGAATCATTTCTGGAAATGCACCTTCTCAGTAATTAGAAATCTCAATTCTTATGCCTCAAGCAGGTTCCAACTTTGGACTTCGCAATCGTGCGAATCTATACTGTACTGTACTGTATTGTAGGTACATTATATTTTGGCTTTAATGCTGAAAGGAGCTTTTTCATCATAAGGGATATTTATTGTACATCATAAATCGACATATAAGGTATAATCAATCATCTGCAAGATGTATTTGGGCATAGCATTTCTGTAACTTCTTCATGGTAAATCATTCTATTGCTAATTGTTTGAGTCTGTTTCTGACTGTTACAATTGCAGATAGGTACCTACTACTGGTACCTACAAACCTAGTTCTCAGAATTCAACTCCGGTATTCATTTGTGATCTGGGCCTAATGTGTTGAATCCAAAGTCCAAGTCCTCCGTAATTAAATGTGAATTGGAGGCAATTAGCCTTACCTGAGAAAAGACAGGTTCCCTATTGAATTAATAACTTAAAGTGGCCATTTCCACTGACAGTGCCTTTTCTTTTTCAGCAAAACTATTTTATTTTGATTCTCACTCGTAGACACTGGTAATATACAAAAGTTACCAATATGACACGCCTGTATTAACTGGAAACACGCCTGGAAATTCATAATAAAATCCACGCTGGTCTTATAATTTTATTTGGTTTACAATCAGAAAGTGGTGTAATGGCAGTGTCTTCTGCGGCCGTAACCTTTGGTATTGTGGTCAGACGATTTGCAGTTCATATTTTCATAGCCTGACTTACAAATCATGGCCATCAGCATGCAACTATTGCGACACCAAACTGTTTTGTTTAATTTGTATAGCCCCATTTAATTTCTGTGGCCATATCGGGGAGGGTTTTCCATAACGAGATCTAAACTTAATAGTACCCCTCACAGCTACCATGTACCTACTCTGTTGGATAAGGAAATTGCTTGGAGACATTATATAGACAGGAAAAACTCACCAGAATGAAGACATTCTACCTTAGAGCACAAAACATCGAGACTGCTTCGAAAAGCGGGACGTATGATCACCTCACCTAAGTAAGACGACAATATTAAGTTTCCCTTTTTCTTGTAAATGTGCTACTAGCGGAAAACTTTCTGTTATCTAACGACATTTTCCCATATCGGTTTGATATGAATTTAAATAAATAAAGCTGTCAGAAATTTCGGGGAGGGTTTGAACCCTAAAATCCCCCCTCTAAATACGGCCCTGGAGCCTTGACTTTGATAACAACTGATTGTATCTCTGTCATTTATAGGATTGTAACGTTGATTTTATTCATTTTCGATATGAACACACACCTTCAGACTCTGCGGAGGGTAGGAAATTGTTCTAATTAAGGAAGAATTCCCCTGCCAGAATGTAAAATGACACGACTTTAGTTGATATGCATTTAAATAAGCGAAACCACTTTAATAATATGACATTAAACCTGGCGCAATGTTATGTGTAGCCTTTGATATACTCAGAATTGATTATGCAAAGGAAATTTAAGGAATCATGTATTAAATAGCAAACAGTTTAAGTATAACTTTAATTGCTGATAGAGAAATTATTTTAATATTTTTCTGTTGCTAAAACGCGTAGTGCACCTAAGAGAGAAGGTGTTACAAATTGTGTTTCATGACTTGTAACAATGCTGAAATTTTGCAAACTTTCATAGACATGATGGAGGGTTCATTTTGTAATTTTATTTTAAATTTTAATAAAATTAAAATAAATCTTTGTGTTCGTAGGTGGCACTGACTGAACTCCATCCTATGATTTTCATCATTCCAATTGTAAATATATGATAAATTTTATTGGCGTTTATTCCGTAAGCTGCAAGAAGTCTTGGGTGGGAAATACAGACAAAGATTACTCAATTAAACATAAGCAAATTAATCACTGGTCGGGTGATACTCATACATATGAGTGGATCGTTTAATAAATAAAATTATTATTTTGAAATTGAAATGAGCGTTTAAACACCCTTGTGTATGTATGCGTTAAGGAATTCGCAACATTTTTATCTGGTATAAACTTATATAACTTTAAAGGGGAGAAAGAGAGAGAGAGAGAGAGAGAGAGAGAGAGAGAGAGAGAGAGAGAGAGAGAAGAAAAAATATGCAAACGCACTTACTTAAACTTCCTTTGTGTAATGATTAAAATGCGAAATCCTAAAAGAAAGAAAGAAAAAAATCTGATGTGTTACACTCACATGACTTTCTCTACTCTTGTACAAACTATTTTTACAAACGCTTATTCTCCATATGCTTCGTGTTAATCGAGATGTTAATCTTATTGTTAATTTTCTTGTAGATGCAAGGGGAATTGGTAGGCTTTAAGCGATAGTCAAATATTTTAAGAGCTGACTTTGTTTCTGAGTTATGCTGTTCACAGACACACACACACACACACACACACACACACACACACACACACACACACACAGACGGACATGTTTCCAAAAATGCTTCTTTTGGATTCAGGGGGCCTCAAAACACATATTTCCGGTGAAATCTTGGTATCGAATTTTTGGGTGGAATACAATACTTCCATTACTTACTATACGTAGTAGAAAAAGTAAAAAAAAAAAAAAAAAGGCCCAAGTTTATCGTTATTATTTTTGAACAGTGATATGAGTTTTGAAATCTACTTGCTGTGCAAGTTTGTTCATACAAACGTTAATTTCACGTAGGTACAACATAGTCGGGGAGAAAGGAAAAGAGGTTTCGATCGTTATTTTCTTATTTCTTAATATAAATCATATCACATTTCATCATTATTACAAACCACACTATGTCCTCTGCAACCCCACCCATCAGTTGCCAACGTAAATTGGCTATTTTTACTTTCTGTACTACGTATAGTAAGTAGAAGTATTGTAATCCACCCAAAAATGCGATACCGAGATTTCACCGGAAATATATGTTTTGAGGCCCCCTGAATAAAAAGAAAGCATTTTTGGAAACATGTCCGTGTGTGTGTGTGTGTGTGTGTGTGTGTGTGTGTGAACAGCATAACTCAGAACCGAACAGTCGGATAAACACCAAACTTGGTATTTAGGTTCAGTATCTTCCAGAGATGTGACATGGTTTTCAAGAAAATCCCCCCACCCCAGATTACCCTTTACATGGAACATTTTTCGACAATTTTAATTTTCTCAGAAATGGCTCTAACGATTTTGATTAAAATATCATACATTTAATATACTTTCATGACAAATAAAATGTAAATCTTGAATTTTCTGGGAGTGTCTCCAAAAGCATTCTTCATTCTGAATGACTTTTGCATAACTGGTAAACCATAAAAGATAGACAAAATTTTACTACACATAACATGTAGATCGCGTTAAAATACTCAATTTATGTCATATGCACTTTTTTTATTGAGTGAACCATTTTCGAGATATTGCTTGTTATTCCCTTAAATTTTCCAATACTTTTTCTCAAATGGGAATTCGTTATTCATTTTTTACTTTCTCTACTACGTATAGTAAGTAGGGGAAGTATTGTATTCCATCCAAAAATTCGATACCGAGATTTCACCTGAAATACATGTTTTGAGACTCCCTGAATCAAAAAAAAAAAAAACATTTTTGAAACATGTCCGTGTGTGTGTCTGTGAACAGCATAACTCAGAACCGAACAGTCGGATAAACACCAAACTTGGTATTTAGGTTCAGTATGTTCCAGAGGTGCGACACGAAGGTTTTCAAGAAAATCCCCTCACCCCAGAGTACCCTTTACATGGAACATTTTTCGAACATTTTAATTTTCTCAAAAATGGCTCTAACGATTTTGATTAAAATATCATATGTTTAAGGTATTTTCATGCGAAATGAAATGTATATCTCGAATTTTCTGGGAATGTCTCCAAAAGTGTTCTTCATTCTCAACGACTTTTACATAACTGGTAAACCATAAGAGATAGACAAACGTTTACTGCACAAAAATGTAGATCGCATTAAAATACACAATTTATGTCATATACATTTTTTTGTTGTTGAGTGAACCGTTTTCGAGATATTGCTTGTTATTCCCTTAAAGTTTCCAATACTTATACTTTTTCTCAAATTCGTTATTCATTTTTTTATGTCTTGGACATGCAAAGAGAATGGAATTCGCCACATAGCAACCAGCGCTTAAATTATTTGGCTATAGGTTAAAGCCTACCATATTCCCCTTGCATCTATAAGAAAATTAGCAATAAGATTAACATCTCGATTAACATGAAGTATATGGAGAATATGCGTTTGTAAAAATAGTTTGTACAAGAGTAGAGAAAGTCATGTGAGTGTAACACATCAGATTTTTTTATGTCCTGGACATGCAAAGAGAATGGAATGCGCCACATAGCAACCAGCGTTAAAATATTTGACTCGCTTAAAACCTACCATATTCCCCTTGCATCTACAAGAAAATTAGCAATAAGATTGACATCTCGATTAACATGAAGCATATGAAGAATAAGAGTTTGTACAAGAGTAGAGAAAGTCATGTGAGTGTAACGCATCAGATTTTTACTTTCTCTACTACGTATAGTAAGTAGGGGAAGTATTGCATTCCACCCAAAAATTCGATACCGAGATTTCACCGGAAATACATGTTTTGAGACCTCCTGAATCCAAAAAAAGCATTTTTGGAAACATGTCCGTGTGTGTGTCTGTGTGTCTGTGTGTGTGTGTGTGTGTGTCTGTGTGTGTGTCTGTGTGTGTGTGAACAGCATAACTCAAAAACGAACAGTCGGATAAACACCAAACTTGGTATTTAGGTTCAGTATCTTCCAGAGATGCGACACGAAGGTTTTCAAGAAAATCCCCCCACCCCAGACTACCCTTTACATGGAACATTTTTCGAAAATTTTAATTTTCTCAAAAATGGCTCTAACGATTTTGTTTAAAATATCATATGTTTAAGATAATGCCATGAGAAATGAAATGTATATCTCGAATTTTCTGGGAATGTCTCCAAAAGTATTCTTCATTGTGAACGACTTTTGCATAACTGGTAAACCATAAGAGATAGACAAAATTTTACTACACAAAAAATGTTGATCTCGTTAAAATACACAACTTATGTTATATACATTTCTTTTGTTGAGTGAACCGTTTTCGAGATATTGCTTGTTATTCCCTTAAATTTTCCAATACTTATACTTTTTCTCAAATTCGTTATTCATTTTTTTATGTCCTGGACTTGCAAAGAGAATGGAATTCGACACATAGCAACCAGCGTTAAAATATTTGACCATCGCTTAAAAGCTACCATATTCCCCTTGCATCTACAAGAAAATTAGCAATAAGATTGACATCTCGATATCTCGATTAACATAAAGCATATGGAGAATAGGCGTTTGTAAAAATAGATTGTACAAGAGTAGAGAAAGTCATGTGAGTGTAACACATCAGATTTTTTTATGTCCTGGACATGCAAAGAGAATGGAATGCGCCACATAGCAACCAGCTCTTAAAAGAAGATTTGACTCTCGCTTAAAGCCTACCATATTCCCCTTGCACCTACAAGAAAATTAGCAATAAGATTAACATGAAGCATATGGAGAATAAGCGTTTGTAAAATAGTATGTACAAGGGTAGAGAAAGTCATGTGAGTGTAACACATCAGATTTTTTTTAATTGTTTCAGTTATAAAACGGCCTTTAACTATCACAATTCGGCAGCTGTGACTTTAGAAACAAAATTCAGATTATTAGTAACTTTTATACGTTGTAGTATATAAATGTTTGGTTTGATTTTAAACACTGAAACGTACACTCATTAATTTCCTATTAATACTTTCGCACTCTTTGGAACGTAGAAAATATTCCTAATTAAGAAACTAGAAACTATTTCCCCTATTCAGCCAAGAACTGAACCTGAGATCCTTAGGAAGTACATCTTTGTACTTTCTCTATCACGTAGGGAGAGAAGGTATTGTATTCCACTAAAAAATTCGATATCGAGATTTCATCGTGCGCGCGCGCCATGTGACACGAAAACTTTTAAGAAAATCCCCCACTCCAAACCACCCTTTAATGGAAAAATGTTTGAAAATGTTGACTTTCTCAAAAATGGCTCTAAAGATTTGTTTATAATACCATATATTTAAGATATTTGCATGACAAATAAAATGAATTTCCCACCCCAAACTATCTTTTCATGGAACGTGTGTCAAAATTTTGACTTTCTCAAAAATGGCTCTAAAGATTTTGTATAAATATCATCTATTTAAGATATTTACATGACAAATAATATGTATATCTTGTGTTTTCTGGGAGTAGCCTTTGAAGTCCTTTTTATTCGGGAGAAATGTTATATAATTTCGTGTAACTGGTAAACGTTAAGAGATAGACAAAAGCGCACTACACAAAAAATGTAGATCTCTTTAAAACACAATTTATTTCAAATAACTTTTTTGTGGCATCAACCATTTTCGGGATATCCGTTATTATTGGTTTGAATTTTTTAATACTTTGTCATTTTGTTAAGCTGCTGTAGTTATTCATTTATTTCTCGCGATATCATGGAAATGGAATTTCAAGGACAACATATCCCACTCACTTTTGAACATCTGACTATCGATTCGGTTTCCTTTATGCTCCTTGTATCTACATCGAAATGTGTAATGAAAGTATTTCTAATTAACATGAAGCAGATAAAAAAAATAAGCTTTCGTGATAGTAGTTTCTAGAGGCTGTATAAAAATGAGCGATAGCGAGTACAGAAAGTCATGCAATGTAACAAATCAGAATTTTATAATATGTTATAGGAACATATAATTTATTAGTTATTACTTTTGGAGAATTTGAAAAGTTGATTTGCCACATTTTCAATATACAAGAACACTAAAAATACTAAAATTATTAAACATCCCAAATATGAAGATAGAGACTTGAAGTAACCAAATAAACATTCATATTTTAATGAAATTAAATGTATATACATTTAGCTGTGATAACATATCACCGCTCTATTATTTACTTTAAATGATAATGATTGTACGCTATTACAGAAAACCCTGCTTAAGCGTGTGGCATGAAATATTGCTTGCTGAGGTCTTGCAATGTACATCATAATTTTCTCGGCATCGGAATGCTTTTAACGAATACAGAAACACTTAATATTTATTTACGTTTAGAAACAGAACAAAGCTGGTAAACGAATATTACTAAGGTTTGTAATACACATCAGCCAGCACGTGATCTCTGTTTGTATTAAGGTTTATTCCAACGTTCATAAAACGTATTGTTGCCTTCAATTCCTGTAAAAGGAGTACATGCCTTGCCTAACGATTTTGGAAGTTGAATTTTAGCAGGTATCCATTTTTGTAAGTGTTAATAGACAGAAGTTCGGTGCGAATACTTTGTAACTTTTCGTTTGGATGAAGTGAATCCGACTCATGTCCTAAAGCTTTCCGGTTGATAATACAGGAAGTTGTGCATACGTTGACATTTTAAAAGTATTTTGCTATTTCAGAAGTTACTTCCTGCAATGGCTTCGGTAATCGATCTGAACATGTGATCACTAAAGTAAATGGATCTAATACCTAAAAAGAAAGAAAAGACGCTTAAAAGATTATGTATTTTATTTATAACCTGCAATAATTACAAACTTTAGATGGTAACCATAACCAGCTGCCTACTATGTTTATAAATGGGAAATAATACTCGAACAAAAAATACAAAAAGGCGAAATAAAAACTGTTGAGTTGCCTTGAGATATTAACGAATGTTATTACCAGTATAAATCCTAGCATTGCAAGGAAAATATTGAAATGGAAAAGAAATATTTCTTACAGTGTTTTTTGTGTATGGATTCACTTTAAAATTGTGTGCTAATTGTGTCGTCAAAGTATAATAAATAATAATAATAATAATAATAATAATAATAATAATAATAATAATAATAATAATAATAATAATAATAATAATAATAATAATGACAACAACGTGCTGTGAAAAGTGAACAAATGTGTACTGCTTCCACTATCTCAAAATTTGTTGTTCGGCTCTCAATTCTTTTACTTTATAGAACGTCACGAATAGTAACAACTCACCTAAAAACTACGGTTGAAATTCAAAGATAATAAGGGTAGTAAATCACGTCATACATTACGAAAATTGCTGTTTTAAAGCGAAGTTCCGGGGTGCACGAGCGTTCAAATATCGCGGTTAATTAAACGTCACATACACGCCCTCGGCTACTGCAGTTATCGGACCTACACCCCTGTTTCAATTAGTAAGATCAACTGCTTATTTAAATATTGTTTTGCAACATTAATACGTTTTTGTAACGCATAAAAATATAAGATACGATCACCATACAGAAAGCTTCACAATGGCCTTCTCTAAAAGAATTAATAAGAATTGATTTTGTTCAGCTTTTCATTGCTGAGACCCCTCTAGGAAGCTTGGACCTGCTCTCCCAAAGAGCGCATGTCAATTGTGTCTGTCGTTCTCTTTCTGCCGTCGTAGCTGGAGGTGAGTAGAACTTTTGGTTGATCTGATATTATCTGTATTAATCAGCGTTTAGGTATTGCATCTGTCCTTCAGCTCTGTCAAGGAACATTCTTTAAACAAGGTAAATTGCAGAAGTGCTAATATTTTTCGTGTACCGCTCATATTTTATTAGTAGAAACTTGAAAACTATGATGTGCCGTGATGGAGGTTGGTGCCGGTAGTGATAGCAGCATGCTTTATAATTGTAACAATTACGAGTAAGCTATCTTTTATTCATACGTTTAGTTCAAAGTTATTAAGATTTGATTAACCAGAACGTGGGAGGAAATTGTAAAGAAAGCGGATTCTATTGTTAAAGTGGAACTTTGATGGGTACATTGTTCGCCATGTCCAAAATGTCTGCCAATTCAGAAGTATTGAGTGTATTACTGTATGTAAAAGAGTGCACTTGGTGTTTCAGAATGTAGCACACTAGAAACATTGTATTTCTTAATTAGGGCTTAAACTTTCACAAAAAATAGAGGGATTCATTGTGCACGGGCATTGCACCCACGGGTCAAATCGATAGTTGCGGCATGCAACGTCATCGTTTCGAGTTGCTCGTCAAATTTTAAGAAATTATTTGTTGATAATTATAGGATTTAAGGCAAAGTTTGAGCGACATATTTGGTTTCTGCAAAAAATCCCACGTGGCGATGTTATTTATAGGCTCTTTAATGGTATGGGTTTGTGGCAACAAGCAAGCAGAGCTAAGCCATATATTTTTACTTTTTCAGTAACTCTTGAAAAGAAGCACTACATAACCAATCAACATGGGCAAAGAAAAGATTCATATAAACATTGTTGTCATTGGACACGTAGACTCAGGAAAGTCGACCACGACCGGCCATTTGATTTACAAATGTGGTGGCATTGACAAGCGAACTATTGAGAAGTTCGAGAAGGAGGCCCAGGAGGTAAAGAAAATGTTTTTCAGTTGGGCAAGAGTGAGGTTAGGTGTAGCTGTGATTATTACTAATAATAAATGAAACTTTTCAGATGGGCAAAGGTTCCTTCAAGTATGCCTGGGTATTGGACAAACTGAAAGCAGAACGTGAACGTGGTATTACTATTGACATTGCCCTGTGGAAGTTTGAAACCAGCAAATATTATGTAACTATTATTGATGCCCCTGGTCATAGAGATTTCATCAAGAACATGATCACTGGTACCTCACAGGTTAGTATAATGGCTAATATTGAATGTTAGTGTTAAGAGTTGTAAGATCAGATAATATATGGAAATAATTGTTACAGGCTGATTGTGCTGTGTTGATTGTTGCTGCGGGTACTGGAGAGTTTGAGGCTGGTATCTCCAAGAATGGACAAACTCGTGAGCATGCACTGTTGGCCTTCACCCTGGGAGTGAAACAGCTGATCGTGGGTGTGAACAAGATGGACTCTACTGAGCCACCATACAGCGAGGCCCGATATGAGGAAATCAAGAAGGAAGTCAGCAATTATATTAAAAAGATTGGTTACAACCCAGCAGCAGTAGCATTCGTACCAATCTCTGGATGGCATGGAGACAACATGCTGGAGCATTCTGACAAGATGAGCTGGTTCAAGGGATGGACTATTGAGCGTAAGGAGGGCAAAGCTGAGGGCAAGACTCTTATTGAAGCTCTTGATGCCATTCTGCCACCCACCAGGCCAACGGAGAAGCCTCTACGTCTTCCTCTTCAGGTATGAGTTGCTAATTTTTTTTCCTTTTTTCCCCTTCCCTCTTGTCCCCCTTCTCCACTTAATGCCAAGTGTTTCTGTTGCAGGATGTATACAAAATTGGCGGTATTGGAACAGTACCAGTAGGAAGGGTAGAAACTGGTATTCTGAAGCCTGGAATGGTGGTGACCTTTGCACCAGCTAATCTGACCACTGAGGTAAAGTCCGTAGAAATGCATCATGAGGCTCTGCAGGAGGCAGTGCCTGGAGATAATGTTGGTTTCAACGTGAAGAACGTATCTGTAAAGGAGCTGCGTCGTGGATATGTTGCTGGAGATTCCAAGAACAACCCACCAAAGGGAGCTGCAGACTTCATTGCTCAGGTATATCAGTGCTGCAAAATTCTAAATAGTATCTTAATAAATATTAAATGAACGACAGCATCTATGACAATCTTTACAAAAAATCTTCAAAAATGAAAGAACTGTGATTAATGAAAGATATGACAAAAATTAAAATCTTGATGAATCTTTAAAAATGAAAGAACTGTGAATACATTTTTGTTTGCAGGTGATTGTTCTGAATCATCCAGGTCAGATTTCAAATGGATACACTCCAGTGTTGGATTGCCATACTGCTCACATTGCTTGCAAATTTGCTGAGATCAAAGAGAAGTGCGACCGTCGTACTGGTAAGTTTACACAATTAGAGGGGGGAAGTCCCATCTGCAACTACTAAATATTTTATCTAACTTGCTCTCCCTGTGTGTTTCAGGCAAGACCACCGAGGAGAATCCAAAGTCGATCAAATCTGGAGATGCTGCTATTGTGAATCTGGTTCCCAGCAAGCCGATGTGTGTCGAGTCGTTCCAGGAGTTCCCTCCTCTAGGACGATTTGCTGTCCGTGACATGAGACAGACGGTTGCCGTAGGTGTGATCAAGGTACGCAACTGCCATCTGGAGGGACACAGATCATTGCCTACACTTTCACCAAGCTAATGTCTTTTGATCTTGTGTGTTGCAGAGTGTCACACCGAAGGAGACCACGAGTGGTAAGGTAACGAAGGCTGCTGAGAAGGCCCAAAAGAAGAAATAACTAGGTGTGCTGATTGGTCCGTCAGCGGCGGTAGTCTCATTGCAGCTCTTTGCACCGCCAATACTTCTCCATCGCTTCTTCAACATGAGCTGCCTTCTCTTTCTTTCCAAATGGCTGCTGAAGCATTTTTTCCATCGTAAAGAATTTCGAAGGAAAGGCCGGCATTTATATCTCCAGTTTTAGCCCGGCTATCTTTAATTTTATTACATGTCGATATTACGGAAGAGTAAACGTAAACGGAAATAAAAAAAAAAATTGCGAAGAAGTTTCTTTGTTATATTTAAAATTGTGTTTTTGAGAGAAAGGGACTGTGTTTTTTTATTTCATTCCTTTCGTTTCCGTGTTCCTGAAGTAAAGATATATGTTAATACAGTGTACCAGCTTCTGTAAATAACTTATGGTAAACAATTACAAAGGGCCAATAAAGAAGCTTTGAACCATGATTAACTAATTTCTTATTCCATTACCTTGGCCATTGACTAGGAGTAAAGCAACCAAGTTTAGCTAGAATAATTTTTTGTAAGGGGAATCTTCAGTTAAACGTTCTATTGCAACTAAAGTGGCCAATACTAAAACTTTTGTCCAAAATGAATTGATGGAAGCTTGTACAAGTTTAGATGAATTTGAAGCACTATTCAGAATACTTGCACTACATTTTGGTAATTTTGAGTGAAATCCAAATAACTAGGTTGGAATTTTTTTTCTTTAATTTGCAGGCACTTGCTGACATTCTTGGCCTCATGTCTTGCAGTTGCTTTGGTTCAGCTTGACTCATCTGTATTTTAATTAATTTTAATAAAATCTCGTTTGCTACAGTATAGTTAATTTTTCTTGTTTCTGCATATTTTCAAAACCATTTCAATTTTTAAAAATTGTCATTCACTTGAACCAACATAGGGGATTGCAACAGAGCATTTGACAGTCTAAAACGAGCTGAAAATGTGAGCAAGTAGCGTGTGCAAGTTGAGAAGAAATAAATTTGTTTTAAAATTCCAATGGTACCAGTATTTCTAAACTTCAAAATTGGAATAGTTGACAAAAGGATGATAAAGAACTTGCAAATTGAATTGGGAGTCCAGGTTAGGCAAGTAGTTTCAGTCCAGTGATACTTAGGGCTGTTTTTGAGTGCAAACAGGAACACAGGTGAAGCTGGCAATGTTGGAGAGAAATGTGCTGATGTTTCAATGCGTGAAGTGGAGCCTTCTTGTTGCAATTTATCTCTGGATGAGAAAAGACCAGGTAAGTCCCAAATTCAGGGCTTTCTGTATTGAGGCAGATGCGAGAGTTCCATGCTAGTGAAGTTAATGATTGTTGATAGCCAAACTTAATTCCCCTCTTGTTTTACATTATGAACATGTGATTAGTCAGTTTTTAATATTTTGCATTAGTTTTAATGGAGGGGATCTTTAAGTTTTAAAAAATAAAACCCTATTTAAATTGCTGGGTTGCCTTTTAAAAATGTTTTTGAAAATTGAACAGGAACATTGTGATTACAAAAGTTTGGCAGCAATGAATGGCATCGAAATGGGTTTGGATCTGAAGAAAGCAATGTCGGAATTACCTTTTTTTACTTAGCTTACTTGGTGCCTCGTGGAATTTGGCTGCTAGAATTTTTTAAACTAGAAATAGATGCTTTGCAGAATCTTATCTTGTATTTAGTATTTTTACTTTCTCTGCTACGTAGAGTAAGTAGGGGAAGTATTGTATTCCACCCAAAAATTCGATAGATTTTTCACTGGAAATGCATGTTTTGAGATCCCTCTGAATCCAAAAAAAAGCATTTTTGGAAACATGTCCGTGTGTCTGTGAACAGCATAACTCTGAAACGAACAGTCTGATAAACACCAAACTTGGTATTTAAGTTCAGTACCTTCCAGAGATGCAACACGAAGGTTTTCAAGAAAATCCCACCACCCCAGATTACCCTTTACATGGAACATTTTTCGAAAAGTTTAATTTTTTCAAAAGTGGCTCTAACGATTTTGATTAAAATATCATGTTTAACATATTTTTATGACAAAATGTATATCTCGTATTTCCTGGGAATGTCTCCAAAAGTATTCTCCATTGTTGACGACTCTTGCATAACTGGTAAACCATAAGAGATAGACAAAAGTTTACTACACAAAAAATGTAGATAGCGTTAAAATACACAGTTTGTCATACATTTTTTTTTTTGTTGAGTGAACCATTTTTGAGATATTGCTTGTTATTCCCTTAAGTTTTCCAATACTTATTTTCTAAAATGGGAATTCGTTCATTTTTTTGTCTTGGAAATGCAGAGTTATAATCTGGGAAAGGGAATGGTGGTGCACCTAGCAACCAGCTATTAAGAGATATGTATATGCTTCAAGGCTACTGTGTTTCTATTTTCCCCTTACATCTACAAGAAAATTAGCAATAAGATAGTCTGCAAATGTTTATCTCGATTAACATGAAGTAGATGGAGAATAAGCGTTTGTATAAGAGTAGAGAAAGTCATGCGAGTGTAACATCAGATTTTTCTCTTTACTACTGCAAATGTCAATAATTGAAGGCAAGTTAATCTGCAGTTTGAGCCTAAATGCATCTGTCATGATATTACTACTGATGGTAACTGCATGTTTGTGTTGTGAATCATGTAGTTTGAACAAAAATGTTTTGCACATTTGTGCTAAATTCAATAAAAATTGCCGAAAGTTGTACAAAATTGTATTAAATATATTTATAAATAAAAAGGTACCTGTTTATGAATAATAGTGTATTAATTCACATGGTTCTATTTGCCATCCTTAGAACTGCTTATTCTTCAATCTACGTTAAATCAAAAACTTTAATTGCACATTTATAGATTCCACAGTGGACTAAACTGATATTGCAAGAGAGTATCTGTAATAGACAAAGTACATGGCCTGGGGGATATGTGTTCGAAAAATACAAGGTATTGAACTTTCTGTTTACCAATTACTTTATCAAAAGTGATGAGAACTTCACAGGCTATTTCCAGAAAATTTGAGATACACATTTTGTCATGCAAATATCTTGAAATGCAGGGTATTAGAATCAATTGCTAGAAATGTTTTGAGAAAATAAAATGAAATATTTCCATGTAAAGGGAAAGTTTGATGGAGTTTTTTTTTAAATCTTTAATGTAAAAGATGTGGAACTGGCATTTTGTGTTCAGACAGACCTTTTTCTAATTATGTTCAGAGAACCTAAAAATGTGTGTTGAAATCTTGACTGGTAACACTAGTTAACAGTGCAATTAAATTTAATTTCTCGAGATTGATTTGCATAATATAATAGAATGTGAAGAAACAAGTTATTTAAGAGGTCAGTTTTTACCTAAAGAATGGGAGAATGTTAACAGATAAGTATTACAAGTTAGGATAATGAAAATACAAAAGGAGAGGGATATAAAAAGAATAGGATAATGTATGGGGAGAATAAGAAATGTTTTTTTTTTTTAAAAAAAGCAATTAAATTTATGACCCACCATGCATAAATAACCATGGTGTTAAAATTCATGGACTAAAAATGTATTAAACATTGTAAAATTTTTTGTATAGCATTGCAGAAATACATACTACTGGTAAGTAGTGGTAGAGAAAGAGGGGTTTACATCAGTATTTGAAATGCTTGATTTTTGACAATTCTGTACTACCTTTTCGGATGCAAGATTGCTCATTTCTGTAAGTTACGCCAAGACTTTCCACTGAGAATGTCGTGCAGTAGAAAAAGTAACTGTATTAAGTGTAAAATACGACGTTGTGGATATTTCATTCTAAGCGATATATGGAAATTCTAGTAAATTAATCTCCCACTTGGTGAAAGGTACTATATTACGGTTCTGGTATGCATCAAACATTTTCCATGGACTTTCAAGATCATAAATTGTTCAGATTTTTCAACATGCTTGTAAGCAGTCAAAGAAAATGTTGGATAAATACAAAATTTGTTTAAACTAGGGTGAAGTGATGTTGAGCACTTGTCTCCTAAATTACTGGCAGGACATTTGATTACATCTCTCCGGGTCAACTTGCTGGCAATTCTCAAGATTCCCCCCCCCCCCCCCCCCCCCCGAGTATACATAGCATCATCTAGTGAACTTGGTATTGAAGCTTCACATCTTCCAAATACATGGCAAGATTTTCAACAAAATTCCCCTATTCCAACTTGTGCTTTATACCAGAGGTGGCGAAAACGTGCTTTGCGAGTTATTTTGACTCGCAGGCGCAGTTCCCTCTCTGCAACCGTCCGTTTGATTTTCACATGCTACTGAGTGATGCAGTGCATGTTGCATATTTGGTGACTCGCGGAAGGAAGTCGTTTTCGCCACCCTTGCTTTATACAAAAGATTTACGTGCGTAAATAACAAAGCTTGATATTGAAGATTCACATCTTTCAAACATGGAAGAAAAATTCTTTTTCTTTATTTAAACTAATGAAATGTTGAATTTTCTTGAAGTCCTCTTCTGAATCTGTTTTGAATAACCAGTGAGTCCTAAGAGAATCTTGCTATACTAAAATGCAGGTCTCTAAAACATTATTTGTGTTAAATTGTTTAATTTGTAACATAAATCATTTCTAAAAGGTAACAGTGTTAAAAGTTCTAACTCAAACTATTAATTCATAACTCTCACAGTTCCTAACTTCTGTACACAAATTGTAACAATTTGTTTATAATTTCTGAGATATTTGAATTGTCAAATACTGCTTTTTTTGAGGGGCTGTTTCCAGTGCATAGTGGTCTGAATTTCAAACATTTTACTTACTTCCAGCCCCCTATCCATAGGTTATTTTCAAGTTTCCCCAAACTACCCTTCACATGGAAATAGCATTTTTTTTTTATTTTCTGAAAAAAATGGCTCTTATGGAGTTTTATTAAAATGCCATATATCAAGATATTTACATGGAGACAAAATGATCTTGAATTTTCCGGAAATAGCTTGTGAGGTCCTTTTCATCTCGAAAATTTATATAATCTTTGCGTAAATGTTAAGTTATAGACGAAAGCATGCTACGCAAAAAATGTATCTCCTTAAAAAATGCAACTTATTTCAAATAAACTTTTTTTTTTTGTGGCATCAAGCAGTTCCAAAATGTGTTATTAATGCTTTTGAATTGCTCAATACTAAGATGCTGTATTCTGTTGATTTTAATTTTTTTTCTCGCAATATCATGAAGTGTGAAATTTTGACAGTATATACTGTCCAGTTCTAAAACATTTTGATTGTGTAATCTGGATATTTCCGGGAAGGTTTATCTCAATTAAAATGAAGTAGATAGGAAGATATACTTTCGTAAAAAGTAATTTGTATACTCCACTAATAAGTGGAAAAGGCAGAGAAACTCATATGAATGTAATGATTTGTTCATTATCAAGTAACTGAAAGCAGCATGTGCTTTTATAATATTAGTTTGTAGAAGAGTGGGTAGAGAAAGTTAAGTGAAGGTAACACTTTTAAAATATCTTAAATTACAGTGGTAATGGGTTTTGATTTAACAGAAGAAATATCTGTCTGGCATTACTGTTTGCTGAGCATTCATGAATTGGACATATTTCTCCATCAGTTTAAAGTGCATTAAAATAACTAAACACTGTACATGAAAAAGCCAAAAAATCTGTTGAATTTTCAGGAAAATTATTGAAACAGTTGATAAATCTTGTGACCATTATAATGCTTGGAATATGTCTGAAGCTTTGGTCTTATTTTCACTCACATTTTCTATGGAATAACAACTATTTCTACTCCATGGCATTCTCAATGAAAAATCAAAGCTGCTTTGCAAGAACTTTTTTTAACTTCATGTTCAGAATTGTAACATCCAGGCATAATTTCGGTTTAATACCAAAGCTGCACAATTGTTTTAAATTTCATTTTAAAAATTGGTTTGTTGCATCTTTACTTTTACTACATATAGTAAGTAGGGGAGATATTGCATTCCATCCAAAATTTTGATATCGAGATTTCACTGGAGATACATATTTTGAAAAACAAAAAATTGGATAAATACCAAACTTTGTACTTAAGTTCAGTATCTTTCAAAGATGTGAAATGATTTTCAGAAAAATTCCCAACCCCCAGATTACCCTTTAAAGGAACATTTTTAAAAAAATTTAGATATTCTCAAAAATTGCTCAATTTTGATTAAAAAATATGTTTACGGTATTTTTACGACAAATGAAATGTATATCTTGAATTTTCTGGGAATGTCCCCAAAAGTTCTCTTCATTTTGAATTGATTTTGCGTAACTGGTAAACCATAAGAGATACGCAAAATTTGGTTTACTTTACTAAACAATTTGTTATATATTCTTTTGTTTGTGGAATGAACTATTCCCAAGGTATTTTGTTATTTGTTTGAATTTTTCAATACTTAATACCTCTTCTCAAATGGGATTTTTGTTTGTGTGTGTCTGTCCTGAACATGCAAAGAGAATGGAATGCTCCACGTAGCAACCAGCTCATAAGATTTGACTTGCTTAAAGTCCACCATATTTCCCTTGCACCTACAAGAAAATTAGTAATAAGGTCTTGTATTTGTGGAAATATGGAATAAACATCTTGCTTCTGTATGTAGTATTTAACAAAGCCCATGATACCTTCTAGGCAGATATTTGTTGTGAATGTGTGAATGGTAGAATCTTTTCTCATAAGAAAATCTGCAAAACCTTGACAAATATGTAAATACACTTGTGTTGAAATAGTGGAAATTTAAAATGAGTTTTTTATTTATGGACACTCTTTAACTGCTGTGGACCTTAGCGTCCCATTCTATATTGATTGTGAAAGACTAATTTTGCTCAGAGGCCTCTTATCAGGCTTGAGGTCCTTTTGCGTGCTGCAAGCCTGTAACACAGGACCACTGGCTTTACTTCCCTTCCTAAGGAAGCCATGCTAAGGATTTTTATGCTCAAAAAAAATCCATCATCCTCCGCTGGGTTTGAACCTGCAACCTTGGGAACTTGAGGCTAACATGGTAACGACTACACCACAGAGGATGACAAAAAAAAATACTGGACTCTCCTGGCTAACAGTAATGACAAATTAATATAATCATACCTTGTATAGAATTTTGAGGTCCATTAAGTATGTTTTCTAGAATTAAAAGCCCTATTTAATAAACAGTATATATTATTATTTATTATTGCAAAATTTTCATGAGAAAAAAAATCTATGTGATATCAATCACATTTGATGCTAACTTTTTTTTAAGGGGAGGTGTGGTATACCTTTGTATTGGAGATTGGTAGAATATTTGGCAAGATGTGGCCCATCATTATGGGTGCTGCATTCTTAATGTAAAATGTTTCAATAGTGCCATCCTAATAAAGTCATTAGTAACTTATTTTGTATTTTTCCAATCTACATTAAATGTGAATGATTTACATGCAATTATACATTCAAACAGCATCAGACACCACACAGCGTGTACATACAAGATGACCAACCAAGATTGAAGTAGGTCCTCCATCATACCAACCACAAAACATCTTGGTGAACTTTGTACCTATGTATATTTTACAAGTGTATCTATCCTTGTGGAGGTTTTGTATATCTGAGATTCCAGTCTTTTATTTACTTTTATCGGTAGCACTGCATTAATTCAAGAATATATCCAGGCAATCCTTACATATTTGGGTGCATGTCATGGCAATATATATAAAATAGGGTAATAATTATGATCTTTGAAAAAGTTGTAATTGAATGAGAATATGGTTAAAAAGGAAAGGAAAAAAATCTCTGTACTGAGGTAGAGAACTGCTGGTCATTCATGGAACAGAGCCAAGTGTAACCACAGCACTGGAATAGCATGGAACTGTGCTATAAAATCATAAACCATATGGCAAATGAAGGTTTGGAAGTTTATTTTAATTTGATTTTATTATTACATGGAGACAAAATGTTGATTCCGATGCAGAAAGAACTTAACACAGTGAAAACATTTAAGGTTTTGAATTGTCAACTTAAACACTCGTGGGTTTCCTTACACATAATGCAGGAACATGTCTACATCATCAGCTGCTGTCGACTGGTTTCAACACCTGGTCAAAGTTGAAAGTGTATCCTTTGGTGGCGTAAGTTGGAACAATTATGCATAGGCATTGACTTCGTTAGAAATCTTGAAGTTCATCACATGCCCTTCATGTTGCGTAATAAAGATCTCCCAGACATCCAATTCTTTAGCATTTCTGGTGGTCTTTAAAAGTTTAATTTCTTCCATTAATGTTCTGGCTAATTTTCCAGAAATGATCGGTCACTGCTGATTTGTCTGTTTATATTTGATGTTTCTGAAATGTTCTTTTTTCCTCACTTTTAAGCTTCTCTTTGTTTTTCCTATGTAAATCTTATCACAATCCAAACAGCTAATCTGATATACTCTTGGTTTTTTATTTGTTTTAGGTTTGTCCAATTTGTGCATAGCTATTGGATGGAAGGTACATTTTCTATACTGCATATCAGGCTTTACTTTTATGAGTGTTTGTCATTTGTTCCAAGTGTTTAATGTCTTAAATTTTTTTTATTTTCTTTTTTACTATTTTGGTAAAACCATTACCTTATGCCGTCTTTAAAATTCCTGTATGCTCCTTATTGTATTCCACCTTGTTCAACGTTATGTTGACTAGTCTAGAGTGAGTGTGTTGAATACTGTATGTTTATGTTGTCTCGGATTAAAACCATTGACTTTGATGTAGTTTAGTGTGTGAGGGGCCTTCCTAAAAATCCCAAATTTGATTTTCCCCACTATTTGTTTTATTAATTTTCAAGTCTAGTTTCCATTTCAATAGACAACTATGGTTTTCTCTTGCAGGTTCAACAGTTTTAGTGCATCTTCTATGAATTTTTTATTTATTGTTATGAACATATTGTCAACCGAATGTCAACATTTTGGTACCTGAAAATAAACTATCTTTAAGGAACTTAATTAAATCAAACACATTTGACAAACCTGAAACATATGAAAAACAAAGAGAAGCTCAAAAGTGAGAAAAAAAGAACATTTCAGGAACATCAGATAGACAAATCAGCAGTGGCAGATAATTTCCGGAAAACTAGCCACAACATTAATGGAGAAATGAAACTTTTAAACACCAGAAATGCTAAAGAATTGGATGTCTGGGAGATCTTTATTAGGAAACATGAAGGACGCGTGATGAACTTCGAGATTCCTAATGATGTCAATGCCTATGCAAAATTGTTCCAACTTACACCACCAAAGGATACATTTTCAACTACCTTTGGCCCGGTCGTTCAAACCGTTTACAGCAGCTGATGATGTAGACCAGGTGCTACGAAAACATGTTCCTGCATTAATTGTAAGTGAAACCCATGAGTGTTAAGTTGACAATTCAGTTCAATTGATCAATTTGTAACATACCCTGTGTCCAAACACTTCTGATGAATGCTCATCTTGTCATTCAGGTAAGTATCTACTTCCATATTTCTTCCAAACTATCTGTAATCCTTATTGAAATAATATACTGGGCAAGTCATCTAAAACTTCCACTGCAAATATCTCTGAAACATAATCAGGAATTAAAGGGCAACTTTCATAGTCATGAATACAGGGGAGGGACCCATTAAAGTAGATATTGATGGCCATTCAAAAATACGACTTCAACATAAACTTATGTTTTTTTACTTTCTCTACCATGTACATAGCAGGTAGAGAAGGTATTACTTTCCACCCAAAAAATCAGTATCAAGATTTCACCGAAATACATGTTTTGAGGTCCCCAAATAAAAAACATTTTATGAAAAATATGTTTGGGAACAGCATAACTCAACAACAAATGTTAGATATATACCAAATTAGGTATTTAAGTACCTTCAAAATATGTGACACAAAGATTTTCAAGAAAATCCTCCCACCCCAAACCACCCTGACATGAAACATTTTTCGAATTTTTTGATTTTCTGAAAAATGGATCTTTAATGATTTTTAATTAAAATACCATATATTAAAGATATTTACATGACAAAATGTATATCTTGCGTAAACATTAAGTGCTAGATGAAAATGTATTACAGAAAAAGTGTCTTTTTAAAACACAATTTATTCCAAATAACTTCTTTTTCTAGCATCAGCCATTTCCAAGATATCCGTTATTCATGTTATTGTTTTAAAGTCCTATTGATTTTCAGCTGTCGTGGAAAGAGTATGAAATTTTAAGGCCAGTGAATAGCATTCAGTTCTTAAAACATTTGACTATTACTATTCTCTTTGTATCTACCAAAATGTGTAATGCAGCTATTTCCAGAAAGGTTTATCTCAAAATAAAGTACAAGTTGATTTTTTCGTCGCAGAAATGGTAATCTAGGTTAGAGGGAGAATGGCTGGCAGTATTTCTCTTGCATGGTGATGTCACCTTACCATGTGTACACGCCTGCTACTCTCTTGCTACTGACCCAACACCCTTCCCAGAAGATGAATGGACTTGTCCGGCTACTGCCCACACAAATAAGCGTGTCAGGACAAAAAAATCAGCCTATAGCTAGGAAAACAAATCTTCATAAGAAGAATTTGTATATCCACTAACAAGTGATAGAGTGTAGAGAAAGTCATGTGAATTTTAAATTGATATGGAAAACAACATTAAAAATGGCATTTGTTTGCATTGCAACAAATTGAGGTAAAGTTAACATTTGAGATACAATGAAATGCATATAATTTGCACATTCTGAGCCTCATCCATATCTAGTGCCAAGCACAAACTTCACATTGCAGTTAATTGTGATGTGATTAATGTACTGCAATGTGACAAAAGCTGTTGATGTTATTAATTGTACTGGAAGTAACACAGCATTTCGTCACTAAAAAAAAAGAAAATAAATAAAACATTTACCCCTTTTGTTTTATCTAAAGTGTCAACTTCACATTACAATTTCTTGGGATGTAATTGACCTATTACAATGCAACAAATGCCATTCTTAATTTGATTTTCTATGTTATCTGTTATGTCAAAACTAATATGGGTTTTCCATTTTAAAAACCATAAGTTTATATTGGCAATTATAGTTTATGTTTATGAATGGGCTATATTATCTACTTTAATGAGCCCCTCCCTGGTCTTCATGCCTATGAAATTTATTTTTCAGCTCATATTTGTGGAGGTAGTTTTAGGTTACTTACCCAGTATAAGTCTTTACTTACTAAAGTCGGATAACCACAAAGCAATCCGGATTCTCAAAAATACTGGAAACTGTAATGTTTAATCGAATTGTAGTATTTCTGGAAAAACATGTGCTCAGTGACCAAAATGGTTTCAGAAAAAACAAGAACATATCTAATGCTCTCTATTCCTTCCTTAAAGAAACACTCAAAGGAGTCGATACCCGCAAATCCACACTCGGCTTATTCATAGATCTAAATAAGGCATTTGACTAGGTAGACCACACTATTTTGTTATCCAAATTGGAGGCATATAGTATACGAGGTGTAGCCCATATGTGGTTCAAGTCATATCTCACTAATCGAAAGCAAGTTACAGTCATAAGAAACGATACCAGTGGCCAGTATGTTAGCTCCACTTCATTAACTGTAAAAGGAGGGGTTCCTCAGGGCTGTACTCTTGGACCTCTTCTGTTTTTAGTGTACATAAACGATTTACCACTCAATATACCTCATGGAGAAACTATCCTGTATGATGATACCAGCTGTATACTTAGGAGAGATAATTGCACAGAATTGCAACAGCAGACCGATAGTGTTATAAATTTGGTGCAATGGCTGTCCATAAACAAACTTACATTAAACAGCAACAAATCTCTCTGTATGAGTTTTGCAGTATCTAATAGAGGGAATGTAAATACTGAACCAGTAATTACCTATAATAGTAAAATAATTCAACACATATCGGACACAAAATTTTTAGGAATAACTATCAATAAATTCTTGAACTGGAAACCACACATACAATGCATTACATCAAAAATTAATAGAGCACACATCTCAGTGCTAAAACATATCTGTAATTCTCATACAATAAAAATTATATATTTCTCATATGTGCAGTCAGTGCTTGCCTGTGGCATAATCTTATGGGGAAATTCTATTAATGTAAATAAACTATTTATAACACAGAAGAAAATAATTAGAAACATGTTTAATTTAAAGAGAACTGAACACTGAAATAAATTTCAAACAAAACAATATACTCACCTTACCCTGTTTGTACATCTTAGAAACAGTTTGCTTTATAAATAACAACATTCATTACTTCTACTCAAACAGCACCATACATGAGCATTCCACTATAGGCAGGAATAACATTCACTTACAAGCCGCAAGAATGACAAAAACGGTTAACTCTAAATTACATACAGGAATCCTGATGTATAATTTAATTACAACAAAAATTAATGACAAACATCCACCTAGGTTAAGAGGTTTTTAATTGATCACTGTTTTTATAATATATAAGAGTTTTTTGAGTTCTTTAGCTATAAGGTATAGATACACAATGTAAATAGGATCCTTAAAGCAATGTTTAACTATCTTTTTATGTATATAGTAACTTATTGAATTGTTTATATTTGTGATGTAATTATTTGTATAGATTATTCTACTGTACTTGACCAAGCCATGAGATTGTAACAAATTTCCAATTGGTGAATAAACTATCTATAGAAGATGATAATATACAAGATGTGAATTTGTAATTGTTAGAATCCTGCATGATGGAAACTCCATTCTTCATCACCACGAGGAATGCAATTTTCGAGAGCTATGAGCACTGCCCAATGTCGCTGGACACCAGGTGAGTGGCTCGGTTTTGGAAGGCGAATGAATTTCTGCTGTGTGTTCAAATATATTTGGGTTGTTCCTGTTGTAGTCGGTGAGCGTTTTCTACGACCACATATAGGGTCCATGAATTCACCAGAATTATTGATTTCATTTGAATTATTACCTTCACTACTGTATACTTACAGCAAGATGAAGTATTGTATTACAATTCAACATCAATATTTCACTAGAAATACATGTTTTTAGGTCCCTGAACACCCCTTAAAAATGCAGTTTTAGGAAAAGGGTTTTACTTGGTATTTAAGTCCACCATGTTCAGGATGTGACACAACCTCCCCCCCCCCCCACAAACTATCTGTTAAATGGAAAATATATTTCCTTTTTATTTTCTCAAAATTGGCACTAACAATTTTGATTAAAATACCATGTTTTAAGCTATCTGCATGAATGATAAAAGTGAACTCTTCATTCTGAAGGAATTTTCAAATTTTTATAACTGGTAAACCATAAGACATGGGTGGTGCCATTGCCAAGTGGATACACCACTCGCCTCCCACTAAGGCAGCCTAGGTTCAAATGTCAGATTTGTGGTGGACGAAGTAGCATCTGGGCAGGTTTTCCCTGCCATTCATTCCACCAACTCCTCCATCGTCACCTTTCCTTTCATCCATTTCACTGTCATTTCATATCATCTCCTCCCTGACTCTCATACCAGGCTTTGGACTGATCATTGATCCTGGTCCTTCTATCACATCCACAAATCTGTCTGACTCCAAGCATTGGCTTACAAGTCCTAATGGGGGGAGTAAACCAAGAAAGAAGAAGACTTCTTCTGTTTAACCTCCTCTTATGTAGGACTTACACCCCCACAGAACTTACAGGTGGGTGCCTGGGGTCAGAGGCCCGTCGAGGAGCAGACACTCATGGATCAGACAGAATATCCAGGATGGGTGATCAGCCCGATGCCTGGTATGGGAGGGAGGGAGGAAGGAAGGAGATGGAGCAGTTGGTGGAATTAATGGCGGGGGAAACCGGAGAAAACCCGCCCAGATGCTGCTTTGTCCACCACAAATCCCACATGTGGGTCCCTGAGATTGAACCCGGGCCCTCGGTGAGAGGCGAGCAGTCTAACCACTTGGCCACGGCACTGCCCAAGAAGAAGACATAAAGGCAAGATTCGTGGTGAGATTTTTTTTTTTTTTTAAATGTGTCAGTTTTCCAAAATTTCATCATACAAGGGAGTATAGAACTTCAAAGCCAGGGTACTGTGAATAGCTTTTAAAGCTGTTCTATTCTCCGTATACCTTTAATAAAACCATTTCTTTGAGTTGCTATTTTTTCTTTCTTTAGTCCATCATGCATTTTAACACTGTGGTTATTTATGCATGGTGGGTCATAACAAACTCATATTGCTTTATTTTTCTAAACCATTTCTCTCTTACTCTCCCCGTATATTCTCCAATTCTTTTTATATCCCTCTCCTTTTGTATTTTCATTATCCTAACTTTTAATACTTCTTTGTTAACATTCTCCCATTCTTTAGGTAAAAACTGATCTCTCCACAACTTAGTTTCTTCACATTCAATTATATAATGCAAATCATTATCTGCCTCTCCACAAAGAGGATACCTATTCAAATTCACTCTCTTCCTATCTTCCCTTAGCATATGTGCACTTAATCTAGACCAGGCCCACCCTTCTCTCACTAACCTATTACTTACATCCACATACTTCTCCCTTCCCCATTCCGCCTTTGTCTATATAGTTCCAAACTTTGAAATAATTCTTGTTTCTCTATATCTTCTACTCTGTTCCTCACTTCTTTCCAGAAACCTTTAACTAACCCCTCTCCTCCCATGAGTTACCCATTCCTGTTTCCTGTAAAATTCTCCTTATTCCTTGAGCCCAGTTCATCCCAGCACTGGATTTTTCTTGGATTATTAAACATTGCTTCAAGATATTATGCTCGTCCAATGATTTCAAGTTTATTTCAGTTAACATGAAGTAGGTAGAATAGGATGTCACTAACTTTAAGGTTTAAAATTTCAGTATATTTCCAGTATAGGTTTTGACAAAATTTCAGTACTGCATCAATTGTATTGCAGTAGAAATGTAGCAGTCATACCTATGTTGAATGGGTTGTCAGTATGAGAATTTGTGATGCCAACAATATACAAAGCCTCACACATTTTAAAACAAATTTTTGTATTAAAATATTCGACAACATTGCACACCTGAAACTAGAGATCTGTTTTGTACACAACCTCAAAATTACTTACAAGATACAAATGAATCAGGACCAAGCAATATGGACATTAAGGAAACTAAAAGAAAAGGCAGCATGAAATGAAGGAGAAATGTGTATAAACTCCAACCTCCACTTATTTGTATGTATGTATATTTATTTCCATAATGCTATATAAAATGCTTACAATTTTTTAATACATTACTTTGAGTTGCTAATTATGCAAAAATAGAAATCATGCAAAACAATAACTTACTCAAAAACTATTTTGATTAACAAGCTCTTCCAAGAAGCTATCAAATCACCTGAAAATTAATCTGATGTAAAGCAATGTTATATGAATATTTCATCCATTTTTCCAGTATGTAACCACAAATTTCATATATCCATATCAGTAGACACCACATAGAAAAATAACATAATATTAGAACAGTTTTTAGCAAAGCAGACTACTGCTTAAATCGCTTTTTTTTTTTTTACTTTCTCTACCTCATACCTAGTAGGCAAAGGAAGTACTGCATTACATCCAAAAATCTGATAGGGATTTTACCAAATACATTTTTTAAGGCTCCCTGAATCCAAAAATAGCATTTTTAAAAAAGGTTCTTGTGTGAACACAACTAAAATACCAAACTTGGTATTTAAGTACAGCATCTTCCAAGCATGTGACACAAAGATAGATTTACAGCAAAATGCCCCCATTGAAAGCTACCCTTTACATGGAAAATTTTTCTTTATTTTTGATTTTCTCAAAAATGGCTCTTAATTATTTTGATTGGAATGCCATTCATTTAAGGTATTTATTTACTTGATATGAAATGCATATCTTGAATTTTCTGGGAATAGTACTTTTCACTATAAACAAATTTTATATAACTTGTAAACTGTGAGAGATACAGAAAAACCTACTAAACAGAGAATGTAGATCTTAAGGTAGCAAGATTAGAGATGGGCAGGGTGGCAACTAAGAATATGGAAAGAGCTTTAAAATTTTGGTTCAGAACTTTAAATCTAGGAAAACGTAATGTGTTAAGACAGTGTATAGAAAACCAAGAGAATAGTTTAATGAATGATGGATGGGTAAATAATTTACGGAACATTTTGGAGAAAAATGGGTTAGGAAACATGTGAAGGAGAGAAAATAATGTGAAAATTTTTTGGAAAAAAGCGAGGAAAAGGCTGGAAGATATAGAAATATAAAACATGTCTGCCGAAAAGTGCTTATTAATTTGTTATAGGCCAATGAAAAATACATGGGGCAGGGAAAAATATATAGACATAGTAAATAAAGAACAGAGAGAATCTATTGCATGGGTAAGAACTGGAGCATGGAGGCTAAGAGGGTTAAGACAGGGTGTTCCTCAAAACTAATGTCTGATATGTGGTGATAATGAAGACATTGAACACATAGTATTTAAATGCCAAGGAACAGAAAATTGGAGAAGAGAATTTTTTAAAAAGAAGTGGTTGAAGGGGGATAGAAATATGCTTATAATCGAAATGATGTGCAAGGACGCTAGGAGCATTGGACAGTTTTTGTGTAAAGTCAATGGCTTTGGACAGTGAATAGAGAAAAGTAAGAGGTAGTGTATCTTACTTTGAATGGAAAACTTAGTGAATGTGTGATGATTAAGTAATCAATAAGTGACAAGTGAAAAATAAGTGGAAATGGGACATGAAAAACTGAAAAAACAAGATAATTTATTGATGAGAAATTGTAAAATGTAAATAAACTGTAGTGATTGTCTACTGCATGAGTGGCCAGGGTCAAAGTGCAGTAGACAATCAAATTGTAAATCTCTTAGCACAATAATACACACAATTTATTTCAAATACTTTTTTGTGGCATTAACCATTTCTAAGATATTCATTTCATTGGTTTGAACTGTCAAATACTAGGTACCTTTTTTTTCCAACTGGTAAGTTACTATTCATTTTTTTTTTCTTTTTCTCGTGGTCATGTGTGCAGAATGGAATACTAAAGCCATCACTTAGCAATAGATTTGACTAACATTAAGCATATTCCCTTGTACCTGCAATAAAACCATTTCTCCAAATCTTTATCTCAATCAACATGAATCTGTTAGAAGAATAATCTGTTGGAAGGATAGTTTGTAGAAGAGTGGGCAGAGAAAGTCCTGTGAATGTAACATCAGAATTGTTTTTCATGGCAATGAAACTTTATAAATAAAATGGCACTTCTGTCCTATTCTTAGACAGTGGTTAATATGCCATTGTTTTTATTATAGATTGTTAGAACTGTTTCTATGCAATTATAAATTAGAATTAGAAATATTTGAACACCCAGGTCTGCACAATGTAAATGGGAAAAGACAGAAATCTAGGAAGTGGAGGTTCTTGGAAGAAATAAAACACAGTTTATCAATGTTGCAATGTATTATAAGGATAAATATCTTACATGCTGAAACTATTTACTTTGTTGTACTCATAACCAATTGTTATATTCACTTTGGTCATTGTTCAAAACCTCTACAGACTTTCACAACGTTGCAGATTCCTTGTAGTAAAAAATGGGTGAAATGTTTTCTGTTTTTTGGCAGAGCCATGTGCAAATGTCTGAAAGAACTGCGTGATGCGAGTACTTTTACCTGCGCCTTCTTCTTCCTCCTCTTCCTCTTCCCTGGAAAGTGTTAGAAAACAATTGCAACTATACCATACGGCTCCATTCACAATACAAATTAAGAATAAACATAACGTTAACTTAAAAAAACTAGATACGTACTGTAATGGAACTATTAAATGAAGTATTATCCGGGCTTGTGGGCCGTGGTCTACTGGGCTCCTTCTTCTTCCCAGATGTTTCGTCTGGAACTACGGCAGACATCTTCAGTGGCAGTGGCGAGGTCAAAGTGTTCTGGCAGAAGTTTTGACAGCGACTGTGCTTGATGCACTCTGGAATGCGATATTTATACCAGCGGCTGGCGGGGATGTCTGTGGTGAATGGTTAGGGTTGTCTGTGGTCTAGACTTGGGTAGATGGAGTACTGTGTTCTGCTGACGGCTGATTGGTTCGGGTGAAATGCTTGATTTTGACTTTTGTTAGTGCTGTTTGCCATATTTCTGTTTAGTTTTAGAACTTCTTCCTCATGGCTGATGTTTTTATGCTTCTGTATTTCAATGGCTTCACAATATAAATGTGAATGGTATTGAGAGATTGATGCCAGGATATGTTTTCATACTGAATGATGTGTTCTCCTTCTTTGAGTATGGCACGTTCTGCGATTGCCAATTTTTCTGTTTGACCCAGGTGACAATATCTTTTATGTTCGTTATGCGAGTTTTTATGCTTTGTTGTGTGATTCCAATATATACTTTACCACATGAACAGGGTATTCTGTATATTCCTGCTCTGTACAGTGGATCTCTGGAATCTTTGGTTGAATAGAGTATATTGCAGATCAGTTTAGTGGGCTTGAAAACTGTGTCAATGTTGTGGTGTCTGAGTAATTTGCCGATGTGGTCAGTGACTGATTTAATGTACGGGAGGAAAGCCTTGACCTTTCTATCGTTTGCAGCTGTTTGTGTATTGACGGAACTTCTCTTACGGTGCAATGCTCTTCTGATTTCACGCTTTGAGTAGCCATTCTCTTGGAATGCTTTGTCCAAGTGCTGAAATTCTTGGTGTAGGTATTGTGGTTCACAAATGCGTGTAGCTCGGTCTGCTAGGATTTTAATCATGGAGCGTTTTTGTCTCGGATGGTGGTTGGAATGCTTGTGAAGGTAGTGGTCAGTGTGAGTTGGTTTCTGGTATACTTGTGACCTAATGTGCCATCTTTCTTCCTATTCACTATGACATCCAAAAATGACAATTTACCATCCTGTTCTTTGTCCATGGTGAACTGGATGTGATGGTTGATGCTGTTCAGGTGGTTGAGAAATTTTTTCAGGGCTGGTTCTCCGTGGCTCCAAATGACAAACATGTTGTCCACATGGTGCCACCAGCATCAAGGTTTGAGCGGTGCTGAATCCAGTGCTGTAGTCTTGAAGAATTCCATATAGAAATTAGCAATAACAGGGCTGAGTGGACTTCCCATTGCGACACCGTCTGTCCATAGAATTCATGATTCCACTGAAGTAGATGGTCAGAAGATGGTGGAAGAGGGCTGCAATGTCATTTGGAAAAATCTGTTTAAGCTGCATTATAGTTTCACTGACTGGACCCATAGTGAACAATGATGTGACATCAAAACTAATGAGTATGTCATTGGGTTGTAGGCTGATGCTCTTGAGTTTTTTAATGAAGTGGAAGGAGTCTTTGATGTATGTGTCTGTATTGCCGATGTGAGGTTGCAGCATATTTGAGAGATATTTGGCAACCGTGTATGTTGGTGAGCCAATAACACTAACAATTGGCCTTATAGGCATGTCAGGTTTGTGAATCTTGGGAAGTCCATAAAGTCTGGGAGGTAAAGCTTCACTCCTCTTCAGGCTCAGTTGATCACTGGATGGAATGGATGACAACTTAATGAGTTGGTTGGTTTTCTGAAGTATACGAGCTGTTGGATCTCTGGAAAGCTTTCTGTAGGTGGCCGGATCTAAGAGCTCAGCCACCTTGTGTTCAAAGTCACACTTGTTCAGCACTACAGTGGCGTTTCCTTTGTCTGCTCGAGTACAATGATGTCCTTGTTTGCGTTCAGATTTCTATGAGCTTTAAGTTCTTGAAAAGTGAGGTTGCTCTTGGGTGGTTTAGCTTGGATAATTCTGGATGATTCAAGACGTATTCTTCAGCTGTTTTTAATGGTAGTTCTCATATGCCAGCTTCAATGCTGGAAATCATCTCTTCTATAGGTGGGACATGAGGTGTGATTGCGTAGTTGCCGCCTTTGGAGAGGATGGATGTTTCCAAGAGTGATAGTTGATGATCTGACAAGTTGACTATCGTGTGGGTTATGTGTGTGGATGTCGGAGCCTCACTGTTATTTGAGGTATGCCGATGCTGTATTTCCGCGCTGGTTTCTAGGCAGCACGTAAATTTCCTTTTGTGTCCTGTAGTTCGGTTGTCGTTGACAACCATCGAAGCAAACATGATTCTATCCATGTGATCCCAGTGTTCTGTTTTCAGTTTGTAGCTGACATAAAGATGTACAGAGAGAACTTCCTTGTTGTTTTAGGCTAATTCTCGGCGGGTTTGATGGATGCGTTCTCGAAGAAGGGCTCGTTCTATGTGGTTGTATATTCGGGGAGCTGCAGCTGTGTGCAGAACGTGTTTCTGTCGTACGCAATGAGGAATTATGTCGGTATCATTGCAAAATAGTAAAAAACAAAGTGAGTAAAGTAGCTGTGATTTCTTCTTCTGTAGCATCTCTAGGCAGCAAATCCGTCTATGTGTTTCCTCCCCATAGAGAAAAGTCAAAATCAAGCATTTCACTCGAACCAATCAGATGCCAGCAGAATGCAGCACTTCATCTACCCAAGTCCAGCCCACCGCCAACCCGAACCAATCACCGTAGACCTCCCTGCCAGCTGCTGTGTAAATACCTCAGTCCAGAGTGTATCAAGCACAGTCACTTCGAAACTTCTGCCAGAACACTTCGACCTTGCCAGTGCCACTGAAGATGTCTGCTGTAGTCACAGATGGAACGTCTTGGAAAAAGAAGTAGCCAGTAGACCACGGCTCACAAGCTTGGATAATACTTCATTTAATTTTGACTCCGGTTGTGAAAGCCTACAAATTTTGATGTAATGAAACTGTTCAGAATGAATCACATAAACATAAAAGTGTAAACTTAGACTATAGAAAAATTGACTCAGAGTCGAAACACGTAACATCATTTACATGTCTTTCATGACTGGTTTTCAGAGCTATTTGCTCTCATCATCAGAAGCTGCCAACCGGTTCTGATTTATTTATTTTAAAAGTAAGCAGAGACTTTGCATTGGTGATTAGCTCCCACAGGAGGTAAGGTGGAGGGAAAACAGACCTGCTTAGAAACAGTGCAGTAGAGGGCAAGCAATTCCCTGTAATATGGCTATGCATCCAAATGAAGCATCTGTATAATGTTGTTTCTAACACTTCCAATATGGCCAATGACCTTCCATCAAAGGATGACTGGACCTATTAGCTGGAGGCACCCACTGGGCATCGTTACTTCCAATGGTAGGATGGCAATGGAACAGCTTTTGCTGTGGATTTTTAGTGAAGGCTTTGATAGAGGCAACTTAAAATTGGCCACTCCATTGCCAGAAATCGAACCATGGACCTTCGGTACAAATGAAATCACTGAGTTACCCTGGTGCCTCATTACTTCTAGTAATAATAATGCACCCATTGAATTTACATATCATCACATCGAGTTTTGAGTTCCCATGGGGTCCAATAGATTCTAAAACAGTGGCCTTGCTTACTTTTTAAATCTAATGCTTAATAATATTCTTGTTTCCCATGCTTACTAATCGTACTTTATCTAAATAATTTCTTTTATGTTCTTTCTTGATTTCACACTTTGCATTTTAATAATATATGCCAGTTATTGTCCTTTTAGTTGCAAAGCAGGCATTTTTCTAAATCTCCCCTTTGTTGCAGTTCTCAATGGCTTGTGCTATCTTATTTGTTGGGCGCTTATTGTTTAATTATTATTTTTTAATTTGGGTTCTTTCTCCTCCGGCTAGCTATTATAACTCAGTCAAACACGTGTCTCTAAGGGGTGTGTAAACGGAAAGGAGTTGTTGCTAAAGCTAACACTGATAAAAAAAAACTGAATCTAGACTTTTATTGCAGTCACACTTAATTAATAATTGACATATTTAATCTTTATACACGCCTGACTGAAACTGTGATAATTCTGAATGTAACTAGTTGTTTTAGTTGCCGCGCACCAATCACTTCGCGTACTTTACATTTTTGTAACTAACTCTGAGACGTGCATCTCGTGAGAGATTCTTCAGAACTGTGCGACATTTGCTTATGGCTCGAGAATATATACTCCTTCACCTCCAATTGCCTAAACATTATAATATAGCTGCTATTGGTTACCAAATGGTGTCCACTTTAGCATCTGTTTTGGTCAGCCAATCACTACTACTAACATATATACTCTAGGGAAGATATTCCCTCCATTTCTACAAAAGGTGGGCTACCCTGACGTCAACCCCTCAGTTTATTGTTACTCACTTCTATTGTCAGTTTCAGTTAGGCCATGCAAACTTATTTCCTAACAATATTTATGGCTAACAAACATCTAAAATCCTGTACATACAATAATATTAATTTACACTACAATCACTCTGGCATTCACAGCATGTTATGATATAAAATATTGCCTCACCTTGCTCTTAGCAAGGTGGTTCACAATAATCAGGAAAGAAAACCAGAATGAGAACGTCTAGTTAAAATACATGTACCACAATGTGAGTTCACATTTATTGGGGGCAGGAAGGAAAACTTGATCAAATTGGTTCCTGGCTATGGGATATTAGATCCAAGTGTGCATATTAGACTCTTCACTGAAGGGTGATCATGACTGTAATGGCTGCTAGAGCTCTCTCTAGTTGTAAGTTGGGAAAATAAAAGGAAATTCTAGCAAATGTGCATCCTGACTCCCTAACATCCATTGAGGCATTGGTTCTTCTAGTGAAAGCATCATCTGTAGTTTCTTTACATGTGATTCAAAACTGGTTATTGTCTTTAAAAAAAACTTCAAAGAAGAGCAAAATCCAGTAAAAATCGACAAAGAATAACTTTAATCTTTAATGTATGTTATTAATAAAGGAATGAAGCTTTCTATAACCAAGAGGTATCAGAAATAGTAATGGATCTGCATTTACAAAATGTTTGTTCAATCAGATTTTGATGTTGGCTAACCTGCATTAAGTTGTCTGTATTGGAAGCAGGTGAAAACATAATTTATTAATTACAGACCAATGGTACCCCAATGCACAAAATTTACTTTCCACTTTGCTATCGATATGCATTCCTGTCCTTGTTCCCAGGGTGTTGGAAATGAAGACACATGCTGTTTTTCTTTCTATTCTTAGTTATTGTGAACCAATCTTTAGCCCTTTAAATTTCATAACCCCTGTTCTAGCTCATGCAAAACCTCTTTACCGCTTTGTCGCACTGTGCAACATAATTTTCACTTCTCTATATGTACTCAATGAAGTTTTGAAATTAAAACTGGCAAATATTTCTTGCCTTCCAATATCTTTATTTAATTTTTTTCCCAAAACCCACTTTCTAATGATTATAGATCTCCAAAACCAATGTTATCCAAAATTCCCTTAATCTTATTGAACCAAGCATCCCTTTGATGACACCTTTACTGAACTTTCAGATACTGTTGTAAGTAAGTAATTTATTATGATACTACAAGCACAGTTTCTTGATGCAAATAGAATAACGATATCAACATAAACCATAATACAACATTTACAATTTAATTATACATTTAATCTTGTTAACTCTACAATGAGTTGCTATAGCCCTTGGGATACAAAAGACTCAAACCCTGTGGTTGCGGAGCTATTGGGTCCTACTTATAGCTTAAAATTCAATGCCTACTACGAGGTAAGTTTCCTGATTTTTTTCCCTTTAAAGTAAACGTATTTAGCCAGAAAAATTGTGCATGCGTAACAGATCATATGCCGGCCGGACAGGTCCCGTCTGGTGCCAGTGGCATGGCAACAATGGCCTAAAATGGTGGCTCTTATTTGTTCTCCCACCACCTGTAAGGTTCAGTCAGTAATAAAGTTCCTTACTGCACAAAATATAGCACCGATCAAAATTCATCGTCAGCTCTGACAGGTTTATGGGTTGAACATCATGAGCAAACAGATGGTGTGTCGCTGTATAGGCAGTTTTCCAAAGGTCGTCAAACTGTGCATGATGAAGAGCACGGTGGGCGACTGTCCCTCATCAATGTGATGACCTTGTTGAGCTGGTGGGGCAGTGGATCATGGAGAACCGTCACTTGATGATTACGGAGCTCAGCAGCCATTTTCCGCAGATTGTGATCCTTGTTGCATGAAGTTGTCACTAAGCACCCACTGTTCAAGAAATTGTGTGCCAAGGTAACTTGAAACAAAGTGTATAAGACAAACTCACACGCCCTGGAAGAATTAAAACAAAATATCCGCCAGAAAATTGCCAGCATTTCTCAACGTGAACTATGGCGAGTGATGGATAGTTTCCTAAAGAGTTGCCAAAAATGTATGGACGACAGTGGCCAGTTTCAGCGTCTCCTTTCGTAAAGTTGGTAAGTATAGCCTTTAAAAATAGTTTTAAAAATGTTGTATGGTTTCATTTGCGCCTTTCTATGATAGACGGCAATAAGTGCCGAGGACGAGAACACGAAAAACACCACGCAGGCAGTTCGGAGTCTTTTGGCTCACTCTGTATATTCCAAAGGAAATTCCACTGATAAGATCATTGCAGTTAAAGGTAGGGTATAAATGGAACTTTAAAAAATAAAATTATCTACTGTTCTTTTGTTTTGCCCAAAAACTGCTTTTCTCTCTTCTTCTGCCCATTTTTGGACCATTTCTGCCAAAACCCCCATATAAATCTGGCCTAGGACGGATAGTAAGCTAATTCCTCAATAGTTCTCTGGGTTGTTCAAGTCCCCCTTGTTCTTGAATATTGGCACTACAATAGCTGTTTTCTAACTCTCTGGTACACTACCTCCTACAAAAACTTTGTTTACAACCCTCACTAGTAATACTAATCTGCTTTCATTTGCGCTCCAACCTTCCAAAATTCTCCTAGTATTCCATCTATACCACTTGCTTTGTTCCTTTTTAATCTTCTTATTTGTTCACTTACTTCTATCTGGCAGAATAATTGCTGAAGATAGTCCATATTTTCTAATTCCCTTATACATGACCTATTCAGTTGCTCTGACCCTAAAAGATTATAAAAAAGCAATTGCATGATACTTGTGGTCTTATATTGTTTTTACTAGCTCTCTCCCTGAAATTCTTTTCACTAAAGACCATATTGTTACTTTCTCTACTACGTATAGTAAGTAGGGGAAGTATTGCATTTCACCCAAAAATTTGATACCAAGATTTCACCGCAAATACACGTTTTAAGGCCTCCTGAATCCAAAAAAAGTATTTTTGGAAACATGTCTATGTGTGTCTGTGAACAGTATAACTCGGAAACGAACAGTCGGATAAACACCAAACTTGGTATTTAGGTTCAGTATCTTCCAGGGATGCGACACGAAGGTTTTCAAGAAAATTCCCCCACCACAGATTACCCTTTACATGGAAGATTTTTCGAAAATTTTAATTTTCTCAAAAATGGCTCTAACGATTTTGATTAAAATATTATATATTTAAGATACTTTCATGACAAATAAAATGTATATCTTGAATTTTCTGGGAATGTCTCCAAAAGTGTTCTTTATTGTGAATGACTTTTGCATAACTGGTAAACCATAAGAAATAGACAAAATTTTACTACACAAAAAAATGTAGATAAAATACATAATTTATGTCATATACATTTTTTTTGTTGAGTGAACCATTTTCAAGATATTGCTTGTTATTCCCTTAAATTTTCCAATACTTATACTTTTTCTCAAATGGGAATTCGTTATTCATTTTTTTTTTGTCCTGGTAATGCAAAGAGAATGGAATGCTCCACATAGCAACCAGCTCTTAAAATATTTGACTATCGCTTAAAGCCTACCAATTCTCCTTGCATCTACAAGAAAATTAGCAATAAGATTAACATCTCGATTAACATGAAGCATATGGAGAATAAGCGTTTGTAAAAATGGTTTGTACAAGAGTAGAGAAAGTCATGTGAGTGTAACACATCAGATTTTTTTTTGTATCATTTGCTGTTGCTGCCCCCAAAATTTTTTGACTCATCCCCCTCCCCCCAATTCTTTCTTTTTAGCTTCCATAAGATTTTATATCCACACCTTTCAATTATAAAATTCTCTCTTTCCTGTAAATCTCCCATTTCCTTAATTCCCTTAAAACTCCCCTTTTTTAGGCTAAATAAGAGATATGGAAGGACATTACGCGTAATTGAAACAGAGAAATTAGACAAATATTGCACACAATCAACAAAAAACATTACTCATTAACAGTATTTTATCAAAATATTCAAAGTTTAAGAAATAAAATCTCTGAGTTATTAATTAGTTTAAAAAATGAAAGTAAAAACCCTGATATCTTATGCTTAACAGAACATCACATGGACAAACAGGAATTATTACATATCTCAATGCAAGGCTATAACAGAGCAGCATATTACTGTAGAAAAAAGCTCTCTAAAGGAGGTGCGAGTATCTTGGTTAAGAAAAACATACAGTTTGACAATATTGATCTGGATAAATACTGCATAGAACAAACATTTGGGTGTTGCGCGGTTCATATAAACATGCCAGACAATGAACTAATTATATTAACAGTATACAGAGCCCCAGCTGCCAATTTTGAAAACTTCCTATACAATCTGGGTGCTGCTCTAAAATATCTATTCAAGCCTAAGATTGAATTTATACTTTGTGGTGACTTAAATATAGACTTCATTAAAGACAGCAACCAAAAGGACAAATTTGTTCATTATTAAGAACATGCAACCTTATGCATAGTCAACTTTCCAACTAGAATTCAAAAAAATTCCAAAACAGCTATTGATAATATTTTCATAGATATGTCTAAAAATGAGTACCATGAAATCCAACCCTTAATTAATGGGCTTTCAGACCATGATGGACAGTTGCTTAAAATCAATTATAACATTCCAAAATAACGAATCATGTATCCAACTACCGAGTCATTAACAGTAAGAACATAAAACACTTTAATCACCAGCTTTCAGAACAAACCTGGGAAGAAATATACAAAAAGAACAATATGAATGACAAGTTTAACTCCTTTCTAAATACTTTCATAAGGATTCATAACTCAAGTTTTCCATCTCATGTAAAGAAAATTATTAACACAGATAGAAATGGTTGGTTAACACAAGGTATTAAGATATCCTGCAAACACAAAAGAGAACTCTACATGGCTACTAGAGAAAGCAACTGTGAGAAACATAGACAACACTATAAAGAATATTGTAAATGTTTAAAACAGGTAATAAATGTAGCTAAAAAATTCTGCTATGAAAAGCAGACAGAGTCCTCAAATAACAAGCCTAATACAATATGGAAAATTATAAAAAAAGAGACTGGTAAACGTCAGTTTGGATTTAGGAAAAACATGTCAACTAATAATGCCACTGAAATCACTTGATAATAAATGTAAACGTCACAAAGAAAATGAAATAAAAGAAATTACAGTAAATCATATCACCACAAAAGAACCACAACAAATAGCAACATTATATAATGAGTAACAGATTTTTATGAATATTTTAGTGATTTTGAAGTGATGAATATAGCCACTTCTAGCAATTATTTCCCAATAGGGGTGATATTCCAGTGTACAAATAAGAAAAAAAGAAAAGGTCATAGAACAAGAGTATTATATTCAGTTAGCAGAAAATTTACTTTTACAGTCCAAACAAGAAGTGGAGGACCCTATTTCATATTTGAAAAAAGCAAACTTAGAACAGCCTACTTGTATAGAAATAGTACCCATGAGCACAACAGAAGTAAATAAAACAATAAAATCCCTCAAAATCTGAAGAGTATAGAATATAATCTATAATACTGTGGCCATTTCTGTTTACAAATGTAAACTACCCTTTGTCGTATTTCCCTTTCATTCCATTACACAAGACTAAATTAACCTCCTCACGAAATGCTGTTAGTTTCTTGCTTTGGCTATTCATACATTTGTCTTTACTCTTTCTTTTGACCATTTCACTCACTTTACCCTCCAACAAACTTTCAAGATCTATTAACTGAATTTGACTTTCCAACTCTTGCTTTAAAGTCACCCATTATAATAAATCCTTTGTGTGAATGCCCATTTAGTAGTTCCTCCATGTTCTGTCTTAGCTTTTTATTAATGAATGAATGAATGATTTCTTGTCTACTAATTTATACAATGTTTACAATATAATGGAGTTGCTTATTATTTCTCTTTCCCTTATATTTAACATTCTGTTGTATATATAATGGGGAAACATAATTTTCCACTATTTACTTTTTGCCTTGTTACACTTTTTCCATCTCTTTTCCAATTTGCTGCACGTCTCTTTTAACCTAATTTTTCCTAAATATTTTTACTTTCTCTACTACATATAAGTAGGGGAAGTATTGTATTCCACCCAAAAATTTGATACCGAGATTTCACCGGAAATATATTTTGAGAACCCCTGAATGCAAAAAAAGCATTTTTGGAAACATGTCCGAGTGTGTGTGTGTCTGTGAACAGCATAACTCAGAAACGAACAGTCGGATAAACACCAAACTTGGTATTTAGGTTCAGTATCTTCCAGAGATGCGACATGAAGGTTTTCAAGAAACCCCCCCCCCCACCCCAGATTACCCTTTACATGGAACATTTTTCGAAAATTTTAATTTTCTCAAAAATGGCTCTAACGATTTTGATTAAAATATCATATGTTTAAGATATTTTCATGACAAATAAAATTATATCTTGAATTTCCTGGGAATGTATCCAAAAGTATTCTTCATTGTGAACGACTTTTGCATAACTGGTAAACCATCAGAGATAGACAAAATTTTACTACACGAAAAATGTAGATCGTGTTAAAATACAAAATTTATGTCATATACATTTTTTTTGTTGGGTGAACCATTTTCGAGATATTGCTTGTTATCTCTTAAATTTTCCAATACTTATACTTTTTCTCAAATTCGTTATTCATTTTTTTATGTCCTGGTAATGCAAAGAGAATGGAATACTCCACATAGCAACCACCTCTTAAAATATTTGACTATCGCTTAAAGCCTAGCAATTCCCCTTGCATCTACAAGAAAATTAGCAATAAGATTAACATCTCGATTAACATGAAGCATATGGAGAATAAGCGTTTATAAAAATAATTTGTACAAGAGTAGAGAAAGTCATGTGAGTGTAACACATCAGATTTTTCTCCTTTAGCCCTTGCAATTTTCATTTCTCTAAGCGACTTGTTTCTTATATCTCTATCTTTCTTACCACAATCTTGCTCTATAAATATTTTTGTCCCCTTTAATTTTCTGATGTTTGATAGAATTGCCAATTTTATTTTCATTGTGTTTAGTTTAACAATTACCGGTCTCAGGTTCAGACCTTTTCTACCAACACTAAAGACGCCACTTATTTCCCATCTGCCCAGTTTTATACCCAGCTTGTCCTAAAAGATCTCTTCAATTTGGCCCCATACTCTTTTCTCTCTCAGCTCTTCTACTGCAAAAATTATCAAATTCATTTTTCTTCTCCTATCCTCTACTTTTTCCAAGTATATAATCCTCCAATTGCATTCTACCAATTCTTTGTTGATTGTGCTTCAAATTTTCCCACATGGTTTTCATTTCTTCGAATTTTCCATCTATTTTCTCATTGGTTCTCTTCTCCATTCCCTTTAATAATGTTGTCCGCAACATGTTTGAACATTTCCATTATATTTTCGGTCTCCAGTCCTGGTTAAGCTCAACTCCACTGATAACAAAAATGAGCCACGACAACATTGCAGGTCCTTGTTCTAAAGTACCACCTCCTAGCTTGTCGTCCTCCGTGGACTAGTGGTACCGTGCTAGCCTCTAGTTCCCAAGGTTGTGGGTTCAAACCCGGTGGAGTGCGATGGATTTTTTTCGGGCGTAAAAATTCTTAGCATGGCTTCCTTCGGAAGGGAAGTGAAGCCGATGGTCCCGTGTTGTAGATTTACGGCACGTAAAAGAACCTCAAGCCTCGGAGTAAAATTACCGGTCTTTCACACCCAATATGGAATGGGACGCTAAGAACTAGTAGTTAAAGAGCATCCATAAATAAAACTCAATTTTTTAAAAACCTCCTAGCTTGAATTTGGATCCATTAAATAGCCCAATTCTAGCTCTATACAATTAAGTTAAATCACCATTTTCTGTCATTATGCGAGCACATGACTAAACACGTTCATCTCCAAGTACCTTCCATCAGCAACCTCAGATACTGTTGTAACATATTTTGATCATCTAAATTTATAACCCTAAACCAATATTTTCCCTTTGATATCACTTCTTCCTAATTCTACTTGTGCAAGATGACAGTTTATTTAGGATAGTTCCTATGAATCATATCCACATTTGTCCACTCTACATCCATAAAGCATTTTAGTCTTGAATACTGACAAATAAACTCTCTCAATATATTTTATTTGTATCCCTGGTATTTTCTTTAAACATGTTCTTTTTAATTTCTGGGCATGTTTCAATAGCATTTTTCTCTCATCATCAGAACTGGTTTTTATGGTTCCATCAAGTAACCTTGTAGTGCTGGAGCCTTCTGGTAAATGTGGAGGAACTTGCCGAGTTCATCTGGAGGCAGAATGACATCATTTTTGTTTTTCTGAATGAACATGTTTTCCCATGTTGAAAGTTCAGCCAAATTCCTTGTTGTTTTTGTATACAGATCTGGTTGCAATCTGCACCACTATACCCTCACCGTTGAATCTTTCCACTTTACAGTTCATGCGGCTTCGTGTAACGTTGGCTATACTGTGGTTGTGATGTTGCCAGAGTGGTTAGTAAACAACAACAGCTGATTGTCCTCCTTTCTATCATGTCTAAGCCGCATACAAAAAGTGTACGTAAGTAGCGAACGTCATTGAATAATAACTATTTCTTATTATTATTATTGCTAACTGAAAATAACTCAGTATACAATGTATGTAGAATAAATTAGCACTTTTGAGACAATATAGAAACAAAATAATGCAAACGTGCCTGCTGCAATGAGGAGAAATAAAACAAATTATAAACTGCAATAACAAGGTTATTTTCATTCATGCTGCATTCCAGATGGTTCAGGAATTTTGTCCTCTTTCTCTTGGAGTTTCACTCCCTTGTAAATAACAGTTCATGTGATTAGTTCAAGAGCTGCTGCAATTCGTTGTACGGCTTTATCAGCAGGAATAGAGGGATTCCCATGAACCTTCACGTACTCCTCCCGTTCAAAGAATTACCGGGTGCTTCTTAACAGTTCCAATGCCTGACTATTAAGTTGCACATCTCGACACAAAGGTCATCACTCTGTGATCGGTGTTGTTTTTGAGACATTGTCACACTTCAAATCTTGTATAAATAATATGAATGAAATATATATAAAAAGATAAAATAAATAAATATGTGTATAAATGAACACCAACGATAACCACAAATATAAACAACAATGAATATTAGCTGGCAAAGAACAACTTGACACACTCCGCTTTGTCACAGACCACCCGAAATGCTGCCTTGTGATTGGTTTAGGAAGTCTTAATGGTTAAAGCCTTTCATCTGTTTTTTTGTGAGTGTATCAACTTAATTGCTAGCTGTCAAGTGCAACATTTCAGCGATGGGGTAGATCCTGATTTCTTATTTTGTGGAATTTTATCTTTTAATGAAGTGCGGAGTAGGTGGCATGTGAAAGTTTTATATTATACGTTTTCTTTATGCATCAACATATCTGTTTAGAAATATTTTAATTTTATTTGATTTTCTGAAGCTAATGATATAATTTGCTCTTTTCTTTCTTATTAGTTCATATTCATTTAATCTACAATGTCAAATGAATGTTACAACATGAAATATATTTTAGGTCTGTCATCATGTCTATAAATCTGATCTGAGCTTTAAATGCATTCAAACTGCAATAAGGACATTACTACGTGTATCCATTGGTTGATTTGTTTCAAAGGTCAGAGACAGTTGTTTGGTATAACCAGGTTTAGGAATTTCTAAGCATTAAAGTCAGGACGAAAGTAAGTAAAGTTGAACTGTTACTGGACTTTAGGCAGGAATGTTGCAAGTAACAAAACCCCACCCCATTTCTTGTACAGTCTGTTGACATTTGCAGACAGCACTCACCAGACCTGTTTACCTGGCCATCATGACCCTTGCTTGTTTATGTTCTTTGTATTGATATATGGTTTGAGTGTAGATAACTTGAAGCCAATGACTTAAGAATTCCTATGCCTGGCTACAGCCAATCAGAGTTAAGCTAAACACCTGGGAAGCATCCCAGTGACATACAAGGGCTGTCCCAGAAGTACCCAACCTAACAAAGAAAACATAAAAATTTTGGGATAAAACATCTTTATTTCTCTACATAGTCTCCTTCCAGCTCAATACGCTTTTCCCAGTGGTGTTCAATAGCTTCGATACCCTGTTTATAGTGAGAACCGTCGAATTCTGCAAAATAGCCACCTCTTCATTGTTGCCAATCTTTTACCCCAAGCCATTTCTTCAACTTTGGAAACAGAAAATACTCAGATGGGGCTAAGTCTGGCAAATAGGGTGCATGAGGAAGCAATTCGAACTTTAACTCATTGATTTTGGCTATAAAAATAATGGATGTGTGAACTGGTGCATTGTATTTATGAAACAGAACTTTCTTTTTCGCTAAATGCGGCCGTTTTTGCTTGATTTCATCATTCAAACACTGCAATAAGTTTGCATAATACTCGCCATTGATTGCTTTTCCTTTTTGAAGACAATCAATGAAAATTATCTCATGCATATCCGTAAAAACTGACGCCATGACCTTGCCTGCAGATGGAACTGTCTTCACCTTCTTTGGAGCCGATTCTCCCCTTTTAATCCACTGTCTTGACTGTTCCTTCATCTCAGGTGTGAAGTGATGGACCCATATTTCATCCATGGTTATGAATTGACGCAAAAACTCGGTTTTATTGCAGTGAAGCTTTGCCAAACACTCGACTGAAACATCCTCACAACATTGCTTTTGTTCCATTGCGAGTAAATGCGGCATCCATCTTGCGCACAGCTTTCTCATGTCTAAATTTTCAGTGAGTATGCGATGTACAGCAGTTTTTGAAATACCTAAGATGTCTGCTAGCTCGCACACTTTCAGTCGACGGTCATCCAATACCATTTTGTGGGTTTGCTTCACAATTTCTGATGTGGTCACCTCATTTGGTCGACCACTGCAATGTTTGTCTTGGCAGCTCGTACGGCCTTGCTTAAACTCTGCCATGCAATATTTTGCTGTTGAAACAAAGGAACAGACTCCCCCAGAGTAGAATCCAGCTCAGCTTTAATATTAGTTGGACTAAGACCTTTCAAATGAAAGTATTGTATCACATAACAATGACCAGTTTTATCCATGTTTACTAATTCGCTGAGAGATCACTATTAATGGCTGCCACACAATTATTAAACAATGTAGAATTGCGAAACTTCAAACTTAAGCTTTATAATGGTGGTACTTTCTACCATAGTCATTTGTTTGAAACAACCACCGCTATATATACGTCAGGCTGGGTACTTCTGGGAGTGCCCTTGTATCAGCATGTAAATTTGTTTAAGTTATCTAGCAACATCGTCATAATTTACAACTATTTATTATTTGTGGCACTATGATAATACGCCCATAATGTTTACTGTTTTGTCAAATACACTCTGTGGCAAATAAACAATTGGAATCTTCATTGGCACAAGAGTGATAATTTACCTTAACAACTCCTACCCTAACCATGCAAACCTTTCAGTCAGACCTTGAGATTCCCTGTTCTTCCACTGGCTGAAGTAAAGGGAGAAATGTGACCATGCAGGACTTTGCATACCCGTATCTACAGACTTTTAAATACAAATAATAGCAGGGTATCTTTTAACTTGCCTAGGCATTAACCCCTCCTCCATTCCTTGTAGTCTGTTTACACTTACAGACAGCACTGACCAGACCTGTTTACTTGGCCATCAGGGTTGCTGTTGTTTATTTCTTTGTATTGATATATGGTTTCAGTGTAGATAATTTGAAGCCAACAGCTTAAGAATTCCTATGCCTGGCTATAATCAAGCGGAGGACCTGAGGTGGTAATGGGATGTAAGCTCCACGAGGTGGAGTTTGCCCCTTGGACTCACTGAATGTAGAACCATGTCAACTTCACATCATCCCACAGAATTAGATGTGTTGGTAAAGTTGCTATTATAAATGAAATTCTTTGTGCAGCTTGCAGTCCTCCAAGTTTCATTTAATTACTTCATGTGTGTTGTGCCACATTGCATTCCCCCTTTCGGATTGGAAAGGTAGAATGGAACTAAAAATTCAATGCCATAACTGGGATTTGAACCACAGATCTTCAGATTCCAAGCCATTGCTCTGACCAACTAAGCTACCATGGCAACATGCGAACTGATTTGCATTTTTCCCGATAAACCATAGGGCATTCTCAAATTCATTTTGGGATAGCATATCCCAATGCCAACTTACAATCTCATAAGTGCTTTAAGTCCTGGGCTTCATAATTAACCACTATTAGGTCAATCAATGATTATTAATTGTTCTTTCACAACAACAACAGAAAGCTGAAGATTGGTGGTTTAAATACTGGCAATGGCTTAATTTAAAATAGAGAGTTGAGGGTTGTTACACTACATCACTATGATATTCTTACTTGAACGCGTTTCGGGAGACGGCTGTTCCCATCGTCAGCATTTTCTCTCAACGAGGGAACAAGCCGTCTCCCGAAATGCGTTCAAGTAAGAATATCATAGTGATGTAGTGTAACAACCCTCAACTCTCTATTTTAAATTATGACACATCACTGTTACTAGCTTCTAAATCTTCAAAACTGGCAATGGCATTGATATGTGTGAAACCTCTTTTGTATTTTTGAAAGTTCCCCATTAAAACTGATTCACAATAACCCCAGAAAGAAAACCAGAATGGGAAGCAAAACACACACAACATTTTGGTTCACAACGCCCCAAAAACAATAATAGAAATGCATACTGATGACCATATCGACAGCAAAGTGGGGTGTCGATTTTGTGCAATGGGGCATCATTTGTTTATAACAGACCAATGATATTTTTAGCTGCTTCCAATTCAGCCAACATAATGCAGGTTAGCCTAAGTCAAAATTCGATATAGTAAATATTTTCTGCCAGGGTAGTGCAATGGTTTTGTTTCCAGCTCTCATACTGAGAGATTCCGCCTACTGGATGTCCCCACCTCAGAAATGGGTCCAGTGACCGCTTGGTGAAATGAGGTAACTACGAAAGCCATAGGCCATATGGGGAGCATTAGAAATGATGATATTTTCTAAATGCAGATCTCACTTTTTGCTAGCTTTTTTTTTTTAGGCCAGTTTTGAGTAATAAACAAACCATGCATGATGCTAGAAGAACCAATGCTCAATGAATCTGAGGGAGTCAGGATGCACATTTGCTGGCATTTCTTCCAGTTTCATTTTCCCAGCTTGTAACTAGAGAGAGTCTGGTGGCTGTTTCATATCAATCGGACACTCAAAGTGTAAAATTTGGGGTTCCCCAAGGATCCATTTTAGGACCATTGCTTTTCATTATATATGTAACTGATTTTGTGCAATCAACTGAGAGTAAACTTACATCATATGCAAATGACACTTCACACATTTGCAAAGGAAAAAACTTGCTGCAACTAGAAAATAAAATTACTCAAAATGTATCACAAATTTCAAATTATCTTACTGTTAATTCCCTCAAATTAAATATTAAAAAAAAACAAAAAAAAAAAACCAAATTGATTCATTTTTGGCATCAACAAAAAGAAGCGAAGAACTAAAATACATAAATGTAAAACTGGATAATCCTAAAGTAGAGCAGGTGTCTATCCATAATTTCTTAGGAATATACCTTGATGAACACCTAACATATGAAACTCATGTAAACGAAGTAGGTAAAAAATCACAAGAAACATATATTTATTAAAATACTTTTCAAACTACCTTAATGTAGAACAACTTAGAGCCATATACTATGGATGAATATATGCCGAAATGGAATATGGCATTGAAATTTGGGGAGGGTGTGGGGTTACAAAATTAAATACGTTATTATTATTACGAAAAGATGCATACGTTGTATTTATCAGCTAAAAACTACAGATACATGTAAAGCAACCTCTAAAAAGAATAAAATACTAACAATTATTGCTATGAGGGCAGTCCAGAAAGTCCCAGATGTTTGGGCTTATTGTGGCGATGAGTAGGGCTAGAGTCACCATCTTGGTGTCAGAACATTCCCACATTCAGTATGCATCCAGCTGTGGTAGCGTGAGGACTGTGCTTTCCTTACTGTGCTCTCTGTGAGTTGTTAAAATGTGCGCTGCAATAGAAAATCCCACCACTTGTGAAGTGCGATTGGCTAAAAAGAACAAACCAATTGAAATTTATCGTCAACTTTGTGATGTTTATGGGCAGGGAATAATGAGTGAAAGCCGAGTCAGGCAATGGTGCATTGATTTTAAAAATGTTCACAACGAGGATTGCAGTGGTAGGCCTAGCCTTATGACTGCTAAACTGTCAATGCAAATCAATGACAAAATTTGTGAAAATCGTTGTTTTAAGATTACAGAACTTTCGGAACATTTTCCCCAAATTTAACGGAATTTGGTGCATCAAATTGATGCTTTGATACTGACCCTGAACTGCATACCGGAGTAAATCAGTGGTTGAAGTTGTAGGCGGCAGATTTCTACAGAGAGGGTATTGAAAAACTTGTGCCACAGTATGATAAATGGCTCAATTTGAATGGCGATTATGTAGAAAAATAGTTTAAGAGTGTACCTTTCAAATGTAGATAATAAATGTTGATATTTGCATTTTGTTAATTGTTTATTTCAAAACGTCTGGGACTTTCTGGATTACCCTCGTATTTATGTATATAAAGTAATTATTTTTACTCAAAACAAACTACTTATTAAAAATAAAAACATTTACTCATATAACACCAAGGGAAGCATAAATTAACATAGATTATACATAAACAAGGTCTCAACAAAAAGGATCGGATTATAATGGGAACGATACTATGTAATGCCCTACCAAAAAGTATAAAAGATCATTTGGGAAAAAACTCTTTTGCTAAACAGCTAAAAAGGTATCTAATTGAAATATGCCCATACAGACTAGAAGGGCTATTAAATTAAATTAAAAAAATTGTATATAGACTAGAAATAATATCTTTTTGATTTTATTTGTATGTCTTGTATTTTACATGTATTAGATTTTGACTATGTTCTAGGCTTGTAACACAAGTTATATGAACAATAAAGAATTGAATGTCATCTTCAGTAATTTCTACAGTGAAGAGACTAATACGCATAATATGGCTCTAATATACTGGCCCAGAAATGATCATGTTAAAGTTTGACCAAGTCTTTTTACCCATTTACGGCACCTGGGAAAGGTTTCCTTTAATTGAAAACACTCACATCATAAAACATGTATTTTAATTAATTAATTTTGAAGATTTAGAAACTAGTAACAGTGATGTGTCATAATTTAAAATAAAGAGAGTTGAAGGTTGTTACACTACATCACTAAAATGTTCTTACGTGAACGCGTTTTGGGAGATGGTTTGCTCCCATCGTCAGCATGTTTTCAACTGATTTTGCTGGTTACTAGCTTCTAAATCTTCAAAATTAATTAATAATTTGGACTTACAAGTCTAATAAGAAGCAAAGAATAAACACCGATATTTAAATAGTATTACAAACAGATTAGGACATATACCATCGGAGAAAGAGGAATACCAGAAAAAAACAATAGATAAGAAGATAAAAAAGTGTGAAAGACAGAAATACATCCAACAAACGACTACTTTACTCACACAACAAAAACCACAAGCATATAGGAAATTCACTTATCACCCTTGGACACATCATAAATTTCAAAGGATTTTCAAGAAATACATCACCCTGTCTCCACAGAATAACCACAATATACAGAAACTACTATGCAACAGAACAAAAGATCCCATCCCCAACAATAAGTCAGCTGGTATATATTAAATTGTTTGTAATGACTGTAACCTGGTATACATAGGAAGTCTTGAAATAAGACTTAAAAGAGCATATGAGATGCATTTACCAAAAGCAGCCAGATAAATCAGTAGTAGCACATCATTTCTGGTCTTCAAACCATGAAATCATTCCAAACATAAAACTCCTAAAACCGATCAACAGCAGCAATGAATTGGACATCTGGGAAAAAATACATATCGTCAAACACGGGAATCACCTAATGAATTTCGAACTGCCGCCACCCAGCAGCCTTTGGAGGTTTATCAGCCCATCACCAGAGAACACCACTAGCCACACACATTCCCCAGACAATAACCGGCAAAATCAGTTGAAAACATGCTGACGATGGGAGCAAACCGTCTCCCGAAACGCATTCAAGTAAGAATATTTTAGTGATGTAGTGTAACAACCTTCAACTCTCTTTATTTTAAATCATGTATTTTAACTTTGTTGTTCTCATTCTGGTTATTGTAAACTAGCAAGTGCTGCCCAGAAAGGAAAGTGACTCACATTTAAGGTTAAGCAGTGTTGTCAATTTTGTTTAACATAGACTTTAATTAATTTTGAAGATTGAGAAGCTAGTAACATGATGTGTCATAATTTAAAATAGAGAGAGTTGAAGGTTGTTACACTACATCACTAAAATGTTCTTACTTGAACGTGTTTCGGGAGAACAGTTTGCTCCCATCGTCAGCATGTTTTCAACTCATTTTACTGGTTATTGTCTGGGGAATGTGCGTGGTTAATGGTGTTCATCAGAGGTTCATCAGCCCAGCACCAGAGAACACCCCTAGCCACACACATTCCCCAGACAATAACCGGCAAAATCAGTTGAAAACATGCTGACGATGGGAGCAAACTGTTCTCCCGAAACGCATTCAAGTAAGAACATTTTAGTGATGTATAACAACCTTCAACTCTCTCTATTTTAAAATAGACTTTAGTGTTGAATATCTTTGCAACTTGCTATACTTGAACTATTGCCTAATTACTGCTTTTGCAATCGGTTGCTGCTTGTTTACATAAGAAACAAGACCTGTAAACTTACCACTCTACAGGGGCAGCGTGTTCCTTGAGTATCTTTGCTGCAGTCGACCAGCTAAACCTGACTAACTGAGGAAATCCAAACACAGCATCAATGTTCTTACTGAGAAATGTCTTTGTCACTGGATCTAGAATCAAAACAGCAGGTGTTATAATACAGGTAGGAAAACAATAACATAACTGTTATTTTGAAACTGTTTCAAGAATGCAACCATAGCAATAAAATAATGATAGGTCAAGTTATACACTTCAAAAATAACTTTGGGCTAATGCAAATATTTTTATAACCAGTTCCAAAAGTGAGAGTACTTAGCATTACAATACAACAGTTACAAGTACCGGGTGGTTATACAGTCAAACTTGTGTAATTCAAAGTTGAAGGGACCAACAAAAAAAAAAAATCTGATGTGTTACACTCACATGACTTTCTCTACTCTTGTACAAACTATTTTTACAAAAGCTTATTGTCCATATGCTTCATGCTAATTGAGATGTTCATCTTATTGCTAATTTTCTTGTACGATCAAGGGGAATATGGTAGTATTTAAGCGATAGTCAAATCTTTTAAGAGCTGGTTGCTATGTGGCGCATTCCATTCTCTTTGTATGTCCAGGACATAAAAAAAATGAATAATGAATTCCCATTTGAGAAAAAGTATTGGAAAATTTAAGGGAATAACAAGCAATATCTCGAAAATGGTTCACTCAACATATATATATAAAAAAAAAATGTATAAGACATAAATTGTGTATTTTAATGCGATCTACATTTTTTGTGTAGTAAAATTTTGTCTATCTCTTATGGTTTACCAGATATGCAAAAGTCGTTCACAATGAAGAATACTTTTGGAGACATTCCCAGAAAATTCAAGATATACATTTCATTTGTCATGAAAATATCTTAAACATATGATATTTTAATCAAAATCGATAGAGCCATTTTTGAGAAAATTAAAATTTTCGAAAAATGTTCCATGTAAAGGGTAATCTGGGGTGGGGGGATTTTCTTGAAAACCTTCGTGTCACATCTCTGGAAGATACTGAGCCTAAATACTAAGTTTGGTGTTTATCTGACTGTTCGTTTCTGAGTTATGCTGTTCACAGATACATGTGAACATACACGGACATGTTTCCAAAAATGGTTTTTTTGGATTCAGGGGGTCTCAAAACATATATTTCCGGTGAAATCTCGGTATCAAATTTTTGGGCGGAATACAATACTTCCCTACTTACTATACGTAGTAGAGAAAGTAAAAATTGAATTATTCACGATTTCAAATTAGGAAAGTTTTAATTGAAATAGACCTAAATTAAATTACAAGTACAAGAAGAACAAAATTACAGTACCTGTATGTAAGGTATTTAGTCAATACACAGTATTTGTAGTGTTAAAACACAGTACAGTACAAATTTAAAGTTTTTTAAAGAAGCTTGATATCTGTGCTTGTTTTGCACCATTTAATCTTGCACTCACACAAAATTCTTCTAGCTTATTGAGCGATTGGAAAACTGTTTCATTCACATTTTGCTATCCCTCAACATAGCACTTTAATTGCTAGATGTGGTCCATGGAAGAAGACAGACCAAATGTCGGCATCAGTCAGCTCCCCACAAACTGCTAAGTTGTCCATTTGCCAAGGTCCTCATATAGAACACCACTTTCAAATTCACAACTTCCTAGTTTTCAAGTGGAGGCATAATCCTTTCAATTTCTTCAAGACATTCTAGCTCACTGCCATAGAACCACAGTTGGCTGTGGTGTTTGGTTTCACTATTACACATGTAAGCTGCTTCAAGCAAATTCATTTTCAATGTGAGACTATTGTCCAAGATCCCTCTTGACAGAAGATTCTGAACCAGAAGACGTCTGTAGAAGTGTTTGAAATTTTTAATTACTTCCTGGTTCATTGATTGAAGTTCCGATGTCATGTTAGGGAGAAAAGACATACTGAAGGAGGGTGTGGAGGGCGTAGAACTACGTTGTGTGGAATTTAACAAACAACCTTGACTAGCCTGCAGGAAGAAGGGAGGGGTGGAACTACAGTAGTACAGTATTTCCTCAAATTTAACAAGCTTGACTGACCTACATTTCTTTCACTCAATCTCATTGAAAATTATGAAAGATTTAACATTGCTTTGATAAGGATGCTGAAGGACCATGCTAAAAGTTTGAAATATTCACAATTTTGAATTAAAATTAAAAAAGTTCTAAATAATCAAGTTTGACTGTAATTAAAATAACAGTGTTCATTGTCGCACAGCAAGGACTATACTGACCGCAGGAGTCTGAAACCTCATAGATTACCAATTAAGCAGTATGTTCACGAATTATGCCAGAAGAATAATTAGCTCCAAATCTTCCCCCACATGAAAATATGGTGCTTCAGAACAAGGTAGAGCACAGGAAAAAGGTAGAAAAGATCAAATAAATGGTAACAGTGGTTCTGGTAAGTTTATTAGGAATTAAGGTTACAAATACTGTTCAACATGGCTTTCCAACTCAGCGACATTCTGCATCTGTAATACAGTATGGGTGACAGTTGCTTGCACTATATCTAGAGAAATCAAAGTAACATGCGTTGTATGTTAGTTTTTAGATCAGACAGAGCCGTATATGTCCCTGAATATAGAGACAATTTTTCAAATATCTCAACCAAGATTATTCCCTATACTCCCCAGGGTCTGCAAGTAAGAATGAGTATGTGAATGCATGTGTGATGCAATGATTAAAACCCAAAGTTTACTAGAAACCAAATGACAAGTGAATATGAGTTAACACCAAAGGCTGCTGATAAGACCGTTGTAGTTAAAGGAAAAAAGTTCTAACTTTCCTCTTGATAAATTCCAGCATATCTTTGTCCAGAAAATAAAAACCTGGTTATGCGTAAATACTTGTGGATGCACTTGAATGTTATTTTGAGCCTGGTGTATTTTTACTTTCTCTACCATGTACATAGTAGGTAGAGAAGGTATTGCATTCCACTCAAAAATTCTATATCAAGATTTCACTGGAAATACACGTTTTGAGGCACTAACAATCTCGATTAAAATACAATATATTAAATATAATGGGAAAATCTACGTAACAACACAACTAGAATTACTACATTACTAAGAAAATGCTGGTGGTAGATTTACAGCACATAAAAGAACCTCAAGCCTGATAAAGAGGCCTCTGAGCAAAATTTCCAGTCCATCACACCCAATATAGAATGGAATGCTAAGAACCATAATAGTTAAAAATGTCCATAAAAAAAGAATCTGCATAGCATTTTTTATATTATTAACAGGCGGAATCTCCTATATGCCCTTTCTTTATGAACTTGAAGAAGAAATAGAGAGAAACCACCTACTCCACTGCCCAGCTTTCGATCAGCATACCAACCTACATTAAAATACTGTAGTGCAAGAGAGCAAATGGCTTCATTGCTAACTGGCCAACATTAGATACCAACCATATTATATAATGTGGACATATATTAAATCGTATATCCTAAAAGTTTAATTTCCATATATACCTTGTACAGCATTATCAACATTGTCATTCTCATTGATATTGTCCACCTTCCATATCCAGTTTTGTCTAATCTTATCGATGTACTTTCCAAGTTTTTTTGTTTTCTTCTGATGTTAAATTTAAAATTCTTCTACCTCTTATTTCATTTGGTAAGTTTTCCCACTTATGTACTTGCTTCCCTTTCTGCTTTGTCACAAATTTCAATAAGTACTTAGTTATCTACAGCACACACAAACGATCTGCAATGTTAATCAGAATTATGAAAGAATAAATACATATCTGAAATAAATTGTGTGTTTTAAAGAGATCTACATGTCTTGTGTACTAAATTTTTGTCTATCGCTTAATGTTTACTAGTTATACAAGATTATATAAAATTCCTTCCGAATGAAGATGACTTTATAGGTTATTCCAAGAAAATTCAAGATATACATTTTATTTGTCATGTAAATATCTTTAATATATGGTATTTTAATCAAAATTGTTAGCCATTTTTTAGAAAATCAAAATTTTACAAAAACGTTTCATGTAAAGGGTAGTTTGGGGTGGGAGATTTCCTTGAAAATTTGTGTGTCGCATCCTTGAAAGATGCTGAACTTAAATACCATGTTTGGTACTTATCCGACTTTTTTGTTTTTGAGTTATGTTGTTCTCTCTCTCTCTCTCTCTCTCTCTCTCTCTCTCTCTCTCGAACACACACACAGAGATCTTTTTCTAAAATTTTTTTTTTTTTATTCAGAAGTCCTCAAAACACGTATTTCCAGTGAAATCCTGGTATTAATTTTTTGGGTAGAATGCAATACCTTCTCTACCTATTACATATATGGTAGAGAAAGTATTGCTACAGAAGATTTTCTTGGTAGTGTAGTAATTCTAGTCGTGTTATATAGATTTTCCCATGTTTTTCTTTTGTTTGTGATGCATAATTTTCTTAAGTTTTGTATTATTCTTTTGATAGATGATAAGACAGTGGATCAGATGATTTTGGTGTAATTTTACTACCTTTCTTGGCCAGAAAATCAGCTGTTTCATTACCATGTATTCCACAGTGTGCTGGTATCCATTAAAGTACTACTCTTTTATTTAAATTAGTTAATTGTTTTATAAATTTTTGGCATGTAGGACATTTAAGCTTTTGACTGTTGTACCAGATGGGGATATTATAACTGCTTTAGAGTCAGATAATACAGTGTGATCCATATAAACCTGAACCACTTTAATGAGCCATAACTCTTGAACCAATAACAGGGCACATGTGCAACTTTGGGAGAATATAATAGAAAATTGGAAGATTACATTGTTTATTGTTCCTCAGAGAAAATGTTGGAAGTGTCCTCTCCGACATCCATACATATCTACACTTGTTTCACCATATTCTGTGACATTCTACGAAGAGTATCATTGGCAATGTTACTTATTTCGTTACTAATGGATTCATGGAGATCAGCAGTTGTCTGAGGTCTATTCTTATACACTCTATTTTTAAGATACCCACATAAGAAAACGTCTGTCAAGGTTAGGTCAGGTGATCTGGGGGGTGGCACAGACCTTTTAAGATTATTCAATTATCAAAGAAACTGGTTATAAGTTGCATGGAGGAGTTAAATGTATGACACGTTGCTCCATCTTGCTGGAAAAACCTTCTGTCAATTCAATATCATCCAGCTGCTCCACAAATGTATTGAAGATGCCTGTATAAACTACAGTTTCTACAGTTGTATCAAAGAAAATGGGGCCAACAATCCTGGAAGCTGACAACGCACACCATACTCCAACCTTTTCATCACGCAGTGGTGTTTCGTGGATGATATGGGGGTTTACAGCAGCCCAGTCTGCTGTTTTGTGTGTTGATGTAGTCTGACAGATGAAACCGTGCCTCATCTGTAAACCACGTTATGGAGAGAATGTCTGGACGTGGAATAAGAAAACCCTGAAACCATCAACAATAACAGATTCGTTTTTCATGAACTGCTTCTTTCAATTGCTGCACCATATGCACTCTGTATGGCCGCAATCCCGATTTCTTTGCAGGTCTTTGACATGTGCCATATGAATACCCTGCCTCCTGGCTCAATCAATGCAGCGATTTCTTTGGAGAGTCCAATAAGCTTCTTTGAACATTATCAATAGACTCTGCACTCAATGATGGTCAATGTTTTCCACTCTCACTAACAAGTACACCAATTGTCTCCAGCTTTCTTGCTAGCAATAAAATTGTTGCCTTTGTTGGAACATTGCAGACACTAAATTCTCTTCAAAATTCCCATTGTGTTATCAATCAATTTGTCTTACAATATGTTTTCACAATAAAAACACGCTCTTAAAGTGAGTGCTGCATGTTTCTGTTACTACTGCAAACTAAAGATGTCAACAATGCTTGTAATTACCATCAAAATCAACAAAATAATCAACAAATAGCAGTTGTACTGATTCTCTCAGAGCCACTTAGATCATTAAAACAAATTTTACATTCCTACGAGCTTTTAGAGGGAAATTATGGCCCATTAAAGTAGTTCAGGTTTATATGAATCTCTTAAATTTGTTTATTTGATAAAAAATTTAATTAAAATGGGTTTTATTTATGGACACTCTTTAACTGCTGTGTCCTTAGCATCCCATTCTATATTGGGCATGAAAAACCAGTAATTTTGCTCAGAGGCCTCTCTATCAGGCTTGAGGTTCTTTTACGTGCCGTAAATCTATGACATGGAACCACCAGCTTTACTTCCCTTCCGAAGGAGGCCATGCTAAGGATTTTTGCGCCCAAAAAAATCCATTGTCCTCCGCTGGGTTTGAGCCTGCAACCTTAAATTTACTTGATATAGAAGATATTGTAAGCTGAGAAGAACTTAAATCTTCTATGAAAGGACCATTATATAATGTACAAACTATAATGAGGTATAGAAGAAATGCAACTCCAATAATCAATACACAAATCAAACGATTTATAAATCAATCAGTACTAATGTTATTATTACTAATAAGTTTACATAAATTGTGTAATCAAAAAAGTTATGTATGGGAAAGTTGATGAATAAACTTATTCATTCAACTAAGTACTTATTTCTTAATTTGAAATCATTACTAGGTAAAAATGCATTGTGAATTACATAAAACAGAAAGAAGAATAACCTTTTATATAACCACTATAATATATAATGGATATACAGTGTGGAAGGTGACCTATGATTATCCTTAAACAAGATGACTCTTTGTAATTAATAGAACAAAAAATCTTAGTGCAATTTTTTAAAGTAGTTTTTGAGAAAAACGCAAAAATGCTTAATAGTAACTCTATTTTAAATGAAGATTTTACAAAACTTAAAAAATACTTCAAATATTTCCTGCAGTTTAAATAAATTTTGAATGAAAACAATTTGCGCTCTTACTATTATCGTAAGCTTTCAAATCTGTCTCAGTTGAATCTACATCATTAGTCACGAGACTACGCAACATGACAACATTGTAATATTGAAAGAAACGCACTTCAGCTGTTGTTTATTGCAGTTATGGCTTGTTTTTGAAGCAGTGGACTATCATAGAAAGTGTTATTCAGAAGTTAGAGACAGTGAAGCAAAACCATAATTTAATTGAATCTTCAGTTGGTGAGTACACTAAAACTTCACTTACTTAAATTAAAAAAATTCACATACCATCCTCAGCTTAATCACAAGTTTAATAAAATCTTCAAAAAAATACTACATATCATTGGCATCACAGAATAAACACACAATTCAGAACCTAATAGCTTCCCCTGTCAAAGATAAAATCCCACAAGAACAAAAATCTGGCATCCACCTAATGAGCTGTGAAAATTGTGAGTTGGTGTATGTTGGTAAAACAAAAAGAAATATTGAAACCAGAAGGAAAGAATGCTTCAGATGTATATCCAACAAACAGATGGACAAATCTGCCATAGCAAACCATTTTTGGACCACAAACCACGACATCAACACTCCTGAAATGCACCACCAATACAATAGAACTTAAACTTTGGGAAAACATACACATAATCAAATGCATGAAAACGGTAATGAACTTTGAAATCCCGCCACTCAACAATCTAAACAGCTTCATCATGGACACACCAGATGACACCACCTCCATGTCACCTACATCTATAAACCCAAATTCCCATCATGCTCAGTCGGAAAAAAGCTGAAGATGAAAGCAAACAGTGGTTTCAAAACATGTTCCATTAACTTAAAGTAAGTGAAGACTCAAGTTGACTCAAGATTCAATTAAATTAGTGGATTATCAGTTACAAAACGGCTCACTTTACTAATGCTGTATCTTGAAATGCTACTCATTTATGGCAAAACACATCGTAATGTGGCAGCTGCAGCAAGAATTTATTGAGAATTTGTTTTCATCTGTCAAAAAGTTCTAGATACAGGAAACATATTTCCTCAAGTTGAAGGGGTTGGTCAAATAAATGTTGCACAAGAAATCCTTTGCTCGGTGGGAGAAGATTCTGGAAGCAGCAACCATGGTATAGTTCACACTATTGGTGTATCCCATGAAACCGTCGTCCTCCGTGGTGTAGTGGTTACCATGCTAGTCTCTAGTTCCTGAGATCGTGGGTTCAAACCTGGCGGAAGGTGATGAATTTTTTTTCGGGCGTAAAAATCCTTAGCATGGCTTTCTTCAGAAGGGAAGTAAAGCTGGTGGTCCCGTGTCATAGATTTACAGCACGTAAAAGAACATCAAGCTGGATAAAGAGGCCTCTGAGCAAAATTACCAATCTTTCACGCCCAATATAGAATGGGACGCTAAGAACCACAACAGTTAAAGAGCGTCCATAAATAAAACTCAATTTAATTTAATTTCCCATGAAACCATTTTGAGAACAGTAAAAGAAGCATTGCTACATCCTTACCATACTCAACGCATCCATAAATCTCTCTGAAGCAGATTATATGCAAAGGGCAGCATTATCCAAGTGGTTTCTTCAACAAGGAGGGGACTTTCTCCTTAAAAACTCTTGTAAGGGATGAAGCAACGTTTACTGGAAATGGAGTGAGTAATTACCATAATGCACACACTAGGCTTACAACAATCCACACATAATAAGACAAGACAGTTTTCAGCACAAATTTTCTATAAATGTTTGAGCAGGAACCATAGGAAACACATTAATTTCCTATGGGGCCATCTGTCTCCAGTTTCTTCAAGAAATGTTACCAGTTCTGCTTGGGGATGTTCCCTGACAGTAAGAAATTATATGTGGCTATTACATGACGGCGCACCTCTGCACATAACTAGAGCCATGTGTGGCTATCTATGCAACACCTATGTAGAATGCTGGATCACTCAGAATGGACCATTAAGATGGCTACCAAGTTTGCCAATCTAAATCCTATTGCTTTCTTTGGTGCGATTAAAAACTCACACATACATTATATAAGTGCCTGATGTGGAAACGTTGCAAGAAAGAATACTTTGAGCAGCAGACGGAATAAAAAACAACTTGGATGTACTTCGTAGAGTGCAGCAGAATTGGAGAAAATGTTGTAAAGCATGTATGTTGGTGAGGAGGTGCACATTTTGAGCAATTTCTCTAAACATTAAAAAGAAGTTTTCATTGATTTTCTGTTGTCTTGCTTTAATTATTCACAGAATTTTATAATTCACAAAGAAAGAAAACATAATCTTATAATTTGGTTTTTTTAAGATTTTATTTACCTTTATAAATAAATGATCTTATTAATAATTTGCATAATATTGTAAACACTTCCTCAGTTCCATATTCTGTATGATATTTAGGTTATGTTACAATCATGTGTAGTTTTCTGTTTCTTTGTATACCAGAAGTGTTTATTTGTTTGTTGCCATAGCAGCAAAAGCTGAAGATTTAAAAGTTAACCTGTTGTATGTAAAGTGAACCCGTTGAATTTGCCGTGTTGGAATATTGCGCAAAATAAAATATTAATTTATTCAAAACAGAAAGCTTTATGGAAAAAAAATGTATTAAGGAAAAACACTCAAAACAATGTGCTCTTTCATAATTTAAAAGGATGACCATAGGTCACCTTCCACTCTGTATAGTAGACTCTCGATTATTCATGGGCAGATTAACTGCTTTGGAGATTATCCAAGATTATTTTATAGTCGGCGCCAATCATGAAGGTGATTGACAGTTACTAACCACGTGGTGGAAAGCTTCAAATGAATGGGAGGGGATGGATACGTCATAGCGGTCATCATAGAACTGATTAGAAGGACCAATTAGAACTAAGACGTTTCCATAGCAACGAAAAATGCAAAAACCTTGTTGCCAACACTGTAACACGTGATCAGCATGACATACCTGGTGAACAACCATTACAGTAACATGAATTGCACGTCTTATCTTCTGCTGTCACTGCAGTTATAAACAATGCTTCCTTTAGCCACAGCTTAATGTATTTACATCAGTTTAGAGACTGCCTGTGTACTGGCAAGTTATTTTACACCATGCTATTAGTACGGTTATTTGCTTTGTGTTTGAGTCTGTGTATCTATGCATATGTTGTGGCATTTACAATTGTGTTAACACTTTTAATGGATATTTAACAATGTCCAAAAAATAGTGATGAAGACAGGGAGCCAAATGAAAAACAGAGCATACTCGTTAACCAAATAAAATGTATTTTGTAAAGGTATCCCAATTAAAGGACAAGCATGGGAAATAATATGCTCTGTGAGAGAGTCAGTGGCATTTTACCATTATAGTAAGTGTCAATATTTCACAGGTATGTCTCACTTGTTAACGCAGATCTTTACGCTGATACATTCTTGCATGTTCTATCCTTTGCATGCAGATTCATTTTTTATAATTGTCTTCTTATAGGAATATACACAATTCTAACCCACTCTCCACGTGGTCGCCATAAGCGGCAACATCGCCTCTCTCTCTCTGCGAAATATCAATCCCTTTCTTCTTTAGCAGCAAGTATAGGATCTCCCCCCCCAAATTCCATTACCAGCTTGTATAGTATACATTCCAATAGTAATATGTATGTCAAGGTGTTTCGGTGGACTGTGATTTGCTAAGTACTGTACAGTAGCTCTCGCCGAGTTGATTGTTCTCTGTCCATTCACCCTTGAAACGGGAATCCCTTGGTTAGAATATGTAAAGAAACAGAAATTTGTAACTCAGTTTCTGCGTTAAAAGTTGCACCTGGTTGCCAAAACAATGGATAGTAGAAAATTGAAGAATAGTTTGCAATTGATGATACTGCCATATCACATGCAGTTGACTGATAAAATATTGATATGTGCACAGGAGAGGAATCGAAAAGCATATCTGCCATTCAACTGCTCTTGAATGGAGAATATTTGCTAGATTACCTCGAATGAGGATTCCTTAAGGTCTGACAGGTTAATGTTTTGTAAAGAGAAGTATGCTATGAAAACAGCAATGTTCTTCTTTAAAACAAAGGTCGATAAAGAGTCTTTTTTAGGAGGATTCGAAAGATCTTACTGGTGTGCTTCTATTTAGATAGAGCAGGATATATAGCATAATTTTTATGAAGTGTAAATAAATTACAGTAAAACCTGCCTTCAACGGACCCCTTGTTAAATGAAAATATTTCATGGTTCCATGAATTTTGGGGTGAAAAACATGCTAAATTCCCTTGATTAAATGGAAACTGTCTTACGCGGACAACGGAAATCAAACGGATACTTTCCAGTTCCGGAAAGCAGAGTTTAGAAAATTTTCAGGCACCCTGTGAAAGCCTGCTCTAAGTACTGATGCTTAAGTTGAAACATGACCATTTTGCTACTATCTGACCAGTCTAAGAGGGGGGTACGCTATTGACGGTCCGAATATTAAGAAACCTGTCACATTCATCCTTCAATGCATAATTAAGTTAACAATAAGCATGGCTGTTTGTCTTTTATTGTTTTCTTCCCTTTCCATTTCCTGTTCTAATGACTTGTCAGATAGCATAGAATACAGCTCTAAACTTACATAGGTGATGATTTAGTTCAGTGGTAGTCACTATAGCTTCGAAAACAAAGAGTTGTGCTAGATCTTAACACGAGAATGCTAGTGAATGTGATAAATTGAGTGTAAAGCAGATCATAAAGGTGTTCAACGTAGGCAAAACTCAAGTTTACGAGATTCTAAAGAAGAAGACAGAAATTCTGAAGCAGTGAGAAAATTGTGCTAATGGAAAAATAACGAGAGATTTTAAGAAAACTGGAAACATTAATGAAATAGTGTGGGAGTGTTAGGGCAAAAAATCACCGCATATTGGGGCCTATGCTACAGGAATATGCTAAAAACTAGCTGAAAAACTGGGTAAAACTGAATTCAAAGCATCTAATGGATGATTGGAGAGTTTCTGCAAAAGACATCACATAGTTTTTAACGAACGTTGTGATGAATCAAGTGACATTAATATTGAAACCATCACTGACTGGATTGCTAGACTACCTTCAATAATCAAGGATACAAATCTGAAAACAGTAAACGGCGACGAGATGGACTATTCTTCCGAGCGTTACTAAATAAATCATTGTGTTTAAAAGGTGAGAATAGATGTATGTTTATGGTTTAATTTTGTTAACAGTCTAGGCCTTCCTTTGTTAAACGGAAACCTATCTTTAATGGCAATGTTCAAGAGCCCTGTTCAATTCCGCTGAAGACAGGTTTTACTGTATTACTTTCTCTACCATGTAGAAGTAGGTTGATAAAGTATTGCATTCCATCCAAGAATTTGATATCAATATTTCACTGGAAATACACTTTTTGAGGCACCCTGAATCCAAAAAAAGCATTTATAGAAAATGGTCCATGTGTGTTAGTGTCTGAACAGCATAACTCAACAATGAAATGTCAGATAAATAACAAACTTGACATTTAAGTTCAGTATCTTCCAAAGAAGCAATACAACTTTCAAGACCACTCATCCCCAACTACCCTTTACATGGAACATTTTTCGAAATTTTTGATTTTCCAAAAAAATGTCCGAAATGATTTTGATGAAAATACCATGTATTTAAGATATTTACATGACAAATAAAATGTATATCTTGAATTTTCTGGGAATAGTCTGTGAAGTCCTCTTCATTCAGAAGGAATTTTATATAATCTTGTATAACTGGTAAACGTTAAGCGACAGAAGAAAATGCACCAAAACAATTTATATCAAAAAACCTTTTTGTGGCATAAGCCATTTCTGAGATAACCTGTTATTAATGGTTTGCATTATTCATTACTTGGTCATTCTATTAAAGTCCTGTCAACATTCAGTTGTTTCTGCTATTGCATGGAAACAGTATGAAATTTTAAGGTAGTGTATAGTGTCCAGTTCTTAAACATTTGACTATCACTGTTCTCTTTGTATCTATAACAAAATGTGTAATGTAGCTATTTCTGCAAAGATTTATTTGGATTAAAATGAAATAGATAGAAAAATAAACTTTCGTAAGAATAATTTGTATACCCACTAATAAACGATAGAGAGTAGAGAAAGTCATGTGAATGTATTTTGATGCTCTTATTTTGAGCATCTTCTTTGAGTTTCCAGTACATTACAAAAGAAGCCCTTGCAGTGACCAGGGAGTAGGCCACCTAACCTACTGCTCAATATCTACCCGAGCCACCCAGTAGATACTATAGGGGACTAACCACTGATTTGCTTTATCTGCAGTATTCCCCTTCATTATCCCAGACAATTTTGAGTCTGTTGTATGTGAATTTGTAATGAGTAGAGAAAGTTATGTGGCCCACCTCTGTGGTATGGCGGTAGCATGTCTGCCTCATGTTCAAGAGGTCCTGAGTTTCAATCTTGGTTAGAAATTAAAAATTGAGTTTTATTTATGGACGCTCTTTAACTGCTGTGGTCCTTAGCATCCCATTCTATATTGGGTGTAAAATACCGGTAATTTTGCTCAGAGGCCTCTTTATCAGGCTTGAGGTTCTTTTACGTGCCATAAATCTAGGACACGGTACCACCGGTTTTACTTCCCTTCTGAAGGAAGCCATGCTAAGGATTTTTATGCCCGAAAAAATCTATCGCCCTCCACCGGGTTTGAACCCGTGACCTCGGGAACTAGAGGCTAGCATGGTAACCACTACACCATGGAGGACAAATCTTGGTTAGTGTGAGTTACCCGGATATTGTTTTTTCCAGGGTTTTCTGTTATCCTGAGAACACCAATGTGGGGAACTTTATATGAAACCTTTACTAGATCTCTACTCAAACTTAGTAGAGGAAGGTTCAGAAAGGCTGTAGGATTACTTACCGGGTATGGATTCTTCAAAAAGCACCTGCAGACTATAGGTACTCTTCAAGGAGATACCAGCTGCATAGTCTGCGGTAGGCACGAAGAAACTGCCCAGCACATACTGCTAAATTGCGAGGCACTTGGGAGAAAAAGATCTTGAAACCTCAATTTTGGTCAGATCTAAAGTTCCTTTCTTCTGGCACTAATCAAAACCAAGGAACTCAAATTCCTCAATAGGAAAAAGAGATTGCACAAAAGACCACTAAAGGTGCAGGAGTCTCTGATCCTCAAAACATCCCTCATGTTTAATCTAAGTCATATGATTGTACAGCATCAAATGTTTTTCCCTTCTTTAGACCTCTGCCTTCACCCAACCAAATGACAACACCAGTAGCAATTATTTTAACTGAAACTATTAACACTGCACTAGATATAGTAAGAAACACATGTTACCATTAGGATATCCACTTCCGAAGTCTTCATATGATGCAGACAGACCTTCCTGGAAGGACCATGCCCTCAATGCTCGGTCCCTTGAAACTTTGGCACAAATACTGGCTGCACTAACAATGGGATAAATGGCATCTGCTTTCTTTGCTACGGTTATCTTCAGCTGTGGGAAGATTTCCGATAATTTATCCTAGAAACACAGAACATACTGATCACAGAAGTGCTGACATTTCAGTTATTTATACTAATATTACAAAGAGAGAAAGAGAGAGAGAGAGTGTGTGTATTTGTGTGAGAGAGAATTATCAAAATCGGTTGAGTGGTTTTTAAGGTTATGAGAGATAATCTTAAAAGCCACTCAACTGATTTTGATATTTCTTTCACCATTGAAAAGCCCTATTCTCTCTGATGCACTTGGGGTATACAATACCTTCTAATTCCAATTCATAAATTACTAAAAAGGATTTATAAAGGCTATGTACTACAGTACAAACACATTGGAATTATAAAAGAACATACTTGAGGTTTGACTTATCATTAAGAATGCCATGAAGTAGAAAATAGTTGACTAATTTTGAAGATTTAGAAGCTAGTAACAGTGATGTGTTACAACATACTTTGCCAGAACCTCTGGAAAATGCTCCTTTAGGAATATACCAGTTAATGTGGCTCTAAGGCGCCTGTGCATTGTTCCAGTCATATAACAGATTTCCTAAGTATCCCGAACACTGGATCAGTAGAGGAGCACCAAAATCATGGCCAGCACATTCACCAGATCTAACCCCTTTGGATTTTTCCTTTGAGGAAATGTTCAGACTTGTGTATGAGATGGAGGTTAATAGTGAAGAGGAGCTGTTGGCCAGGCTTTTGTAGCATTTGTATTGTAGTCAGGTATTTTTGAAACTCCACAATCATTACGATGATATCAGTTATGCTCCGAAGTTAAAGGTTGACATTTTAAATGTCTTTTATAAACACTTATACATTTGTTTTTAGTTTAACTAAGTTTGAAACCTTTTAAAAACATATGTTTGCCTCATTTAACATTATTTAACTTTTCTCAAGTAATTTGTGTAATGGTGGAGAAAATTTGATCGATAGTACTATTTGCATATGTTATTGGCATTAACCTGTTTTTGCAGCTGCAGATCGGTTAAAAAAAAGTTTGACCTACTTCAGAGGACATGGATTTAGTATCAATACCTGGCTGAAGCAAGGAGATGCCTAGCACCCATGCTTTTTAATATTGTTCTTCAATGGGTAGTTAAGCAGATCAAGATAGATTACAATACATTACAGTATAAGAGTATGCAAATTGGATATGCAGATGACCTTGATATAATAGGATGGACATTAACAGCGATTGAAGGAGTATATAAGAATCTGGAACAGGGAGCTGCTAGAATGGATTACAGATTAATGAAGGAAAAACTAAACCGATGATACAAACTAGAGATAGACAATGAATAAATATTGAACCTAATCTGAGAATTAATATATTTGAGGTCTGGATAAGTTCAAATATCTAGGGACAACATTGACTAATAACAATGGCTCAAAAGCAGATAACAGAAGCTAACTGACTTTGCTTTGCATTGATTGAAATTATGAGATCTAATAATGTGCATAGGGGAACAAAACATAGAATATAGAAAACGATAAAAGTATTCTTTGTTATACATGTGAAATGTGGACCCTGCATAAAAAGATGGAAGAGAGATTGAGTGTGTCTGAAAGGAAAATTTTAAGAAGGATTTTTGGGCCTATACAAGAAACTTCACAATGGATTAGGTACAGTCATGAGTTGAATGAACTGTACAGAAGTCCAGATATTGTATCTTATATTAAATTGAAAAGATTGGAATGAGCTGGCCATGTAGATCGAATGGAGGAGCATACAATACCAAATAAGGCGTTGGAGAAGAAGATCTATGGTAAGTGGCCAGTCAGAAGACCAAGAAACAGATGGATGAACACAGTCACATGACTTCAGGATATTATTAGGGACTGTGGCTTGGAGGAGAATGCAAGTGATAAGGAAAGATGGGGAGGCTAGGGCCCGACTTTGGGCAACAGCAGCAGCAGTGTTTATGGGTGTTATGAAGACTGAAAATGCCATTTTTTGTAAAGGTAGCTTCATATATTGCCATAATTAATTGTGGCATATCTGCACCTTGTTCTAGGAACCAATTGACGAAAGCCAGCCTAGGCACATAATCCATTACTGTGAGACACTGTTCCTGTTGGATATGATATGGTCACAATAACAGTTCTTTCAGCATCCTGAGAACAAACCAATGGGGCATGCTGACCATGTGAGCTATTCCCCGACTACTGCTGGTGGGTTGTTCATCTACAAGATTCAAAATTGCTTCCTCTGCAACGACGGTATTTCATGCTTACCCTCTTTCGTGTGCTGGCTGTATGCTATCTGAGGTTTACAAGATCCCAGATGAAAAGGTTGGCATCTCATAAACCTTGTTTATCCACTAAACACACCTTGGATTCTTTTATCACAAAACCTGTGAGTTTCAATGCGTAGTACGATGTTACTCTAATAATGACTCAACTTCTAGTGGAGCTGACATAAACATGGTGTACTTTTCAGTCAGCAACCGTGAAGCACTTATTGGATGATGAAGGCGTTATTTTCATACTATTAGTGTAGGCCAATAGCTACCAAGTTGTAATCGTCATTTTGCCAAAATACTACATCCACCCTTTTGCCATGTTTGTTTGGATTAAGGATCATAGATAACAAAAACGCTAGTCCCTCTAACTCCCAGTTCAGGTATGTTGTTTTGGTTACATCTGGGAACCGGTTCTCACACTGATCTACCTTGACCTAGCAACGTTGTCTATGTCTCTAACCACATTACATCTAAAAAACGGTGTTCGGAAAATGATTAATTATTTCAAAAACCTGGACGATGTCACATAGTTACTACTGAAACTAAGTCAGAAATAGGTTACTCCACCCATCTTATGAGTAGCAAACTGTTATTTTCATACATCCTCATGGAATAAACCATCTATTTGGGAAAACCACTTTTTTTTTTCAATAATGGCTGATCACAGAAAAAAATGCTATTATACTTTGGTGCTTGTAATACCTCTATTAAGAGCATATTAAAAGGAATGTACAGGTAATAAGTTCCTTTCCACCCTGTATAAACATCGATATTACACAGTCACAGGTTTACTTTAAGTTGTGGTGTTGTCCTCCGTGGTGTAGTGGTTACCATGCTAGTTTCTAGTTCCCGAGGTCGTGGGTTCAAACCCGGCAGAGGGCAATGGAATTTTTCGGGTGTAAAAATCCTTAGCATGGCTTCCTTTGGAATGGAAGTTGAGGCAGTATTTTAATACCTACATAATTTCAATTGTATTTTACAATAAATAAATTCAATAACAGCCCGCCTTGAAACAATATGTATGTAATAATTATTTAAATTGTATGTAACAGTTCATTGCAAAATGCTTATTTTTATTGTAAACATGTTTTAATAATGTTATGTGAATACATTATATACTTTAATAATGCAAGAGCTGTGAGAATAATAAGTTTTAAGTTGCTAACAATGAGGTAATAAGGTAACCTTGTAGCAATAATGAATATAAGAGTTTGAAATATTACCAGTCATGATTATAGCAAAGATAAGGTAAATTCAGTAACAGTTTAAAATTAGCCAATCAATAGCAAGGAAAAAGTTTAAGTAAAATGCAGATATTCTATTGGACTAGAATTAGCCAATCAGAGACTTGAAATACCAAAGCTCAGTTGCTGGCAAGCCTTGGTAGTGAACATATGGAAGATGTGTTCTCTACGTGTGAATCATAACATATGTATACGCGCTAAGTGAAAGTATTGAAGATTCTCACAGTTCTTAAAAAGTGTAGTGCTTTATAAAAATGTACAAAAATTAATAAAAGAAGTGAATTTAAAAAGTTAAATTCTGTGATGTCTACAATCATTGTCACACCGCACCCTAATTAAGATATACGTGACTCTACAAACAAGACTGACGCAGCCGAGGCAAATTCAAACATAAATAATATATAGAAGCAGTGTTAATAACAAAGTTAAATATTATAGTGTAAAACTTGGAGTGTAACAACAAAATTACACCTTGAAATCAGCTTCTCGTACGTAGCAGCATATTGCGTAATAACAGTAACTATTACGCAATCAACAAATTCAAACCAACGCCCAAAGCATGTTCCAGGAACTCCTTAAATGCAACTAAATAAATATTACGTAATAAACATTCATCTTCAAAGTAGATGTCCCATGTCATAGATTTATGGCACATAAAAGAACCTCAAGGCTGATAAAGAGGCTTCTGAGTAAAATTATCAGTCTTTCACGCCCAATATAGAATGGGACGCTAAGAATCACAGCAGTTAAAGAGCATCCATAAATAAAATTCAATTTAATTTAATTTAATTTTCTAAGTTGTGCAATAAAGTCTGAAACACTTATCTGGATGAAAATGCATTTATCAATTAAAGTACCAGCATGTAACAGCTGCAAATCTGGCACTCAAGCCACTTGAGTCATCGTTGCACCCAGCTTGCTGTGGAGTAGCTTCTATATTGTTTCCTTCTTCTACGCTAAATAACTCAAAGTAAAAAGAATTAACACTGAATTCATTGAACACAGACATTATTTCACTATCTGTCAGTATTAGTTTTGATGCCATCTTCACATATGAGGAGCATAAGAACAACACACACTAAATCCACCCATGGACGAAATGCTTTTTGATACAGATTCCCCCTATTTCAATAGTAAAACGAAATTGAGTTTTATTTATGAATGCTCTTTAACTACTATAGTTCTTAGCATCCCTTTCTATACTAGGCGCGAAAGACTGGAAAGTTTGCTCAGAGGCCTCTTTATCAGACTTGAGGTTCTTTTACCTGCAGTAAATCTATGACATGGGACCACTGGCTTTACTTCCCTTCCGAAAGAAGCCATGCTTAGATTTTTATGCCCAAAAAAGTCCATTGTCATTCGCCAGGTTTGAACCCGTGACCTCGGGAACTAGAGGCCTGCATGGTACCCCTAAACCATGGAGGATGACTATTTAGATAGTGCTGAATTGATGTGCGCAATCCATCTCTTTCAAATAGCACTCCTTCCTATTGTAAAATGGCTTCGAAATACAGTGGTTCAGAAAAACCTTACAAAACACAGTTTCACAGAAGTAAAGAATTCCTTATGCAACACTGTGTACATACATGCCTTTGACTACTGTGTTTGCATTCTGTGGAACTAGAAATGCATGTGTTGTTACCAAAAAATATCAGATATCGTTTTCTTGGGTCTTCATAGCAATATTATGTCATGCTAAATGAATGAATAACCAAATGAAAATAAATCTCCCTACTTGGAAGTCTGAGATAGGGAGCTGTGTCAAGGAAGTACTTATAGTAGATTTGTTATGTATTACAGTATGGAAAAAGAAATAATATTTCTGCAGGCATCAGTAGAGGTACCAGAAAGAGAATGAAAATGCAGGAAACGATGAGAAGCAAAGAAGTAAAACTGTTGTAAACAGCTTGTGTCTTGTCATTATGTATTTTTCGCATTACTCTCACGCAAATGAATGCAGTGGAATGCCCGCAAAGGATACTGAGATGACATTCTGTTATGTTTTATCTTTCAAACTAGTTTTTAAAAAATAGCAGTGAGTATTATGTTCTGTTTTTCTTGCATTATCTGTCATATAAAGCGATAAGATCCAAACCTAATGAACGTTTTGCCATCCCATTATCCCATTCATGTCTTTGCTGAAATGGGGAGTTACATTAGAGTCTATACCAGAGGTCCAGGGTTTAACATTCCAAAATAGAGTCAACATAGCAAAGAAGAAGGGGGGTGTGCATGTATGTGTGTTCTAATGCTCAGGAGTTAATAATGAAATCATTTTCCTTCTTGCTTTCCAAAATATTTTGATGTAAGGTTTTCCAAAGCCGCAAGAGTGTCTCAATTTTTAAGAAAGAAGAAGGATGTTTTAACTGGCTACAAATGGCATCCTTGCATACTGTTGACATCTGATGACTGTGAAAGTATAACATAGATCCAGCCACAAATGCTCAGTTGGTTAACTATATTTACCTCACTTCCAGATGTCATCCTCCGTGATCTAAGGGTACCATGCTAGTCTCTAGTTTCTGAGGTCACGACTTCAAACCTGGAGGAGGGTGATGGATTTCTTTGGGCGTAAAAATCCTTAGCGTGACTTCCTTCAGAAGGGAAGTAAAGCTGGTGGTCCCGTGTTGTAGATTTACGGCATGCAAAAAAACACCAAGCCTGATAAAGGGGCCTCTGAGCAAAATTTCCGGTCTTTCATGCCCAATATAGAATGGGATGCTAAGGACCATAGTAGTTAAAGAGTGTCCATAAATAAAACTCAATTTAATTACACTCACTTCAGGATACTTGCAGTTATGCCCTGAAGTAGTATTTAGTTATACGGTATGCACTAAACTTTTGTTCCTTTTTATAAATTTAATCAGTATCCTACACCCCATCTATTTTAATTTATGTCAATATGTTTATTTTAAATTTTTCTTAATGATTTCAGTATTTAATTCCTTGAGTGAGAATATTGGACTCACTAGTTCATTTTAATATGTCTGCAAAATAGTATTTCATTTTTCTACATATATGCAATAATATATTTGAGTATTAAATGTCTATTGGTTCTTAGTATAATAACATGAACACTCCCGCTCAAGATACAGAGAATGTTAGACAGCAGAGAAAACTGCTTAAGGCTTTGTAACAGATCAGATATTTCTAACATACTTATATGGCTATAATGTAAGAGCTGTGAAACAATATTCAGTTTGTAATGGGTAATCTATATAAGTGAAATATAAAGTGTGTGAAACAAAAGTATACTTATTCTTATTTTATATTAGTTTCCCCACTTTAAAAACTGTTAAGGCTGGTTCATAACCAACGAGAATGGTAACCAGAATGAGAACGAGAAAGTTGAAATACATGTATTCAAATGGGAGCGTTCACAATCAACAGGAAGCCTTGCCCAAGTTTTAACTTTCTCGTTCTCATTCCCAGGCACAGCATATTAGATCCATATTGTGCATATTAGACTCTTCACTCTAGAGGTTATTTTAGGCGGCCGTGACATGAAACAGCTACTAGTGCTCTCTATAGTCACAAGCTGGAAACATGAAACTGGAAGAAATTAGCAGTAAATGTGCTCCTAAACCTCAGATCCTGACACTCACAAATCCAATGAGTGTTGGTTCCTCTGGTGAAAGGGTCATCTGCGGTTTGTTTATATGCAACTCAAAACTGGCTAATGCCTCAAAAATGACAAAAGCTACGAAGAACAGCAAAAACAGGTGGAAATTAAAAAAGAACAATAACTTTAATGTATGCCATTAAATAAAGGAATGAAAACTTGGCACAACTAGAGGGATCAGAAATGTAATGCATATGTATTTAGATGTTTACTTGAGGCAGTATTTTTAACACTAAAATGATTTCAGTCTAATTATATAATATGTAAATTCAATAACAGCCCGCCTTAAAGCAATATGTGTATGTAACAATATATAAAAAGTGTATATTACAGTCATTGTATCCATGTGTAATAATGTTATGTGAATATATTACATAATTTAATAATGTAGGAGCTGTGAGAATAATAGGTTAAAAGTTGCTAACAATGAGGTAACCTTGAGGCAATAATGAATTTGAAATTTACAATAGAGAGTTGAGGGTTGTTACACTACATCACTATGATATTCTTACTTGAACGCGTTTCGGGAGATGGCTTGTTCCCATCGTCAGCATTTTTTCTCAACATTTTTTTCATCAGCCCAGCACCAGAGAACACCACAAACCACACACATCCCCCAGACAATGACCGGCAAAAATCAGTTGAGAAAAAATGCTGACGATGGGAACAAGCCGTCTCCCGAAACGCGTTCAAGTAAGAATATCATAGTGATGTAGTGTAACAACCCTCAACTCTCTATTTTAAATTATGACACATCACTGTTACAAGCTTCTAAATCTTCAAAAATTGAGCATGAATTTGAAAGTTTAAATGCTACTAGTCATTATTGGAGCAACAATAATGTAAATTTTGAGACAGTTTAAAAATAGCCAATCAACAACCAGAAAAAGCTTTAGTTAAATGAAGGTGTTCTATTGGATTAGGAATAGCCAATCAGAGACTTGAAATTTACAAGTTTAGACGGTTGAAATCAATTCAGTTGCCTGCAGACAGTGATTGTAACCAGACGCAAAAACTGTCTTCGAGAGATTTAATAAGTATTTGTGTGAGATGAAAAATAAGTTTACGTGTTAAAAAGTGTAATTAATTAATAAATAGAATCTCACAGCTCTCTATATCAGTGAAGTGTTATTTTAATTGTATCAAATATTAATGAAAGGAGTGAAGTAAAATTATAATCTGTGTACTACATTCCTTAGTCACACCACAACCCTGCTAAGAGAAATGTGTCTCTAACAATAATACTGACGCAGTCGAGGCTAACATAAATATATAATATTTAAAGAAACAGTCAAATTACAAAGTTAATATTTTTTTTAAACTTGGGGCAAAGGCCATCTGAAAGTACATTTGGGGCGAAGGCTACCGGAAACTGTGCACTATACGTGTGGTTGCAACGAATTTCAAGTTCGGTTCCCCAACAGTTGAACTATAATACAACTCCTACAACAAAAATAACGTAACAAACCATCTTCAATACAATCTTCATACTCTATTGCATTTTGACGTTGGCTAATCTGCATTATGTTGGCTAAATTTGAAGTAGGTGAAAAATATCATTGGTCAGCTGAAAACAAATGAAATCCTAATGTGCAAAATGGACTTTCACTTTGTGGTCGATATGATCATTGATATGCAATCCCATTCTCGTTACCAGGCTGTTGTGAACCAAAATCTTGTATGGTGTATTGCTTCCCATTGGTAAAATACAAGAAGAAATAAGAAAGCGACTAAAGCGTATTATACACTAAGTAAATGTGTTTTTGGGAAAGAAGAAGTAGATAAGAGGACAAAAACTAAAGTATATAAAACAGTTATAGAACCAATACTTATCTATGGAAGTGAAAGCTGGATAAGAACAAAAAGTGAATTAAGCATGGTGAATGCAACGCAAATGAAATGCTTAAGAAGAATAGTTAGAAAGACACGACAAGACAGAATAAGGAATGAAAGGATAAGAGATGAACTCAAAGTGCCATCGGTAAATACGAGGATAGAAGAAAGACAGTTTACATGGTATGGACATGTAAAAAGAATGGATACAGACCGGAAAGTACGCCAATTTTTAGAAGCAAGACCATTAGGAAGGAATCCGAAAGGAAGACCAAGGATAACCTGGGAAGAAGTGAATAAAAGAGCGGTGGCTAAAAGAGGAAAGACTTGGGATCAGTTTAATAGACTGGTAAAGGATAGGATGGAGTTTAAAAAATGGATCTGAGGCAAACCCCTGACACCTCGATAGTGGTAGAACAGGGAAGTTGAAGAAGAAGAAGAAGTATTGCTTCCCGTTCTCGGGCTGTTGTGAACCAGCCTTTATATACATTAAATGTCTGCAACACCTGAGACAAGAGCTCTCGATAGCTGGAGAAAGATAAGGAATAGTTGAGGAAAAGATATTTTTGGCTTAAGCCTTAAAGCTTTGTATGATGGTCATTGAAAAGTCACCACCATTAGCATCGAGAGCGCTTGGCTCCCACACAGGATTCTAAAGGACTTTACTGCCGTTAGCTAAACAAAAGTGACATCACCCACTGTATTCGCCGAGAGAACTGGAAGATCGCCAATGCTGGACTGAAGCCAGGGATTCTGCTCCTCACAAGGTGTGAGTGTTCAAGATTCGCCATCTCTACCCATATCCTTCAAATGGCGACCAACTATGTGACCCAATAAACATAATTACACCCTCCACCAGCCTATATCCCAACTTCAAAGTGTTAAAAAATGTTACGCCTCCCCATTTAACCATTGAATTGGAAGAGATTAAAAATCTGACATGTTTACAATAAAGTGACAAAAAAAAAAACCTTCCGATATTTATATTCAACAAAATGGGATAGAAATTGGATGACATGAATATCAAAGCTCCTCTAAATCATCCAGTTTTAAAATTTCTGGAAATTTCTTATATCCTATGTGCGTATGCTTTTCAATGGTGAAAAAATTATCAAAATCAGTTGAGTGATTTCCCCTCTACTCACAAACAAATGTCGCACTGTAGCATGGCTTTCTGTTTTTCAGAAAAGTTTCTTTGTTACTTTAGCTTGAGAAACCAGCTGAGAAATTTCCAAACAATTGCAAAACAAGTGTGACAATTGATGCAGTCATTTGTATACAAATTATTTAAATGTAAAGAGTGATTATAGTATGAATATGCATTATTATGTGACATTGATTTGAGATGTTTATTGATTGTAATTATTGTTGGGAAGTAAGTTTATACTGCCTTACTGAAACTGACAATAATAGCGTGCAATAATGCAGCGAGGGGGTGAGCTGTTTATCATTATTGGAAATGAGGAAGTTACGTAATGTTGGCGCGTTTTCCTTTAGAATCTTCTGGAACATTTCCCTAGAGCATATGTATTCATAATTTTTATTGGATATTAAAATAGATGCTAATGTTGGCGCGTTTTATTAGCCAATTGCAGCTCAGTTATAATCTTTAGGCATATCTGAGTGTAGGAGTATAAAAGGTAGGTTAGAGGTAAAGACCCTGTCAGTTCATCAAAATTCTTTGTACATTACACGCCGCCTTCAGTCCGTCAGTTCATCGAAAATATTTGTAAAGTACACGTCGCCTCCAGTCCGTCAGTTCGTCGAAAATATTTGTATGATACACGTCGCCTTCAGTCCTTCAGTCCAGCAGAAATATTACACGTCGGCTATCGATTCGCAAGTTACGCGTATAAGAGTTATGAAAAATCTCAAGTATGGTAAAGTTAATTATACAAAAGGTTGAAGTACATGGATTAAAAGCGATCAGTAAGAAGTTGTTATAACAGTTTCAGTTTGGCGAGTGTCAAGATCAATGTGTAAATGTGATAGTAAAGTGCTCGACAATAAAAGTATAAAAGAAATTCTTTCATCAGTGTTATCTTTGGATAAAAGATTCCTTTCTGTTTACACAACCTGTATAAAGAGAAGTGCTCGACCCAAAAGGATAGTAGCTAGCCGGAGGACAGTGAACAAAAATTAAATAAAATAACAGTAGCATTCTTTCAAACGAAAACTAATACTGCCGCAAATTGCTAACACCAGATGGAGCTAACAAACCTAACAAATGAATCACGTCACAAAATGGCTTCACCGTGTGAAGTAAATACACATACACAAATAACATTATAAATTTATCATCGCAAATTGGCTACCAAATGTGGGGCTAAATAAATAAATAAATACAACATAAATACCACCTTCAAATTGGCGCCCAACGTGGGGCTAACAAAACCTCAAACTATAATGTTACTTCAAATTGCTTCCCATATGTGGGGCAGTTAAAATTATGTAACCAAACAAAACAAAAGCAGCACAATATAAGATCTTCAAGTTCTAATAATTTACGTAAAAACATATTACGTAAGCATTAAACCACTATCACAATCTCATTTTCAGATTTCAGAAATGGTCGACCATGATTGGTTCATACTGAGAAGTGCTGTGAATTGAATTGGTTAGTACTGAACACATGGTCCATGAAGTAAATGTTGTGAGCACAATTTCCTTCTAATACAATAGTGAATATTGGTAAATATTCCATACGTAAGTGTGGCTGTACCTGGTATTTGTCAGGCATTCCCACAGTGTCCACATAAACGTGATCCACATTTACTCCAGCGTCCAACACTTGCTGTATCAGATTGACTGTAGAGTCCTGCGCAATTTGGTTCAGTGAGTACTTCTGCCTGAAATGCATAACACAATGAGATACAACAAGAATAGTAATACAGTAAAATCTCACTCAAATTGAACTCTCTATTAAACAGAAATTTCTCCTAAAATTACATATTTTCTGATCTCATGATTTCACAACTAAAGCCATGTTTTAAATTCCCTGGATTAAACGGAAGCTGTCTAATGCCAAAATGGAATTTTAAAATAATGCATTACACAAAAGTTTTCAATACTTTAGGTAAATTTTAGGCAACCTATACACGGTCTAACCCTTTTGTTATTTTAACTTATCAGTGGTCACTGCATGATCGTATCCCTGACACCAACAAGGGTAGCCGAGGTCGTTAAGTCATCGACTCGCAATCAGATCTACAGTTCAACCTCTGCCAAGACCATCTTCCCTATTTTCCAGGTTTTCCTCAGACCTCATAACTCATAAATGATGGGGAGGTACCTCAAACTTAGGCCTTGAATGTTTCCTTCCCAAATTTCTGTTATCAGTTATCATTTCGTTTCATGTATCACCAGTATCCACTCCTTTGGTCTTGTATGCAGGATGAGAGTAAAAAAATATCCCTTGCAACAATTAAAAAGTCTGCTTATTTCATACTGTTACTTGTGAGGGCTTTTTTTCGTTTCATGTATCACCAGTATCCACTCCTTTGGTCTTGTATGCAGGATGAGAGTAAAAAAATATCCCTTGCAACAATTAAAAAGTCTGCTTATTTCATACTGTTACTTGTGAGGGCTTTTTTCATAATGAATGAATCAAACAATTTATTTGTACAACTTCTTTTACATAGGTTTTAATTTTTACTTTCTCTACTACGTATAGTAAATAGGGGAAGTATTGCATTCCACCCAAACATTTGATACCAAGATTTCACCGGAAATATATGTTTTGAGACCTCCTGATCCAAAAAAAGCATTTTTGGAAACATGTCCATGTGTGTGTCTGTGAACAGCATAACTCAGAAACGAACAGTCAGATAAACACCAAACTTGGTATTTAGGTTCAGTATCTTCCAGAGATGTGACACGAAGGTTTTCAAGAAACCCCTCCCCCCACCACAGATTACCCTTTACATGGAACATTTTTCGAAAATTTTAATTTTCTCAAAAATGGCTCTAACGATTTTGATTAAAATATTATATGTTTAAGATATTTTCAGGACAAATAAAATGTATATCTTGAATTTTCTGGAAATGTCTCCAAAAGTATTCTTCATTGTGAACGACTTTTGCATAACTAGTAAACCATAAGAGATAGACAAAATTTTACTACACAAAAAATGTAGACCGCGTTAAAATACACAATTTATGTCATATACATTTTTTTTTGTTGAGTGAACCATTTTGGAGATATTGCTTGTTATTCCTTTAAATTTTCCAATACTTATATTTTTTCTCAAATTCGTTAATTCATTTTTTGTCCTGGTAATGCCAAGAGAATGGAATACTCCACATAGCAACCAGCTCTTAAAATATTTGACTATAGCTTAAAGCCTACCAATTCCCCTTGCATCTACAAGAAAATTAGCAATAAGATTAACATCTTGATATCTCGATTAACATGAAGCATATGGAGAATAAGCATTTGTAAAAATAGTTTGTACAAGAATAGAGAAAGTCATGTGAGTGTAACACATCAGATTTTTTTAACTCGTCTTACATAAACTATGTACAAATTAAATTAACCTTGTTACCTCGGCTTGCATGGAACCCAGGCCATTTGCCCATCTGCTAACTCATGTTGTCCCTTTCCCTTTCTTTTAATTGTCCCCCTCCTTCCCTCTGTCTTCTTTTCTTGTACTCCTTACTTTCCTCACCCATTTTTCTTTTGTTTCTGTAAAACTTCACCCATACGTCTAATCTTCCTTTCTTCTTTCCCCATTAACATTTTTATAGCTACAATTTTCCCCTCTATTTTTCCTCCATAACACTAACTCCTTACATTCCGCCATGTAATGTGTTATACAGGGTGAGCCAAAAGACTCCGAACCGCATGTGCAGTGTTTTCCTGTCCACGTCCTCGGCGCTCATTGCCATCTGCCGCTATTATAGAAAGGCGCGGATGAAACCATACAACATTTTTAAAACTACTTTTAAAGGCTTTACTTACCAACTTTATGAAAGCAGATGCTGAAACTGGCCACCGTCGTTGTCCATACATTTTTGACACCTCTTTAGGAAACTATCCATCATGGAATTTTTGGGGGGGACTTTTCCAAATCATGATCAATGTCATCTAATGCTTCTTCATTAAGAACCGAACGCTGTCTATTAGATTTCTTAGCCTGAACACTTCTGTGGGCTGAAATTAACTGTAAACTTCATGGATTGTTGTATGGCCTGGAACTTTTACACCTGGAAATCTTTCTATAAATCGCACTTCAGTTGGTGAGCTGACCGAGTTAACACAAACGAATCATACTTAAATACAGGCTGTGCAGTAGAAAACATATACTGAGCCATAATATACTTTGTGACTAAGTACAGAACAAAATAATAAATAACTTGTAATAATTGAACTACATCATTGTCAACTCAAAACTGCACTTCACACTGCACAGCAAAACCACACCAGCGTAACTTTGTTTATAGCAGCAGTACGTTATCATGTTTTTATCATATTTCCACACGCGCAGTGGAAAAACACTGTGCAGTCGGTAATATAGTTCATAAAATACACCTCTGGGGTAACTTAAAGCATAAAGTGTATAAGACAAACCCACACACCCTGGAAGAATTAAAACAAAATATCTGCCAGGAAATTTCTCAACGTGAACTACAACGAGTGATGGATAGTTTCCTAAAGAGATGCCAAAAATGTATGGACAATGACAATTTCATAAAGTTGTTAAGTAAAGACTTAAAAAGTAGTTTTAAAAATGTTGTATGGTTTCATCCGCACCTTTCTATGATAGCGGCAGACGGCAACGAGCGCCGAGGATGCAGACAGAAAAAACACTGTACGGCCGGTTCGGAGTCTTTTGGCTCATTCTCTACTTTCTTTCTCACCACACATTTCACATATTCCTTTATCTCTACCTCTTATCCCTCTTTATTGCTCCTGTTCTCATCCAAGCTATCCCTTCTTTTTCTTGTGTTACAGCAATCTACATAATTGTAATGATTTCTTTTTTTCTAAACTTCCCCATATCTCCTGCCTTTCTATATCTTTTATTCTGCTTTTTACAGTTTACCTACATCACTTTCATTCCTTTCTTCTAAACTTCCACATGTCTCCCATTCCTACTTTCCCCATAATTCTTCATCATATCCCTGCCCACCAACTGTTGGTGCTCTCTAAGCTTTTTTGCTGCTTTATGCATATCTTTAAGATTTCTCCTTCTTTAACCAAACATTTATATCAGAATTGTATTATTCTCTCCATTATTATTCCTTTCCACTTATAAGGCCAGAGTTACAGAAAATAATATTAGCTCTGAAACCTGTGCAGATATTTTCGAAATCTTTTGGGAGCAGAACAAGGGGAGTGCCCAAAAATTAGAGAAATAGAAAGTATAGGATATATTGAGCAATTAGATCGACAGATAGAAATGAATGAAGTAAGAGAACAAATAAATAGATTAAAAAGAAATAAAGCGAGTGGCATAGATGGAATTCCTGGGGAATTTTGGAAGGCTTGGAGTGTGAACGAAACTACATTAGGATTGTTAGACTTTTAAACAATGCATTTGAAGGAGGAAAGGTACCGAATAGTTGGAGATTATCAATAGTAGTACCGATATTTAAAAATAAGGGGGAGATAAATAACCCAGCAAATTATAGGGGAATTAGTCTACTATCTGTTTTAGGCAAGATATATGGGGTGGGGGGTTTGGCAGAAAGGGTTCAAAAGTGGTTGGAAGATGAGAAAAAATTATCGGTGCTTCAATCATGTTTTATATGTAATAAGAGTACACTAGATAACATTTTTGTTATAAACACAATGGTAAAGAAATATTTAACCAACAAGAGAGGGAGATTATACATATTTGTAGATTTTGAAAACGCCTTTAGCACTGTGGTTTAAACTGAGTAAGAAAGGGATGAGTACTACCTTCATAAGAGTACTTCAAAGAATATATTCAGACAATCAGTTTTGTATTAAAATTGCTAATAATAAATTAACGAGAAGCATTCCGAATAATATTGGTCTAAGACAAGGTTGTAAATTGAGTCCTGTATTATTTAATCTGTTCATAGACAATATTTTGGAATCAATTAGAGTAGAGAACAGACTTGTGCCAATAATTAATAATAAGGAAATACCTCGTTTGTTATTTGCAGATAATTTAGTCGCAGGATCTATAAGTAATGTGGGATTGGTGAGAACAATTGAAGTGATAGATAAAATTTGTAAAAAATGGAGTGTAAGAATTAATGTAATAAAACAAAAATTATGGTATTTAAAAAGGGCAATAAATTACGGACAGATGAGAAATGGTATTAGCATGGAAGAGAAATTGAGGTAGTCCAAAAATTTGATTATTTAGGGATACAATTAAGTAGCAATGGTGGGTGGAGCGAACAAAAGAGAATAGTATTAGCCAAAGGAAAAATGGCAATGAAGCTATCAAAACTTGTATAGATAAATTAGGTACCAGAAATGCAATTAAAATAGAGAGAATTTATACTACTGTAGTAGAAGCAAACATGTTATATGGAGCAGAGATTTGGGGCCTGGAAGAAGGGTGGGTAAATATAGATATGATCCATAGGTAGGAGCTTTTGTAAACAAATATTGGGCTTACTAAAATCATCACCCAACGGAGTAGCTCAAGCCGAATTAGGGAGAATAGGAATTAAAGGAAAAATTGTGGAAAGAGTGCTAAAATATTGGATTAGAATTAGAAATGTTGATGATCAGAGCATTTTATATCAATGTTTGATAGTGCAGGAAAGACTTAATCATAAAGAATCTTGGCTAGGTAAGATAAAGGAAACCTTGATGAAGATAGGTTTTGGGGAGATTTGGAGAGCTAAAGAATTATTACAAATAGGTTTCTGGAATGAAATTAGGACAAAAATAGAAGATATGGAAAAACAAGATTTATTAGCGAGTTTTACTTTTAAGAGCTCACTGAGATTATGTAGAGAAATGAAAGTAGTATGGAGCAGGGAACAGTATGTTGATATATGTGATAAAACAACAAGAGCAGGATTTGCATGGGCTAGGACAGGGGTGATGAATTTGAAAGGTATGAGAAAGGAGATTGATTTGGAGAAATGCCCACTATGCCACCGGAAAGTTAAAGAGTGGCATATAGTTTTAGAGTGTGAAGAAACGAAGTTGCTTAGAAAGAGGCTAGAGAAGAGAGAATGGTTAAATTTACCAATAGAAATTCAAGCTAAAAAGTTAGTAAATGTAAAATCTAGGAAAAATATAATAGAAGTAGGAAATTTTTTAGGCAGAGTAAGTGCAAAATGGATGAGGAAAATTAGCAAGGAAGAGGTAAATGAATATTAAATTACAGTAGTGTTTATTTGATATGTTGCAAGTATGACCCAACAACTTGACAACCTCAAGGTTTGAGCTTGTTGGGGTCCAAGGTAAAGCAACTCAAGTTAGAGTGTATTGGAGATTAAATTGATAATTCTACTTTTAGATTAGGAGGAATGCTGGATACCAGTAGTTAAGAGGTTAGTTTTTTTTTTATTATATTTTATTGTTATTTTTAGTAACTGGGTTAAGAATAAATTTGTACAATTAACTGGTTAATAATAAAATTACTTACTTACTATTCCTTTCCTTCTTGTTTTTCCTAGTTCTACTAAAGTTACTTCTGTTGGCGCTGATCTTACTAACCCTAATAGTTCTTTACAGAACATTCTGTACATATGATCCACCTTTTCGCTTACATGCCCCCCCCTCCCAGATCTCTACTGCATAAAAAGTTCTTAATTCCACTAGAGCCTTGTACATTTTTTTCCAGCCAGTTGGTTGCCATTTCTAGCTTGTATTTACTTATTCTTATTCCTGGCATCGCAGTCTCCCTTTTGCTTCTATTTTTCTACTATGTGCCTCCCATTTCACTTTGTTATTCAGCCTCACTCCTAAATATTCAAATTCTTTGACCACTTCTAATCCTTTCCTGTTTAGTACCCACTTTTCTTCTTTTCTCAGTTTAGTTCCTTTTTTGAAAACCGTAACTTTTGGCTTGTTTATATTTATTCTGATTCCCCATTTTTCACAGAATTTCTGAACTTCATTTATTGCCCTTTGTAACCCAACTACTGTTTAGATCCTACCATTAAGTATCTCTGTATAATAATCCAGGAATTTCTTTATTTGCTATTACCGGGCAGATGATACCAATGTACTTATATCTCAAAAGTCACATCAGCAATTAAGAAATTCTGTCAATAAAGTGTTCAAACAGCTCGACTTTTGGTTTGAAGCCAATAAACTTTCATTAAACTATGATAAAACCAATTTTATTCCATTTATAACGAAGCATAAACAAGTGAGTGAATTAACAATCAGGTACAACAATTACACCATAAATAAGGTATCTGATACAAAATTTCTTGGGCTTCAAATAGATGGAGAGCTCAGCTGGAGAAAACAAATAAAAATCATGCTGCCCAAACTTAGCTCGGTTTACTTTGCCTTAAGAAACTTAAAAAATTTGCTCCACCAAAATGCCTTAAGAACAGCATATTTTGCCTACTTTCACTCCCTGTTGCGATATGAAGTAATGATCTGGGGTAATTCGGCACATAGCAAGCAAGTATTTATATTACAAAAAAAGGCCATGCGTTATTATCTGTGGTGTTGGGTCCCATCATTCCTGTAGACCCTTGTTCAAAACCCAAAAAATTCTTACTCTCACTGGTGAATATGTATATTCTCACTTGAGCTGCCTTACAGATAATTATAACTTCACAATGAACCTTGCTGTGCATGACCACAATACAAGGCATGCAGGCGATTTGCATAGACCAGCAAATAGCTTAAAACTGTTCCAAAAAGGATGTTACTATTCTGCAATGACAATTTATAATAACCTTCCATGCTACTTAAAACTATTAGGCAAGCCTAATCAACATATCATCTTTAAGAAAGAATTAACAGTCTTTCTTACATACTCACTCCCCATGTACTATGGAGGAATTTTTTAATATGTTATGCAACATATAAATATTCAATACATAGGGCAGATGGCATATGATGGTGACTTACACTTTATTTGTTATTGTCCTACTGTAATGCATGTTGAGATGTTTACTCTTGGAATGGTGATGGTTTGCAAATTTTAATTTCTTAGATAGCTCATGGTGTGGAGAGAGAAGGAGAGGGAGAAATGTTCTTGGTGTTGGGTATGTTATTAGTTAAACAAAAACATTCTTGGTGCTGGGTATGTTGGGTAAATTGGTGTTAGAGGGCCCTCAATAGCGATGGAAGTGATGTGTTATATGTCCTACAGTCACTGTATGTCATTCTCTAGCTCTAATGCAATGCTGGCAACATATGAATAAGTAATGCCGCCAAAGGCGGAAATATATCACCAACTCTCTCTGTTTGCATTCTTAATTGCTTCTTATTTTAGGTTTCTTCATTCTATATAAGCTTAGGTTTCTGAAGGTTAGCCTTAACATGAATAATAATAAGAAGAGGTAACAACACATCGCTTATTTAGCGGATTCCCACTTCTTACTTGCGTTGGCACTTCCAAATGAGCGTCCATATTACTGTAAAGATGGCCACGTTTTTCCTGTTCATATCGCAATTCTCCTATATAAGTAAGACACCAAAAAAGGGCAGGCAGGTGGTCACCAAATCTTGACCAGATCACATCTACTTCTACATTCACTCCTAAGGTAATTCATTCCATTATTTCTTGCTTCTTTCAGTGTTTTCCATGAGGGCCCTCTAACAACAAAATAGTCGGTATGTTAATTAGTTATGCTGCATATTTCACAATTGTATGACGTGTTCAATGTCCCTGAGAGTTGCTCACAATGGGACAAATGAACGAACGAACGAACAAACAAAAATATTTCTGCAAATATTTATTATATTAACATGAAGTAGAGAAAAAGATAAGCTTCTGTAAGAATAGTTTGTAGTAAGCTACATAAAAATAAATGATAGTGGGTAGAGAAAGTCATGTGAATGTAACACATCAGGATTTTTAGTTTAAAATTATATAAGACCAATAATAATTGAATCTAAGTATAATTTCTAAATCAGAAAACATTAACAGTGACAGTTCACAAACTATTGACTAGAATATTGTAGCTAAATGTCAGACCACTGCTTACATTCATTATGGATTAAAATGATTTAAGTCTTTTTTTTTTTATTATTATTCATAATGGTATAAAGTATGCTAAGCTGTGGTGTCTCATCCAAAAGGAAAGTGTAAAACACAGAGACGAAAGTAATGGAAGTACCTGAGTTAGAGGTTTAGGAGAAGACGTACGCACTTGGAGAGCCTGTAATTCCTTTATAAGACAGTTTCTTTTATAATCAAATTATCGAAAGGCAAAGTGCCCCTACCGATGGAAGTGCAAACTAACTAGAAGTGACAGCTAAGCAGTTTGTCGCAAAAGATTGTAAATATAAATGTGAAAAAACTATTCAATAAAACTTTGCTCACCTTTTCAACATTTTGTTACAAATTGTATTGGGTGAGATTGCCTCAATAGCCCAACCTACACTACTGTCCTCATTGCAGAGACTACCAAATACATTTTCCCGTTTCTCCTCAGTCAGACTTTTGGAATCTGCACAACCAGTAGTATTGAGAACTTCCTCATTGCTGAGGACACAGTAGCACACACCGTAAACCATAGGACCTATCAACATTAAAATGTAATCCCCAAATGTGAGAATTTATCAAACACACACATATAATACAAATCCAGTTGAAAATACAAACTTACCTAGGACTGGGCCTCTTCCAGCCTCATCCACCCCCAGGATACATGGTTCCTCCTTACACTTATCGGGAATTTTTGACATTAACGTCAAATTTTTGGAGTTATCATGGTTTAAGAAATGCTCTTCAAAATCTTCGGCTGCGGTTACATTCACATCACGAACAGTATCAAACGTATTCATGTTTATAAACTCGAATTCAACTAGAAACCTTGTGAAACTTCCCGCCAAAGTGTACCCTGTTTTCTCAACTTGATGACTGGAATCAACTTTCTGAAATGCCTTTTCCTGCAATCGTATTTTATTTTATTAAAATTATGTTTTTGTGTATAGTTTCCTTCATTAATTATTGTAAATCCCGGAAATTTACGCCTTTTTAATCATAACTAATTATGTATATATGTATGTGTATATATAAAACTTTTGATAATGACAAGTGGCAACGCAGTGATGTGAACAGGGAAGATAGCCAACTTAACAATATATGTTCGAATTACATTTTTAAACGGATGTAGATAATTATTTTGAGGGAGATCACTCTAAAGATAAACGCAGCTATCAGAGAAAAGTTTCCAAAAAGGAAACTCTAATTAAAATCTTTATTGAAACTACAGTGAAAGGTTAAGAACAGTCGGTGTAGCTAGTTAGGTTGTCCTTATTGATTAACATTGAATAAACAGGAACATCACGCTAGACGCAAATGGATTACAGCGTGGGGCCGTCAAAGAATTATTTACGATGTTAAAATAAGTAATTGAATATTTATATGGAAGCTAGTACTAAGTAAAAAGGTAAGTAGGATTCTTGAATGTGACTGAATAAAACTTCGTTTTTTGTCCATAGATATAGAAAAATAAAATAAAAGTAAGTGTTGCATCAAGTACAATACTAGACATGCAGTTGAATTATGCGGTGTTTTAAGAAGTATTTTGTAAATAAGGAAGGGAATATGGTATATCCGAAGACAATTTCGCAGGTCATACTTTCAGGTGCAGAAAGACCAGGCCTATGCTAATTGTTTGATTGAAAAAAATAACATGCAGAATATCCAAGCACTCTCTCTGGGTTATGATATGGAAGTGATTGATTCAGAGGTAATTTTTATGTGCTTACGATAATTACATTAAGATTTTTATGAATACTATACTTGTAATAATTTTCGATAATAGAAAGGATAGGTACATGGAATTCATAGAGTATAATAATCATATGCATTGGTTAGATATGGTGCAAGAAAATTACTACAGATAGAAGTTCATGCAAATAAAGTTACAACATAATGGCAATTTATGTGAAATAGCCTAGAAGGCTTTCTGTTGCAATAATGATGCTTATGATATCCTATACATTCAGAGTTTATTATTGAGACTTTTCCTTCTAGTGTTCATTGCAAAAGAAAAGAACTCTTGGAAAGGTAAAAACGTGTCTCCATAACTACATTTTATTAAGGCAACAAAAGTTCATGTTGAAACATGAAAACTGTAAGTATGCTTTTTTATTTTAAAAGAAAGGGAGGGCAACAAATGCCCTATGCCCTGCAACCAGCTGTAATTTACCAAGCTTCTCTTCATTTAATCTCATAAGATCTTTGCCTCCTTTGCAAAGTCTGCCAATCTCTTAGTAGGCACTTCTTAAAATCCTTGCAATTGCATGATTTCATGATTAAAGTATTTAACCCTAAGAACTATGAGAGCGTCACAGTCTCAAACTGTAAATATAATAATACAACCAAAATTTATTTGTTTTAAACATAACGTTTTGGACGTTATTCTGTATCTGGGTACCAGTTTGTACAAAAATGCGGTGTTACACTCACATGAATTCTCTATGCAGTAACATTTGTTTTTTATATAACTAGCTTCTAGAAACTATTCTTGCCAAAGCTTATTGTGGAATGGTGACACTTGAATTTTTAAAAGCTGGTCGCTATATACTGATCTTGAAATTCCTGCTCTTTCTGTGACAGTGCGACAAACAGCTGAAGATTGGCAATATTTCAAAAACTGAAATGAATGGACAGCAACAGATATTTTGGAAATGGCTGATGTCACAAAAAAGTAATATGAAATAAATTGTGAGTTTTAAAGAGGACTATGTTTTTTAATGGAGTATGTCTTTTAGCTATCTTGTATGGTTTGAAGAGCTTATAATTGCTATTCCCAGAAAATTCAAACTACACTTTGTCATAACCTCAGTTATACATTTTCAAACGGAGGCAGTTAAAATGACGCGTAAATGAGAAAACTTAAAACTGAATTTTCGTATGGAACTCAAACTGTTTTATTAGATAATTACTCAAATGATTATGTATTAATATAAGAAAGCAATAAATGAAACACATAATAAATATAATACACTAGAGTACTTAGCATATTTTCCAGCTTATAAGTGGCACTAGTGCATAAACAGCACCCCATTTTTAAGATACATTTTGGGAAAAATTAATGAATCTACTGTAATTCCAAAAATTGTAACAAATAATGTGTAGAAACTGTAATTCTGGCTTGTCTAAAATAGAAGTTCTGGCCATTTAGTAGTTCCACTTCTCAGATTATGTTTACTGCATGTTGCTTTCTTTAAAATCACTTCCTGAATTTTGCCAAGTACTTATAATTTTCTCAGTTAGAGATGCAGCCCTGTTTCTGTGTTCTTTAGCATATGCAATCATTTGTAGCTTAAGTGCAATTGTATAGCAATGTTTTCCAGCCATAGTCTGCAAATTACCGTAATTAAAGACACAAGTGGATCCGTGCACTAATCACAACTGAAGTTTGAACAAACAATATGAAAATCATGAATGATAGTGCATGTGCATACACTGAACTCTGTACAAATGGAATGCTCTCGCCTCCACAAGAGAGGAATTGCTTCAAATATAAACATGCCAATTTTGAAGAAATGGAGGTAATAAAGAATTTTCTATCAGTGTCAGTGGCGGTTCTTGGGTGATCGCATACTCGCAAATGCACACCCACTAATTTTTCCCTATATGTGAATATGCATTTGCCTCTATAGGTATGTATACAAGAAGGGCAAATGTCAAACTTTCTTCTGTATGAAGAACTTATTTAAACGCCTGCGCCTTCTTTGCCAAACGTCAGTGCATTTGGTCAACAAGCTGTAGAGATGCACAAACGAGATTTTGCGACTGGCGAAGGAAACTTTAGGGCCAGAGGTCGCGGGGAGCAGGGCAACGCTTGTATTTGAAAGTACGGCGAGTTAACGCAGTGTAATCGACAAGCCCAAGAGATGCGATTGCTATGGCGCAAGCACACTGTGTTCCCATGCAATTTCGCTACAACCATTTCCCTTGCTGTTGTCTAGCAGAAGTTGCGATCAACCTGCTCCACACTTAGCCAACTTTACGTTTCTAAGTACAATCTAGCCATTTTCTGTATTAACGTGAGAGTTATGTTAATGCTGCAAACACATTACATCTATTTAGATTAAACTATTATAAATGCATATAATTATTCTGCATAATATACAAAGGTAAATATTTCAGTTTGAGTTAGTTAATTTCTTACGGTGTTTACATTTTTATTTGTTATGTTTGTGTACCTAGTGGCTGAGTCGGTTCATAGCAGTAGATTTGAATCTGTGTAAGTGTGAAAATGAATAGCGTTGCGAAACTAAAAAAGAGAAACCTTTCGGGTTTATCCTTAGAAGAAAAGCTGCAAATTAAAAACGAAGGCAGACCGCTGCCACCAATCGATTTAGTTCGACTAATTGTAAAGGGAAGGTTTTTACAAGAAAGTTTAACGAAAGTGTGTATAAAAGTTGTTCGTGGATATTGCTTGTGAAGCAACTAACCGGCTCCTCTGTTTTCCGTGTTTATTGTTTGCGAGTGAGAGAAACGGCACCTGGACAAATAATGATTGTGGTGATATTGGTAATTTAAAACAAAAAATGGCAAAACATGAGAGCTCAATTGCCCATATAAATTGTGAATTAGAACTAAATGTTCTGGGAAAATATAATATATCTCAGCAGTTAGATAGTGCTTTTAGGTGTAATGTGGAAAAGCACAATGAGGAAGTTACTAAGAACAGATATGTCTTGTCGCAAATAGTTAATTGCATAAAATTCTGCGGAGCGTTCGAGTAAGCTCTCATGGGACACGACGAAAGTCAAAGTTCATTGAACCCTGGAGTGTTTCGTGGACTGATAAACTTCACCACAGAATTAGATTCTGCGGTGAAAGATCATCTCCAGCAGGCCAGCATTTTTCGAGGAACGTCGAAAGAAATACAGAATGATCTGTTGCAGTATGCTTGACGTATGCCAAGAAGAAATTAAGAGCGAAATTTCTAAAGCAGACTATACCACTGTAATTGCCGACGAAACATTTGATATTTCATCTCTTTTTCAAATGGTGGTTGTGTTTCGTTACCTGCTACCAAATGGTAAGCCATCGGAAAGATTCTGGACATTTTTAAATCTAGATGGACAAGATGCGAATGCTCTCTCCCTATATATAAAAAACGCGCTCTCAATGGTGGTATCTGAAACTGAAAAAAACAAGGTCGTGTCTCAGACTTATGACGGCGCAAATGTCATGAGTGGGCAGCATGCTGGTGTACAAGCATTGGTGAAGAAAGATTACCGTTTCGCTCACTACATTCATTGCTAGGCACACAAATTTAATTTAATTATGGCGCAAGCAGCAAGTCAAAATACGGAAGTTCGAATATTTTTCGCGGACTTAAATGAAATTCCTGCATTTTTTTCTAATTCTCCGCAACGAGTTCGTGTTTTGGATGAGATTGTAGGTAGGAGGATACCTGGAGGTTCAACAATAAGATGGAATTTCAAATCCCGATTAGTGCAAACAGTTTTCGAGCATAAGGAATCAATTACCGAATATTTAGAGAACATAGAGAGGAGCAGTAAACAAAGCAACACAACAGTTTAGGCTAGAGGACTGCGCCTTAAACTGATACAGCCAGATTTCTTGTTCTGCCTAGAAACATTCTTCATTATAATGCCACATGTGGATATGCTATCTAATCAGTTCCAAAGACGATCCATTGATGCAGTATTTGCAAAATCTGCCATTGGAACATTTGAAAGTGCAATAAAGGATGTTAGACGAAGCATTGATGATATAGCCGAGAACCCATGTTATTCAGAGAGGCTGTAAAACGACGTAAGGTTGACCACTTGTCAAGAAAAGCTGCTGCAACAGAGGTGTGCGACGCGATTCTGCTACAGGCAAAGGAGAGGTTTTCATATCACAATCACCTTGTCCCGTCAAATTACTTCATTTCCGAAAGATTTGACGAATACAACAAAACGTATCCGGAGAAATACATACATATACCTTAACTGAAGCATATCCATTCATAGACACGACCAGATTACAAACGGAGTTGCAATTGATGTACATGCGCAGAGCATTCAGAAATGCATCGGGTGCTGTAGATCGTTTAGGATTTCTTGTGGAAAATAATCTAGAGAAAACGTTCAGTGAAGTTTCTAAATTACTGAAACACTTGTGACAATGCCAATGTCAACTAGTGGAACTGAAAGGTGTTTTTCAAGTTTAAAGTGCATAAAAACCTTCCTTCGGTCCACGATGTCAGAAGAACGCCTGGCTCTCTAGCCATGTTGTCAATAGAGAAAAGCATTGTAAGGGATATTTCAGACTTCAATGAGAGAGTAATAGACCAGTTTGCAACTAAGAAGTTTGGCGAATGGACTTCATGCATTGCCATGTCCTGTAAGCTGATGTGAAACAGTGAAAGAGATTGGAAGCTGTAAGAGCTTTTTAGTGAGTCAACTTTTCTTTTTTGCATTGAGTGTGTGCGTGTGTGTGTATCAGAAAGAGAGCAAGTAACAAACTGCACACCCATTGCAACAGGTCACGAGCCACCACTGGTCAGTGTATATGATGCACCCTGTTTTTGGATATATTTTCGGATTAAAAAGGTACATTGTATACACTGGCAAATACGGTACTTGTACACTAGTACTGTTATTTATGTTTCAAACTAAAAACTATTCAGATTACTGGTGCTTTACTCTGGTTTAAAAAAATTATTGAGTCTTCTTTGCTTCCGTGACTTTTCTATACAGTAACACATATGCACTAATCACAGAAATGCTGTCATCATTTAGCCTTTGTGATTACAGAAGTTGTTGAGTAATTTCTAGAGTTTGAATTGTTTCATTCACACTTTCATTATTTAGGCCTTTCATCACTGTTATTATTAGTAGCATCAGACAGAAGTTGGGGAACTTGACTGTACTGTTGACATGTGCATAACAATAATGCAATCCGAAAATATTGATGTGATATTGTTTTGTGCTGAAGCTGTAAGGAAATAAGTGTACAGAAACCATGCATAATATATCTTAACACAGTATACATATATAATATATAAATGAGTAAGTAAATTTATACATTTTGTACATGGGTTCTAGAAAGATGTGACGTATTGAGAAAATGTACTGAAGAACATATAATTGAGCTAAATGATAGTGTACAAAGTTTGGTTTTAAAAAATTTAGTGTTTATCTGCAAAAAAATGTAGAAGTAAATATAATGTGTAACTGAGGTTCAACTGTCATTAGTCTTTTTGAGAAAATACTGGAAGATACTGAACTTAAATAAATTTTGTATTTATCAAACATTTTGTTTTGTTATACTGTTCACAGGCACATGGACTAACCCCTGGTGAAATCTTGATGTCATATTTTTTGGGTGAAATGCAATGCTTCCTCTACCTACTAGGTATATGGTAAAGAAAGTAAAAATGCTGGTTTTTTTATTTATTTTTCACGGGCCTCAAAACATGTTTATCTGGTGAAATCTCAAAATCAGAATGTTGGGTAGATTGCAGCAACTAGATATGTGGTAGAGAAATAAATTTTTTTTTTAATAATTTATTTATTCATGTGAATGTATTTCTGGGAAATCTCTACATGAAATTTCTGAGTGGAATGTAATACTTCCTCTACTGTCCATTCCAAACCAGAGTGCCTTTCACTGAAAACAAACTCTTTGTATTATCTGCGCGAAAGTAGTTCGCAATCCCTGCCCATAATGGCTGCTTGTTCCCCTCCCACGTGCTTGTTGAACACTATTTAATCTATAAAAAGGCGCCCTGCGTGAGAATCATAGTTCAAAATGCAACCTGAGGTAACAATCGATTTTATAAGTATGCGGCAATGAACATTTTACTTACGTTAATCACAATCCTCGGGCAAAAGTGCAACACCCAAATCCGAATCCTCCGAAGATGACTCAGCTGCCGTATCAGAATCAGAACTACTCTGCAAAATAATGACAAGCTTATCCACAGCACTGTCGCGCTTAAAACAAGTTCCCACATTTTATCCTCTTCTATGTTGTATTATGTCTGTTTATATTCCCTGCTCGCTTTCGTTACACTTCTCACTGTAAAATCCGATATTAGTTTCCTAATATGCAATAATGCAAGTGTCGGGTATTTTTGTAATAGTGAGTTGAATATATGAAGTATTGTTTGTTTTTAGCCACTTTTTAACTGTTTCCCGCTTCTGTGTTTGAACAGTTTATTCGCACTACACGCACCTTCCTCTGCCATGTGAGCTCAAATACCAACTGACTAAATCACAAGATTTGACCTGAGCTGAGCATATGTGTGTTAGTGTATTATGAATGACTGTTCGCTTATCATATATCCTGTGTTACGCAAAGTGTTTATTTGGTACTCAGATAGCACCTCTGGGAATTCATTGCTGCATTTCTTGTATATGTAAGAGAGTGGCAGTCATGCATTACGGTTGGTATTAACAAGTAAGATGCTCTCGGCATTATCGCAATAGCAGACGAAAATAATATTTTGTAATCTCTTAACAGCTAGTATATATCCATTACCTTTAATGATGAGTTCTTACGATAACCGCAATAAAATGTGCAGTTCTATACCTTTTCTGCTCTAATATTTCATAATACAATACATGTATTAATGAACTATTTACGTTGGCGTAAGAGTGTATTCTTGGGTTTGTGACAAGCCGAAGCACGTGCTTCTGTTTACATCAGAGGGAACTCTGGTTTGGAATGGACAGTAGTTATTAGATATATGGTAGGGAAAGTAAAAATGTTTTTAAAGGAGTTTTGTATAATCTTGTATAATGTTAAGAATAGACAAAAATGTACTACACAAAAATATGTAAATCTTTGACTAATTTTGAAGATTTAGAAGCTAGTAACAGTGGTGTGTCATAATTTAAAATAGAGAGTTGAGGGTTGTTACACTACATCACTATAACATTCTTACTTGAACGCGTTTCGGGAGACGGCTTGTTCCCATCGTCAGCATTTTCTCTCAACTGATTTTTGCCGGTCATCGTCTGGGGGATGTGTGTGGTTTGTGGTGTTCTCTGGTGCTGGGCTGATGAACCTCCAAAGCCTTTGGAGAGAAAATGCTGACGATGGGAACAAGCCGTCTCCCGAAACGCGTTCAAGTAAGAATGTTATAGTGATGTAGTGTAACAACCCTCAACTCTCTATTTTAAAAAAATATGTAAATCTCTTTAAAATACACAATGTATTTCAAATAACTTTTTTCGTGGCATAAGCCATATTTGAGGTATTCATTATTGATGGTTCACTTTATTATTATTATTATTATTATTATTATTATTATTATTATTATTATTATTATTATTATTATTATTATTATTATTATTATTACTGTTTATTTTAGGTTGCTTTAACTACAGGGTCATATCACAGCGGATCTGTTAGTGGATAACTCTTAGATCGAGGTGTGGCAGACAGTTAGCTTTCTAGGTCTCATCCCTGTAACCATGCCATCTTGCTTCATCACGAGTTCACAGAGACCCTAGTGCATAGCAGCCGGATCTTCTGCTTCGAGCCGTGTAGATGGCATTAGGGTGCTGTCCAGTCTAACTGCTGCTTTCATATAAAAGGGCAACCAGTTAGCCTTCTAGGTCTCATCCCTGTAACCATGCCATGTTTCATCATGGAGACCCTAGTGCATAGCAAACAGATCTGCTGCTTTGTGCCATGCAGATGGCATTAGGGTGCTGTCCAGTCTTCCTGCTTTCATTGTCTGTGTATAAATGGCACAGCATTCACTATTACCACCTATTTTTCATTTTTACTATTGTTTTAGACTTAAGGTGGAACTTTGGGTCGTGGTATTATATACCCAATCCGATATTTACCTTAGCGGCTCAGGGAAACCATGAAAAAACCTCAGTCAGGTTGGTCGACCCACAGTATTTGAACCCAGGACCTCCCGAATGCGGACCACAGACGTTACTGCCTGAGCCATCCCACTCGGTTGGTTCTCATTGTTCAATACTGAAATTCTTTTAAATTTTTGGCATTCAGTTTCTCGCAATTGCATGGAAACAGTATGGAATTTTAAGGCCAGCGTATAGCGTCCAGTTTGTCAACATTTGACTATCGCTGCTCTCTTTGTATCTATAACGAAATGTGTAATGTAGCTATTTCTGCAAAGGTTTATCTGGGTTAAAATGAAGTAGATAGACAAGTTTTTGTAAGAATAATTTGTATACGCACTAATAAACGATAGAGGGTAAAGAAAGTCTGTGAATGTAACACATCAAACATTTTTTAATAGTGTTCAACACCTGCTTCTACTGCATATGGCATCACAGGCAGTGACCTGGTGGTACATGAAGTGAAATGATCATTGGGAAAGGAAATATTCCAGGCCGGCATTTGCCAGTTATAAGGACAGAGGAAAACCGGAAAATATCTGTCAGGAAGGATGGTCCTGACAAGATTTGAACTGCAGACCACCTGTTCACAAGTCCATACCTTAATGATCATGGCTACCGTGTTGGTGTAATGACTTGTAGAGTCACATACCACCTGGATGACTAGCTGAGGTCTCAATTCATTAGGGTTATATATTTTATCTATCTTATTAAGCTTTAAATGGGCTAACATATTTTTAATGCTTTACAACTAGGATGAAGAAAATGACTATGTTTTTTTATTGGAAAGTTATTGCCATGATCTCAAAGATTCACAGAATATTACACCACACAACATAACAATAAAAACCAATTCATGTAGATATGCTTGCAAAATGCAAACTGATGTGTGCAATGAAACAACATATCAGTTATGTTGGTATTATTTAAATGACAAAAGAACAAGTAAAGGTGTTAAGTAAAGAAATGTTAACAAATGCTAAGCAAATGGATATAATTTGTTTGAAATTGATAGTATTTTATTAGGAGTGTATGATAAAAATGTATGATTTTTTTTTTCTCCTAAAAATGTTTACCAAATACCAGAATACAAGACACTAAATGTTGTAAATGCCTGAAATGTAATGCTCTGTGTACATTTACTATCTTGTGTACTTTATAATAGGCAGATGAAGTAAGGTACTTCATTGTATATCAAGACTTCATTTTAAATAAGACATTTTGATATGACTTGAATCCTAAAAAAAGCATTTTTAGAAAAATGAAGAGTGGGAAAGATGAGGAAAGAATTGCATATTTTATTTTTCAAGTTCAGTTTTCAGGGATGCAACATGTGGATTGCCTTAAAATTTTCCCTACCCCTAAAATCTCTTTGGAAGAAAGCTTTTGTTATTTTTATTTTTTAAAACATAAAATAATGAAAATTATTCTTGAAAATACTAATGATTGCCTTTTTACTTTGCAGGTGAACAACATGACGGGAAGCAATAAAGTGGTGCAGATCACCAACATTGCACCACAGGCCACGCGTGACCAGATGCAAACACTGTTTGGTTACCTTGGTAAGATAGAGGACATCAGGTTGTATCCAACAATAAGAGATGTAGCAGTGCCAGTGCAATCCAGAATATGCTATGTCAAGTTCCACGATTCTGTCTGTGTTGGTGTAGCACAGCACATGACCAACACAGTATTCATCGATAGGGCATTGATTGTCATTCCATTTCAGTGTGCTGAGATTCCGGATGAGCAGAGAGCTTTAGAAATAACCAATCAGGGAACGATGGTCCCAGGCTTGTTTCCAGCAGAACCCAAGTTACCCCCTCACGTAACTAACCAATTGGAAGGGTTACCACCCAATCAGGTTGTGACAACACATGACCCAAGATTAGCAGCCAATGGCTTACCAGTATATCCCCCACTTCCAGCTACTCTAGACGGCAGAAGAATTGAAGAAATACGCAGAACTCTGCTTGTTGCAAACATTGAGAACTCTGTCACCACACAACAGCTAGTGGACTTATTCACTGTTGCAGGGGAGGTGAAGTATGTACGCTTCTGTAACCGAGAAGGGGACCCAGAACGATATGCCTTAATAGAGTTCTCTGATCAGAACACTATTATATCAGCACTGCAGATGAATGGTAAGGATCTTAATGGAAAGTTTGTAAAGGTTTACCACTCCACCCAAGCGATAGTCAAACCACAAGCCAAGAGCAACGAAGCAGCACAGAAGGAAATTGAAGAAGCAATGTCAAGGGTAAAAGAAGCTCAGAATCTGATATCTGCTGCAATAGACCCAGTGATTGGTCTTCTAGCAAAGGAAAAGAAACGTAGCCGCAGTAGTTCGAGGTCAAGACGTTCTCGCTCTGCTTCACGAGGTAGAAGACGATCCCATTCTAGAAGTAGGCGAACCAGATCTCGTTCGAGGCGACGATCAAGGAACAGAGGCCGCTCCCGTTCCAGATCTAGGAGATCTCGATCAAGATCCAAGCGCACAAATACACGTAGCAGATCACGTGATCGCAAGAGGCGTTCTAGAAGCTCTGGACGTCGTCGTAGGAGTCACTCACGTTCTCGTTCACACAGCAGACGACGTTCCAGATCAAGGTCCAGAAGGTCTCATTCAAAATCAAAGTCCAAGTCTACAAGCTCCAGAAGTCATGAAAAGTCCAGCAATAGAAAGGATGATAGGAAGGATAAGAAAGATGACAAGAGGGATAAGAAGGATGATAAGAAAGAAGAAAAGAAAGATGATAAGGATGAAAAAAAGGAAGCTGTGACAAAAGAAGGGGATACAGAAATGAAATCTGATGATGTTCCAAAAGAAAATGAACCAGCCGAAGAAAATGTTGCACAGAGCACTGAAGGAAAGAAAGACGCTGAGGCTGATAAAGATAAAGAAGTTGATAGAGTTAAAGATAAGGGTAAAGACAAAAGTAGAGGTAAAAGTCCAAGAGATAAGGCAAAGTCAACAAGGGTATCTTCTCGGTCACCTTCAAAGTCTCGTCATCATCGCTCTCCTTCACGACGCAAGAGTCGTTCTCCTCAGAGAAAAAAGAGTAGGTCACCATCCCGTAGGAAGAGTCCTCATTCGAGACACAGAAGCGGGTCTCGTTCTCGGTCCAGGAGACGTAGCAAGTCCCCATCTCGCTCAAGCCATAGCAAGCACTCCCCAACTAGAAGACATTCTCGTAGCCGCTCCCGCAGCAGACGTGATGGAGACAGAAAGAGGGAGAAAGAAAAGGGCCATGACACAGATCGTAGGGACAAAGATGACAAGGACAAGAAGAAACGAGATAAGAAGGAACCAGATAAAGAATCTGACAAGCTATCCAGCTCTAAAGTTCCACGCAACTACGACGAAGAGGAGGAAGGCTTCGATACAGCAGAGAAAGAAGTCAGTGAGCAAAGTGAAGGTGAAGGAAGCAATGTAGAAGATCGCAATGGAAGTGAAGGACAAGCAAATGCAGAAGATATGGACATTTCAACATCTCCTTAGTAGCTTGAGCATGTCTTGTTTATTTCAGAGTTGAAATTATTATTTTGTTCTACTGTTTAGTAATTCATTAACAATACATTTTTTATTTATATTGATGGAGGTTATGAACCTTTTTGGGTAAAGAATGGGTCAGTACATAAACAATGCTTGTAGTGTCACTCTGCACTTGACATTTTGTGAATGCATCCAGCTGCTCAGCTGTTTTCTTTCAGGAGCTCAAGGAACTGCCATTGTTACCTCCTAATGCTATATTAACCATCTGCTATCTTTCACTGCACCAGTACTGGGTGTTACTTATTAAATAAACTAAATGTATTAATAGAGTCAACTAAAAAATACAATTTTTCAGTTGACTCTATTAATAACTTGCCAAGACTGACTAAGGTCTGTAAAATGTATAATTAATTTCAATTAATTTATATCAATAATAATAAAGTAAAAACTGAATGTAATTCAAAAATGGATGAAACAATGTTATAAAATATCTTTTATTAGTAAAATCTCATGTGTTAATCAGTCCTTGGGTAATAGCATAACACCAGTTCGGAATCAGAAATGGTGATGTTGAGTTGCCTTCCAGGTTTATAACCAGCCTGTCTACAACTTGGTTGCAAGGCATTCACAGATTCACCAGTTCCTTCCAATGTTAATTTAATGACATGCTTAACAATGACCCTCAAATAAAAAATTGAATATAGTAAAAACTATCTCATTTTTTCACCACTTTGCCACTACACAGTCTGTCATTATTGCAGCATAAACACTACTGATTAGCATGACGATTGTTTGCTACAGTAAACAACGTGGGAAAACTGATGGCTGCATGGCTATGATAATAAATAGCAGATAATTATTTAAGTTCGGTTGAAAAAAGAAATTATTAAAATATTGTGCTTATTCACTGCCTTTAGTAAAAAGGGTGATAATCCATCTAGTGCAGTAATGAACTATTTTCATTGGCTTGAAATGTGTGCAGCAGCGAAGACACATGCATTTGTTTACATATGGACCCATTCTTGGACTGAATTGAGTACAGTTTTGCTTTTCATGCAGAATTTAATGGGAGGGGGGGAAAAATTAATAGCACTAAAGGCATGTTTTAACTACTTACCACTTTTATGAGAGAGATATATTGTAACTAAACTTCTAAATTCAGTAAATGTATCTGTTTGCTATGTTCCATTTAGTGATTTACAGCATTCTGTTTTTTGTAATAGTCGTTCTGCCTTCCCTTTTTATCATTCAAATTTTCTTCAATTTCCACTCATTGCATACCACATTTCATTGCCTAATGCTCACAGTTTTTATACTTTTATTCTTTTAGGTTAAGTACACAGTATGACAATTATGCAATAAAATATTAAAGTAACAAATGGAGTAAAACCAGGATTAGAAAGAACTATGTAACAGTACATAAAGAAATGTTGTTAAACTAAAGGTTTCACTAATATGTTTCCCTCATCTTCCATCTGTAAGTTTACGTTGGAAATGCCTGAAGCCACTTTCTCCATATGTTGGAGACTTCTGTTCGACTGATGGCTTTAATACATAAAGCACTGCTTCTTTTCATTACAGTACAAATAAAACGAAAAAGATGTTTAAATCCAAAGAAGCCTGCTTTTTATTCCAGTGCTACTAAAAGGCAATTGCTTGACTTGGATTAACATTACCAAATTGTCCAGTAGATTTAGTTTTTTCAGATGCTGTCTTGGTAGTTTTGAGTAAAGTTTTCCTGTATGACCATCGAAAGCAATTTATATTAGTTTTTGTTTAGTACTGCAGATAACCTTTTTGAGTTTGTAAATCTTGGAAATAAATAAACATGTAAGACAGAATTATGTGTATTTATTTAAATAACCCTTTAAACACACAACTATAAACAAATTGACGTATTCACAATGGTGACTTATGCTTTAGCGTGGGATAGGTACGCAGACATGAAAGTTCCAGTTGAGCATGGAGCTCCAAGATCTCTGCATGCTGCCTCTGAATCTTGTTAATGAGACGACTTCGCTTCATGATGCAGGCCATTCTGAAAAATATGTTTATGTTTAACAAGTTGTTATTTTAATATTTTATCTACTTTAGTTATGTAATATGGATTTTACAATACTAAAAGAAAACGTAAACTAGTTGCTACCTAACTAGTTTCATAATGGTACCTCATTACGCAACTAGTTTTGTAATGAAGCTTCTATTATGCAATGATTTTCGTAATGTAACTCTTATCACAAAACTGGTTAATTAAATTAAATTGAGTTTTATTTATGGACGCTCTTTAACTACTATGGTCCGCGTCCCATTCTATATTGGGCATGTAACACCGGTAATTTTGCTCAGAGGCCTCTTTATCAGGCTTGAGGTTCTTTTACGTGCCGTAAATCTATGACATGGGACCACTGGCTTTACTTCCCTTCCAAAGGAAGCCATGCTAAGGATTTTTACGCCCGAAAAAAATCCATCGTCCTCTGCCTGGTTTGAACCCGCGACCTTGGGAACCAGAGGCTAACATGGTACCACTAGTCCATGGAGGACGACACAAAACTGGTTGCATATTGTGAACCATACATAAGTAATAAACTATTATTTATTAAGAATAATAAAGTTGGGATTTATTAAGAATTAAACTATCTAACAGAATTAGCTGCGTTTGCAATATCTTCAAAGAACTCATTTTTCAAAGTTTATTTAATTCACCTTGTACTCATGTTGTTGTTCTGTTTTAAACAAAAACCTAACAAAGAAATTGTCTATCAAACCATACATGGCCCACTACACACACGTCTCAACTAGGTATCAATGTAGTGTACTGTTTCAGTGATTCCTAATACATCATCTGAAATAAAAATGTAATTTACCAAAGTAAATAAAAAAAATCCATATTACGTAACTAAAGTAGATAAAATGTATGATACACATATTTCAATACTCGATTGGTTATTATACGGATCTTGTTTGTCAATCTTGCAGTCTCATATTGTAATATGATACGTTACGATATTCGTATCGTAAATTATTATTGTGTACGAGTAATGACTTAAGATATTTAGCATTAATAGTTGCAGGTTACAACTAGATTTTAATAGTAGATCATTGTAATTCACACCTGAAATGACAATTATCCATTTTGGAACATATTATTGTCATGGAAAACCATAGAAGACGGTTACTACGATGAGGGTGGTGGATATATATTGCTTAACATAATAACTAGAGCCCAGATATTGGCAAAATGTCTTTTTAACTGTGGTAATAAATCAAAAGTTATGTAGATATAATCATGCTTTAGGTATTTGGAATGGATATCAGTTTTTATTTTGCCTTTTTAAGGTCCAGCTGGCTTTTGAATTATAAATGCCAATTTTTGCTTTTTAAAATCAACTTACATTTTTTCAATTTATTTTAAATTTTTCTATTACATTCAGGAACTTTAAATGATGGACACCACTTCATCCTTTGTTGGAATGTGTTCATCTTTTGTGGGCAGTGGGCGAACTAAAATTGTCCTGCTTAGCATGTTATCTCTTGCTCTAATAAAACAGTTCGATTCAGATGACAACATCTTGTACTTATTCTTGGGCAGAAAAATTAAAAAAAAAATACACTATTGTAGGAGTTTAATCTATCAATCTATGACACAAAATGTGTTCATTCAGATTTATCTATAATTAACTGAACATTATAGCAGAGTGTTTATAAGGCTATGCACATGCTCTGTAGTTTCCAGCATAAGCTGTTAATGTACTCTTGACACATGGTGCATATGTTATGAAAATATTACTTTTGAGAGAGTCAATCTTCTGAGAAACAATCTTCTACCACTGTGGAAAAACATAAAAGTGAAAAACCGAAAAAATGTTTTTAAAAAATTCTGCCAAAAGACCCTTGCGATAGAATTGAGATTAATTCAGAATTTACAGGTGTTTCTCTGCCCAGTGTATTATAGAGCTCAAAAGGAGGAAGGCAAGAACTGGTGAAGTTTGTACTCCTAAAAGAAATCTCAAGTGTAAAATGTGTTATATTAGCAATATGCTGGAACGTGCATTCATTCTTACTCTAGACGTTCTCGGGCTTCAAGCCAGATAAGGTGATGTTGATACATCGATGTTTCAGGAGCATGCTGAAATACTGATCGGATGAAATGGCCTGTATATATATACTGTCCGACACGGTGATTAGCATGGCCAGTATATATATGCCATTTCACTCGATCAGTCATTCAACATCCTTAAGATGGGAGAGGTGCACGCTCCTGTAACATCAATGTATCAACATCACCTCACTTGGCTTGAAGCCCAAGAACATGTAGAGTATATTCGTCGCCAGGAAAGCTTCAACTTGTATTGCATTCATTCCTGTTTTAACATTCAGCCAGATATGCTAAGAAGATCCCTCTTGCTGTTAACAATAATCTTGGAACTTTCGAATTTCAATTGCAGGGAATTGGTTTCAAGTTTTTCAACTAAAATTGCAAAATGTAGTAGTTGACAGAGATAACATTATTTTCTTGCACAGTTACTACCTGCTTAAACTAAAGGATTCCAGAAAACAGGGACGAAAGATTTATAATTTAGATGAAACATGGGCAAATAAAAGATGCATGTCTAAAGCATGGATTGACAAAACTTTAACTTTGAGAATACAAGCATTGTTGTCAGAAATCAAGAACTCCACAGGTAAAGGGAAAAGATTAATTGTGCCACCATGAAGAGATGAACATTGACGTCTTTCAATAATGGTTTCAGACATAATGTGCAAAGTAGAGTCAAACAACATCGTCATTCTGGATAATGCTCCATACTGCAGTGTAAAGGCAGAAAGGATTCCAAATCTTTGAGAAAAGCAGATTTAATTACCTAAACAGACCAGGAATGTTTCTTTTTGCAGTGAAATGGTTATGGCAGAATTGCTTAAAATTGCTCTTAATGCCCAAGAATTTTACAAATGCTTAATAGATAAAATAGCAGAGAAAGTGGGTTTTAGTATTCTCAGACTAGTGCCTTAACATTGCTTTTTTAATCCAATTGAGCTGATCTGGAATCAGATAAAAGGTTATGTTACCAGGTACAATAAATGTATAAGCTTGCTGATGTTAAGCAACTTGTTTACGATACTGGTGGGAATGTATTTCTCAGTTATGAAGGAGCAGCACCTTATATAAGTAGGTGATAAATTAGCAGAATTCAAGAATTCTTTGCATTGTGGTAATACAAACATCCAGCGCAACTAACATGTTTATCTGCAGCCTGGCACAAGGCACCCATCCAAGGAAAATGCATTTCATAACACGTATACTTATTTATTTGCTGCTACTACTGTAAACACATACAAACTATTTTCACTAAAGTGCTTCACAATTTACTGTTTTAATCACAGATGGGCCTGTGAAGCTTTAAAAGCAGTATATGTGGATGTGGACAAGTATATAAACGTCACTTGCTTAGTGAATGAATGAATTGAGTTTTATTTATGGATGCTCTTTAACTGCTGTGGTCCTTAACGTCCCATACTATATTGGGCGTGAAAGACCGGTAATTTTGCTCAGAGGCCTCCTTATCAGGCCTGAGGTTCTTTTATGTGCTGTAAATCTACAACACGGGACCACTGGCTTTACTTCCCTTCCAAAGGAAGCCATGCTAAGGATTTTTACGCCTGAAAAAAACCCATCACCCCACTCACGACCTTGGGAACTAGAGGCTAGGATGGTAATCACTACACCATGGAGGACGACTCACTTGCTTAGTTAAAGATGGGCAGGTCATAAATAATGTTATCAATATAATTACTGGGCACAAATTCCAGGGAAACTTGATTCAGGTCTAGTAGGTGTGTGTAATGAAAATAAAAGCTATACTACTTCTGTACAGAAATCACAATGTAATCAGGGGACTAATTATTGTCTGGTGCACTTAAATATACAAAGAGTACTGTCAAAAATGGGTGAATTAAACTTATTGACGAAATAGTAGAAATGAAAATAGAAATAATTTGCCTTAACGAACATTGGGCTAGGACATGAACCAATACACATGTTAAATTAAAAGGCTTTCCTTAGCAGATTGCTATACCAGGAACGAATTAGACAGATGGCTCATGCATTTTAGTATGTGATCACCTAATGGAACATACCAAACAAAGAAACGATTTAAAAACCTTAAGCACTGAAAGTAGTTTTGAACAATCTGCCATAGAAAGTAGTTGCCTGAACTCTATCTATAGGGTACCATTCCTTATTAAGTTAGAACAATTGTTCAGTAAATTATAAAATAACAAAAAGAAAAAACTAGCAACAGTCATGGATCGTAATATTGATCTCTATAAAACAAAATTAACTCTAGATGAAAACTTAAAAAACAATGCTTTTGTAGAGAAACAAAATAATAGTAAATGGAATAACATGTACATCAATATTGTTGCTTCCCATGCGCTAGAATTCAGGCATACTCTTCCCACATGTGACACTAAGTCAAAAACTTACATTGATCATATACTAACAAATAAAATTTATGGCGAAAATGAATGCATTGTGTTGGAGACTGGACTAGCCGATCACAGAGCTGTCCTCACAAGATTACCTGTGATGCATAAAACTAAAAGGAAAACTGCAAGACATATATACAATGTAGAAAACATTTCAAAATTTAAAGAAAAAGTAGGAATTATAACCTGGACCTTGAACAGAACTAATTCAGTGGACTCAAATTACAACTTTCTTAGAGAGCTTATAAATTGTTAGAATGATGTACAAAGGGCATTAGAATATACAGCACACGCAAGAAATTTCTGCACAAAATGTACAAAGCTACTACTAATATCAATTTCATTCAGTATTACAAAACCTATTGCAAAACATATAAGCATATAATTAAGAAGGCACAACAAATTGCATTAGAAAAATGCGGACAACAAAAGCAAAGCAATGTGGAGAGTTAGAAATAAACAGCAGAGATAATTTAGGTCAAATGGATGCACAAACAGCAAAATTATTAAATAACTACATCATAAATATTGGAAATCAAATCCCACATCTGTACAAGACTCTGTAACAAAAAAACTATTATTAATAACTGTCTCGTGTTAACTCTTGTTTCAGTTTTCAAGTGTTGTTCCAGAAAAAATTACAGAAATAACAAAACTGAAATCAAACTACTCTTAAGGATGGGATGAACTGCCTCCATTTCTCATTAAGGAAATAAAACATGAAATAAATGAACCAATTAGTCAAATAATTAATCATTCCCTAGCTACTGGTATTTTTCCATAGAGAATAAAATGTGCTTTAGTTAAGCCTATACTCAAAGGAGGAAAATTTGACTTTAAATACTTCTGACCTATCTCTATTCTTCCTGCCTTCTCCACCATATTTGAAAAGATAGTACATTCACAACTCGTCTCATCTTGAATATTTCACCAAGTTAAATGCTCATAACATGGATTCTGAGAAAAGTGCTAAAAAATATCTGCTCTAATAAATTTGGTAAATGATGCTTCTAAAATTATTGATGAAAAACAATGGACAGCCATTTTAATATGTGATAACTCCAAAGCTTTTGACTGCATCTGTCATGATATATTACTAAAAAAAAAATTAAAATTCTATGTCATGAGCAACGCAACATTAAGGTGGTTTGAAAATTATCTGAAAGATCGAGACAATAAATAATCTCAAATAACCAAACGGGAACTGTCCAATCAAATTGGAAACAAATAAAAGCAGGTGTCCCACAAGGAAGTGTTTTGTGGCCCCTACTGTATATAATGTACACTAATGATCTTCCAAACTGCTTAAAGGGAAAAACATTTATGTATGCAGAAGACATCTTACTAAATGGGTCTAACTTAGAGGCATTACAATATAATGCAAAAGAATCTATCGCTTAGTTAAAGAAATGGTTCACCAGCAATGGCTTAAAACTAAATACATCCATTATGCAGTTAAGTACTCAAGAAAAAAATTGTGAGATCAATATCACAACCAGCTCAATAACTCATAAAGAAATTTAAAAAATTCTAGGCATCTTTTTAAATAAGCAATTACAATAGGATGATTGCATTCATTACCTATCTAAAAACTTTAATATGAGCTGCACTGCAAAAATAACAAACCTGGAAACAAGAAACATTGCCTACTTCAGTTACTTTTATTTCATAATGACGTATGGAATTTTATGGAACTCTACTCTACTAGGTGGGAAACAATCTTTAGAAGTCTAAAGAAAATAAACCGAATAATGGCACAAACTGGACCAAAAGAAATGTGCAGAAATATCTGTTCAAAAACTTAAAAGTAGTAAACTTTACCACCCCAATTCCTACATGAAATAAATACATATAAATTTTGAAGCTTATATAACTTCCAAATACAACATAGTCATGAAATTGGAACTAAAAATAACCGGAAATTACCCATGCACAAATTCTCATTATATGAGAAAAGTCCATTGTATGCCAGAATAAAAGCATATAACAGACTGCCCATTAAAATCAGAAAAATCAAAATCTTAAAAATCCCAACAGAGCAATAAAAAGCCTACTACTCAGTCGCAGAATATATGAATGAGTTAGAAGTAGAATTTCAAGAATGTTTTGTCATTTTGTAACTTACATGTATGTTGTATTAAATCCAGAAAATATTGTTCCCAGGTTAGTACTATTACTATTATACCACTTGCATATATTGTAGCTTGTAAATTTATATTTTGTAATTATTATTGTTAATTTGACTTTGTAATTCTGACAAGTCACCTATTTACGAGTTCTTACTCACCATATTGTAAGCGTATTGTGACAATAAAGCATGTTATCTTATCATAAATCAATTCATTGTGTATAGTACAAGTAATCTCTCAACTCTTTTTGTTATTAGGTTGTATGTTGAGCACATTAACAATGCTAATTGACACTACATTCCTGCCAGTTTTTTCTTTTATTAACAGCTTTATTTATGGACGCTCTTTAACTGCTGTGGTCCTTAGCGTCCCATTCTATATTGGGCGTGAAAGACTGGTAATTTTGCTCAGAGGCCTCTTTATCAGGCTTGAGGTTCTTTTATGTGCCGTAAATCTACGACACAGGACCACCGGCTTTGTTTCCCTTCCGAAGGATGCTAAGGATTTTTACGCCCAAAAAATCCATCGACCTCCACTGGGTTTGAACCCGGGACCTCGGGAGCTGGAGGCTAGCATGGTAACCATTACACCAACATTTCTGCCATGACCAACTATTTTACAGTGAAAGTGGTTAGATGTTTAACCTGTAGGTTGTACTGGATGATGAATGAATGAAATGGGTGAAATGATGCCTAAATGAGCCCAGGGTCCATGGAACTTAAAGCTACCTGACATTTGTCTTTTCAGGATAAGGGAAAAACCTTATCCAGGTAACTTGTCTTAACTGAGGTTCAAACTCGAGACCTCTTGAATGTGAGGCAGACACACTACCCCCATACCACAGAGGTGGCAGCTGTTATTTAGCCATAGTCATTCACAATTGTTGCTTGGATTGTTTGTGTCACGTGTGTTTACTAACGTATAGTGCTCATCATTTTCTCAACAAAAGTGGTGTAATAGTCACAAAATGAATGATTTGTGAAACGTAAAGTTAACAGCAGTTTAATTCAGTATTTTTAATCACAATTAGTATAGTAGATAGGCACAGCTGCTGAACTACCCAGGTAGGCACCACTTTTGTCTATTCTTAGTATTATGTGCTAGAAGTTTTGGATGTAAGGCAAAATATAGGAATATGACATACAAAATGTTTAAAAGCTAATGTTGCCCCAGGCTGCAGAATATGCCATATTCGCATGCTGTCTGGAGCAATTTCATTTGCAGGTACTAAGTTCCTGTCATACCTCCACAAGATGCCGCCATGTGCTTGGTAAAGTAATATGTAAAGGTTTGTTTGCTTCTACTTTGAACTTCAAGTGAAACAGTAATATATCCCTGTACATATATGCTGAAAATGGAGTAACTGAGATTGAATAATCAGTTATTTTCTATCCCCATTACATTTGCAATACCTAACACAATAAATGAACGAGAGCAAACTCACCTGTTGTGTACAGCATCTGACTCTCTGGTCTCCCTATCCAAATCTCTCATTAACTGATGCTCACTCACGTTGAGGTTAAGGGCAGTAATCTTGCTGTCCAGTTGCTTGTTTATCTTTATTTTCTCAGCTGTCTTCTCATCCAATTCTTTCAGCTGTTCATGCAACTCAGTAATATCTCTGGCAAACTCCTGCCAATAACATGTCCACAGATATAAGTAGAAGGAATAATAACTAGGCATTTATGCTCTGTACTAAAGTACCTATTAGCATCAATTTGTCTGTCTGTTCATTCATTCACATGAAACAGCTCACCACTGCTGCAAGTTGAAATTTTATACAGAGAATTTAGTTAAGATAAACAGCCTTTGAACTGAGGTTGCTGCTGAATATTTCCAAACTGAGGCCAAAGACTTTGAAACTTTATTAGCTAAAAGAAATACTGCAATGAAATATATTGCAAACTGGCAGAGGAAAGTAAATGTACCGTTTTGAATTTTTATTAGTGCTATAAGTGGAATAGAATCATAATGGAATGCAGAACAGTGGTCAAAATGCTGTCAAAACAGTTAATGCTGAAACATTGTTGTGTGGTGTAATGGTTTGTGCTCTCATTTGTATTACAGGATACAGGGTTTGATTCCACACCAGATATTACAATTTTAATATAGTTAATTAAGCCTTAAATAAGCTACCATTAAAAGTAAATAAAACCTTGGGGAATATTTACAAAACATCCTCTCACACAATGCAACAGTAAAACCCCATTCATATAGGTAGGCTTATAAAATGTAACCTGCACACTGATACATCTAATGAAATGACATCAGTTATGTTGGTAGTGTTTAAATAATGAGAGAACAAGTGACAGTGTTAAATAAGAATGCAAACAAATGCTAAGGGAATATTATAGATGTAATCTGAAATTTATAGAAATATATATGGGGAATCTTCTAACGATGTGTGATTTTTTAGGATTGTGTCTAAAATGTGTATTTGTATATCTCAGTGAACTCCGCAATTTTAATGTAAGTATTTCAGTACCTCTTATGGTTTATCAGTTATACAATATTCATTCACAATAAGAGGATTTCACATGCTATTCCCAGAAAATTTACCATAGACATTCTCTTATCCATCTATACATCTTAATCAAAGTCATTAGAGCCATTTTTTTAAAATACAAAATAAAGAAAATTATTCTATTCAAAGCTGTGCCTACAGTCCAGTGACAGTTCAACCTATTTCCTTCTGTGCTGGCTTTAATGCTTAGAAATTCCTATGCCGTGTATGATTTTAATGCAACCGATTTGAATAAGTTGATGCTCGCACTCACAGTATAAGAAGGATACACTAGACTAAAGTGACAGTCAAATTTTTAAAGAGCATGTTGCTATGTGATGGCAACAAGGACCTATTTGAAAATTCCAAACCAATAACAAATGGTCAAGACAACAAAACATTGTATTTTCATAAACTGTATACCTTAACAGATCTGCAATTTTTGTGCAGTAAGATTTTGCCTATCTCTTATGGTTTACCACTTATACAAGTCATTCATAATGAAGAGAACTTATATATAATTATATACAATTTTATAACATATGGTATTTTAATCAAAATCTTAAGAGCCATCCCAACATTAGAAAATAAAAAGTGGTGACAAATTTTCCATGTAAAGAATAATTTGAAGTTGGGGGACTTTCTTTGTCCATCCTTGGCACATGCTGAAATTAAATACCAAGTTTTGTATTTAACCACTTCTGACTTTTTAGTTATGCTGTTGAACACATGGAACGTTTTTTAAAAACACATTTTTGGATTCAGGGAGCCTTGAAATGTGCATTTCTGGTGAATTTTCAGTATTAAATTTTAGGGTGGAATGCAGTGCTTACTATAGCTATATAATAGAGAAAGTTGGTTGGTATCTAATGTTGTGCAGTTGGCAATGAAGCCATTCACTCTCTTGCATTCCAGTATTTTGATGAGAAGCTGGTATGTTGATCAAAAGCAGTGGGCTTCTTGAAGTTCACAGAAAGGGCATACAGGAGATTCTGCTATGCCAATCCTGTGTAGATGTTAGTTGAGGCAGTCATGGCTTGTTAATGATCTAAAAACCTGGTTTGCTAAATTCACATGGCTTTCTCTGTCCTCTATCGCTTATTACTGAGAGTAGAAACTATTCTTACTACAGGTTATTACTTTCTCTACTATGTATAGTAAGTAGGGGAAGTATTGTATTCCAACCAAAAATTATTCGATATCGAGATTTCACCGGAAATATATGTTTTGAGATCCCCTGAATCCAAAAAAAGCATTTTTGGAAACATGACCGTGTGTGTGTGTGTGTGTGTGTGTCTGTGAGCAGCATAACTCAGAAATGAACAGTCGGATAAACACCAAACTTGGTATTTAGCTTCAGTATCTTCCAGAGATACGACACGAAGGTTTTCAAGAAAATCCCCCCACCCCAGATTATCCTTTCCATAGAACATTTTTCGAAAATTTTAATTTTCTCAAAAATGGCTCTAACGATTTTGATTAAAATATCATATTTTTAAGATATTTTCATGATAAATAAAATGTATATCTCGAATTTTTTGGGAATGTCTCCAAAAGTATTCTTCATTGTGAACGACTTTTGCATAACTGGTAAACCATAAGAGATAGACAAACTTTTACTACACAAAAAATGTAGATCGCGTTAAAATACACAATTTATGTCATATACATTTCTTTTGTTGAGTGAACCATTTTCGAGATATTGCTTGTTATTCCCTTAAATTTTCCAATACTTATATTTTTCTCAAATTTTGTATTTCATTTTTTTTTTGTCCTGGTAATGCAAAGAGAATGGAATACTCCACATAGCAACCAGCTCTTAAAATATTTGACTATAGCTTAAAGCCTACCAATTCCCCTTGCATCTACAAGAAAATTACCAATAAGATTAACATCTCGATTAACATGAAGCATATGGAGAATAAGCGTTTGTAAAAATACTTTGTACAAGAGTAGAGAAAGTCATGTGAGTGTAACACATAAGATTTTTTTTTTATATTTTCTACATTTTAACCCAAATAAACCTTGGCAAAAATAGCTACATTACACATTTGGTTATAGATACAAAGAGAAGAATGATAGCCAAATGTTTTAAGAGCTGGATGCTATATGCTGGCCTTAAAATTCCATACTGTTTCCATGCAATTGTGAGAAGCAACTGAATGTTGAAACGACTTTAAAGAGTGACCAAGAAATGAAGAATTTGAACCATTAATAACAGATGTCTCAGAAATGGCTTATACCACAGAAAAACTTGTTTGAAATAAATTATGTGGTTTAAAGAGATTTACATTTCTTGTGTAGTACGTTTTCGTCCATCGCTTAACATTGATCAGTTATACAAGATTATACAGAATTCCTTCTGAATGAAGAGGACTTCAGAGGTTATTCCCAGAAAATTCAAGAAATAGATTTTATTTTTTGTCATGTAAATATCTTTAATATATGATATTGTAATCAAAATCGTCAGAGCCATTTTTTTTAGAAAATAAAAATTGTTCCATGTAAAGGGTAGGGTATTTTCCTGAAAATCTTCATGTTGCATCCTTGGAAGATACTGAGCTTAATTAGCAAATAAATTGAGTTTTATTTATGGACGCTCTTTATCTACTATGGTCCTTAGCATCCCATTCTATATTGGGCGTGAAAGACCGGTAATTTTGCTCAGAGGCCTCTTTATCAGGCTTGAGGTTCTTTTATGTGCCGTGAAGCTACGACATGGGACCACCAGCTTTACTCCCTTCCAAAGGAAGCCATGCTAAGGATTTTTACGCCCGAAAAAATTCATCGCCCTCCACTGGGTTTGAACCATTAATTACCAGTTAATTATGGCTTAATTACCAGTTTGGTATTTATCTGACGTTTTGTTTTGAGTTATGCTGTTCACAGACACACACACATAGACCTTTTTCTAAAATTCCTGTGTTTTTGGAATCAGTGACCTCAAAACATATTTCTGGTGAAATTTTTGGGTGGAATACAATACTTCCCCTACTTGGTACGCATAGTAGAGAAGGTAGAAACTGCCACAGGAATTTCTTGGTAGCATAGTAATTCTAGATATGGTTTTATTTAAAGGTGAGTCGGAATTGTTACACTAACATCACTTTTCTAGATGTGATGTTATATTCTTGGTAGCATAGTAATTCTAGATGTGGTGTTATATAGATTTTCCTGTTGCTTTCCTTTTTTGTTTGTGATACACATACTCTTCTTTAAGTTTTGTATTGAGTGCTGATGTAAGTATTCTTTTGATAGAGTGATAAGTGATTTTGTTGTAATTTTACTACCTTTCTTGGCCAGAAAATCAGTTGTTTCATTATTATCTATTCCACAGTGCGCTGGTATCCATTGAAGTATTACTTTTTTATTTAAATTAGTTAATTGTTTTATAATTCTTTGGCATTCTAGATCATTTAGGCTTTTAGCTGTTGTATCAGATGCTATGAATGTAGCAGCTGCTTTAGTCAGATAAATAGTACATCTCCCTTAAATTTGTTTGTTTGATACAATTTAAAAATTTTAGAAAATCAAACAGGATTAGTTTTAAAAAATTTAAATGATGTTATTATTTATCAAAATATTCCCCTTTAACATGAATACATTTTTGCATTTGATGAAACCAGTCCTTAAAGCAATGATGCCACTGTTCCTGAGACACTTCGGAAACCAAGTTTTTATAATGTTCCACTGCTTCATGTGATGATGAAAAAGAGATTCCACGCATTTTATCTTTCATTTTTGGAAACAAAAAGAAATCACAAGGTGCTAGGTCAGGGCTGTATGGTGGAGGGTTCATGGTGTTCAGCTTTAGGGCATACAGATACCTTGTTAGGTTTGCTGTATGTGATGATGCATTGTCATGATGTAGCATTATTTTTCCTTTTGGATCTTTTTCATGAACTTTTTCAAAACTTTGCGGTAAACAGATGTTTGTGTACCAATCAGCAGCAACACTACATCTATCTTCTAATGCTATAGTAACAATATGGCTTGTTTTAGAAAAGAAAACTAACAGCTATCTTTTTACCAGCACTGCAAATTCATCAGACTTTTGTAGGCTTCGGTTTTGTTCCAAAGACCCATTGAGACAATTGACTTTTCTGTTCAGGATCATTACAATAAATCCAAGATTCAACACTGGTAACAATATTCCAAATCAAACCAAATGGAATTTTTCCAGAGATTTTTTGCATCAATCAATGCATTGTTGTTTTTAATCGGAAGTCAGTTTATGTGGAATCCATCGACGACAAAGTTTTCTCACATCTAACTGTTGGATTTGACCCATACCAATGCCAATGTCACCCAAATAAATTCAAAATATATCTGTCGATCTTCTTCAAGCATTGTTTGAATTGTGGCAATATTTTCATCAGTAACAGCAGTTCTTGAGTGTCCTTAAATTCATCACTAAGAAAAAACCGACCTCTTTTGAATCCACTGTACCAATTGTCTTAGATGGTTCGTCTTTGCTAAATGCATTTCTAAGTTAATCTTCACATTGTTTAGGCATTAATGATGATTTAAAATCGCAAAAAAATCATAGCCCAGAAATGTTCTCTAGTCAAATTCATTTTTGGGTGAACACAAACTATTTGATCAAATTGAACAAACTACACGACAATCAACTCACAAAACATTAGAAAGTAGCTGTCAAGTGTAAAAAAGATTTCATTTGGTTTTAGAAACATGCATTCTAAAAGCTTTCAGTATTGCCCTTGTATAGAAGATTTTTAAGCTGAGAAGAATTGCTAAAATTTCACCATCAAAATTTGCAGAATTTGAACTTAATCTTCTATGAAACGAAACGAGTAGGGATACTGCACCAGTGCCAGTACCAATACCAATACCACCATTATTTGGTAAGCAAGATCCATCAGTATAAACATGCTTCCATTCATTAGCAGGATATTTTAAATGTATTATTTCTAGTGACATTTGTTTGAAAACATAAGGAGAGGTTTCAGATTTTTTAAAATTCTTCTGCTAAATGTAGATAGTGTTCAAAATCAAATAGGTATACAGGGTTGATTTTTGTTTGTGAGTGTTTAACCATGGGAGTTTTAATTTCTGTTTGATTTCTTGGATTTGATCAAGAAACCTTTGTCAGGTTTTTAAAAGGTAAAAACAGCTGTAATGATAATGTTGTACAATTTTATTTTTTCTGTCTTTCATTACAGTTTTCCAAATTGATTTCAGTTGTTCATATTACTGCTCAAAATGTTATCTTTGCATTTATTACTTTTAAAGTGAAATGCTATATATTTCTTCTTGAATAAACTTTTGTTGCAAAAGTCAGTCATATGACATTAAGTTGAGTACAGTTTTAAATATTTTATTTGCAGAATATGTAAAAATGAACATGGATCCAAAAAATCAGATTGAAACTTTTTTAACATATTGAAATTTTGAGTACATTGATGTCACTTTAGTTTCACTTATTAATTTTTCAGTTGGAACATTTTCAAAGACTTCATCTCCATTGTCAGCTGGAAGAGGATCCCATATTTCAATGTCAGTTGTATTGTCACTAGGCTACTGGAGAACTTCACTGTGTTGTCAACCAGCAGAATTTAAAATTTATTATTCTGCATGCATTTTTGGTGATTATAAATTATAAAATTCACCTTGCAAATAGAAAAAGATGGATGACTACCTTTTCTAGATCTCAGAATTATGAGATACCATAACAATTGAATTCAGGATATACAGAAAATCCACCCATGTGGACAACTGCATAAAATCAATAATCAAAATCCTAAATCACAACAACATGCAATACTCTACAGCTTGACCTGCAGTTTGATAAACCCACTTTCCAAGAAGATGAATACAACAGGTAACATCAACATATTCTGTAAGTAGCCATACAGAATGACTTAGCACACACATAGTGGGCAAACTAATACAAAAGACATCATCACTCTCCACAGAAAGATATTCAACCAAAAATTCATAACAATTCAATAATCTGTTTTTAGAATATGGAATAAATTTGGCTCCATACAATTATCACAAGCACACTTCAGCATCTGCTAAAGGACACTATCAAGAAATCAGGTATTTACCAAATTGATTGTGAAGAGTGGGCTGCCATGAAGTATACGTACGTAGCAAACATGAAGAGAAGCTTATAAACCAGACCAAAGGAATACCTAAGAAATTCAAAACTTAAGCAAATAAACAAATCTGCAGTAGTGCACAATTTTTTTCAACAGAACACAACATTAAATGGGAAATAAAGCTTTTAAAACACAAACACCAGCAGAACTTGCAGTACAGCAAAAAAAAATCTACATCATTGATTACACAGGGTAATGAACTTTGAAATTATGCAAGTCAACAACATAGAGAAGTTCTCCACCAGATACCTAGATGGCAGTACAACTAACAGTAAACTAGGGAATCCCCTTCCAGACACCTGTGAACATACAGCTGATGATTGAGATAAATGTCTTCAAAACATGTTCTGAGTGAAAACTTAATAAGTGAATCTAAAGTGTCATCAATCTACTAGTTTCAAATATTTCCTTATTTATGTACTTCTCAGTCTCATAATGTCTTAATCTGTTAAAATGGTTCAAAGTAAAATGCTTTTTTGTCTCTCTCGAAAACTTTATATCTAGCTATCTGATGTTGCATGATTAGCTTTTTAAATTTGAATGACAGATTAATTTTATTTACCTCCCTGTTCTTTATGGAATTATTGTACAGTGGTTTATAAGTCTTTTATGTTCAGTCTTCCTCTTTACCCCTAATTGCAATTTAGTACAGCCTGACTATTCCAAATGATGGATGAAAAATCCCCTGATATTCTCGTAAAACTATTGAAACATCGACAGAATGATTGACTTCCTTAAACTTCCCCAACAATCTTCCGAGTTCTGGAAATTATGCATCGCCTATAAATACTCCAGTTATTGATTGAAGTTGTCTAAGTAGCTTATTAGATAATTACATGGGTGAAATTTTAAACCTTTGTACCTTCTCTTTGGTCCCATAGTTATTTAATAATGTAAAATGTACACGGTTTTCACATAATACAGAAATCCTTAACATATACAATGAAATAAAGGTGAAGCTGGTGAATATGAAGATTTTGTACTCCCAGGCCACCAAGTTAACCTATTAGGAAAAGACATAGCCTGTGAGTATCGAGGAAAACAATCTTCTCAGGTGTTAATTAAAAACTATTGGTTCACTGATTTCTAACATTAGCAGTTCTTTCTCTTTGTACAATTATTTAGGGTATCTTGCTAATGACGTTTTGTTTTGTTTAAGGGCACTCAACTGCTAGGTCATTAACACCCTTGTAAAATGGATCATGGCAAAGGCCAGAGATAAAACTGAATAAAAAAGTCAAAGCAAAAGCCAGATATATATAAAAATCATAGCACAATTCATAAGTAAATATAAAGATATAAAACTAAACCGATTAGTATGAAACACCTGCTATTAAGATGATTAAATCAGCATTTGGAAATTTACTCTTGACACAGAATTAAAAGTCCTATCAACCATTTGTTACCATCCGCTAAGGCCTCTGCAAGACTGTCCAGTAGTTACAGAGAGTCCCGATGATGTGCTAGAGCAATACACTCTAGCAACACGTGACGGACCGACAGACCCTCGCCACAAAGCGAACAAATAGGAGCACGGTCACCCTTAAAAAGATAACCGTGCATAAAATTGCAATGATCAAAATGCAACCGATCCAAAATCACCTCCTCATAATGAGATACGCGAGAGGAAGTTACCCAGTTTATTAGAATGTCCTTTACCATTCTAAGCTTATTTCCGCAGAGAGTTAATCACTCCTCGTGCTAGCACGACAGCACCGCTCTCCGCACAAGCCTAAAGTCTTCCGACGTTACCCGACGTATTGTAACACTGGGTTCTGTGGTTGCCCCTTTAGCTGCCAAATCTGCAAGTTCATTCCCCGGCAAGCCAACGGACCAGGTATCCAAGCGCACTCCACATTAACGCCAGAAGCGTTAAAACATGGAGGGCATCCTGGATTCGCTGAACATTGGGGTGGAAATTGTACAGCTCACGAAGACTCTCAAGTGCACTAAGGGAATCGCTCAAAATGAGACAGTCTCCCAATTTTCGACGGCGCACATACAAAATGGCTCGGTATATGGCATACAGCTCTGCACTATAAATGGATGTGCTATCATGAAAACCGAATGTATAGGGTTCGGTTCCATGAACGTAGGCACATCCAACACCGTTGGTGCTCTTAGATCCATCGATGTAGATCAAAATTCGGTCTCTATATCCGGACAGAAATTCTAAAAAAAACAGTGCGGATACTAAAAGTAGGCATCGTAGTCTTCCGGTATACTGTCATCCCAAGATCTACGTGAGATGTCGCACGTAACCAAGGGGGTAACATCCTCTCCCCCTTAGCAAATATGCTAGGCATTTCAATGTTGCTTTCAAAGAAGATCCTGGAAACGAACACCTGTAGGCCTTGGATTAATGGAGCTATTTCTATAACGTTCTCTAGCGCAATGTGAAAAAAGAAGCGGACGTTGGATGTTGAGGCATACATTTAAGTGCACAGCCATAATTTCCCAAGAAGACATCACGCCGATAACGCAGAGGAGGTTCTGCAGATTCGGCATAAAGACATACTGGGCTAGTGGGAAAAGCACCAATAGCCACTCGTATGCCCCGTTATAGACTATGTCTAATATCCTCAGCACAGATGGTCCTGCTGACAAATAAATGATACACTCAGTCTATTTTGATCAGTGCGCGATACAGTCGCAATAAAGCAGTTCGATCCGCTCCCCAAGATTTGCCATTTAATATCCGCAAGATATTCAGAGAACGGTCACATCGCCCTTTCAACTGTGCTATATTCGATGAACCAGTTAAGTTTTCTATCAAACGTCAAGCCCAGGAATCTCGTCGAATCTGCGAATAGTAGTAAATCTGGACCGAATCGGAGCGAAGGTGGTAATCGTCTCCTACGGCGCCGGAATTTAACGCAGATTGACTTCTCAGTTGAGAAACGAAAGCCGTTTTTAGAACTCCATTCTTGGAGATTATCTAAACATTGCTGCATACAGCGTTCCAAAAACGGCGTACGCAGAGAAGTACAATAAACGGCAAAGTCGTCTACGAATAAACATGACGATACCTCTGGAGGAATACATTTCGAGATAGAGTTATTCGCTATGGGAAACAGTGTAACGCTTAGTACCGATCCCTGAGGCACTCCGTTCTCCTGAACAAAAAGGTTCGAAAAAACCGTGCCGACCCTTACTCGGAAACCGCGGTCCTTCATAAACTCCTGAATGAACAGTGGTAAGCGTCCACGTATGTTCCAGGCGTGTAGGGAACGTGGTATCACTGTTCGCCAACAGTATCATAAGCCTTCTCAAGGTCAAAAATATCGCAACGGTTTGACAATTCTTCATGAATCCGTTCATGATCTGTGTCGATAATGCCACAAGGTGGTCCATTGTTGAACGGCGTCTTCGAAAACCGCAGTGGGTGTTCGTCAGCAGGTTGTGAGTTTCTAACCACCATACCAACCGTCCACTGATCATACGTTCCATCAGCTTGCAAACGTAACTGGTGAGGGAAATAGGACGGTAGCTGGACAGGAGATGAGGTTTAAAAATGGGTATGACAGTAGCCTCCCGCCACTTTTCTGGAAAAGTGGCGTCAACCCAAACACGATTATAGACCTCGAGTAGAAAAGCCTTACCTTTAGGAGAAAGCTGTTGCAACATTTGTACGTGCATACGATCTGGTCCTGATACTGATAGTCGCGAAGATGAAAGAGCGTGTTCTAACCCCGCCATGGTGAAAAGGCGATTGTAATCTCCAAGATTTCCTGAACGAAAAAAGAAACCTTGAGATTCCACCTGAATCTTAACAGGAAGGAACTCGGGCGAATGGTTATCTGAGCTAGACACTTGAGCGAAAGCACAGCCAAATGTGTTAGCCACGTCAAATGTATCAACAATAGCTCCTGCAGCTGTTTAAAGACCAGCAATTGGCATGTGGGTCGATTTTCCGGCCACATCCCAAACGACAGAGGAAGGTGTATGTCGATTAAATGAAGCTACAAACTTGTTCCATGATGTCTTTTTTCTAACCTTTATAACATATATAGACTTGGCACGCATTTTCTTGTATTCGATTAGGTTATCCAGTGTGGGGCGACGCTGGAAAACCCTAAGAGCACGAATGGCATTTCGGCATTCTTCCGTCACCAAGGGACTGGAAATCGACGAGAGTTGGCAGTTGACCATGGAATTGCTTGCTCAGCAGCAGAAAGAATCTTGTCTGTGAGATGTTCGACCAAAACATTCACAGAGTTGTGCTCATTGTACTTAAACACAGCCAACTGGGAGTAAAGATTCCGGTTGGCTTGATCTAAGCGCCATCTAGGTAAGCTTGTGGAACATATATCTTGTGTTAAGAGACTAATAAGACATGGAAAGCGGTCACTAGAGTGTAAATCAGAGATGACACTCCGTTCCAAGGAAACTGCTAACTGCGGTGAACAAACTGAAATATCAAGGTTTTGAAGGAGTCTGAGAAAACTGTAGGCTCTCCGGTGTTCAGAAGAGCTAGGTTATTATTGTCCAAAAATCAGCAATGAATTTACCTCTCGCACAAGCCCGAGGTGAGCCCCAAAGAGAGTGATGGGCATTAACATCTCCCACCAATAGAAAAGGCGTTGGTAACTGGGTAACTAGATCTTCTAAATTAGTGAGCGAGAGGTCATCGGATGGTGACAGATAAATGTTACAAATGCTAAATCGGATGGATGGCAGTTTAATGTTTACAGCCACTTACTGGATGTCAGACTGTATGGATACAGATGCTACAAATATATCATCCCTGATGAGATAATAGTGCTCCCGTGCGCAGGAATACCCTCTTCGGTGTACGATCATGCCATACTGGGGTATACCGCCTGATTTAAAAACTATCTTGCGGACGGAGCTTAGCCTCTTGCAAACATACGACCAAAGGATTATTCTTGTTGAATAAAAGTTCAAGCTCTGGTCGATCTGTTCTAATTCCAGGTATGTTCCATTGTAGGATAGTCATGGTACTTATAATGGGGTAAGTTCTTAATCCTAAGAGTCCATTACTTTGAGGATGACGATGGTCGAATCAATTTGCCCTTTTTGGTGACGGGCTAGCACCTTTAACAGAGGTTTTTAACTGTTGTTCTGGCAGTGTGGGCAGAAACCTCATGCTACATCTCCTCCACAGGGGAGGACCCCTTTCCAATTGAAAACTTCGGTTCGAGAACCTCGAACCGATTGGAAGTGGAGATCGGTGATGTAGATCGCCGATCCCAGTCCTTCCCAGAAGATTCCTCAGATGAGGATCTCCGAGGAGATACTCGTGGAATGTTCTTGCATTTAGATGTTCTGGATAAAGGCTTGCTACTTTCTTTTAGGAAGTCTGTTCTTACATAGCTGGTCCTGAACTTCTTTTGGCGATGCATCATGTATTACGGTCTTGCTGGTTGAGGTCGACGATTTTGATGGTAGTTTTACCGATTTGGTCTTTTGAGTAGTGGACTTGGCAGATACTGGTGTCGCTGGTGTTGTTTTTAAAGGCTTTGGCTGCGTTCTAGCTACGAGAATATTTTCGGAAATCGTGGCCCCGTTGTTATCGCTGGTCTGAGTTGCGATTTCCCGACACGGTACCGGTTTAGCTGCAACTGAGCTATAGGTACCGTACTTCAGGACAGAAGGTTGGCGGATACACAAAAGTTTCCGGGCTTCCGAGAAGGACACCTCCCTAATCCGCACATCCTGTATCGCTTTTTCCTCTGCAAAACGGGGGCCTTCTCTCGGGAACTTGATGGATGTTCACCTTTGCAGTTAACGCACGTTGAAGCAGATGTACATGCTCCATTGTGAGATATGTCTCCACAGTTAACGCACATAGATTCACCATTACAAAATTTGCTAGTGTGTCCAAAGCGCTGAAACTTATAGCGTATCAGCGGATTCGCATATATGGCTAACCTCAATGACTTCATACCCCGCCTTAATCCTTTGAGGGAGATCTACCCGATCAAAGCTAAGGAACAGGGTACGAGTAGGCAAAAATGCACCTCTTTCTTTCTGCTGAATTCGCTAAACGCATGTCACGCCATGTTCTTCCAGATTCTCTTGAACAACGCTGCGCGGGAATTCAAGGTCTTGTGCATTTCGACACGGATCAGATAGCTGGCTAACATATTTGCTTTTAAGATAATCACTGCCTGGGACGCTGAATTTCCTTCAACCAGGAGCATGCCATTGTGACTTCTAATGCATGACTTGACAGGACCAGCAATTTTATCAAGATCCTTTTGAACTACAAAAGGGTTCACCGATGTAAATTTTCTTCCTTCCTTTGTTCTGTTAATAACCAAGTAATGACGACCACTACACTCAACTACTTCTTTTCCACAGGCTTTCACATTTTTTGGGATTTTTTATTATCCATAGCGGTTACATCTTCCACCATTACAAATGTCTTCGATGGCATGCTCACATCCTGGGTGCCATCCCAGCTTAGGTGAGAGTCCTGGTCTGGACCTTGCTCACCTTAGGGTCTCACCTCCCAATTCAGAGGGATCCAATCGCCTTCAGGAGTGTAACAGTTCATGTAATGGCCCCTCCCCGGGACTGACTTTTATCAGCAGATACGAACACAGTTCCTACATGATACTCAGGGGTTGGGAGTTATGCATTACCCAGTCAACCCTTGTGACTTCCCTCCTCCGTTCTGCACAGCGGTGTCCATCAGACTGTGTTCAGGGAGGTAACTGCTAGTTGGTCAAACACACTTGTGGATCAAAGTTGGTTGGGCATTTGGCACAAGCTTCTCTCACCTCTTAGAGGAACCCAATCGAGAGTTTGGCTCGGGACTCCAAGAGTGCCAATTCCGTACCTACCGTTGTAGGCCCCAGGGGGTTGCTAGTGAAGTTGATTACTCCATAAGTACAAAGGAAATAAAGCAAAACTTTCTTACATGAGGGTTATTAAAATATTTTGTCATTGATAGCGTTATAAGCAGATTCAATTTTCTTTGGTTTACTCTGTCTTACAGTATGCGTCGTATATGCTGAAACATAGGAACTAGAGAGAGAGAGCACATAATTGTAGGTAATCCTTGACTGCCTAATCCCAAACTGCACCACTTCCATGCTCCATTAGGGGTTTCTTGGAGGATCCTGGCAAACTGTTAATATCCTCAGCTCCACTATCATCGGATGCTGGATTATTGCCACAGTCTTCAAACTCTTAATTTGATTCAGTCACTTTCTTCTAAATTTATGATGAAATTGTCTTTTTCCCACTACATTTCTTCTACCTCCTTCATATGTTCACAGGCAGCTCTACAATTTTCTAGAGTAACTTTGAGTGCTGCATTTTGGAAGACCTCACTAGCATCACGTGCTTTGAAAGTTACCTTATGTTTGGGCACATCTGCTTTGACTTGTGCCCATATTAACTCGATAGCATTCATATTGCAATGATGCAGAGGTAAGCAACTACGGTATGTCCATTTAATTCAGCTATAGAGTCTATTTCATACCATCTGAACCTATCTTTTTCTCTTAATTATGTTGTATAACCAGGTTTTGTTGCTCGTTAGCCATAGTTCATCCCCAAATTTTGCAACCATTCTTGCATTATTATTAGTGAATCCAAAACTGAGGCTTTATTTATTTCAATGGAATAATTTCAATTTATAATAATGCTATGTTTCAGGATGTTTGACAAGAGCTGGTTATTAAACCATTGCTTGAATGCATCTCCATTCATTTCCTCAAGGTCATCCTTATTGGATTTAGGTTTAAATAATAGCAGTTAATTGGGGACAAATCCGCTAGATGCTCCAGCATGCTAAACAATAAATCTAGAGCCCTTTCCCAATGATATATGCAAAGGGTGTTCTAATTTGTTAATTCCGGAAATCCATATTTTTCCTTTCGGCTGATTAACGTTTATCCATGTTTCATCAAAATATATAGTAGGCTGCCCAGTATTCCTTAAATTCCTCATTTGCTATAAAAATCTAAATTGTTTCACCAGGACATTGAGTTTGTTCATCAGGAATTTTTGTCCTAGATAGTTCTTTACGTGATGAAATCCCATGCTTTTCATTACTTCACTTAAAGCCCACCTACTTCCATTGAAAATATCTATTTCTTTCAACACTTGAACAATATCATTTAAACTGAGCTAGAAATGCCATTTATACAACCTATAAATTGTACTGTGTTTATCTGTTTTTGTAAATGAATTGACTGCTGTTTTTGTTTATGTTCTGTTTGGTAATTTCTTTCCTGGTGTTGTAACAATGGTCCTGTTTTTGTTTGCTTGCTTCTTTTCCTGCAACATTCTGCATATTGAAGTGTGAGATACACCAGTGGCTGCGGCAGTTCTTTCCATGACCTGTGTAATGCATGTTTTTGGTTTACCAGATATCAACACTTCCAGTTCATCAGCAAAGAACTTATATACCAAACATACAATTTCCCTTTCAGCAGATTGCAGAGATTTCCCTCGTCTTCCAACACCAGCTTGGAACGATACATAAGCCAACAAAATAAACAGGGCTAAACACATCACAAGCATTTCCATATTTCACTGTCAATATAAAGCATTTGTATGTACATAACCAGGCCTAGAACTAGTCACAACACATGTCGCTGTCTCACTGAGACTAGGCAACAGCAGATATTAGTGTCACTGCTGTGCACTAAATTTGCACCCCTCCCCACTTACAGAGCAAGGTAGCGATAAATAGGATATGTTTCAAGATAAACCAGATGTACTATAGTTGCTACATCATGACCATCTATATATATTGCTTGGAATGCAATATCCAAGCCATTTGTTTATTTTACCTGCATATTTGGTGGAGTAACAAGAACTTTTTCTACTCCATGGCATTCTCAAATAAAAGTCAAGGCCTTCCTCACAAGTATGTTCTTTTGTAACTACAATGTGTTCAAATTCAAGACAAGGGCTATGGAAATCATTTTTAATCTTTTAGTAATTTGTGAAATGAAATTAGATGGTGTTTTATAGCTCCATGTCCATCAGAAACACTTGGACTTTCAATGGTGAAAGAATTTCAAAAATTGGTTGAGTGGCTTTTGAGATTAACCACAGCCTACTACATATTGTAGTGGGCTGTGGATTAAAAAAAACTCACACACTCTCTCTCCCTCTCTCTTTCTCTGTTTATAATATTAATATAGGTAACTGTTTGTTGCACAAAGTCCTTTAATTTTTGTTTTGTTTTTATACTTCTGCTCATTTGAAGAAGAAGACTGACGCTGTCATAGAAAGCAGTATTGCAGAGTTTTGAGTTACATAAAAATGTTACCTTTTACTTTGTTTCCCTCTACCCAAGTTTATTTATTTATTTTTAGTAATGTTAATGCCAATTTTTACTGCATACAGCGCCACAAGCAGTGGGCAGTGATGATACATGAAATAAAATAATAATGAGAAAGGAAATTTGAAAAATAAACATTTCAAGCCTAAGTAAGGATATCTCTGCGGCATTTGCCAGTTATGAGGGCAGAAAAACCTGGAAAAACCTCGTCAAATAGGATGGTTCTGGCAGGATTTGGACCGCAGATGTTCCTTTAACGAATCCATGCCCTAATGACCTCAGCTACCTGTGTCAGTTCCAAAACATAAGAGGCTGGCTATAGGCGCGCGCGCACATGCACACGCATGCAAAATACTTCAAGAAGAGTATGTCTGGTGATGTCTCAATAAGAAGTTTGTGGATGGAATACAATGCTACCCCTGTCTACCATAAATAAGCAGTAGAGAAAGTAAAGAGAAATGTGTGAATCATACATCCTTCATGATGGCCCACTCTTGGTTCACAGCTTCAATAATCTTATCATCAGAGATGCCCAACTTCCTCTTCTTCAGATACAGCATCATCTGCTTCGTCAGCTGAAACATAACATTTAAGTGTTTTGTAATGGCACTGTTGGCTGACACTCACAATGGAGAAGTTATATTCAAGTCCTAGAGTATACCTTTGTTTTCTCAATCCTGTATAGTCTCCATTCCAAGTCCTCTATTTCCATCTTCCTTGTTTGATGTTCCCACTCCTTACACAGAATCTTGCGATGGAACTTCATGGCTTTGCGCATCATGCCCAACTTCACACGTCCCGCAGCCTGAAACATTAGGTGGATAGTCAGATGTCTTGTGAGGGTTACATCTCTGCATCTTAGCAGCTTTGAAGGACACAAATTTCAAAGAAAGAGATCAGATAATTGCCAAATTTCATACTCAAGAGTCAGCAATGTTTAATCATGCCAGGTAAGATTTTCAAGACATTTGCTCCATCCCAGACTACCCTATGTATGAAAACATTCTTTTTATTACTTTCTCTACTACGTATAGTAAGTAGGGGAAGTATGGTATTCCACCCAAAAATTCGATACCCAGATTTCACCGGAAATATATGTTTTGAGACCCCCTGAATCCAAAAAAATCATTTTGGGAAACATGTCTGTGTGTGTCTGTGAACAGCATAACTCAGAAACAAACAGTCAGATAAACACCAAACTTGGTATTTAGGTTCAGTATCTTCCAGAGATGCGACACGAAGGTTTTCAAGAAAATCCCCCCACCCCAGACTACCCTTTACATGGAACATTTTTCAAAAATTTTAATTTTCTCAAAAATGGCTCTAATGATTTTGATTAAAATATCATATGTTTAAGATATTTTCATGACAAATAAAATGTATATCTTGAATTTTCTGGGATTGTCTCCAAAAGTATTCTTCATTGTGAACGACTTTTGCATAACTGGTAAACCATAAGAGATAGACAAAATTTTACTACACAAAAAATGTAGATCGCGTTAAAACATACAATCTATGTCATATAAATTTTTTTGTTGAGTGAACCATTTTCGAGATATTGCTTGTTATTCCCTTAAATTTTTCAATACTTATTTTCTCAAATGGGAATTCGTTATTCATTTTTTTGGCTTGGATATGCAAAGAGTATTAATCTGTGGCAAAGAGAATGGTGCTGCACCTAGCAGCCAGCTATTAAGAGATGTGTCAATTCTTAAAGGCTACTGTATTTCTATATTGCCCTTGCAAATACAAAACAAGGGGAACATAGTACGCCTTAAGCAATAGTCAAATATTTTAGAACTGGTCGCTATGTGTAAAATGTAATTCTCTTTGTATGTCAAAAGATCATTTCTGCAAATGTTTATCTCGATTAATATGAAATAGATGGAGAATAAGAGTTTGTAAAAATAGTTTTTACAAGAGTAGAGAAAGTCATGTGAGTGTAACACATCAGATTTTTTTGCATTTCTATAAATGCCTCTACTGATTTTTATTAAAACATAATACATAGCCTTCATTTCCGTGCATGGCTGTATTGTGGGGAATTGCTTGCCCTGCACTGTGCTGTTTGGTTCTGTGCCCCCTGCACACGCCAGCTAATCAGTTGATGCAAGTCTGTGCTGTACAAAGGTTGAGCTGTATTGAGACCATGTATTTCTGTGTTATAGTGTGTTAGTGCTGTTATAATGCCAAAACGTCTGTATACTTTAGCACACAGAATTTACATGTATGATTCCTATGTGACAACAAACTCTTGTAGAGAAGTGTGATGGTGATTTATAGACAGATTCTTTGCTGTTCATGCACCTCACAGAGAAATGGTTCATAATCTTGTGAATAGATTTAGGGAAAGGGGAACTATTTTTGATAAGAAACTGAAAGTAAATCACTGTGTTCTTACAGAGGAAAACCTCATGATATCATAGAAAAGTTAGAATGTAAACCAAAGAAATCTCTGAGGAAATTTGAATAGGAACCAGGAATTTCACTAACCTTGGCTTGGAATGCCACTAAACTTTTAAAATTAAAACCATAAGGCACCTGCAGTACAGGAAATGCAACCATGCAATAATGTGAGCAGAGTTAATTTCTGCAATTAGGCATTGGATAATGTTAATAATCACTCTATTGATCTGCATTTAATTTTTTTTTACAGACAAAGCATGATTTTATTTACATGTCCATGTAGAATTAATGAGTGTTAATGAAAATGTTCTTAAAAAGTGTGAGAGATGTGTGGTGCCACAAGGACATCATTTCCAACATCTTCTATGACAAAAGAATATGGTTATTGTAGTTATAATTTTCAGAGAAATCTATATACTTGAATTTAAGAGCTATGAATATCTGACTCCCACAACCAACAGTGTGCTTCCCAGCACCAAGATAATTCCTGACCACACTTCCATATGAAGGTTTTGTATAAGTAGATGAAAATTTTAATATCAGCTGTGAAATCCAACCCTGGTCTCCAGTTTGAGCAGAAACAATTATACCACACAGCAGGAGTTATTAACAGCATTTGGACCACTGCCCTGGACTTCATTACATTTGTATTCCATTTCTAATGGTAATAAAATAACAAATAAAAACAGTACATTTATTCTTCTTGCTGGTTTGCAGTCAATCATGTATATATTTCATTGCAGTAGGTATTTCTTTTAGATAGCAAAGTTCCAAAGCTTTAACCTCGGTTTGGAAATATAAAGCTGCAACCTCAATTTGAAATCTCTTTATCTTATCTACCTTTAATTTTGTACCAATTTCAACCAAACTTGCAGTGTATTGACAAATTTTGTTCAAACTGCTAATCTCAACTCTGTACTTGTGGCAGTTCGTGAGTTGTTAGAGGATGCATATGGACAGACAGACAAAACAGTGCTAATAGGTAATCTGTAATAGCATGTGCACCTAAAAAGGGAGTTGAGCATCTAAAGAATTCACACAGATTATAGTTGCAACAAAAGACAAACCTAAATTTAAGAAATTTTGCAGCACTAATTATTTATTTATTCTAAGCTAATATATGTGAATATAACACATTCAGCCAGTCGTATTCAATGTTCACAGTATAATGTCTATATACAATTTGTAATAGCTTCTTAAAAATTACAAAAGTATTAAAATTTATTGTGCAGTTATGTTTGTGCTGTTTCTCTTTTAATACACCAATCCCACTTTTTTATCACTTTACTTAAGAACTGTCCTATGTTTTTACTATAGGTTCTGAAGAGTTCAATCAAAGCTATTTTTCTAACTAACTTGAACCGTTTCTGATTTATAAGTTCCTTTCTCCACAGTGAGTGTGTATAATATCTTCATTCCCTCGTAAATAGGTTCACTGATTCTGTAGAACTACCTTTCTCAGTTCTTTTAATCTCCACGCTGCTGCTCTTACCTCCCTTTGTTCATTATTTACTTTGTCAATATATATTTCTGTTTCCCAAGTGTACTTCATTGAAATACAAAATGTTAGAGACTGCTGTTTAGTTATCTCACTGAAGATCAGGGCCGACTCCAGGAGTTTTGCTGCCCCATGCGATAATTGCCTCCCTTACGCTTTCAGACAAAACCCAATTTTTATCTTCAATGTCAGTCCTGCATGACTACTTCTCACACAGCATATAAATATGTAAAAAACATTCAAAATAAAAATAATCTTTCTAAATTGAAGCTACTGCACAACCAATGGAAATTCAGAAAACCAAGATGCTTTAAAATTAACATTATAGCATTTATCATTCTTTTCCTTTTTAGCACAAAGATTTAATGATGTGGTGGGTCTTCCAACTGTTAACATGTCTTTCATATCCTCTTCTTTCTACTTGGAAAATGCTGTCTCAAGTATATTGCACACTATGTCATTAACTGGATTCATTTCACAAACACAAACGATAATATCCACAAGCCGCTTGTAAACACCTCACTCACTGTAGGAAAGCATGACTCTGAGTGTGAGTTTGTATATTCCCCCCTAGGCAAGCATGATTCACATTAATTGGGAAGGAGGCAAAAGGATTCTTATCTGTTGAGACCATCCTAGCACTTACAGGTTTAAAATTGCAAGCAGAAAAAAGTTTGACGTCGTGTCATAGAAACCATGTAAACTAGAGGGAGAGATGTGTCCCTTCACATTGTGCTTAGAGAGAGATGGAGTATACTGTCCCTCTCTGTCAAGTGTTGTTTGCCAGACTGTTGCCTGAGAATGCGTAAACAATTTGGGAAGCAGAGCAGACTGCAGAGAAAAAATAGCCTCTGAAAACAACTAGGCTGAGAGTTTTCAAATAAATATTGATTGCATGATTCTTTAATTTTTAAGCGCAAAGAAGGTGAAGGACCGCTTCACTCTCTTGACCCCAAATACCACCACTGCATATAACATCTACCATATTGTAGATTTTTGCTAACCATTTGGCACTTATATTAGATACTCTATAATTGCAATTTCTAACAGCTGGCATAGCTCCTTTTCCTTTAGTCAATGGTAATTTCTTTTGCTTCTACTATCTTATAGTCTTTGTTATCTTTCTTTCACTTTTTATATTTGCTGAATTTTGCCCCTTTCTTAAGGGGCAAGGCAGTCTGAACACATGGAAATTACACCTTAAGTGTGTTAAATTACCACTGCTCTTAAAGTTCTCAATGGTTTTTCCTGACATTTTTATGGATTATTCTATAAATCATAACAATTATTTCAAGTGGTTGTTTGCATTGATATCTTATTTAATTGAGTTTGTAAAAATTATTTTTTTCAGGAGAAAAATAATAAAATTTACTCTTAAAACATGTGAATTCATGTACCTTTTTCTTTGATACTACTTGCAATACAGAATCACACTTTTGCATGTCTGTTCTTAGCATAATCAGCTATCTTCCAAACCTCAATTATTTAGTTATGTATATCAGTTCACTAGAAATTGAAAAAAAGTTATTTGCAAAGTCAAAAAAGTAAAAATGTGGAAAATTTTCAATGTTGTTGCTTTCTTAATATCCCTAATATACATTATAAAATTATGATTGTGGTTCAGAAAGTTTAACTATGTGTTGTATACGTGTACTGAAAATTTCAGCTTTCTACCTCTCATATTTTCAGAGAAAAACGCACATAAGTATCCAAAAATGTTGTTTTAAGAAAACTTAATTTAAAATTTGAACATTAAAATTCTGACACACTTCAATACATTCCAGGGTCATAATCATCTGCACCTTCATTCCTGGATGTTTCAGCTTTTCTGATTGTCTTCTCTTGGTCCTGGCTTCTTTTATTAATTGCTGAACTGCTCGCTGGGCATGATATAGTCGTTCGTTGTTGAAAGGTACAAAAATATTCTAAAAAGGGGCATTGCATGACAGCTTTAAAGGAATGCAGACTAGCATTTAAATGGTACTTAAATGTCTTAACCTCTTAACCCCCCAAAAGTATATATTTTCTTAAACTGGAAATAATTGAGATTTTTATTAGTGCCTAAAACAAACAAAAAATGTGAGTTTTTGATGATTTCAGAGTACCTTGTCCCCTAAATACTAATATTTGTATTTACTTAAGGTGAGTCAGAATTAGTTACACTAACATCACTTATATTTGCTCAATGTTATTGTAACTAATGGTGTTAGTGTAGCTAATTCCGACCACCTTAAGTAAATTAAAAAACACATCACATCACTGTTTCTAGCTTCTTTTTCATGTGTTAATAAACTAATATTTGTTTTTTCTCTTGGTTTACATTTAAATTTCTTGGCACAAGTTAAACAAATATTCCGTACAATGTTCTAAAGACTTATACAAAAGATAAGAGTCTCAACTCTGATAATGCTTTGTTATTTAGCTGTTTGAAAAATGTACTTACCTTAATGAGTTCATTGACAGCTTCAATCTCTGCTAGACTTATTAGTATAGCATCATCAAAATCAGACAACTTTCCAGACAATGGTGTTTCTATCATACCCATCTTCAACACCAGCTGCAACTGTAAGTAAAAGACATGCTTGAGGTGATGTTATGCAACAATAAAGATCAACATGAAGGGAGTGAATTCATTGTCCACATAGCTGCCTGCAAATCACTCTTGTAAGTCTACATAAAAGAGATTTAACTTTCTTATAAAACTTTTTAAGTAATAAACTCTCAAAACCAATTATCACTTTTTATTTATTTATTTATGTATTTATTTATTTATTAAGCAACCAGTGATCTTACAGGAGATATAGGCATTGTCAAGGAAAGTAAACAAGAATATAATATATACATTTGGATACAATTTTCCTAGGTTCAGTTACAATAATTTTTAGTTCAAGTAGTTCCTAGCTCATTGTCTGCCTTTAGCTTCAACTCGTGGTCACATAAAACATAGGAAAAAATAAATTTATGCTTTACTCATACAATATACTAAGTATTCATTCACAGAACAGAACTGATTTTGTTTAAAAAATTTGAGTATTTCTACTTTATGTTTATTTGCAGAAGTAATGTTCTTCAAACCTTCTGATAAATGAATATATACATTGCTGTTTGTGAAAATTGGAACACCAAGAAAGAATTTCCCGAATAACTCCAAACTTGGTGGAAGTGTAAGAAGAGTGTGCAAGCAATAAGTGATTAGGTTTGCAGAGATATGGGGTACACGTAGGCTGAGCAGAGCCTTCTCGTGTCGGGCTGATAAGGTCAGTGTTGCACCCAGGATAGTCAGAGCAGAGCTGTCAAACAAGGTGGAAAGAATAAATTGAGTGCCAGTATGCCTTGTCGACGTCAAAGGGAGCCATTACGGCATGTGAGTGAGTTCGAACGGGGCAGAATGATCGGTCTCCGAGAAACGGGTCTGTCATACCCTGACATTTCGGCTCGTACAGAGCATTCTGCTACGACAGTGATGCGTGTGTGGAAGCAATGGATAGATGAAGGTCGTATGCAGCAAAGGGCGGGTACTGGACCACGGAACATGACCACAGCACGGGATGACCGTCATCTTGTCTGCATGGCCATAACGGGCCGTACAGCTTCATCCACAGTGTTGGCTCGATGCTGGAGCACTCCACAGGCCACATTTCAACACATATTGCGAGGAATGTACAAGCCTTCTTTGAAGAGTGACGGGTACCATTGCTTCCCTGGCCTGCATGTTCGCCTGACATGTCGCCCATCGAATATGTCTGGGATATGGTTGGTCGGCACCTAGTGCATCACGGTCCTCCAGTAACCAGTGTCACGGATTTGTGAGCTCGAATACAAACTGCATGGCGGGGAATCCCTCAGAAACTTGTTGAGAACCTTTTTGATTCAATGCCATGCCTATAGCAGCTCTAATTGCAGCACATGGAGACCACACCAAATACTGAATATTAGCGCTCAAAGGTCATTTATAGATTTGAAAAGTTTATCATTTATTACTTGTCATGTACCTAACCTGTGGTATTAAATTCATCGAATTCATGCGTTTCCTTCTTGGTGTTGCAATTTTCGCAAATGGCAGTGTAGTTTTAAGGTGTTAACTTTAAAGGATGTTTCAAATAGTTTTGTTTTATGAGTGGTTATATGCAACTTATTCTTATTACGTGTGTTATGTGAATGGACTTATACAATGGTGATGCAATAGCTTCATTGTTCTTGACATGGACTAGTGATTGCTTTATATATACACATGGTCAGGTCTTTCATGCCCAATATAGAATGGGATGCTAAGGACCACAGTAGTTAGAGCGTGCATAAATAAATCTCCAAAAAAATACACATGGTAGATTCAGAATATTCAGCTTGTGGAAGTATTCTGTGCAGATTTTTGTTTTTGGTGTACTTGATGTGATTCTTTCTGCTTTTTTTCCTGTAGTTTAAAAATTATTACTATGTACGGGTAGCATTTCCCCATAATGGTAAACCATACAACAGTAATGACTGAAAGTATGCAAAGGATAATGGGATAAAAATATAATGCATTTACAAGAATTGTAAAAAAAAGGTAGTCATGATATTACAGATATAGCTGGCTCTCTTATCATTTGATGAACGACTTTATAAACCTTGAATGTTTTAATTATTTTTTTATTTCATCACATATTTGTATGCAATTATTGTACATCAATCTAGAAGATTGTGTGAATTTTTCCCTTTAATCCTTATAACTAATTTTTCTTTTGCTTCATAAAATCCTTATGATATTCCTAATAATGGATGAAAAATCCCCTGATATTGTTACATACTGGGGTGAGGGCAAAAGGTCTCCAGCTAAAATATTAAATTTTAATTACCCCAGCATGCACATTGGGAGACGTAGCTTCAGAGGCAATGAGAGGACCAGAGCTTTTAACATCACATTCCAGTGCAGGCGTGGGATATTTATAACAAAATACACAGAATTCACATTAATTATATTAACTATGGTTTATTCAATATAAAAACGGTGCCCCTACATCGCACACAAAAGAGATAAAGAAAGAAATGAGGGGAGATGCTACAATACGACGCTATATTTACACTCTTCACATACAATTATTTTAGTGATAATTTTTTAATAATTTTGTAAATATTTTGTTAATTTTAGTTTGATGTGTCCAACATTGATTGTACTTTCTGTACCTGGCAATTTACTGGATCAATAAATTACTTATTTACTTACTTACTTACGTACTTACAACCTCACTCACTCGATTCTCCAACCAAAGTGACACTAACACAACATAAAGAAAAATAATGCTAGCCTATTCCCTCTCTCCAACCCTCGCTAGACCCGCTAACTTGGACTGGGGAGCGTCATGCCAAATGAACTTCAAAACCCAAAGCTGAAAGAATTGCCCCAACAATACTGTCACTAATACGATGCAATAATGTGTCTGGCATGACGGTAGTTACTAATTACCTAATACACCACAATATTCCTGGAAATGGGTATGAAATTATTGACAGATGTACTTCTGATTACCTTAACTTCACTCCAACTGTCTTCCTAACTCTGGAAATGTTTTGTAGCATATATTTTTTAGCAGTGAAACATTTATCAAAATGGTCAACTTTTTAGATAATAATCCGTAAATGAAATTTTAAACTTTTGCATCTTCTCTTTGGTTCTGTAGTTATTTAATAACATAAAGATACACAGTTTTCATATAATACAGAAACCCCTAACATCAATATACAACAAAATAGAGGTTGTTAGAAATTGTCTTTGAAATTCCATCTTTTTGCATAACATCACAAGAAAAAACAGAATGTTGCTTTAGCACTTCAAAAAATCTGATGTGTTAATTCACATGATTTTCTTTTCCCATTCTTCTAAAACTGTTCATACAAGAGCTTGTTTTTCTATCTATTTCATGTTAATTGAGATAAAGGTTTGCAGAAATGGTTTCACCACTCATTTTGTTGCAGGTATAAGGGGATACAAGAGGCTGAAATAGTAATCAAATCTTTAAAAACCAGGTCACTCTATACTTACTACCTATGAAATTCTGCTCTTTGCATGACCATGAGGAACAAATGGCCACTTAGCGCTTCAAACAAGTATAATAAAGTGCTTGAAAAATCAAAACAATAACAATGAACCCTCAATAATACACACCCATGTATTACACTATCCCGCATAATAATTTTTTTGCTTGGTGCCTGCATGTCTCACAAATAAAGCTGTTATAAAATACTTCATTTATTGTGCTCTGATTCTACATAATACACTTATGCAGAAACATTTTCAGTGCAGTTTTAGTAATGCTTTGAAGAAATGTGAAAGTTTAATTTTTCTTCCTCTCTACAATCACCAGCCTATAAAAATAACTTGTTTTGAAAAGCCTTGGTTCCATTAACTCTTTCTCATTTGTTGTATCCTTAGGTTGAAATGAACCAAAACAAACACAAACCTAATTGCACATGTATGCCATCAGAACTGTGTTGATTGTGTGCATAGAAATAGTAAGCATGCATATATGCAACTGGTAGTGATTAGATACGTAATAGGGAGGTCCGAGTCTACAGGGTAATTCGACAGCTAACAAACAGCTTCAGTTCGAAATAACGATTGTACCCAAAAACAAATAATACAGGTGAATATTAGCACAATATTAACCTAAAGTCACGGAGGTTAAGTGTGTAAGGCGAGCATATATGGTGTACCAGGGGTACTCATCCCCCCCAAAGGCTATAGCATACCCCTCCCAAAACAATCATCCACTCCTCAAATTTTTCTGAGAGCTCAATTTCAACTATTTAGTTCATTTTTTATGCAGTAGAAAGCTTCACAAACAGGCTGTCTATAGGTACTGTAGTAGCTGTTGTGATACTGATACACAATGAAAGCTTAAACAAATAATTGGAAAATATCTTGTGCATAAATAAAAAAATTTAAGAGAATTTTGATGTTATCTGACTGTAAAGTAGCTATAATATGCATAGATTCTGAAACAACAGCCAAAAGCTTAAATGCCCTAGGATACCAAAAAATGATAAAACAAAATATAAAAGAGTAGTACTTCAATGGACACCATCACACTGTGGAATAGAAGGTAATGAAACTGATGATTTTCTGGCCAAGAAAGGTATAAAATGACGTCAAATTCATTTGGTTCACTGTCTTACCACTCTATCAAAAGAATAATCACATGAACAACAATACAAAACTTAAAGAAGAATATGTATCACAAACAAAAGGAAAACAATGGGAAAATCTACACAACAACACAACGAGAATTACTACACTACCAAGAAAATCCTCCGTAGCAGTTTTTAGATTGTTAACAGGCATTGACTGCCTCAACAAACATCTACACAGGATTGGCATAGCAGAATCTCCTACATGCCCTTTCTGTGAACTTGAAGAAGAAATGGAGAGAAACCATTTACTCCACTGCCCAGCTTTTGATCAACATACCAACCTATCATCAAAATACTGGAGTACAAGAGGGCAAATGGCTTCATTGCCAATTACACAACATTAGATATCAACCAACCAATAATTGGAAAATTAAAATCAGTAAAAAGTGCAATATTTACACCAAAAATTACAAGCAAAAATATTTGGCAAGTGGTGTATTTTATTACTTGGTATCTCAATGTTGATACGGTAATTTGTATCACAAATTATTTAAATGTAAATAATGATTGTAATATGAATATGTATTTTTATGTGACATTGATTTCCGATGTTTATTAATTGTAATTATTACTGATAAATAATAATATACGGCTTTACTGAAACTGTCAATAATAGCGCAATAATGCAGCGAGGGGGTGAGCTGTTTATCATTACTGGGAACCAGGAAGTTACGTAATGTTTCGCGCGTTTTCGGTAGAACCTTCTGGAATGTTTCCCTAAAAGCAATATGTATTCGTGGTTTTCATTGGATATTAAAATAGACGCTAATGTTGGCGCGTTTTATTAGCCAATAGCAGTTCATTTATAATCTTTAGGCATGTCGAGGAGTGGGAGTATATAAAGTCGAGCCCGAGGTAGATCGCCCCAGTTCAACAAAATTCTCAATACCGTACACGTCGATCGTCTCAGTTCATCAAAATTTCGTGTACACTACACGTCGTCAGTCAGTCCTTCATTTCGTCAAGTTACGCGCAGCAAAAATCATTAAAGATCTAAAATATTATACAGTTAAATATACACAAAGTTGAAGTACGCGAGTTAAAATGATAAGTAAGAAGTTATTACAAACAGTTTCAGTTTGGTGAGTATCTAAATCAATATGTAAAAGTGTTCGTGAACGTGTTCGGCAATAAAAATTATAAAACAAATTTTCTTCATCAGTATAATTTCTGGATAAAAGATTCCCTTCCGCGTCACAACCTGTAAGAGATACATGTTCGACCCAAACAGTTAGCTGGAGGACATTTGAAATGAAATCAAATCGAACATTAAAACTGATGCAAATTGCTACGCCAGGTGGAGCTACAAACCAAAACAAGGAGTGACGTCACAAGATGGCAACGCATGAAGTAAAAACAACATTAATTCTCTCGCAAATTGGCTCCACAACGTGGGGCTAACAAAAAGATATTACGTAAGCAACATTATTTGTAATACCGTCGCAATGTATCCTATTGTATCTATCTAAATAGCCCAATATAGTAAGTGTAATAATGCTATACATTCTGAACAACAATTACATACCCACCTATAATGCTATAGTTCCTTTTATACGTTTCCAAAAATTATCATTTGCTATGCCACATAATACCATACAGTATGAATTGTACTTAATATTCCTTTTGGGGGGGGGATACAGCACATTTAGATTTACAAGATGCAAACTGAGTTAATACTTACAGTACTTGATTAAAAATTGTAAAAATGTGTTTATAAAGGGTGTTCCATAGAGAATGCAATTTTTAAAGTTTGTTAGTTTGCTGGGCCTGAAACTTAGGCGACTGTCATCTGTTTATATTGCGATTAACAATTGTCATTTGTTCATATAGTTATCAGCTAAAATGAAGTGATACATAAAGGATCAACACATTCAGATTTTGAAAGTGCATTACAAGTACAGTGAATGCTATGCAGAAATCGTTCAAAGACTTTGTGTAATTTTTGGTAGGCAAAATGTGCCTAATGTGTCAACAGTGCATAGACTGGTAAGGAAATTTGAAAATACAGGATCGACAGTGAACATCAAATCACCTGGGCATCCTCGTTCTTGTCTATTAGCAGAGAATGTTGCCCTAGTCAGACAGAGCATTGCTACAAGCCCAATGAAATCCATTCATCATTGTTTTCAACAATTTGCATTTAAAAAAGCAGTTTACAGTGAATTTTAACAAAAGATCTGCATTTACATTCTTTTACGATCCAACTAACACAAGAGCTTAAGCCGAAGGACCATTTGATTCGTTGAACATTTGCCGATTGGTTATTCACCAAACAAGAATTCCATAGTGATTTTCATAAGAAAATAATCTTTAGTGACGAGGCACACTTCCAGCTTAATGGTTATGTTAATAAACAAAACTGCCAGATTTGGGACCCAGAGAAACCTTGTATGGTCCGTGAGAAGTGTCTGTATCCAGAGTCAGTCATTGTTTGGTGCGGATTATGGGCTGGCGGACTAATTGGGCCACATTTTTTTGAAGACGAGACTGGAAAAGCAGTGAATAGTGATCGTTATCACATAACACAGTTTTTATGGCCGCAATTGCAAGAATTGAATGGAAGACTTGTGGTTCCAACAGGATGGGGCAACCTGCCACACTGCCGTTGAAACAGCAAGGCTGCTGAGAGAAAGATTCCCTGCTCGTGTCATCTCTCAGAACGGTGATCAGAACTGGCCACCGAGATTGTGTGATTTGACGCCATGTGATTACTTTTTGTGGGGTATGTCCAATCTTGTGTTTATGTGAAAAATCTACAAACCATCCCCCAACTCAAGGCAGAAATTAGACTTGTCATGGGTGAAATTCAAGCAGAACTTTGCTCTACAGCTGTTGAAAATTTTGTCCACAGAGTGAATGTGTGCAGATGAAGCCGTGGAGGAGATTTGCCCAATATTTTGTTTTATGTTTAATTGCAGTCTTTGTGCTTCATATTGACATAATAATATTGGCAATTTTCAAACAAATTATCTGTTTTATTATTAAATTAAAAGTTGCATTCTTTATGGGACACCCTATATTATCTGCATTAATTTACCTCAATATTTTTGTATTCCCCCCTAAAAATGTTCCTAGTAGTGCAACTTGTGCAATGACACCCCCCCTCCTGGGGCAGCCCTACACTGTACTCAGATCTTGAGGGAGTAGAGCCTTTTCCAAAATCTGATTAATGGAACCTTTTATGCTAAAAACTTTTGCATTATTGCAGATGTTTAAATAATAACATTAGTAACAATAACAATAGTCACCTCTTTGTGGTCAGCACAACTTCTACCATCTGCTTGCCAGGACATAGGCATATGTGTGGCAGAGCAATACTTTACTTCATAGTAATAGTAAAACCAGTGTAGTTTTCAGTTTCCTTGGTGCGCTGAAGTATTAGGTGTGGTAAATGTGAGTGTTTAAAGAAGTTTTCTTTCTATTATGTCGGATAAATTAGAAATCTTATGAAAACACTATCCTTAATCTGAAACAACTTGCTGATTCATGGGTGTGCAGTCATCAACATTAAGAACAATAATAAAGAATCACGACTCTGTCACTGCAATTGTAAGCAGAAGAAAGTGAAATGTGGAAAACATGTGGATTTAAAGGAGATTTGGTTGACTGGTTTCATCAGTCTCAAAAGGCAACCATACCTACAAGTGAACCAAACATTCAAGAGAAAGCATGTGAAATTCTTGGCTGTCTCCTTAATATGTGATCTCAGCCAATATGCGAATAACATGCAATCCCTTGAAAAGTGTTATAACAGGGTTTAATAATATTTGGGAAATCTTTAATGCCACAAAGAATTTATTTGACATAAATTTTGTTTTTTAACAAGAGGTACATTTTTTTTTGTGTAATACAGGTATAGGTTATACAACAGAGGGGACACCTCATGCACTGCAACAGAAGGCTACAGGTAGACAGGCTACAGAGACATGCAGAAGTCCATAACAGTTCCAGGCTCAAAGACCCGTTCCATTGCTGGAGCTGCCTAGAGAGGATGATGAATGACCTGTTGACCAAGCAGCCCTCTAATATCCGCAGGGAGTACAGGCTGATTTTTTCGTCCTGACATGCTTATTTGTGTGCACAGTAGTTGATAAGTGCTTATCTGTATGCACAGTAGTTGATAAGTCCTTATCTGTGTGCACAGTAGTTGGACAAGTCCATTCCCATGTTTTGGGATGGATTTTGGGCCAATAGTAACAGAGCAGCAGGCACGTATACAATGTGAGACAAGGTGACATCACCATGCGTTCTGAGCCATGCAAAGGGAATACTGCCAACCATTCTCCCCCACCCTAGACTTCTTCTCCTTTGTGTTTCTGCCATGTCAGGACAAAAAAATCGATCTGTACTTTTTTCTTTGAGCAAACATCCGCATCATCTGTCTGGCACCACCATATGCCACAGAACCTTGAAGCACACCTGAAAGATGAGAAGGAAACAGAATGAAAGGGAAATATGGAAAGGAATGGTGGTAGATAGCATTCACCTACCAACCAGGGAAAACCACGAAAAATCCAAGGTCAGAGTGGGTGGTCAGTGGGAATTGATCCCGGGACCTCCCTAATGCAAGCCTCACACATTGCCATGAAGCCATCTCACTCTGTTTTTTTGCATAGTAAGTTTCTGTCTATCTCTTACAGTTTACCAGTTATACAAAATGATACAAGTTCCTCAAGAATGAAGAGGACTTCACAGTCTATTATAATACAAGGGCCTTCCGAGAAGTACCTGACCTAACAAAGAAAACACAAAAATTTGGGGAAAAAACATCTTTATTTCTCTACATAGTCTCCTTTCAGCTCGATACGCTTTTCCAGCAATGTTCAATAGCTTCAATACTCTGTTTATAATGAGAACTGTCGAGTTCTGCAAAATAACTATCAATGCAGACTCCACCTCTTCATTGTTGGCAAATCTTTTACCACAAGCCATTTCTTCAACTTTGGAAACAGAAAATAATCAGAGGGGGCTAAGTCTGGTGAATAGGGTGCATGAGGAAGCAATTCGAACTTTAACTCATTGAATTTGGCCATAGCAATAATGAATGTATGAACTGGTGTATTGTCTTGATGAAACAGAACTTTCTTTTTCATTAAATGCGGCCGTTTTTGCTTGATTTCATCATTCAAATGCTGCAATAAGTTTGCATAATACTCCCCTTTGATTGCTTTTCCTTTTTGAAGATAATCAATGAAAATTATCTCACGTGCATCCCATAAAACTGATGCCATGGCCTTGCCTGCAGATGGAACTGTCTTCACCTTCTTTGGAGCTGATTCTCCCCTTTCAAACCATTGTTTTGATTGTTCCTTCATCTCAAGTGTGAAGTGATGGACCCATGTTTCATCCATGGTTATGAGTCGACGCAAAAACTCAGCTTTACTGCAGCAAAACATTACCAAACACTCGATTGAAGCATCTGCACCACGCTGTTTTTGTTTCATTGTGAGTAAACGTGGCACCCATCTTGTGCATAGTTTTCTCATGTCTAAATTTTCAGTTAATGAGCAATGTACAGCACTTTTTGAAATGCCTACGATGTCTGCTAGCTCACGCACTTTCAGTCGATGGTCATTCAATACCATTTTGTGGATTTTCTTCACAATTTCTGGCGTGGTCACCTCATTTGGTCGACCACTGCGATGTTCGGTTTCACTTAAACTCTGCCACTTAATAGTTTACTGTTGTAAACGAAGGAGCAGACTTCCCCAGAGTAGAATCTAGCTCAGCTTTAATATTAGTTGGACTAAGAGCTTTCAAATGAAAGTATTGTATCACATAACAATGGCCAGTTTTATCCATGTTTACAAATTTGCTGAGAGAGTTCAATATTAATGGCTGCCAAACAGTTACTAAACAACATAGCATCGTCAAACTTCAAACTTAAGCTTTATAAGTTGGTGCTTTCTACCATAGTTATTTGTTTGAAACAACAGCCGCTATATATATAGCAGCTGCTATATATATATGTCAGGTCGGGTACTTCTGGGACTGCCCTCATAAATTCAAGATGTACATTTAATTTGTCATGTAAGTATCTTATACTTAAGGTATTTTAATCAAAATTGTAGAGCTCGTTTTTTTTTCTTTCTTTCTTTCTTCTTAGTTATTTCGTTTGTATAGCCCTCTTTAACTGCTATGATAATATTGGGGGTTTTGACTTGAGAAACAATTGACAGTATTTTTACTTGCTGAACTGTATAGGTTTTCTCAATGTTGGTTTTAATTAATTTTTATTAGATACACTCACATTCGTACTTAGACTCTGGGGAGGTTAGGGAATGCTTCTAGTTAAAGAAAAGTTTCCTTCACCAGCCAGGAATCTAACCCAAGACATATGGGTTCAGAAGCTTACTATAGGTAAGTGTTGAAGAAAATAATAATTTCCCAGTTGTTAATTATGAATATCAGTTGACTAATTTCTGATGTTATGCTGGAAACAATTTTATCTCTTTATATAATTATTATTAAAGCCTACTTTGCTGATGAACCTGATTATAATATACAGATGAAATACAGCAAAGCTTTCATGTATAAGGGTTAGGAATGCTGCTATGGTTGAGTGGTTAGCATTCTGGCTCCTCAACCCAGAGGTTCCACTGATCTATTCCAGCTGGGGTAGGGAAATTCTTCTTAACTAGAATCATTTCCTTCCATCTGGAAGTTTGAATGCAGGTGTATTTCTTGATAAAGCTTAAGAAAACCCATAGTTCAACAAGTTATAACACCATCAGTTCTTTCGCATGTCAAAGTTTTCAATGTGTCCATAGAATGTTTAGAAGAATGAAATACAGTTGCATACAACCTATTCTCAGCAATGCAGAAGTTGTTTGACCCCATTGGCATTGCCTAATCTCTTGATGGTGTGAAGACAGCAGTTCGATTGCCTGTAAAATGTCCTCAACTTTATGGAAGTAAATCCTGTGAAGTGGCTCCTTCATCTTAGAGATGAGATCAAAGTCACAAGGACTTAAATCCTGTATGAAGGGTGATAGAGCACCTCCCAGCCCCAGAAATTTAACAGCTCAGACATAACTCCTGCTGTATGTGCCTAAGCATTGTCATGCAGAACAATGGGTGGGTTATCCATGAAGTGTTTTCTTCTCAGAGCTGCTAGCAGATTGTTTTTCAAAAATGAACAGTAGTACTCCTAATTAATATTATGCCTTGGGGGAACAATATGGAAGGATCACATCATCCCAATCATAGGGCAAGAATCAGCATTGCCTTCACATTGGTGGAGGCCTGCAGAATGGTATGTTTTCGTGGTGACACATGATGATGCCACTCATCCAATTGCATTTAAGCTGTGGTTCATAAGATTTGGTTCAGGTCTCATCAGTGGTAATGATACACCATAAGAAGTCCTTTCCTTTGTGCTCATAGTGCTGCAAGTGTGTGCGAGAAGCATCATACTGCAGCCATTTCTACATGTCTGTTAACTCATATGGAACCCATTTTGACAAAATTTTCCACATTTTCAGGTGGTCCTTCAGGATGTAAAGCACAGTCAAAGGTACCAATCTTGTATCTTGTGCTAACTCACGAATTGTTATGTTCTGATCTGTGTCCACTAACACGGATACAGTTTGTATAGCTTCATCACTTACTGGTGGATAACCAGATCGAGGCATGTCCAATGGATTTTTGTGTCCTTGTTGGAAGACTGCAACTCACCTTGCTACCATTCTGTAAAGGAACGTAGCTACACCACAAGCCTCTTACAGCCCTTGATGACAGTGCCATGCCATGCGACCTCTAGCACACTGGGTTTTTAACCAGCCTTTCTATTCATGTTTTAAAAACATTGTGACTGTATTTCACAACCGCTTGCTGGTCTTATTGTTTCCGTTGTAATGGATATGGAGGGGGGAGTGTGCTGTGAGGCAAGGGAAGCAGGTAAGCAGCCTGCTTCCCTTGCAGGCTGCTTACCTGCAACAACAGGTAAAAAACAACACTACCTGACTCCATTGCACGGCATCGCTGCTGCATGGTTGCCACTACATATTTGCATGATAAATAAAATGTATAATCTGAATGTTCCTTGAATAGCCTGTGAAACCCTCTCATTCTGAATGAATGTTTTTGTGCATTGAAAACCATAAGAGATAGACAAAAGTTTACTATACAAAACAGTAGATCTTGTTAAAATATGTCAAGTAACTTTTTGTGGCATTAATCTTGGTTTCAATTTTCCAATAGTTTATCAAACTTTTTTGAAGTTATAAGTCACCATTCTTTTGTTTCTCATGATGTTATACAAAGAACATGGAATTTCAAAGTAGGCATATAGCAACCAGCCTCCTGCATTCTAAAAATAGTATGTAGAGGAGATATAAAAACAAATGATTGTCATTAGAGAAAGTCACGTGAGTGTTGAACATCTATTTTTAAAGGTAAGAAGGAAGGATTAATTTCACATAGACTGACATTGATCTTAATTGCAACAAATTACAGTTAAATGAGCAAATTAATAATCAATACTCATATAATTTACAACTAATTATAATTTCTTTAATTAGAAAGTCCCTATTTTTTCTAGCAGTTTATGAATCTGTTGCTGCATTTATTAAAAATGTAGAAATAAGCCTCCAGCTAGCAAATCTTAACTATAATCCTTTGCTTTTTGCATCACATTAAATTATGGCTAAACTTTATGGATACAGAGGGTTGCCTTACTTAAGCTCAGATGACTTTGAATCACTCTCCCACTCTGTCATTGGTCAAACTGCTTATGCTTATTATTGCATCAGCTCACTGCAAGTGCCAGCTGTCTGCTGGGCCAGTCTGAGGCAAAGTTTACACGTAATGGCTTCAACAATCGCTGACTTGTGGTAGGGGTACATTGTTGGGCTTTCCGATGCCGGTTACTGCCATTCAATGATAGTGGAAAGGCGCAAACCAAAAGGTCTTACCATAAGTAAGTCTTGTATGGGGCGTATAACACAGCTGCATAAAAATGGATTCCCACCTGAGGTTCAGTGTGCAAAAAAACTAGCAAGAAAACGGTCACAACCAACATGACCTAAAGCAGTAGTCGCCAAGGTGAGTGCAACAGTGACTCAAGAAAACCCACCAACCCAAAGAAGCATTTACAGCCGCATTGAAATATCCAAAGGGACCGTGTATCGGATAATACCCAGCAATTTGGGTCTATAACGGCACCATAAAGCATGTGGACACGCCTTGAAAGAGTGGCACATCAGAGATCGCTTCACCAATGCAAGAAAACTCTATGAACACCACCTGGCAGTGAAAAGTGGCAATGGGTGGTTTCTTTAGATGAAGCATGGATTTATCTAGGGGTACAAATAATCCCGAGCCATTTATTACCATCAAGTGGACCAAAAGGGGGCTCCAACTTTATTCGGGAGAACAAGGAAAAGTTTTCCAAGGGATTCACGGTGGTTGCAGGCTTTTGCTCTCGGGGGAAACTCACATTCACAGATTTGCCAACAATGTAAAAATTAATGCTGTCTACTATCAAAGGAATGTTATGGTCCCAATTTTTGATGAAGAGATTCATCAGTTGTATGGTGAGGATGCCCCAAATGTTTGTAACCACATGGATAAAGCATCCAGTCGCACCTCTCCGTCTTCCCAGCATTACTACCACTGGAAAGCTATAGAAATTCATACCATTTAAAAGGATCCCTGTAAAGTCACCAGATGCCTCGCCAATGGCTTTTTGCGGATTTGGTCTGCTGAAACAGCGCCTTGCTTTTCGGCATCCCACCACAATTGAAGGACTCTGGAAAGTCTGCCAGGAAGAGTGGGCTAACATCCCCCTTCCTGTTCTTAGTTGCAGCCCTCTTCAATGGAAATTGCGCTGCAGAGCCATGGTTAAAGCTCATGGAAATCACATTGAACACAATAGGTGGTGGCGAAAGGGAATCTCGCCATGAAAAAACATTAGCAAAATCGTCCAAGCTTAAGTGGGGCAACCCTCTGTATTAGTGGTGTTACCTCAGCATTGAGACAAAACTCTATAATTTCATTATGTACAGCATGAAGCTCATTCTGTAAGCTCTGCACCTGTTCTTTCGCAGCAGCCTGTCGTTTTTGGAACAGGTGCACAGTCTGCTCAGCCTCTGCCAGCTCCAGAGCACAGGCTTTCACCTGGAAACAACATACAAATTGTTTGTCAACACATTTGAGGAGTGATTTTTACTTTCTCTACAACATACTTTGTAGGTAGAGGAAAATTGCATTCCACCCAAAAATTGCATGTCAAGATTTCGCTAATATTAAATGAACCTCCTGTATTTAAAGAAAAACAGTCTTAGGAAAAGGTGTGCATGTGCACATATGTGCGTTGTGCATGTGCATATGTGTATGCATGTGTGAACAGCATAACTCCATCAAACATTTGTTGTTAACTCAGAGATTCATAATCATGATACAAGAGAGAAATCTAAATTATATTACAACCCCTCATAACAACAAATTGTTTGAAAATAGTTTTTATTACAAAGTCATTAACTTTTATTGTGAAATTCCTTCTGAAATAAAAAATGTAAAATCCCTCCAAAGCTTCAAGAAATATTTATCTAATTGCTTAATGACAAACTGCTATTTATTATGATGAGTTTTTTACACTCACAGCCTAAATGAGATATGTTTTTTTAATTTTATACTTTTGATTAGAAAATGTACATAGTTTTTAAGAAATTTATATTAATGTAATCTTTTCTCTACTTTAACTTTTTGGAAGTATCTGCCAACACATAAATGTTATTATGGATGAAAATAAACTAAACTCAAAACAAACGACACAAAGATTTTCAAGAAAATCTTCCCACTGCAAACTACCCTTTACATTTTCAATATGTTTTATTTTCTCAAAAATGGCTTTAATGAATTTGATTAAAATACCATATATTTAAGATATTAACATGACAAACAAAATTTTTATATTGAAATCTATTGGAATAGGTTCAGAAGTCTTCTTCATTCTAAATGAATTTTGTATAATGGAAATCAAAACAGATTGACAAAATATTACTGCACAAAAAATGCATATCTCATCGAAGGTCACAATTTATGTAAAATTAAACATTTTTGTGGTGTTAACCTTTTGTGAGGTATTTTTTTATATAGGTTTGAATTTTCAAATACTGAAGTGGATACAAGAATAAACTGTAAGAATAGTTTGTAGAAGAATGAGTAGAGAAAGTCATGTAAATGCAGCACATTGGAGTTTTTAAAAAGAAATCTTATATTGGAAACAAGTGCCCATCAACAAAGTCAGTTACTGACTTGTAGCTGAGGTTGTTAAGGCAGTTCAAATCCTTGCCAAAACAATTGTTCCTGACTGACAAATGTCTGGAATGTTTCCTTCTCAATTATCATTTCAGTTCATGCATCACTAATGTTCACTGCCTATGGTGCCATATGTAGTAAGAATGGGCCTAAATGCTACTAAAAAGAAATCCAAATCAAAGCTGGTGATGTGATCTTAGATATTAAAGGTGGCATATAAATGGAATAACAAAATAAGAAATCAGTCATGTGAATATTTATATCATATAAAACAAATATATTATTTAATTAGTGTATGCTGCTTCAGAAAATTATTTTTATAATGTGTTTATTAATCCATAATTCTTTTGAAGTGTACTTTAAACTTAAGGCAATGGAATATTGTTTTATCCAGTGTGAGCATTTTAAGGTGAGGCCACAGACCAGCTATATGCGTAGCATGCTTTACTGCAGTGACCTTGGTACTTTTCCGATATGCAACTGGCAGTGCTTGGCACATTCAAGGTTATCTTTATTAGCTGTGTTTCGTTGCTGCTGTGTTCGTGCTGTAAAGAGTGTTGACACTATGTATCTCAAAGGTGAAAGTGTATTCAAGACATTTGTGTTGTGTGTGATTTGCTTAAGAGTGTTAATGTCTTGTTATTAGTCCACTACACCGACAAATTCATGCTTGAACAACAACTTTTTATGTACAATACATATGTAAAAATCTGATGTATTACACTCACATGACTTTCTCTACTCTTGTACGAACTATTTTTACAAACTCTTATTCTCCATCTATTTCATATTAATCGAGATAAACATTTGCAGAAACGATCTTTTGACATGCAAAGAGAAATACATTTTACACATAGCGACCAATTCTAAAAATATTTGACTATTGCTTAAGGCCTACTATGTTCCCCTTGTTTTGTATTTGCAAGGGCAATATAGAAATACAGTAGCCTTTAAGAATTGACATATCTCTTAATAGCTGGTTGCTATGTGGAGCACCATTCTCTTTGCATATCCAAGACAAAAAAAAATCTGATGTGTTACACCCACATGACTTTCTCTACTCTTGTACAAACTATTTTTACAAACGCTTATTCTCCATCTACTTCATGTTAATCGAGATAAACATTTGCAGACTCTATCTTATTGCTAATTTTCTTGTAGATGCAAGGGGAATATATATTTACAAGGGCAGTATCGAAATACAGTAGCCTTTAAGCACATACATATCTCTTAATAGCTGGTTGCTAGGTGCAGCACCATTCCCTTTGCCACAGATTAATACTCTTTGCATATCCAAGACAAAAAAATGAATAATGAATTCACATTTGAGAAGATAAGTATTGAAACATTTAAGGGAATAACAAGCAATATCTCGAAAATGGTTCACTCAACAACAAAAATGTATATGGCATAAATTGTGTATTTTAATGCGATCTACATCTTTCGTGTAGTAAAATTTTGTCTATCTCTTATGGTTTACCAGTTATGCAAAAGTCGTTCACAATGAAGAATACTTTTGGAGACATTCCCAGAAAATTCAAGATATACGTTTTATTTGTCAAGAAAATATCTTAAACATATGATATTTTAATCAAAATCATTAGAGCCATTTTTGAGAAAATTAAAATTTTCGAAAAATGTTCCATGTAAAGGGTACTCTAGGGTGGGGGAATTTTCTTGAAAACCTTTGTGTCGCATCTCTGGAAGATACTGAACCTAAATACCAAGTTTGGTGTTTATCCGACTGTTCGTTTCTGAGTTATGCTGTTCGCAGACAGACACACACATAGACAGACAGACACACACATGGACATGTTTCCAAAAATGCTTTTTTTGGATTCAGGGGGTCTCAAAACATGTATTTCCGGTGAAATCTCGGTATCGAATTTTTGGGTGGAATACAGTACTTCCCCTACTTACCATACGTAGTAGAGAAAGTAAAAATGAATAACGAATTCCCATTTGAGAAAAAGTATATTGGAAAATTTAAGGGAATAACAAGCAATATCTCGAAAAAAATGTATATGACATAAATTGTGTATTTTAACGTGATCTACATTTTTTGTGTAGTAAACTTTTGTTTATCTCTTATGCTTTACCAGTTATGCAAAAGTCGTTCACAATGAAGAATACTTTTGGAGACATTCCCAGAAAATTCAAGATATACATTTTATTTGTCATGAAAGTGTCTTAAATATATGATATTTTAATCAAAATCATTAGAGCCATTTTTGAGAAAATTAAAATTTTCGAAAAATGTTCCATGTAACAGGTTTTCTGGGATGGGGGGGGGATTTTATTGAAAACCTTCATGTCACATCTCTGAAAGATACTGAACCTAAATACCAAGTTTGGTGTTTATCTGACTGTTCGTTTCTGAGTTACGCTGTTCACAGACAGACACACACACACACACACACACACACACACACACACACACACACACACACACACACACACACACACACACACACACACACGGACGTTTCCAAAAATGCTTTTTTTGGATTCAGGGGGTCTCCAAACATATATTTCCGGTGAAATCTCGGTATCGAATTTTTGGGTGGAATGCAATACTTCCCCTACTTACTATATGTAGTAGAGAAAGTAAAAAGTGAAGCATGTAGACAGGTGTGTAGGCAACTTCAGGAGAAATTTCCTGGTATTCCAGTTCCAGATAGAGAAACTGTTGGACGTCTGGTTAACAAGTATAGAACAATGGGATCACTAAAAGCTAAACCTAAGAAGCGAAAATGAAATGTTCTAACGGAGGAAAAACTTAACAAAATTGGTGCATTTATTTGTTTATAGAAACAATCCCCACATCATAGATGAACTTAAGGATAATACAAAAACAGAAATTATGAAACAGAGCCAGCTGAAAAATTCAACATCATAGCCGGGATTTGAACACGGTTCTCCCACTTTCCATGCAGATGCTCTAGTTATTGAGCTACTATTACAACATGCCTGTAGAACATTGAATCCCCCAACTGCTAGAGTTTTTCCCATGTGGACCAAACCAATGCATTTCACACTAGAGATAGCATTCTTGATGCTAACTTGCAGTTTGTAAGTACTTTGTTCCTGAGAAGGGTGTAAGTTAGAGTAATTTGTCCCTAAGTGTTCTAACTTACATTCTTCCCAGGAACAAAGTACTTGTAAATTGCAAGCCACCATCAAGAATGCTGTCTCTGATGTGAAGTGGCTTGATTGATCTACTTGGGAAAAACCTGAGTCAGTTGAGGGATTCAATGTCCCACCGGCATGCTGTTATAGTAGCTCAATGGTGAGAGCAACTGCATGTTCAAGTCTTGGCTATGACGTTGAATTTTTCAGCTGGCTCTATCTCACATTCCCTAGTTGGCAAGCTGTTAAAAGCATAATTAATTAATGTCATAATAATTAATAAATAATTAATAAATAATAATTAATCATAATAATAATTAATAATAATACTTGATAATAAATTATAAATAATAAAAATAATAAATAATTAATCATAGTGAATAATAATAGTAATAATAATAATAATAATAATAAATAATAATAATTAATAAACAATACATAATAATTAATAAATAATTAATTAATAAATAATAACAATAATCATAAGTAATGGTAGTGGTAGTGGTAATAATAATAATATAGAAATTATGAACAGTACGCAAGTAGAATTTATGCGTGTAAATGGAAATTTCAGGGGAGATGCCATGAGTGTCTTCACACAGATGGACACCACTTCCAACATCACTTATAACATCACTCATTATAGTGCATGTTACTATCACTCGTAATAAAGTAACATGGGAGTTATGGAATGAAAAACCCCCAGTGTAATAGACAGTGTGCGGAGCAAGTGTACATGCGATCCGTAGCCTCACCATTAAATGATCACACTGTATTAAACATTTAACTCTGTCTATACAGTCTGTAGTCAAGAATCAAGGAGGCCATAAATATCAGTCATTGGTTGAGCTTTAAGAGGTCCATATAAACGTAATTTATTGCAAGTAATGGTCAGATGTAAGTTATAATACTGCTATATCTGTGTCATAGTTAATATTGGTTTTAGTAGATTGTGTTTCACAGAACATTTTGTATTTAGTTGAAAAAGGTCTTAACTTTTCTATGCTCACTTTATTAACTTATTTTACACAATGAATACATGAAAGTTCAAACTTATTAACAGCAACCGCTGTGTCCTGTTACTGCCAATGTAACTCAGCTATTAATAATCATCAGCTGAGGAAACATAACCATAAAGGTTGTCTCACAGAACCATAAACCATGCAGACTCAGTATGTTGCTAGCCTAAATACTAGAAATAGATATGAGGTTTTAACTGAATAAACTGCACAAGTTTGTTATTCATTTAAAATCAAAATGTTATACAATCACAAAGGATATCTAGATTAAAGTTGATACAACTATTTTATAACATTTTTGTGCAACAACCAACTCCATTCCACAACAATACTTAGAAAATAAAACATTCTCAGTTATCCTGTGTAGAATTTCTTATTCTGTTGTGAAAAAGAGGTCACTGATACCCTTAAGGAAGTAAACTACTCTGTACTTGAAGTGAGACATATTCATTTGTTCCAAATATCTAAACATAATTGCACCCAGATGTTTTGTACCTTCATTTTAAATCATAATGAATATACCTACTAATTAAAAAATAATTAAAGCTACTTGAAGCTCAGTTTTGAATTATTAAAAGTGTCTTAATGCATTCGCATCATAAGATGAGCTGTACTGCATAAGTAGTAACGGGATTTAAATCTCATGACAAGCTTAGTTCACAAGTGCACGCTGGCCAATAAAACTGCATATATTTGTATTTTTAACTAACAAGTAGCATTCAAGAGATCTCCATATCTCTTTAGAAGAAAAATGAACAGAAAAACTAATCTGTTGGTACTGTGAGAGCAAATAAGGATATGTCACCTGATATATCTCATAATAAAGTGAAGCATGGTGAATATGAATCATGTTCTGCAATGAATGTGCTGTGTATGTGAAGTGGAAGGATAACAAAGATGTTTATTTCCTATCGATGAAACGTGAAGCACCAGGAAAGGTGAAAAGAAAGAAATGTCAGACACCCAGAGGTAAAGAGGTAAAGGAATCAAAGTGTGCCATTGGGTGTCAGAAGCGAATAGGAGGTGTCAATTTGTAAGATCAGGTGACAGGTTTGATTTATATATGTCACACAACTAGAGTGTACATATTCAATTGTTTCATTATGATTCACAAATAACTGCTATGGAAAAGACTACTACAGAGACGTTAGAATGTTGCTCATCAGCTGTTTCAAAATGTAACACTACCAGCATTCAATGTTAGTCAACCTTCAGCTGGTTATACCACATTAAGGCTGCAAGTTAAAACATGCACCTCTTTTGTAATCCACAATCTAACCACAGATGAGAGAGGAAAACAATCTGATGTGATACATTCACATGACTTTCTCTACCCGCTATCATTTAGTGAGTGCACAAACTGTTCTTACTAAAGTTTATTTATATATCTACTAAGTTTTAATCCAAATAAATCTTTGCAGAAATAGCTACATTACACATTTCATTATATATACAAAGAGACGGCGACAGTCAAATGTTTAAGAACTGGACACTATATGCTGGCCTTAAAATTCCATACTGTTTCCATGCAATCACGAGAAACAACTGAATGTTGAAATGACTTTAAAAAGTGACCAAGGAATGAACAATTCTAACCATTAATAACAGATATTTCAGAAATGATTTTTGCCACAGAAAAAGTTATTTGAAATAAATTGTATTTTTTTAAAGAGATCTACATTTTTTGTGTAGTATGTTTTCATCTATCGCAATGTTTACCCAGTTATGCAAGATTATACAAAATTCCTTCTAAATGAAGAGGACTTCAAAGGCTATTCGCAGAAACTTCAAAATATATATTTTATTTGCCATGTAAATATCTTTAATATATTGTACTTTAATCAAAATGGTTAGTGCCATTTCTTAAAAAATCAAAATTGTCGAAAAATGTTCCGTGTAAAGCATAGTTTGGGGAATTTTCTTGAAAATATCCATGTTGCATCCTTGGAAGATCTGAACTTAAATACCAAGTTTGGTACTTACCCGACTTTTCATTTTTGAGTTATGCTGTTCACAAACACACAGACAGACACATACATACATGGACATGTTTCCAAAAAGGCTTTATTTGGATTCAGGGGGGCCTCAAAACATGTATTTCTGGTGAAATCTCAGTATTGAATTTTTGGGTGGAATGCAGTACCTTCCCTACCTATTATATACATGGTAGAGTAAGTAAAAAGGAACAAAAAGATGTGTTGCATGCTACAGTAAAGGGAAAATAGCGAAAATGCTTGACAACACGAAAATTGTTGTATCATCCTTCATTTGGAGAATTGTTTTGAGATCTACAACATCCAACAATCATATTAGGTCATCAAAATTGGTGAGTAATTCTTTTTAGTATAATACATGCAAAATTTCAGCATATAAATTGCAAAAGTTTTTCTCGTGAACAAATGAAAGGAATTATATTGGTTGATTTTGTATGAACTTTTAAACTTCACATTGCACTTGTGCAGCTGCAGAGGGATTTAAATCAGATTTCTGAGGTAGCCATCGGGATATTTAAGTAAAAATGCTAATGGATTAATATAAATTTATCTACGTTGATATTGTAATGAAAAGAAGCTAGAAACAGTGATGTGTATTGAATTTATTTAAAGGTGAGTCGGAATTGTTACACTAACATCACTTAAGTTTACTCACTTAACATGTTTCGGGAAATGGTTGTTCCCATAAAACACAACACACATCTAATGAATTTTGATTTGCCGCCACCAAATCCTCTCTGGAAGTACATTTCTCCACCACAAGATGCCACCACAGGATCCAGTCCAAAAAACGGAAACACCAACAACACGGGCCAGTCGAATTAACTTCTGAGGATGGGAACAACCGTTTCCCGAAACATGTTAAGTGAGTAAACTTAAGTGATGTTAGTGTAAAAATTCCGACTCACCTTTAAATACAATAAATTTATCTATTTCCATTCTTGGACCTGCATGATGAAGCAGTGGGCCAGAGCATGGAATTCTGGTTCCCAGCCACAGAATGTGCCTGGTATGGGACTGGTGCTCACTCAGCATCATGAGGAAATTGAGGAGCTGCCATAAGCAGAAATCCCTGCCAAGAAAGCCAACATTTCTATACCTTGAATTTTCTAGTAATAGCCTGTGAAGTCCTCTTCATTTGGAAGCAATTTTATAGAATCTTGTGTAACTGGTAAACGTTAAGCAATAAACTTGTGGTAAACAAAAAATCTGATGTGTTACACTCACATGACTTTCTCTACTGTTGCACAAACTGTTTTTACAAACTCTTATTCTCCATCTATTTCATATTAATCGAGATAAACATTTGCAGAAATGATCTTTTGACATGCAAAGAGAACTACATTTTACACATAGCGACCAGTTCTAAAATATTTGACTATCGCTTAAGGCCTACTATGTTCCCCTTGTTTTGTATTTGCAAGGGCAATATAGAAATACAGTAGCCTTTAAGCATAGACATATCTCTTAATAGCTGGTTGCTAGGTGCAGCACCATTCTATTTGCCACAGATTAATACTCTTTGCATATCCAAGACAAAAAAATCTGATGTGTTACACTCACATGACTTTCTCTACTCTTATAAAACTATTTTTACAAACGCTTATTCTCCATATGCTTCATATTAATCGAGATGTCAATCTTATTTGTAATTTTCTTGTAGATGCAAGGGGAATATGGTAGCTTTTAAGCAATAGTCAAATATTTTATCGCTGGTTGCTATGTGGCGCATTCCATTCTCTTTGCATGTCCAGGACATAAAAAAATGAATAACGAATTTGAAAAAAGTATAAGTATTGGAAAATTTAAGGGAATAACAAGCAATATCTCGCAAACGGTTCACTCAACAAAAGAAATGTATATGACATAAATTGTGTATTTTAACGCGATCTACATTTTTCATGTAGTACAATTTTGTCTATCTCTTATGGTTTACCAGTTATGCAAAAGTCGTTCATAATGAAGAATACTTTTGGAGACATTCCCAGAAAATTCGAGATATACATTTTATTTGTCATGACAATATCTTAAACATATGATATTTTAATCAAAATCGTTAGAGCCGTTTTTGAGAAAATTAAAATTTTCGAAAAATGTTCCATGTAAAGGGTAGTCTGGGGTGGGGGGATTTTCTTGAAAACCTTCGTGTCGCATCTCTGAAAGATACTGAACCTAAATACCAAGTTTGGTGTTTATCCGACTCTTCGTTTTTGAGTTATGCTGTTCACAGACACACAGACAGACACACAGACAGACACACACACGGACATGTTTCCAAAAATGCTTTTTTTGGATTCAGTGAGTCTCAAAACATGTATTTCCGGTGAAATCTCGGTATCGAAATTTTGGATGGAATACAATACTTCCCCTACTTACTATACGTAGTAGAGAAAGTAAAAATGAATAACGAAATCCCATTTGAGCAAATAAGTATTGAAAAATTTAAGGGAATAACAAGCAATATCTCGAAAATATGTATATGACATAAATTGTGTATTTTAACACGATCTACATTTTTTGTGTAGTAAAATTTTGTCTATCTCTTATGGTTTACCAGTTATGCAAAAGTCGTTCACAATGAAGAATACTTTTGGAGAAATTCCCAGAAAATTTAAGATATAGATTTTATTTGTCATGAAAATGTCTTAAACATATGATATATTAATTAAAATTGTTAGAGCCATTTTTGAGAAAATTAAAATTTTCGAAAAATGTTCTATGTAAAGGGTAATCTAGGGTGGGGGGATTTTCTTGAAAACCTTCATGTCGCATCTCTGGAAGATACTGACCTAAATACCAAGTTTGGTGTTTATCTGACTGTTCGTTTCTGAGTTATGCTGTTCACAGACACACACACGGACATGTTTCCAAAAATGCCTTTTTTGGATTCAGGGGGTCTCAAAACATATATTTCCGGTGAAATCTCGGTATCAAATTTTTGGGTGGAATACATACTTCCCCTACTTACTATACATAGTAGAGAAAGTAAAAATGTAGATCTCTTTAAAACACACAATGATGCAGTAATTTGTATCACAAATTACTTAAATGTAAATAATGATTGTAATATGAATATGCGTTTTTATGTGACATTGATTTCAGATGTTTATTAATTGTAATTATTCTTGGGAAATAAGTTTATACGGCCTTACTGAAACTGTCAATAATAACGCAATAATGCAAAGAGGGGGGTGAGCAGTTACGTAATGTTGGCGCGTTTTCGGTAGAAACTTCTGGAATGTGTTCTCCCTAAAGCAATATGTATTCGTGGTTTTCATTGGATATTAAGATAGACGCTAATGTTGGCGCGTTTTATTAGCCAATAGCAGTTCATTTATAATCTTTAGGCATATCGGGGAGTGGGAGTATATAAAGCCAAGTCCGAGGTAGATCGCGGTCAGTTCATCAAAATTCCTAGCACATTACACGTCGTCAGTCAGTCCTTCAGTTCGCCGAAAGCATTCATACACTACACGTCGTCTTCAGTCAGTCAGTTCGTCGAAAGTATTAGTTCGTCATATGTCAGCTATAGATCTAAAGTATTATAAAGTTAATTATACACAAAGTTGAAGTACGTGAGTTAAAAGTGATAAGTAAGAAGTTATTATAACAGTTTCAGTTTGGCGAGTATCCAGATCAATATGTAAAAGTGATAGTGAACGTGTTCGACAATAAAAATTATAAAACAAATTTCTTCATCAGTGTAATTTTTGGATAAAAGATTCCTTTCCGTTTCACAACCTGTATTGAGACACATGTTCGACCCAAGCCAACAGGATAATAGCTAGCCGGAGGACATTTAAAATGAATTATTTCAAAAACTGATACTAGGAAAAGCAAATTGCTAACGCCAGATGGAGCTACAAACCGAACAAAGAATGACGTCGCAAGATGGCTTCCACTCACATGAAGTAAAAACAATATAAGATCTCCAAGTTCTAATAATTTACGTAAAAACAAACATATTACGTAAGAACCATCTCTCGCAACAATTTATTTAAAATAACTTTTTTTGTAGCATAAGCCATTTCTGAGATATCCATTATTAATAGTTTGAGTTGTTCAAATCTTAGCCTTCCTTTAAAAGTTCTGTCAATTTTCAGCTGTTTCCCATAATGTCATAGAAAGAGTATGGGATTTTAAGGCCAGTGTATAGTGTCAAGTTCTAAAACATTTGAGTTATTAGTATTTCTTATGCATCTATGTGAAATGCATAATGTAGCTGTTTCTGGAAAGGTTTATCTCGATTAAAATGAAGTAGATAGGAAAACAAATTTTTGTATATGCACTAATAAGTGCTAGAGGGTACAGAAAGTCATGTGAATGTAACACATCAGATTTTTTAGTCCCAAAAACCATTATCGATTTTGATAATTCTTTCACCATTTAAAATCCCTATTCTTTCTGGTAGACATGACCTATAAAACGCTTTATAATTTCAATTCATAAATTACTAAAAGACTAAAAGAATTTACAAAGCCTATATACTAGAATACAAAAACACTGGAGTTATAAAAAAAACCTGCTTGTGAAAAAGGGCTTGACTTTTGGTTAAGATATATGGTTGTTAATAGCTTGAATCTCCTGAGTAATGTTGCGCTTCAGATCGTCCAATGTCTGGAAATGTGTGGCATAAACTCTGTCTTTTAAGTAACCCCATAGAAAGAAATCTGGCGATGTCAAATCCGGAGATCTTGGTGGCCACAGGTTCTTGGAAATTATCCGGTCGTCAAAGAAACTTGCAATACTGCCATGGATTCATTTAATGTATGGCATGTAGCGCTGTCCTGCTAAAAATATGCTTGACTCAGCTCTACATCGTCTAGTTGCTCAGCAAACTCCATGAAAATCTGTCGGTACTCTGCAATGTTCACATCGTTTTTAAAAAAAATTGGTCCTACTATTCTCTGTGCGGATATTGCGCACCAAACTCCAATTTTAACTGGGTGCATAGGTGCTTCATGAATAACATGTGGATTTTCGCTGGCCCAATAGCATGAGTTATTTGAGTTTACATAGCTGGATAAATGGAACCATACTTCATCTGTGAACCATGTGATGGACAATATGGCAGGATTTTGCACAATGAATGCCTGAAACCAATGACAATAATTCAGTAATCTATCCTTATCTGGTTCCCGTAACTGATGGAGAACCGTAATCCTATACGGCTTTAGGCTTGCACTTTTCACAGCTCTCTGACACATTGAGTAGCTGTACCCTGTCTCCTGCAACAAACGTCTTAATGGTTTTTTGGTTGACTGATCCAGCCATGCTCTTATATCAGCAACAAACGTGAGAAGCCTAGATGAACAAGTTTAACCTTTTTCACTCACCAGGGATCCAGTTGTTTCCAATTTGTTTACCAGTCCCAGTATTGTGTTTCTTTGGGGAGGATTCTGAACACCATATTCTCTCTGGTATGCCCTTTGAGTAGCTGTAATTGAATTCGCAATTGGTTTACAAGGAAGAGTGTTTCATTTAATGTGTACTCCATTTTCATGTTGACTAGAACAAAATCTCAAAAACAGTTGCTGACAGAAGCTAACAATTATGAATAAAACATAAACATCTGTGCATCTAGTGACAGGAAATCGAAACTCCAGAACATTCTGCCTAATTTGGTGCTAAAATTGGGCCACTGAGTGAATTTCGAACAGAATAATAAAAGAAAGAAATGTGTGAGTTCTTCATAAATCACCCTGTAGTATTCATATAAAAAGTGATTCTATTATCCATGCTGCATTACTCATGATATATTTTTGAGAAGAAATAATCTCAAATTAAGCAACATATACTTGGTTACATCCACAATATGGAAAATAAAACACAACTCTTCACATATTGTAAGTCAATTTTTGTTACTAATGAACCCATGTGGAAAAAAAATAATAATCATGTAAGATGCTTTATTAGAAGTCACATGGCAGTTCTACTTGGTAAAACTTAAAACATATAAGAACAAATATTTTAAAATGACTAATACAGAAAAATTTATCTGACATAAACTGTAGGTTTTAATCTGCCCTACATTTTTTTGCATAGTAAGATTCTGTCTCTCTTATGGTTTACCAATTATACAAATTTATACAAAATTCAGAATGAAAAGAACTTCGTAGGCTGTTTAGAGAAAATCAAGATGTACATTTTATTAGTCATAGAAATATCCTAAACGTGGTATTTTAATCAAAATTATTTGAGGTATTTTTGAGAATATAAAAAATAACATTTTTCACATAAAGGACAGTATGGGTTGGGGTAACTTTTGTGAAAAGCTTTGTGTCATATGTTTGGAAGATGCTGAACATTTTATTTTTTGGTTATGCTGTTCACAAAACGTTTTCTAAAAATACTTTTCTAGGACTCAGGGGACATCAAAACACGTATTTCCAGTGAAATCTTGATAACAAATTTTTAGGTGGAATACTACTTACTATAGGCAAACAGTAGAGAAAGTAAAAATTAGAATACAATACAATACAAAATTTAAGGTAAGCACAAATGCATGAACATTTCACTTAAGATCTTATAAGGTTAATTTTGTATTTAGTTATATATTTTGCTTTTGAGTTATGTTGTTCTCTCTCCCCCACCCATGCTCCCCAAAATCACATAGACACATTTTTAATTTGCTTTAGTGTACCTTAAAAAACATGCATTTTCAATGAAATTTTAATATCAAATTTGTGCGTGGGATACAGTATTTCCTCTAACCATAGCTAAGCAACAAAGGCCAACTGCACAAAAGACTGAAAAAATTGTTTAGAAACTCTGAAAACAGCTGTGTTACCTTGAGTTCACACTCGACTTTCTGGCGGCGTATGCAACAGAGGGTGCTCCACTGCTCCTCGTGTATGTTTGGTGGACAGTTGGTATGACTGTCAATTGCATCAAGGCCCTTGAGGAAGTCTAAACACTCATGGGGCAAGAATGAGGGCTTATCAGAACTGACAGAGCAGCGAGACAGCTCGTTCACCATTATCACTGACATGAGGGACTTGTAGTGCATCTTGGGGCGACGCCTGCATAATCATTCAGAAATAAAATAATAAGTGGCTTTGTATAAATGAATGTATAAAATACAATATCTCAAACTGTTTATAAAGTATTAAAGAACTGTGATGTGAATTTAAGCACTGAAAAGTCTATAGATACGAGGGCGGATCGAAAAGTAATGCAGAATAATTTTTTTCTTGGTATTGCAGCTGGAATGTTGCAATTTCTCACAGATATAGTTTGAAGTTTTCACTACAGAGGGTATTTTTTGTTTCATGGGCAGCTCTAGCGAGAGAAATGTGAACTACACAACAAGGATGGCACGCAAGTTACTGCCATCCACGTGTGAAGAGCAGAGAGGTGTGGTTCGATATTTGTGGGCCAAAGATCATAAACCGAGTGATATTCACAGGGACATGCATGGCATGTATGGGGATGATTGTATGAACCGTAGCAATGTCTCCAGGTCCTATGCATTCTTCCTAGAGGCAGGTAACAGCTGCAAACCCGCAGAATGGCAGAGGCATTGAGGCAGCAATTTTAAACGACCGGCATGTGCAAATGTGAACCTTATCGCAACAGTTCAACATTTCCTATGGTACAGTGTATGATGCTGTTCATGACACATTGAAATTTCATAAAGTTAGTGCTCACTGGGTGCCTAAGAACCTGACAGACAACCACAAGGGCCAGCGAATGATGACGAGATTGGATTACCTAACGTGGAACACCACAAAAGGGCATGACTTTCTGAAAGGAATCATCACTGGTGATGAGCCGTGGGCACACCACTACACGCCCGAAACCAAACAGGCAAATATGGAGTGGAAACATGCTGGTTCCCCAGTGAAGAAAAAATTCAAAGTGACTCAATCTGCTAGGAAAGTGCTTGTACGGTGTTGTAGGATATGCATGGTGTTGTATTGGCGGACTTTGCTGAACACAGGACCACTGTGAATGCTGCAGCCTACATGAAAAATTTGATGTACCCTTCATGACAAATGCCAAAACATGGATACTGACGATGTCAAAATTCTTCATGACAATGCTCGCCCCCATGTTGCTGCTGCTGTTCGTCAGAAAATCACCAAATTTGGTTGAGAGGTGCTCCAGCATCCACCATACAGTCCGGATCTTTCACCATCGACTTTCATCTGTTTGGTCCCATGAAGAAATTGCTGTCCGGCCAATGCTTTGCGACAGTTGCAGAAGTGAAATCAGCAGTCCGCAGATGGCTATACTCCAAGGAAACGGTCTTCTACGAACAGGGCATATTGAAACTGGTATCAAGATGGGAGAAATGTGTTGAGAAACTTGGTGACTATGTTGAAAAGTAGGTAAAAGGTGTAAGATCATTTGTGATTTTTGTTGTTGTTTTAATTATTAAACTTTTTTGTAAACAAATTATTGTGCATTACTTTTCGATCTGCCCTTGTATAATAAAATTATAACTGAAAATGTTCTGATGGTTTCAAATTAGATGAATAACTATACCATCATGTAAATGGGCTACACTCAAGTACAAAAATCCCATTTTTAGAATATGTACAGCCTCTCCAGAAAGTATTTGTCTCCACTCTAAAAAATTCTAGCAGCCATATTAATGGAGAGAAAATTCTCACTTTTAAGTACAGAAAGAACAAATAATATTATAGCTTATATGTTATGGAATTTTTCAAGATGTTCATATTATTACTTATATAACTTTTTTTTTAAATTGCAACGGTATTTTGACTTTTCATGTGTGGTATTTATAAAATTATTTTAAATGCATTTAGTAGAACAAGGTTTTTAGTATAATATCAAAATTATGATGAAAATGGGTTTTGATCTGACAGAGAAAGAAAAGTCTCAGGAATTATCAATGGTTTCAGTGAACCTGTTTATTACTGTCCCAATTTTTATAACTTAAAAAATATATAACCCTCCTGCATCCTCATGGTTTCATAATCCTGATCTCCTTAATCACATAAAAAAAGATTTAGATAGGCTGAAGGAGAAATTTGTAACTGCAGAGGTAATACTAATGGGAGACTTTAATATCAGGATTGGGGAAAGTGATACATATGATGGAAATGATTGGATGAGTGATGAAATTGTGTTTAAAAGTGAGAAATTTAGGCAAAGCAAGAACAAATTTGTTGATAAAGAGTGTGAAAAATTTATTGATTTTTGTGAGTTGAATGCTTTAGAAATTTTGAATGGCAAATGTGGGGAAGATGAACAAGGAGAATTTACCTTTGTTAGCAATAATGGGCAGAGTGTAATAGATTTTGTGTTGTGGCCTCCAAATTTAGGACATATTTTAAGGAATTTTAAGGTATTAAATTTAAGCTCAACTAGCAGGCATTATCCACTGATTGTTGATTTTATGATGCACACAGTACAAGTAAACCACAATATAAGAGTGGAAAGCTATTGTAAAAAAGAGTATATTAGCTATAAATGGAAAGAAGAATTTTGTGACACATTTAAACAGACTCTTGACTCGAATTATGGAAAGATATGTCTATCTGGAGTAACATTCATGGTTAAGAATAATCAAATTGAGAATGCAATAGATATCCTTAATACAGTTATGCAAAGGGCGGGAGAGGAAATGAAAACAAAAAAGAGGGTTTACATATATGATAAGGACTGGTTTGACGAAGAATGTAGGGTATCAAAAAGACAAGTAAAACAACTGTTGGTTAGGTAGAGAGAATTAGGTGATAGAAAATCTAGGGACGATTATATGCAAGGGAGGAATTCACATAATTTATTGTTAGAGCAAAAGAAAAAGGACTGGAGGGAATGCAATGAAAGGAATTTGATAAAATGTCTAAATGAAAATAATGTTAATAAGGTATGGCAGGCTCTTAAGTCGACCTATAATAAATCTGTAACTAAACCCAATGTTGAGCCAGGACAATGGATGGAGTATTTTAAAACATTATATGGGGAAGAAAGGAGTATAGGAAGTATGGAATTTTTGGAAATAAGGAATGTTTTTGTAGAGATATTGGATGGTGAAATTAGGAGTGAGGAAATAATAAAACAAGTTAAGTTACTGAGGAAAAATAAAGCTACTGGAATTGATGGCATCCCAACAGAGTTTCTTAAGGAGTGGTGTAATGAAACAGGGAGAGTGAAAATTTTATTAGATTTATTTAATGTAATTATTAGAAAGGGTTATGTACCTAAGTGATGGAGAGAAGCTATCATCCATCCTATATATAAAGGCAAGGGCAATCTCGATAAACATAATAACTACAGAGGTATTGCATTATTATCGAATATAGGAAAACTTTTTGCGGGCATTTTGGCAGCAAGACTACAATTTTGGGTTGAAGAATATAATATCCTTTCGGAATTCCAGATGGGCTTTTGCAAGGGAAGGAGAACAATTGATAATTTATTTATTATAAAGACATTAGCAGACAAATATTTAAAAGAAAAAATCTGATGTGTTACACTCACATGACTTTCTCTACTCTTGTACAATCTAATTTTACAAACGCCTATTCTCCATATGCTTCATGTTAATCGAGATATCGAGATGTCAATCTTATTGGTAATTTTCTTGTAGATGCAAGGGAAATATGGTAGCTTTTAAGCGATAGTCAAATATTTTAATGCTGGTTGCTATGTGGCGCATTCCATTCTCTTTGCATGTCCAGGACATAAAAAAATTGAATAACGCATTTGAGAAAAAGTAAAGTATTGGAAAATTTAAGGAAATAACAAGCAATATCTCGAAAACGGTTCACTCAACAAAAGAAATGTATATGACATAAGTTGTGTATTTTAACGCGATCTACATTTTTTGTGTAGTAAAATTTTGTCTATCTCTTATGGTTTACCAGTTATGCAAAAGTCGTTCACAATGAAGAATACTTTTGGAGACATTCCCAGAAAATTCGAGATATACATTTCATTTCTCATGACATTATCTTACACATATGATATTTTCATCAAAATCGTTAGAGCCATTTTTGAGAAAATTAAAATTTTCGAAAAATCTTCCATGTAAAGGGTAATCTGGGGTGGGGGAATTTTCTTGAAAACCTTCGTGTCGCATCTCTGGAAGATACTGAACCTAAATACCAAGTTTGGTGCTTATCCGACTGTTCGTTTTTGAGTTATGCTGTTCACAGACACACAGACACACACACAGACACACACACACACAGACACACACACAGACACACACACGGACATGTTTCCAAAAATGCTTTTTTTGGATTCAGGAGGTCTCAAAACATGTATTTCCGGCGAAATCTCGGTATCGAATTTTTGGGTGGAATGCAATACTTCCCCTACTTACTATACGTAGTAGAGAAAGTAAAAAGGGGTAAATTGTATATGGCTTTTGTAGACTTAGAGAAAGCTTATGACCGAATTGAGCTACAACTTCTGTGGCATAAATTAGTGTGTAAGGGAGTAAGTCAGCAATTGGTGAATATTCTTAAAGCACTGTATTTTGAGAACACCTTCTGTGTAAGGGTGGAGACAGACTGTGTAACAAAAGAAATTCAACAAAGGAAAGGCCTCAGGCAAGGATGTAAGTTAAGCCCAGTTTTATTTAATTTATACATAGATGATGTCTTACTAGAAATTGGAAGGAATAATAACTGTGCACCAGTAATTAACAACATCCAAATCCCAGGACTTCTTTTTGCAGATGACCTAGTGGTAGGATCTATTACAGTAAGTGGTTTAAAACAATCATTACAAGCAATTGATGTATACTGTAAAGAATGGAGGTTAAAAGTGAATCAAGAGAAAACACAGATTGTGGTATTCAAAAAGGGTGGAAAATTAAGCAAATAAGAAAAGTGGAAGGGAAAGTATAAAGATTACAGGGTGGTGCGTGACTGTATCTATTTAGGAGTAAAAATAGATGGAGGTAATAAATGGGAGAAACAAAGAAGTTTGCATTGGCAAAAGGTAAAGGGGCGATGGCAGCAATTAGAAGCTGCAAATATAGAGTACCTAATATAAATGTTAAATGGCTGGAGTTTATGAGATGGTTGTGGAGGCAAAAATGATGTATGGTATAGAAATATGGGGACTAGATAGAGGATGGGAAAGTATAGATGTGGTGCACAGGATGTTTTGTAGAGAAATACTAGGGCTACCGAAGTCAATTGTAAGACAGGTAGCACAATTACAGATGGGCAGGGTGCCAACTAAGGGGAAGATAATGGAAAGAGCTTTGAAATTTTGGTTCAGAACTTTAAATCTAGGAAAAAGTAATGTGTTAAGACAATGTATTGAATACCAAGAGAATACCTTAATGAATGATGGATGGGTAAGTAATTTATGGAACATTTTGGAGAAAAATGGGTTAGGAGACATGTGGAGAAGGAGAGAAAATAACGTGAAAATGTTTTGGAAAAAGGCGAGGAAAAGACTAGAAGATATAGAAATACAAATCATGTTCAGTGAGATTGCCAAAAAGAGCTCATTAGTTTGTTATAGGCCAATGAAAAATACATGGGGTAGGGAAAAATATATAGACATAGTAAATAAAGAAGAGAGTGAATCTATTGCATGGGTAAGAATCGGAGCTTGGAGGCTAAGAGGGTTAAGACAGGGTATTCCTAAAAAGCAATGTCCGATATGTGGTGGTAATGAAGACATTAATCACATAGTATTTAAGTGCCAAGGAACAGAAAATTGGAGAAAAGAATTTTTTAATAAGAAGTTGTTGAAGGGGGATAGAAATACACTTATGATCAAAATGATATGCAAGGACGCTATAAGCATTGGACAGTTTTTGTGTAAAGTAAAAAATTAAATGGCTTTGGACAGTGGAAAGAGAAAAGTAAGAGGTAGTGCATCTTACTTTGAATGGAAAACTATAGTGAATGTGTGATTGTTAAGTAATCAATAAATGAAAAGTGAAAAACAACTGGAAATGGGACATGGAAGAAGAAAAAAAAACTGAAAAAAAAACAAAACAAAAAACAAAAACAAATTAATTTATTGACAAGAAATTGTAGAATGTAAATAATCTGTAGTGATTGTCTACTGAATGAGTGACCAGGGTCAAAGTACAGTAGACAATCAAATTGTAAAACTCTTAGCACAATAAATACAAATAAATACAAAATACAAGCAAAATAAAACCACTTTTAACACATGTGGCATATACTATTTTTTAGACAGCACTCGGATTTGTAAAATATCACATTATATTCATTCCTGAAACTAACAGAGATTATGTTTAGAACGCGGTTCTTGAAACAAGAGAAATGATAAAATACACTTGATGAAAGTGGAGTCAACCTAAACACTCTTACTAGCTTCACTCACTTATTTATTTTGCAGAACATGCATCGTGAGCATGGGTTCACATCATCAGCTGCCTGTTGATGTAAGATCATGCTCATGATACATGTTCTGCATGACTCAAGAGTTCATCCAACAGTCAACAGACAGCTGTTGATGTAAGCTCATGCTCACGATACATGTTCTGCATGACTCGAGAGTTCATCCGACAGTCAACAGGCAGCTGATGGTATGAGCTCATGCTCACAATACGTGTTCTGCATGACTCGAGAGTTCATCCGACAGTCAACAGGCAGCTGTTGATGTAAGCTCATGCTTATGATATGTGTTCTGCATAACTTGAGAGTTCATCCGACAGTCAACAGGCAACTGTTGATGTAAGCTCATGCTCACATACCTGTTCTGCATGACTCAAGAGTTCATCCAACAGTCAACAGACAGCTGTTGATGTAAGCTCATGCTCACATACCTGTTCTGCATGACTCAAGAGTTCATCCAACAGTCAACAGACAGCTGTTGATGTAAGCTCATGCTCACATACCTGTTCTGCATGACTCAAGAGTTCATCCAACAGTCAACAGACAACTGATGGTATGAGCTCATGCTCACAATACGTGTTCTGCATGACTCAAGAGTTCATCCGACAGTCAGCAGGCAACTGTTGATGTAAGCTCATGCTTATGATATGTGTTCTGCATGACTCGAGAGTTCATCCGACAGTCAACAGGCAGCTGTTGATGTAAGCTCATGCTCACATACCTGTTCTGCATGACTCGAGAGTTCATCCGACAGTCAACAGGCAGCTGATGGTATGAGCTCATGCTCACATACCTGTTCTGCAAGACTCGAGAGTTCATCCGACAGTCAACAGGCAGCTGATGGTGTGAGCTCATGCTCACAATACATGTTCTGCATGACTCAAGAGTTCATCCGACAGTCAACAGGCAGCTGATGGTGTGAGCTCATGCTCACAATACATGTTCTGCATGACTCAAGAGTTCATCTGACAGTCAACAGGCAGCTGATGGTGTGAGCTCGTACTCACGATACATGTTCTGCATGACTCGAGAGTTCATCCGACAGTCAACAGGCAGCTGATGGTGTGAGCTCATGCTCACATACCTGTTCTGCATGACTTGAGAGTTCATCCGACAGTCAACAGACAGCTGTTGATGTAAGCTCATGCTCACAATACATGTTCTGCATGACTCGAGAGTTCATCCGACAGTCAACAGGCAGCTGATGGTGTGAGCTCATGCTCACAATACATGTTCTGCAAAATAAATAAGCGAGTGAAGCTAGTAAGAGTGTTTATTTAGGTTGACTCTACTTTCATCAAGTGTATTTTATTAATTGCTTCACTGTGTGTGATTCCACCGCTTTTTGGATACGAGAAATGATGTTAAAAAAGCAAGGTGTCAGATGTTTTTATGTTTTGTTGATTCACTAGCAGTCATTTTCAGTGAAATTATTTTCAATGCCTTACACCAGACAATGAAGCGATTAAATGCTATATAATATTGCTTTCTGGAGTTTCTGGGTAAAAAATCTAGTGTTATTCTTTCTGCTGCTTCTGTAATTTCACTTCCATTTAATTTATTCTGAATTCGTAATTGCTACTATTTAATTTTTCTGTAGATTATATTAGATCAGAAGGCTGCCAATATAACATATAGGTTAATTCTACAATGAATTGTGATAAATTGAAGTATGATCATTTGTATTGTGAACAGATAAATTCGAACACCATGAGAAATTAATCATATAAAAGGACATAAGTCGAGTTAATTGCCATGTGATTGGACTTGAAACCAAAGTTGGTCACAATGAGCTTTTAGCTCATGTGCACTGTGTTAGAAGTTTTACTTTTAGGCCATGTTGTCTAAAAATGTTATTTCTCTGTCAGTTTAAATCAAATGTCACTGACACTGTCAGGTATTATATTAAAAAACAAATCTGATATATTACACTCACATGACTTTCTCTACTCTTGTGCAAACTATTTTTACAAATGCTTATTCTCCATCTACTTCACGTTAATCAAGATATTGAGATGTTAATCTTATTGCTAATTTTCTTGTAGGTACAAGGAGAATATGGTAGGCTTTAAGCGATAGTCAAAACCTTTAAGAGCTGGCTGCTATGTGGAGTACTCCATTCTCTTTGCATGTCCAGGACATAAAAAAAACGAATAACGAATTCCCATTTGAGAAAAAGTGTAAGTATTGGAAAATTCAAACAAATAACAAAGAATATCTCAGAAATGGTTCACTGGACAATAAAAAATGTATATGACATAAATTGTGTATTTTAATGAGATCTACATATTTTGTGTAGAAAAATCTCTCTTATGATTTACCAGTTATAGAAAAGCCATTCAGAATGAAGAGGACTTTTGGGGACATTCCCAGAAAATCCAGGATATACAATTTATTAGTCATGAAAATATTTTAAATATGATATTTTAATCAAAATTGTTAGAGCCATTTTTGAGAAAATCAAAATTTTCAAAAAATGTTCCATGTAGAGGGTAGTCTGGGTTGGGGGATTTTCTTGAAAATCTTCATGTTGCATCTTTGAGAGATACTGAACCTAAATACCAAGTTAGATATTTATCCAACTTTTCATTTTTGAGTAATGCTGTTCACTGACACACCGACCTGTTTCTAAAAATGCTTTTTTTGGATTAAGGAGACCTGAAAACATGTATTTCCGGTAAAATCTTGGTATCGAATTTTTGGGTGGAATGCAATACTTTCTCTACTTACTATACATAGTAGAGAAAGTAAAAATTGCTCCATTAAATGCCTGCCAAATAAATTTGTAAATGCCTAATATGAAAAAGTTGAAAAATTAGTGCAATTTTAAAAATCTAAAGTAATAGTAATAAAATTTTAAAGTTATATTATAATGTTATAATATAAAGTATTATAAAATTATAAAAGTAATAAAATTAAAAGTCACCAAAAAGTGCCAGAATGTGTCAACTGTCATATTCTTTGTTTTCTGTATATTAAAAAAACAGATTTCTCTCTGTTGATTGCCTGCTAGAATTTTTAAGGTGGAGACAAATAATTTCTGTAGCGTGCGTGCGTGCGTGCGTGTGTGTGTGTGTGTGTGATTATCATGAAACTTAATATGTAGCATCTCTTAGATGCCACTTGGAAAATGGGCTTTAGGTTCTTAAGTGCTTTATATAAAGTAGGGAATTTTATTGGGAGACAGTCAAAATATTTTGTTATTCAACTTTGTCGAAAAATACTATGCTAGTTAACTCATGTTGTTTCTGACCAGTTTAGTTATTTACAAAATGTTGATAGGAAGAGTATTTAAGACATTATAACAAATTTTAATTACTATTATTTGTATGCATAAACCAGTTACTTGAGAAACAGTATAATTCTGATCACATAAACATAAAGACATAAAGGCTTGTGTATTGTTAAGAAGTTACTGATGTGTTTTTTTTTTTTAGTTTCGTTTATACCCTGCCTTTAACTCATTTTCTTATCGGTGGCCTTTCCTTTGGAACTTATTGCCTATTGACAATGGTGTTAACTCATTTTTTGGGTTTAATCATTAGATTTCTCTCTCTCTCTCTCTCTCTCTCTCTCTCTCACACACACACACACACACACACACACACACTTTCACACACTCCAGACTCTGGGGAGGATAGGGAATAATCTTGGTTACAGAAAAATTCCCACTCCCCCAGCCAGAAATCGAACCCGGGACCCTCACACAGCAGGCAGGAGCTCTACCAACTGAGCTACAAGGCCATCCCACTTATGTTTTGATTTACCAGAAAAAGGTTTTATTATCAGTTTTAAAAACATCATGTTGCATGTAAGTTGCATAGAAAGAGCAGGTTGTGAGTGATATAGAGGAGGAGTGGGTATGAGACTGGCAACCAAAAAAGAGGAAAAAGAGAGACGGATGGGGAAGGCAAAGACAGAGATGAAGGAAGAGCATGAAAGGTGAGAGAGACAGAGTCAGAGAGAAGTGTATCACATTCAATGCACACAAAATGAGGGGGAGAGTGGAGAAGAGAGATGGATTGAGAAAACGAAGCATATCCACATTTAACACACACAGAGTGAGGGCAATGGAGGGGGAGAGTGGAGGAGTCAGAGAGAACTGTATCACGTTTAACACACACATAGTGAGGGCAATGGAGGAGGAGTGTGAAGGAGAGAGAAGACTCAAAGAGAAGTGTATTGCATTTAATACACATAAAGTAAGAGCAAGAAAAGGGAAGAGGAGAGGAGAGAAAGAGTCAGAATGAAGCGCATCACATTTAGCACACAAATTGAGAGCCATGGAGGGAGAGAGTGCAGGAGAGAGACAGAGTCAGAGAGAAGTGTGTTATATTTAATGCACAAAAACTGAGGGCAATGGAGGGGGCAGAGTGGAGGAGAGAGACAGAGAGAGTGAGAGAGAGAGAAGTGTATCCACATTTAATGCCATAACATGAACAGAGCAGCAGGTTCTGTCGGTACTTAAATACAATAAAACTGTAACTGAAATGCTTTTGGTATTTTTCAATTTTGGATGAATGATAGATACTAAAGTATATGGTGGGCTACCCTTAAATTGCATTATATTTGTGTGTGTGTGTGTGTGTGTGTGTGTGTATCCAAGAATTCCCACAAAAAATTGTTGTAAAACTTGGTACGTAACATACCTTTGATCCCATTTACAGAACAGGCTATATGGTATCTTAATTAATTTCCCCAAAGGGAGGGGTTCTAATGGGGTGCAAAACCAAAACCTCAAAATATTTTGACTATTATTTGCTTTTTTGAAACATGTTACATAACAAAAGCTTATAAACATAATGTTTCTGATAAGTTTTATTATTTATGAAATTTGAATTCAATAAGTATATTTTGTTACTATTATTCATATATGTAAACCAGTTACCATGAGAAACACTATAGTTCTGATCACATAACAAACATAAGAAAAAGGCATAAGTTAGTTGTATTAAACCTTTTATTCATGTTTTAATTTTTATTAGCACCCAGAAAGAAAGTATTATTTGCGAGAGCAAATTTATGTTTTTACTTCACGCGTTGCCATCTTGTGACGTCATTCGTTGGTTGGTTCGTAGCTCCCTCTGGCGTGGCAATTTGCATCAGTTTTGAAATAATTCACTTTAAATGTTCTCCGGCTAGCTATTTAGGTAGACATTTAACTCTTGCAGGGTGTGAATCGGAAAGGAATCCTTTATCCAGAAATGATACTGATGAAGAAATTGGTTTTATAACTTTTATTGTCGAACACGTTCACTAACACTTTTTACATATGAATCTGGATACTCGCCAAACTGAAACTGTTTGTAATAACTTCTTATTTATCACTTTTAACTCGCATACTTCAACTTTATGTAATTTTTTAAATATATGATACTTTATAATAATTCTTGTAATTCTGCTGCGTGTAACTTGGCGAAATGAAGGACTGGCTGACGATGTGTAGTGTACACGAAATTTTGATGAACTGAACGGCAAGCTACCTCGGGCCTGGCTTATTTATACGCTTGCCTCAAGATACGCCTAAAGATTATAAATGAACTGCCATTGGCTAATAAAACGCGCCAACATTAGCGTCTATTTTATTATCCAATTAAAACCACGAATACATATGCTTTAGGAAATGTTCTAGAAGCTTCTATCGAAACCGCGCGAAATATTACGTAACTTCCTTGTTCCCGGTAATGATAAACAACTCACCCCATCGTTGCATTATTGCGTTATTGTTGACAGTTTCAGTAAAGCCGTATATTATTATTTACCAATAATAATTACAATTAATAAACATCTGAAATCAATGTCACATAAAAATACATATTTATATTACTATCATTAATTACATCTGAGTAATTTGTGATACAAATTACCGTATCATATGCCCCACTAGAAACATAATTATAAATATTTATAACTTGTTTAGAAATTTTAAAATTGTGTTTTTAGTCTCCTAAATCTTGGAACACATGCTATCACTTTCACTTTACACTTCACACGCATTTAACACACGACATGTTTTTCCCCTATCTCGCCACTACTTACTGGCTCTGGTTTAATTAATTTAGATATTAATCTGACATCACAATTTTTTTTTATAGCAAATACTTTACCCTAAATTATTTAATCACTGTTTCAAAATTGTTTACTTTCTTAAGTTGTTGACAAAAATTTATACATCTAAGATTTTTGTAATTATTATACATATTTACCAAAATATTCACCCTCTACATATATTTACATCTCTTAAATCTAGGCACTGTTTCACATGTTCTATTTACTACATAAATATTTGTTTTAATTATTTTTACCCATTTTTGTTCTGAATTTATTATTATTTTAACAATATTTTTGGAATTGTATTTACGTACTTTTAATTTAATATCATATTAAGTTTCAATCTTTGCATTCTTAATTTTCAAATATTGTTACAGTTACTAAAAATTTATTTATTTATATATATATATATATTTTTTTTTTAAAACATTTCTCTTTTTTTTTTTTTTTTTTTATAATTTATTTCTCTTTTCAAATGACAGATAAATAATTAACCCTCTTACGTTCCAATACATTTCTCTGCAAGTCGTCTTTAACTATCCAGCATTTAGTTTACATCTCATTGCTATTTACCCTCCTGGATCAAATTGTGTGTGGCTAAATATTACTCGTAGCCGTATCCTAACCTTCAAATTTTTATTCATGAATAACCTCTTGTATTCATATGACATTTCATTCCCTGATAATATTTGAAAACAATCTACAGTTTCTTGAACAATACATCTTTTAACAACTTTCATTTTCAATTCTTCTACTATCTCTTTACTTTGATAATACTCTGACAAATCTGTACTAAACTGTACTGGACTGGAGTTTTCATTTTGAACATCTTGGTACAATTTATTTCTTTGCATTACTGTCTCATTCTGTATTTCTGATATCTCCCCTCTGAAATTAACTTGCGCCTGATTTACATCTACATTCATAACCTCATTTATCTCTCTTAGCTCACTTGAAATATTACTCACTTGACTTCCTAACTCTGTACATTCTACATTAACCTCACTTTTAGTATTAACCTCACTTTCTTTGTTACCTATTTCCTTGCTCATGTCTAGCATTTTCTTTGACATTTCTCCTATCTCACTTGCTATTACTTCCTCATTTTCATCTCTCATTTCTGGCGTACTACTATCTAACTTCATAACTTTCTTTTCAATTTCTCCACTGCTTTGATCTACTTTTTGCTCTAATATCTCATTACTCCTACCAATATCTTCAATTGATTTCCTGTTTTGTTCTAAGCTCTTACCAATATCTTCCCTTAATTCCCTATGACTCTTTTGCATATCTTCCCTTAATTGATCTGTAATACTCTTACTAATATCTTCCCTATTTTGATCTATTTTCTTTTCTAATTTCTCATTATTCTTTTGCATATCTTCCCTTAATTCCCTCTTATTCTTTTCCATATTCTCATTAGTCTTTTTCATATCTGCTCTCATATTTCTCAGCATTTCCATAATCATAATAGTATCAAGATTAACATTTCCTGCTATTCTATTCTCACCTTCTGCACTAACATTTTCTCCCTCCAATACTACATTGTTTGAGCCCTTTTTTGTAACCTGTATTGACTTACAGTTAACTGTTACACTATCCCCTTCCATCATTGTTTCTTCAATATTACTAGTAGCCATTGTTTTTGTTTTCTAAAAAAAAAAATTACAATCACCTGACCTTTGTGGTGCTGTCTGTTGCTGTTACTTTGATGTCCAGCTTCCTGCCCCATTCTCCTAAATTTGTATGTCGCTTCTGCGTTGTGTTGTGATGAATCTACGTCGTCTTGTAGTTGATCTCGGAATTACGATGTCCAATCATCCATGTAGTCTGTCGTTCCTTTTGTTGTTTCTGGAATCTGCGTCTTGTAGATCATTTTACTGCTACTTTCGTTCCACGTCCTGATTATGCTGATCCTTTCCTGGTTAATTCTGCTACTTCCTGGTCATTTTGATCCTTTCCTGGTCATCTTGCCCCACGTTCTGGGTGCCAATTTGCGAGAGCAAATTTATGTTTTTACTTCACGCGTTGCCATCTTGTGACGTCATTCGTTGGTTGGTTCGTAGCTCCCTCTGGCGTGGCAATTTGCATCAGTTTTGAAATAATTCACTTTAAATGTTCTCCGGCTAGCTATTTAGGTAGACATTTAACTCTTGCAGGGTGTGAATCGGAAAGGAATCCTTTATCCAGAAATGATACTGATGAAGAAATTGGTTTTATAACTTTTATTGTCGAACACGTTCACTAACACTTTTTACATATGAATCTGGATACTCGCCAAACTGAAACTGTTTGTAATAACTTCTTATTTATCACTTTTAACTCGCATACTTCAACTTTATGTAATTTTTTAAATATATGATACTTTATAATAATTCTTGTAATTCTGCTGCGTGTAACTTGGCGAAATGAAGGACTGGCTGACGATGTGTAGTGTACACGAAATTTTGATGAACTGAACGGCAAGCTACCTCGGGCCTGGCTTATTTATACGCTTGCCTCAAGATACGCCTAAAGATTATAAATGAACTGCCATTGGCTAATAAAACGCGCCAACATTAGCGTCTATTTTATTATCCAATTAAAACCACGAATACATATGCTTTAGGAAATGTTCTAGAAGCTTCTATCGAAACCGCACGAAATATTACGTAACTTCCTTGTTCCCGGTAATGATAAACAACTCACCCCATCGCTGCATTATTGCGTTATTGTTGACAGTTTCAGTAAAGCCGTATATTATTATTTACCAATAATAATTACAATTAATAAACATCTGAAATCAATGTCACATAAAAATACATATTTATATTACTATCATTAATTACATCTGAGTAATTTGTGATACAAATTACCGTATCATATATTAGTGACTTTCAAAACACCACAATACATGTAAGTTGCACAGAGAGGAGAAAAACAGTGGGAGAAGAGAGAGAAGCACAGAAAAGAATCTCCACATTTAAACAATGTGAGTGGAGGTGCAGGTTGCTCTACTTTTAACAAATATGAACTCAATGGTATGTTGAACAACTGAAGTGCCTTGAAGCAGCAAAGGCAAGCAATATCATATAAAACTGTTACATATCACAAATGGTTATGAACACTAAAATATGATTTATAAGTCTTAGCAATAAATTAATGGATTATACAGTGTGATCTTTAAAGTCCTCCACAGTGGTGGAATAAGCAAGATATGGGAATGTGGTGACTCCATGCATTTGTGATGCTACAGAGGTGGAGTGCTTGGAATGAATTTAGAGAAAGCAGTAGAAAAAGAAAACAAATAAATACAAATCGTAATTAACTTATCCACTAATAGAAGATGATTAAAATGCTCCCTTTCTGTTGAAGGCACAGATTCACACATTTAATTTTATTGTTAAAGGGGAGATTAAATGGCAAAAATTGTAGTTTTTTATACATCTTATTAATTGTAATTTCCTGTTTCATTTGATGTAGGCATATTTTATAATTACATGCACAATGCTTATATTTTAAATATATCTTTAAAAGGTTCAGCATCTGCATTTTGCACTATGAATCCTCTATCATTTCACAGGGGTAAAAAAGGATTACTCTTACACACATTGGACTAAGAAGTAAACTTTTTAGGGGAAGTTTTGCTCTACAAATTGGTACTACTGATAAGTACACCAGCTACTGTGTGCTGAAGCCATGTGGTTTCTTTCATTGCAAATATATGTGAGTGTGTTTTTTCCATGTTTGCTTTGAGCAGCTTTTTCTGTGAATGACATTTTCCCGTATAGATGACCTCAGTGATGGCTCATGATTTGCAAGTTTGCGAGGGTAGTAAGTGAATGTTCTTGCATTAATCAAGCTTTACTCGGCAGCTCCTATTTGACAGTTTACCAGAAGATATATGTTTTAATAAAATAACCATATAAATAAAATATTGTTGCATATAATTTATCCTCTGTTCAGTTGTCTGCACATATTTTTCAGCCCATACAGAATCCTATGCCTTAGTAAAATTTGGAAATAAAACATGCAATAAAATGCATCTATTAAAGCAAGCATAAATTTACCTATATTAATGTTCTGATATTATGCCTTTCAGTAGCAGGAAACTTTGAGCATTTATATCACATGGTGCATCCATGCATTAATGTATACCTATTTGTTAAAATTTCAGTGGAGAATACATGGTTTTATACAAAAAAATTAATTTTCTGAATTTTGTTTCACAAAATAAGTAATTTACAAATCTTAATCACAGATACTTACACATGTATAAGTCTGTGTTTTATGAACATATTTCTTCTTTTAGTTCCTATCATCTATCATATTTATTCATACGTCAGGGCAAGAAAATAATTTCTTAAGCTGAAACGCATAGAGTTTATTTTTGCTTTTGTCAGTGTATGGGTGTTATTGTTAATAGTAGTGTTACAATACCAGAATCAAACCCAGTGAGTCAACTTTGAAAGCAGTGACAGCCAGTTGGGCAACCTGCAATGAAGGTGTGTAAGTGTTTATGTGATGATACCAACCAATCAACAACACTGAAAATACGTTCAAGCGTATAAAATAAAGTGTACCCACAGTTATTTAACAATCTCCACGAAGAGCACACCACTTACACTGATGGGACTGGTTAAGTTAGATATTTTACAGAACACTGTACACTACGCAGCTAACATATATGTGTGTGTGAGTGAATCACAGGAGTGACAGAACTGCATATGGGCATGCTCAATGTGATAAGCAAACATACGCTACCAACATAGATTGTAGTATAAAGCGGATCATTGCTTTTCTGTGCTCTGAATCCTTATAACTGTGTAATGCTATACTTTAAATTACATTATAACTTAAAAATTAATTTTAATTTAAAATCAATTCAAGTAACAGTATTAAATGTTAGACAGGACTGAGTAGGTGTATCTTGTTTTGCATGGCAGCGGCAGTGAAATTGAATGACTCCATATGGTACACACCGCATGGAGAAAGAACCAATAGCAAAGAGCCTTGGACTCTGCCAAATTTCTATTATCTCTCTGCACCCCTCGTACAGAGTCAAAACACTCCCCTCTGCACGTCTTGTGAGTAACAGTACCCACAAATGTGAGGATTCCCGAACAGACTTGATGTAGTTTGAAATACAGTCTGTAAGGAAAACATTCATGCTGATCACAGTATATGTGTTGCAAAAACATTTCAAGCACTAGAAAAGCTATAAAACAGTTAGGGGAGTGCAGAATTTACTGCAATTATATCTCATGCTATTTTTCTTTCCTGTTTTTATTATTTATTTACGGGGCATATTTTTATGGGTAATGTGCCGCCCTAGAGACCTCATCGCCAGCTGCCACTGGATGACCTGTTTTCTTAGAAATTATTGTAGATAGCTAAATTGAATTTTAGGATGACAAAAACAACCTTAAGTGATGTTGTGGATCTACTTTAGTATTAATAACATGGTTAGTTATTTTTTTTAGAAAAAGATTGCTGATATATTTTAGTCAAAAGATTGTATAATTAAGAAAATAATTGTATAAATTTTAATTAAAAATTGCATGATCCTATCTTCCCTAACAAGAAATAAAAAATAATGGTGTTCAAAAGAGGGTACCATATGTGAAAGGGTTAGAAGTCGAGCTGGTAAGGAAATTTATTTATCTAGGGACAAGATTAATTCGAATGGAAATTGGAATGAACAGAAAAATAATGGCAATAACCAAGGGAAAAACAGCCATGAGTGTTGCAAGAGCATGTTTAGGGAAAATACCAAATATAAGAGTTAATTAGTTAGAAAGAATCTTCACAGCCACAGCTGAAGCCAGAATGTTATACATGGTGGAAATATGGGGTGTAGATGTTGCTAAAATCAGCAGAGCTTGTTGTAAACAAGTTTTGGGTTTACTAACAGCATCACTGAATGGAGTAGCACAGCTAAAGTAAGATAGGTATAACAGTAAGAACAAAGGTATTACAAGAATTATGAAATACCTATATAGAATGTCCACACTGGAGGACAGTGATATTATTAAAGAATGCTTTTGTATTCAAGAGAAATGTAAGTGGAAAGGATCATGTTTTCTCAAAATTCAAGTTATCCAACAGATAGGGATGGGTATCAAAACAAAGGGTTCTGGAAAGAAGTAAGTCTGAGACGAAAGGATATTGAGAGACAAGAAACATTTGATGGTATGAGAGAAAAGGGTTTATAGGGAAATAAAAACAGTATGGGGCAGGAAAATATATAGAGATTTGTAATAAAGCAGGTAGAGAAGGGTTTGTATGGACAAGAAGTGAGTCATGAATTTAAAAGGTCTAACATGACAAAGAGTTGTCGAAATGTTCAATGTGTGGAGAAGTAAATGTATTTTTCATTATGTATTATACTGCAATCAAACAAAGGTATAGAGAGAAAAGGCATGGCGGCAAAAATGGAATAATTTAGATTGAGAAATTTTATTTAGGAAAAGTTTGTGTAGGAAATAGATAAAGTGAGAGAGAAATGGGCAAGAATGGTAAAGCAGGAAGTGTGAAAGAAGGGGAGTATTAGAAGAATAATAGGGTCATTAAATATAAATGGGGGTGGATATGTAATATAATTATGATGGTCGTCAATACACAAATAGCCTGGAGTTGTGTGCATTAGTACTAAATGCATTTAGGCAAACAACTTTATAAAGACATATTGAGAGTAGATAAGATGTTTATTTTTATTTCTAGTGAGAATAATAATTTGTATTAAAGAGTGTATGTTATGTAATAATAGTTCTGAGACTGTAGTTAGTTGCAAATAAATTCATTATTCAAATTCCTTAAAAAACAGACTTATTGGATAGAAGTAGATCAGTGAACATAGATGGCATGCATCTACCTACATCATGCAAAAATTTCAGTCAGATATCTTAAATATATCTTAAATGTGCATCAGAAACACAACAAATCTCAGCCAGCAAGATAAAGAGCTAAAGTTCAAGAAATTCACATACCACCCAGGAACATTTCACAAATTTAAGAAGATTTTCATGAAACATAACATCAGCCTAGCTCCACAGAACAAATTTAACATAGAGAAATTACTTTGTAACAAGTTAAAAGACCCCATTCCACAAGACAAAAAAGCTGGAATCTATAAAATCAATTGTTCAGATTGCAATAAAGTATACATAGGTAAGACAAAAAGAAACCTAGAAACTAGGCTAAAGGAGCACATGAGATGTATTAAATACAAACAAATGGACAAATCTGCAGTTTCACACCATTTTTGGATCACTAATCACAACATCAAACCCAATATTACATTAGTCAAACCAGCCAAATTTGCAGCCGAATTAGATGCATGGGAGAAGATCACCATTTTGATTTTGATTAAAATATTATATATTTAAGATACTTTCATGACAAATAAAATGTATATCTTGAATTTTCTGGGAATGTCTCCAACAGTATTCTTCATTGTGAACGACTTTTGCATAACTGGTAAACCATAAGAGATAGACACAATTTTACCATACAAAAAATGTAGATCGCATTAAAGTACACAATTTATGTCATATAAATTTTTTTTGTTGAGTGAATCATTTTCGAGATATTGCTTGTTATTCCCTTAAATTTTCCAATACTTATACTTTTTCTCAAATGGGAATTCATTATTCATTTTTTTTGTTTTTGTCCTGGTATTGCAAAGAGAATGGAATACTCCACATAGCAACCAGCTCTTAAAATATTTGACTATCGCTTAAAGCCTACCAATTCCCCTTGCATTTACAACAAAATTAGCAATAAGATTAACATCTTGATATCTCGATTAACATGAAGCATATGGAGAATAAGCGTTTGTAAAGATAGTTTGTACAAGAGTAGAGAAAGTCATGTGAGTGTAACACATCAGATTTTTGTTTATCGTTATACACTGTTGACTTTGCAGCATCCCAAGGAAATAATTGAGGTCTACCAATTCTTGCAATGTAATGAACACAACCAGTTCCATGATCCCAAAGTGGTAATTTGAAATTTGGAAACTGCTCTGTAAAGTTTTGTTTAACTTTTTACTTTCTCTACTATGTATAGTAACTAGGGGAAGTATTGTATTCCACTCAAAAATTTGATGTCAAGATTTCATCAGAAATATATGTTTTGAGGCCCCCTAAACCCAAAAATGCATTTTTAGAAAAAGTTCTGCGTGTGTGTCTGTGAACAGCATAACTCAAAAACAGAAAGTCGGATAAATACCACACTTAGTTTTAGGTTCAGTGTCGTCCAAAGATGAGACACAAAGATTTTCAAGAAAAATTCCCCATCCCAAACCACTCTTTACATGGAACATTTTTCAAAAATTTTGATTTTCTAAAAAATGGCTCAAACGATTTTGATTAAAGGCTGGTTCACAATACCAAGAATGGTAACTAGAACAAGAACAACGAAATTGAAATACATGTATTCTAATAGGTGCGTTCGCAATTGACGGGAAGCTTTCCCAGGCTCCGGGAATGGGAAAGAAGACTTGGCGAAGTTTTAACTTTCTCATTCACAGGCATGGCATATTAGATCCATATTGTGAATATTAGATTCTTCACTGTATAGGTTATTCTAGGTGGCCATGACATGAAACAGGCTAGTGCTCTCTGTAGTCACAAGTTGGAAACCTAAAAGTGGAAGAAATGGGTAATATAATATGTGTTTCCTAACCTCAGGTCCATTGAGTGTTGGTTCTTCTAGTGTAAAGGTCATCTGTAGTTTGTTTATATGCAACTCAAAACTGGCTATTGCCTCAAAAACAATGGAAAAAGCTACAAAGAACAGCAAAAACCAGTAGAAATTAGCAAAGAAGAATAAGTAACTTTAATGTATGCCATTAAATAAAGGAATGAAAGCTTAGTGCAACTGTAATGGATATGCATTTAGATAATGTTTAGTGTATCAAATTTTTATGTTGGCTGAATTGCAAGCAGGTGAAAAAAATATCATTGGTCAATTAAAAACAAACGAAATTCCAACACACAGAATTAGCTTTCCACTATGTGATCAACATGATCATCAACATGCATTCCTATTCTTGTTACCAGCTGTTGTGAACCAAAATCTTGTATGCCGCATTGCTTCCCTTTATTCTTTCTGTTTTGGTTACTGTTCTTGAGCTGTTGTGAACCAGCCTTAAAATATCATATAGTAAAGATATTTGCATAAGAAATAAAATGTATATCTTGAATTTTCTGGGAATAGCCTATGAAGTCCTCTTCATTTGGAAGGAATTTTGTATAATCATGTATAACTGGTAAACTTTAAGCAACAGACAAAAACATTAGTACGCAAAAAATGTAGAGCTCTTTCTTTTTTTTTGGTTCCATTTATACCTCACCTTTAGAGCTCTTCAAAACACACAATTTATTTCAAATAACTTTTTTTGTGGAATCAGCCATTTATGAGATATCTGTTATTAATGGTCTGAATTGTCAATACTTAGCCGATCTTTTAAAGTGCTGATGATTTTCAGTTGTTTCTCGTGATGTTATGAAAAGAGTATGGAATTTTAAGGCCAGCATTTAGTGTTCCAGTTCTTAAACACTTGACTATCCTTATTCCCTTTCTATCTATAACAAAGTGTGTAATGCAGCTATTTCTGGAAAGGTTTATCTTGATTAAAATGAAGTAGATAGGAATGTAAAATTTCATACACTCACAAATAAGCAATTAGAGAGTAGAGCAAGTCATGTGAATGTAACATATAAGATTTTTCTGTATATTTACCAGCTTCTCTAAAAGCATTCTCCACTAAAATCACATGCTATTCAATCAAAAACATTTTCAACTAAAATGAAAATACATTTGCACACTGACAGAAACAGTCTGACACTGACCATCATTCATCACCCTTGTTACAATTGGTTTGGGCATGGACTGCAACTGTGGTGACTCTGACAGGCTCTTAATAGCTTGCTACAAGCCATTTTGGGAGTGTACCTACTGAATGTTATTGACTTATGCTACTTTGGAGAGACTAAAAGATCTAATTGTATTCTCTAGTAGCCGTGAAAGAGTTTAACAACATTCAAACTTAAGATAATCTTACTTGAAGAACTTGTAGAGCTGCTCTAGGACAATTGGGGAACACTCCTGAAAGTTCTTCTTGAAGGTTGCATCCAGAACTCTGTCCCGGCTTGTCAATTGATCATATATACTTCTGCATTCATTTGCAGCAGACTGCAGTTTTTGTATCTCAACTTGAAATTTTGCAATATCTTGCTCAATCCTGGCAATGGATTTCCTGAAATGTAACAACATGTTTGATAGTTTTTACCTTCTGTAGTGGGTAGAGAAGATATTGTTATTCTGTTTTTAACATTTGACTATCGCTAGGTTTCCTGTATCCAGAGGTGTAGGGAGGGTTTTGGGGGTTGAAACCCTCCCCCCTCCACCTTGCTAAAAAGAATGTAAAAGTTAATAGCAAAAATAGCTTCATTAAAGTAATAGTACCTTTCTAGGTTGGTGACAAAGAGACAGTTCCTAATCGTATCACTGGTAGTGCTATAGTCACTCATGTGTCCTAGTCAATATAAATTACAGAAACTGTACTTTAGATGGTGGGTACATGCATGTTAAGATATCGGGGACATGGTTTTGTTCCGGTGCTAAATGTGAGTGCAATATCTTCCAGTTTAGAACATAACTAGAAACTCTAATTTGTAGTGAAATAAAATGACCTGCAGCAGTAATATAAAATACTTCACAGTGGTCATTAATGCTCATGTTGCAACATATTTGCATGTTAGAATGTGCAAAACATCCTATCCTAAATTTAATTTCAATTGTGGTAGCTTTATCTGTGAATATACAATTGATTTATTTAAACATTTCAACTTAGAATTAATTAATATTTATCATTTTAATTGATACAAATTGTTTAAAAAATAGATCCCTATGCATAACCCCCCCCCATAATATCTTTCTGGCTACACTACTGCTGTATCCACCTTGTAGTTACAATAACTGTAATGAAACTATGAGGGTTGTTTGAAAAGTTCTCGGAATCACCTACAGAGGTCGCTGTTAGCTCAATCTGGATCTGATGTAATAATTGGTCATCCTTCTTGAGTAAAAACGTGCCTTGTAAGTGTTCTGGGTATACAGCTGTGGTTCTGATGCCTCTCTATTGTTGCTCCTGTGTAGTGATTTTTGAAGATGGAAAAAAACAAAAGATTCAAGCAGTGATAAAGTACTTCAAGTGAAAGCACAGAGCATTATATGATAGAATGCAAAGAATTAGCAGAATGGAGACAAAAAGTATGGGAGGAAAAATGGGAAAAATGGATGGAAAAATAGTAGCAATTAAAATGTTAACAAGAAAAGAAGAAAAGAAAAATAATATGGGAAAGTTTCTAAAGAAAGTAAAGGAGAAATGGGTTAGAAAAGTAAGAGAGATAAGAAAGATAGAAGGGCAAATGGAGGATGGATCATAGGTGATTAAGGGTAGCAAGGGCTGCTCAGCTGAGCCATAAGGCCAGGGTGCAGTATAGGTAGATCATAGCTGACAAGAAAATTTGTACATAGGTTAAGTTAGGTTTTTTGTAATGTAATATTTATTTCATCATTATTACAATAATACAAATAAAGCTTACATCTAAAACTTATGTCTAGTGCACCAGTTTTCTAGCTCCTCCATATTTAGCCCCTAGGCTGTACATATGGGATAAAGCTACTATACCATCTCTCCACTTTACAAATTATGCTCGTTCAGCTGTACCTTTCTTAAGCTCCTTTTCCACTTATCCTTTGTGTTGCCTAAAAATGTCCCCATCATTTTAATTGTTTCTACTTTTGTGCTTCCCAACATTCTTAATGCTACTGCTTCTTTGTTTAGCTTGTCCCATTTTTTATTCCATATAACCTCTCTCCACCTTTTAACCTTATCACATTCTATTAGACAATGAAAAGTACTACCCGATTCATCACACATAATACATCTCCGCGAACAATTATATCCATTCCTTTTTAAAAATATTACTCCTGTGCGCATCCACGCAAGACCTATTCTACCAAATTGATTACATATATCTACATACTTCTCCCTTCCCCAATCTCTTTTAACTTATTTATACAAGATCAATGACCTTTTATCCTCAAAACTAGCCCATATCTCTTGTTTCTCGATATCTTCCACCCTCAATCTCACTTCTTTCCAAAACCCACTGTTATTATATTTATCTAATAGGAAAATATTCCTCATGCCAATTTCTTTTAGGACATTTCCCATCTCCCCTAACCAACACTCTTCTCCTAGGACAGCTTTTTGAAACTGTATACATTCTTTTAATATATTATTATCTTCTAAATTTAAACATCTATACCAATACTTCAAAATTCTTTCCACTATTAAACCTTTTCTCCCTACCCTTCCTAACCCTGCCAGTGCCACGCCCCTTGGTGAACTCTTGGGTAAACCCAAAACTTCTTTACAAAACATTCTATGGACTATATCAATCTTAATCCATCCCTTTGCCACCCCCCATATTTCTATTCCATATAACATTTTTGACTCTACTACGGCTTCATATAGCCTTTCCAACCAGTTCATTGTTAGCGTAGGTGTTTTGCACAAGCAAACTCTGACAGCTTTCATCGCTAGCTTTCCTTTCAATTGTGCATATTTAGATTGTGCTTCCCACTTCCCGTGGTTAAGTTAGGTTACAAGTGGAATATTGCAAAAAAGGATTGTGTATAAAAGATGTACAAATACAGTTTATTAATATTCATAACATATATTCATTCAAGTATTTCGTAAAGAATGGTATGAAAGCAAATGAAATTCATGCCGATTTTCAAATCACACTGGGGAACTCTGCTCCTTCATATTCAACTGTTGCCAAGTGGACCAATGAGTTTAAATTTGGTCAGGAGAGCTTAGAAGATGATCCATGTAGTGGCCGGCCAAGATGTGTTACCACCACAGAAATTATTACAAAAGTGCATGATAAGGTTTTGGAGGATTGCTGACTCAAAGTGCAAGAAATTGCTGATGCTCTAGAAGTATTATCTGGAAGGGCATATCACATTTTGATTATAGGTGGGTGCCGTGACTGTTAACACAGGATCAAAAGCGCATCAGATGCAAATGTCTGAACAATGTTCGGCTCGTTTTCAGAAAAACTCATAAGATTTTTTGCATCGGTAAGTGACCAAAATGAGACATGGGTCCACTACGATACTCCAGAGACAAAGCAACAGTCAAAGCAGTGGAAACATGCTGATTCTCCACCACCAAAGAAAGCAAAGGCAATACCATCAGTTGGAAAGGTCATGGCATCAGTGTTCTGGGATGCGAAAGGCATTCTGTTGATAGATTATCTTCCCAATGGTCAAACAATTATGGAAGAATACCAGCTAAGCTCCTTGACCAACTACAGCAAGAAACATGTGAAAAAAGGCCAGATTTAGCAAGGAAGAAAACCATCCTCCATCAAGACAATGTGCAGTTGCACACATGTGTCCTTGCCATGGTAAAACTTCATGAAAAGAGGTATGAATTGTTGCCACACCCACCTTATTCGCCTGATATGACTCCTTCAGACTTCCATCCCTTCCCTGTGCTCAAAAATATCTTTGGTGGATGGAGATTCTCTTCAAATGAAGAACTCATAACTGGAGTTAAAGAGTATTTAGCAGGCCTGGAAGAATCTCATTTTTGAGATGGAATAAAGACATTAGAACATTGATGGACCAAGTGTATTAGTGTACAGGGAGACTACATTGAAAAATAAAAATATTTTGGATGAGGTCAGATGTCATTTAGTATGTTACTCCGAGAACTTTTCAAACAACCCTTGTATTTCTGCAAATATTTATCTCAATTAACATTAAGTAATAAGTAAATAAGTTTTTGTGGGAATTGTTTGTAAAAGCTATAATACAACAGTGGAAAGAGAAAGTCATGTGAATGAAACATATCAGAGTTTTATTTTCTATACCACTTACCTGTAGTAGATAGAAGAAGTATTATATTCCACACAGAAATTCAATATTCATTTTTGCACAGTACATGTTATTTTACACCATTGCAGTATTCTAATTGCCAGCACTAACATTCACTTACCGAAGTTGCTGCTCTCTTTTGCTGAAGTTCTGTCTATGTAAAGCCCTGCATTTGGCTCTGGCCATTTTGATCTCCTCGTGACCGATGGCAGACTCTACCCTTAGCTTTGTTAGCGTCAGATCCGCAAGTTGAGCATTGAATTTGCCTATTCCATCCTGTTAACACACAACATTCAAATGTTAAATAAAAATTTGATGTGTTGCATTCACTACTCATTCTTCTACAAACTTTTCTTGCAAAAGTTTATTTTTCTATTTACTTTTGTTAATTGAGATAAACTTTCATTACACGTTTACACATTTTGTTGCAGGTATAAGAAGGATACAGTAGGTAAAGCAATAATCATATTGCTATGTGTGCTATGTGCTGGTTTCGAAATTCTATGGTCTTTACATGACCACAAGAAATAACAAATAGTGACCTACCACTTAAAGAAAGTGTAAGTATTTTAAAATTCAAACCTATAATACAGAATATATCGGAAATGGTTAATGCCACAAAAATGTTTATTGTATATAAATTGTGTTTTTTAACGAGAGCTAAATTTCTTTGTGCAGTTAAGATTTTGTCTATACTTTATTACACAAAAGACATTCTGAAGAAAGAGAACTTCACAGGCTAATTCACAATACACATTTATTTGTTATGCAAATATCTTAAAGTCGTTCTCTATGATCTAGGAGTACCAAGCTAGCCTCTAGTTCCCAAGATCGTGGGTTCAACTCCGGCAGAGGGTGATGGAATTTTTTTGGGCTTAAAAATCTTTAGCATGGCTTCCTTTAGAAGGGAACTAAAGTCGATGGTCCTGTGTCATAGATTTATGACACATAAAAGAACCTCAAGCCTGATAAAGATACCTCTGAGCAAAATTTTCAGTCTTTCACGCCCCATATAGAATGGTATGCTAAGAACCATAGCAATTAAAGAGTGTCCATTAACAAAACTCAGTTTAAATATCTTAAACATACAGTATTTTAATAAAAATCATTAGAGCCACTTTCAGGAAAATGAAAAATATAAAAAATATTTCCATTTAGTTTGGGGTAGGGTAATTTTCTAAAGTCTTTGTGTTGCATCCTTGGAAGATGCTGAACTTAAATACCCTGTTTGGTGTTTACTGGTGCACACACACAGGGAGCTTTTGATAAAAATGCTTTTTTTTTTTGGATTCAGGAAGTCTCAAAACATGTATTTCTGATGAATCTTGGTATCAGATTTTTGGGTGGAATCGTAATTTTCTTTACTTTCTATAGGTAAGTGGTAGAAAAGGTAGAACTTTGATGTGTTGCATTCACAGAACTTTCCCTACCCTCTTATCGCTTATTAGTGGGCATACAAATTATTCTTATGAAAGTTTATTTTCCTATCTACATCATTTTAATTGGGATAAATCGTTTCAGAAATAGCTGCATTACATATTTCGTTATAGATACAAGAGGAACAGCCATAGTCAAATGCTTTAGAACTGCATGCTATATGTTGTCCTTTAAATACCACACTCTTTCCATACAATTATCAGAAACAACTGCAAATTGGCAGAACTTTAAAAGTATTGAACAATTTGAACCGTTAATAATGGATTTCTCGGAAATGGCTGATACTACATATAATGTTGTTTGAAACAAATTGTGTGTTTTAAAGAGATCTACATTTATTGTGTAGTATGTTTTTGTCTGTCACTTAACATTTACGAGTTATGCAAGATTACAAAAAATTCCTTCTGAATGAAGAGTACTTCACAGACTATTCCCAGAAAATTCAAGATATAGGTACATTTTATGTCATGTAAATATCTTTAATACATGGTATTTCAATCAAAATCGTTAGAGCCAGTTTTTAGAAAATAAAAAATGTAAAATGTTCTATGTAAAGGGTAGTTTGGGGCAGGGGATTTTCTTGAAAATCTTTGTGTTGCATCTTTTGAAGGTACTGAATTTAATACCAATTTTGGTATTTATTGTTTTTGAGATGTGCTATTCAAAGACACACACAGACATGAACTTTTTTTTCTAGAAATGCTTATTTTTGGATTCAAGGGGTCTCAAAACATGTATTTCCAGTAAAATCTTGGCATCAAATTTTTGGTTAGAATGCAATACCTTCTCTACCTACTATGTACATGGTAGAGAAAGTAAAAAGGAGCTTCTTTGTGGCTAAATGAAGTTTTGGCAATTAAACTATAGTCTGCCTGCTGTCCCAACTGACGTTGCACATGTAGCCTTATACACCTCCAATAACAAATTAATTAATTTCATTTATCTGCCCTGTATTCTTTCTGAAGTTATTGTGCAATGATTTAGAAGATTTTAATGGTGAACCCTCTCCTAGTTTAGTTTAATTTATTGGTCCAGTAAACTGATTAGTACAAAGTACATACAATATTGGACAAGTCAAAATAGAAACAAAATGCTATACTATACAACTTTCTTTATACCTAATTTACATATTTCTAAATACATTTCTGTGAATGCTTCATAGTTTACCCTGATTTTTAAAATAATCTTCGATGGAGTTAATTAGATGTGGCTTGAGGCTTGATTTGAAATGGTTTACTTGTTTTATTGTCTTGATGTAGCTTGACAAATTATTATATAGCTTAATGCCCGAGTATAAAATACTTTTCTGGTAGAGTAAAGCATTATAGTGGGTTACATCCAGATGCATATTTTTCCTGGTATTATATTTATGTACAGTATTATTTGTAGTGAATGGTGTATCACTGACATTGGAGTTCTTAAGCATGAGCATAATTAGTAATTATTGAGTTGATTGTAACACTACATCACTTACTTGTTTTTATAATGAATACATGTTTCAGGAGCTAATTGCTCCCATCCTCAGTTCCTTGTCGACTGCCTGCATCATTTGTCTTAGTTGTTAGCTTGATCTCTGGTGGTGGTTGGAAAAACTTCTTCAAAAGTAAGTCTCCTGGCAGGATTTCAAAATTATACATGTGGTTTCTGTTTTTCCAAATATAAATGTTTCCAAAATTGTAAGTTCCGTTTTTCCTGAGATGTATTTTAGTATTTTTGGGTTTCTGTTTATGGTGTGTTTGTCTCTCCAAAAGTGCCAAGCTACTACTGATTTATCTTTCTGTTTTTGCTTTATGTAACTGAAGTGTTCTTTTGCTCTTGTTTTTATGTTTCTTTTGGTTTTTCCAATGTAGATTGTTTTTGCAGTTGTTGCAACTGATCTGGTATATTCCTGGTTTGTTCTCTTGTGGATGTCATCTTTTAATTTGGAGTTTAATAAGTTCTTGACGGGGTAATTGTTTTTTGGAGCCAAAGAGATGTTGTGCTGCTTGAAGATTCTCTGGAATTTGTAGAAAGCTGTTGGGTGCTATGTGAATTTTGTTAATATCATCTTTTCTCTTTTAGTAGGGGTGAGTGTGGTAACTTTTATTCTCTTTTTGCTCATGGCTCTGTTATGTATTGTTTCTGGCCTGAATCCATTTTCTGTAACTATGTTCAATATGTTGTTTAGCTCAAATGTATATTCATCTTTGTTCATGGGGACATTGACCAGTCGGTGTGTCAGACTTTGAGTACTGCATGTTGGTGGGGAACCAGATTGAAACTGTTTTGTTTTATGCATAATTGTTTCATAAATATGTATGCAGTGAAGCAGAAGAATACCTGACTTTTTAAACAGAGGTTTGCAGTATGCTTTTGGATTAACCCTTCCATGATTCTAATGATTTTTTTCTGTGCTATGAATGTTGCCTTGCACATTGGTGGCTCACCCCAAAAGACTATGTCATATTTCAGTAGTGAATGGACATGTGCAGGGTGTGCTGCCCTTACTGTATCTCTTCTTGTGCAAGTGGTTAATACTCTTTATCATGTAGCACAGTGATCTAAGTTTTTTTATTTATTATGTTAATGTGAGTATCCCACTTCAAATTGCTTTGTATCCAGATGCCAAGGAATCTTATGGATTCAACGTTTTTTAACAGTATCATTAAGGGGTTATATTTGAGGTGCAAGATAAATTTTTTTCTTGTTTGCGTGTATATCCATTGCTACAGTTTTATCTATGTTTATGATGAGGTTGTTAGATGTAAAATAATTTGTGATTCTCTCTGTGGTGTGGAGAATAGAAGTTAGAGATGTTTCTACATGGATTGCCTTGATCAGGACATTTATGTCATCGGTGTATAATATAGTTTTTGCAGATGGGTCATCTAAATGGAAGTCATTTATACAGAGAAGGAATAAAATGGGACCTAATATGGATCCTTATGGAACTTCATAGTTGACTTTAAGTGGACTGGAGTGATAATAATTAATCTCCGAATTTCCTTTGTATTTTATTTCTACTATTTGCGATCTGTTGTACAGGTATGATTTTAGTCACTCGTTAGCTAACCCTCTGATGTCCAGCCTCTCGAGTTTAATTAACATTTTCTGGTGATCTATAGTGTTGAACGCCTTAGTTAAATCTAAAAAAATAGCTGAGGCATATATAACCATTATAATTGCAATTTCGCACATCCGCATGATATTCCTAATAACGGACAAAAACATTTGCTGATATTCATGGAAATGTGTATAAAATATTGGTGCATGTTGTATGAGTTTTGGTATCTGGAAACTTCACTATATTTTTGAGTAGAATTAGAATAACTTACTACTTCATTACACACATCTGTGGTATTTGATAAAATGACAAATATCACATACATGTTGTAGCATTATAATCAGGATGCAATTGTCATTTATTTTGTTCATCTTCTGTTTGCTTAGCATTTTGCCAAGCTTAGCAGTTACATTGTGGCTGGTAATAAAATATAATAACCTTTATTTTTACACACATTTGCTTTGGAGTAAAAATCAGTGGTGGCTGGTGATGGAGGACTCTAGGGCAGTGCCCTCCCCATAAGAATATCCCTGTAAATAAAACATAAAAACAGGAAAGAAGAATAACATCAGATATAATTGCAGTAAATTCTGCACTCCCCAAATTGGTTTATTGAATTTCTTTTGTTTGAAATGTTTTTGCAACACTGTAATCAGTGCAAATGTTTTCCTTACAGAGTTTATTTCAGACTACACCAAGTCCATCTGGGAATCCTTGTGTTTGAAGACACTGTTAGCAGTGAGACATGTGGAGGGGAATACTTGGAATCTGGGCGAGTGATGCAGAGAGGCGGCAGCGGCAGCGGCAGCGGCAGCATCTATTGCCCATGCACTTGGTTGCTCTCGATTCCCATCTTGCTTTCTAGTATAATTTTGATATACAGCCTAATTAAGTCATGTTAGAGTATTTCCTAAGGTGGTCAATGTTCATTATTGAGGCATCTTCATTGCATAAATTGCACCTTGGTGAGTTCATGATGGAAATTCTGTGGAGATGCGCAGCCATACAGGTGGTGACTGGTTAGGTTAGGTTATACAGCAGAGGGAGGACACCTCGCGCACTGCAACCTACATAGATCTATTGTGGCTACCATCTCCCAGGAGAAAGGATGAAGTGAAAGAACCACAGGAAGATACAGGCTGCAGACCACTCATGACCAGTAGTCAGTATGAAATCTGCAACTGCTATGCATCAAGTTGAGTCTGGTATCAACAGAGGATTGTCTAATGCAGCTATTGTCAAGTACCAAGCAGACTGTTTGGGAACTTACCTGCCCAGTACATAAGCATAATGGGAGCAACTAAAAGAGGAACAACATACCCTCCCTTAGCGCAGTAGTACTGCTGTTGGGTAATTTTCATTTACCATGGAGGACAGTACGTCAAACATAGGTCACAACACCAACTATTTTAACCCTGCTTGGGAGGAAACATGTTTTATTACAGCACAATATAATGGAGTAAAGTATTTATTGTAATAAGATGTTAAACCACATAAAAAAGTTTAATCTACAGCGCCATTATTCATTTTGTCATTCAAATCAGTATAACAAATACCAAGGGGAAGAAAGATTAAGCTTTATTGTGATACGGTAATTTGTATCACAAATTACTCAGACGTAAATAATGATTGTAATATGAATATGTATTTTTATGTGACATTGATTTCAGAGGTTTATTAATTGTAATTATTATTGGTAAATAATAATATACGGCTTTACTGAAACTGTCAACAATAACGCAATAATGCAGCAAGGGGGTGAGTTGTTTATCATTACCGGGAACCAGGAAGTTACGTAATGTTTCGCGCCTTTTCGGTAAAAGCTTCTAGAATGTTCCCTAAAAGAAATATGTATTAGTGGTTTTCATTGGATATTAAAATAGACGCTAATGTTGGCGCGTTTTATTAGCCAATAGCAGTTCATTTATAATCTTTAGGCGTATCTTGAGGCAAGCCTATAAATAAGCCAGGTTCGAGGTAGGGTGTCCCCCAGTTCAACAGAATTCTCAGTACACTACATATCGCCAGTCAGTCCTTCATTTCGTCATAAGTTACGCGCAGCAGAATTACGAGAATCTAAAATGTTATACAGTTAAATATACACAAAGTCGAAGTACGTGAGTTAAAAGTGAGGAGTTATTACAAACAGTTTCAGTTTGGCAAGTATCCAGATTAATTTGTAAAAGTGTTTGTGAATGTGTTCAGCAATAAAAGTTATAAAACCAATTTCTTCGTCAGTATAATTTCTGGATAAAAGATTCCTTTCCGATTCACACCCTGCAAGAGATACAAGTTCTACCAAGATAAGATGATAGCTAGCCGGAGGACAATATACATAACCTTAAATTATTTCAGAAACTAATTGATACAAATTGCTACGCCAGAGGGAGCTACGAACCAAACAAGAAGGACGTCACAACATGGCAACGCGTTAAGTAAAGCAGCACAACATATGATCTACAATTTCTCATAACTTACGCTATAAATATTACGTAAGAAACATATACCGTCGCATAATTGGCATCCAAACGTGGGGCTATAATAATGGCAAAACATTGTAACATTTCCGTCGCAAATTGGCTCCCAAACGTGGGGCTCAACAAATTATAAATAACTTTGAAATATACTACATCATATTGGCACCCAGGACGTGGGCGAAGTGACCAGGAAAGGAAAACGATGACCAGGAATGAATCAACATAACCAGGAAGGGACGAAAGCAGCAGTGAAATGATCTACAAGACGCAGATTGGACATCGTAATTCCGAGACTACAATGCAACAAGGAATTCAACTGCAAAACAACAAGACGACGTAGATTCATCATAACACAACGCAGAAGCGACATACAAATCTAGGAGAATGGGGCAGACAGCTAGACATCTAAGCAACATCAGCAGATTGCATCAGAAAGGTTAGAAAAGTGTGATTTTAATTCTAAAAAAAAAAAAAAAAAGTGTAAAACAAGAAACAATGATGGAGGGAGATAATGTAACAGTTAGCTGTAATTCAATACAGGATACAGAAAATAGCTTAAACAATGTAGTATCTGATGGAGGAAATGTTAGTGCAGAAAGTAAGAATAGAATAGCAGGAAATATTACTATGGATGCTAGAATGATGATGGACATGATAAATTTTTTTGAAACGTTAAGGGAAGATATAAACAAAGATCATAGGGAATTTATGGAAAGGCTTGGTAGGAGGAATGATAAAGTAGAGCAAACTGTAGATCAAAGCAGTGAAGAAATTGAAAAGAAAGTTATGAAGTTAAATAGTAGTATGCCAGAAATGAGAGATGAAAATGAGGAAATAATAGTAAGTGATATAGGAGAAGTTTCACAGAAAATGTTAGACATGAGCAGGGAAATAGGTAACAAAGAAAGTGAGGTTAATACTAAAAGTGAGGTTAAGGTAGAATGTACAGAGTTAGGAAGTCAAATGAGTAGTATTTCAAGTGAGCTAAGAGAGATGAAAGAGGTTATAAATGTAGATGTAAATGAGGTGCAAGTTAATTTCAGAGGGGAAATATCAGAAATACAAAATGAGTCAATAACGCAAAGAAAGAAATTGTACCAAGATGTTCAAAATGAAAACTCCAGTCCAGTACAGTTCAGTACAGATTTGTCAGAGTACTCTCAGATTAAAGAGATAGTAAAAGAATTGAAAATGAAAGTTGTTAAAAGATGTGTAGTTCAAGAAACTGTAGATTGTTTTCAAATATTATCAGGGAACGAAATGTCAAATGAATACAATAGGTTATTCATGAACAATAATTTGAAGGTTAGGTTACGGCTACGAGTAATGTTTAGCCACACACAATTTGATCCAGGAGGGTAAATAGCAATAAGATGTAAAGTAAATGCTGGATAGGTAAAGTCGACTTGCAGAGAAATGTATTGGAACGTAAGAGGGTTAACTAAATATATATGTCATTTGAAAAGAGAAATAAGTTATAAAAAAAAAAGAAAAAGAAAAAGAGAAATGTTTTTAAAAAAAAAAAAATATATATATATATAATTAAATTTTTAGTAACTGTAACAACATTTGAAAATTAAGAATACAAAGATTGAAACTTAATATGATATTAAATTAAAAGTACGTAAATACAATTCCAAGAGTATTGTTAAAATAAAATACAAAATAAATAACATCGCAAATTGATTGAGAAAACAGAAATAAATTCAGAACAAAAATAAATATAAAAAAAAAAATACTTATGTAGCAAACAGAAAAGATGAAACATTGTCTAGATTTAAGAGATGCAAATTTGTATAGAGGTGAATATTTTGGTAAATATGTGTAATAATTACAAAAATTTTAAATGTATAAATTTTTGTCAACAATGTAAGAGAGTAAACAATTTTGAAACAGTGATTAAATAATTTAGGGTAAAGTATTTGCTATAAAAAATTTGTGATGTCAGATGAATATCTAAATTAATTAAACCAAAGCCAGTAAGTAGTGGCAAGATAAAACATATGTCGTGTGTTAAATGCGTGTGAAGTGTTAAGTGAAAGTGATGTGTGTTCCAAGAGTTAGGAGACTAAAAACACAATTATAAAATTTCCAAACAAGTTATAAATATTTATAATTATGTTTCTAGTGGGGCATATGATACGGTAATTTGTATCACAAATTACTCAGACGTAAATAATGATTGTAATATGAATATGTATTTTTATGTGACATTGATTTCAGAGGTTTATTAATTGTAATTATTATTGGTAAATAATAATATACGGCTTTACTGAAACTGTCAACAATAACGCAATAATACAGCAAGGGGGTGAGTTGTTTATCATTACCAGGAACCAGGAAGTTACGTAATGTTTCGCGCCTTTTCGGTAAAAGCTTCTAGAATGTTCCCTAAAAGAAATATGTATTAGTGGTTTTCATTGGATATTAAAATAGACGCTAATGTTGGCGCGTTTTATTAGCCAATAGCAGTTCATTTATAATCTTTAGGCGTATCTTGAGGCAAGTCTATAAATAAGCCAGGTTCGAGGTAGGGTGTCCCCCAGTTCAACAGAATTCTCAGTACACTACATATCGCCAGTCAGTCCTTCATTTCGTCATAAGTTACGCGCAGCAGAATTACGAGAATCTAAAATGTTATACAGTTAAATATACACAAAGTCGAAGTACGTGAGTTAAAAGTGAGGAGTTATTACAAACAGTTTCAGTTTGGCAAGTATCCAGATTAATTTGTAAAAGTGTTTGTGAATGTGTTCAGCAATAAAAGTTATAAAACCAATTTCTTCGTCAGTATAATTTCTGGATAAAAGATTCCTTTCCGATTCACACCCTGCAAGAGATACAAGTTCTACCAAGATAAGATGATAGCTAGCCGGAGGACAATATATATAACCTTAAATTATTTCAGAAACTAATTGATACAAATTGCTACGCCAGAGGGAGCTACGAACCAAACAAGAAGGACGTCACAACATGGCAACGCGTTAAGTAAAGCAGCACAACATATGATCTACAATTTCTCATAACTTACGCTATAAATATTACGTAAGAAACATATACCGTCGCATAATTGGCATCCAAACGTGGGGCTATAATAATGGCAAAACATTGTAACATTTCCGTCGCAAATTGGCTCCCAAACGTGGGGCTCAACAAATTATAAATAACTTTGAAATATACTACATCAATTGGAACTAAAATGTACAAGATTTGTGGATGTAAGTCCAGTACACTTTATCATAATTTACTTACTGTAATTTATTGCTAATGCTGAATTTGTTTATGCTGGATAGACCCACAACTTAAATTATTTTGCTTTTGTTGATATGAATTATCATGTTTTTATTACATCATTTATTATTCTTGCTTGTATAATCCCTCTTATGATGTAATGCTTAAATTAATCATGTCTCACCATTTTGAACAGTGCTAATTGTATTATACACTTCTGCCACCATCACTGTTGCCACCACCACCACCACCACCACCACCACCACCGCCACCGCCGCCGCCGCCGGTGATGATGATGATGTATTATATAAGCAATATAGTTCCGTAAAACAATATGATTATGACACTTCAAATCCATTTGTTTTGCAAAATTACCCCTGTCAGTGACAGGAAATACCACTGAGTTTACAAACTGGCCTGCTGCTCAGTTTTCTTTGTGGCAGACACTAACAGGAGCAGAGCAAGTAAAGCCAGCTCCCTAGAACTATGTACTGATGATGCCTGGTCTAATAGACATGACCAGGTTTATTTTTACTTTCTTCCAAGGAAACCAGTTTAATATCCTTTTGAATGATTTGATTTATGAGGAGCTTTGCTGAGTGCTAAGATGATTGATAGTTCGGTTTCTGTAAAAGTTTTGCATGTGCTATTATTGAGATGTGGAGTAAAGCAAGAGAAAATTGAGATTATCAAAATTAAAACTTACTCACCGCCAACAATTGTGATACTTTCCCAAAGTCCGTAATCAAAATCTTTCTGTACTTCTCACGTTCATTCATCAGCAATTCCACTTTTTCTTCCCACTTCTTTATTTCCTGTAGATCTTCTAGCGTGAAGTCCTCTGGATTCTTCTCACCCTGTAGAAAGAAAATATTATTACTGAAATTGACAAGGGTAATGATCAGGTTTACCACTGATACTGTATTGAGTGGCATAAATTAAACTTCTACAGGGTGGAAGAGGTATAGATGTCCATTGTACATGGTGTAGTTAATGAAGTATATTTTAGTAGCATGTTTTCTTTCAGCACTAAATTTCCTAATGGAGATGATGAAATCTATAATGTGATTGTCACTGCTCATGCTTTCATTATGTTTTTACTTTCTCTACTACATATAGTAAGTAGGGGAAGTATTGTATTCCACCCAGAAATTCGATACTGAGATTTCACCGAAAATACATGTTTTGAGGCCTCCTGAATCCAAAAAAGGTATTTTTAGAAACATGTCCATGTGTGTGACTGTGTGTGTATCTGTGAACAGCATAACTCAAAATGAACAGTTGGATAAACACCAAACTTGGTATTTAGGTTCAGTATCTTCCAGAGATGCCACACAAAGGTTTTCAAGAAAATCCCCCTGCCCCGGATTACCCTTTACATGGAACATTTTTTGAACATTTTAATTTTCTCAGAAATGGCTTTAACGATTTTGATTAAAATATCATATGTTTAAGATATTTTCATGACAAATAAAATGTATATCTTGAATTTTCTGGGAATGTTTCCAAAAGTATTCTTCATTGTGAACGACTTTTGCATAACTGGTAAACCATAAGAGATAGACAAAATTTTACTACACAAAAAATGTAGATTGCATTAAAATACACAATTTATGTCATATACATTTTTGTTGTTGAGTGAACCATTTTCGAGATATTGCTTGTTATTCCCTTAAATTTTTCAATACTTATTTTCTCAAATGGGAATTGGTTATTCATTTTTTTGTCTTGGATATGCAAAGAGTATTAATTTGTGGCAAAGAGAATGGTGCTGCACCTAGCAACCAGCTATTAAGAGATATGTGTATGCTTAAAGGCTACTGTATTTTTATACTGTCCTTGCAAATACAAAACAAGGGGAACATAGTATGCCTTAAGCAATAGTCAAATATTTTTAGAACTGGTCGCTATGTGTAAAATGTAATTCTCTTTGCATGTCAAAAGATCATTTCTGCAAATGTTTATCTCTAATAATATGAAATAGATGGAGAATAAGAGTTTGTAAAAATAGTTTGTACAAGAGTAGAGAAAGTCATGTGAGTGTAACACATCAGATTTTTTATGTCCTGGACATGAGAGAATGGAATGCGCCACATAGCAACTAGCGCTTAAAATATTTGACTATCGCTTAAAGGCTAGCAATTCCCCTTGCATCTACAAGAAAATTAGCAATAAGATTAACATCTTGATTAACATGAAGCATATGGAGAATAAGCGTTTGTAAAAATAGTTTGTGCAAGAGTAGAGAAAGTCATGTGAGTGTAACACATCAGATTTTTTTTATAGTTATACCTATTATAATTGGTGGATTTGGTAACTTTATCTCTTATATCAAATAATTTCTTATTGAAAATATATATGGTGTGATACATTCGTACGCCTTTCTCTACCAATGACAAATCCACATATATCCGTTATATTATACTATCTATATAAAAATATTGTATTCACATGATTTTTCACTCTTCTACAAACTGTTCATCCATCTACTTCTTGTTAATCAAAATAAACTTTCATTACACATTTTGTTGTAGGCATAAGAAAAATCTGATGTGTTACACTCACATGACTTTCTCTACTCTTGTACAATCTATTTTTACAAACACCTATTCTCCATATGCTTCATATCAATCGAGATATCGAGATGTCAATCTTATTTGTAATTTTCTTGTAGATGCAAGGGGAATATGGTAGCTTTTAAGCGATAGTCAAATATTTTATCGCTGGTTGCTATGTGGCGCATTCCATTCTCTTTGCATGTCCAGGACATAAAAAAATGAATAACGAATTTGAGAAAAAGTATAAGTATTGGAAAATTTAAGGAAATAACAAGCAATATCTCAAACGGTTCACTCAACAAAAAAAATGTATATGATATAAGTTGTGTATTTTAACGCGATCTACATTTTTTGTGTAGTAAAATTTTGTCTATCTCTTATGGTTTACCAGTTATGCAAAAGTCGTTCATAATGAAGAATACTTTTGGAGACATTCCCAGAAATTTCGAGATATACATTTCATTTCTCATGACATTATCTTAAACATATGATATTTTCATCAAAATCGTTAGAGCCATTTTTGAGAAAATTAAAATTTTCGAAAAATGTTCCATGTAAAGGGTAGTCTGGGGTGGGGGGATTTTCTTGAAAATCTTCGTGTCGCATCTCTGGAAGATACTGAACGTAAATACCAAGTTTGGTGTTTATTCGACTGTTAGTTTTTGAGTTATGCTGTTCACAGACACACACACACACACACACACACACACACACAGACACACACACACACACACACAGACACACACACGGACATGTTGCCAAAAATGCTTTTTTTGGATTCAGGAGGTCTCAAAACATGTATTTCCGGTGAAATCTCGGTATCGAATTTTTGGGTGGAATGCAATACTTCCCCTACTTACTATACGTTGTAGAGAAAGTAAAAATATAATAGGTTAAAGCGATTGTCGGATCACTATGTGATGCCTTTGAAATTCAATGCTGTTTGCATGACCATGGGAAAATATTGAATAGCAACTTATTACTTGAAAAGAGTGTAATTCAAACCAATAACAAAGAATATCTCGGAAATGGTTAATGTCAGAAAAAATTATTTTTAAGTTCCATTTATACCCCGCCTTTAACTACATTGATCTTATTGGCAGCCTTTCCTTTGGAACTTATTGCCTATTGGCAATGTGTTAACTTGTGTACTCTTGTCGTTGGGTTTCTTGTACTTTTGGTTTTTAATCATTAGATCATACACACATGTACACTCTCATACGTACTTCCAGACTCTGGGAAGGATAGGGAATAATCTTGGCTAGAGAAAAATTCCCACCCTCCCAGCCAGAAATCGAACCTGGGACCCCTCACACAACAGGCAGGTGCTGTACCGACTGAGCTATGGGGTCAACCAGTAAAAATTTGTTTCACATTAATTGTGTGCTTTAACAAGATCTACATTTTTAGATAGACTAGAAAACTAAACCCCCAAGCTACTTTATTGGAGAAAGCCCAAGAGTTAGAAACAGCACTGTAAGTACTAAGTAAGTTCCTCTTTGCTCATGCAGACATTAACTAACCTGTGCTCAAGATGTTGAGTACTCATGTTGATGGGGAACCGGACTGTAGCCAGGAATACAATCAGGAACTAAACAATATAATAAACATAGCAAGAGAAAATGGATTTGACAAAGAGGTAATACATAAGAAAGTAAACAGAGCAAACAATAAAAAGAGAATCAAAGACATCAGTACACTCATCTCAAACAAAGAAAATAGAACTTCTAAGAAATTCACATACCATCCATCAACTTTCTATAAGTTCCAAAGGATCTTCAAACAGCACGACATATTCTAGTCCTTAAAAACAATTACTCCATAAAAAATATACTAAATTCCAAATTAAAAGATAGCATCCCACAGAAGAACAAGCCAGGAATATACCAGATAAACTGTAATAACTGTGAAAAGACCTACATTGTAAAAACCAAAAGAAACATCAAAACAAGAGCAAAAGAATACATGAGAAACATAAACAAAAAACAGGAAGAAAAATCAGCAGTAGCTTGGCACTTTTGGAAGGAACAACATATCATCAACAGAGATCCCAAATTACTTAAAAACATTACAGGCAAAACAGAACTTGCAATCTGCGAAAACATCTATATTTGGAAAAACAAGAATCATGTCTTAAACTTTAAATTGCACCAGGTGACATCCTCATACAGATGTTCATCCAACCATCACCAGAGCTAAACAAAACCACCACAAGGAGCAATACCGGCAGTCAACCTGGAACTGATGATCAGAGTGATTAGCCCCAGAAACATGTCTCCTTTTTTCAAAATGAGTGATGCAAGTGTTACAAATTCAACTCAACTGTATCTAAACTATTAGTGAACATGACTGTTACAAAAGTTCACCATACCTAATAAAGTTTCTTATTGTCTTCATCTGCATTGTGGAGACAAGTGCTACAGATTTGTTTTATTAGGTGCATTCAATGCCGTCTTTATGGTATTAAAAAATTGCCAAACCAATTTCCCTGTTCTTGTTGGGCGGGATTTCTTCTTTTATCCTTACTCAGGGTCCCTTCAGAGGGATACTAGCTAACGGATAGCTAGTATACCAATTATCTATTGTCAGATTTCTGTTTGTACCCTTTATAGGCTCAGTTAGTCTATCCACGATATCAAATGGCTTATTAGAAACTCAAAATGGTCCTTCTGGCTTTTTGCCACAATACACATCCAACAAGTTTGTGTAGAATGACTTAGCATCATATGAGCAAATATTTTGATGCCATATTTAGCTGATTTATTGGGAATGTATTGTATGAAGCTACAATGGCCTCTCAATGCTTCTAGTTTTTCACCAATAGTAACAAATTCTCTAAGACTGTAACTGTTCATGCAGTTTTTCACAAATGTAACAAAAAAAATTGTAATAGCTGCTAACCTATCTGTTTTATGTCTAATATCCCTAGTTTATCTGCCATCAAATCTTATACTCCTGAGAAGGAATAGAAATCTCATCCAAGATCTCAAAATAATCATTCCTGTTCCATCCTTTGTCCAAGTTCTAATGCATTTTTGTGGTTTCCATCTTTGAGGCCAATCAAATAAAGAATACCTAACACTAAACTATTTAATTTCGTCTATAATATCTCATGCTACCATTTTGGGGCCTGAGAAGATCATATTTTTTGCTGGCACACAGCATGTTTTTGTTTATTCATACCACTTTTAATCAAATTTATTTGTTTTTTCCTACCAGAAAACAATCACCTTCAGTATCAAAGGAAAAAATACTTTTATCACTCTCAATTTCAGAGTCACTGTTATGAACACTCGGTGATATTCATCCTCTCCATCAAAAAATAAATCATCAATATCCCCACATTGTCTTCTTCAGCAAGCACCTTTAAAAGGGCCCATTCTAATTCCTCTCTATCAAATATTTTTGCCCATAAAATTAGAAACAGAACTATTGGCAGCAGCTTATAATAATAAGATACAATACTGGACGCCTGTAAAATATATTGCTTTTACATCTTACAGATGTTTGTGAAAGTACAAGAAATAAGCTTACAATTGAAGTAGTACATGACCAGGTGTGCAGTGTACACAATACTCAGGAGCTGCAGTTCCAAGAAAAACCTATTGTTGCTCTTGATAGGTTGGTGCTACAATGGCTCTAATACAACTAAACTCATGCTAATCAATTGCATGAAAGGTATCAATAATTAGCGGCTATAAGATTTGGCAATTTTTTAGTAGATGCAAATTGTAAATCTGGTGTAGAACGTACATCCACATGCCTGCTCTAGGGTTAATCAAAATCATTAGAGTCAGTTTTAGGAAAATAAAACATGACGAGAAATGTTCCATAAAGGGTAGCTTGGGGTGGGAATGGGGCTTTTACTGTAAAATCTTTGTGTCACACCCTTGGTAGACCTTAGACTTAAATACCAAGTACTGTATGTAACGGATCTTTTCACAGACACATACTCTGACTTTTTTTTTTCAAAAAACGCTTTTTTATTCATGGGACCTCAAGACGTGTATTTTCAGTAAAATCATGATATTGAATTTTTGGGTGAAATACAGTACTTCAATTACTTACTGTAGGTAAACATTATTCTTTTATGCATGTTACAATACTCACAATATATTTTTGCCTAGGAACAAATTTGGAAAAAGGTTGTTAGTTACAAACTTAGATGTTACAACATACAGAAAGAGCATTCAAACGTTTATTCATGGTAACAGCTCTTGCAATGGAAGCAAAAGAAGGAGGGAGGAACAAAATTTTCAAACTTTCAAGCATGTCAATTAGGTGACATTTGGGAAATGTCTAAACCTGGAACATGGAATAGTTCAAAAGCAGGTAATACTACAATACAATTTGACACAATTTGTGTATTTTGATGAGTTACATTTTTCCTGTAGCTACTTTTTGTCTACCTTTTAATGCTTATACAAAATCACACAAAATTGAATCAAATAAAGCAGTCTTCAAAACTAATTATAGAAAATTCATGATATACATTTTATTAGATATGCAAATATCTTAAATTTATGTTATTTTAATCAAAATCATAAAGCCATTTTTGAGAAAATAAAAAAATAAGAAATGTTTTCCATATACAGGATAGTTTAGGGTAGGGGATCTTCTTGAAAATCTTCATGCCACATCTTTGGAAGATACTGAACTTAAACAAGAAGTTTGGTATCTATCTGACTTTTCATTTTTAAGTTATGCTGTTCTCTCTCTCTCTCTCTCTCTCTCTCTCTCTCTCTCTCTGTCTCACACACACATTCTATATACTGTAAAATCTATTCAAAGTAATATAGGACCATGGTTCCATCTGTTATTCATTGAACACTTCTGCACACAAACCTCCCTCATATCTTTCTAGCAGAAATGGCTGGCACATTGCAACCGTTTACCCTATTTACTTGATAACTGACCTATGATACCCAATCTTGCAGGTGCCTAGGGCACACAGTATTGTCAGGTATTGCATTGCAAATTGACTTTAGGCAAATACTTGGAGACAGACGTAAGGTTACTTGGTAGCTTTTAATCTTTTTCAGCAAGTTCTATTTTTGGCTTAAATGTGTACATCTATACCCCTTCCAAATAGTATATTCATTTTACTAATAGGCAAAGTTAATAATGCTTCTGAATTATAAAACAACTGCAATTCAAAATTTAAAGCCTAATATAAACACACACAACAATCCTACCATCACTTTGGGAGGTGGAATGTCCTTTTTAATCTCATCCTCCCATCTTTTCTCCAGCACACCATCCATCATGATAATAAGTGCCCTCTCTCTGAAATCATCTGCCAGTAGAGCCAACCTCCGAGCTTCTTCCTCTGCTCGTTGCTTCTCCAGGAGTGCTTCTTCACTGGGGGTTAAGTATGGTGCGACACCCACCTTTACAAACAATGTTGAGAAATGTAGTTTAATGGGTCAAATCTACCTAAAGTATTTCTTCTAGTTAGTCATGACATACTAGTAACAAAATATTATATACATTCACATGCCACTTCTGTAGCCACTTTTATACAGCTTCTACAAACTATTCTTACAAAAGCTTATGTTTCTAACTACTTCATGTTAATCAAGAAAAACATTAACAGAAACAGTTTTCATTACATATTTCATTGTAGATACTGGGATACAGGAGATTGAAGTGATAGTCAAACGTTTAAGAAGTGCATTGCTGTATGCTGACTTTAAAATTCCACACTCCTTCCATGACTCACTTCAAAAAATGAAAAAATGTAATGAAAAATTAAAACCCATAATAACATATATCTCAGAAATGGTAAACTTCACAAAAAGAATTTATTTAAAATAAATTCTGTGTTTCAAAGAGTTCTACATTTGTTGTGTAGATATGCAATAAGGAAGAAGAAATGAATATGCAACATTTACTAATCTGTGAAAAACTCAAATCATAATCAGACTTCCCAAAATATTGGGAAACAAGGAGAATAGCTTTTATGGACGTGAACGTGCGTATGCAGGCAACACACACACACACATTTTGAGTGGAATGCAATACTTCCTCTACCACTAGGTGTGTAGTAGAGTAAGTAAAAAAGAAAGATACATACATTTTTAAACATGTTAGGCAGGAAATATATATTCACTGGAGTACTGCAAGGCTCAGTCTTGTGGTCTTATTGTTTCTCATAAACAATTTACCAATCTACTTGCTGCTGCTACTACAATAATGGCCCCCCCCAAAAAATGCAAGAATGGTTCAAACAAAATAAATTGATTATTAAAATAGAAAAATCCATAGGTAATTCATTTTAATTTTTCACGAACAATATCCAAATCCATGTAAGGAGCAGATTAATATTGTATTGTAACACCCTCCACTGGGGGGTAGTTAACCCTAGGGTTTGGCTTACACTAGGGGGGGCGGTAAGCTCAGGAGGTAGGGCAAATCAGTATTGGGATAGGCATAGTGGGACACATGCAGGTGAGTCAGGGGAAGCATTGAATGAAAGGTCTGGGGGTTGAATTAAAGCCAAGAGTTATATTTGCACTTAAGGTACATAGTTGCAGTGGGGGTCGGATTTTGCTTGACCGGGCGGCCAGTGCGAGCGAGAACTTAACCTTACTGCATCTTACCTGTATGTTTGTGAAGTCTGGATGTGTACACTATTTAAATGTTTACTTAATTAGGATGGGGGTGTGAAGCACCCTTGGTCACTCAGAGCTTCACTTTTAAGTATAGTCTCTAGACGAGAGTGAAAGTGACTGCCCATTGTGTCCTAAACCCACGGACCTTAAATATTATTTAGTTTGCTGAGTGAGTGTTCTAGTATCCCACAATGATGAGTGAACAGGTTTCATCATAATCTCGCATATTGGTAATACTGTCATAACTTTTGATTCTCTGTTCGAAACCTCGCTACAATATAACAAAAGTATTGAATACAAAATGTCTACAAAGTTTCTTGGCATATACATTGATAAGCACCTGAAATGGGGCACATATAGACAATCTAGCTGCTAAATCAAGCAGAATATTTGTAATAGATATTACTCAGCTGTGTGAAGAAAACTATTTTGAAGCTGCTGCTATCCAATAAACCTGAAATAAAATATTATGATCTCTATATATTGTGTTCCCTCAAGTAATGAAGAATTCATTATAGGTTAGCGCAATTAATATGATTCCTACACAAATTTAAAAAAGTATAGCATAATCATACTAGGTGACATCAACATAGATATAACAGTAAAGAGTAAAATAGTTAATAAGCTATTTAACTGCCTAAAATTCTTTAATTTTTATTGTTTAACTGACAAACCAGAATCAATGCCTGCCTTGAGAATACAATAAGCAATGTACAATTACACACAGATTAAAAATGGGACAATACAATGCTGCTTCTCAGATCATCATTGCTTATGGCTGAAGTTAGTCATTAATGATCCAATTAATTTCAGTTTATGATTCATAAAATTAAAACAACACTATAAACAAGAACTTAAAGCTGTTAAAGTAGAGCTAATGATTACATCATTCAAAATTCTAGAAACAAATGTTGGGATATAATAAACAGTGAAAAACATAACCATAAAAACGATACGGATATACCTATCTCAGCTAATATACTCAATTCTCATTTTGTTAACATATCACATTCATTCAATGCACTAGCTCAAAGCAGAAATGCCATTGGAAAACATAAGAATCCCTATACAAACACAATTTCATTAGTCTTTTAACTCCAAAAAATATTTGCACTGCCATTAAACAACTTAATAATTCTAAAGTAGATGACAACTATAGATTTTCAAATTTTGTTATTAAACGCATAGCCGAAGAAATTACTTCCTCTGTAACAGTGCTTGCTAATACTATACTAAAACAAAGAATATTTCCAGACTCCTTAAAACTTGCAGTAATAATTCCTATCTTTAAGAAATGTAAAAAAATAACCCAGATAATTACAGGTCCACATCACTATTACCAGTCCTTTCCAAAATAACTGATAGCTGTGCAATAATAATAATAATAATAATAATAATAATAATAATAATAATAATAATAATAATAATAATCTTTATTTGCTTATAGACTTTTACAAGTTTCAAGCATCGTCAAACAATAAAGAATTACAAAATTTTCATGTATATACAATATTTACAATTCATTCAACCTGTACAAGCATTTCTGAATTAAGAATGTTTTTAACCTCCTTTGAAATTCTTTGCCCTCTAAACTTTTAATGTCATTGGGTAATTTGTTATAGAGTATCCTACCCATCGTAATTGGATCCTTTTCAGTGGCCTTTTTATTTACATTATCTCTGTAGTAATTATTTTGTGTTCTAGTTTTATATATGTGACTATCTTTTATTTTTACAGAATGTGACTTACTTACTACATACATAATTACTTTATACACATATAGTGATACGACTGTTAAAATACTAGCCTCCACATAGATTTGTCTACATGATTCTCTACTATTTCGACCATAGATACATCTTAAACACTTTTTCTGCATTAATAGTACTCTGTTCATATTTACAATACCTGTGCTGCCCCAGACAGGGGTGAATTAGACCATAGTATACTAGCTTTAAATAATCAATGTTTAAATATTTTTTCATCTTTCTTAACAGATATAAACCAGTACTAATTTTATTACACACAAGGTCAATGTGATTTCTGAATGTCATATTCTCATCTATCATTACCCCTAAAAATTTTATTCTCTGTATTTGCTCTATATACTCATCGTGTAGTGTTGCATGTAATCTTTGAGTGGATCCCTTATTTCGGTGCTGGAACACGATCATATTTGTTTTTTGTAAATTTACCTTTAAGTTGTTATATTTTAGGTACTCACATATATCCTGTGTTTTTGTGGTTACTAACTTCTCTAGACTATGTATATTTTTACTTGTCAATATAACTGAAGTGTCATCTGCGTATGATATTATTTTATATTCTGAAGATTTAGGAATGTCATTTACATACAATATGAATAGGATTGGTCCAAGTACAGATCCTTGAGGTACACCCACCTTCATTGTTTCATAATTTGATCTTGCACATTTTGTCATGTGATGCTGTTGGTAATAAATTTCTGTGCATTGCATACGGTTTAACAAGTATGATTTTATGAGTTCTAAGAATTTTCCCCTGATGCCCACTTTCTGAATCTTGTCCAGAAATTTATCATGTGTTACACTATCAAACACCTTGGATAGATCCAAGAAAATTCCTGCAGCTTTGTTATCTTTATCAAGTGCTTCGAGAATTTCCTGATAAAGTTCTGCAATAGCAGTGGTTGTTGATAATTTGCTCCTGAATCCATGTTGTGATGAGTTAAGCAGATTATATTTATTTAGGAATCGTATCAAGCAGTCTCCACATACTTTAAAAATACCTCATTACTAAGCACCTCTCAATTTGGCTTTAGACCCAAGCTCTCTACCATAAAAGCAATTAAAAATACAGTAGATCATATATATGAATGCTTTGAGAATAAACTACCAGTCAGCATAACCCTGCTAGATTTAAGAAAACTGTTTAACACAGTGCCTCCTCTAGTATTGATTAAAAAATTAAAACATTTAATTTATCTGAAATAACCTTTAATCTAATAGAGTCATACTTAAAAAACCAACTTCAGCTAGTACAAATAGTTAATCATCTGATACTATGCCAATAACTGGGGTTCAGTACTAGATCACTTCTTATTTATTATATACATTAATGATTTTGCTAATTATCTCCCATGTAAAGCAGTATTATATGCTGATGACACTACTTTGGTAACGGCTAGCACAGATGTAGAACCACTCCATAATTTAAATAAGAATATGGTGGATTTAGCAATTAAGTTGTTTAATACAAACATGTTTACAGCTAAACACAGCAAAAACTGAAGAACTGTTATTTCAAATAAATGCAAAGAATCATGGTAATATATCTGTCAAGCTGTTAGGAATTTATATCGACAAAAAGCTTAACTGGGAACATCGTATAAACTAAATAAGTGGCAAATTAGTTCATGTAATACTCCTGTTACACAAACTTTGTCATAGTGTTAGTGAAAATTTACTCATATAGATACATATTTTGCCTTCTTTCATTCCACCTATCACATGGTATACTTCTATGGGACAATTCTACAGAACCACATACGGTATTCAAGTGGCAAAAAAGGGCAATGAGATGATTGCTAATTTGGATTATAACCATCCTTGCAAACAATTTTTCCAAAAACTTAAAATCATGACTGTGCTGGGGGTGTACATATACACTGCTGTTTGTGAAAATTGCAACACCAAGAAGGAAATGCATGAATTCAATGAATTTAATACCACAGGTTAGGTACATGACAAGTAACAAATGATACACTTTTCAAATCTATACATGACCTTTGAGCCCTAATATTCAGTATTTGGTGTGGCCTCCATGCGCTGCAATTAGAGCTGCTATATGACCTGGCATTGAATCAAAAAGGTTCTGAATAAGTTCTTGAGGGATTTCCCTCCACACAGTTTGTATTTGAGCCCACAAATCTGTGACACTAGTTGCTGAAGGACCATGATGCACCAGGTGCCAACCAACCATATCCCAGACATGTTCGATGGGCGACATGTGAGGCGAATGTGCAGGCCAGGGAAGCAATGGTACCTGTTCTTTGAAGAAGGCTTGTACATTCCTTGCAATATGTGGCCGGGCATTGTCCTGTTGAAATGTATCCTATGGAGATGCCTGAAGCAGGGAGAGTACCTCAGGTTCTACAACCACAGTTAGGTACCAGTTGCTGTTCAAAGTGCCCTCAATTCGTAGGAGGCGAGATCGACTGTTGTGACCAATGGCACCCCAAACCATGACGCCTGGTGTTTGTCCACTATGCCGCTCAACAATGCAGCCCTCCAGGTTGCGCTCACCATGATACTGCCGGACATGTATGCAGCCATCACCGTAGGACACATTGAAGCAGGACTCGTCCGAAAAGACTACTCCCTCAGTGACGGTGTTCACGTACCGATTGCAGTTGGAGGAGCTTGTGATTTCTGGACAATGGAAGCTGATGTAATGGCATGCATGCAACCAGTCCAACCTGCAGCAGATGGCGACGAACCATTGATGCAGACCATGCCCGTACCCAGAAAAAAATTTCTGGGAGTGTTTTCCACAAGTAGATCTAAACTTAGCAGTACCCCACACAGTTATCATGTACCTACTCTGTAGTATATAGACATTACATGGATAAGAAAATTGCTTGCCGACATTATATAGACAAGAAAAACTCACCAGAATGAGGATATTCCACCTTACAGCACAAAACATGGAGACTGCTTTGAAAACCAGAATGTATGGTCACCTTACCTATGTAAGGCAATGATATTAAGTTTCCCTTTTTCTTGTACATGTGCTACTAGCAATAGACTTACTGTTATCTAACGACATTTTCCCATATTGGTTTGCTAGTAAATTAAATAAATAAAACTGTCAGAAGTTTCGGGGGAGGGGGTTTGAACCCTAGAAATCCCCCTCTAAATATGGCCTGATGCAGACAAGTTCACACCAGCATCAAGCTAACATGGTGGATGAAGCTGTACAGTCCATTATGGCCATGCGGACAACATGACTATCATTCCATGCTGTGGTCCTGTTCCATGGTCCAGTACCCACTCTTCGCTGTGTACAACTTTCATCTATCCACTGCTTCCACACACACGTCACTGTTGTAGCAGCATGCCCTGTATGAACCGAAATGTCACGGTATGACAAACCCGGTTCCCGTAGACCGATCATTCTGCCCCATTCAAACTCACTCACATGCCGATATGGCTCCCTTTGACAATGACCAGGCATACTGACAATCACTTTATTGCTTCCACTTTGTTTGACAGTTCTGCACTGACTACACTGGGCACAACACTGACCTTGTCGGATCGACACGAGAGGGCTCTGCTCGGCCTACGTGTACCCCATCTCTCTGCAAACCCAATCACTTATTGCTTGTACACTCTTCTACACTTCCACCAAGTTTGGAGTTATTCGGGAAATTCTTTCTTGGTGTTGCAATTTTCACAAATGGCAGTGTCTCTGATCTTTGTAAAAGAAAATCTACAAAAATATGCACTTCGACAGACAATACATAGTTATACAACACAAAATAATGCAGCCTTAGATTTACGTTTTTCTAGATTATCAAAAACACTTAATAATCACAAATATTTAGTATAAAAAACTTGTGGATCATATTACCTCACTACATATTCGTAAATACAAAACATTTCTGGATAAATGGCTAAAACCTAAAGTGTTTTATTCAACAGAAGAAGTCTATGAAGGCAACAATTCTCACACAGATGAGTAGATAACTAAACCAGTTTTGTTGAGTGTTAATTAGCTCACCAATTTATCACTGTTATAAAAACTTAATTCAGTAGCTAAATTGTAAATAATGCATATACATTAAGTTCCTATAAAATTATTGTAATAATTTTTATATTATAAATGCGTTTAGTTCCTAATACGTAATCCAATCGTTGTTTAATATCATTGTATAAACTATTGTAATAACCATTATATTGTGATGACAAATTTATGTGCTTGACGAAACCAATTGCAATGCTGTAAAACAGCTAAATGGTCAATAAACTTTAAACTCTACAATAAACTAAGTTATCAACAAGGCAGTAAACTGTAATATAATAGGAATCTGCAATAAACTTCCTTATCCAGCCCCTCTTGGTTAGTTTGTGCTTCCACCAGTATGGGGAGCTCTGTGCCTCTTGTTGTTGATGCACTTCAGTAGTGAAAAGTTGCCAACATTTGAGTGTAAAACATGCAATAAAACGACAGGGTCCTTTGGTGTCTGAAATTTAGCCCGAGGTTAGGTTATGATGCAGTGTGAGTACATGAACAGGATTTGAATAACCTGTACTTGTGGATTACACTTGTACCACTTGGGTTGGCAGTTTCTTCTGCACATGCACAGTAGTAACAAGATGACATGTCTTTGTAGACATTCCATGATGATTTTGCTATAAAAGAAACCGTCTTAAAAATAGTGGGATGGCAGCAGGCTTCCCAAGTGTTCACATTTTCTTCTAAACCTCTAATTTAGGTATTTTCATTGCATTTGTCTTGTTTATTATAATTTTAGGAGGAAGGGGGTTGGATATAACAGCTTGGCCAGAATATGTACTTTGCCTATTTTCATAGTTTTATTAGAGTTGCTTGAATATTCTGGGGAAACTCTACTTCAGGAGGCATAATCTTTAAATTACAGACCGTTCAGAACAATAGTGAACCTAAAGCAAATAGACCCATGTAAACAGGGATTCAAACCATGAAGTGTAAAACCATGCAAGCATGCGCACACTCACTACACAAAAATGTATCTCCATCTGTGAAATCCAATTTCTGGTGGAACATAATAGTTCCTCTACCTACTGTAAGTGTGCTAGAGTAAGCAAAAATTACACACTGAATACAAAAAATGCCACCTCATAAGCCAAATTTAAGTGTATTAGGAGATTCTTTGTCCATATGGGATGTTTGGATTCAAGATTGGAGAAATAAACTTTGTATATAGCAGACATGTTTAAAGTGCATATGAATTTAATGGTCATTATTATTTATTTATCCTCCAAATTGAATAAACCTTTTTCAGCTGTAAGGTATGTTAGGGTTCTAGTTTAACAAAACAGAAACATATGAATAGAAAAGAAGAAATTACTTAAATAAGATTATACAAAGACTGATCAACAAAGACTGAGACTGACTTCTTCCTGTAGCTTCCATGATAGTTTCGTATCTGTAACATAAATATTTGAAAAGAGCGGGTTTTTATGTATAATGTTGGTAGGCAGCAGCACTCTCATATTGGTAGGTTGGTAGTAATGCTCTATTTTGTAGACCCTACGTGTATTTCGCATACCAGACAATGGAGGTGACACGAGAGGAGCAGTACAGTGCAATCAAATTCTGTTTTCGTTTAAACCATACAGCCACCAAAACTTATGAAAAGCTGAAGCAAGCATACAGTGAAGATGCACTACCTCATGCAACAGTGTTTAGGTGGTTCAAGGACTTCAAAGAAGGCCGACTTGTCAGTGTTAAGCAAGGTGGGACTAGTGTTTTGGCTTCTGCTGTGACTGAAGTCAACATCAACACAGCTGCTGTGATTGTCCGAGATGATCGGCATAGAACATTACGTAACCTCAGTGAAGTGTTGAGAATTTCATATGGCAGTGTGTTTACAATTATGCACGACCATCTCCATATGACCCGAGTTTGTGCTCGTTGGGTGCCACGTCTGTTGACTCCCGAACAAAAGGCTGTGCGAATGGAGACAAGCCGTGAGGTGCTGCCTCTCTTTGCTGATGGAGGGGATGCATTTTTTAAATCGATTATCACCGGTGATGAGTCATGGCTGCATCATTATGATCCTGAAGGAAAACTAGCCAGCACAGTGTGGAAATCGCCAGGTTCTCCAACACCAAAAAAGGCAAAAGTTGTTCCATCTGCAGGGAAAGTGATGGTGATCATATTTTTTGACTGTAATGGAATGATTTACCAGCATGCAGTTCCCCCTCACACTACTGTTACAGCAGCATACTACACGTCAGTATTGGCTACACTGAGGAAGCACATTGCAAAGAAATGACCAGAGCTTTCTTGGACTGGGTGGCAACTTCATCATGACAATGCACGCCCTCACGTCGCAAATCAAGTCATGCAGTTTCTGGCTCGATTCAACATTACCTGTGTACCACATCCACCTTATAGCCCTGATCTTGCACCCTGTGACTTTTTTTTATTCCCATCACTAAAGGCAAAGCTTAGGGGTATTCGATTTGAGAACTCTGAAGCAGTGCTCAAGAAAAGTGAGGTGATTCTCAAGGACCTGACAAAGAATGGTTTGCAGAACGTGTTCAAGGACTGGCAGAGATGTTATAAAAAGTGCATTGAAGTAGGAGGGGACTACCTTGAAAAAGATCATGTAAACATTGAATTGGAGTAATAAACATCTGTGAAAAAAAATCAGTCTCAGTCTTTGTTAATCAGCCCTCGTATTTATAATGATTTGAAAATTTGGCCAGTAAAATGTTCAAAAGCTGAAGGGCAACATTTTTTAAAGAACACATTAGTTAACAGTGTTTGAAGAACCGTATTACAATATTATAGATGTTGAATAAGAATATATCTCTTTCTTGAATGAAGATCACATCTATATATTAAATGTTCAACATCTTCTTCAGAGCTTTCACATTTACATAGATATCCATCTGGAGAGTCTATGTGAAATCTTTGAAAGTAACTTTTAAATTTATCATGACCAGTAGCAAACTGGCTCAAAATAAAATTAGGTGTAAGGTATTTACAGCTTACACCATCACTAATAGTAGGAAAATATGTGATTTATCCTTTATTGCTGTTTATCCAAGAGCTATTTCACTTTTGAAGGATTTCTTTTTTCAACATGCTTTTAACATATATGATTATAGAACCTTTAAAACTGAATTGTTTTTGAGATAATGCAAAGCATTTTGCAACTTCATCTGCCCTCTCATTGCCATGTATACCCATATGACATTTAAGTCATGTGATACACATGCAATTAGTATTTGTTATAATGTTGTTCCTTATTTTAGTAGTAAGTGGATATGTAATATATTTGTCACCAATAACATTGACAGATGTCTAGGAATCACTGTATATACATGTGCTACACTCATTACAGTGGCACATTCCACTGCTTGATTCAGTGCAAAAAGTTTGGCCTGAATTATATTACAATTAGGTGCAAGTCTGTATCCTTCATAAAGCAACTCCATATTGTTTTTGTCATACACAACGAAGCCACATCCAACACAAGCTGGCTTCTCTAAATGATCAGCATATCGTGAGCCATCTGTGTAGATGCAGTCATGAATTTGTTTGTACAGGGTGATTTATGAAGAACTGACACATTTCTTTCTTTAATTATTCTGTTCGGAATTCACTGAATGCCCCAGTTTTAACACCAAATTAAGTAGAATGTTCTGGAGTTTCGATTGCCTGTCAGTAGATGTGCAGATGTTCATGTTTTACTCGTAGTTGTTAGTTTTATTGTCGGGATCTGTTTTTGAGATTTTGTTCTAGTCAACGTGAAAATGGAGTACACATTAAATGAATGACTCTTCCTTGTAAAGCAATACTGGATTACAAATTCAATTACAGCTACTCAAAGGGCATACCAGAGAGAATTTGGTGTTCAGAATCCTCCCCAAAGAAACATAATACTGGGACTGGTAAACACATTGGAAACAACTGGATCTCTGGTGAATGAAAAAGGCAAAACTCGTTCATCTAGGTTTCCCACGGCTGTTGTTGATGTAAGAGCATGACTGGATCAGTCACTCAAAAAATTATTAAGATGTTTGTCGCATGACTGGATCAGTCATTCAAAAAATTATTAAGATGTTTGTCGCAGGAGTTGAGGTACAGCTACTCAATGTGTCAGAGAGCTGTGAAAAGTGCAGGCCTAAAGCCGTATAGAATTACGGTTGTCCATCAGTTACAGGAACCAGATAAGGATAGACGACTGAATTATTGTTGTTGGTTTCAGGCATTAATTGTGAAAAATCCTGCCATATTGTCCATCACATGGTTCACAGATGAAGCATGGTTCCATTTATCCGCCTATGTGAACTCAAATAACTCATGCTATTGGGTCAGCGAAAATCCACATACTATTCATGAAGCACCTATGCACCCAGTTAAAATCGGAGTTTGGTGCGCAATATCCATACAGAGAATAGTGGGACCAATTTTTTTTTAAAACAACGTGAACACTGCAGAGTACCGACAGATTTTCATGGAGTTTGCTGAGCAACTAGACGATGTAGAGGTGAGTCAAGGATATCAGGACGGCGCTACATCCCATACATCAAATGAATTCATGGCACTAATTGCAAGTTTCTTTGATGACCAGATAATTTCCAAGAACCTGTGGCCACCGAGATCTCCAGATTTGACATCACCGAACTTCTTTTTATGGGGTTACTTAAAAGACAGGGTTTATGCCACACTCCCCAGACATTGGAGATTCAAGCTATTGACAACAGAGTCCTCCAACGAGTGGCCAGTAACATGGAATGACGTGTTGAGTTGTGCCTTATGCAGGATGGAGGACATTTTCAACATTTGCTATAGAGGTAAATAATCTCCCAATATTCCTCTGCATTTCAGATATAATAAGTTGTCGCCAGCATAACTTGTTTTGAAACAATTAAAGAAATAAATGTGTCAGTTTTTCATAAATCACCTGTAGTTATCCTCACTGACAATGTTGTGAAATATGCAGGATGTCCAACTTGCAGGAAATAGACCTGGTTTGAAAGTCAAAATCAGGAACTTGTAGGGAACTTTGATAAACATTCTTTATGTTATATATGTTTGCATTGAAGATTGCTGATAAGTATAACAGTTCAATGCCTGCAATTAGAAGTGCAGCATCTGTGGAAATTGTTCTATATCCCTTGATGATCCTAAGTATAAACCCTCTTTGTATCTGATTAAGTTTATATTGCAACCAGTGTTTATTGTTTATCTTGGAATACTGATGAACAATATAACATAAGAGCTCCACAGTATAATGTTTTCATCACTGAAGAGTTGAGTCACTATGTAGGATGTGATGCAATTGATAAATCATTGAGAATATAATGGTCATTAGTTGCTTATAAACTAAACAAGAAACACATATTTGAGATAACAACAATACTCTATCATGTATGGAAAACAAAAATTTCCACCATAGTACACTTGGTAAACTATAATCAGCCATTTCTAATAACTGTGACCTGGGAACTAATTCAAATTTTTTTCTGATAATTCTTGAGATAATACCTCACAATTATATTTTAGTCAAACACTATTTTCACATAATAAGTAATTTTAGAAAAGTAATATAGTATATATATAATATGTCATGTGTAGGACATTGTCAATTGAATCAAATACAAATTTTCAGAATTGTTTTAGTGTAAAGAAACATTTTATACATCATTAATGTTTAAATATTCTTAAGAACATTGCAGCAGTGAGACTTTGAAGCACAGTTGGTTGGTCAATCTAATCATATCCTTGAAATTATGTAATACAATTAGGAGTGTCGAGCCATTTATAATGACGTTTATTGGCAGTAGAGCCACCAAAGGTGGGGAATCATGGTGCAACTTGTGCCATCAAGGACATTTGAGGGGAGGGATACAAAAATATTGAAGTAAATTAACGCAGATAATATAAACACATTTATTATAATCTTTAATCAAGTACTGCAAACTGATAACTCAGTTTATATCTTTAAGTTTGTTAATCTAAATGTGCTGTATCCCCCCCCCCCCAAAGTAATGTTAACTGTACTGTTCATAGTGTATGGTATAATGTGGCATATCAAATGATAATTTTTGGAAATGTATAAAAGGAACTATAACATCATAGGTAGGTATGTAGTTGTTATTCAGAATGTATAGCATTATTACACTTACTATATTGGTCTATTTAGATAGATACAATAGGTTACATTGAAATATCAATTATACCATCTGGCTAATATTTTTATTTGTAATTTTTTGCTGTAAATAATATGATTTTTTATGATTTTAACTGTCCAATTGTTTATTTAAGCTTTTATTGTGTACCAGTATCACAATAGCTATTACAGTGCCTATAAGACAAATCCTTTGTGAAGCTTACCAGGGCATAAAAAAGGAACTAAATAGTTGAATTGAACTCTCAAAAAATAAAAAAAAATAAAAAAATAAATAAATAAAAAAATAAGGGTGGAGGAGATTGTTTGGAGGGGATGGACCCCTGATTGGCAGGAACCATTAAACTTATGTAACTCCATCCATGCCACAGACTTCATAACACTGCCTAGGTACACCAGCTTATTATAACTGACCAATCACCTCTAGTGAGTTTCACATTTGAAATGGACCTAGTACCAGGAACAGATTCTTTACTCTCCAGGGCATGATGTTTGAAGGAAACTACACCATTTGGCCCAGCATGTATAATATGATATGCTGCTATCCCATAACTTCACAAACTCCTCTGCATTCTGTACAACACTGACATTGTTTTGGCTTATGGTCTTTTGTTGTACACACCTTTTAATATTGCCTCCCAACACATCAACTATTCTTTTGCACGGGAGGTGACAAAATATTTCAAACTGAAGTTTCTTTGATACTTTTTACTAAAAGCTTCAGCATATGTAGAGGGCTGTCCCAGAAGTACCGGACCTAACAAAGAAAATGCAAATATTTTGGGAAAAAACATCTTTATTTCTCTACATAGTCTCCTTTCAGCTCGATACACTTTTCTCAGTGAAGTTCCATAGCTTCAATGCCCTGTTTATACTGAGAACCATCGAGTTCCACAAAATAGCCATCAACTGCAGACTCCACCTCTTCATTGGTGGCAAATCTTTTAGCACCAAGCTATTTCTTCAACTTTGGAAATAGAAAATAATCAGAGGGGGCTAAGTCTGGCGATTAGGATGCATGAGGAAGCAATTCAAACTTTAACTCATTGATTTTGGCCATGGCTATAATGGATGTGTGAACTGGTGCATTGTCTTGATGAAACAAAGATTTCTTTTCTACTAAATACTGCCATTTTTGCTTGATTTCATCATTCAAAGGCTGCAATAAGTTTCATCAGCATTACTTTGTCCTTATGTGATATATCAGAGCACAAGAGGAAGATTCTGCAAGACCCATTTAAGAACATTGCTGCAGTAAAAGGAGCAACACTTGCTCGAGACCAAAGGGCACTCTGAATCTCGTTTTCATACTCACATCTGTATGACATAGCAAAATCAATTTGCAACAGCTATACATGTTCTAGTTTTTTATCACTGAAGAAAGTATTCACATTTTACTGAGTATGATGAAGAATGTTTTCATAACTTGAAACCATACATTCATATAACTCACCAGCACAGCCATCTTTCATACTCAACAATAGTTTTCCATCAATATCCTTTTCTCACTGCCTCCAAGTGACATGCTTTGCAGGCTCTTCAGGAACTGGAGTACTTTTTCCATTGCAAACTTTTCACATGTATTTTTGCAACATTGGAATTTAGAGTGTCATCAGATAAAACAGAATTTAAAAAATTGTACTGTCCAATTCTAAGACCATTAAGTATAAAATTTCATGGATTCTACAGCAACATTGATCCATGAGTTTCCTTCAATAGGAGAAAAGTTTTTGAATGCAGATGACGAAATTGTGCAAAATTCATTAAAACTTCAGGATAGTCATTTTTAAACAAACAAAATGCCTTTCTTCAAAACAAAGATAATGTTTTTGAAGTTTAAGCTTCTTTCTTTCTGAAAAGTCCAAGAGCTGTATATATTATATTGTTGTGAAAAAAGAAGCTTTTAACAATGAGGTGTATATTTTTGTTTAATGTGCTATGCTCTTGTGAGAACAACTATCCATTTTTGTTACTAGTTGAATATCTACTGTTTTGCTATACCACAGACTACAGCTTTCTGTTTTGTTGTAGATTTTGGCTGTAACATTACAGTTTTATTTATAGCTTTTCTATAGCTCTGTCTGTTCTGGTAAGGACAAATTACATTTTGTTTCTGCATCATCATTATGAGCATATTTATTAGCTTTATTCTTGTGTGCTCTCTGTCTTTTTTATTTCTCTCATTGTTCTTCCTCTATGCTACCCATAGGCATAGTTTTCTCCATTTCCAGTTCTCCTTTCATTTTCTTTTCTCTGAAATTCTGGACCTTCTACTGTGTATCATTTTCTTCATTCTTTTAGCACTAGTGCTCTTTTTATTTTCAGTTGACACATTCATGGATCATAATTAAAGACAAGAATTCCATGCAAATGCATGTTTTTATAGGATCATTGGACATAGCTCAAACTTAGTACTTATCCATTTCATTACTTTCTGATTCCAAATATGTATACTTTTTCCATGCAGATTTGCATATTTTGACTTTTGAGGATAAACACATGCATAATGCATATATAAGGCATTTTTAACTTGTGTATATAATATACATTATTTTCAGTTTAAATGCATGTTTAATGATTATGAGTAGACACCTCAGTCTTTCGATTTTATAATCTTTATTTTTGCTTCAGGAATCAGGATTGAAGAAAGAAAAGGGGTTGGGGAAATAACAGAAATAAAAAATTAAGATTCTCACAATAGGATGACATTCCCTGAGTTTTACCAACAGCCCTCTGCCTGTCATAAACAGGTTTATTTATCTACAACAATCACAGGCAAGCCTTTGATTTCACGACAATGGAAATTTAACTTTCTAAGTCAGGTACCACAGCTGACGTGACAAAGACACAGTTGCAGAGCGGTCTTCTGGAATTTTAACAAACCTTACTAGCAACTTCCGTTCTTCTAAAATTGAAATCATTCACTAAACTGTCTTCGCAGAGAGAGAGAGAGAGAGAGAGAGAGAGAGAGAGAGAGAGAATGTGTGTGTGTGTGTGTGTGTGTGTGTGTGCGCACCTTTTTCTGAAAATTTTCTGTGGCACTGGTTCTTTGTAAAACATTTCAAAATTTATTTTAAATAATTAATTAAATAAGAATGCCAGTTTTTTAAAAAATTATATCCATATAACTGGAAGATCTTTTATAAATTTCAGGTAAACTATACAAAAAATTTCAAGTCGAAGTGCATGTTGCATCTGCGTCACATATTGCAAGAATACAAAAAAACAAACGAATCTGCAACACAGCATATGCAATCATTTATTACTGCTCTCGCACCTAAGGCACTGCAAAATAAATTTTTACATGGATTTGTGTGATGCTTTTGTAGGAGCAAATACACCACTTGAAAAACTCAGAAATGCAATTCTTAAGAGTTTTTTTGGAGAAGTATAAATCAAATGATGTCCCTGATCCCTCAACATTGAGGAAAATTTATGTTCCAAAATATTGTAATCAGGTAGTCCTAAGTAATGTATTTGCCAAAATAAATTTAATTTTGTGTAAAATAAATGAAAACTGTTTTCACACACGTAAAAACACTTGTTTTGCTAAACAATATTGGATAAGATTTGCGAGGAGTTGGGAACTTCTAACATATGGACATCTGTAGATGAAACAACTGATCCTATGGGGCGCTATACCTAATTGTAGGAAAATTTACTAAGAATGGGCTTGTCAACCCATCTAATATGCTGTAAAGTCCTGCAAAAAACAACTAGCTCCATAATTGCTAGTTTCTTTGATTATGGATTGTGTAAGTTTTAATCAGATATTGTAATTGAATAACATTTTAAATAATTATTTTATTGTCATGTAAAATCCTAGTTTTATAAATAATTTTCTGAGAAACTCATCCTTATATTTTAGGTATTCTGTGGCCAAATTGAAGTAGAATATTATTTTTACGTTATTTGCACCACACTTTGGACATCAATTTGAAGTAGGTTGTATTTTGCTTCACGTATGGAAAGCAATTTGAAGTAGGAGTTGTATTATAGTTCAACTGTTGGGGAGCCAAACTTGAAGTTCGTTGCAACCACACATATAGTACCTGCTTTCCGGTAGCCTTCGCCCCAAATGTACTTCCCGGTGTCCTTTGCCCCAAATGTTTAAAAATATTAACTTTGTAATTTGACTGTTTCTTTCAATATGATATATTTATGTTTGCCTCGGCTGCATCAGTATTATTGTTAGAGACATGTTTCTCTTTGCAGGGTTGTGGTGTTACTGAAGAATGTAGGCTTACACAGATTATAATTTTACTTCACTTCTTTTATTAATGCTTGACACGATTTAAATAACACTTCACTGATTTAGAGAGAGAGAGAGCTGTGAGATTATTTTATTGATTACTTGCACCTTTTAACATGTAAAATATTTTCGTCTCACACAAATACGTTTTAAATACTTTGAGGACACATCTCACATCCAGTTAGAAACACTGTCTGCAGGCAATGCGTCCAGTTATGAGCACTGTCTACAAGCAACTGACTTCTAGATTTGTAAATTTTGCTATATTTCAGTTTCTGAAAGGCTAAAAGTAGTCCAATAGAATACCTTCATTTAACTAAAGCTTCTTCTGGTTGTTGATTGGCTATTTTTTAAACTGTCACAAAAATTACAGTATTGCTTCCAAGAATTACAAGTACTATTGTTAAACTTTCAAATTCATTATTGCCTCAAGGTTACCTCATTGTTAGCAACTTTTAACCTATTATTCTTACAGCTCCTACATTATTAAATTACGTAATATATTCACATAACATTATTGAACATGTACATATAATATAAACATTTACAATGACTGTAATATACACTTTTTATATATTGTTACATACACATATTGCTTTAAGGCGGGCTGTTATTGAATTTACATATTATATAATTAGACTGAAATCATTTAAGTGTTAAAAATACAGCCTCAGAATAATCTAAATAAAAGCAGAGTTCTTTTGATGTTAAGTGATGCTGCTTCCTACATGCTGAAGGCTGGGAGAGCAATTATAAAATAAATTAAAATGTAAAACTCATTACATGTCCTGCTCTTGGGCTCCATCATGTTGCAGTAGCAATACGCTCTAATTATGACAATGTCAATAATTTTATATCCTCAACTAAAGAGGTATGTATAAAATTTAGGTTTATATCAGTTTTAATGGTCCCAAAGCTGTAAAAATAAATTAGTCATTTTGATATTTTGTTTTATACAGGTGTTTTCAAAAGCCCCTACACATTTAGCTGCTTACAAAGAGAGTCTACCTGGGTTACTGTTAGCCCCTCAGCCCATCCTTACTAGATGGGGTACTTTGGTTGGTAGCTGCAATGTTTTACTCTAACAATTTTGATGCTATTAAATCGGGATGAAATAAAATTGATATGTGGTTAATTGCAATAAAATTAATACTTCAATATTTAATCTAAAGTAAATACTTCTTTCATTTTAGGTAGTAAACAGTTTCTTGCCAGAAGATGCCATATGTATCAGAGCTGCACAAGCAGCATTTGAATGCAAAACTGTTCAGCATTAATTTACATTAAGACAAACTTCTTTAAATTGCCCTCTACAATAACAAAATTAGAAGCCACGTGTCTGCCACTGGTAGACTCAATGTCAATGTTGAGGAATTCCATAGATTCCTCAGTTATACCCAAGGGAAAGTGGGAATAATGCAAAGAACAAACTGGACAGTGTCATAAATGGGAACCCAGACTACGGGTTCTTTTGCTCAGTGGAGAAGGTATTTTGTGGTGAAAGCATGAATGAAAAACTTGACATGACACTGTCACAAATATGTTCATTCAAATTTGTGCCTATAATGTCTTGTGATGTAGAGAGGTCATTTTCTGCCTACCAAAATATTTTGACTGATAAGCACAGGAATCTCACAGAAAAAATTTAGAGATGATGTTAGTTGTTAACTGCAAAAATGGAAGTGAATTAATGAATTGGGGAAAAAAATAATAGTGCATATGTTAATGTATTTTTCACTTGATCATGCATGTATTGTAGTTTCATAGTGCATGAATGAATGCATATTTTGGAATTTTACAATGCATGGAATTCTCATCTTTAATCATAACCCTTAAAATATGTGTCATGTATGGGACAACAATAAAGAGTTTATAAATGCTTAAGATACAGAACTTAAAATAATGAAAATTTTTCATTGTGAATATTATTTTTTACTTTCTCTACTACGTATAGTAAGTAGGGGAAGTATTATATTCCATCCAAAAATTTGATACCCAGATTTCACCGGAAATATATGATTTGAGACCCCTGAATCCAAAAAAAGCATTTTTGGAAACATGTCCGTGTGTGTGTTTGTGTTTGTGAACAGCATAACTCAGAAACGAACAGTTGGATAAACACCAAACTTGGTATTTAGGTTCAGTATCTTCCAGAGATACGACATGAAGGTTTTCAAGAAAATATCCCCACCACAGATTACCCTTTATATGGAAGATTTTTCGAAAATTTTGATGCAGTAATTTGTATCACAAATTATTTAAATGTAAAGAGTGATTATAGTGTGAATATGCATTTTTGTGTGACATTGATTTGAGATGTTTGTTGATTGTAATTATTGTTGAGAAGTAAGTTTATACGGTCTTACTGAAACTGACAATAATAGCGTGCAATAATGCAGTGAGGGGGTGAGCTGTTTATCATTATTAGAGATGAGGAAATTACGTAATATTGGCGCGTTTTTCTTTAGAATTTGCTGGAACATTTTCCCTAGAGCATATGTGTTCATAATTTTCATTGGATATAAAAATAGACGCTAATGTTGGCGCGTTTTATTAACCAATAGCAGCTCGATTATAATCTTTAGGCATATCGGGGTGTAGGAGTATAAAAAGGGCTAGGTTAGAGGTAAATTCCTTCAGTCCAGCAGAAATACTTGTACAGTACACGTCGGCTCCAGTCCATTATACGTCGTAGAGCAGCCATGGTGAATACCTCACATAGTTTATCGATTCGCAGGTTATGCGTAGCAGAGTTATGAAAAATCTCAAGTGTTGTAAAGTTAATTACACAAAAAGTTGAAGTATGCGAATTAATAATGGGCAGTAATGAAGTTATTATAACAGTTTCAGTTTGGCGAGTGTCAAGATTAATATGTGAAAGTGCATAATATGTTAAGACAATAAAAAGTGTAAAACAAATTGTTTCATCAGTGTTATCTGTGGATAAAAGACTCCTTTCCGTTTACACAACCTGTATAAAGAGAAGTGCTCGACCAAAGAGGATCATAGCTAGCCGGAGGACAGTGAACCAAAATTAAATAAAATAACAGGCGCTCAGTAAAAGATAACACGAAGTGACCGCGACAAATTATATTCAATACGTGCGGCAAATAAACAGTAGCATTCTTTCAAACAAACACTAATACCGCCGCAAATTGCTACCACCACGTGGAGCTAACAAACATTACAAATGATACCACTTCAAAATGGCATCACAACGTGGGGCTCAATAAATAAATAAACACAAAAGTTACCGTCGCAAAATGGCTTCACAACGTGGGGCAAAACACAATAATACTCAAATAACCTTAATAATAATGTCGCAATTTTAATTTTCTCAAAAATGGCTCTAACAATTTTGATTAAAATATCATATGTTTAAGATATTTTTATGACAAATGAAATGTATATCTCGAATTTTCTGGGAATGTCTCCAAAAGTATTCTTCATTGTGAACGACTTTTGCATAACTGGTAAACCATAAGAGATAGACAAAATTTTACTACATGAAAAATGTAGATCGTGTTAAAATACACAGTTTATGACATATACATTTTTTTGTTGAGTGAACCATTTTCGAGATATTGCTTGTTATTCTCTTAAATTTTCAATACTTATTTTCTCAAATGGGAATTTGTTATTCATTTTTTTTGTCTTGCATATGCAAAGAGTAGTAATCTGTGGCAAAGAGAATGGTGCTGCACCTAGCAACCAGCTATTAAGAGATATGTCTATGCTTAAAGGCTACTGTATTTCTATATTGCCCTTGCAAATACAAAACAAGGGTAACATAGTAAGCCTTAAGCGAAAGTCAAATATTTTTAGAACTGGTCGCTATGTGTAAAATATAATTCTCTTTGCATGTCAAAATATCGTTTCTGCAGATGTTTATCTCGATTAATATGAAATAGATGGAGAATAAGAGTTTGTAAAAATAGTTTGTACAAGAGTAGAGAAAGTCATGTGACTGTAACACATCAGATTTTTACTTTCTCTACTGTGTATAGTAAGTAGGGGAAGTATTGCATTCCACCCAAAAATTTGATACCGAGATTTCACCGGAAATACATGTTTTGAGACCCCCTGAATCCAAATAAAGCATTTGTTTTGTTGAGTGAACCATTTTCGAGATATTGCTTGTTATTTCCTTAAATTTTTCAATACTTATTTACTCAAATGGGAATACGTTATTCATTTTTTTTGTCTTGGATATGCAAAGAGTATTAATCTGTGGCAAAGAGAATGGTGCTGCGCCTAGCAACCAGCTATTAAGAGATATGTCTATGCCTATGCATATGTCTATGCTTAAAGGCTGCTGTATTTCTATATTGCCCTTTCAAATATAAAACAAGGGGAACATAGTACGCCTTAAGTGATAGTCAAGTATTTTTAGAACTGGTCACTATGTGTAAAATGTAACTCTCTTTGCATGTCAAAAGATCGTTTCTGCAAATGTTTAATTCAATTAATATGAAATAGATAGAGAATAAGAGTTTGTAAAAATAGTTTGTACAAGAGTAGAGAAAATAATGTGAGTGTAACACATCAGATTTTTACTTTACAGCTGCTGTATTAAGATTTAAATGCTACAAATAACATGTATATTCTAAAAAGCGAACTTTTTCATGTCACGTATGGGACAGCAAACATATATGCATAATTAGCTAAATGCTCTTAATAAAAGTGCAGCTTTTAATATTTTAGCATGTAGTCAGTTAGTTTAGGGCCTTACCTATGATAGTAGAACTAAACCAGCACTTACTTCACTGTTATAATAAACTCTTATCACTTAATCAAATGTAACCTCTAAAATACAATGAATGTTGTCAGTGACAGTCATTTTGAAAACCAAGTTGTGCAACATTGCAACTAAAGATTTATTTGTAAATATAAAAAAATACATTTGCATTGTGATTACAAATACAATATAAAACATGGACAAATTTTTCATTTTTAAATTTCATGTGCCTTGACCCTGTAGAATGCTCCATTAATGGAAAATTTATTTTCATACTGCAAATGAATTTATGAACATTATACTTTGAAATTTTAACATACTTAAGCTTTAATTCAACTTAAACCTCATAAAGAACATGCTAAAAAGGAAAAAGAAACTCAGGATATTTCTCAAACCACTATACTAACACCACTCTCAAACAATAAATGGATGTATAAAAAGTTCACATACCATCCTTGGGCTTTTAGAAAATTTGAGCAAATCTTCAAAACATTTAATATAAGACTAGCTCCACAAAACAAATTCAGCCTGAAGAACCTGCTAAACAAGTCTCTTAAAAATACAATCCCAAATACATTGAAGTCCGGAATCTATCAGATTAGTTGTGAAGAGTGTGAGAAATACTACATAGGTATAACAAAAAGAAACTTGGAAACCAGACTGAAGGAACACAAGAGAAATATCAAACTAAAACAAATGGAGAAATCCGCTGTGTCATACCATTTTTGCACAGAAAATCATGATATTGGCCAAAGTATAAAATTGTTGAAAGCACTTACCACACCAGTAGAACTGAATATTTGGGAAAAGATATATATAATTAAAAACTGCAACAATGTCGTTAATTTCGAAATTCCATCTTTAAACAAAGTGTTAAAACTTTGTGCCCCTGAAACTAGATGGCAAAAGAATCAGTTACAGCAGGAGGAGGAGGAAAAGGAGACAAGAAAAAGAGAGCTTCAGTCACCCCACAGTGGATGATGAGGATGAATGTCCTCGAAAATGCTACATTATTTTACAACTTTTAAAAAGTGAAGGTGAGTGTAAAAAATTTAAGTGACACAACAAAACTTTCAACATTCTTAAGCTTATTTAAACAGATAAATATTCTCGCCTATTTTGTACATAGATACATTCCATATATATATATTCTGTGTCCTTATATTGTTACTTTATGTACCCAACGGAGTAGCTCAAGCCAAATTAGGGAGAAGGGAGTTAAAGAAAAAATTGTGGAAAGAGTGCTAAAATATTGAATTAGAATTAGAAATTTCGATGATCAGAGCATTTTACATCAATGTTTGATAGTGCAGGAAAGACTTAATCATAAAGAGTCTTGGCTAGGTAAGATAAAGGAAACCTTGATGAAGATAGGTTTTGGGGGGATTTGGAGAGCTAAAGAATTACTACAAATAGGTTTCTGGAATGAAATTAGGACAAGAATAGAGGATATGGAAAAACAAGATTTATTAGCAAGTTTTACTCTTAAGAGCTCACTGAGATTATACAGAGAAATGAAAGTAGTATGGAGCAGGGAACAGTATGTTGATATATGTGATAAAACAGCAAGAGCAGGATTTGCACGGGCTAGAACAGGGGTGATGAATTTGAAAGGTTTGAGAAAAGAGATTTATTTGGAGAAATGCCCACTATGCCACCAGAAAGTTAAAGAGTGGCATATACTTTTAAAGCATGAAGAAACGAAGTTGTTTACAAAGAGGATAGAGAAGAGAGAATGGTTAAATTTACCAATAGAAATTCAAGCTAAAAAGTTATTAAATGTAAAATCTAGGAAAAATATAATAGAAGTAGGAAGCTTTTTGGGCAGAGTAAGAGCAAAGTGGATGAGGAAAATTATCAAGGAAGAGGTAAATGAGCATTAAATTACAGTAGTTTTTATTTTATATGTTGCAAGTAGGACCAAACAACTTGACAATCTCAAGGTTTGAGTTTGTTGGGGTCCAAGGTAAAGCAACTCAGTTAGAATTAGTATTGGAGATTAAATAAATTGATAATTTAACTTTTAGATTAGGGGGAATGCTGGCTACCAGTATTCTATACTGTTGGATACCAGTAGTTAAGAGGTTAGTTTTTTTTTATATTTTATTTTATTGTTATCTTTAGTAACTGGGTTAAGAATAAATTTGTAAAATTGTTGTTGTAAATTTGTACAATTAACTGGGTTAACAATAAAATTACTTACTCACTTACTTACTACTTTATGTATGAACAGATGTATCCCATACTTGATATAAATTGCATTTACCTCATCTTCTTCCACTTTCATAATGTCTTCAGGAATCTCTTCCTGTGTCCAGTGTGGGTCCACAATATCTATATCCAACTCCAGCTCAGGCAAATTCCTGTGGCTTTTCAGTTTTGACGTTATGATCTTCAGTTCAGAGATAATATATCTCAACTTATTATTCCTGTCTCTCACAGTTTTAATTTCATTCTCTTTGTGAGAATACAGCTGATCAAACAATGTGTTGAAATACTTCCTCAGCTCATATGTCACTCCCTGAAACATCAAACAAAACTGTTCCAATCTACTCTAATATGAAAGTAACTTCACAGTTAATAGTGTTTCTGTTTTTACTTCCTGCACTATGTATAGTAAGTAGGGGAAGTAGGTACTGTATTCCACTCAAAAATTCTATGTCAAGATTTCTCCAGAAATGTACGTTTTGAGGCCCCCTGAACCCAAACTAAAGTCTTTTTAGAAAAAGGTCCATGTGTGTGTCTGTGAACAGCATAACTCAAAAACGAAAAATTGGATAGTTACTAAACTTGGTATTTAAGTTCAATATCTTCCAAAGATGCAACATGATTTTCAAGAAAACCCCCAACCTCCCTAACCTTTACATGGAACATTTTTCAAAATTTTGTATTTTTTTTAAAAAATGGCCATAACAGTTTCGATGAGAATGCCTTATCCTAAAGGTAATTTACATGATGATAAAATGTATATCCTTAATTTTCTAGGAAAAGCCTGTGAAGTCCTCTTCATTCGGAAGGAATCTTTTCCCTGAGTTGTTCAATACTTAGCAATTCTTTTAAAGTCCTGTCGATTTTCAGCTGTTTCTCATGATGTCATGGAAAGAATATGGAATTTTAAGGCCAATGTATAATATTCAGTTTTAAAACATTTGACTATTGCTATTCCTTTTGTATCTGTAATTAAATATATAACACACTATTTTTGGAAAGGCGTATCTCAAATTAAAATGAAGTAGATAGGAAAATAAACTTTTGTAAGAATAATTTGTATACCCACTAATAAACAATAGAGGATAGAGAAAGTCAGGTGAATGTAACACATCAGATTTTTAATATTTATGTTCTAATCTGCTATAGTTGACTACACATCTAGTGGAAAAGTTGTCCCTTGCAGGGTTAATATATTAGCATCTTTTAAAGGAAATTTACAACTTCAAAGCATTGTAAATATAACTGTCTTACCCTGAATTACTTTTTAAACTTCAAATGATGATTTAATTCATTTCATTTATCTCCTCCTGCATCCCTTATGAAATTAGTGTACAACGACTTAGAAGATTTTTTATAGTTAGTTCTCCCCTTTGCCTCTTGTAAATTCATAAAGTCCCCCAGATATTTTTAATGATGGACAAGAAATTTCTTAATGCTCACAGTATATTTCTGAACAAAAATTCTGGGAATTACAATTCATAACTTTTCGAACTAAAAGTCGCATATTAAGAATATTACAACAAAAATTAATAGAACCTATTGTATAATATCTGTTTTAAAAAGCATCTGTAATCTACATACATTAAAAATTATACATTTCCCTAAGTATAATCTACAGGGTGAGCCAAAAGACTACAAACCGGCTGCGTGGAATTTTTCCTGTCCATGTCCTAGGCGCTCGTTGCCATCTGCCGCTATCATAGAAAGGCACGAATGAAACCATATAACATTTTTAAAACTACTTTTAAAGGCTTTACTTAACAACTTTATGAAAGTGTGTTTGAGGACAGAATTATTAGTAGAGATTTGTTGCCCCCTTGGTCCCCCGATCTAACCCCCTGCAATTTCTATCTCTGGGGTAACTTAAAACAAAGTGTACAAGACAAACCCACACACCCTAGAAGAATTAAAAGAAAACATCTCCAAGAAATTGTCAGCATTTCTCAATGTGAACTTGCGAGAGGTATAGCTTACGTATTCTGTTTTACGTAAATTATTATATCTTGAAGATCTTATAGTTAGCTCCACGTTGTGGTGCCAATTTGCGAGAGCAAATATGTGTTTTCTTCACGCGAAGCCATCTTGTGTGACGTCACTCGTTGGTTTGGTCTGGTCCGTAGATCCCTCTGGCGTTAGCAATTTGCATGAATTTTAAATGTCCACCGGCTAGCTATCATCTGATCTGGTAGGCATGTTTTTCTTACAGGTTGTGAAGTGGAAAGGAATCTTTTGTCTATAAATGATACTGATGAAGAAATTGGTTTTATAATCTTTATTGCAGAACACGTTCACGAACACTTTCACAAATTAATTTGGATACTCGCCATACTGAAACTGTTTGTAATAACTTCTTATCACTTTTAACTCACGTACTTCAACTTTATATATTTAACTGTATAATACTTTATAAGATTTCTCGTACTTCTGCTGCGCGTAACTTGATGAATTTAGAGACCGACATGAGAATCTTGTTGAACTGGGAGCTGACGTGTTATGTGTTGAGAATCTTGTTGAACACTGGGAGACGATGTGTAATGTTTTGAGAATCTTGCCGAACTGGGGGACGATTACCTCAGACATGGCTTATTTATAGACTTGCCTTAAGATACGCCGAAAGATTATATATGAAATGCTATTGGCTAATAAAACGCGCCAACATTAGCGTCTATTTTACTATCCAATGAAAACCACTAATACATATTACTTTTAGAGAATGTTCTAGAAGCTTTTTTACCGAAAAGGCGCGAAACATTACGTAACTTCCTGGTTCCCGGTAACGATAAACAACTCACCCCTTTGCTGCAGTATTGTGTTATTGTTAACAGTTTCAGTAGAGCCGTATATTATTATTTACCAATAATAATTACAATTATTAAACCTCTGAAATCAATGTTACATAAAAATACATATTCATATTAAAATAGTTATTTACATCTGAGTAATTTGTGATACAAATTACCGTCTCATATGCCCCACTAGAAACATAATTATAAATATTTATAACCTGTTTGGAAATTTTATAATTTTGTTTTTAGTCTCCTAAATCTTGTAACACACGCTATCACTTTCACTAAACACTTCACACGTATTTAACACACGACATATGTTTTATCTCGCCACTACTTACTGGCTCTGTTTTAATTAATTTAGATATTAGTCTGATATCACAAAAATTTTTTTTATAGCAAATACTTTACCCTAAATTATTTAACTAGTGTTACAAAAAATGGTTTACTTTCTTATATTGTTACCAAAAATTTATCAATTCAAGAATTTTTTTTGTAATTACTATACATATTTACCAAAATATTCACCCTTTACATATATTTACATCTCTTAAATCTAGGCACTGTGTCACATTTTCTGTTTGCTACATAAGTATTTGTTTCAATTATTTTTAATTATATTTACCAATTTTTTTGTTATTTTGTACTTTGCAAATATATTTACATCTCTTAAATCTTGACAATGTTTCACCTTTTCTGTTTGCTACATAAGTATTTGTTTCAATTATTTTTAATTATATTTACCAATTTTTTTGTTATTTTGTACTTTGTTTTAACAATACTCTTTGAATTGTATTTACGTACTTTTAATTTAATATCATCTTAAGTTTCAATCTTTGCATTCTTAATTTTTAAATCTTGGAATTGTATTTACGTACTTTTAATTTAATATCATATTAAATTTCAATCTTTGCATTTTTAATTTTTAAATCTTGGAATTGTATTTATGTACTTTTAATTTAATATCATATTAAATTTCAATCTTTGCATTTTTAATTTTTAAATCTTGGAATTGTATTTACGTACTTTTAATTTAATACCATCTTAAGTTTCAATCTTTGCATTCTTATTTTTCAAATGTTGTTACAGTTACTAAAATGTATTTATTTATTTATTTTTTTTTTTTTAAAACATTTCTCTCTCTCTTTTTTTTTTTTTTTTTTTTTTTTATAACTTATTTCTCTTTTCAAATGACATATATATAAATAGTTAACCCTCTTACGTTCCAATACATTTCTCTGCAAGTCGTCTTTAACTATCCAGCATTTACTTTACATCACATTGCTATTTACCCTCCTGGATCAAATTGTGTGTGGCTAAACATTACTCGTAGCCGTAACCTAACCTTCAAATTTTTGTTCATGAATAACCTCTTGTATTCATTTGAAATTTCATCACATGCTAACATTTGAAAACAATCTACAGTTTCTTGAACAACACATCTTTTAACAACTTTCATTTTCAATTCTTCTACTATCATCTTAATCTGAGAATACTCTGACAAATCTGTACTAAATTGTACTGGACTGGAGTTTTCATTTTGAACATTTTGGTACAATTTCTTTCTTTGCATTTCTGATTCATTCTGTATTTCTGATATCTCCGCTCTGAAATTAACTTGCGCCTGATTTACATCTACATTCCTAACCTCTTTTATCTCTCTTAACTCACTTGAAATACTACTCATTTGACTTCCTAACTCTGTACATTCTACATTAACCTCACTTTCTTTGTTACCTATTTCCATGCTCATGTCTAGCATTTTCTTTGAATTTTCTCCTATCTCACTTCCTATTACTTCCTCATTTTCATCTCTCATTTTTGGCATACTACTATCTAACTTCATAACTTTCCTTTCAATTTCTCCACTGCTTTGATCTACTTTTTGCTCTAATACATCATTACTCCTACCAATATCTTTTCTGTTTTGTTCAAAGCTCCTACCAATATTTTCAATTGATTTCCTGTTTTGTTCAAAGCTTTTACCAATATCTTCTCTTAACTCCCTATGACTCTTTTGCATATCTTCCCTTAATTGATCTGTAATACTCTTACTAATATCTTCCCTATTTTGATCTATTTTCTTTTCTAATTTCTCATTATTCTTTTGCATATCTTCCCTTAATTGATCTGTAATACTCTTACTAAGATCTTCCCTTAATTCTTTCTTATTCTTTTCCATATCTTCCCTGTTTTGATCTATTTTCTTACTAAGATTCTTTTGCATATTTTCATTCAAATTTTTCATCATTTCAATAATCATACTAGTATCAAGATTAACATTTCCTGCTATTCTATTCTCACTTTCTACACTAACATTTTCATCTTCAAATCCTAAAAAGTTTGGGCTATTTCCTGCACTAACATTTTCATCTTCCATAATTATTTCCTCTGAATTATTGGTAGCCATTGTTTTTTTTATCCTACCACTCCTCAATAACATTGAAAGTTGTTTACCTTTCTGATGCTGTATGTTGCTGTTACTTTGATGTCTCAGCTTTCTGCCCCTTTCTCCTAGATTTGATGTCGCTTCTGCGTTGTGTTGTGATGAATCTACGTCGTTTCGATGTTTTCTTGTAGTTGAATTCCTTGTTGCATCGTAATCTCGGAATTACGATCGAAGTCAGTCGTCCCTGTCGTTTCTTGAATCTGGGTCTTGTAGATGATTTCACCTCTGCATTCCTGGTCACTTCGCCTTCCTTTCCTGGTCACTTCGCCCCACGTTCTGGGTGCCAATTTGAAGCGGTATTAGTTACCTTGTTTGTTTACCTCAGTGTTGGTAGAAGCCATTCTTGTGACGTCATACGTTGGTTGGTTCATTTGTTCTGTAGATCCCTCTGGCGTTAGCAATTTGCATGAATTTTAAATGTCCACCGGCTAGCTATCATCTGATCTGGTAGGCATGTTTTTCTTACAGGTTGTGAAGCGGAAAGGAATCTTTTGTCTATAAATGATACTGATGAAGAAATTGGTTTTATAATCTTTATTGCAGAACACGTTCACGAACACTTTCACAAATTAATTTGGATACTCGCCATACTGAAACTGTTTGTAATAACTTCTTATCACTTTTAACTCACGTACTTCAACTTTATATATTTAACTGTATAATACTTTATAAGATTTCTCGTACTTCTGCTGCGCGTAACTTGATGAATTTAGAGACCGACATGAGAATCTTGTTGAACTGGGAGCTGACGTGTTATGTGTTGAGAATCTTGTTGAACACTGGGAGACGATGTGTAATGTTTTGAGAATCTTGCCGAACTGGGGGACGATTACCTCAGACATGGCTTATTTATAGACTTGCCTTAAGATACGCCGAAAGATTATATATGAAATGCTATTGGCTAATAAAACGCGCCAACATTAGCGTCTATTTTACTATCCAATGAAAACCACTAATACATATTACTTTTAGAGAATGTTCTAGAAGCTTTTTTACCGAAAAGGCGCGAAACATTACGTAACTTCCTGGTTCCCGGTAACGATAAACAACTCACCCCTTTGCTGCAGTATTGTGTTATTGTTAACAGTTTCAGTAGAGCCGTATATTATTATTTACCAATAATAATTACAATTATTAAACCTCTGAAATCAATGTTACATAAAAATACATATTCATATTAAAATAGTTATTTACATCTGAGTAATTTGTGATACAAATTACCGTCTCAAACTACAGTGAATGATGGACACCTAAAGAGGTGTCAAAAATGTATGGACAATGACGGTGGCCAGTTTCAGCATCTTCTTTCATAAATTTGGTAAGTAAAGCCTTTAAAAGTAGCTTTAAAAATGTTGTATGGTTTCATCCGCGCTTTTCTATGATAGTGGCAGATGGCAATGAGTGCTGAGGACATGGACAGGAAAAACACTATGCAGGCTGTTCGTAGTTTTTTGGCTCTCTCTGTACATTTGCTTAAGGTGTATTTATCTGGGGATCTGACATTTTTTTGTAGTTCAGAAGATAGTTTTTATGCAAATGCTAAATCTGAGCAGACTCATAACTTGTAAATAGTAGAAAAATAATATTCTTACCTTGCCATACTTGTATAGGTATATTACAAAGTGTATGCTTTATAAGAAACAACATTCACTCATTCTCTACAACATTGTACATACTACTAGAAACAATAATAAAATACATTTACAGGCTGCTAGAACAACGAAAAATCTCAACTCAATATTATACAATGGTATACACATGTGTAACCTAGTTACAAATAAAAGTTTATGTGTTAAGCGGGAACTGAATCCATGCCAAAAGTTATATCACAATGAAGAGAATTAATGTCATTTAATTATGCAAAATAGCTAAAAGAAAAATTTATTATCTAGCAAAAAGAAATGTAAAAAAAGATTGTATAATATTGTACATTTATTATTTATTTATATTAAGAAAGAACTAATGAGCCAGCACTCGTAAATAGGAACAGTACATAATTTCATACGATTAAGTAATGGTGGAGGTATACATAAAATATTTCCATACAAAAACAAACAGAAACAAAAGGGAAAAAAAACACTTCATTGTAGTTAATTCGCTTAATTTAATAGCAGTAAATGGATTCATAAAACAATCCATAAAACTGTATTAAGAGTATAAAAATAATATCTATGCAATAAACAGTAAGCGGAAATATACAAATACAAGGACATGTGAAAAAACATATTATCAAACTATTTATCTAAGAAGAACTTTATTTTCATTCTGAATGTGTCATTTAAATTTAGAGATGTCATTTCTTGAGTTAAACTGTTGTAAAAGACAGTAATTAAGCTCATAATACTCTGTGAACCATATTTGGATGTATTGATGGTTTGTGTTATTAGTTGCTTGCTTTTCTGGTCCTATGATTATGAACATTGCTACGTATTGTAAGATTTAATTGGGAATGTGTCTTATGTTGAAGCAGTTTATGTACAAATTGGAGAAGAAATTGATAACAGCATAATTTTTAAATTGTAGTACAAATATTTGTTAGGGGTTAGAGGATGGAAATTAAATAATATTTTTAAAGCACAGTTTTGAAGCACTTGCAGTTGACTGACTAACATTTTGGTACTACCTTGCCATTGAATGTTCATGCATGTAAGGTGGGAATGATAAAAAAATAGTACCTACTTCTTTCTCTACCACATACACAGTAGGTACAAAAGGTATTGCATTCCACCCAAAAATTTGATACTGAGATTTCATGGAATGCATGTTTTGAGACCCCTTGAATCCAAAAAAATGTATTTTTAGAAAATGGTCCATGCATGTGTGTCTGAGAACAGCATAACCCAAAAGCAAAATGGTAGGAAAGGAGAGGTGATAGCTAGAAAGGGAAGAGTATCTGGAGCTATAGGTTTCTTTATAAGGAACAGCTTAAGTAAGGAAATTAAAGAAACATGGTCTAGTAGTAAAGAAATACTGTGGGTTATAATGGATGTTAAGTACATAGATGGAAATATACTCTGTGTAGGAATAATATAACCCACTGCATCCTCGCGGTTTCATAATCCTGATCTCCTTAATCAAATAAAAAAAGATATAGATAGGCTGAAGGAGAAATTTGTAACTGCAGAGGTAATACTAATGGGAGACTTTAATATCAGGATTGGGGAAAGTGATACATATGTTGGAAATGATTGGATGAGTGATGAAATTGTGTTTAAAAGTGAGAAACTTAGGCAAAGCAAGGACAAATTTGTTGATAAAGAGTGTGAAAAATTTATTGATTTTTGTGAGTTGAATGCTTTAGAAATTTTGAATGGCAAATGTGGGGAAGATGAACAAGGGGAATTTACCTTTGTTAGCAATAATGGGCAGAGTGTAATAGATTTTGTGTTGTGGCCTCTGAATTTAGGACATTTTAAGTAATTTTAAGGTATTAAATTTAAGCTCAACTAGCGGGCATTATCCACTGATTGTGGATTTTATGATGCACACTGCACAAGTAAAACACAATATAAGAGTGGAAAGCTATTTAAAATAGAGTATTTTAGCTATAAATGGAAAGAAGAATTTTGTGACACATTTAAACAGACTCTAGATTCGAATTATGGAAAGATATGTCTATGTGGAGAAACATTCATGGTTAAGAATAATCAAATTGCGAATGCAATAGATATCCTTAATACAGTTATGCAAAGGGCGGGAGAGGAAATGAAAACAAAAAAGAGGGTTTACATAAATGATAAGGACTGGTTTGATGATGAATGTAGAGTATCAAAAAGACAAGTAAAACAACTGTTGGTTAGGTGGAGGGAATTAGGTGATAGAAAATCTAGGGACAATTATATGCAAGGGAGGAACTCACATAATTTATTGTTAGAGCTAAAGAAAAAGGACTGGAGAGAATGCAATGAAAGGAATTTGATAAAATGTCTAAATGAAAATAATGTTAATAAGGTATGGCAGGTTCTTAAGTCAACCTATAATAAATGTGTAACTACACCCAATGTTGAGCCAGGACAATGGCTGGAGTATTTTTAAACATTATATGGGGAAGAAAGGAGTATAGGAAGTACGGGATTTCTGGAAATAAGGAATGTTTTTGTAGAGATATTGGATGGTGAAATTAGGAGTGAGGAAATAATAAAACAAGTTAAGTTACTGAAGAAAAATAAAGCTACTGGAATTGATGGCATCCCAACAGAGTTTCTTAAGGAGTGGTGTAATGAAACAGGAAGAGTGAAAATTTTATTAGATTTATTTAATGTAATTATTAGAAAGGGTTATGTACCTAAACGATGGAGGGAAGCTATCATCCATCCTATATATGAAGGCAAGGGCAATGTCGATAAACCTAATAACTACAGAGGTATTGCATTATTATCGAATATAGGAAAACATTTTGCGGGCATTTTGGCAGCGAGACTACAATTTTGGGTTGAAGAATATAATATCCTTTCGGAATTCCAGATGGGCTTTCGTAAGGGAAGGAGAACAATTGATAATTTATTTATTATAAAGACATTAGCAGACAAATATTTAAAAGAAAAAAGGGGTAAATTGTATATGGCTTTTGTAGACTTAGAAAAAGCTTATGACCGAATTGAGCTATAACTTCTGTGGCATAAATTAGTGTGTAAGGGAGTAAGTCAGCAATTGGTGAATATTCTTAAAGCACTGTATTTTGAGAATACCTTCTGTGTAAGGGTGGAGACAGGCTGTGTAACAAAAGAAATTCCACAAAAGAAAGGCCTTAGGCAAGGATGTAAATTAAGCCCAGTTTTATTTAATTTATACATAGATGATGTCTTACTAGAAATTGGAAGGAATAATAACTGTGCACCAGTAATTAACAACATCAAAATCCCAGGACTTCTTTTTGCAGATGACCTAGTGGTAGGATCTATTACAGTAAGTGGTTTAAAACAATCATTACAAGCAATTGATGTATATTGTAAAGAATGGAGGTTAAAAGTGAATCAAGAGAAAACACAGATTGTGGTTTTCAAAAAGGGGGGAAAATTAAGCAAATATGAAAAGTGGAAGGGAGAGAATAAAGATTACAGGCTGTGCGTGACTGTATCTATTTAGGAGTAAAAATAGATGGAGGTAATAAATGGGAGAAACAAAAGAAGTTTGCATTGGCAAAAGGCAAAGGGGCGATGGCAGCGATTAGAAGCTGCAAATATAAAGTACCTAATATAAATGTTAAATGACTGGAAAAAGTTTATGAGATGGTTGTGGAGGCAAAAATGATGTATGGTATAGAAATATGGGGATTAGATAGAGGATGGGAAAGTATAGATGTGGTGCACAGGATGTTTTGTAGAGAAACACTAGGGCTACCGAAGTCAATTGTAAGACAGGTAGCACAATTACAGATGGGCAGGGTGGCAACTAAGGGGAAGATAATGGAAAGAGCTTTGAAATTTTGGTTCAGAATTTTAAATCTAGGAAAAAGTAATGTGTTAAGACAATGTATTGAATACCAAGAGAATAGCTTAATGAATGATGGATGGGTAAGTAAATTATGGAACATTTTGGAGAAAAATGGGTTAGGAGATATATGGAGAAGGAGAGAAAATAATGTGAAAAATTTTTGGAAAAAGGCGAGGAAAAGACTGGAAGATATAGAAATATAAATCATGTTCAGTGAGATTGCCGAAAAAAGCTCATTAGTTTGTTATAGGCCAATAAAAAATACATGGGGTAGGGAAAAATATATAGACATAGTAAATGAAGAGAGAGAATCTATTGCATGGTTAAGAACCAGAGCATGGAGGCTAAAAGGGTTAAGACAGGGTATTCCTCAGAACCATTGTCCGATATGTGGTGGTAATGAAGACATTGAACATATAGTACTTAAGTGCCAAGGAACAGAAAATTGGAGAAAAGAATTTTTTAATAAGAAGTGGTTGAAGGGGGATAGAAATACACTTATGATTGAAATGATATGTAAGGACGCTAGAAGCATTGGACAGTTTTTGTGTAAAGTAAAAAATAAATGGCTTTGGACAGTGGAAAGAGAAAAGTAAGAGGTAGTGCATCTTATTTTGAATGGAAAACTATAGTGAATGTGTGATGGTTAAGTAATCAATAAATGAAAAGTGAAAAACAAGTGGAAATGGGGCATGAAAAAAACTGAAAAAAAAGAGCAAGATAATTTATTGACAAGAAATTGTAAAATGTAAATAAACTGTAGTGATTGTCTACTGAATGAGTGACCAGGATCAAAGTGCAGTAGACAATCAAATTTGTAAAACTCTTAGCATTAGCACAAAAAGTCAGATAAATACCAAAGTTGGTTGATATTGTAATTCCGACTCACCTTTAAATAAAACCAAAGTTGGTATTTAGGTTTAGTACCTTTCAAAGGTGTGACAGAAAATTTTCAAGAAAATCCCCCATCGCATGCACTTGCATGTGTGCATGCATGTGTGTGTGTGTGTGTGTGTGTGTGAGAGAGAGAGAGAGAGAGAGAGAGAGAGAGAGAGAGAACAACATAACTCGAAAACAAAAAGTTGGATAAATACCAAACTTAGTATGTATTTAAGTTCAGTATGTTCCAAAGAAGTGACATGAAGATTTTCAATAAAACCACACCCACCCCAACTACCCTTTACATGGAACAGTTTTCAAAATTTTTTAATTTCTAAATAATGGCTCAAATGATTTTGATTAAAATACTATATATTAAAGAGGTTTACATGGCAAATAAAATGTGCATCTTGAATTTTGTGGGAATAGCCTGTGAAATCCTCTTTATTTGGAAGGAATTTTGTATAATCTTGTATAACTGGTAAACGTTAAGCAATAGAGAAAAATGCACTACTCAAAAAATGTAGATCTCTTTAAAACACATAGTTTATTTTAAATAACTTTTCTGTGGCATAAGCCATTTCCAAGATTTCCATGGTTCAATCTGTTCAATACTTTTGTCATTCTTTTTAAGTCTTGTTGACTTTCAGTTGCTTCTCATGATTGCCTGGAAAGAATATGGAATTTTAAGGCCAGCATATAGTGTCCAGTTCTGAAACAATTGACTGTTACTGTTCCCTTTCTATCTGTAATGAGATGTGTAATGTAACTAATTCTGCAGAGATTTATCTTATTAAAATAAAGTACCTATGTAGAAAAATAAACTTTAACAAGAATAGTTTGTATAGCCACTAATAAACAAGAGAGTAGAGTGTAACACTCAGATTTTTAGATAAACAGTACATGAAACTTCAATATTTTGTACCTTCTCTTTGATCACATAGTTGTTTAGTAACATAACAGCTACATAGTTTTCACATAATGCAGACAACCATAACATTAGCAATGAAATAGAGGTGAAGCTGGTGAATATGAAGATTTCCCACCTCAAGGTCACCAAGTTAAACATTTTGGAAATGGCACACAATCTAACCATTGAGAAAAATAAGCCTCTCAACTGTTAATTATAAATATTGGCTTAGTAATTTCTAATGTTCTGCAGGCCACAATTTTTTCTCTTTACAATTATTTAGCATATACTGGTAATGAACTCAATTACAACAAACAGAGGAAATACAACAAAACTATTTACATAAGGGTTATTAAAAAGTTTTGATGTATCACATACATGTCATATGAATATAAAAATATTACTAAATAAATTAGAAACATGTGGTATTCGAGGTTTAGCGCTGGATTAGATATCAACATATCTGGAAAATCGAGCACAATGTGTCGAAACAAATCATCTAAATACAAATGGTGTCATAAAAAAGATAAAGTCAGATTTCAAAATAGTAAAACAAGGGGTCCCGCAAGGTTCAAAATTGGGGCCATTTTTATTTCTTATATATATAAATGAAATTTTTGAGGTCATACAAGAAAATGAAGGCATCGCAATTGGATATGCAGATGACATGACTGTCATAATTAAAGGTCAAACAGCAAAAGAGGTTGAAATTACAGCAAATTCAATTTTAAAAATTATAAAACAATATTATGCTAATTTAGATATGATAATAAATACACAAAAGACAGCATGTATTAACTTTGAATTAACAAAACTTAACCCAAGTAGTATTAAACTAAGTATAGATGGGGAAAACATATCAGAAATAAATTGCACTAGATTTCTTGGAGTAATAATTGATAAACATTTAAATTGGCAATCTCATGTAGCATCAATTAGAAAAAAGATAAATAAGGGCATTTATGTGATGAGACAATTAACTAAAATAATGGACAATAAAACAATGAAACAGGTCTATTATGCTTTTATATATTCGCATGTAAGATATGGAATTACGTTATGGGGAAATATTACAGCAAGAGAAATGGATAAAGTCTTTAAACTGCAAAAAAAAAAGCCATTAGAATAATAAGCAAAATGAAAAACAAACAAACTTGCAGGGGGGTGTTTAAGAATCAAAACTTGTTAACAGTACCATGTATATATATATTATAGAATAACATTAAGAGGAACTCTAAATAATCGTGCCATAGAAGTTAGAGGAAGAGAATTATTCAATAAATTACCTAGAGAAATAAAGAACATAAACCAGCCAAATGTAATGATGAAAACAATAAAGAAACGCTTAATAGAAAATGAATTTTATAGTATAGATGAATTTAGACATGGTAAAACAATGTAAAGTGAAAACGATATTTAAGGTAAACTTAATATACATGCAATGTAAAAGAAGTAATATAAAATTATAAGCTGTACTTGTTAAATTATTTTATATTTGTAATTGGACATGTCCTTTAAATGTATTTAAAAGGATGATAATAAATAAAAAAAATAAAAATAGTAGTAGTAATAATAATAATAATAATAATAATAATAATAATAATAATAAATCATACCGTTATAACTAGATCAATTATTTCCTGTTGTTTTGTTGTGTTCTGTTTCCTCAGTTGCTAAATATGATCATCTATAAATATTGCTTAGAATGAAATATCAATGGCCTTTGTCTTATTTTTTTACACACATTTTCTGTAAAGTAACAATGGCTATTTCTATTACATGACATTCTCAATGAAAAGTCAAAACCATCTTCACATAATTTTTATGACTCCAAAATATTTGAATTTGATATTCAGGCCCTGTAAACCTTTTAACTCTTATAGGAACTGAAATAAATAGCTGTCTTGTAGTCAGTGTTTGTCAGGAAGAACAATGCTTTTCAACAGTGATTAGTTCCTAAGACTAACCTATATACATATAAATTTTCTCTGTTTATAATATTAGTATAGATAAATGTGGCCTGTATTCTTTTCTCGTAATCCTGATACTTGTGTAACATAAATTTAATTTTCCATGTGTTGATTTAGTAACATTCTACTTTACATAAATTACTTATATAACCTTCGTTTCTAATGTGTAGCCAAATGAAGGCTACAGGAATTTTCTTGATACTGGGAAGCACACTATTTGCCCGCAGAGTCAGAAATACATAGCCCCTTAAATTTAAGTGCAGAGATTTCTCTGCAATAACCATGTACCTTCTTCATAGAAGATGTTGGAAATGATGACCTTGTGCTGCCACAAATTTCTCACAACTTTTAAGAATACTTGTATTTATATTCATTAATTCATTGTAACATTATCAGACTCTAAAGTAGCTATAATATGCATTAATTCTGAAATAACACCCAAAAGCTTAAATGTCCTAGGTGCCAAAAAATTATAAAACAATTAATTAATTTAAATAAAAGAGTAGTACTTCAATGGACACCAGCATACTGTGGAATACAACGTAATAAAATAGCGAATTTTTTGGCCAAGAAAGGTAGTAAAATTACTTCAAAATCATCTGCTTCACTGTCTTATCACTCTATCAAAAGGAAAACTTTGGGAAAATCTACATAACAGAACTAGAATTACTGTACTACTAAGAAAATCCTCTGTAGCAGTTTTTAGATTATTAAAGGCCATGACTGCCTCAACAAACATCTACACAGGATTGGCATAGCAGAATCTCCTACATGTCCTTTCTGTGAACTTCAAGAAGAAATAGAGAGAAACCACATACTCCACTGCCCAACAACTGCTTTTGACCAACAGACCAACCTATCATCAAAATACTGGAGTGCTAGAGAGCAAATGGCTTTCTTGTCAACTATGCAACATTAGATATAAACCAACCATACTCATCAATTCTTCTTCTGAAATTGCAGCAATTTGTCTTCTTATGTTGTCTTTCAGTTTTCCCAATGGTATGCAGGCTATTCCAGTACACTTTATTTTTTAAAGTCCCCTATAAAAAGACGAATTGCATATGCATGAGAAATCTGTGCACTTGCATTTCAGGGGTTATGAATATCTGACTTTGCTGGTAAACAGCATGCTTCCATGCCAAGAAAACTCCAGCCACACATCCTAACGAAGGCTCTGTATTTTGTACTCACTAAACCCTATTATAAGCTCTCCCAACTTTTGTAAATAATGGTACCAACCTTGAGCAATGTAGTTTCTGTGTAAATCTGCATGTGTGTGTTGATCTCAGGTTGGTAGTGCAGTTCTGGGGGACATTTTATGAAGCAATAGCTGGTGGATCCAGAGAAGGAGTTACACTTATCCTCAAGAGTTTTCTCTTCTTCTTCCGCATTTTCTTTCTCCATCTGTACGAGGGTCTTCCTCAGGTCACGGGTTGGATCAAACAGGGAAGTAGTCATCCCAGGTAGCTTCACTTGCCTCATATTCTCTCTGCACAAACCGTCAACTCTTAGCAAAATATCACAGTACAGCTGGCAGGTCTGATTAGAGTGACTATACAGGATGAATTACCTAAAATTACTAGCACAAATATCTCTGAAACAAAAATAGGAATTGGAAAACAACTTTTGAGATAAAAATACAAATATACAAAGCAGTTTATCTACTCACACTATTATATGGGCCAGAAACTTGGATGATCTTAGATAAATATGAAATTAGAATAATGCCATCAGAAATGAAATATTTGAGAAAAATAAAAAATAAGACTGGAAGAAATGCATTTATTAAAGTATATTCCTAAATAAAGAAACGGCAGTGGAGATGGTAGAGAATAGAAATTTGAAATGACATGGACATATGATCTGAATGAATGAACAATGTAAAGTTTTTGAAGCAAAAAAATTAATTAAATTGAGTTTTATTTATGGACACTCTTTAATTGCTGTGGTCTTTAGCATCTCATTCTATATTGGGCATGAAAGACTGGTAATTTTGCTCAGAGGCCTCTTTATCAGGCTTGAGGTTCTTTTACATGCCATAAATCTCCAACATGGGACCGCCGGGTTTACTTCCTTTCCAAAGGAAGCCATGCTAAGGATTTTTTACGTCCAAAAAAATCCATGCCCTCTGCCAGGTTTGAACCCGCGACCTCGGGAACTAGAGGCTAGCATGGTAGCTACTACACCACAGAGGACAAGATTTTTGAAGCAAGAAAATATGGAAGACAATGAGGTAGACCGAAGAAAGAATGGGAGCAATATGTCAAGTGAGATCATAAGAAATAGAGGAAATTGTCAGTAAAGAAATTGTCATATAATTGGCAACAATGCAGAAAATGAATAGATGACTCAACACCAAAAGACAAAAGGAAAAGGCAAAGAAGAAGAAGAAGAAGAAGAAGAAGAAGAAGAAGAAGAAGAAGAAGAAGAAGAAGAAGAAGAAGAAAACCTTCACAGGCATGAGGGGTTCATTAAAGTAGATGATATAGCCCATTCCAAAAGTAAGAAAATATGATTTTCAACATAAATTTATGTTCATTTTTAAGTGGAAACCCTATATTACATTGATACAATTCATAACATAGTAAATAACATTTATAATAATGTTAGTTGCATTTCAATGAGTGAATTATATCCAGAGAAGTTGTAATAGGAATCTGATTCTTGAGAAACAGCAAAAGAGGTAAAACTTAATTATTTTCCTTTTTTTTTTGGATGGAAACCCTGTGCTATTTCCAACATAATTGATAACAATGAAAATAATATCTTTTTCATTGCATTGTAATATGTCAATCACATCACAACTAACTGCAGCATGAAGTTCGCATTTGAGACTCAATGACGAGGATGAATCTCAGAATGTGTAACTGACGTGCATTTCATTGTCTCTCTAGTGTCAACTTTACGTAACAATTCTTTGTGATATAATTGACCTATTGCAATGCAACAAATACCATTTTTAATGTTGTTTTCCACACCATGAATTACAGAAAAATAATACAGGGTTTCCACTCAAAAAAACACGTAAGTTTATGTTGAAAATTATATTTGCTTACATTTTTTATTGACCTATATCATCTACTTTAATGAGTCTCTCTCCCCTACCTTCATGCCTGTGAAGGTCTTTTATAATTTAAATTTCTATTTTTGTTTCAATTCCTATCTTTATTTCAGATATATTTGCGACCGAGTGGAGTAACATGGTAATGTGTGCAATCTACATTGGGGAGGTCTCAGGTTCAAACCCCCAGAGCCAATCCACCTGATTGAAGTTTCTTTTTGCAGTTTTTCTTGGTTGCTAGGTGAATGCTGGGTTGGATAATCTGATCCGCAAATTTTTCCATTATCACTACATTTCATTTCTCTCTTCTTCACCGCTATACCAAACATTGGGCTGATCATCCTTCTTGGATATGCTATGATCCATAGTTTGCTTGCTCCTCGACAGGCTATTGACACAAGGCATTGGCTTGTAAGTCCTTGGGGGTATAAGTCCTACAAAGTGGAGGGTAATCCGTTAAAGAAGAAGATATTTATGGTGATAGTGTTAGGTGACTCACTCAATATGTTCTCTTTCATAGGGCAGCTTCGCAGAAATTCATGCAATGCTCTCTTTTCTGAGATAATTATATGAACTCGCTTCACAGCAAATATCATATACCTGGCTTTACAAACTGTGCCTGTATAATTGCATTAAATGCATAAATTATCCCTCATTCTTTCCCCCTCCATTGCCCTCACCCCTTGTGCAGCATACATATCATACAGTATTTTGAAAACCCGTAACAAAACTGAATTTTTTTGTATTTAAGTTGAGTACCTTCCAAAGATGACACAAAGCTTTTCAAGAAAATCCCTCTGCTTCAAACTAACCTTTACATGGAAGATTTTTCGAAATTTCTGATTTTCTAGAAAGTGGCTCTAATGATTTTTATTAAAATACTATATATTAAAGATATATACATGACAAATAAAATGTATATCTTGAACTTTCTGGGAATAGTCTTTGAAGTCCTCTTCATTGGAAAGGAATTTTGTATAATCTTGTATAACTGTTAAACATTAAGTGATGAATGAAAACGTACTACACAAGAAAAGTAGATCTCTTTAAGACACACAATATATTTCAAATAACTCCTCTTTTTTGTGGCATCAGCCATTTCTGAGATATTCATTCATTCATTCATTATCTGTTTACCCTCCTCTTATATAGGACTTACACCCCCCAAGATTTACAAGCGGGTGCCTGGGGTCAGAGGCCCGTCGAGGAGCAGACACTCATGGATCAGACAGAGCATCCAGGATGGGTGATCAGCCCAATGCCTGGTATGGGATGAAGGAAGTAGATGAAACGAAATGTTGGTGAAATGGATGAAAGGAAAGGTGATGATGGAGCAGTTGGTGGAATGAATGGCGGGGGAAACCGGAGAACCCGGAGAAAACCCGCCCAGACGCCGCTTCGTCCACCACAAATCCCACATGTAGGTCCCTGGGATTGAACCCGGGCCGCCTCGGTGGAAGGCGAGCGGTTTAACCACTCGGCCACAGCGCCGCCATTTCTGAGATATATTTTATTAATGGTTTGAATTGTTCAATACTTAGCCATTCCTTTAAAGCACTGTCAACATTCAGTTGTTTCTTGCAATTGCATGGAAAGAGCATGGAATTTTAAGCCCAGCGTATATGTCCAGTTCTTAAACATTTCACTATTGCTGTTCTCTTTGTAACTATAATGAAATGTGTAATGTAGCTATTTCTGCAAAATTTTATTTGGAAATGAAGTAGATATAAAAATAAGCCTTAGTAAGACTAGTTTGTACACCCACTAATAAACAATGGAGAGTAGAGAAAGTAATGTGAATGTATCACATCTGAATTTTTTTCTATTTACTTCTTGTTAATTGAGATGTATTTTCAGGAATGTTTCATTACACATTTCATTGAAAGTACAAGGCTGAAGGGATAACCTTCTTCTTCTTGGATTACCTTTCCTCTTTGCAGGACTTACACCCCGAAGGACTTACAAGCCAATGCCCTGGGTCAGTAGCCTGTCGAGGAGCAAGCAAATTCTTGGATCATTGCATATCCAGGATGGGTGTTCAGCTCAATGCCTGGTATGGCAGTGAAGAAGAAGGAAATAAAATGTAGTGATGAAAGGGATGATAGGAATATTCGCAGATCAAATTATCCAACCCAGCATTCACTTAGTGACTGAAGAAAAGAAGAGATGATCAAAAGTTTAAAATGTAGATTGGTGTATAATGGCTTTAAAATTGAATACCCTTTGTGGAAATCAGGATAAACAAAACAATAGTGACAAAGTAGTACAAAAAAATCTGATGTGTTACATTCACATGACTTTCTCTACTCTTGTACAAACTATTTCTACAAACGCTTATTCCCCATATGCTTCATGTTAATTGAGATATTAATCTTATTGCTAATTTTCTTGTAGATGCAAGGTGAATTGCTAGGCTTTAAACGATAGTCAAATATTTTAAGAGTTGGTTGCTATGTAGAATATTCCATTCTCTTTGTATTGCCAAGACAAAAAAAAAAAAAGAATAACGAATTTGAGAAAAAGTATAAGTATTGGAAAATTTAAGGGAATAACAAGCAATATCTCGAAAATGGTTCACTCAACAACAAAAATGTATATGACATAAATTGTGTATTTTAATGCGATCTACATTTTTTGTGCCGTAAACTTTTGTCTATCTCTTATGGTTTACCAGTTATGCAAAAGTCGTTCACAATGAAGAATACTTTTGGAGACATTCCCAGAAAGTTCGAGATATACATTTCATTTGTCATGAAAATGTCTTAAACTTATGGTATTTTATTCAAAATTGTTAGAGGCATTTTTGAGAAAATTACAATTTTCGAAAAATGTTCCATGTAAAGGGTAATCTGGGGTGGGGGGATTTTCTTGGAAACCTTCATGTCACATCTCTGGAAGATACTGAACCTAAATACCAAGTTTGGTGTTTATCTGACTGTTCATTTCTGAGTTATGCTGTTCACAGACACACACACAGACACATTTCCAAGAATGCTTTTTTTTGGATTCAGGGGGTCTCAAAACATGTATTTCTGGTGAAATCTCGGTATCGAATTTTTGGGTGGAATACAATACTTCCCCTACTTACTATACATAGTAGAGAAAGTAAAAATGACAAAGTAAGGAAAAATTTAAATCAATAAAAATAAATATCTCAGAAGTGGCTCGTCACAAAAAAAGGTTATTTTAAATAAATTGTGTTTTAACAAGATCTACATTTTACGTGTACTTAGTTTCTTTCTATCTTATAGCTTACCAGTTGTATAAAATATACAGGGTGATTTATGAAGAACTGACACATTTATTTCTTTAATTGTTTCAAAACGAGCTATACTAGCGACAACTTATTATACCTGAAATACAGAGGAATTTTGGGAGATTATTTACCTCCATAGCAAATGTTGAGAATGTCTTCCATCCTGCATAAGGCACAACTCAACACGTCATTCCATGTTACTGGCCACTTGTTGGATGATTCTGTTGGCAATAGCTTGAATCTCCCGTGTAATGTTGTGCTTCAGATAGTCCAATGTCTGGGGATGTGTGGCATAAACCCTGTCTTTTAGGTAACTCAAAAGAAAGAAATCTGGCAATGTCAAACCCGGAGATCTCGGTGGCCACAAGTTCTTGGAAATTACCTGGTCATCAAAGAAACTTGCAATTAGTACCATGGATATGTAGCACCATCCTGCTTCATGAATAACATGTGGATTTTTGCTGGCCCAGTAGCGTAGTTATTTGAGTTCACATAGCCGGATAAATGGAACCATGCTTCATCTGTGAACCATGTGATGGGCAATATGGCAGGATTTTGCACAATTAATGCCTGAAACCAATGACAATAATTCACTCATCTATCCTTATCTGGTTCCTGTAACTGATGGACAACCATAATCCTATATGGCTTTAGGCCTGCACTTTTCACAGCTCTCTGACACATTGAGTAGCTGTACCCTGTCTCCTGGGACAAACGTCTTAATAATTTTTTGAGTGACTGATCCAGTCATGCTCTTACGTTAACAACAACCGTGGGAAGTCTAGATGAACGAGTTTTGCCTTTTTCACTCACCAGAGATCCAGTTGTTTCCAATTTGTTTACCAGTCCCAGTATTGTGTTTCTTTGGGGAGGATTCCGAACACAATTCTCTCTGGTATGCATTTTGAGTAGCTGTAATTGAATTTGTAATCCAGTATTGCTTTACAAGGTAGAGTCATTCATTTAATGTGTATTCCATTTTCACATTGACCACAACAAACTCTCAAAAACAGTTGCTGACAATAAAACTAACAATTACGAATGAAACATGAACATCTGCACATCTAGTGACAGGCAATTGAAACTCCAGAACATTCTGCTTAATTTGGTGCTAAAATTGGGGCATTGGGTGAATTTCAAACAGGATAATTAAAGAAAGAAATGTGTCAGTTCTTCATAAATCACCCTATATAAACTTCATTCAAAATGAAGCAGGACTTCACAAGCTATTTCCAGAAAATTCAAGATTTTATTAGTCATGTAAATATTTTAAATATATGGCATTTTTTATCCAAATTGTTAAAGTGATTTTTGAGAAAATAAAACTTAAACAAGTTTTTCCATGTAAAGGGCAGTTTGAGTGGGGGGGGGGGATTTCTTTGAAAATCTTCATGTCGGATCCTTGGAAGATGAACTTCATTTTCTGGGATTCGGTACCTCAAAATTGTATTTATGGTGAAATCTCTATATAAGTTTTGGGTGTAATGCAATACTTTCTGTTCTGTACCGTTTATAAGTAGGTGCTAGAGAAAGTAAAGTTATGTGTGCAGATGCTTACCCTTGTGTATACATTTGTACATTTTACATTTTGTGACCTTTGAACTGTATTTGGTCTTTTCTCTCAAGTCAAACCTGATAGTAATCTATACATACTCCCAAGGATCGTAATAATCAAAATCTTGCAGTTGTCTCTCAAGTTTCCTGTAGAGTGTAGCACTTGGCAGGTCCTCTGGTAGCTCCAGCATCTGCTTCTCAAGGGCATAGTTCTCCACATCAGCTTGTCCCATTATTGCCTGTAACAGATCAAACAAAACACTGTAGAGTGGGCACAAAACAAGAATGAGTACAAATGTCATGACTAAATTCCAAAGTTTGTTGCAAGTATTCCGTACAATAATTTGCCTCCTTATGCAACAACAGTCAACACAGACTTAACTACTGCCAATTATTTAATCCAGTAGCACATGTCCGAGCAATGCTTGATGTCATAGTTTCACATAAGTTGGAGAATGTCTAAGATCAATTGTTCTCTGTTGACTAAATAAAAATAATAATTAACAGAATAGGAATAGATAAATGTATATTTAAGTACTTTTACTGTTTCAAAATTCAGATTGGAATAACTTAGATTATTGTTTTTAATTAGTAGGTGTATATATGCTATGATTTTAAAAAAATCTGAATTGTTACATTCACATGTCTTTCTCTATCTACTATTGTTTATGTTTATATAACATATTCTACAAACTATTTTTACTATTCTTACGAAAGCTTATTTTTCTATTTCAATATAATTGAGATAAATCTTTGCAGAAATAGTTTCATTCTGCATTTCGTTGAAGGTACAAGGGGAATAGAGAAACCAAATCGTTAGTCAGATGTTGCTACATGTTGGCCTAGAAATTCCATACCCTTTGCATGAAATCATGAGAAACAACTGAATAGTGACAGCACTTTCCAAAACTGACAAAATTATTGAAGAATCTAGCCATATAATAACAGATATCTTGGAAGTGCCTAATGCCACAAAAAGAGGTATTTGGAATCCATTATATGTTTTAAAGAGATCTACATTTTTACTTTCTCTACCACATACATAGTAAGTAGAGAAGGAATTGCATTCCACCCAAAAATTTGATACTGAGATTTCACCGAAATACATGTTTTGAGGCTTCCTGAATCCAAAAAAAGCATTTTTGGTAACATGTCCATGTGTGTGTGTCTGTGAACAGCATTACTGAAAAATGAAAAGTTGGATAAATACCAAACTTGACATTTAAGTTCAGTATTTTCCTAGGATGCAACACAAAGATTTTAAAAAAATTCCCCCCACCTAACTACCCCTTACATGGAACATTTTTTGAAAATTTTTGATTTTCTAAAAATGGCTCTAACAATTTTTATTAAAATACCATATATGAAATATATTTAGATTACAAATAAAATGTATATCTTGAATTTTCTGGGACTACCTTTGAAGTCCTCTTTATTTGGAAGGCATTTTGTATAAACTTGTACTACTGGTAAACGTTAAGCAACAGATGAAACCATACCGTACAAAAACTGTAGATCTCTTTAAAGCTCACAATTTACTTAAAATAGGTTTATTTGTGGCATAAGCCGTTTCTGAGAAATCCATTATTAAAGGTTCGAATTCTTCAATAGTTGTCATTCATTTAAAGTCCCATCGATTTTCAGTTGTTTCTCATATCCACATTTATCATACGGAATCACAATTTGGGGACAAACTGCAGCAAAATACACAACAAAAATTTTTATTTTTCAAAAAAGGGCAATTAGAATAATTCTGGGTTTAAAGCAACCCGAGTCGTGTAGAGAAGCCTTTAAAATATTAAAAATCTTAACATTACCTTCACTACACATATTTGAAACAATAATGTTAGTAAAAACAATATCAACAAATTGCAAATTGAACACCAAATGCATAACTATGCAATCCAAATAGGCAAACATTTCCATGCACAGACACATAGGATTGAATTGTATAAAACTAACTCTAATTTTGCAGCATGCTATCTTTACAACAAATTACCTGTGGGGATTAAAAATATTCAAGAAACAAACAAGTTCAAAAGAGAACTTAAGAAATTTTGTATTGAGAGTTGTTCTTATACTCTGGATGGTTCAATATGATTGTACATACTGTAATTATGTTAAGCTTAAACATTAAGATACTACTGTACTCATATACTTGTGATGTTGCCCAAATCATGTATTATGATCAATAGATTTAGATCTTTCATTATGCTACTGGGAAGCAAGAAGGCAAATGGAAGAACTCTCTCGATATTTCAAGTAAGAATATTATAGTGATGTAGTGTAACAACCCTCAACTCTCTTTATTTTAAATTATGACACATCACTGTTACTAGCTTCTAAATCTTCAAAATTACTCAAGTACTGTAAGAGTATTAATGTTGTATTTATTTAACATTAATTGTAACCCCACGTTGGGAAGCCAATTTGTAACGGTATTAATGTTACAAATGTTGTGTGTTTACTTCACGCGTTGCCATCTTGTGACGTCACTCCTTGTTTGGTTCGTAGCTCCCTCTGGCGTAGCAATTTGCATCAGTTTTGAAATAATTCACTTTAAATGTTCTCCGGCTAGCTATTTAGGTCGACATTTAACTCTTGCAGGGTGTGAATCGGAAAGGAATCCTTTATCCAGAAATTATACTGACAAAGAAATTGGTTTTATAACTTTTATTGTCGAACACGTTCACAAACACTTTTACATATGGATCTGGATACTCGCCAAACTGAAACTGTTTGTAATAACTTCTTATTTATCACTTTTAACTCGCATACTTCAACTTTATGTAATTTTTTTAAATGTATAATACTTTATAATAATTCTCGTAATTCTGCTGCGTGTAACTTGGCGAAATAAATGAACTGAGAGACCGACGTGTAGAGTACTGAGAATTCTGTTGAACTGGGGGACAAGCTACCTCGAACCTACACTATTTATAGGCCTGCATCAAGATACGCCTAAAGATTATAAATGAACTGCTATTGGCTAATAAAACGCGCCAACATTAGCGTCTATTTTAATATCCAATGAAAACCACTAATACATATTACTTTAGGAAATGTTCTAGAAGCTTCTACCGAAAAGGCGCGAAACATTACGTAACTTCCTGGTTCCCGGTAATGATAAACAACTCACCCCATTACTGCATTATTGCGTTATTGTTGACAGTTTCAGTAAAGCCGTATATTATTATTATTTACCAATAATAATTACAATTAATAAACCTCTGAAATCAATGTCACATAAAAATACATATTCATATTACAATCATTAATTACATCTGAGTAATTTGTGATACAAATTACCGTATCAGTACATAAGTGCTTATAAAAATTATTAAAAATGTTGACCTTTGACTTCAGAGTATAGTGGATAGCGTTGTAATGATTTCCAAGTTCTTTCAAAAATACTGGTATATCATGGATAGCATGAAATGCTACAAAGATCCTGGCCATCAGCTCCTCTTCACTATTAACTGCCATCTCATACGCAAGTCTGAACATGTCCCCAAAAGAAAAAATTCAAAGGGGTTACATCTGATGAACGTGCTGCCATGATTTCGTGATCCTCTACTGATCCAACGATCAGGATACATTACACTTGGGAAATCCCTTACATCACTGGAACAATGTGCAGGTGCCCCATAAATCTGGCAGAGGGCGATAGATTTTTTTCAGGCGTAAAAATCCTTAGCATGGCTTCCTTCGGAAGGGAAGTAAAGCCGGTGGTCCCGTGTCGTAGATTTACAGCACGCAAAAGAACCTCAAACCTGAGGCAGAGGCCTCTGAACAAAATTACTGGTCTTTCACGCCCAATATAGAATGAGATGCTGAGGACCACGGCAGTCAAAGAGCCTCCATAAATAAAACTCAATTTAATTTCAGGTGCCTTGGAGCCACATTAACTGGTGGAACATCTTCCAGAGGTTCTGGCAAAGTAGGTTGTAGAAACTGTAGGTAAATGTGGCCCATCAAATTTGGAGGTAGTAAGTACAGCCTTTTGAATGTGTCATTCACAATGCCAGCCCAAATGTTCACTGCAAACCAGTGTTGGTTATTTGTAACTCTAATAGCTATAGGGTGTTCCTGTACCCAAATGTGACTGTTATGTATGTTAAACATGCCCTCTCAAGCAAAAATCTTCTCATCCATCCACAGGAAATCTTGGTTGATCAATGCTTTTATGAAGAAACTGCTGGACAAACTGTAGTCAGAGGGAAAGTCATCTGGCCCCAGTGCTTGAACCCAGGTGAGATAATGCAGATGTAATTGCTGTTTGCACAGAATTCTAGTAACTGAAGACTGGCTTGCATGCATGGCTCTTGTGCTTGTGGACGGAGAATAATGGTCCTGGTCAAGAACCTCTTCTGGAGTCACTGTTCTTACATTTCTTTGAACGCCCGAATGATGCATTGTTTTTGGAAAGTTCCTGTTTCTCACAGTCGTTGATGTGCAGCAGTAAAGTCACTGTGAGAGGAAAATGTCTCCTTGGGTAAAGCTTTTGCATTTTGCTAGCAGCACCATAAATGTAAATCATGTCTGCTAGTTCTGCGTAATTAAAGTGGAACATTTTTATAATAGTCTGTAAAACAAAGTCCTTCCAGTAAATGAGGCACTTTAGTACATCCTGATAGCCGAGATTGATAACCTATAGCTCTTGTAGGGTCGTCCTCCATGGTGTAGGTAGTGGTTACCATGCTAACCTCCCGTTTTTGAGGTTGCGGATTCAAACCTAGCAGAGAGCGATGGATTTTTCGGGCGTAAAAATCCTTAGCATGGCTTCCTTTGGAAGGGAAGTACAGCTGGTGGTCCCATTTCGTAGATTTATAGCACGTAAAAGAACCTCAAGTCTGATAAAGAGACCTCTGAGCAAAATTAGCAGTCTTTCACGCCCATCATAGAATGGGATGCTAAGGACCACAACAGTTAAAGGGCGTTCATAAATAAAACTCAATTTCAATTTTCAGCTCTTGTAGGAACCACAGTCACAAAGTGCTGTGTAATATACAGGTTTTAGGTTAATGGTAAGATAAACAATGCTAAAAACAGAACACAAACAATATTCCAAAATACAAAGAAAACAAATTATAAGCAATATTCCAATGCCGTAGGGGAACAGGGATCTGTTTGATAGAAATTGATCTAACCTGATGCAGCATTTGATACAAGATAACAAGACATTTATGGACATACATTCCCTATAAGAAAATACTCAAGTATAAGCCCTGTATCACACCTTAAAATTATTCTGCGTTATTCTGACTCACCCTGTAGGAGTAATTTTATTTATAACTTATTCTTAAGCAAGTTTGTTGCTCTCTCTACTTCATGTTAATGAAGATTTAAATTTACAGAAATGATTTTATTATACATTTGGTTATAGGTACAAAGATGATACAGGAGACTGAAGTAAACAGTGGAATCTTTAAAAAGCAGGTTGCTATATGCTGGTTTTCAAATTCCATACTCTTTGCATTGTTGTGTTTGCATTCATTGTGAAGTAACTACAAATTGAGTAGCCAACCTCTATGTATATGGAACTAAGTTTTGAGAAGCTGTAAGCAAATTTCAGGCATTCTCAAAAGGCCAACAATAAGCAAAAAACTATTAGAATACGCAATTCCAAGAAAACGCCAACACAATGCTAGTGCCAGTGACACCTGGCAAAAAATTCAACTCGACAAATTTCCACCCAGAATGTAATTACAGTAAGTAGAGGAAGTGTTGTATTTCACCCAAAAATTTGATGTCTTGCATATAATTGAATTTTAACAATATGTTGCCCATATGTCATATTGGAAGTTTATTATTTAGTTTATTATTATCATTGTTGAGATAGAGAAACAGGTATATCAATTCAGGTCTTATAATTGCTGTGTGAATTGCAAAAAGATAGCGGATTGTGGAATATTTGATGAAATTCTATTTCACTGAAGGAAATAGAATAATTTTGGTACAATATTAAAATATGCAAACATTTCTATCTGAATTTGCTTTTGCTATGAAAGTTATTTGCAATGGTAGAAACAGTCTTTACTGAATAAACATCATCATTCAGAAACTGGAATCTAATGGATTTACTTGAACAACTGCTCCTTTCCTGAGCATAATTACTAAGCTACAGTTGAGTGGGTCACTCTGCAAATCAAGCAGATTAGTTCTGCAGCACTACTGTGTGTACCTTGAGATGTTTCCTCTTGATCTCCATAGTCTCCCAGTATCTCTCCTTCAGCATCTTACACAGCTTGTCTTGGGCAGCAATGTGTGCTAATATATCCTTCCTCATTGTCTCCCTCTGCTGCACAGCGGCCTCCAGCTTCTCCTTTCTTCCGTTCACATCCAGGTCAAATGCACTGATAGCAAGTTGCTGTTCAGGGTGCTTCCTCTGGTTGTCATCTAACAGATTTGAAATCTGTAACATTTTAGAAAACATAATAGTGACTTCCATCCTGTAGGTCAATGACTCCAGAAGGCATTCGTCTCCACTTCAAAAAATCTTATTTACATTCATATGATTTTCTCTACCCTCTATTGCTTATTAGTGGGTATACAAACTATTCTTGTGAAGGTTTATTTATCTGTCTACTTCATTTTAATCAACATAAACCTTTGCAGAAACAGCTATATTACACATTTTGTTATAGATACACCGAGAATGGCAATAGACAGCTATATGCTGGCCTTAAAATTCCACATTCTTTCCATAGAAACATGAGAAACAATTGAACATCAACAGGGTTTAAAAGAATGACAAACTATTGAGCAATTCAAACCATCAATAATGAAATGGCTTATGCCTCATAAAGGTTATTTAAAATAAACTGTGTGTTTTAAACAGATCTACATTTTTTGTGTAGTACATTTTCTTCTTTTGCTTAACGTTTACCAGTTATACAAGAATAAACAAAATTCCTTTTGAATTAAGAGGGCTTTACAGGCTATTGACAGAAAATTCAAGATACACATTTTATTTTTTGTGTAAATATGTTTGATTATGGTATTTTAATCAAAATTGTTAGAGCCACTTTTGAGAAAATCCAAAATTTTGAAAACTCTTCCATTAAAGGGTAGTTAGGGGTGGGAAGAACTTCTTAAAAATCTTTGTTTTGCATCTTTGAAAGACCCTGGATCTAAATATAGTTTAGTATTTATTGGACATTTCATTTTTGAGTTGTGCTGTTCAGAATACCAACTTTGGTATTTTTTGGACATTTGGTTTTTGGGTTATGCTGTTCACAATACCAAGTTTGGTATTTTTTGGACATTTGGGTTTTGAGCTATGCTGTTCACAATACCAAGTTTGTTATTTTTTTGACATTTGGGTTTGGAGTTTTGCTGTTCACAATACCAAGTTTGTTATTTTTTGGACATTTGGGTTTTGTGTTATGTTGTTCACAATACCAAATTCGTTATTTTTTGGACATTTGCTATTCACTATACCAAGTTTGGTATTTGTTTGAATTTTGGTTTTTGAGTTATGTTGTTCACAAAACCAAGTTTGGTATTTTTTTGACTTTTGTTTTTTGGTATTTTTTTGACTTTTGTTTTTAAGTTATGCTGTTCACAAAATCAAGTTTTGTATTTTTTTGGCTTTTTGTTTTTGAGTTATCTGTTTACAAAACCAAGTTTGGTATTTTTTTTACTTTTGGTTTTTGAGTTATGCTGTTCACAAAACCAAGTTTGGTATTTTTTGGATATTTCGATTTTGACTTATGCTGTTCACAGACACAGGCATACACATAGACCTTTTTCTAAAAATGCCTTTTTGGATTCAGGTTAGCTCAAAACATGAATTTTCACTGAAATCTTGGTATTAAATTTTTGGGTAGAATACAATACTTCCTGTACTTACTATAGGTAAGTGTTGATACGGTAATTTGTATCACAAATTACTCAGATGTAATTAATGATAGTAATATGAATATGTATTTTTATGTGACATTGATTTCAGAGGTTTATTAATTGTAATTATTATTGGTAAATAATAATATACGGCTTTACTGAAACTGTCAACAATAACGCAATAATGCAGCAATGGGGTGAGTTGTTTATCATTACCGGGAACCAGGAAGTTACGTAATGTTTCGCGCGGTTTCGGTAGAAGCTTCTGGAATGTTTCCCTAAAAGCAATATGTATTAGTGGTTTTCATTGGATATTAAAATTGACGCTAATGTTGGCGCGTTTTATTAGCCAATAGCAGTTCATTTATAATCTTTAGGCGTATCTTGAGGCAAGTGTATAAATAAGCCAGGCCCGAGGTAGCTTGCCGTTCAGTTCATCAAAATTTCGTGTACACTACACATCGTCAGCCAGTCCTTCAGTTCGTCAAGTTACGCGCAGCAGAACTACGAGAATTATTATAAAGTTGAAATACAGAGTTAAAAGTGATAAGTAAGAAGTTATTACAAACAGTTTCAGTTTGGCGAGTATCCAGATTTATATGTAAAAAGTGTTAGTGAACGTATTCGGCAATAAAAATTATAAAACCAATTTCTTCGTCAGTATAATTTCTGGATAAAAGATTCCTTTCCGATTCACACCCTGCAAGAGTTAAATGTCGACCTAAATAGCTAGCCGGAGAACATTTAAAGTGAATTATTTCAAAACTGATACAAATTGCTACGCCAGAGGGAGCTACGAACCAGACAAAGGAGTGACGTCACAAGATGGCTTCAACACTGATGTAAACAACATTACGTAAAGCAAATTCTCTCGCAAATTGGCTCCCATACGTGGGGCAGTTAAAGTTATGTTAAACACATATGTAACATTAATACTACATCAGTGTAGGGAAAGCAAAGAATTATAGCAGCCAAGTGAATTGCTGAAAGTAGCTTGCATTTTTCCACTATTTCATGTGTAGTGTTTACAAAATTATTTTAACTGCATTTAGCAGACCAAATTTTTACTTTCTCTGCCAGTTACCTTTGGTAGGTAGAGGAAGTGTTATAGGTTCATCCAAAATTTTTATATCAGTTTCACCAGAGTTACATGCTTTGAGGTCCCCTAAATCGATACAAAAACATTTTTATAAAAAAGTGTGTTTGTGTGTGTGTGTGTGCATGCACATACACTCTCACATGTGCACGTAATACTATATTTGGTACTTCTGTTTAAGAGATAAGGGCAATTGTGTAATTAAATAATTTGGGGAAGAATTTGAGTGATTAGTTGAAAATAGGTTGAAAATTGTGACAATTGATCTCCAAAATATGTTTCTAGTTATTAGCGTAAATGCTATATAAAGGTGAAATTATTAAATTGCATCACTGTCCTTAATCTCTGAAAAAGAGGAAGCTTCAAAAAGACATTAAAGTCTATAAGGAGTAAAAAGTCAATTGCAGATTAGGTTTCATGACACAGTTTTCAAGATAAAAAGTTGAACATAGGCTGAAAATGGAGACGATTGATCTCTGAAACATGTTCCTAGTTATCTAGTGATCTGTAAAGGTCACTAATTGACTCAAATTCTTCTCCAAATTACCATACTTGGTATTTAAGTCCAACATCTTCCAAGAATGCAGCACAAGGATTTTGAAGAAAAATCTCCTTACCCCAAACTACTCTTTACATAGAAAATATTTCTTTATTTTTTGTTTACTCAAAAATGACTCCAACAGTTTTGATTAAATTATAACATATTTAAAATCGCTGCTTGACAAATAAAATGTGTATCTTGAATTTTTTTTGAATTGCCTGTGAAGTCCTCTTCATTCTGAGCAAATTTTATATAATTTATTACCTGAGATTGTCAATCACTGATTGACCTGATAGTTGGTTAAACTATGAAACCTGGGACTTAAAATACTTATGACATTTAAAATTAAGAAAGTCGGAGATTGTTACACTACATCACTAAAAGGTACTTACTTTAGTACCGTTAGTACCTTTGGTAAGTACCTTTTAGTGATGTAGTGTAACTATCTCTAACTCTCTTTATTTTAAATTATGACACATCACTGTTACTAGCTTCTCAATCTTCAAATTATTTATGACATTATAAGTCAATTTGAGATATGTCATTTCAAAATAATTTGAGATCTCCTTGTGGTTTATCAGGAAAACTGCAAGTCAGATGGGGAATTTAATGTTGTACTGGCATGCTGCCATGGTAGCTCAGTTGTTTATATCAACCAGATGGAAACCGGAAGATCCATGGTTCAAATCCCGGCTATGACATTGAATTTCTCAGTTGTCTGATTCTACCTTTCCAACAAGTTTTTGATCTGACACGTAAAAAATGTCAGCCAGGAATCATCAATATTTTTGCTGAACTTTCTCATCACCACCTCAGTTTTTATGACTTCTCCATCAATTGTAAGTCAGTGATACTGTCAAGTATTGTATAAAAGAATATCTTTGTTTTATTCACATTATTTTCTCTACCCACTCTTGTACTGATATTGACACAAAAAAAATCTGATGCATAGGATTCACATGACTTTCTCTACAAACTATTCTTTCAAAAGCTCATTATTCTATGTATTTCTTGTTAGTCCAGATAAGCATTCAACTCACACTTAAACATTTCATTATATGACACAGTAGGTAAAGTGATAGTCAGATTTTTAAAGAGTGCGTCAGTATATGACAGCTTTGAAATTCCATGCTCTTTGTAATGACAATGAGAAAAAAACTAATAGTGACTTACCATTTGAGAAATGTATAAACTTTTTAAAAATCAAACCAATAGCAACAAATATCCCAGAAATGGTAAATGCCACAAGAAATATTACCAGACATAATTCTTTTTACTGTTCTTTAACCTGGTAAGTCTATCAGATGATGAAATGAGTGAAATGATGTTCAAATGAGCCCAGGGTCCATAGAGCTTAAAGTTATATGACATTAATGTTTTCAGGATAAGGGAAAACCTCAGATAACAAGACCTTATGAGGGTAACTCATCCTAGCTGAGATTGGAACTTGGGACCTCTTGAATGTGAGGCAGGCATGCTTACCCCCACGCCATAGAGGTGGGCTTGACATAAATTGTGTGCTTTAACGTGATCTATACTGTTTGTATAGTAAGATTTTGTCTGTCTTTTGGTTTACCAGTTATACAAAACTCATTCACAATAAAGAGGACTTCACGGTTAGTCCCAGAAAATTCAAGATATACATTTTATTTGTCATGCTTCTTCTTCTGTTCCCTGGTGTCTTTTCAAGTGTCAGAGTAGCCTCATTCAATCTATTTATTCCATTCTAATCTATCCTTACTTAGCCATTTCAGTTCTGGCATTGTCCTTCCATATTTCTGCTCAAGTCTTTCAATCCTCTCCTCCCAAGTCGTTCGTGGCCTCCCTCTACTTAACCTTCCTTCCACACACATTTCAAAGACCTGTTTCATTTTTCTTTCTTTGCCCATTTGTCTTACATGTACAAACCATTTTAATTGTCCCTCTGTTATATCAGCTATTGCTTTCTTCTGCCCTATCTCTATCCTAACCCCTTTGTTTGTATTCTGTCATTCCTAGTTTTCCTTGCTATTTTTCTCAAACATTTTATTTCCACTACTGTAAACGTTATCTTGTAATGCTAAACTTTCTATTCCATATAGTAATATTGGCTCCATTATTGCTTTATATATTTTCAATTTTATTTGTCATGGAAATATCTTAAACATATGGTATTTTAATCAAAATTGTTATACCCATTTTTAAGAAAAAAATCTAACATGTTACATTCACATGACTTTTACTACCCTCTGTCACTTATTAATAGGTATACAAATTATTCTTATGAAAGTTTATTTATTTATTTATTTACAAACAAGGTCCCAATGGGCATACTGCTCTAGGTAAAGACTGCCCTTTACCATTGAGGTGGTAAGCAAAATACAAAAGAATGTATACATATAAAGACAGTATACAAGTAAGGAAAGAAAAAAGACTATATATACTTTTTTGTAAGCTATTTAGAGTATGTGTGGATAACATTTATTAAATATTTCAACAAGTACCACAAAATTTTGTTGTTGTTGAGTTATTAGGAATTACAGTATTGGTCGACTGGGTATTTGAAGAGTTTTTTTTTGAACTGAGGTAAGTTAAATGATGCTTTGATGTTAAATTGGAGACTGTTGCATGTTTTGACAGCACTGTGTAATATGCCTTTTATTCCATATTTGGTAGAGTTAGCTGATTCTATAGAGATATGATTGACTGTTTTTGTTTTGTAGGAGTGAATATATTTTTTGTGTTTTATTGGTACTTGGGAGATTATTTGCAGTTTTATATATAAGTAAATATTCACTATATATACAGAGAAAGGAAATGGCAGGATATTTGTTTCCTTAAATACTTATGTAGACAGTTTATTTTCCTATCTACTTCATTTTCATCAAGATAAATCTTTCAAAAATAGCTGCATTACACATTCCATAAATACAAAGGAGATAGTGATGGTCAAATGTTTTATATCTAGACACTAAGCTAGCCTTAAGATTCTAATCTCTTTCCATGCAATAGCGAGAAACAACTGAATGTCAAAAAGACTTTAAAAGAATGACAAAGTATTGAGCAATTCGAACCATTAATAACAAATATCTCGGAAATGGCTTATACCACAAAAAAAGTTATTTGAAATAAATTGTTTGTTTTAAAGGGACTTGCAATTTTTGTGATGTAATTTTTTGTCTAATGCTTAACATTTACCAGCTATACAAGATTATAGAAAATTCCTTGTGGTGAATTCTCTTCCTTGAAGAGAACCACAGGCTATTCCCAGAAAATTCAGAATATAAATGTTATTTGTCATTAAATATCTTTATATGTGGTATTTTAATCAAAATGATTAGAACCATTTTTGGTCAAATTGAAGATTTTGAAAATATTCCATGTAAAGGGTAGTTTGGGATGGGAGGATTTTCTTGAAAATCTTTGTGTTGCATCTTTGGAAGTTTGGTGTTTATCTGACTTTTCGTTTTTGAGTTATTCTGTTCTCTCTCTCTCTCGCACGCACCCGCGCACGCACGCACGCATACTTCTGCTACATACTCTATGTAGTAGAGAAAGTAAAACAGAAGCAAAAATTTTTCCAACTAAAGGGTGGTTTGGGTTGGAGGAATTATCTTGAAAATCTGAAAATCTTCCTGTTGCATCCTTGGAAGATGCTGAACTTAAATAGCATGTTTGGTATTTAACTGATTTTTCATTTTTGAGTTATGCTGTTCACACACACATACATATGCATACATGCACACACCTTTTTTCTAAAAAGGCTCTTTTTGGATTCAAGGAGACTCAAAAAATTTGCTGCAAAATTGCATATTAATTTTGTGGGTGGAATACAATGGTTCCCCTGCTTACTATAGTTAAGTAGTACAGAAAGTAACAAAATATACATATCTTGAATTTTTTGTGAACAGCCTATGAAGTTCCCCATATCTTCTGACCAAATTTTGTGTAATTAGGTAATCATAAGAGATAAACAAAAACTTGCTGTAGGTAAAATGTAGAACTGGTTAAAAGGCAAAGTTTGTGTTAAATATATATTTTCATAGCATTAACCCTTTTCAAAATATTTCATGTTATAGGTTTACACCTTTCCCAAGTGTGAGTGCATCATCTAATGAACATGCTTGAAGATTTGTAATTCCTTTTCTTTTCTTGTTTTGATCGCAAGAGCCTGTTACCATGAACAAGCATTTGAATACAGTTTTGCCTTATATAATTAAGCACTTCTTGCTTAAAAATTAAATTATTCCTAGGTAAAAATTTATCATAAATAATGTAACATGAAAAGACGAATCACTCTTTGAGTGATTAGTAAAATATATAACAAATATCTATCTGCAGGGATAGAGAAAATCATATGAATGTTCAGATCAGAGCTTCAGGAAGCCTACAAATGAGTATTTATGGTACAATCTTGATTTTGAATTTTTGGGTGGAATACAACTCTTCCTCTACTGTAGGCAGATGCTAGAGGAAGTAAAAATCTTTGACAGGATTCCCAGCAAAAATATGAACCTAACTTCCCTGACCAAAACACTGTAGTTCTCTGACCACAATTCTGTATTTGTGCAGCTTTTAACAGCCTCCTCCACACCCATGTAAATGCCTGGAGGTCCATATTACTGAGTTTATATTTCTTTCTGCACACTTTACAGTAGGCTTCAAATTGATTGCCCAGTAAATCACCAAGTCATTCTACACACTCAAACTCAAACTCTGGATTAAGCAATGAATCCAGCCACAGATAGTTGAAAGGTGTTTTTTTTTTTGGGGGGGGGAGTGCGCCAAAGTTTTATGATGGAGTAAATCAATTCGAAACTGCAGTCACAAAAAGGTGAACAATTTATCTCTTATATGTGTGAAAGCATTTAATTTGCAACTCATCACTTCAAGGGTTGCAAGGGGATTTTAAGGAGCAAAATATGTAATTCTCCTTAATCTATAATTCATCTATATGAATTACCACACTTGTGATAACTTTGAACCAGCTTCCCTTTTTAAACTTCTCCTGACCATTTTGCAATTCCCTGACCTTCCCTCTTTCCAGGTTGCTGGGAACCCTGTGTTTTGTAACCCAGTGAAAATTACACTTTTATCCTTATTTGCTTCTAAGTTACTGATAATATTTCAGGGCATTCCCCTAATGTTGAAGGATAGTAACCTTTTTCTGAATTTTCCTGAATTCCTTAAACATTTTTGACTTTTCTTCAACATACTGTGCAGCCTCTTGAGCAGCAGCCAATTCTTCTTGTTGCTCCAGACAAGTTTTAGCTCTCTGAGGGTCTCCTGCAGGATGTGAAAAGTTTATATTACAGAGTATTATCAGAAACAAGCACTCGTATTTATAGAAATTGAGAACTGATTGTACTTAACACTCATAGGTTTTGCTCACCATATTAACTGTCGGAACATGTTTTCATAAGTTGTTGCTTACACTGTCAGCTGCTGTTGACTGGTTTGAATATCCAGCTCCCTTGTCAATTGGCAGAATTCCCTGGTGGCAGAGGCTTTAACCATTTTGTGTAAAGGCTGGTTCACAATAACCCAGGAATGGAAACAAGAACCAAAACAGCATACAACATTTTTGTTCACAATACTCCAGTAACAAGAATGGGAATGCATATCATGACCGTATTGATAACAAAGTGAAAAGTCTCTTTTGTGCATTGGGATTTCATTTGTTTCTAACTGACCAATAATATTTTTTCACCTACTTCCAATTCATCCAACATAATGCAGATTAGCCAACATCAAAATCTGATATAGTAAACATTTTCTAAATACAGATCCATTACTATTTCCAATCACACCAAGCTTCATTCCTTTATTAATAGCATACATTAAAGTTTTTGTTATTCTTTGTTAATTTCTACTGGTGTTTTGCTGTTCTCCCCAACCAATACACAGTTTCATTGCGACTGCTTCATTTATTTGATGCACATATAGACCAGTGAAGAACTGTGGCTATATGTCTAAAGTAAAGAAGAGTTCATGCATAAAAGAATATCATCACAATAAGCATCATTTGCAGTGGAATTTGGCATGGAACACTTGAGCACAAATAGCAAAACCATCAGTTGTAACATTACAGCTCAAAGGATGTTTAGAACATCATCTTAAACAACTTGTAATTCAATGAAACGCAAGGAATATGTGAAATTATTAAAAAAGGCACAGTGAGGAAAGTGGACTTTCAACCTCCTCAGCTCCAAACTATGGATCAGAATTTTCAACAATCTGTGTCATATGCTAATAAGAGTGAACATTGCTTTAAGAAATGTGCAACTTACGATGTAAAAGAAAAGACAATGTAACTCAGATTTATGTATATTAACACATTAATTAAATCATGAGGTACCTTTATTTCACATTATTAATAGCTCAGCATACATTACTTTTTTCCTTCTAATTCTCCTTTATCCTGGTCTACCTGCTATCTAAGTAGGGTACTGTCTTCAAACTGTTATGTACATCATATTTGTTTACAGGGAACACTGTAAGGTTACAATCGCCTCTGCTTTCTCTTGCGACTACCTTGGTGCATTCCTAACTTGATGGTTTACTTACCAAAACCCCTCTGCCTGGTTATGATGCACATATGCTAGAATTTCTTCCAGCTTAATTTTCTCAGCTTGCGACTAGAGAGAGCTCTAGCAATTGTTACATGTCACAGTCATCTTGAATAATTTCTACAGCGAATCGATTTAATATGCCATGCCCAGGAACAAGAATGAGAAAGTTGGAAAGGTAGAATCAGACAACTGAAAAATTCAATGCCATAGCCAGGATTTGAACCACAGATCTCCCAGTTGCTCTAACCACTGAGCTACCATGGCAACATGCTTGTAGGACATTAAATTTCACAACTGATTTGCATGTTTGCTGGTAAAGCACAAGGAGATCTCAAATTGTATTGAGATGACATACCCCAATGGCGACCTACAATGTTGTAAGTACTTTAAGTCCTGGTCTTTATAGTTTCAACCACTATTAGATCAATTAATGGAATTAATTGTTCTTCCACACAAGCCGTGTGTTGGACAAAGTTGGAAAGGTAGAATCAGACGACTGAAAAATTCAATGCCATAGCTGGGATTTGAACCATGGATCTCCCAGTTTCCATCCGGTTGCTCTAACCACTGAGCTACCATGGCAACATGCCAGTAGAACATTAGAGCAACTGGACGGAGACCGGGAGATCCATGGTTCAAATCCTAGCTATGGCATTGAATTTTTCAGTCGTCTGATTCTACCTTTCCAACTTTGTCCAGCACATGGCTTGTGTGTAAGAACAATTAATTCCAAGAATGAGAAAGTTAAAGGTTGGCCAAGTCTTCTTTCCTGTTCCCAGGACCCAGGAAGCTTCCTGCTAATTTTGAACACTCACAATAATACATGTATTTTAACTTTGTCATTCTCGTTCTGATTACCACTCTCGGTTAATGTGAACCAGTCTTTTAAAGTTCATATCCGTGGGAATTTCAAAATTCATAGCTGAGCCTTCATGTTCTTTGAGGAGGATATTCTCCTACATGTCCAGCTCTTTTATTCCTGATTGTTTTTAACAGTTTTATATCAGTTTTTTACATTCTGGTGGTTGCTTCATAAATGTTGGGTCACAGTTAATTTATCCATTTGTTTGAATTTAATGCATCTAAACTCTCTTTCATCACAACATTAAGATTTCTGTCTGTTTTACCAATGTATATTCGGTCACAACTTAGTAAGTATCCATGATAAATACATTTTAGAACCTTCTGAAAGTGGTGGATAGCTGGAAGGTGATATGGAAATTTCCTGTATGACATAGCAGGTTTGCCTTTATGCAGAATGGTCAGATCTTAAGTGCTTTTTTACTTTCTCTACTACGTATAGTAAGTAGAAGAATTGTATTCCCCCAAAAATTTGATACAGAGATTTCACCGGAAATACATGTTTTGAGACCCCCTGAATCCAAAAAAAAGCATTTTTAGAAACATGTCCATGTGTGTGTCTGTGTGTCTCTCTGTGTGTATGTCTGTGTGTCTGTGAACAGCATAACTCAGAAACGAACAGTCAGATAAACACCAAACTTGGTATTTAGGTTCAGTATCTTCCAGAGATGCGACACGAAGGTTTTCAAGAAAATCCCCCCACCCCAGATTACCCTTTATATGAAACATTTTTCGAAAATTTTAATTTTCTCAAAAATGGCTCTAACGATTTTGATTAAAATATCATATGTTTAAGATATTTTCATGACAAATGAAATGTATATCTCGAATTTTCTGGGAATGTCTCCAAAAGTATTCTTCATTGTGAACGACTTTTGCATAACTGGTAAACCATAAGAGATAGAAAAAATTTTACTGCACAAAAAATGTAGATCGCATTAAAATACACAATTTATGTCACATACATTTTTTTGTTGTTGAGTGAACCGTTTTCGAGATATTGCTTGTTATTCCCTTAAATTTTCCAATACTTATACACTTTTTCTCAAATTCATTATTCATTTTTTTTATGTCCTGGACATGCAAAGAGAATGGAATGCGCCACATAGCAACCAGCGCTTAAAATATTTGACTATCGCTTAAAACCTACCATATTCCCCATGCATCTACAAGAAAATTAGCAATAAGATTGACATCTCAATATCTCGATTAACATGAAGCATATGGAGAATAAGCATTGGTAAAAATAGTTTGTACAAGAGTAGAGAAAGTCATGTGAGTGTAACACATTAGATTTTTTTGTTTGTTTTTAATTAGTGGATTTTTCTATGCACCAATTATTCATCAAAGCCAATTATTTTAATAATTTCTTTAAATTCCTTATGGTATTCACTCCAGTTTAAGAGGACACTCATCAGTCTTTGAGCCAAACTGTTGATTTTGGTATGTTTACATTGCTGGGACCAAGCGAGATGGTTCTGCAGTAATGTGTGAGGCTTGCATTTTGGGAGGTCCCATGTTCAATTTCTATCAACTGCCCTCAATGACCTTGGATTTTTTGTGATTTTCCCTGGTCAGTAGGCGAATGCTGGGGTGGTTTTAAATTTAACACTTTCCTTTCCATTATTTCCGTTTCATTTCATTTCCTTCCCATGTTTAGGTGTGCTTCTAGGTTTTGTGGTGTATGGCAGTGTGGGACAGATGGTGCAGATGCTTGCTCCAGGGAAAGAGCTTTCCCTGTGGACACTAGAGGGCTGCTTGTTTGAGCGGGTCATTTATCACCCTCTCTGAGCAGCTCCCGTAGAGGGACAGGTCTTCTAGCTAGGAAGTTGGGGATCCCTTCCTCTTAGGTAGTCACAACTGATCTCACTTAGGTCAAGGTGCACAAGGATCCCCCTCTGGTGTATACCTTATGTTGCTGGGGGTTGAACACCTTGGCTTTGATATAGTTTGTTGGGATATGTGTGGACTTTCTGAAAATGCTAAATTCGTTTTGTTGCTGTTCCTTATACAAGTAAGTTTTAAATATAAAAAAGCAACCTTACTAAAATCAAACAAAATGAAAACTATTACACTAAAGAAAAATCTGAGGTATAGCAGACTGTTTGGATTGTGAACAAATATACATTGCTAAAACAAAATCGTGGATAGTAATACAAGGGGTAAAATAAAACGACTTTTAACATGTGTGGCATACATTATTCTTTTGACAGCGTTCAAATTTGTAAAATTTCAATAATACTATATTGGTTCCTGAAACTAACAGAGATCACGTTTAGAGTGCAGTTCTTGAAACAAGAGAAATTATGTTAAAAATAAAGATGTCAAATGTTTTTATGTTTTGTTGATTCACTAGCAGTCATTTTCAGTAAAATTATTTTCAACATGTTTTGCCTTATTCCAAACAATGAAGTGGTTAAATGCTATATCATATTGCTTTCTGGATTTTTTGGGTAAGTACTTCTAGTGTTATTCTTTCTGCTGCTTCTGTAATTTCACCTGGCTCTTCCATTTCAGTTTCTTCTGAATTCATAATTTCCACCATTTAATATTTATGTACGTAGGTTATACTAGATAAAAGAATAATGTTTTATATCAAAGCAAGCAGAAGGCTGCCAATATAACGTATAGGTTAACTCCACAACAAATTGTGATAAATTGAAGTATGGCGATTTGTATTGTGAAAAGATAATGCGAGCGCCATGAGAAATTAATCCTGTAAAAAGACATAATGAAAAGTAAAACCTAATCAAAGCAAGTCGAGTTATTAAACATGTGCAAAAATAAAGGGTAATTGCCATATGATTGTGCTTGAAACCAAAGTTGGTCACAATGAAAATTATCGCACAAGAATGCAGTAATCTAAAGCTTTTAGCTCATGTGCACTGTGTTAGAAGTTCTACTTTTAGGCCATGCTGTCTGAAAAGAATCAATGTCAGGATGAAAGAGCATTCTAGATACATTAAATTCAAGCAAATAGATAAATCAGCTGTAGTCCATGACCACAGTATAAAATCTGATATAAAGCTGTTAAAAACCACCAGGGGCTTGTTTCATAAAAGCTTACTGTAGCATATACTAGTAAAATTTGCTAATGACTAATGTAGTTTACTAGCCTGTTTCATGTAACTTCTCAAAATAAAATAATAATTACTCTAGTAAGCTTATCTCTACTATAGTATGAATTAGATTTTTGTTTCATATAAATTACTTAAGTAAACATTTACTAACAGGAACTGTCTTTTAGTAGGATTTTTTATTACATTAAACACATAACTGTTTAATATACGTTACTGTAGTAATTTTTACTTTCTCTACTACCTATAGTAAGTAGGGGAAGTATTGCATTCCACCCAAAAATTCGATACCGAGATTTCACCGGAAATACATGTTTTGAGACCTCCTGAATCCAAAAAAAGCATTTTTGGAAACATGTCCGTGTGTGTGTCTGTGTGTGTGTGTGTGTGTGTGTGTGTGTGTGTGTGTGTGTCTGTGAACAGCATAACTCAAAAACGAACAATCGGATAAGCATCAAACTTGGTATTTAGGTTCAGTATCTTCCAGAGATGCGACACGAAGGTTTTCAAGAAAATCCCCCCACCCCAGACTACCCTTTACATGGACGATTTTTCGAAAATTTTAATTTTCTCAAAAATGGCTCTAACGATTTTGATTAAAATATCATATGTTTAAGATAATGTTATGAGAAATGAAATGTATATCTCGAATTTTCTGGGAATGTCTCCAAAAGTATTCTTCATTGTGAACAACTTTTGCATAACTGGTAAACCATAAGAGATAGACAAAATTTTACTACACAAAAAATGTAGATCGCGTTAAAATACACAACTTATGTCATATACATTTTTTTAGTTGAGTGAACCATTTTCGAGATATTGCTTGTTATTTCCTTAAATTTTCCAATACTTATACTTTTTCTCAAATGCGTTATTCATTTTTTTTTGTCCTGGACATGCAAAGAGAATGGAATGCGCCACATAGCAACCAGCGTTAAAATATTTGACTATCGCTTAAAAGCTACCATATTCCCCTTGCTTCTACAAGAAAATTACCAATAAGATTGACATCTCGATATCTCGATTAACATGAAGCATATGGAGAATAGCCGTTTGTAAAATTAGATTGTACAAGAGTAGAGAAAGTCATGTGAGTGTAACACATCAGATTTTTTTTACTTAAGTTCAATGCTAAGATTCTTCTTTAAGGCTGGGTAAAATAATTTACTAGTGTTCACAAACCTTAATTTTTAAGCAAACAGGCAAAACATATGTCCTCCAGTCAGTCAAATGACATTGATGGGAAAACTGTGCAATATCAAAGACAAAGAATATTCAGATTAAGTCAAAATTTGAATATTCAAAAACATGTGAATTCAATGAACATTTTTGATTAATATTTCTACAGTTCCAGATAACTCTCTGACACAAATGTATCATTTAGCATTGGTCATAAGGCCAGCAGAAACACCAAAGTGATTTATTTCTGACCATTTTTCCTATTTTTATTTTCTCTACCATGTACTAGTAGGTAGAGAAGGTACTGCATTCCACCCAAAAATTTGATACCAAGATTTCACCTGAAATATATGTTTTGAGGCTCCCTGAATAAAAAAAAAAAAAAAAAGCATTTTTGGAAAAAAGGTACACATGTGTGTATAGCATAAGTCTAAAACAAAAGGTGTCAGCAAACACCTAACTTAGTATTTAAGTTCAGAATTTTCCAAAGATGCAACACGAAGGTTTTCAAGAAACTGACCCCACCTTCAACTACCCTTTACATGACTCCAACAACTGTTATTAAAATACCACACATTAAAGATATTTATATGACAAATAAAATGCATATCTTGAATTTTCTGGGAATAGCCTATGAAGTCCTCTTCATTCGGAAGAAATTTTGTATAATCTTGTATAACTGGTAAACATTAAGTGAGAGACAAAAACATACTACACAAAAAAAGTTGATCTCTTTAAAACATGATGTACTTCAAATAACCTTTTTTGTGGCATAAGACATTTCCAAAATATCCATTATTAATGGTTCAAATTGTCCAATACTTTATCATTCTTTTAAAGTTCTGACAATTTTCAGTTATTTCTGTGTTTACATGGAAAGAGTATGGAATTTTAGGGTCAGCATGTAGCATCCAGTTCTTAAACATTTGATTATCTCTATTCCCTTTGTATCTATAATGTAGCTTTTACGCAAAGGTTTGTCTCAATTTAAATGAAGTAGATAGAAAAATAAGCTTTCATAAGAGTAGTTTGCAGAAACTATATAAAAATAAATGATAGTGGGTGAAGAAAGTATCTAACACATCATATGTTTTGTTTATTGTGAAAGAAGCAGAATATTTTCCAAACAAGGCTTAATTCTTTTCAGGGATTTTTTGCAGGACACTTCATTTTTTAAGATTTATTGTTCCTGTCAGCCATTTTACCAGATTAGGAATGATCATAGCTTCCTATGATGCTTACTATGTGTTTCCCATTCAATAGTCAAACTTTTACGAAGGTAATAAAACGTATATGAAACACAAACATTAACTTTGGTAAATATGTATATTACAGTAAACTGCTAGAGTTATTTACTAAATGTTTATGAAACAGGCCCCAGGAATAAAAGAGTTGGACATTTGGGAGAAAATCCTCATCAAGAAACACAAAGACTTAGCTATGAATTTTGAAATTTCCACAGATATGAACTTTTACACAAAAATGGTTTAAACCTTCGTCACCAGGAATTCAAATATTTTAAACTAGCCAAAAGTAGCCGACAATGTAAGCAAAAGCTTATGAAAACATGTTCCTGCAGTTAATGTAGTGAGTGAAGCCTATGAGTGTTAAATCAACTCACTCCTCAATTTCTATTCATGTTGGTTTTACTATGCAAGTTCCTTCAAAAGTTAATTAACTCATATTTCAGTTTCTTATTTACTCATTAGAGTGCCAACCAAAACCAAGGTTTTAAAATTCAAAGGTCTTGACCATTTAAACTATTCCTTTTTAGGAGCAGTTTATGCATAAAGAGAGTTGATTTAGAGGTCACACAAGAAGCTTGAATTTTTACATTTTGACAGTTATTATCTTTTTTTAATTTTTATTTTTTTATTAAAAAAAAGGATGTATGATGTGGCATCTCAACATCACGGCCCAAAATATGTGATAAATTAATTTTTTTTTGTCTTTATTTTCCCTTTACGTGCAAAGGTAGGTTTTGGGCAAAGGTTTTTGAAGGTTTGCTATTTTTATTTTCTCAAAATTGGTGCTAATGATTTTGATTAAAGTACTGTATGTTTAAGATTTTACAGGACAAATAAAGTCCATGTGTTGAATGTGATAAATTAATTATTTTCATCTTTATTTTCAAGTCCAAGCATGACAAATATTTTTCAAATTAACCCTAAAGGGTTTTTTTTTTTAATTTTGTTTATGGACGCTCTTTAACTGTTGTGGTCCTTAGCATCCCATTTTATATTGGGCATGAAGGACCGTTAATTTTTCTCAGAGGCCTCTTTGTCAGGCTTGAGGTTCTTTTACCCTAAAGGGTATGGCCTGAGCCCATTGAGATCTTTATCCTTTGCACACAAACAATGTTGTCTTGCATACACATTCACGTATTATAATGTTTATTCATTCATATTAATTCAAGATGAATAAATAACAGTTACAGTATTTTGTAACAACATTGAAGCGAATTGTGTGATATGTGGATATTTTTTAATATTGATGGAAAAAATTCTACATAACTTTTTAATGCAATTTAAGAATTTTAGAAGGTAAGACTTACAAAAGTTGCAAAAAGGCTTTTACAGGTTTAATTGGCTGACACCCTATTACTCACCTGCGACACTTGATTTAAATGTCATGGTTGTTCTTCTATGCTGGTATTTTTCCCTTAGGGAAGCTAACTTCTGTCTCAGATCTGCTTCTTCAGCTGTATTTACTGGCACACTGAAAAATTCAATATGTGAATTACGAGGGAAATCCCAGAAATAGTACTTGCTGTGCATGCACTATCATCTCCACGGAGACATGTATTACTAGCCATCTTACACATGTTGCATGGCTGGCTTTATAAACCTCAAATGATGATTTCATTAATTTAATTTACCTCCTCCTATATTCTTTATGAAATTATTGTACATTGATCTAGAAGATTTTTATGCTAAATCCTATCCTTTAGCCCCTAATGTTGTAATTTCATGAAGTTCCTGTGATATTCCTAATAACAGATTAAAAATTCTTGATATTCACGGAAATGCTATATGGAATTTACAGATGTATTTCTGATTTCCTTTACTTCCCTCTGACAGTCTTCCAAGTTCTGGAAATGTTGTATAATCTGTATCTTTTGATAGTGAAACAATTATCGGAATGGTTAAGTAAGTTTCAGATAATCACAATAGATGAATATTAAAATTTTGTACATTCTCTTTGGTCCCATAGTTATTTATTAGCATAAAGGCTACACAGTTTTCACATAATAAGAAACATCAATATACAATGAAATAGGGACAAAACTGTTGAATATGAACATTTGCCCTCTGGCCACAAATTTAAAAATTTTGCAAATGTCACATTATCGCAACCACTGAGAAAAATAACATTCTCAGTTATTACATATAAATATAGTTCACTAATTTCTGATGTTACGTTAGACACAATTCTCTCTCTTTATGTAATACATTGGTAATGAATTTGGTTACAGCATACAGAGGAAATACAGCAAAGCTTTGTTACATAGACATTGAAAGGTTTTGATGTAAGTATCAGGAACATATCACACCATTATAAGTAGATCCGATTGTGTTTTGTTTTGTAGTCTTCTATTTCCTAGTTGCTAATTTGTCACCATCTATATATGAAAGGCATTGTTTCAAACTCATTTTGTCCAATAAGTAACATTTTATAGGAAATTCAAAAAATGCTAACTCTTAAACTATAAATGCTAGTGACATTTTTAAAAAAAGTGATAAATATTACTAATTTTTTTTCATTTAGGAGGTAAAAAGCTTGAAATGTTTTTTCAAATGCATTTCATAAAAATGGGGAGGGGTTCTAAATATAACATTTTGAAGCAATCACATAGAAAATTGATTCATGTAGATTAGTGAATGATTTGTTATTGCACAAATACATTGAGAAAACCTTTTTACAATATGGTATGCATTTAAACAAAGAAAGTACCTAATATATAGGATTATGAAAATTTTGAAATTACCTATGGTATAAATTTGAAACACAGACAAACATAATAATTAGGATAATCTCAAATTAACTGAAAGCAACAATTATTCAATTACCAATTTTAGAAACTCAAATAACACATTCAAACATCTTTTACATTCTATGCATTCCACATTCTTCTTCCAAACAATCACCAGTTCATTATTCTGATCCTGACACCTTCTGTAGGAATGGATGCAGAATTCTGAAGACATTTTCAGAGAACTTCAAAACATTGTCATTTCTCCACTAATTTCCATATATTTCTTTATTATATTACATATTTCTTTATTTCATCCTTTGGGAAACAACTTACATTGTTTTTCGGACACATCAGGATTGGATATGTAGAACTTTTACATTACAGCAAGTATACTAAAATAAGTACATGTTTGTTTCTTTACAAAAATACTATGTCACAGAATAACAAAATTAAATAATCTATGTACTTCAATTATGTGTATTATGGAAAACATATGTAAATATTGCCTTTTTAGAAGTAGCTTTCTTAGTTTACCTTTAAAAGATTCTTTATTTAATTTTTTATTGAAGTATCTAGTTTATTATACATTAAGATACCCAGATGGGAAATGCTTGCTAGGCTTTTTGTAAGCCTGTGGCTATCTAAGTGTAAGTTATTGAGGTTTCTTGTGTTGTAGCTATGATATTCTGAGTTCTGTTGAAATATAGTTATATTATTATGAATGAATTTTAAGGTTTCAAGAATATATAGGCTTGGGATAGTTGAGTTGACGGTGATGTGGTTCAATTATTATGAGTTATTTATTATTTTGTCGTGTACTTAGTCACAAAGTATATTATGGCTCAGTATATGTTTTCTACTGCACAGCGTGTATTTATTTATGATTTGCATGTGTTAACTCGGTCAGCTTGCCAAGTGAAAGTACGATTTGCAGAAAGATTTCCAAGTGTAAAAGTTCCAGGCTGTACAACAATCCATTAACTTTACAGTAAATTTCAGGCAACAGGAAGTGTTCAGGCTAAGAAATCTAAAAGACGGCATTCGGTTCTTACCGAGGAAACATTAGATGATATAAGTCATCGTTTGGAAAATTCCCCCCAAAAATTCCATGATGGATAGTTTCCTAAAGAGTGCTAAAAATATATGGACAACGACAGTGGCCAGCTTCAGCATCTCCTTTCATAAAGTTGTTAAGTAAAGCTTTAAAAGTAGTTTTAAAAATGTTATATGGTTTCATCCGCGCCTTTCTATGATAGCAGCAGATGGCAATGAGCGCCGAGGATGCGGACAGGAAAAACAACCCGCATGCGGTTCAGAATCTTTTGGCTCACCCTGTATATTCAAGCCAATAATAAGGAAGAAATGGTTTATGCCACAAAAATTTTATTTGACTTAAATTATGTGATTTAACAAGATCCACATTCTTTGTGTAGTAAGCTTTTGTCTCTCATGGTTTAAACATTATAAAAAAATCATTCGGAATGAAGAGGACTTCACAGGCTACTCCAAGAAAATTCAGGATATAAATTTGTTAGTCACATAAATATCTTAAACATACGACATTTTAATCAAAATTGTTAATCATTTTTGAGAAAATAAAAAATAACAAACATTTTTCTATGTAAAGGGTAGTTTGGGGTAGGAGGATTTTCGTGAAAATCCTTTTGCCACATCCTTGGAGCACACTGAAGTTGAATACCAAGATAGGTATTTAACCACTTTGGTTTTTTGAGCTATGGTGTTCATAGATACATACACAGTCACATACAGAGACTTTTCTTAAAAATGCTATTTTTGAATTCGGGAGTCTCAAAATATGTATTTCTGGTGAAATTTGGTATAGAATTTTTCGGTGGAATACAATACTTCCTCTATTTACTATAGGTAAGAATAGAAAAAATAAAAAGGAAATAATAAACACACACACACACAACATTTTCTATGTAAAGGATAGTTTGGGATGGAGTTTCTAGGTGTGCAAGCATGCACAAGCACATGCACAAATCAGTTTGTTTTATAAACGCATTTTTTTGATTATGGGGATCCAAAAGGCGTATTTGTTGTGAAATCTTAATACTGAATTTTCAGATGGAACACATTATTTCCTCTACTTCTATAGGTAAGTGGTGAGAAAGTAAAAGTTTAATTAATTGTGTGGAACTAAGTATCTCTGTTCATCTTTTCAGGACTCGTCCAGATATAGGGTCTTTCAACAAGAGTGTCCTATCTTTAACATGTGATAGCTGCCGTTGTTATTGAGTTACAGTAGTCATTTTTTTCATGTGGTCACAGTTGTTATTGACAAATAGCCATGGAACATTACAGCATTCAGCAACGCGTAGAGATTGTGAAAAGTTATTATCAAAATGAATCATCTGTTCGCCAAACCTTCCGTGTATTGCGGCGTGAAGTTTACGGTGTGCATAATCGTCCCTGTGAGAGAACGATTCGGCGTTTGATCGATAAATTTGAAAGAAGTGGTTCTGTCAGCGATCAAAGAACGCCTGTACGTAATCAACATAACGCTCCAACGAAAACATAGGCATCGTTCGTGAGAGTGTACGCGAGAACGGAAACAAATCAATTGCTCGTCGAGCGCAAGAACTGGGGCTTTCGCCGACCACAACTTGGCGAATTCTGCATCTGGACTTGAAGTTTCACGCTTACAAAATGGTGTTAACTCATGAATTAAAGCCCAAAGACCATAGGTTGCGCCGTGTATTCCCTGACTGGGCTATGGAGCAATTGGAAGCTGACCCGGATTTTTATCGAAAAATCATCTTCAGCGACGAAGCCCACTTTTGGATGGATGGTTGTGTTAACAAACAAAATTGCCACTATTGGAGCAATCACAATCCAATGCAGATTCAAGAACGACCACTTCATCCCCAAAAGGTTACTGTGTGGTGTGGATTTTGGTATGGTGGAATCATTGGTCCATATTTTTTTTCCAAGATGAAGATGGAGAAGCTCTAACTGTCAATGGAGAAAGATACCGGGCTCTTATAAGGGACTATTTTTGGCCTCAATTGGATGGTATGGATCTCAGAAACATCTCGTTCCAGCAAGATGGTGCCACATGTCATACTGCTCTTGAAACAAATGATCTTTTGAAGAAGAAGTTCAGAGGTTTCATCATTTCCCGTGGTGGTGATGTTAACTGGCCCCCGAGATCATGTGATTTAACGCCGTTGGATTACTTCTTGTGGGGTTATGTTAAATATCGAGTTTATGTCAACAAGCCAGAAACAGTAAATGATTTTATAAGTAACATCACGCGTGTTATTCATGAAGTTGAACCTAATTTACGTTCTTCTGTCATTGAAAATTGGGTCAACCGTATATGCGCAACCCAACAAAGTCACGGCGGTCACTTAACCGATGTTTTATTTCACATGTAATGACATTAATTATGTTCCAAAATGAAAAAAAGAAATAAACCTCTATCATTTATAGAAAGTGTTTTATTTAAATTAAAAGATAGGACACTCTTGTTGAAAGACCCTATACAACAGTAGTAGTAGATAAGAATCTTACCCGGTATTGGTGCATACAATGCTCCTATCGAATCCAAGACTGATAATCGCATCTTTCAGTGGCGTGCAGAAGGCTCTCTTAACTCCCTGATCAGCTCGATGATGCACCATTTTTACTGTGAAGGTTTTCTTAATATCCTTTGTTCTTAGGAACACTAAGCCATCCACTCCATATGACACCACATGCCTTTTTGTTACCTTCAACCAGTACCTCCGTAGCTGGTGTCCACTAGGAACTGACGAAGCGACTGTAATCCATGGCTCCATGTCCTAAAGAAAGATTAGATGATACTTTATAACTTAAGAGAGTTAGAGCAATACAGGCTTCAGGAAGCTTGCATAATACAGGGAGTTTCAAAAACAATGTTCCAAAATGTAGGGATGAGAAGTAAACATGAAAAGAAGCAGAAAAGGTTACTGTAAGTTTACTTCACCCCATTTTACTTACATTGAGTATGGGACATGTCATTTTATTACAAACAGAAGATACTCTATGTATCTTCCATTACTATAGTTAAGGGACAGAAAATGCAAAAATTAGAAGAATGTTATCTATCATATATATGAATGTTCCCTTATAACATACCTCTACATGTACTGTGTGTGTCGCATGTGCTGTTTGCATGAGATATACAGCGGCCTGTTTAAAATCCTCCCTGATTCGTGGAGGATAAAGAACCTGAAAAATGCAATAAAACAGCAAGTTTTATCATGATGTACAACATCCAGGCATAAGCAGATTACTACATTAAATACCTACACAGGGTGTACATAAAGTCTGGTAACACTATTCTTAATTTATTACAGAATAACTATAAATGTTAAACTACAACCTTTCTAGATATGTGATATGAAAGAGAAGCTCAAATAGTTTGTCTTTTTTGCATTTAGCTTTCTTTTTGTTTTCACTGTTTGCACATTTATAAAGATGACAGCAACTGTTGTAGAGCATGCACTTTATGTACTGCAGTACAATACAAAATGTATCTGATATTACATTCACATGACTTTCTCTACTCACTCTTCCACAAACTATTCTTATGAAAGCTTATTATTCTATCTACTTCTTGTTAATCCAGAAAAACTTTCAGTTCACATTTACACATTCCATTGTAAGATAAAGTAGGTAAAGTGATTTTTAAAGAGTATGTTGCTATGTGATGTCTTTAAAATTCCATGCTCTTTGCATGACCACAAAAGAAATATAAAAAATCTGATGTGTTACACTCACATGACTTTCTCTACTCTTGTACAAACTATTTTTACAAACGCTTATTCTCCATATGGTTCATGTTAATCGAGATATCGAAATGTCAATCTTACTGCTAATTTTCTTGTAGATGCAAGGGGTATAAGCGATGTATGTTATAAGCGATAGTCAAATCTTTTAAGCGCTAGTTGCTATGTGGCACATTCCATTCTCTTTGCATGTCCAGGACATAAAAAAAACTGAATAACGAATTTGAGAAAAAATATAAGTATTGGAAAATTTAAGGGAATAACAAGCAATATCTCAAAAATGGTTCACTCAATAACAAAAATGTATATGACATAAATCGTGTATTTTAATGTGATCTACATGTTTTGTATAGTAAAAGTTTGTCTATATCTTATGGTTTACCAGTTATGCAAAAGTTGTTCACAATGAAGAATACTTTTGGAGACATTCCCAGAAAATTTGAGATATACATTTCATTTGTCATGAAAATATCTTAAAAATATGATATTTTAATCAAATCATTAGAGCCATATTTGAGAAAATTAAAATTTTCAAAAAATGTTCCACGTAAAAGGTAATCTGTGGTGGGGGGATTTTTTGAAAACCTTCGTGTCGCATCTCTGGAAAATACTGAACCTAAATACCAAGTTTGATGTTTATCCGACTGTTCGTTTCTGAATTATGCTGTTCACAGATGCACACACACACGGATATGTTTCCAAAAATGCTTTTTTTTGGATTGAGGGGGTCTCAAAACATGTATTTCTGGTGAAATCTCGGTATCGAATTTTTGGGTGGAATACAATACTTCCCCTACTTACTATACGTAGCAGAGAAAGTAAAAAAGCATTCAAATACAATAATTAACCACTTATCATACAAGTTACTTTACTAACTTTACTAATTACATGAACATAAAATGACTTATACCTTATAAGTTTATGTAAAGCCCATGACAGTTACAGTTAGCATTGTTATCTACAACTCACAAGAGGGCCCAAGCTTCCTATACACATTTTCTTCCTTTCTTTCGCATCTTGGGCATATTGTACAGTGTGCGCTGTGTCTCCCCTTTTGCAACCATGACTTGACATAAGGTTCATGTTTAAACATAGTGACAAGCAGTCCAATTAAAGACAAACACATTACACTGGAAATGGTAGTCATTTTAAGTGACTTTCGAAGATCAGGCATTATTATGTTCATTTTACTAAAACCACATTCACAATTGGCACTGCTTATTGGCATGGTGTGTATAGTGGCAAAACACTTCTTTAATTTGTAACTCACAATCCTCTTTCCTGTTGCCTTGTAGTCCACAAAATCTCTTAAAATATCCTGGAAATTGAATCCAAATCTAGAAGCAGGTTTTTGTACTTAGCTTTCACCTTGCCCTAATACCATCATACACACTACAAGTTGAGTCAATTTGTTGAATTAACTACTGATTTGCATTGTCTTCATTCATCATTCTCATTTTCATATGTCTACAGTGCACTGTATAGACTGGATTGGCTTCATTCAACAGCTGGAAAGCTAGCCTTACTATTCATTTTCACACTTTTGAAATCTCTAACTTCAATACATTTAATAACTTCTGTTTCAACGTCACCTACTTAAGATTTCAAACTTTCAATTCTATTTAAATCCGGTTTTATTTTTTCGCATGCATGTTTTATGGTACAATGACACATTTGTAGTACTTTTGATAGATGTTTTTCAGTTCAAGCAGAATATCATGCATAAGTCCTAGTACAGGGAGAGCCAAAAGACTATGAACCGGCTGCGCTGTGTTTTTCCTGTCCGCATCCTCGGCGCTTGTTGCTGCCTGCTGCTATCATAGAGAGATCCTGATGAAATCATACAGCATTTTTAAAACTACTTTTAAGGGCTTTACTTAACAACTTTATGAAAGTGTGTTTGAGGACAGAATTATTAGTAGAGATTTGTGGCTCCCTGGCTCTCCTGACCTGACCCCCTGCGATTTCCATCTCTGGGGTAACTTAAAACAAAGTGTACAAGACAAACTGACACATCTTGGAAGAATTAAAACAAAATATCCACCAGGAAATTCCCAGCATTTCTCAACGTGAACTACGGCAAGCGATGGATAGTTTCCTAAAGAGGTGCGAAAAATTTAAGGACAACAATGGTGGCCAGTTTCAGCATTTCCTTTTATAAAGTTGGTAAGTAAAACCTTTAAAAGTAGTTTTAAAATGTTGTATGGTTTCATCTACGCCTTTCTATGATAGCGGCAGATGGCAATGAGCGCCAAGGATGCAGACAGAAATAACACAGCAAAGCCGATTTGTAGCTTTTTGGCTCTCTCTGCAGTTTGATAAAATTATAACTCAATTTGTTAGCCATTCCTTCTTCTCATTCCACTCTTTACTGTTGCAGCAACTGTTTTTAGATTCAGCATTACAGTGTGTATATAATGCAGAGTAAAAACAGCACACCGATTCAACACAACGAAAAGAAGAGACAACCCACCTCATGTCTATAACACAACCAGTCTTTTTAAGTTCACTTGTTAGAGGCTGTGCAAGCTTTTCAAGGTGATTCCAGTTTTTTGGAAAGACGCTGTACAAGTTATGCAATTTGTTGACAAATATGCAGAAATTATTTACACCTCCGCCAACAGTTATGTAGTAACGCATCATTTACGGCAGTTCCAATCTGTGACTAAGACAATGCACAACACAATTTTAGGAAACTTTTCTTTTTAAGTGTGGTTCTATTCCAGATTTCTTCCTAGATAAAGCATTTGTACCATAACTTCACTTGTGAAGTTAATCGTATAATTTCAAAAATAATTTTCATCAAAACATTTCTTCTGAGACATTTCAGGAGGACATTGAATATGATGTCTGCTCTTCGATCTGCAAGTTCCACTAATTCTAAAATTAATGTATAGATGTTATTGTCATCACTGCCTTCATAAGTTTTGTTATCATCATTTATGTGAGTTGGAATATGTGCACGTATATAAATATTAAAAGCATTCGTATTATTTATCACAGTTGACACATCGATTATAATACCCACCATTGATCTATCACTAATAAACTGCCATATAACTCTTAAGTTACATTTGTTCACTAATGTGCAATATAATGTCAGAATCACAACATTGCTATGCAAAATTCATCCCATATCAAGCCTGTTGGTAATTTGATCTATTAATGTACATGGTCCACAAATAGTCTTATCTCGTTTTGAATATAGAATATAGTATGCTGTACTAAAAATGCAGCATGTTGATTCAAAATTACACCTTTTTTCACTGTCAAAGTTTTGTGTCAACCTCCAATAATGTTTTATGTGCTGTACAATGAGCATGACTTTTCTTGTGTTCAAATATTTTCTTTCGTAAGGATTACTGCTGGCTCTCAGTAGTAGACCCATAAGGTTTTATAGCACCTAAAGTTGGGTAAACTGTCTTTCTTGGGCCCTCATTAGCGATGGAAGTGATGTCTTATATGTCCAACAGATGTCACTATATGTCATTCTCTAGCTCTAATGTAATGCTGGCAACATATGAATAACTAATTCCGCCAAACTTGGTAAGATATACTCAGCCTCAAGGCATAGCCGAGGGATTGAGGGCCCTCAGCCTCAAAGCGTAGCTGAGGGGTGTTTTTTAGAAGAAGAGGAGTGTAGCAGGCCGTAACTGCGAAGCAACAACAGGGCGTAGCCGAGGGATCTGCATGTCTAAAACTCGAATGATTCACGTTTGCAGAAATTCCTTACTTCATGACTTCTTATTTAGGTTGGCACTTCCCATTCAGCATCTGTTTTAACGGGAAGATGGCTACATTTGTTGTGTTTATATCGCAATTTTCCTATAAAAGTAAAACACCTAAAACGGGAGGGTAGGTGGGCACCAGGTATTGGCAAGATCACATCTAGTTCTACAAGGTAATTCATTCCATTATTTCTTACTTCAGCATTTTCTAGGTGGGCCCAGGAAAGGCAATTTAGCCCTAAAGTTCACTGTTATGACAAAGACATGCAGGAACTTGAATAAATTTTCAAGTCTTTTACTTTACAAGTTAAACAGCCAAGAGTATTAGAAATGGCTAACCACTCATGTTTTTCTTTAAACACATTAGCTTGGTCTTGATTCCAACAAGATTGGAAACTATTTGACTCATCTATCACTTCCTTATCACTGGTTAATGTAGGCCTACAATCCATAGCATCACTTGAACTCAAAGTTGCACATGTCAATAAGTCTGTCTGAGCAACACCTGTATTTTGTTTTTTCACATCACTGGGTATATTAGAACAAGTTTTTATTGACTGCTGACCACGCTTCATTATAAGGAATGATATATCTTACTACAATTTTATTATGCAGAGATTGGTTAAACATATGCCTCTCATGAAACTAATAAATGATTTTAACTGGTCAGAAGGGCCATTTGAATTGCATGCAGCAGATATCATGGTTACATTTGTCATTGCTGCATATATGTTTTCAAATAAACTGAATAGAAATATTAATTAATTGGTAAATGAAACATTCTCTTGAGCTATGAATGTTGAATGTATCATTCAAATATCTTAATTTTATCAAATTACTAATTATTAAGTTAAAATATATAATTCTTATTCTAAACCTTATATTGCATTAGCAAGTTATCAGGTTTCAGCTAGACAAGGACAGAATGACAGGTGCTTGCATTCAGGGGAGACGAGTGTGGAGAAGGGGACAGTCATCTTGTTACACGTGAGACAAACAAACGATCCTGATACAGATATAAAAATAGTATATTGTTGAAAAAACAAACAAGCAGCAAGTTTTACTCTTGGAGGTTAAACTAAGTCCTGTAATGACAATTTGGATGACCAGTAAAGGAATAAGACAAATAAAATTTTAACAAGTTCTATAAACAGTACGCCATGTGTGCTCATTTCTTAGCTTTTGGATGTATACTGGTTCATACTGGCCCATTTTAAGCACAGGTATGGGTGAAGCGAACGTTGGCAGAATGAAACAAACATTCATCAGGAGGCTTAAAAGATTGATTGGTAGAGCATCACAAGAGTTGCAAATGACAGTATGGAAGATACTGCATAAGACTTCATATGAAGCCATGTAAACCGTAGTTGGTGCATCACTTAAAATCAGCTGATATGGAAAAACATTTCCAGTTTTGTTCACAACTACAGCAGTGGATAGAAGAAGATAAAAGCTTAGAGAGTCACATAGTTTTCAGCAACAAAGCAATGTTCCATACAAATGGAAGAGCAAATGAGCATAATTGCCTTATATGGGGTACACAGAACTCTCATTCAATTATTGAGTATGAGTGAAATTCACCTAAGGATTGCACAATGTCACAGCATAAACTTTACGCGCCATTCATCTTCACCGAAAAGACTATTAATGGATAATTTCCTTTTCCAGCAGGATGGTTCACCACCTCATTTTCATAATGATGTTTGTAATTATCTGAACACCAACCTTCCTCAGCGTTGGACTGGAAGTTCTGGAGAAGGAGTGAATATTTTGCTAGATGACCTCCAAGGAAACCGGATCTGACTCTGTAGGGCTACATCATGGATTGTGTGTATGTTCCAACTTTGTCATAAATGTAGCAGAACTCAGCATAGGATTCAAGAAGCACCCACTACTGTAACCAAAGATATGCTGAGAAATGTATGGGAAGAATTTTATTATCGTATATACCTGAATACCTAAAATTAACCTATGGAATAATACATCCACATCTACAATATGCAATTGAGGTATGGGTGTAGCACTTGTCTAACTAACATGAATATATTACTGGTTTTGCAGAAGAAATGTTTATATAAGGTAAACAGAAGAGAATCGTGTAGAAATTTCTTTACAGAAAACAAAATATTACTGTAGTATCTTTATATGTCTATAAAGTAATTATGTTTGTAACCAATGATGAGGAACCTGATAACTTCAGTAAGAACTATCACAAGTATGAAACAAGGACACAAAATAATTACCACAGAATAAATGTAAATAAAAAGATAACAGATAAAGATTCCTATATAATGAGCAAAATATTGTTTAATAAACTACCAAATACTCTAAAGACAACCAAAGGCAAACTATTTAAAAGTGAATTAAAGAATTTTCTTATACAAAAGTGTATGTATAGGCTGGATGAACTATGATTATAAATAATTGTATATACTTGTAATAATGTCTTGACGTATTCCGACAACATGTACATGTTACTATGGGTGAAAATAAACTGAATTGAATATATCTGTTTCACTTATAGAAAATTTGTAACTTAAAGAATTTCTCTTCACAACAGTATGTATAAGAAAGTTGTAACATTTTACATTTGTAATAATTTTGCAAAGTATTATCAGGCTTTATATACATCCTGTATTGTGTTTAACCTAATTTTTGAATATGTCTTGTAATATTAATTATTGCAGTTAAAACATGACTCTATAAATGGTACAATTAAATGAGGGGTTTTAGAGAATAAATTCATCTAGATAGGTCTTGTCTGCAGGAAAACTGACTTTCAGAGACCTTTTAAAAGAAACATTGCAATTGGAAACAACAGCACATCAGCAAAACCAAAGCCATGATATTAAAGCTGGCTTACAAACAGAACAATATAAAATCTGATATGTTACATTCAGATGACTTTCTGTATCCACTATCTTTAATTTTTAACAGGTATTACAAACCATTCTTAAAACAGCTTATTACTTTCACTACCACATACCTAATAAGTAGAGAAGTTTCCACCCAAAATTTCAATATCAGAAATACATGTTTAAAGGCTCCTGGAATCCAAAAAAAAGCATTTTTAGAAAAACGTCCATTTGTGGGTCAGTGTGGGCGTGGGGATGGTGTGTGTGTGTGTGTGCGCGCATGCAGGGGCGTGTGCGTGAATGTGAGAACAACATAGCTTAAAAAGTTGGTTAAACACCAAATTTCGTATTTAATTTCTGCATCTTCCAAAGGTACAACACTAAGATTTTCAAGAAAATCCTCACTTCAAACTACACTTTACATGGAAAATTTTGATTTCCTCCAAAATGGCTGTAAACAATTATGATTAAAACACCTGTTTAATATGTTTTCAAGACAAATGAAATGTATATCTTGAATTTACTGGGAATAGGCTCTGATATTGTTTTCATTCTGAATGACTTTTGCATAATTGGGAAACCATAAGAGATAGGCAAAATCTTACTATATAAAAATATATATCTTGTTAAAGTCCACAATTTATGTCAAATAAATTCTTTCTGTGGAATTAACCATTTCCGAGATATATCTTGTTATTGGTTTGAATTTTCAAATACTTCTACTTTTCTCAAATGAAGTTGTAATTGGTTTTTTTTTTTTTTTCTCATGGTCATGTAAACAGCATGGAATTTCAATTCCATCACACAACAACTCGCTCTTTAAAAATTTGACTATCACTTTACCTGCTGTATTATACAAAAAAATGTGAATTTAAGGTTTATCTGGATTAAGAAGTAGCTAGAATAATCAGGTTTTGTAAGAATAGTTTCTGAAAGAGTGAATAGTGAAAGTCACATGAATGCAATGCATCAGACTTTTTTAAAGTGCCGTTATTATGCAGTTGCATCTCGAGATGTCATGGAAAGAGTATGGATTTGTAAGGCCAACATATTGCGAGGCGTTTTAAAACATTTGACTATCACATCTTATGTATCCTCTGTGTGCCTACAGTGAAATGTGTAATTAAATAATTTCTGCAAATGTTTAAATCAATAAGTCTAAAGTAGACATAAAAATGAAACTTTTGTAACAATACATTGCAGAAGTGACATAAAAATAAATGATAGTGGGTAGGGAAAGCTTTGTCAACTTAACACATCAGATTTTCTTTCTATCAGCTTCATATTAAAAGCAATCTTTGCAGAAATAGCTTTTTTACACACTTCAGTTTAGGTACAAGGGGAATACAAAAAACAGAATCAATATTCATATGTCTCTATAGGCTCACCTTGAAATTCCATACTCTTTCTGTGACAGTACGAGAAGGAACTCAATAGTGAAGGTACTAAAAATGACACAAAGTAGTACTGAAAAATTCAAACCAATAATAGCAATATCTCTGATATGGCTGATGCCACAGAAAAAGTTATTTTAAATAAATCAAGTGTTTTAAAGAGATGTATATTTTTTATGCAATACATTTTTGTCTATACCTAATGTTTTATCCATTATACAAAATTATATAAACTTCTTGTATGAAGAGAATATCACAGGCTAATCCAGAAAATACAAAATACACATTTTTTCATGCAAGTATCTTAAAAAAAAATCTGATGTGTTACACTCACATGACTTTCTCTACTCTTGTACAAACTATTTTTACAAACGCTTATTCTCCATATGCTTCATATTAATCGAGATGTTCATCTTATTGCTAATTTTCTTATAGGTGCAAGGGGAATCAGTAAGCTTTAAGTGATAGTCAAATCTTTTAAGCACTGGTTACTATGTGGAGCATTCCATTCTCTTTGCATGTCCAAGACATAAAAAAAATGAATAACGAATTTGAGAAAAAGTATAAATATTGGGAAATTTAAGGGAATAACAAGCAATATCTCGAAAATGGTTCACTCAACAAAAAAAATGTATATGACATAAATTGTGTATTTTAACCCGATCTACATTTTTTGTCCAGTAAAATTTTGTCTATCTCTTATGGTTTACCAGTTATGCAAAAGTTGTTCACAAAGAAGAATACTTTTGGAGACATTCCCAGAAAATTCGAAATATACATTTCATTTGTCATAAAAATGTCTTAAACATATGATATTTTAACCAAAATCGTTAAAGCCATTTTTGAGAAAATTAAAATTTTCGAAAAATGTTCCATGTAAAGGGTAACCTGGGGTGGGAGGATTTTCTTGAAAACCTTTGTGTCGCATCTCTGGAAGATATTGAACCTAAATACCAAGTTTGGTGTTTATCCAACTGTTCGTTTCTGAGTTATGTTGTTCACAGATACACAGACACACACACAGACACACGAACAGGTTTCCAAAAATGCTTTTATTTGGATTCAGGGGATCTCAAAACATGTATTTCCGGTGAAATCTCGGTATCGAATTTTTGGGTGGAATACAATACTTTCCCTACTTACTATATGTAGTAGAGAAAGTAATATAAGGCATTTTAATAAAAATTGTTTGAGCCATTTTTTAAAAAATAAAAAATTTCAAAACATTTTTCATATAAGGGGTAGTTTGGGATGGAGGGATTCTTTTGGAAATCTTCATGTCGCACCTTTAGAAGATACTGAACTTAAATATCAAGTTCAGGATTCATCTCATATATCATTTTTGAGCTATGACACACACACACACACACACACACACACACACGCACGCACAGACACACACACACACACACAAAGCTTTTTCTAAAAATCTGATGTGTTACACTCACATAACTTTCTCTACTCTTGTACAAACTATTTATACAAACGCTTATTCTCCATCTACTTCATGTTAATCGAGATAAACATTTGCAGAGTCTATCTTATTGCTACGTTTCTTGTAGATGTAAGGGGAATACATATTTGCAAGGGCAATATAGAAATACAGTAGCCTTTAAGCATAGACATATCTCTTAATAGCTGGTTGCTATGTGCAGCACCATTCTCTTTGCCACAGATTAATACTCTTTGCATATCCAAGACAAAAAAATGAATAACGAATTCCCATTTGAGAAAATAAGTATTGAAAAATTTAAGGGAATAACAAGCAATATCTCGAAAATGGTTCACTCAACAAAAAAAATGTATATGACATAAATTGTGTATTTTAATGCAATCTACATTTTTTGTGTAGTAAAATTTTGTCTATCTCTTATGGTTTACCACTTATGCAAAAGTCATTCACAATGAAGAATACTTTTGGAGACATTCTCAGAAAATTCAAGATATACATTTTATTTTTCATGAAAATATCTTAAACATATGATATTTTAATCAAAATCATTAGAGCCATTTTTGAGAAAATTAAAATTTTTGAAAAATGTTTCATGTAAAGGGTAATCTGGGGTGGGGGGATTTTCTTGAAAACCTTCGTGTAAATACCAAGTTTGGTGTTTATCCGACTGTTCGTTTCTGAGTTATGCTGTTCACAGACACACACACACAGACACACACACGGACATGTTTCCAAAAATTCTTTTTTTGGATTCAGGGGATCTCAAAACATATATTTCTGGTGAAATCTTGGTATCGAATTTTTGGGCGGAATACAATACTTCCCCTACTTAATACACGTAGTAGAGAAAGTAAAAATAGCTTTTTACGGATCAGGAAGTATGAAAACACGTACATATTATAAGTGGATATCAACATCAAAATTATGGGTGGAATATAATACCGCCTCTACTTACTGCATGTAAGTATGTAACAGAGAATGTAAAAATGCTCTTTTTTGGATTTAGGGGGCTCAAGACATGTATTTTTGGCGAAATCTTAGTATAAACTTTTTGGGTGGAATGCAATATTTCCTGTTCTTTCTGTAAGTATATACTAGAGAAAGTAGGAATGCTTTTTATTTGGATTCAGGGGGCCTCAAAACATGTATTTCTGATGAAATCTTGATATAAAATTTTTGGATGGAATACAATACTTCCTCTACTTGAGAACTGCTCTATTTAGAGAACATAAAAATTGATGTTTAAACTGTGAAATGTTTCAAAGGAGTGTGTTGCTTAAATAAGTTATTGTTACCCATATTGGTAGTTCTGCCACCTCAAGCTGACGTGAACGATGTGGTACAAGAAACACAAAGCCAGGTTTGAGTGGCATGAAGTACATGGCAGTGTACGGAGATGGAAGGTGCAGTGTGGCATTGAAAACAAGCTGGTGTTTATCTTTCTCCAGGATGTATGTTTGGACCACATCGCCAGCACTGCAGCATTTTCTTGTAACTATGAGCACCATCACAATAAAGTTATTTCTGTATTCGAACGTGACTAGCTGTGAGATTTCTCTCCCAACATTTGCATACCCAAGTAGGTCGGTCTTCTTGCCAGGGTCACTCTGAAACCACAAGCACAAGAGTATGCAGTACACTAACTCGGGGTCCACAAAACAGGGTTGCTTTGGAACCATAAGCATATGCAGTACCCCAAATCAGGGGTTCACAAAACTTCTAGCAGCATGCCAATGTATTTAACTCAAAAGAATTGAAGAAAAGAGGAAGATAGGAGAAGAAAGAAGAGAGAGAGATGGGGAAGAAGATGGAAGAATAAGTGAATGAGAAGAAGAAAGAAGATAAGGAGTAAAAAAAAAAAGAGGGAGGGAAGGAGAGGATGAAAAAAGGGGGAGATATAAAAGAGAATAAATGAAGATTTAGTATATATTAATACATATTGAAATAATGATCCTATGGATTATATAAGATTATAAATTATTACAGCAACAATTACTAATGACATAACCATAGGAACAATAACAAATGTAAACAATATTAAAAGTTTATGAGATGGTTGTGGAGGCAAAAATAATGTATGGTATAGAAATATGGGGATTAGATAGAGGATGGGAAAGTATAGATGAGGTGCACAGGATGTTTTGTAGAAAAATACTAGGGTTACCGAAGGCAATTGTAAGACAGGTAGCACAATTACAGATGGGCAGGGTGGCAACTAAGGGGAAAATAATGGAAAGAGCTTTGAAATTTTGGTTCAGAACTTTAAATCTAGGAAAAAGTAATGTGTTAAGACAATGTATAGAATACCAAGAGAATAGCTTAATGAATGATGGATGGGTAAGTAATTTACGGAACATTTTGGAGAAAAATGGGTTAGGAGACATGTGGAGGAGAGAAAATAATGTGAAAAATTTTTGGAAAAAGGCGAGGAAAAGACTGGAAGATATAGAAATACAAATCATGTTCAGTGAGATTGCCAAAAAGAGCTCATTAGTTTGTTATAGGCCAATGAAAAATACATGGGGTAGGGAAAAATATATAGACATAGTAAATAAAGAAGAGAGAGAATCTATTGCATGGAGCATGGAGCTAAGAGGGTAAGACAAGGTATTCCTAAAAACCAATGTCCGATATGTGGTGGTAATGAAGACATTAATCACATAGTATTTAAGTGCCAAGGAACAGAAATTTGGAGAAAAGAATTTTTTAATAAGAAGTGGTTGAAGGGGGATAGAAATACGCTTATGATCGAAATGATGTGCAAGGACGCTAGAAGCATTGGACAGTTTTTGTGTAAAGTAAAAAATAAATGGCTTTGGACAGTGGATGGGGAAAGGTAAGAGGTAGCATATCTTACTTTGAATGGAAAACTATAATGAATATGTGATTGTTAAATAATCAATAAGTGAAAAGTGAAAAACAAGTGGAAATGGGACATGAAAAAACTGAAGAAACAAGCTAATTTATTGACGAGAAATTGTAAAATGTAAATAATCTGTAGTGATTGTCTACAGAATGCGATGACGGGAAATTCTAAAATGTAAATAAACTTTAGTGATTGTCTACTGAATGAGTGGCCAGGGTAAAAGTGCAGTAGACAATCAAATTGTAAAACTCTTAGCACAATAAATACAATAACTAATGGACAATACAATGACACTTAAAAAACATCTGATGTGTTATACTCACATGACTTTCTCTACTCTTGTACAAACTATTTATACAAACGCTTATTCTCCATCTACTTCATGTTAATCGAGATAAACATTTGCAGAGTCTATCTTATTGCTAATTTTCTTGTAGATGTAAGGGGAATATATATTTACAAGGACAATATAGAAATACAGTAGCCTTTAAGCACATACATATCTCTTAATAGCTGGTTGCTAGGTGCAGCACCATTCCCTTTGCCTCAGATTAATACTCTTTGCATATCCAAGACAAAAAGATGAATAACGAATTCCCATTTGAGAAAATAAGTATTGAAAAATTTAAGGGAATAACAAGCAATATCTCGAGAATGGTTCACTCAACAACAAAAATGTATATGACATAAATTGTGTATTTTAACGCGATCTACATTTTTTGTGTAGTAAAATTTTGTCTATCTCTTATGGTTTACCAGTTATGCAAAAGACGTTCACAATGAAGAATACTTTTGGAGACATTCCCAGAAAATTCAAGATATACATTTTATTTGTCATGAAAATATCTTAAACATATGATATTTTAATCAAAATCGTTAGAGCCATTTTTTAGAAAATTAAAATTTTCGAAAAATCTTCCATGTAAAGGGTAGTCTGGGGTAGAGGGATTTTCTTGAAAACCTTCGTGTCGCATCTCTGGAAGATAATGAGCCTAAATACCAAGTTTGGTGTTTATGCGACTGTTCGTTTCTGAGTTATACTGTTCTCTCTCTCTCTCTCTCTCGCACGCACGCGCGCACGCGCACACACACGCGCAGGCGCGCGCACACACACACACACACACACACACACACACACACACACACACGGACATGTTTCCAAAAATGCTTTATTTTGGATTCAGGGGGTCTCAAAACATGTATTTCCGGTGAAATCTGAGTATCGAATTTTTGGGTGGAATACAATACTTCCCCTACTTACTATACGTAGTAGAGAAAGTAAAAACAACTTTCCCAGTTATATGATGGCAATATAACAACAAAATTCAACCTATTGACTGTTATAACCACTAACATAAATAAATATATAAAAAAGCAGTATGGAAGGGGTAGAAGGATAACTTGTGATGGAAGGAGGAGAAGTGGGATGATTGGATGGGATGGATGATTAATAGTAATTGGTGGATGGTGTGAGAAGAAGTATGGTGTATTGAAAGTAAGGAGATTGGTGCAGTTATAAGTGAGGAGTATAAGTGGGAGTTATTGTCGGCATGAAGAATAGTTTTGGTGGTTATTAAATAATAGATGTGAAAGTGAAATGTATTGTAAAATAGTTAATATCATATCAATATAAGTTATTATCAGATTACTGAAGTGACATGGAAGTGAAGTGTAAATTTCATAATTGTGAATTTGGTATACATTTTAGTGCTGAGAAGTTAGGGTAAAAGCATGAATTGATTATAAATCAAAATTTAACTAATTATGGTATATAATTATATAAACACCTCGAAAGAAATAAAAGAAAATAAATTTAAATATCTCATAAACAATTAAAGCAGATAAGATAAAAATATTAGCCATAAATGAATTATTATGAATTATTTGCTAATATAGTGTTAGTTTTGTATAGGAGGTGCTAGATAGCAGTACCTCAGTTGTCGGTTTCCAACGTATATTTAGTTATTTAGTTAGAATTTATTGAGATGATTTAGTTATATAGCTGGCAACCAGTTAGTTATTTTTACTGGCTACCAGTAGAAATGTAATTGTTGTATGTCAATTTTGAGATAATGGATTGAAACTTAAAAATTTTATTTTAGTTAATTTAACTATTATTATTTTTTTTTGTATTTTCTTTCCTTCTTTTTATGAGTTATAATTAATTATCTGTAGAATGATAATGTAAGTGTATGGTATTAATAAACTGAAAATTTGTTAATACACATCCCGGTTTAGGTAACAAGGTACCGGGATGCAGTATTACAGATTTTATTTATTTAATTATGTATTTAACTCAGGATCTTAGATGTAACAGCAAGCAAATTCATTCTGGAAAAACATGAGATTTTGTCCAAGGGATAAAATAAACATTTTTCTACAATATCGATTAGATTAGTTCAGACTTATTGTCAACTGCAGGAATACAAAAGTTCATGGTATCAAAAAAATAAATAACAAATATAAGAACAATAATAAATATATATACTTAATTACACTATACAACTTTTCACTTAGTATTTAAGTGAGGCTGAATAATAAAGTATTATGAATAATTTGCTTAGTTGATGCCTATTTCCTGTATCATAATTATGTCTTTAACATTTACTCCCAAAGTATACTAGGTATACTAAGCGTTTTCTAATAAATTTTATAATTCTAATATATACAGAGTACATGTATAATAATACAACAACCTGGGAATTTTTTCATTTAAAAAATGAAATGTAATTGATCAATTTTGATGCAACAAACATTATTCTTAATGTTATTTTCTATGTTATCAACTGCATAAAAAATAATACAGGCTTTACATTTTAAAAAGCATGTTTATGTTGAAAGTCACATACCTTATGTTTTTGAATTATCTATATTATCTACGTTAATAAGTGCCTCCCCTACCTTCACTTTCCAAAGCCTATTTTTGTTTCAGAGATATTTGTGATGGCAGTTTTAAGTGACTCACCCTATATATACAAGGAAATGGTAATAGACAGAGTGATCTAAAGGATTTTTTCAGGAAAATCTCTTTGTTTTAGCCTTGTGATTGATCTAACTGCTCATTTTTGCGTTTTGAATGTTATGTTTTCTTTATTACAGTTACTCTACAGTATTACCTAAATTTTAATAAACTAGTGAAATGTGTAAAATATAGATTCCTCAAGGTGTTAAATTTGTAATATTTTTAATGTATCTAAACTTAAAACAAAGCTGACTTAATGTAGATGCCAGTTTTTCAACATGCATGTTCTATTTCAGATGCTCATCAATCATACAACCAGGAATTTTATAGCGGATTTATAGTATCATTAGCTAATTTTACTTTTGGCTTATAGCTATTTATATAGGGTAGTTAAATTATATTTGAACCCATACGCATCCTCTCTCTACTGCGCGAGACAGCTGGCAGTCACAGGGGAAATTATGCTGGCAGAGGTGGACTAAAATCCTTACCTTATAATAGATGCTGGAAATGTTGACTTTCTGCTCTCAAACAGGCAGCATATCTCGTGTAAATATTCTCGCTCACTCTCCACAGCTCAGCAGCAGGAATTCTTGTGATTGGTGCCGCTTTGGAGCGTTCGCCTCGAAAATCACTGAAAAAACTAGCGCAGCAAACAGGTATATCTTGATCTTCTGCGAGAAATGCTACACGTCTGTTGAAACTGAAGCCCTATCGCTACACACAAGTGCAAGCGTTAAAGCCAAATTATCCCGCTAAACGTGAGCTATTTCATGATATTGTAACTGGTTTTTCCAATCCGTGGAAAGGGGTTTCATTGACCCACAGTTTTTGTTTTTCACTGATGAATCTTGGTTTCATCTAAGTGGACGTGTGAATACTCACAACAGTTGATACTGGGCTTCAGAAAAACCTGTGCTACTGGATGAAATGCCTCATTATGATCAGAAAATTGGAGTGTGGTGTGCGATAAGTGCTAGAAGAATAATAGGGCCCATATTCTTTGATGAAACAATAAATGCAGAGCGATATCAGAGGTTAATTCTAAGACCATTTTGCAATCGCTTGACAGAAGAAGAGAAATTGTATGGTTGCTTCCAGCAAGATTCTGCAACAGCACATATGGCAGTCAAATCATTATATGCAATAAGAGAGGTGTTTGATGACAGAATAATTAGTGTTGATTTGTGGCCCCCTCGTTCTCCTGACCTAACGAGTTGTGATTTTTATTTATGGGGTTCTTTAAAAGACAAAGTGTATTGTTCCAATCCTTGCACACTACAGGAACTTAGAGAAAACATTATATAAGAAATCACAAGAATTCCTGCTGCTGAGCTTCGGAGAGTGAGCGAGAATATTTACACGAGATATGCTGCCTGTTTCAGAGCAGAAGGTCAACATTTCCAGCATCTATTATAAGGTAAGGATTTTAGTTTATTTATATTAAATCTGGTGTATCACTACTGTTTAATTGCTTATATCTCCTGAATGAAAGGAGATAAAACATTGCAATAAAAACTAATTACAACCTTGGAGTACGGCACGTCATTTACACATTGTTCCAAGTTGACTGGAATGCCCAATTACTTCCTCTGACTTTTTCCTTTGTAATAATACATTTATATTACTCTTTGTGTCTTCCCCCATAATTAAATTCAGTCTACCCAAATATACTTCTTCCTCCTCCCTTCTGCAGTAATAAAGTTTAAGAATCAGACAGTGATACCTTGATAACAAAGAGTCGTCCTTCCTGTGTAGATGCAGGCACCACAAAAGTGCCCTCATAACTGATGATAACTTGGGTCACCGGAGATCTAGTAAGGTATACTTCTGCCATCTGTAGAGGTTTCTCGGGATTAAATACATTGATAAAAGCTAGAATTCCTTCAGCTGTTCCAACTACCACATAAGGTTCCATGGTATGTGATGCCATTGATAGAATTTCTTTCTTTAGATGTATTGAGCCCTTCTGTAACAGATAGAAAACCATCTTTTATTGCTAACCTCTACCTCACAGTAATGTGAAGTTTAGACCACAAATTGCATTGTCTGTAGAGCAGCCCATAAAGAATGCAACTTTCAATTTGGCAATAACCGTAACTGTTTATTGAAGAATTTTTTTTTCTGATGTATTAAATTCAGACTTTCTCTATCCACTCTTCTACAAACTAGTCTTACATCTGCTACATCATAATTGAGATAAACGTTAGCATAAACAATTTCATTACACATTTCATTAGAGATACAGGAGACTGAAGCAATAGTCAAATAAAGTACCAAAACAGGTATATGGAAAATAGTGAAGTTATTAGAGAGTGTGTGCCACATTGAAATAATTGTTGCAACAATAGTCAAATCTTCAAAATACTGTTTGCTATATGTTGGCTTTGAAATTCCATCATCTTCACTTGATATTATGAGAAACAAAAGAATGGTGACTTGGCACTTCAAAAAATATAAACGTATTGGAGATTTCAAACTAACACTAATGAACATCTTGGAATTAGTTAATGCCACAGAAAGATGTATTTGACATAAATTGTATGTTTTAATGACATCTACAATTTTTGTGTGGTAAAGGTTTCTCTAACTCTTATGGTTATGTAAAATTCATTAAAAATGAAGAGAACTTCAAAGGCTGTTCAGAGAAAATTCAAGATATACATTTTATGAGTCATGCCAATATCTTAAACATATGGTAATTTAATGAAATCTGTTAGAGACATTTCTGAGAAAATAAAAAATAGAGACATTTTCAAAAGGGTAGATTAGGGAGGAGAGCTTTTCTTGAAAATCTTCACATAATATGCTTAAACAGTGTGTGCCTCAAGTGGGAAACTGAATATTTATCAGACTTTTCATTTTTGAGTTATGCTATTCACAGAGAGACATGCAAAAATGAAATGTTTCTAAAAATTCTTTTTCTTTTTTAATTCAGTAGACTTCAAAATGTGTTTTTCTTGTCAATATTGACAACACTCCAACAGCTTTAATAAAAAGGAAGAAAAGCTTAAGCTCAATCCACATGGATACCAGCGATGGCATGCCACTGCAGACCCACTCATGTGACAGTTTTGACCTTGACGTGAGCTATAAATTGCAAAACATCTGTTACCTAGTTGGCAGTCATAGTTAAGCTGTCCTAGGTGTTACACTCTTGAAGATGGCAACCAAAGAATTGACCGAAACATCAGGTACTAGTAATTTTACCCTTAGACCATGGCCTTCCAGCCTGGAAGATTTTAATATTTTATTGATATTGTCCACTGTTCTACCATTTCTGAATCTCCTCTGAAATATTGATAGTTTATTTCTTCCTCTATCCAGTTCTGCAATCTAGTTGCTAAAATTCCTGAATAGATCTTTCCTAAGACTGACAACAAACTAATACCCCATAATTAATTGGACCTTTGACACTTCCTTTCCCTTTATAAATGGGTACAATTATACTTTCTCTCCAGTTATGTGGTATCTTTCATCCTTCAAATATAATTTTCATCAGATTAACCAGTATCTCGATCCTATCTCTGTTCCCTATCCATATTTTCCAAAATTACTCTGGTATACCATCAATCCCTGATGCTTTATTGTTTTTAAACCTTTTAGTTATCTCCCAAACTTCTATTGCCAATATTTTCTTATCTATATATTCTATATCTAAAGATAATGGGATTAAGTTTGTTAATTTAGTCTGCATACCTAATAGGTTTTTAAAGTAATTACACCATATTTCTGGCACAATAACATTCCCCCTTTTATTCCTATTATACATTCCTCGGATTATTTGCCATACTTTACCGTTATCATTTTTGTTTACTGCTTCAAGCAAATTCTTATTTAATCTCCCACCCCATTCCTTCTTTTTTACTTCAATTAAACATCTACAACTCCATTTCATTGTTAAATAATTTTTCCTTGAATCCTGATCCTCCTGTAGCTTCCATCTCTTTAATTCCTGTTCCACTCTCCTCTTAGTCTTAATACATTTCTCATCAAACCATCCCTTTCTTTCCATTTTCCACTCCTTCCTTTGTTTCATTTTACATCCTGCTTTTTTAAGTATCCACTCCAATCTCCCAATTACTTCTTCGACTCTTTCCTTTGTAATAATACATTTATATTACTCTTTGTGTCTTCCCCCATAATTAAATTCAGTCTACCCAAATATAATTCTTCCTCCTCCCGTCTCCATTTAAATACTTCTATCTTCTTTCCCACCCTAACAGGTTCATCATCCATACCTCACCCTTAACCGTAAATGTAGTCTGCAATGGAAAATGACAGCTAGTAAACACTCCCTGAATTACTTCAAAATCTATTATTGCATCCTCAATACCCAATGAATAAAGTAAGTAATCAACAACACTCTCTCCATTATTATTTACAAACGTAATTTCACCCATCCTATCTTTTCCTTTAATTCCAGTGCAAAAATTCAAATTATTTTCTTCACAAAATTGCAGTAATTTTCTGCCTTCTTTATTTACTATCTTATCTCTACTTTGCCTTTTCTCAATTTCCTGCCTTACCTTTATATTTTCTTCTATCCTTATTTGAGGTTGTTCACATCCTGACCTAGCATTAAAACCACCTACTAAAACAATTTTTATATCAGGATCTATGTTACATAATACCTCCATATCTTGGCTTAATTTACTTAGAGTCATAAAATTCAGAAATACTTGGTGGGTTATATACAATACCTAAAGCCACCTTGCTAACTTTTCCTAATAAGCCTGTTGTTAATAGCCACTGCACCTTAGTATCACAAACTCCTCTACTATCTTAACATGAAAAATTTCTCTCCTTCTTTATAAAGACTTCTAATCCCCCTGATGCTCTCCCCTTCTACTGATTCTCATTGTTAATTGACTGAAATAATCATATTCATCCATATCTATTTTCACACTTTTCCATACCCAAGTTTCAACTATTGCAAGTATACCAACCTCTTTTAACAATTGCTTGATTTCCCCACTTCTCATTTTGTCCCATAGACCCTCGATATTGCAACATAACAGCACCAAATGCTTATCCTATACTTAACCTTTTCTTTCAAATCTAAATTGATTCAGCTTAGATCTACGACATGTCATTCTTTGTTCTTCTTCACCCCTATAGCATCTTTCACTTGTATACTACCACTCGGTGTTGACACTACACTCATATCACCTTGGTTCCAAATGTCTAATCCTGCCACTGCCCCTAATGCTAGTCGTCTGGTGTCATTTCTCATTTGTTGCATTGATTCATCACACTTTTCCGGTGATGTCATCAGCTGATCTCTTTCTCCAGTCCCACATGCTCCCCTCCTCTGACATCACATGCTGCGTCACTTTTCCGTATGTCGTCACTGCATCATCAGCCGTGTGGTGGTGAACAAAATGGTTTACTTCTCTTGTTTCCTGCTCATGTGTCTCCTGTATGAAATTCTGATGACTAATTTCCTGCCTGACACCATCTATCCATAATGTAAGTCCTCTTACGTATGCCTTCTTTCCTTGACCTTTTGCCAACTTCATTTCTCTTATTAAAAAGTTTCTGAACTCTCTTTCTTTTTTCCTATAGTCATATTCGATGAAAATTCTTGTTCCCTGTAGCTTTAATGCATTATTTAAAATCTTCCAATTAAAGTTTACTGTTGCAGGTTTTACAATTATAGGTCTAGGGTTTGCTCTCTTCTTCCTACTCTAAATGAATCAATTATTTCGCATCCTGTAAATTCGATCTTCAGCTTATTTCTCATAAGATCCTCTACTTGTTGTCAACATAGTTTTTCCCTCTCTTCCTCATATCCAAAAATTACTATATTTCTCTTTCTATTATTATCCTCCATTCTCTCCAAGTATGTATCTTAATTCTGATACCTTCTCTTCCACTTTTCTTTGAACATTTCCCATTTCTTTTTTAATTTCTTCCATGTTTCTAGCTAATCTCATATCAATTCTTTTTTCCATCTGCTTTATGTCTAGCATATCTTCTGTGATCTTCTTTAACACATTCATATCATCCTCCGTCTCAGGTCCAGGGTTCAATTCCACTCCACCGATAATCAATAGAAATGCCAAAATATCATTGCCGATATTGTTTCTTTAACAGTCTTCCCACTTTTTCTCCATTTCACACTGTTAAAAACTCCGATTCTCACAAGATAATTTTCTATTGGAACACCCATCATGGAGCTCGTGCAACTTTTGTTTTATAGTACAGCGCCGAAGCATACAAAGATGGCAAAGAAGAATGGCCTGAATATCCATTGTAAAGACTCTTGCAGTTCCTTTTTTTATCTTCTTCCTTGCATCTTCTTGCTTCATCTTTCAGGCAGATATGCTGTTGATACTTCTCAACGTCCATATTTTCAGCTTCATGAGAGCAGCATATATCATACTGATCTTTCTTCAGTGAGGAAAGACTGAGATGTTGGTCCTCAAACACATCAATAATAACTTTCATTGATGCCTGGTTGAAGCTGTTTTCCTTACAGTTCACCTTGTACTGCTTCTACAAAGCAGCCTTACTCTGCCAGCTCAGTTCCAAATAGAGCTTTGTGGAAGTTGAACAGCAATAACATGATTCTAGTTTGGTAATTTTGAAAGAAATTTAGTTACTTCATTTCCACTTCTCCCACAAGCCACTGTTTTATTATGAGCTGCAGAACTTATGTGTTTTTACCCAGTTTCTAACGTTCATTCCCCTAATGCAAATGTGTTTAGAAACATAGTCTTTGCAAACCTCTCATCTTTTACTGTCAATGGAGAAGCAATAACAAAGTGTATGGCTTCTATAATGGGTGTATTCTAAGTTGGTGAGTAACCGTTGAAGGAGCAGGGATTCCAATGTTGCTGCTTTAGTGCCCTGGTCCACGTGCCATGCAGCAAAGATAGCAAGGAGTGGGGAGGATTATTGTGTGCTCATGTTATGATCTGAACATTGTTGTTGTTGGTTTATTTATCAACCTTTATTCAGTAATGCCCAGGATATCTGCGTCTTACATAAAAAAAGTGAGAAAAGTCCAAAAATGTGGTATTGTATCTCCAAGGATGCAAGTTCTACTTGGAGATTACCTGTAGTTTCATTTTACATTTTAGAAGAAATCTAAGGAGATGTAGTAGTGCTATGTGCTGGATGTCTGAATATCGTTAAATGTGTAAGAACATCTATTTACTATTATGAACTTCTGGAAGTCCCCATGCCACCCTACTAGGGTTGTCATCTAGAAGAAGTCTGTGTTAATGGACATGCACATATAGACATTTCTGAAATTATATGCTTATTGCAATATAATCAGAAGACTGGCTATGCATTTCTTAAGTGCGCAAATTGCTTAACAATAATAATAGACAAAATCCGTGCAAGGACCCAAAATTCTTTTGTTGGGATATGAGGTCCCTCAAGTCTGTGTGCAGTAATTCACCAAAGGTTTTTGTTTTCCTCTTGGTTCTATAAAACGTTGTTCTGGTAGTTTTACTCCTTATGCTTTCTGAGTGTGGTTGATTACTTGTGATAGTCCTAGAGTTTTCATTCCTCCCATAATTATGATGTCCCAATCTTCTATGCCATATTACAGCATTATTTGTTCTTACTATACCCTCACCGTTGAATCTTTGCACTTGACAGTTCGTGTGGCTTCGCATAGCATTGACTATATTGTGGTTGTGATGTTGCCAGAGTGGTTAGTAAACAACAGCAGCTGGTTGTTATCCTTTCTATCATGTCTAAGCCACATACAAAAAGTGTACGTAAGTATCGAACGTCATTGAAAAATAACCATTTCGTATTATTATTATTGTTAATTGAAAATAACTCAGCATAAACATTGTAACGTATGTAGAATAAATTAGCACTTTTGACAATATAGAAACAAAATAATGCAAACGTGTCTGCTGCAATGAGGAGAAATAAAACAAATTATAAGCTGTGATAACAAAATTATTTTCACTGCATTCCAGATGGTTCAGGAATTTTGCCCTCTTTCTCTTGGAGCTTCAACCCCTGTAAATAACAGTTCTCGTGATTAGTTCAAGAGCTGCTACAGTTCATTGTATGGCTTTATCAGCAGGAATAGAGGGATGCCCACAAACCTTCACATACTCCTCCTGTTCAAAGAATTCCTGGGTCCTTCTTAACAGTTCCAATGCCTGACTATTAAGTGGTACATCTCGATGCAAAGGATTTTCACTTTGTGAATCATACTCGGTGATTGGCGCCATTTTTGAGACATTGCCGCACTTCAAATCTTGTATCAATAATATGAATAAAATATACATAAAAAGAGAGAGTGCATGTGTGCGTGTGTGTGTGTGTGTGTGTGTGTGTGTGTGTGTTACCGCACTTCAAATCTTGTATCAATAATATGAATAAAATATACATAAAAAGAGAGAGTGCATGTGTGAGTGTGTGTGTGTGTGTGTGTGTGTGTGTGTGTGTGTGTGTGTGTGTGTGTGTGTAAATGAACACCCACAGTAACCACAAATATGAATAACAATGAACAATATTAGCGTGCAAAGAACAATTTGACGCACGTGCTAGATTCACGAACTGAAACACGTGCTTGGAAATAGCTACATCCAGCAGCAGAGCCACTTCCGCTTTGTCATAGACCACTCGAAACGCTGCCTTGTGTTTGGTTTAGGAAGTCTTAACGGTTAAAGCTTATCATCTTTTTATTTGCGAGTGTACCAACTTAATTGCTAGCTGTCAAGTGCAATGTTTCAACAGTGGGGGTATACATAGGCTGCATCATTTTTGTTTAGTATGTCAAGTTTCAGTACACACAATTTGCTTTGCTCCCCTGCATGAATGGGGATACCTGAATTTTTAATCTGAAATCCATCCCTGTTTATGTTAATGGAATATCCTTTTTCTACTAACTTCTTCACTTACAAGTTATTGTGTATGTCTTTTACAATTAAAATCGTATGTTAATATTTTAATTTTTTTTTAAAAATATAAATGAGTCGATGTTCACACTTAAAGCTTTACTTATGTTAGGTTGTAAAATCTTGGAGCATTTTCAGAGACAATCGTCTCCATCCTCAGCATGGTGGCAACTAACGGCTGTTCTCTTTTCCTTCAGCCTGAGCATCCAACTACTGCCATCTGGAGGTAAACTTAATAATGTTGCTTACTGGTAGGATCTCAAAATTTAACAGGCTCTTGGAAGTTTTGAAGACCTTTTTGCACATGATGAATTCTAGTGTGGTCGTCAAAGGTTTTAATAATTTGATTTCTTTTCCAATATTGTGATAGTCTGTTCAAAAATGGAATGGTATGCTACTGCTGATTTGTCAATTTGTTTAAATTTGATGTTTCTTCTGCTCTTTCATTCTGATATTAAGTTCCTCTTGGTCATTCCTATATACGATTTGTCACAATCATCACATTTAAGTGCAAGGACTTAGAGAGCCAGCTTGACCCTATAGACCTACTCTTACCCTTAAGTGGTTTATTTAATAATTTCCTCAACTGAATTTATTTTGTGGAGCCAATCTGATATTGTAGCTTTTGAAAATGTTTTCTAATTTCTTAAAAGCCCAAAGGTGGTATGCAACTTTCTTATATTTACAATCTGTATCCTCTATTTTCTTTAAAGTAGTAATGTGTGCCAACCTCTTTTGTTTCTTATCACGTTTTTTCGCTTTGGCTATGGAAGCAGGATTGAAACCATTTAAATTTGCTCTCCTGAGTATGTGGCAAAATTCATTCAAATAATCTTCTTCTAATGGAATACTATTAAATCAATAAATTAAATTTCTGAATACTGAATATTGGTGTGACAATGGGTTACAAGCATTCTTTTTAATGTAATTGTCTACAAGTGCAGGTTTTCTATAAATTCCAAATTTGAATGTATCATGATCTCTGAAGATTTTTAAGCCCAAGGAAGGTAAGTAACCATTTTCTTCTGTTTCAGTCATAAATTTAATATGTTTATCCTGCAAGTTCAGCAATTTCAAAACATTGTCTTTTAATTTGTGGGGAACTATGGCAAAGATATCATCCACATACCTAAACCAAAGTTTAGATATGTGAAGGAAGAATTTTGTTATGTGAATTTCCATATTGCTCATACAGAGATAGGCTAATAAAGGCAACAGTGGATTATCATAGCCAAACCTTGTACCTGTTTATAAAGTTTGTTATTAAATGTGAAGAAGTTCTGATGTATGCACAACATTGTCAACTGTGTGATTTATTATATTTCTGTGGTGCTCATATCAATTGATTTTAGCTAATTCTTTAACTGAGTTGGAATTTTTTCTGTGTGAATACTCTTAAATAGTGCTCTAACATCACAGGACAGCATGATATCATTTTTTGTGTTTTAAAATGTTTAATGCTTTCCACTAGGTTTTGTGCATTTTTTATTCCTAAACTTATTTGCTGAATAAGTTAAATTTCTTCACCAATCATTTAGGTATAAATAGGTTGGAGAGTTAATCTGATTGATGATTGGTCTCATACGGTTTTCTTGTTTTTGCATTTTCAGTAAACAATTCGTTCTGGGTAGGGTAGGGTTGTGAGATTTCAACAGCTTTAATTCTTGTTTAGGTATCATGTGACTTACTTTGAGAACTTCATTGAATGAATTAACGCAAGTAGTAATAGGATTTTTATAAATTTCAATACAGTCATTCCCGGATAATATTAATTCTCTGATTAATATTTATGCTAGTATTTATTTCTTCATGGCGAGTTTCTAAGATTTCTTTCCTTCTTGGCATTAACATTTCATTGTTGGCTACAAATATTTTCACTTTGGTTTCTAAATCTTCCAATGAATGCAAGTATTGTTCCAACTCTTTCTTTATTTAGTGCTCAGTTGCTCCAGAGTCTAATATAAATACATTCTGGTTACTCTTCTGTCTTGTATTTAATGCTATGAATGTGTCTGCCATACCTTCTGAATAAGAAGTCTTTTTCCTCTTGCTACTCTTATAAATTTGTTCTCCTTCTACTTCTATCTTGATATTTATTCACCTTGCACTGATTTGCTTTATGTTCCATTTTATTACAACTGAAGCATGTTATTTTGAATGCAACATCAGGAGATCGCACATCATTACCTTTCATTATTAGTTTAGCAATCTTGACCTGATGTATTCTAGCGTACATTCCCCTTGTATCATTTCTATGGCTGTTATCATGGAGTCATATCTGCATGGAAGTCTGACATTAAATAACAAATTTTATCCATGTTTTCTATTTTGCTGTCCACACACTCGAGATCATAGAATCAAACCTCATGGGGTAGTCTTCCATCCTCTCACTTTTGTCACATTTAAGTGAGATTAGTTTCCTTGGATGCTGCGCTTTTACATTGATATTGTCTCTTTAGAGTGGTCATCATTTCTTTAGCTGTTGCGACGTCCTTAACTAAATTTAAGTATTTGTCTTGCAGGCATTGCACTATTATGGATTTGGCTCTCACATCCTTTCTCAGCATTTTCACTTGATCAACAGTTTACAAATTTGCTGCCACTTGTTAATACTTCTTTTAACTCTTTCCCATGTAATATGCACTTCACTCTGTGTAACCAATTATTAAAGTTTTCTGGAGTGAGCTTTAGTAGCTCATATGATGCAACCTTTTCTTGCATTATTCTTTTTGTCTTTAATGTGCATTCCATATATTACCTGTGACCTTAACCTGTTGAGTATTTGTTTGGCTTTTCATGTTTGTGCAGAGTTTATTAAGACATCATTTCTCACAGTAGTTTATCGTAAAACATTTTTGTTACAATGGCCTGACCAAACAACTTAGAAGCCATTTTCTAACACACATGAATAACTATATAATGTTACCAACATTAATAAACTTATTTTTCCGTATTCTTGTCAATAGTTCTAACAATTTCCCAACCATTTCCTGGTTATTATGGGATTTTACATCTGTTATTTAGAAGATCATGGGGAATTTACAAAATTATAATTATAAGAGGTAAAGGGGAGAATTCACCATAAAATCTTCTATGTCACTGTACATACACAAGAATTTCTTAAAGCACTTGAGAGATGGTAAGTGGAATTAATTAAATCATAATTCAGGGTTTAGAAAGCCACCTCTACAATGCTAAATAAGTGATGTAATAAGTTCCTTTCACTTAGGAAAAATGTTACACAATTATTCCAAAATCAGCACTTCAAAAAGAATTGAGATGCATATTTTTGGCTTGGGAGGGCAGCATAAGTAGATGGTAAAGAAAGTAAATAAGTGATATTCGGCATACCAATTGTCCAGATGCTATATCCCATATCACAACAGCATTGTCATTTCTGAGGGCTGCAAAATGATCACCCATAGGTTGAATGATGCAAATATCATTGAAACCACCACCATAGTCATGCTGGTTTTCCTCATCATCATCATCATCCTCATCATCATTCACATTACCATCATCATTGTAATCATTGCCACCTTCATCTTCTTTTTCTTCATCTTCCTCATCATCATCATCATCTTCTTCATCTTTAAGTACACTTTGTTTACCTTCTTCATCTATTTGTAATTCGAGGAAGTGACCCTGAAAATTAAATTAAAAGTAAATCATATGGGAGCTTTCAGTGAAGCTATTCTGATTATTGATTTAAAATTGAGTTAAAAACATTTCACTTGTTATCTGATGTTAAGTCATTGTTTCCTAGCATTCCAAGATTGAGATTGAGGGAAAATATAACTAAATAGTTGAAACCTGCTGAACTTGAACAATAACATGTTATTGAAAAATATGTATGGATCTAACATGTTCAGAAAGTAGCACACAGAATGGATTCAGCACACATATAGTGAAGAAACTAATAGAAAAATACAAAAGACAAAAAAAGTGGAAATAATCGCTGTCAACAGCGAAGTTATCTCACCGAAAAGACATAGTAGATTCGCATTCCACCAAAAATTCATAACAAATTTAATAAATGGTTTCTAAAATATTGAATAAAATTGGCTCCATACAATAAACACAACTTCAAAAATTTACTTCATCATCTACTAAATGACTCTATATGAACACTAAGAAACACAAGATTAATGATGAAGATTGCCATGAAATGTACCTAGGGAAAACCAAGTGAAACCAGACCAAAGGAACACCTAAGAAATTCAAAACTTAAACAAATAAACAAACCTGAGTAGCTCACCTTTTTCTTTCAACAGAACACAACATTAAATGAGAAATAAAGGTTTTTAAAACATGCCAAAACACAAGCAGAACTTGCAGTATGGAAAAGATCCACATTGCCAAAAATGCACACAGGGTAATGAATTTCGAAATTCTGCAAGTTGACAACATAGTGAATTCTCCACTAGATAGCTAGATAGCAGTACAATCAACACTGAAGTAGGGAATCCCATTCCAGACACATGTGGACATACAGCTGAACGATGGAGACAAATGTCTTCAACGTGCTCTAAGTGAAAACTTAGTAATAAGTGTCACTAATCCTTTCACAATTCCAATTAACATATTAGTGGATATGTGCTCCTGTTCAACAAATTTAAAGTTTATACTATAAATCATGAATAAGAGTTTGGATATAAACTTAGTGGAGAGTACAAGCTTAACTCTGGTGCATATACTTGAGAGGGTGTATAAACTCATAAAATTGTATGAATAAGAAAGAGCATGTACTTTTGGTGGTGAGCTTATGCTTCTCTTAGATTGAGCTTGGTCAGTAGCAGACTCAGCCTTATGTTGTTCACAATTGTTAGACATAATGGCTGAATTTATGGATAACTTATGTACTACAAAAGTGTATTCAGTACATCAGGATGGAAATTACCATAATTGCAAGAATTTATAAAGATTTGAAAAAATGAATGTTAGGTGGTTGGCAGAACATTTTTGGATAAAAGCAGGAAAACCAAGGGAGGAGCTTTTTCATCTGGACAGTGCCTACATATTTTTCTGAGGTATGTGGATGAATGGGTGTTGGAGAAGATTTAGGTGTACACCAATCTACCATATGCTAAACCATTTCTCCGGTAATGGACAGTATGATTGCCATACTAATGTGTTGGATTAAATTTCCAAACACAGCGAGGCTCTTGAAAATGCCACATGGAGTGGCAAAGGAAACATTCTTTTCCATGTGCAATAGTGCCCCTGGGCTAGAGACACATCCCTAACAGTAAGCCATCAAATCACAGCAATGAATACATAAACAGGAAGCAATTTATCAGCATCAACATAATGGCTATTTAATAGTAAAGAGTGTGATGGTTAAGTAATCAATAAATGAAAAGTGAAAAAAAAAGTGGAAATGGGACATGAAAAAAAAAACTGAAAAAAAAGAGCAAGATCATTTATTGACAAGAAATTGTAAAATGTAAATAAATTGTAGTGATTGTCTACTGAATAAGTGACCAGGGTCAAAATGCAGTAGACAATCAAATTTGTAAAACTCTTAGCACAATAAAACCTACAATAATATTAAAGAGAAGTTTATAAATATTCATGTCTCTTGGTCAGGAACAGTGCATGATTCTCAAATTTGGAAGAATTAAAATGTGAATAGAGTGATTAAAGAGAATCCAATATGTACTCTTCTTCTGGGTAAACCAAGGATTTGGTTTAGCTCCATGGTTAATGATGCCTTTTAAAAATTCTACTTCTCCACAGTAATGCTACAAAATATCTACCTGACCAATTTTCATGTTGTTAACTTTTTTGATTTTCTACTGTATCTTTTCCATACTGCACCATCAATTCATGTCCAATATTGCTTAGTGCAGTGTTTTTTCTTCTCTTGCAGCTGGTGTTTGCAATTTGGAAAATACCACAGGATATGTTTTAAGCATGCTCATGAAAACTTCATTTGTTAAGCTAAGTTCAACATCCTCAATACTCAATGTATCTGACATATCAACACCATTGTTCATTTACACATAAATCCAACGCAACCATAAACCACTACTGCAACAGGATTTTCTAGCCAACATTGTGAGTTAGTTGTTAATTAGTTAATTAGAAGTATAAACTCTGAGCATGAACTTATGCTCAGGCAACGTTTGTTCATACATTTATGAGTTTAAACTTAAATAAAATGCTTAGACTCAGAGTTTATGCTCCCTAGTATAAAGTCACTTTTATTCATACCATCCGTTAGGTATTGATCAGATATTTTTCATGTTTGAAGGAAACTGGTACAACAGAAATCTGTCATAGCAATGTGGGGTCCTTTTGTCCCTGTTTCTTGCTAACTTTTTCATGAGCTCTTTTGAAGTACACATTATAAAATGTTTTCCTCATTTTTTTTTTTTAAATCTGGTATATCATTATGTGGAAGATGTACTTGCCATAGTAAAATATAGGCACTTGGAAGATGCACTAAATCTGTTGAATATTCAAGATTGCAATATAAATTTCATACTAGAGAAAGTAACCAACATGCTCCTCTTTCTAGACTTAAAAATCTGTTACATTCATATGACTTTGTCTACCCACTATCATTTATTTTTATATAAATTCTACACACTCTTCTTCTAAAAGCATATTTTTCTATCTACTTCATGTTAATCCAGATAAACCTTTGCAGAAACAGTTTTATTAGCATTTCATTGTAGGTACAAGGGGGATAAAAACTGAATTGATAATCAGATGTTTAAAAGTAGATCCTCTATGGTGGCCTTAAAATTTCATGCCCTACAAACACTTTAAAAAATGACAAAGTATTGAAAAATTTAAATCATAATAATGGATATCTCAAAAATAGCTATGAACAAGAAAGAAAGAAAGAAAAATATTCAAAATAAATTATATGTTTTAAAACGATATACATTTTTGTGTATACTCTGTGAGGTTTAACTTGACGGGTTTTCTACTGTCCTTGTCTCACACAGAGTGCTGTCCTTGTCTAGCAAAGGGATTGGGACAGCAACCATTTCTTTTTGCGATTTGTGGAAATTCTAGATCCATAGAAGCTTGCCACCCTCCCACTTCTATTGTATGCTGACCGAAGGTTGCAGTGACGTATGAGCTGTGGAACTGTGAGTTTGTTGTTTTGTGGTTTTATACAATACGCAAGATGTTTTCAGTGTTACAACATATGGATGTAATGTTGAATTATTTTCTAGTAGTTTTGGTTGTATTTGTATTGTTTCAAATTGGGTCTCGAGGGAAAGTTCTAAAATCAGATGGTGGGGAAATAGCAGTTAGAGTTCACAGTTTCTTCAGTGATGAATGTGATGCATTGAAATGTAGAAAGCCGACTATTTCAGTGACAAGTATAGTTGAGAGAACTGCTGCTGCTACAGGTATTTCTGCTCATTCCGTCCAGTGAATTTTGAAAGAACACAAAAATGCTGAAACTAGTGGTGGTAGATTGCATACTCCAGGCCAGAAGCGCCTGAATAGGAGATCATAAAAAACAGAAATAGACTCATTCACGGCAGCTGCTATTAAGCGAACAATCTATTCGTTATATCGTACGGACTTTCTGCCTAGTTTGCAGGACATATATGAGGCTTTAAAAGCTCAAGACTTACTGAAAGGAAGCGTGTAGTTAAGAAAAATTCTTTAAAACTTCATTTCAGTTATAGTAAAAATTCGCAAGGAAGACTTTTTTAATAGAACGAATGGATATTGTTTCTAAATGATTTCAGTTTTTAAGACAAATGAAGGAACTGAGGGTTACTGGTAGGCCTATAGTTTACCTTGATGAAACATGGGTAAATATAAACCATACGAGAAATAAGGTGTGGAAGTGTGATGGTGATGAAAATGATTTCTAACTTAAACACCAATAGGCAAAGGACAGTGATTTATAATTGTACATGCTAGATGTTCAACAGGGTTCATTCTGATACGGTAATTTGTATCACAAATTACTCAGATGTAATTAATGATAGTAATATGAATATGTATTTTTATGTGACATTGATTTCAGAGGTTTATTAATTGTAATTATTATTGGTAAATAATAATATACGGCTTTACTGAAACTGTCAACAATAACGCAATAATGCAGAGAGGGGGTGAGTTGTTTATCATTACCGGGAACCAGGAAGTTACGTAATGTTTCGCGCCTTTTCCGTTTAGAAGCTTCTAGAACATTTCCTAAAGCAATATGTATTCGTGGTTTTCATTGGATATTCAAATAGACGCTAATGTTGGCGCGTTTTATTAGCCAATAGCAGTTCATTTATAATCTTTAGGCGTATCTTGATGCAGGCCTATAAATAAGCCAGGTTCGAGGTAGAGTGTCTCCCCAGTTCAACAGAATTCTCCGTACTCTCCACGTCGGTCGTTCAGTTCATCAAAATTTCGTGTACACTACACATCGTCAGCCAGTCCTTCATTTCGTCAAGTTACGCGCAGCAGAATTACAAGAATTGTTATAAAGTATCATACATTTAAAAAATTACATAAAGTTGAAGTATGCGAGTTAAAAGTGATAAATAAGAAGTTATTACAAACAGTTTCAGTTTGGCGAGTATCTATCTCAATATGTAAAAAGTGTTAGTGAACGTGTTCGGCAATAAAAGTTATAAAAACAATTTCTTCATCAGTATCATTTCTGAATAAAAGATTCCTTTCCGATTCACACCCTGCAAGAGATACAAGTTCTACCAAGATAAGATGATAGCTAGCCGGAGGACAATATACATAACCTTAAATTCTTTCAGAAACTAATTGATACAAATTGCTACGCCAGAGGGAGCTACGAACCAAACAAGGAGTGACGTCACAAGATGGCAACGCGTGAAGTAAACACACATACATAAACATCACAAGCATCAACATTATTTGTAATACCGTTGCAAATTGGCATCCAAACGTGGTGCTATAATAATGTTAAACAACATTACGTAAAGCAGCAACCGTCGCATATTGGCTTCCAAACGCGGAGCTACAATTAATGATCTACAACATTAATACCGCAGCATATTGGCTATGATACGGTAATTTGTATCACAAATTACTCAGATGTAATTAATGATAGTAATATGAATATGTATTTTTATGTGACATTGATTTCAGAGGTTTATTAATTGTAATTATTATTGGTAAATAATAATATACGGCTTTACTGAAACTGTCAACAATAACGCAATAATGCAGAGAGGGGGTGAGTTGTTTATCATTACCGGGAACCAGGAAGTTACGTAATGTTTCGCGCCTTTTCCGTTTAGAAGCTTCTAGAACATTTCCTAAAGCAATATGTATTCGTGGTTTTCATTGGATATTCAAATAGACGCTAATGTTGGCGCGTTTTATTAGCCAATAGCAGTTCATTTATAATCTTTAGGCGTATCTTGATGCAGGCCTATAAATAAGCCAGGTTCGAGGTAGAGTGTCTCCCCAGTTCAACAGAATTCTCCGTACTCTCCACGTCGGTCGTTCAGTTCATCAAAATTTCGTGTACACTACACATCGTCAGCCAGTCCTTCATTTCGTCAAGTTACGCGCAGCAGAATTACAAGAATTCTTATAAAGTATTATACAGTTAAAAAAATACACAAAGTTGAAGTACTCGAGTTAAAAGTGATAAGTAAGAAGTTATTATAAACAGTTTCAGTTTGGCTAGTATCTATCTCAATATGTAAAAAGTGTTTGTGAACGTGTTCGGCAATAAAAATTGTAAAACCAATTTCTTCGTCAGTATAATTTCTGGATAAAAGATTCCTTTCCGATTCACACCCTGCAAGAGATACAAGTACTACCAAGATAAGATGATAGCTAGCCGGAGGACAATATACTAAATTTAAATTCTTTCGAACACTAATTCATGCAAATTGCTAACGCCAGAGGGAGCTACGAACCAAACAAGGAGTGACGTCACAAGATGGCAACGCGTGAAGTAAACACACAACATTTGTAACATTAATACCGTTACAAATTGGCTTCCAAACGTGGTGCTATAATAATGTTAAACACATGAAGTCACACAACCTTAATACCGTCGCAATTCCTAATGCCTTGCTAACTTTTAAGTCAAAATCCAGTAAAGACTACCTACATGAAGAAATGGATAATAACATTTTCAAGAATTGGTTTGTCAATAAATTGCTAGTTAACATTCCTTCTAATAGTGTCATCGTTATGAACAATGCCCCTTGTCATTCCATAGAAGTTAATAAAGCACCCACTTCATCTTCACTCAAATCCCATATGCAGGAATGGCTCCATAATAGAAATGTTGAGTTTGATCCATGAGCGACAAAACCAGTGCTATATGACTTAATTAAATTGAAAAAAGATAATTTCAAAGTTTATGAAATAGATACACTTGCAGAAATGCATGGACATACCATAGTACGGTTGCCACCTTATCATTGTGATTTTAATGCTATATAACTTATATGGGCGCAAGTCAAGAATGATGTTGCCAAACATAATATTCATTTAAAAGTGGTGATGTAAAAGTGTTGTTTGATAATGTCATTATAAAAGTGACTCCAGACAACTGGAAAAGGGCGTGTGAGCATGTAAAAAACACTGAACAGTTTTGCTGGGAGAAAGACAGTCTGGTAGATGAAATTATGGACAGAGTAGTCATAAATTTGGAATCCGAAGATGAGTACGAAGATTCGTTTGAAGTTTCTGGCGGTGGATTGGAGAATGAACAACAACCGGTCAGAGAGGAGGAGGGGTATCCGCCACTGATGCGTGTTTGGCTGGTGCATCTGCTTTGCGTGTGTCACCATAGAGTGAGAGTGAGGTGGTGAGTATTCCTTTCCCTGTCTAAAAGGGACACGACTACTTAAACCTCACGGACTATAGTATGTTTTTGTATATCTTTTATGGTTTACCAATTATAAAAAATTCATTCCAAATGAAGAGAATGTCTATACATACATTTTATGTCATGTGAATACCTTAAACAGTACTGTAACCAAAATTGTTAGAGCCATTTTTAAGAAAATCAAAAATCACAAAAATGTTTCCATGTAAAGAGTAGTTTGGGGTGGGGGGCATTTCTTGAAAATCTTTGTATGCAACGTTGGAAGATGCTGAAGTTAAAAACCAGTTTTGGCATTTAACCAACTTTTTTGTTTTTGAGTTATGGTGAAAAACACACACACACACACACACACACACACACACACACACACACATGTGCGCATGTACATGCACTCACATACACACACACACACACACAAACACACATGCACTGACCTTTTCCTAAAAATACATTTTTTTATATTCAGGGGATCTCAAAATGTGCACTTCCAGTGAAATCACGATATCAAATTTTTGGGTGGAATACAATATTTCCTCTATTTACTATGAGGTAAGCAGGAGGGAAAGTGAAAATGGCCACATACAATGGATTCCAGACAGAACTAGTCATGAGGAAAATTCAGCAGGTTAAAAGAAGAAAACATACTTTTCACCCCAGAAAAAAATTAATTAGTTTTTAAGAATTATATATAACATCCAAAGCTAACTACAAATTTTTAAAAAAATTGTTGCAGATCATAACGTTGCTTTGGTTCCAGTAAATAGATACAGTATTAAAGCCACTACCGGAGTCTACAAAATAAATGTGCAAATTGCAACAAGATCTGCATTGATAAGAAAGAGGAATTTAAATTCAAGATAGAAGGAACATCTGAGTAACTTAAAATTCAAACAAATGGATAAATCAGCCATTGCTCATCATTTTACGAAAGAAATAAACAATGCTAACGAGTTGAACATTTGGGAGTAAATTTGTATAAAAAAATGAGAAACAACTCATAAATTCTGACATGCAGAAAATATTCCAAGCTTCAAGTTTCTAAAACCATCACCAGAGCTACTTCACTTGAAAATCCTTTGGGATCTGGTAGTCAACACTAGCTGACAATACGGGCAACAGGCTCTGCAACATGTACTAGTTAATGCTAAGTAAGTGGAGAAGGTGAAGTGTTTTTAACTCAGTTTTAAATTAAAATCTTTCAATAATGTGATAAAAAAATCTGGTGTGTTACATTCACATGACTTTGTCTACCTGATATTCGTTATTTTTATGTAGCTTCTACAAGCTATTCTTACGAAAGTTTATTTTTCTATCTACCACATGTTAATCAAAATAAACAGTTTCAGAAATAGTTTCATTACCAAATTGATAGTCAGATGTTTATAAGCTAGTCACTATATGCTGGCCTAGAAATTCATTACTCTTTCCATAACACTTTGAGAAACTGAATAGCAACAATATTTTTAAAAATGAGCAAAGTATTAAGAAATTAAAACCAACAGCAGTGGATATCTTGGAAATGGTTGGTACCATAAAAGGTTATCTCAAATAAATTGTGTGTTTTAAAGAGATCCACATTATTTGTGAAGTACATTTTTGTGTATGTCTTATGATTTACCAGTTATACACAGTTATACAAAATTTCTTCTAATTGAAGATGACTTCACAGGCTATTCCCAGAAAATTCAAGATATACGTTTTACTTGTCATGTAAATATCTTAGACATATACTATTTTAATTAAAATAATTAGAGCCATTTTTGAGAAAATAAAAAATTTTGAAAATTCTTCCATGTAAAGATTTCGGGTGCAGAAATGCTGTTGAAAATCTTTGTGTTACGTCTTTATTATATGATATTTTAATCAAAATTTTCATAAAATGTTCCATGTAAAGGATAGTTTGGGGTAGGGGGATTTGAAAATTTAATAAGAATAATTTGTATGCTCTCTAATAAATGACAGAGGGTGGGGAATGTTAGGTGATTGTATCACATCAGATTTTATTTGTTAATTAGCTTTTTAATTTGGCATAAGAAGTTTTGGTGTTAATTGGCCAGTCTGTATTTAGTGCATTTTACATTTTTTTACCATCCCCTTACCAAGAAGCCAGTAGTTAGCAGTCTTTCATACCCAATACAGAATGGGACACTAAAGACGACAGCAGTTAAAACTCAATTTCTAACACTTACGCATGCGCACACATGCACAGACACTTAACCCTGTAGTAGTTGCATGTGGCCTCACAGTCTGCATGAAAGTACTTTCTTCATTCCCTTTAAACTTTTTGAACTTAAGAATCACGTGACCCCAGCACCTTCCTATAATCAGCAGTATTACGTTATTCCTCTGCTGCGCTTGGACTTGTGCAACAGTTCTGGAATGGTAAGTAATTGCAAACTGACAGTCCTGCATGAGTAATGACAGAAATTATCTGCATTGTTGCTGTTAGCAGAAATAGTAAAAGTAAGCTTATGTAATCATACAATAGTTTATTCATAAGGGTTTTCTTATTATTCAAGCTTTACTTTCTATTAGTCACATCATTTTGTTACGTTCAGATCTGTGAATTGTTTTATTTATCTATTTTTGCAGAATGGATCCTTATGAAACAGAGTCTGAAAGAATCAGGAATACTGTTGTTGAGATTTTGGCTAAGTGACCACAAAATTTGAAGACTATGACTGAAATGTATCTGCATGTATTTCATCCTGTTTACAACATTATTATGCAGTATTTGTGAATTTTAAGTATGGATAATAAGAAACTTACAATTTCAGTAGAATTGGACAGGATTTATTGTTTTGTAAAGTGTATGTTTTTAGTAAATTAAAATTCAAACATAGTAAATTGTATATTCTATGTTACTTTGTTGTTGTTTAGTTATAAATCCATATTTTTCCCCATGCAGAATCACAGTCCACAGCAACTACTAACAGTATAAAACATTGCACGACTAGTGGTTAAGGTCAGGAGACCTCAAAACATGTATTTCAGTGAAATCTGAATATTGAAGTTTTGGGCAGAATACAATATAAGTTTCTTATGATGAAATTTCATGATTTCTGTGCTAAAATCAACCGAAGATTCACATACCTGTGAGTTTAAGGCATAGAAACATTCCCTGCCAGTGAGCGTTGCTAATCTCAACACAGGATGCTCCAATGAGTGTCGCCAAGAGCGTTCCCAATTGCCAAACCTGTTTCTCTTAAAAGCCTGAAACATTTCATCTTTTGGTAATGCACAACACAGTTACAACATTTTTCTTATACTCCAATCAATAACAATAGAAGCACTGTATAAATGTGTACCTAAAAGTCATTTTGATCCAAGGTGAGAGTTGTAGCCAATTTTGAGAAATTTAGCTTTATTATAGCTGCTGCTGTGTTTATTATCTTTTATGTAGTAACTGAAAATAACAATAATAATGCATAGAAATAAAAGATCATGTTAATATATGTTTGAATACAGAAGTTGGTGATTCATGTGTTTCAATTACAGAATATCCCATACCATAATACAACACGTTTTTACTTTCTCCTGTAAGTAAGTGGAGGAAGTGTAATCCACCCAAAAATTAAATATTCAGATTTCAATGAGAATACACGTTTTAAGACTCTCTGAATCCAAAAGCAGCATTTTTGAAAAATGATGTGTGGGTGCGTGTGCATGTGTATGAACAGCATAACTCAAAAAAGGAAAAGTCAGCTGAATACTAATTTTGGTATTTAAGTCCAGTGTCTTCCAAGGATGCAACCAAACATTTCCAAGAAAACCTGCCCAGCCCAAACTACCCTTCAAATGAACAAATGTTAGTTACTTTTTATTTTTTTCAAAAATGGCTTTAACTATTTTTATTAAAATACTATATGTTTAAGATATTTGCATGGCAAATAAAATGTATATCTTAAATTTTCTGGGAACAGCCTGTGAAGTCCTCTTCATTTTGAATGAAATTTTTATAACTTTCTAACTATATGAGATAGAAAAAAACATGCATACTACACAATAAATATAGATCTCATTAAATCAATTTAGTCATATAAAACATTTTGTGGCATTAACCGTTTCCCATATATTCCTTATTAATGGTTTAAATTATCAAATACTATATACTTGTTCAGCTGCAAAATTGTTATTTTTACTTTCTCTACTACTTATAGTAAGTAGGGGAAGTATTGTATTCCACCCAAAAATTCGATACCGAGATTTCACCGGAAATATATTTTTGAGACCCCCTGAATCCAAAAAAAGCATTTTTGGAAATGTCCATGTGTGTGTCTGTGGTTCTGTGAACAACATAACTCAGAAACGAACAGTCGGATAAACACCAAACTTGGTACTTAGGTTCAGTATCTTCCAGAGATGCGATACGAAGGTTTTCAAGAAAATACCCCCACCCCAGATTACCCTTTACATGGAACATTTTTCGAAAATTTTAATTTTCTCAAAAATGGCTCTAATGATTTTGATTAAAATATCATATGTTTAAGATATTTTCATGACAAATAAAATGTATATCTTGAATTTTCTGGAAATGTCTCCAAAAGTATTCTTCATTGTGAAAGACTTTTGCATAACTGGTAAACCATAAGAGATAGACAAAATTTTACTACACGAAAAATGTAGATCGCGTTAAAATACACAATTTATGTCATATGCATTTTTTTTGTTGAGTGAACCATTTTCGAGATATTGCTTGTTATTCCCTTAAATTTTTTAATATTTTCTCAAATGGGAATTCGTTATTCATTTTTTTGTCTTGGATATGCAAAGAGTATTAATCTGTGGCAAAGAGAATGGTGCTGCACCTAGCAACCAGCTATTAAGATTATTTTTAGAACTGGTCCCTATGTGTAAAATGTAATTCTCTTTGCATGTCAAAAGATCGTTTCTGCAAATGTTTATCTCAATTAATATGAAATAGATGGAGAATAAGAGTTTGTAAAAATAGTTTGTACAAGAGTAGAGAAAGTCATGTGAGTGTAACACATCAGATTTGTTTTTTCTCGTAGACATGCAAAGAGAACAGAATTTCAAAGCCATTACATAGCAACCTGTTCTTAAAAGATTTGACTATTGCTTAAGCCTACTGTATTTTTTTATTTCCCTTGCACCTACAAGAAAATATGTAATAAAACCATTTCTGCAAATGTTTATCTCAATTAGCATGCCATAGATAGAAGAATTAACTTTTGTAAGAATAGTTTGTTGAAGAGTGGGTAGGGAAACTCACATGAATGTAACACAAGATTTTTCATATTATGACTAGTTTTTGTTATCTATTCTGAGGAATTGAAACGTTCCACACAAACATACCAGTGCATTTTCTCCAAACAATATATGCAAAATGATAACACTGCAGACTGGTTTTATTATTATTACACTTTATTATGCGTTGTGTAAAACTCTCATCAGCAGTTCAAGTCTGTATACCTTTTCCTTGAACCCATCTTGCACAGTTTATGTGTTCTACATTTCTGTTTTGCACAATGTGTACAAATTGTAAAACTCTGATGTGTTACATTCACGTGACTTTCTCTACCTTTTATCACTTATTAGTGTGTATACAAATTATGCAGGCCTGTGAAGATTTTGCGGCACAGAATATTTTGCATTAATGGTCAAATTGGATGCTTGGATTTCGAAAATAATAATAACTTTTCCATATCATATACAGATTTTGAAAAATTCTGTTTCAACACAAAACTTAAATTTCAGTAGCATTAACATCACTAGCATTAACATCACTGCAAATCCGACTTACAGCGTGAGTGATTACAATATGTAAACATGCTAAGTCATATGACACCATGTTGTACCACTGTCTATCTCTGTTTATAGGTAATGTTGAACCTATCTCATAAACATTTATTGCCTGAGATATCAACAGGCACCTATTATAGAATCCTCAGTATAGTTTTAAACTTCTTCTCAGCGGGTCTCTTTTGAAGCCGTATTGTGTTCTGAATTTTATTTGTGGAAAAAAATGGCAAGTTTGAGTGGTATAACTATTAGGGGCTGCATGAACAACCCTAACAATTTCTGTTATGTCTGTGGGTGTTATGTGATAAAGCAGCAGAAAAGGAACATTCCACATTTATCAAGAGTTTGCATCTGGCCTATTTTAAATTTAAATTAGGAGATGAAGACAAGAATTTTGCTCCTCATATTGTGTGTAAAAGTTATGTAGAAAATCTAAGATGGCACGAACAATAGAAATCATTTTAATGACTGTTATTTTTGTCTGTGTAATACATCTGGAATCAATAGGAAAAAACAAGGTGGGCACTGTGTATCCAAAACTTGCCATCAGCAATTAGGCCTGTGTTCCTATTCCATCACCCCCTACAGCATTACCAGAAAGTAGTACTGGTACTTCGAGTGTAGAAGATAATTTAAATTGTACTTAAAAACTAGAAATAAACTCAAATATTACATATTTCCTTTCTGCATGCCAATAAAATGGTATATGATAAGAATAAATGGAAAGCAATAATACCTTTAAATTGATTAACACTTTTTTCGTTCTTCTCAATCCTACTAATTCTATTTAATGTATTACCAACTAATCCTTTAATTTACTTTCTAATATGGCAGCACAGTGCAGTGGATTTAAATTCCACAAATAAAGTTAACACTTTTTTATTTGAATTCAGCATACCAAAATTAGGTTTAGAACCTGTTTCACTCCAAGCCACAGAAAAAAGTTTTAAATTTGCAGGTCTGTGTTATTCTTACAAAAGTTTATTTTCCTATCTACTTTATTTTAATAGAGATAAACCTTTACGGAAATAGCTGAATTACACATTTCATTATAGGCACAAAGGGAATAGCGATAGTCAAATATTTTAGAACTGGACGCTATAGACTGGTGTTAAAATTCCATACTCTTTTTCATGACATCGTGAGAAAGAACTGAGAATCGACAGGACTTGAAAAGAATGGCTAAGCATTAAACAATTCGAACCATTAATAATAGCTGATGCCACAAAAAAGTTATTTGAAATAAATTGTGTTGTTTAAAGAGACCTACATATTTTGTGTAGCAAGTTTTCATCTATCACTTAACATTTACCAGTTATACAAGATTATATAAAATTCCTTCCGAATGAAGATGACTTTGTAGGCTATTACCAGAAAATTCATGTAAATGTCTTGAATATGTGGTACTTTAATCAAAATTGTAACAGCCATTTTTTAGAAAATCAAAACTTGGAAAATTTTTCCATGTAAAGGATAGTTGGGTTTGGAGAGATTTTCTTTAAAAATCTTCATGTTGCATCCTTGGAAGATATTGAACTTACAAAATACCAAGTTTGGTATTCCTCCAATGTTTTGTTTTTAAGTTTAGGGGTTAAGGGGACCTCAAAACTTATATTTCTGGTGAAATCTCGCAAATTTTTGGTTGGAATACAATACTTCCCCATGCCCATCTCTGTGTGTAGGGGTAGCATGTCTGCCTCACATTCAAGAGGTCCCTGGTTTGAGTCTTGGAAAGCGTTATTTACATGGATACGTTTTTTTCCGGGGTTTTTCCCTTATCCGGAGAAGACAAATGTCGGATAACTCTAAGCTCTAGGGATGCTGGGCATATTTGAGCATCATTTCAACCATTTCATGCACTCACCGTCCAATATGATATACCTGGTAAAGGATGTTAAACTTCAAAACAAAAGCTAACAAACAAAAACATTTCCCCTAGTTACTATACATAGTAAAGAAAGTAACAATGTAAGAACAAAGCAGCTCCAGACAATGCAATGCAGCAAAATGCTTCACCAAATACATCAACAATGCAAGATGTCACAATAATATTCTTGGTGCAAATATAGGACTGCTAATTAAATGAGTCAAGATGACCTGAACGGCAGTTCTAGTTAGAAGTAAAACAACTTATGTATTACATTCACATAACTTTCTCTACAAATTCTTCTACAAACTATTATTAGAAAAGCTTATTCTTCTATCTAATTCTTGTTAATAGAGTCAAATCTTCATTACAGATTTATACACTTCATCGCAGTTAAAAGAACAATACAGTAAACTAAAGGATGGTTAAATCTTTTAAAAGTGGGCTACTGTATGATGGTTTTGAAATATTCCATTCTCTTTGCATGAACAAAAAAAAAAAAAAAGTGATTTTTTCTTCAGAAAAGTTTAAAGCATTTGAAATTCAAATAATATCTTGGAAATGGTTAACTCCACAACAAATTTTATTTGAAAGTTGTGTACTTTGATGAGATCTACATTTTTTTGTGCAGCAAGATTTTGTCCATCTCTTATTGTTTACCAATTATACAAAAGTCAATCAGAATGATGAGAACTTCACAGGCTATTACCAAAAAATTCAAGATATACATTTTATCATTCAAATATTTTGAACATTGTCATTTTAATAAAAATTGTTGGAGCTATTTTTCAGAAAACAAAAAATAATGAAATTTTTTCCATGTATGGGACAAGGGGGGGAGGAGATTTTCTTCAAAATCTTTGTGTTGCATTCTTGGGAAATGCTAAACTTAAATACTAAGTGTGGTATTTAACCAAACTTTTGTTTTTGAGATATGCTGTTCACAGACACACACAGACGTTTTTCTAAAAATTCTTTTTTTTTTTTTTTAATTCAGTGGGCCTGTAAACATATATTTTCAGTAAAATCTCGGTACAGAATCTGTGGTGAAATACAATACTTGCTCTACTCACTGTTAAGTACTTAGCAGAGAAAGTAAAAGGTTTTAAAAATTGGGGTGATTTGTTTCCTAAATTGGATTTTTTTCTGAGAAAAGTGTAAAGATTCCAGTTTTGAAGCAATCAAACTTTTTAATGGGTCAAAATAACCACAATGGCGCTTCAAGTATTAAAAGTGGGAATAATTCATATAGAACATTAAATTTCAAAAACATTTTTAATTTACAATGCATTTTATTTTTCATAATTTAAATTGATAACTTGTGCTATTATGGTCTTTTTGCTACTGCTCAGCAGCACTAGTAAAATACTGTATAGGCTGCCTAGAGTAGATCCAGTATTTGTATTACACCTAGGCCCTAAAATTTAGAAAATGTATTAAGTTTCAAATATGCTACAAAGAATACATATACAAGGCCAATTTCATACACAATGCCCACTGTGCCTCCCATCTCCATAGGGATACAAGGTTTTTACATTGTATTTTAAGTTTGAATTGTTCTGAATAAGCCTGTGCAGGTTTCACTTAATTGCTTGCAAAGTCTACAAACCACTAAAATGAATGATAAAAACTAGATGTGTTGCACCCACACGACTTTCTCTACCCATTACAGCTTCGCATAATCCCTTTGAGTTCTTCTTCTTTAGCTCCTCCTCCTCTGTCTCCTCCTCTTCTTTCTTTCTTTCTTTCTTTCTTTCTTCTTCTTCTTCTTCTTCTCCTCCTACTCCTCCTCTTCCTCCCCCTCCTTCAATGATATGGGAAATCTTCAAATACTCCCTTTACATTCTTCTTCTGCTCCTCCTCCTCTTCTTTCTTCTTCTTCTCCTTCTTCTTCTTCTTCTTCTTCTTCTTCTTCCTCTTCATCTCCTCCTCTTCCTTCTCCCCCTCCTCCAATGACATGAATAATCCCTTTGAATTCTTCTTCTTCTGCTCCTCCTTCTTTGCCTCATCCTCCACCTTCTTCTTCTTCTTTTTCTCCACCACCTCCTCCTCCTCCGTCATGGGAAATCTTGGTGGTTACATCATTCTTCCTCTAGCATCCCCATAAAGTGCCATCAGGTCCTTATTTCCTTTGTCCAAAATAGGACATTGTAATAATTAATTTTCTTTGTCCATAACGAATTTGGATTATTGCACAGTGTACAGTTGTCAGAATTTGAAATACTTAGTGTATATAAATGTTTTGCCAGGCAGTCATGTCCCATTTCCATTCTAAAAGTAGCTAGTGCTTGTTTCCTTGGCTTGTATAGGCTTTTTATTGCAATTTTTTTCAACAAAAAAAGTTGTTGTTTTTACCTTTAGTTGTTGCTGTTTGTTAAACATGGAATCAGATATGGGCCTTATTATGCTTTTTACTAATGGTACTGGTAATCTGTTGTTTTTAATATCCTTATTGCTTTTTTGTGAGGTTGGCTGCTGTTTTATCTTCAGGAGTCCAAACAATCATCCTTTTCACATTATAGCATTCACATAAAAAGCTATTGTTCTATCCAAGCTAATTATTCATGATATATTTTTGAGTAGAAATAACCTCTAATTAAGCAATATGGGCTTGGTTACATGCACAATACTGAAAATAAAACACAGCTGTTTGCGTACCATAAGTCAGTTTTTGTTACTAATGGACCCATGTAGGAAAAATAAGCATTGTGTAAAATGCTTAATAGAGCACCATGACAGTTCAACATGGCAAAACTTAAAAATATTGTTGTTTGCAGTGCTCTGCATATGGTCTTGGACCTTCAGGGATACCTTGTTCGATCTAGCAATGCATAAACCCCTTTAATAGCTGGAGACACCCCATGGACGGTTCTGTTACCCCTTACATTAGGATAATAATCATAACGACAATGGAACAAGGGAACCTGCCCGTAGCTTATACATTGGTCCTTGAGTATGCTGTACATTAGCTTGTCAAAGACTTGTTTGTTTTGTTTTATTTAAGGGCACTCAACTGCTAGGCCATTAGCGCCCTTGTAAAATGTATAATGGCAAAGGCCAGAAATAGAGATCAGTAGAAAATTTCATGGCAAAGGCCAGAGATAAATATCAATATAAAAACATAGCACAAGTCATATATAAATGTAAATATATAAAACTAAACCGATCAATATGAAACACCTGCAATTATGATGACTAAATCCGCATTTAGAAATTTACTCTTGACAAATAATTAAAAATCCTATCAACCACTTGCTTATCATCTGCTAAGACTGTGTGGCAGTTGTAGAGAATCCCGATGATGTGCTAGAGCAACACATGATGGCCCGAAAGACCTTCGCCACAAAGTGGACAAATAGGAGCAGGGTTACCCTTAAAAAGATAACCGTGCATAAAATTGCAATGACCAATATGCAACCGAGCCAAAATCACCTCCTCATGATGAGATACATGAGAGTAAGTCACCCAGTTTATTGGAATGTCCTTTACCACTCTAAGTTTATTTCCGCGGAGAGCTAACCACTCCTTGTGTCAGCATGAGAGAATCGCTCTCCGCACAACAAGCCTAAAATCTTCCGACGTTACCCGGGGTATTGTAACACTGAGTTCTGTGGTTGCTGCCTTAGCTGCCAAATCTGCAAGTTCATTCTCTGGCAAGCCAACATGACCAGGTATCCAAGCACACTGCACTTTAATGCCAGAAGCGTATAAAACATGGAGGGTATCCTGGATTCACTGGACAATGGGGTGGTAGTTGTACAGCTCACGAAGACTCTGAAGTGCACTAAGGGAATCTCTCAAAATGAGACAGTCTCCCAATTTTCGACGGCGCACATACAAAATCGCTCGGTATATGGCATACATCTCTGCACTATAAATGGATGTGCTATCATGAAAACCGAATATATAGGTGCACATTGGTGCACTTAGATCCATCGGTGTAGATCAAAATTCGGTCACTGTAACCAGGCAGAAATTCTAAAAAACAGGTGTAGATACTAAACGTAGGCATCGTAGACTTCTGAGGTGAATTCTCAGAATGGGATAACTTACAATCACTGCCCCACATTCAGGAATCAAGCCACAAACCCTTGGGAAAGCAGAGATGAACCAAACCCCTGAAATATCCAGCCACCCTAAACATAAAAATGTAACAGAAATATTTTGAAAATGGCTAATGCTGCAGGAAAAATTATTTTACATAAAATGTATATTACAATGAGCTTTGCATTTTTTGTGTTGTAAGCTTTTTTGTCCATCTCTTATAGTTTACTAATTGTACAAAATTATACAAAATTCATTCCGATATAAAAAAACCTTCACAGGCTGTCTACAGAAAATTCAAGATATAATGTTATTAGTCATGCAAATATCTTAACTTTCTGGTGTTTGGTATTTTAATCGAAATCATTTGAGCCATTTTTAGAAAAATAAAAAACAATGAAACATTTTCATGTAAAGAATGGTTTGGGGTGGAGGGATTTCCTTGAAAATCTCTGATGCATTTTTGGAAGATGGCGAACTTAAATACTAAGTTTGGTATTTGTCTGAATTCTCATTTATAATCTCTCTCTCTCTCTCTCTCTCTCTCTCTCTCTCTCTCTCTCTCTCTCTCTCTCTCTCTCTCTCTCACACACACACACACACATACACACAATGCTTTCTTTTTTATCAGGAGGCCTCAAAAATGTATTTCTGGCGATATCCTGATAAACATTTTTGAATGTAATAGTACTCATACTTCCTCTAACTACTATAAATAGGCACTAGGGAAATTAAAAAACACATCTAAATCCACCTTCATGGTATGGGGTAAGTTGTTTGTGTCATAACCTGGATGACTTGAGTTCAAATCTTGGTTGAAATGATCTTTTCCTGGGGCTTTCACTTATCCTGAGAAGTTGAAAGCTGGGACACCAAACTAAACCACCAATCTTTTGCTCTACCCTAGTTATGCAGCTTAAAATAAATTGAATTGCAGAATAAGTTACAAAGTCTTAATTTACTTGGAATGACTAAATGTTTCATTGCTTACCCTCACATTATTCCCGGAGAGAAACAGGTAACCTCCATGCAGCATAATGGCAAATGTCTTTTTAAAACAGTTGAAGCATTCAATGATCTTCTGCTTCTCGACATCAAGCTGTCAAACAACAAAGAACATAGATTGTTATTTGTGGAGAAATAAAGTCAAATTATAAAACATAACTAATAGGTTTTAAGTAAACATATAATTGATAACTTTGAAGCCATACATCACACTTTTGTTTGTATGTACATTTACAGGGTTTTTCATAAGTAATACATTATGCAAGAAATCTTATGATTTTCTCTACTGACTCTTCTAAAACTATTCTTACAAAAGTTTATTCTTCTAGGTGCTTCATGTTAATTAGCGATGGGGCGATACCACTATTTCTCAATACTGATACTGATTTTTGAGCAGGATACTCGACACTTACTGTATAAAAAACTGTAAATGCTTGTTCACCGAATTATATACACTGCTGTTTGTGAAAATTGCAACACCAAGAAAGAATTTCCCAAATAACTCCAAACTTGGTGGAAGTGTAGAAGAGTGTGCAAGCAATAAGTGATTAGGTTTACAGAGAGATGGGGTACACGTAGGCCGAGCAGAGCCCTCTCACGTCGGTTCGACAAGGTCAGTGTTGCGCCCAGCATAATCAGTGCAGAGCTATCAAACAAGGTGGAGAGAATAAAGAGAGTGCCAGTATGCCTCGTCGACGTCAAAGGGAGCCATATCGGCATGTGATTGAGTTCGAACGGGGCAGAATGATCCATCTCCGGGAAGTGGGTTTGTCATACCATGACATTTTGGCTCGTACAGGGCATGCTGCTACGACAGTGATGCGTGTGTGGAAGCAGTGGATAGATGAAGGTTGTACACAGCGAAGAGCCGGTATTGGAGCACGGAACATGACCACAGCACGGGATGACCGTCATCTTGTCCGCATGGCCATAACGGACCGTACAGCTTCATCCACAGTGTTGGCTCGATGCTGGAGCACTGCAACAGGTGTGAACTTGTCTGCATCAACGGTTCGTCGCCGTCTGCTGCAGGTTGGACTGGTTGCATGCATGCCATTACGTCGGCTCCCGTTGTCCAGAAACCTCAAGCTCCTCCGACTGCAATGGGCACATGAACACCGTCACTGGGGTGCTGAGTGGCAAATGTAGTCTTTTCGGACGAGTTCCACTTCAACGTGTCCTACAGTGATGGCCGCATGCGTGTCCGGCGGTACCGTGGTGAGCACAACCTAGAGGGCTGCATTGTTGAGCGGCCTAGCGGACAAACACCAGGTGTAATGGTTTGGGGCGCCATTGGTTACAACAACCGATCTCGCCTCCTATGAATTGAGGGCACTTTGAACAGCAACTGGTACCTAATGGTGGTTGTAGAGCCTGAGGTACTCTCCCTGCTTCAGCCATGCTTCATCATTTGAACAGGACAATGCCTGGCCACATATTGCGAGAAATGTACAAGCCTTCTTTGAAGAGCGATGGGTACCATTGCTTCCCTGGCCTGCATGTTTGCCTGACATGTTGCCCATCGAACATGTCTAGGATATGTTTGTTCGGCACCTGGTGCATCACAGTCCTCCAGTAACCAGTATCACAGATTTGTGGACTCAAATACAAACTGCGTGGAGAGAAATCCCTCAGGAACTTATTCAGAACCTTTTTGATTCAATGCCACGGTATATAGCAGCTCTAATGGCAACGCATGGAGGCCACATCAAATACTGAATATTAGAGCTCAAAGGTCATGTATAGATTTGAAAAGTTTATCATTTGTTACTTGTCATGTATGTAACCTGTGGTATTAAATTCATTGAATTCATACGTTTCCTTCTTGGTGTTGCAGTTTTCACAAACGGCAGTGTACTTATTAGTATTCTGTTCTGTGTGTAAATGCTTGTAACCAATTTGTATGTATGCTAATTCTGAAATTGTCCCTGTTTGACATTCTCCAATTGGTAGCAATTTTTTTATCTTGATGTCACAGATTATATATCTGCTATTAGTCAAGAGTGATGATGATGATGATAATAATAAATTTCTTTGCTTACCTTTTTATGTAACTACATTTTGTGCTCAAAACTTTCATAAAGGATTTTCTATCTATATTATGGAAATTGGTTGTGTGGTTTACCTGCAAGCTACGCTTGTGACATGAGTTTGATTGCATAAACACAAACTAACAGATGGAGGGAAAGAACAAATATTTCCATGTGCTGTATTATTTCAAGACTTAAGTTCTGATTTGTTTCTGCTGGATTCACAGATTTTAATCACCAGAGTAAGTAAATGTAATGGCTGAGAGTGAGTCACCAAGCCATTTGCAGAAACGTGATTTTTGTGCATCAGCTAAATCAATTTCATTCACAACTCAGTTAATGCTGCATGTTACACCTTTACTCCTTCCCCCATTGTTTTGCATGTTTTCATTTAGACACAAGAATCTAGGGAATGTTGCATTGATTTACTCACAGAAAACACAGTCAAGGCCTATCAAGAACTATAGTCCAGCAACTCTTTGGGGGTATGTGCGAGGCAATAATGTGAAGTCTCAACTCCTTTCATTCCTTATGTAGCATAAAGTTAAATGCAACAACTTTATATAGTGCAAATCTTAACAACTTTAAAGTACTGAAAACGTATCAGAGGTTTATCTCAAGGTATTAGACATACTTTGACACCACCAAGTATCAAGGTATCAAGGTCCCATCCCTAATGTTAATCGAGATAAACTTTCATTATACACATTTTGTTGTAGGTATAAGAAGGATACAGTAGCTAAAGCACTCTTTTAGTCTCTGCTTATGTTTCTTACTTCAGAAATATCAGATACAAACAGCTAGATAAATCAGTCATACTAATCACTTCTGGGAAGAAAATCACAATGTAGAACAAAAATTCAAGCTGCTAAAACCATTTCATAACCCCATAAAATTGAACTTAGGGAAAAAGCATATATCAAAAGTTTCGAACATTGAATTATGAACTTTGAAGTTTCAGTAGACAATAGTTTCTCTAAATTCATCAACCCCACACCAGATGACGTTACAGTTACTCAGGGAAGAAGAAGAATGTCAGTGAATCACTGATTAGTTGACCAGCAACTGAACATGGGGACAACAGATCCTTGAAACATGTCCTGCCAGTAATTTGGTAAGTGGAGCAATATGAGTGTTTAGCATTGATTCATTTTCCATAATTTGAAAACAACTTTGTTTACTTCATTCATATGCCAGCTGGTCTGTTATGGCTGACAGTACAAGAAGTGCTCTGGGGTACTATGTTACCAAACATTGCATTGTAAATTGTTTATTTTTGACAAAATGCTCAAAGATGAACCAAATGACTTATAATGACTTCTATTTGTAGTTTAAATATGGACATCTATACCCCTTCCATCCCATATAAAAGCAGTAAGTGAGATAATAGTGACACAGCGATACATGCATCCAGAAGGAGGAAGAAGGTATCTAACAAACCATATAAACACTGCCCATAGAATCTGCAATGTAGAGCTGACCCTCAGGAGACCAGCTGTAGCAACATGGGAGTTCTGCATCGGGTACGTCAAGCTGGAACTTCTTCAAGAAACGTCTCTTGGAGCACACATGCAGCTCCCACAACAACAACTGTGTTGACATTGTTTGCATCTGAACCAGGAACACTGGAGATCCAAAGCTGCATCTGTCACACCAACAAACACTCATAACTAGAGACCAGTTGTTTAGGCATTTATAACAATCAAAATAGGCAATAAAAATGTAAGAAAACATATAGTAGATTTAAAAAAAGCCTTATAAATTTTAAAAAGTCATAATCATAATATATTTAATAACCAATATTTGTTTTAAAAATCATACAAATTGTACATTTTGACTGTTGCATATTATCACAAGGTATTGCTGTAATGGCATCAACTAATGATTTACACAAATCTAATAAAAACCATGATGTGGCAATGCCTGTTGGAAATATCCTTATTTTCTTATCAGCACTATTTGAAGTGAGAGCATATTTGTGATTTGTTGTTAACACGTGTTCATTGATAAAATACTTTTCACAAACTTTCCACAATAAAATTGTTCCATCAGTTGAAAACACATGCACACCAAAAAGCTAACATAACTGTAAAGTTTACTTTCCAATGGTTGTCTGACTTAAGTAAATAATGTTAGATATGTTTGTTTTCACATGACAGTAACTATCACTATTTGTAAAAATATTTTTCCTACAGTACTTCCTGATACTGGGGAACCTACTTTCAGATATAAATTCTGAACCCTTGACAGATAGCAAACATTACAATACAAAAGGTGGTCACATTCCAGCATAAAGCACATCCAAGTGGTATCCATCATCTATAGTTCACTGAATGAAACAGAAAAATTGAAAATAAATTGAAAAAAGTTTGTTGATTTAAAAAAGGCAAACACTGGCATTTATAATTCAAATAGGCAGGTAAACATTTAAAAAAAAAATCTGATCTGTTACATTCACATGACTTACTCTACCCTCTATTGCTTATTACTGACTACACAAATTATTCTTATGAAAGTTTATTTTCCTATGTACTTCATTTTAACTGAAATAAACCTTTCCAGAAATAGCTGCATTACACGTTTCATTATAGATATAAAGGGAATAGCGATAATCAAATGTTTTAGAACCTAGCCTTAAAATTCCATACTGCTTCCATGACATCAAAAAAAAAAAAAAAACTGAAAATCAACAGGACTTTAAAGAATGGCTAAACATTGAATAATTCTAACTATTAATAATGGATATCTTGGAAACAGCTGGTGCCACAAAAAAGTTATTTTAAATAAATTGTGTGTTTTAAAGAGATCTACATTTTTTGTGTACGTTTTCGTCTATCGCTTAACGTTTACCAGTCATACAAAATTATTAATATTCCTTCCGAATGAAGAGGACTTCACAGGCTATTCCCAGAAAATTCAAGATATGCATTTTATTTGTCTTGTAAATAGCTTTAATATATGGTATTTTAAAAAAAATCATTAGAGCCACTTTTTAGAAAATCAAACATTTTGTAAAATGTTCCATGTAAGGCTTATCTTGAAAACCTTCATGTTGCATCCTTGGAAGGTACTGAACCTAAATACTAAGTGTGGTATTTTCACCTTTTCATTTTTTTAGTTTTGCTGTTCACACACGCACACGCACGCGCGCGCGCACATGCACACGCACACACACAGATATACTGCTTTTTTTAATTCAAAGGCTCAAAACATATATTTCCAGTGAAATCTCAGTATCAAATTTTGGGTGGAATGCAATTATCTTCTCTACCTACGATGCACATAGTAGAGGAAGTAAAATGTGAAATAAAAACTGGTAAGTGATACCAGTGTTTTAATATTTACTTCAAAACACGAATGTACAAATCCACATAACTTTTGTTTTATTACCACCCAGTAAAAAAGACATTTGCCTGTATCTCTCCCCACATCTTCATGATAGTTACCTTATCGTCTGTTGGAGATCTTTCACCCCACTGTTCGCTGATGCTATCTTCTCACCATTTCTCCACAACCACACTATCACCTCAAATTTAGGGTAAGAAGTGAGGGCAAATAAATACTCCATCTCAGAAAATGACATTGATAGCAGTCCATTATCTGCAACATCTGCAATGATTTCTCAGTTACATACTCAGCCTATCAGATACCCAAACATTCAGTTAACTTTGTTATAAATGTATACCAGCTGAAGCAGAAAAATCTGATGTGTTACATTCACATGACTTTCCCAATCCACTATTGTTTATTTCTTAATAATTTCTACAAACTATTCTTATAAGAGCTTATTTTACTATCTACTTAATATTAATCAAGATAAACATTTGCAGATATACAGGGAAAGCCAAAAAACTATGAACCTGCTGCGCGGTGTTTTTTCTGTCCGCATCCTGGTGCTCGTTGCTGTCTGCCGCTATCATAGAAAGGTGTAGATGAAACCATACAACATTTTTTAAACTACTTTTAAAGAAAGAGGAAAGAATTATTAGTAGAGATTTGTCGCCTTCTGGTCCGCCAACCTAACCCCCTGCGATTTCTATCTCTGGGGTAACTTAAAGTGTACAAGACAAACCCACACACCCTGGAAGAATTAAAACCAAATATCCGCCAGGAAATTGCCAGTATTTCTCAACGTGAACTACGGCAAGTGATGGATAGTTTCTTAAAGAGGTGTCAAAAATGTATGGACGACGACGGTGGCAAGTTTCAGCATCTCCTTTCATAAAGTTGGTAAGTAAAGCCTTTAAAAGTAGTTTTAAAAATGTTGTATGGTTTCATCCGCGTCTTTCTATGATAGCGGCAGATGGCAATGAGACCGAGGATGTGGACAGGAAAAACACCACACAGTCGGTTTGTAGTTTTCTGGCTCTCTCTGTAGTTTCATTATACATTTAATTATAGGTATAAGAGAGTTACAAAAAATTATACAAAATTCATTCTGAATGAAGAGGGCTCCAGAGGCTCTTCTCAGAAAATTGAAAATATATATTTTATTAGTCAAGCAGATATCTTAAACATATGGTCATATTGGGAGCTTTGACCGAAATATTTAATGATTTTTTCGTTTATTTGTTGTTTTTTTTAGTGTAGCTTCCTTTAACCAGTTAGGTTACATTGGACGATTAAGCAAATGGGTGAAAGATGCTCAAATGGGTCCAGGCTCCATAGAGATTAAAATTACCCGGCATTTGTCTTTTCAGAATAAGGGAAAACCCTGGAAAAAAACCCAATCTGGCTAACTCACCCTAACCGAGATTCAAACTTGTTACCTCTTGAATGTGAGGCAGATATGCTACCCTCACAACACAAAGGTTTTTGATGGTATTTTTGCTCTTTGAACTTTTTAGTTTAGATTGCTGTAGGTTCACAGCATTTTTTAACTTACTTTTACATGAACATTCACTCTCACATCTACACTTCCAGACTCTATGGAGGGTAGGGAATGGTCCAAATTAAAAAAAAAAATTCCCACCCCCTGGCCAGGAAACGAACCAGGGACCTCCAAGTGAGAAGTCAGCTTGCTGATCACTAAACCACAGAGGCAGTCTTCATATGAATTGTTAGAGCCAATTTTAGAAGATAAAAAGTTTTAAATATTTCCATGTATGTAGATAATAGTTTGAGGTTGGGGGATTTTCTTGAAAATCTTGGCATTGCATCCTTAGAAGACTAAAATTAAATACAAAGTTTGGTATTTATTTGACTTTTCAAGGACTGAGACACACACATGAACACAGAGACCTTTCACTAAATATTCTATTTGGAATTTTGAGGACCTAAAATGTTGTATTTCTGTGAAATAACTTCATAAAATGTTTATAAGTAGGCACTAAAGAAAGTAAAACCTACCCTACCACATTTTCAGCCCCTTGTGTAAAAATCTGGTCAAAATAAATGTAAATTATACCACTGTCCACTATGTATAATACAATCACAAAGCTTGGGGTGTTTCCTTTTGCATATAATACAATCACAAAGCTTGGGGTGTTTCCTTTTGCACCTGGTGTGATTACAGCGCTCCTAGTGGAATGGTTTAACCAACCAAACAGCCATGTTAATTTATTGTTTCAGAGAAAAAGACAGGTTATTATGTGAAATGTTTGTTAAGAATAATAATACGGACAATCAGGAAATGTTTGTACTACTATAAATTGCACTAACAGCAACAAAAAGAGACCAGATTTATCCTTCTGATTTTCTAAAGATCCAGTAAGATGAGTTCATAAAATATTCTACCTACATTAAAATGTAAAACAAAATATCTGATGTGATACATTCACATTACTTTTTCTACCCTCTATCATTTATTAGTAGGTATACAAACTATTCTTACTAAAGCTTATTTTTCTGTCTACTACATTTTAACCCAAATAAAGCTTTGTAGAAATAGCTGCATTACACATTTCATTATACATACAAACAGAATGACAATAGTCAAATGTTTAAGAACTGGATGCTATATGCATCCTTAAAATTTCATACTGTTTCCATGCAATTGTAAGAAACAACTGAATTTTGACAGGACTTTTAAAAGAATGACCAAGTAATGAAGGATTTGAACCATTAATAATGGATATCTCAGAAATGGTTTATGCCACAAAAAAGTTATTTGAAATAAATTGTGTGTTTAAAGAGATCTACATTTTTTGTGTTGTACATTTTCATCTATCGCTTAAAGTTTACCAGTCGTACAAGATTATACAAAATTCCTTGTGAATGAAGAGGACTTCATAGGCCGTTCCCAGAAAATTCAAAATATACTTTTTATTTGTCATATAAACATCTTTAATATATGGTCTTTCAATCAAAATTGAGCTTAAATATCAAGTGTGGTATTTATCCGACTTCTTGTTTTTAAGTTATGCTGCTCACAGACATACACACGTAGATCGTTTTCTAAAAATGCTTTCTTTTAGTTCAGGGGGCTTCACATATTTCTGGTTAAATCTTGACATCAAATGTTTGGGTGGAATACAACACCTCCCCTATTTACCATAAGCAGTAGAGAAGGTAATATAAGTGTTAATGACCCAGTTGTGGTTAACACAATTTATGAATGAAAACAACTGTTCACACTTACAGCATAAGTCATTACCTTACACTCTTAAAAATAATTATTATTTCTCATTCGTCTTGCTTATGGTGGAATTTATTATCCATCACTAAAATATAAAATTAAATATGCTCTACAATGTTTAAACAATGGGATGAAGGTATGTATTTTTCCAAAGGAACACGATAACAAAAGTATATCTTGTCAACTGCTGAGATGATCCTAGTAGTTAGTCACCAGGGGCGCTAATAACAAACCAATGAATTTTTTCTACATATCTACAGTAGAAAGGACCTGATCAAGAGTCACTCTCTATGAGGAGTAGTCCTACTTACCCTCAATGATACACATCTCCTGGAAGCTGGGAAGCATAAGCACAAAAATTCTGGGGCGGAAACATTTCTCGGCAAATGCAAACACTGGTACACTTTTGTTACCAGCCATGCACTGTATTCCATCACCAAAAGTTGTAGAGTCTGCATGATATAGCATGTCCTCTCCTGTATCCACGTTGTGAAACACAATATGACAGCCAGTGTGTATTGCTAATGTGTCCTTCCCAACGCAATGCATGCGTGATACCTTGCCAAGCTTCACCCATCTGAAAAAACAACTGCTTATAAATATGTCAGGGTCCCAAAGGAATTGACATATGAATTACAAGTTAAAAATAGTTCTAATGATTTTTATTAAAGTAGCACATGTTACAGATGTTTGCATGACTAATAAAATGTATTCTTTGAATTTTCTAGAAGTAGTCTGTGAAGCCCTCTTTGTAAGAGATAGATAAAATCTTTGTAAACAAAAAATGTAGATATCTTTAAATCGTGGAATTTATGTGAAATAAATTTTTTTTATGGCATTAACCATTCCAAGATATACAATGCTCTTGGTTTGAATTTTTCAATTCTTTTTTTAAGTGCTAAACCATCATTCTTTTGTTTCTCATAATGTCATGGAAAGAGTATAGAATTTCAAAGCCAACGTATAGCGACTTGGACTTTTAAAGATCTGAATATCACTTCAACCTTGCAACAGGAATTAAACTTAGTCCATCAATTAAACCAAGCCAATATGAGTATGGAATGTTAACAATAAAAATTGCCATGAGAAAAACATAAATAAGTTATAAATTTAAGTATTAACTTTCATGATTTGTTAGAATCACATAGAGAGAATAAAAAAAAAACAAATTATTTAAGAAAAATTGATGTTTATGTAATAATTAATTAATATTAAAATGTTATACATCACATAATGATGCATACACTGTGAGGATGGCTGTGCATTCATTGGTAATAAAATGCAAAAGAACATGCATAGCAATGAGGGTAACTAAGAGAAAAACTTTCAGAAGAGGATTACGCCATTTTGAGCTAAAAAGAAATAAAAGTAATTGCCTACGGAAACATTGTTAAGGTGGGATCAAACCATTAATAATAAACTAGAGAATAAGTGAATGAAGTTGTGTTATTAGAAATATTAAAACAAGTAGAAGCATTTAATTGTAATTAATTTGCACTGTTATTCAATTCAATTTATTTTCATCCATAGTAACATGTACATGTTGTCGGAGTACATCAAAACATTATTACAAGTATATACAATTATTTATAATCATAGTTCATCCAGCCTATACATACACTTTTGTATTAGAAAGTTCTTTAATTCACTTTTAAATAGTTTGCCTATAATTATCTTTAGAGTATTTGGCAGTTTATTAAACAATATTTTGCCCATTATTAAGGAATCTTTATTTGTTATCTTTTTATTTACGTTTATTCTGTGGTAACTATTTTGTGTCCTTGTTTCATACTTGTGATAGTTCTTATTGAAGTTATCAGGTTCCTCATCATTGGTTACAAACATAATTACTTTATAGACATATAAAGATACTACAGTAATAATTTGTTTTCTATAAAGAAATTTCATCACAAGTCTCTTCTGTTTACCTTATATATACATCTTATACATTTCTTCTGTAAAACCAGTAATCTATTCATGTTAGTTAGACAAGTGCTACACCCATACCTCAATTGCATATTGTAGATGTGGATGTATTATTCCATTATAGGTTAATTTTAGAATTTGATTGTTATATATACCAATAACCAGGCAGCTTCATAACTCTCCTAGAAAGGTATAGAATATTTTTATTTATATATTAACTTCAGTAAATGTAATAATATTTATAAGAAGATATATTGATTATAAATAACTGAAATACGAAATAATAAGACGTAATCCTACCATAAGAAAAGAGAAATAAATCAGTATTGCTTTGATTCTAGAAATAATTATAAGAATTTTTATTCCAACTGATTTAACACCTTCCCTTTATCCCTTATCTCTTGAGCACCAGTAAACAACCCTGAGAGATAATTATAATATATTTGCAAAAATAAAAAAGAATATTATTGCTACCTCCAGTACCTACAGTAAAATGCGTATTGAAAACATTACTACGAATGTTTGATTATCATGAAATAGTTAGAAAAATGTGATCTGTTACATTCATATGACTTTCTCTATCCACTATCATTTATGTTCACATACCTTTTACAAAATATTTTATGAAAACTTATGTTTCTATCTACTTCATGTTAATTGAGATACACCTTTCATTATTACACTTAGATTGTGGATATAATCAATAATGATGTTAAAAGTGGTCCCTATATGGTGGCCTTAAAGTTCCAAACTCCTTCCATAATATCGTGAGAAACAATGAATAGCAACAGCACTTTAACAAAATGACAAAGTATTGTAAAATTCAAACCAATAATAATGAATATCTTGGAAATGGCTGATGCCACAAAAAAGTTAATTGAATTGTTTGTGGCATTGACCATTCCAAGACAATCATTGCTCTTGGTTTGAATTTTTCAATACTTTTTTGAAGTATTTTATTTTCAAGTATTTTGAAGTATTTTATTTTAAGTTCTTTTATTTCTCGCAATGTCATGGAAAGAGCATGGGATTTCAAAGGCAGCATATAGCACATACAAACATTTTACTATCACTTCAGTCTCCTGTATTCCCCTTGCACTTACAATGAAATTTGCAATGAAAATATTTCTACGAAGTTTAACATAAAGTAGTTAGAAAAACAAAAATATCTGATGTGTTATGTTCCATGACTTTCCCTACCAATAACAAATTCACACATTTGAGTAATTCCACATCGTCGCACAAATTTTCACAAAATTTGACCATCATGTCTCTGATTTACTCAAATGTTGTCCATGGATTACAAAAACAAAGTGAATTATCTTGTAAATTCTTATTTTTTTAAAATTGCAATATATTAAAAAAAAATTCTGATGTGTTACACTCACATGACTTTCTCTATTCTTGTACAAACTATTTTTACAAAAGCTTATTCTCCATATGCTTCATGTTAATCGAGATGTTAATCTTATTGCTAATTTTCTTGTAGGTACAAGCGGAATATGGTAGGATTTAAGCGATAGTCAAATCTTTTAAGAGCTGGTTGCTATGTAGCACATTCCATTCTCTTTGCATGTCCAGGGCATAAAAAAATGAATAACGAATTTGAGAAAAACTATAAGTATTGGAAAATTTAAGGGAATAACAAGCAATATCTCGAAAATGGTTCACTCAACAAAAAAAAATGTATATGACAAAAATTGTGTATTTTAACGCAATCTACATTTTTTTTGTAGTAAAATTTTGTCTATCTCTTATGGTTTACCAGTTATGCAAAAGTCATTCACAATGAAGAATACTTTTGGAGACGTTCCCAGAAAATTCGAGATATACATTTCATTTGTCATGAAAATATCTTAAACATATGATATTTTAATCAAAATCGTTAGAGCCAGTTTTGAGAAAATTAAAATTTTCGAAAAATGTTCTATGTAAAGGTTAATCTGGGGTGGGGGGATTTTCTTGAAAACCTTCATGTCGCATCTCTGGAAGACACTCAACCCAAATACCAAGTTTGATTTTTATCTGACTGTTCGTTTCTGAGTTATGCTGTTCACACACACACACACACACACACACACACACACACACACACACACACACACACACACACACACACACACACACAGACATGTTTCCAAAAATGCTTTTTTTTTTTATTCAGGGGGTCTCAAAACATATATTTCCGGTTAAATCTCGGTATCGAATTTTTGGGTGGAATACAATACTTCCCCTACTTGCTATACATAGTAGAGAAAGTAATATTGTGCAATCCAACTTTTGAAAAGTGGCACACCTTTAAACTAGAACATTTCACAGGTGATAAAGTGATAAAATTATGCTATAAAGTTCAATACAAAGCTTAATATATAATATTTTACTTAATATTTATTATAATTGATATAATTATCTACATCAATTTTTAAAAACAAAAGATTTAAAAACTATATATCCCTATTAAACAGCTTGTTTAAATTTCTATAAGAAATGGAAATAAATTCCTTGATATTTTTTGTACATACGAGGGCTGTCCCAGAAGTATCCGACCTAACAAAGAAAACACAAACATTTTGGGAAAAAACATCTTTATTTCTCTACATTGTCTCCTTTCAGCTCAATACACTTTTCCCAGTGATGTTAAATAGCTTCAATACCCTGTTAATAGTGAGTACTGTTGAGTTCTGCAAAATAGCCATCAACTCCACCTCTTCATTGTTGGCAAATCTTTTACCACCAAGCCATTTCTTCAACTTTGGAAACAGAAAATAATCAGAGGGGGCTAAGTCTGGTGAATAGGGTGCATGAGGAAGCAATTCAAACGTTAACTCATTGATTTTGGCCATGGCGATAATGGATGTGTGAACTGGTGCATTGTATTGATGAAATAAACTTTCTTTTTTGCTAAATGCGGCCGTTTTAGTTTAATTTCATCACTCAAATGCTGCAGTAAGTTTGCATAATACTTGCCATTGATTGCTTTTCCTTTTTGAAGATAATCAATGAAAATTATACCATGAGCATCCCAAAAAACTGACGCCATGACCTTGTCTGCAGATGGAACTGCCTTCGCCTTCTTTGGAGCCGATTCTCGCATTTCAGTCCATTGCTTTGACTGCTCCTTCGTCTCAGGTGTGAAGTGATAGACCCATGTATCATCCATGGTGATGAATCGACGCAAAAACTCGGCTTTATTGCAGCGAAACATCGCCAAACACTCGACTGAAACATCCTCATGGTGCTGATTTCGTTCCATTGTGAGTAAATGCAGCACCCATCTTGTGCACAGCTTTCTCATGTCTAAATTTTCAGTTAGTATGTGATGTAAAGCACTTTTTGAAATGCCTACAGTGTCTGCTAGCTCGCACACTTTCAGTCGACGGTCATTCAACACCAGTTTGTGGATTTTCTTCACAATTTTCTGGCGTGGTCATCTCATTTGGTCGACCACTGCTATTGTTCATCTTGGCAGCTCCTACGGCCTCGCTTAAACTCCCACCAAATATGTTACTATTGTAAACGAAGGAGCAGACTCCCCCAGAGTAGAATCTAGCTCAGTTTTAATATTAGTTGTACTTAGGTCTTTCAAATGAAAGTATTGTATCACATAACAATGGCCAGTTTTATCCATGTTTACAAATTTGCTGAGAGAGTTCACTATTAATTGCTGCCAATCACTAAACAATGTAGCATCGTCAAACTTCAATGATGATGATGATGATGATGATGATGATGATGATATGGGGTTAAGGGCGCTAAACATCAAAGGTCATCAGCGCCCTTACAAGGTGTAAAATATAATATTCAAGAACTAAAAAAAGGAAAATTCGATAAGTCAAAAACACTAAAAAGCACGCATACAAATACTAAAACCACACCAAAACATGTTATACAAAACAATAAAAGAGTAAAACCACGTGTCAAGAGCTGTAGAACGTTTTGGACATGAGCACCATATGTCCACTGGGGAGTAGAGCCCCCATTAAAAAGGCAATATAATATCACAAGGTTAAAAGGCGCTCAGCGCATCATATGCGCCTATTAAAATCACTGTCATGGATAAAACGTAAAAGACATTCTACAGCATGCGCGTCGTCTGCCAAAACGTTGGCTATGCCAACAGGCAGACCCACACGACCGCGCAATGGAGCTAAAACTTGACACTCTGTTAAAATGTGACGCACCATTAAGGGTGCATCACACTGCTCGCATACTGGCGCGGGGTCACCACTAAGCAAATACCTATGACTAAAAATGCAATGTCCGATACGAAGGCGTGTTAAAATTACCTCTTCCCGACGAGAAGCACGGGAAGAGGTAGCCCAGACTAACGGGAGAAGTTTAACCTCCCGCAACTTGTTCCCCCGGAGGGCCGTCCACTCATCGCTCCAAAGCGAGAGGATGCGGCGACGTAAAACAATAAACAAATCTGACGAGGGAACAACAGAGGTAAAACTTCTGGGTGATAAAATCGCCGATTTGGCAGCGGCGTCGGCAGACTCGTTCCCTGAGATGCCTACATGACCTGGAATCCACATGAAGGAGACGCGGATGCCAGAGACACCAAGCGAGTGGACCAGGTCATGTATGCGCTGTACGAGTGGGTGGTAATTGTACAGCGCGTTAATATCCTGAAGGGCACTTAGGGAGTCTGCGCAAAGAACACAGTGCTGTAAATCATGCCGCTGGATATATAAAAGTGCCTGATAAATACTAAAAAGTTCGGCGGTAAAAATCGAACATTGCTCCGGTAAACGAAAGGTAAAACTATGCTGACCAAAAACAAAGGCACACCCTACCCCAACATCAGTCTTAGACCCATCAGTGTATATAAAATGAAAGTTCCCGATTTTCGCCTGGAGTTCTAAAAAAGCTGATCTAAGAACTGAAGAAGGGGTCTCAGTCTTCGGCATCGACGTTAGCCCAAGATGATAGTGGGCCTCAGCGCGCAGCCATGGAGGAAAAAGCGTTTCCCCCCTGGGAAGTTCCGGCGCTGACGCAACGTCCAAATGCCGAAGGAGTTGTCGAAATCGAACCCCTGGAGGTAGTAATGCAGAGGAGCTAACTAAATATAGTCGATCAAGCGAACCCTGTAAAATAACTCAAAGGACGGGCGGTTAGGCAAGCTTGAGAGTCGACAAGCATAGCTGCACAAAAGCATCTCACGCCGGAATGACAGCGGAGGCGCTGCAGCCTCAGCATATAGGCTAGGTACAGGGCTGGTTGGAAAGACCCCTGTAGCGACTCTTATACCACGATGGTGAATGGCATTCAATCGACGCAATACAGATGTACGCACCGACGAATAGACAATGCACCCGTAATCAAGCTTGGATCGGACCAAAGAGCGATAAAGATGTAGAAGGACGGTCCGATCAGCTCCCCAGGGTGTGCCACTTAAAACACGTAAAAGATTAAGAGAACGGTCACACTTAGCTTTTAAAAAGGAAATGTGCGAAGTCCAACACAACTTCCTATCAAAAATCAACCCCAAAAATTTTGCCTCCTCTGCAAACGGAAGTATCTCCGGCCCAAGATGGAGAGAGGGCGGAGGGAAATATTTCCGGCGCCAGAAGTTGATGCAGGCGGATTTCTCGGCGGAGAAATTGAAGCCGTTGGCGTTACTCCAGGCGTAGAGACGGTCGATACAGCTCTGGAGACGGCGTTCGATTAGACAGGTCCGCCGTGAACTGCAATAAAAGGCAAAATCGTCAACAAAAAGGGACGATGAAATGCCAGGTGGAATACAATCAACAATGGGGTTGATAGCAATCGCAAAAAGTGTGACACTAAGTACAGAGCCCTGCGGTACTCCGCTCTCTTGAATAAAACGACTAGATAAAACCGAGCCCACACATACACGAAAGACGCGGTCCGTCATAAACTTCCGAAGAAATATGGGAAGACGACCCCGGATATTCCATGCGTGAAGTGTACGTAAATTGCCGCCCCTCCAACAAGTGTCATAAGCTTTCTCCAGGTCAAAAAACACAGTCACGGTTTGACACTTTCTCAGAAATCCATTCATAATATGCGTCGACAGGGACACCAGATGGTCGACGGTAGAGCGATAGCGACGAAATCCGCACTGAGCGTTCGCTAGAAGTTTCTGAGACTCAAGCCACCATGTCAACCGCCCGTTGATCATGCGCTCCATCACCTTGCAAATGCAACTGGTGAGGGAGATAGGGCGGTAGATGGAAGGTAGTTGGCGATCCTTCCCAGGCTTAAGTATAGGGACAATGGTGGCTTCGCGCCAAACGGAAGGAAAAAGGCCGTCTTGCCAAATACGGTTATAGACCTGTAAGAGAAAGAGTACTGTCGGCTGAAAGGTTCTTTAACATCAGGACAATAATGCCGTCCGGCTCAGGAGCGGAGTGCCTAGAGCAATGAAGAGCGTGCTCCAGCTTCCTCATTGTGAAAAGTTCATTATAACACTCGGTATTAGCAGACCGAAAATTATAGCTGGCGGAATCCAGCTGGTCTTTGATAGAGCGAAAGCCGGCGGAATAATGGTCTGAACTGAAAACCGCCTCAAAGGCAGCACCCAGAGTGTTAGCGATGGCAGCCGGATCCACTATGGTGGCATTAGAAACCTGAAGACCAGAAACAGTACAATGCGACACTTTACCTGAGAAGCGACGAAGTTTATCCCAAACAACGGATGAAGGCGTAAAGCGATTAAAAGACTCGACAAAACGAGTCCACGATGCCTTCTTGCTATCCTGAATAATGCGACGAGCCCTGGCGCGCGATTGTTTAAAAGTCGCCAAATTATCAAGGGTAGGGTGACGCCGAAACACCCTAAGTGCAGTTCTACGGGCACGAACGGCGTCCCGACAATCCTCGTTCCAAAATGGAACAGGCATTCGCCGAGGTTGAAAGGATGAACGAGGAATTGCGCGTTCGGCGGCAGAGAAAATCGTAGACGTAAGGTGCTACACTAGTTCGTTAATGTCGGTGAAGGGTGGTCGTCAAAATGCACGAGGCTGGAATACAAGCTCCAGTCGGCTTTTGTGAATATCCAGGTAGGTACTCCGGAATGCTGTACGTGGTGTGACAGAAGAGAAACGATGCAGGGGTAATGGTCGCTGGAGTAGGTGTCAGCGACGACGTTCTATTGCAGACGACTGCAAGCTGGAGTGAGCAAACGGCAAGGTCCAAGTGAGAAATGTACCGGAAGAATCAGAAAGAAACGTAGGCTCACCTGTATTCAGAATAGAGAGATTGAACTGGTAAAAACGTCGGAAAGAAGAGTTCCCCTCGCACAAGCCCTTGGCGAACCCCACAGGGGGTGATGGCATTAAAATCTCCCAACAGAAGAAATGGTGTTGGGAGAGCGGACAGGAGAGCTCGAACTGCAGTCTAAGGGCAACAGCTTGCAAGTCGGGCATAAGAGTGAGACGTTGAAAATGAACGTCGTTACGCACTAACAACATGACGCCTCCATGAGCAGGAGTACCCTCCTCCGTTTCAAGGTCGTAGCGAACCGGAGTATATCCTCGCAGATCAAAAGGATCGTGAGGGCGAAGCTTAATCTCCTGCAAACACACGACCATAGGCGAATGGGAACGCAATAAAAGTTGCAATTCCGCCCTATGTGATCGTACACCACGTAAATTCCAGGTCAGGATAGCCATAAAGAAAGAGATAAACTTCTTACTTAGAAGGGCGGCTCAAAATTACCTTGTGCTTAACCTTTGGACTCGGCTTTTGGCATGGAGTTGTTCAGACTCCATAGCCTCCTCGAAGGGAGGGCCCACGCGCTCAGAGCCAGAAACCGATTCAAGCGCCGAGAATCGGTTCTGGGTGGCGATGGGTGAGGGGTGCCGCTGAGCGCGGCTTGTCCCAGGAGCGTCCTGGGACTGCGACCTCCGAGGAGGAGAAGGTGAACTTTTCTTACCGCGCGCAGTGGAGGGTCCTTCAGAAAATCTTCCCTACGAAGTTTCTGCTTTGGTTTCTTTTCAGCGGCTTGCGACTTCAGTGACTTGGGACCAGGTTTATAGGGCTTGGTAATTGTAGCTTTAATGGACGGCCGGATGGTAGTGGCGGTTAATGCAGTCATGGTCCAGGTCTGAGTTTCGGCATCTACTCGTGATACTGGCGAGGCAACAACAGAACTAAATGTGCCAGATCGCAGGAGTGAAGGTTGGCGCGCATGATAACGCCTCCGGGCTTCATCGAAAGAGAGTTTTTCCTTTACCCGGATCTCCTGGATCGCCTTCTCGTCCAAGTACCGCGGACAGTCGGCAAACGATGCAGAATGAGACCCTTTACAATTAACGCAGACGGGGGGCTGTTGAACAGGTACCTTCGTGTGAGGGTTGGCTACATGATGCACAGGTGGTAACGGCACTCTTACATGAGACTTGCGTATGCCCAAAACGTTGGCATTTGAAACAACGCAGAGGTCTAGGAATATAAGGCCTCACAGCAATCCGTTCGTACCCTGCTGAAATGCTCGTGGGCAGATCGACGCCATCAAATGTTAAAAACAGGGTACGAGTGGGTACCAATACGCCGTCGCGTTTGGCCTGCACTCGATGAACCGCTGTCACCTTCTGGTCTGCAAGATATTCTACCAGGTCCTCGTCCGATATACCATCGAGGCTATGCGTGGTGACACCACCTCGACAGGAATTCAAGGTGCGGTGCTTCTCAACACGGATGGGATAACCATGGAGAAGCGTGGCGCGCAACAAGGTCTTACTTTGTTCATCGGACTTACTCTGAACCAACAATGAACCGTTACGTAGGCGAGTGCAGGAATTAACAGGTCCAGCAATTGAGTCAATGCCCTTCTGGATGATAAAAGGGTTCACCTTCTCGAATGATTGTCCTTCCTCTGTACGGGTAATCACTAAGTAACAACCAGCTGTTGGCGGTGCTACTTCTGTTACATTAACTTTTCGGCGCTTGTTGTTTATAATGGAGAAAGGGTGCTCCATAGCGAAAAAAAAATCCTCCACCATTGCAACCGTTTCCGACCTCGGCCTCTGACTTCCCGGGCGCTACCCCGGCTTGGGTGAGTGACCTATCACCCCAGGGTCACACCTCCCAGAACATAGACAGAGGGACCCAATCGCCGTCAGAAGTCAGCAGCTCATGCAATGGCCCCCCGCGGGACTGCAGTTGAACAGCGGATACGAACACATACCCTACATGACGACCCCGGGTGGTGGGGATGACGCCATTACCCACTCACCCAGCTGCGCACGCAGTGCGCGGGTATCCGTCAGGCTGTGTCCACGGAGGATTAACATAAAAGGTTAAAAGAAACTAAAAGTGTGTGGGCGTTTCGCACTCAATGTAGGCCGGCGAAGAAGTAAAAGAGACGTGTAAATGAATGGGCGTGGGGCGAAATGTGCATAAATAGAAGAGAAGAAAGAAGCGATGGCGAGGGGCGACATGGAATGAAGTGCACAGAACGCACGAGAGCCTATCTTGAGTCCCCCGGTCACGAGAACGAACCCACCTCGACCGGACGGGAATGAATGGGTGAAAATGGCTATGAATGGCTCGGGTACCCCGGGTGCGTCTAACCCGTACTCACAAAATATGAGCCCCTGGGGGGGGGTCAAACTTCAAACTTAAGGCTTATAAGGGTGGTACTTTCTACCATAGTCATTTGTTTGAAATAACAACCCTTATATATACGTCAGGTGGGTATTTCTGGGATTGCCCTCATATTTGCATAAAATAAAGGTGGGAACCTGTATAGTTAGTTTTAAACAAAATAACTTAGAAAGTGCTGCATAGTGGGCTTCCAGCGTGGCACAGCTAGGGGGTAGCAGCAGTCTGCCATTGGATACCTTGTCAATGCTCACATATAGCTGTTAAATCTGGCATGTATGTTGAGAAACGCTTGTACTTTCAAGCTTATCCTATGGGAGGCAATTTAACTACAATTTAAATGCACACTTTTTTCCCTTCAGGCTGTCTGGTTATTACTGGTTGATAGAATAAGTGAATGTAGCTTTAAGATACTGGGGAACACTTTTGCATTAAAATGATTACTATGTTCCTGATGTTGACGTTACATGAAAAACATAAATCTTATCTGGGAATATGTTCTTTTGCCCATATAAATAATTTTTCTGGAGTTGTAATTGGATCCTGAGGGTACTTTGGACTGTCTCTCATTGTTACTCTTTTAGTGGAACCTCTGATACCATCACATAATCCTTTTCTGTGTGACGTTGCAAAGAAATGCCACTCAACATGAATATGAAACTCATCATGGTAGCACAAATTAGAAAACTGTTTCTTATTTATACACTGAGTACTGGTACCATCGGAAAAGTAATACATCTTTAAATGTTTCATTTTTACTTTCTCTACTACGTATAGTAAGTAGGGGAAGTATTGTATTCCACCCAAAAATTCGATACCGAGATTTCACCGGAAATACATGTTTTGAGACCTCCTGAATCCAAAAAAAGCATTTTTGGAAACATGTCCGTGTGTGTGTCTGTGTGTGTGTGTGTGTGTGTCTGTGTGTGTGTGTGTGTGTGTCTGTGTGTGTGTGTGTCTGTGAACAGCATAACTCAAAAACGAACAGTCGGATAAGCACCAAACTTGGTATTTAGGTTCAGTATCTTCCAGAGATGCGACACGAAGGTTTTCAAGAAAATCCCCCCACCCCAGACTACCCTTTACATGGAAGATTTTTCTAAAATTTTAATTTTCTCAAAAATGGCTCTAACGATTTTGATTAAAATATCATATGTTTAAGATAATGTAATGAGAAATGAAATGTATATCTCGAATTTTCTGGGAATGTCTCCAAAAGTATTCTTCATTGTGAACGACTTTTGCATAACTGGTAAACCATAAGAGATAGACAAAATTTTACTACACAAAAAATGTAGATCGCGTTAAAATACACAACTTATGTCATATACATTTCTTTTGTTGAGTGAACCGTTTTCGAGATATTGCTTGTTATTTCCTTAAATTTTCCAATACTTATACTTTTTCTCAAATTCGTTATTCATTTTTTTTATGTCCTGGACATGCAAAGAGAATGGAATGCGCCACATAGCAACCAGCGTTAAAATATTTGACTATCGCTTAAAAGCTACGATATTTCCCTTGCATCTACAAGAAAATTACCAATAAGATTGACATCTCGATATCTCGATTAACTTGAAGCATATGGAGAATAGGCGTTTGTAAAATTAGGTTGTACAAGAGTAGAGAAAGTCATGTGAGTGTAACACATCAGATTTTTTTACTTTCTCTACTACGTATAGTAAGTAGTGGAAGTATTGCATTCCACCCAAAAATTCGATACCGAGATTTCACCGGAAATACATGTTTTGAGACTCACTGAATCCAAAAAAAGCATTTTTGGAAACATGTCCGTGTGTGTGTCTGTCTGTGTGTCTGTGTGTCTGTGTGTCTGTCTGTGTGTCTGTCTGTGTGTCTGTGAACAGCATAACTCAAAAATGAAGAGTCGGATAAACACCAAACTTGGTATTTAGGTTCAGTATCTTCCAGAGATGCGACACGAAGGTTTTCAAGAAAATCCCCCCACCCCAGACTACCCTTTACATGGAACATTTTTCGAAAATTTTAATTTTCTCAAAAACGGCTCTAACGATTTTGATTAAAATATCATATGTTTAAGATATTGTCATGATAATTAAAATGTATATCTCGAATTTTCTGGAAATGTCTCCAAAAGTATTCTTTATTATGAACGACTTTTTCATAACTGGTAAACCATAAGAGATAGACAAAATTTTACTACACAAAAAATGTAGAGCGCGTTAAAATACACAATTTATGTCATATACATTTCTTTTGTTGAGTGAACCGTTTGCGAGATATTGCTTGTTATTCCCTTAAATTTTCCAATACTTATAGTTTTTCTCCAATTCGTTATTCATTCTTTTATGTCCTGGACATGCAAAGAGAATGGAATGCGCCACATAGCAACCAGCGTTAAAATATTTGACTATCGCTTAAAACCTACCATATTCCCCTTGCATCTACAAGAAAATTACAAATAAGATTGACATCTCGATATCTCGATTAATATGAAGCATATGGAGAATAGGCGTTTGTAAAAATAGATTGTACAAGAGTAGAGAAAGTCATGTGAGTGTAACACATCAGATTTTTTACTTTCTCTACTACGTATAGTAAGTAGGGGAAGTATTGCATTCCACCCAAAAATTCGATACCGAGATTTCACCGGAAATATATGTTTTGAGATCTCCTGAATCCAAAAAAAGCATTTTTGGAAACATGTCCGTGTGTGTGTCTGTGTGTGTGTGTGTCTGTGTGTGTGTCTGTGTGTGTGTGTGTGTCTGTGAACAGCATAACTCAAAAACGAACAGTCGGATAAGCACCAAACTTGGTATTTAGGTTCAGTATCTTCCAGAGATGCGACACGAAGGTTTTCAAGAAAATCCCCCCACTCCAGACTACCCTTTACATGGAAAATTTTTCGAAAATTTTAATTTTCTCAAAAATGGCTCTAACGATTTTGATGAAAATATCATATGTTTAAGATAATGTCATGAGAAATGAAATGTATATCTCGAATTTTCTGGGAATGTCTCCAAAAGTATTCTTCATTGTGAACGACTTTTGCATAACTGATAAACCATAAGAGATAGACAAAATTTTACTACACAAAAAATGTAGATCGCGTTAAAATACACAACTTATGCCATATACATTTCTTTTGTTGAGTGAACCGTTTTCGAGATATTGCTTGTTATTTCTTTAAATTTTCCAATACTTATACTTTTTCTCAAATACGTTATTCATTTTTTTATGTCCTGACATGCAAAGAGAATGGAATGCGCCACATAGCAACCAGCGTTAAAATATTTGACTATCGCTTAAAAGCTACCATATTCCCCTTGCATCTACAAGAAAATTACCAATAAGATTGACATCTCGATATCTCGATTAACATGAAGCATATGGAGAATAGGCGTTTGTAAAATTAGATTGTACAAGAGTAGAGAAAGTCATGTGAGTGTAACACATCAGATTTTTTTAAAAAGCTTTGTCAGTTGTGTCTAAAACAGATGCACAGCTTTGGTGTCATGCTTCAGGCATTCTAAAATTGAAACAAAGTTCAGATGATGTTTTTCACTGTATTGCTTGAAACAGACAACAAATGGGTGAACTGTAGCTTGGTTGTTATTTCAATGTAGGTATGCCTTGGACTGAATCTTGCACAACTTCGCTAAACGAAGTGCATTTTATACTCAGTACCTAACCATGCTAACTTCCAAAGTAGTAGAAATTTGATATTTACTGTATATATTTAGCACCATAATCTTAAACATTGTGCACTTTATATACATATATTTTATATGCAAAATCGTTTTATTGTACATATTTAATATTTTATAAATGTTGTTGTTCACCAATAGCACTGGAGATTAATTGATCTGCATCATTTTTCCTCTGCCTTCCCAATATAAAGTCTGTAAGTTATCACTTTTAAGGCCTTTGCATTTTGCGAGATGTTTGTTCAGGATGACATCTTCTTCACTGAAAGTGCACTTGGGTGTAGGTAGACATCGTATCTTGTAGAGGTGTTCTGCGAGGCAATCGTGGCCAATTGCCATCCTAAATAAGGCCACTGCAGTTTTCCTTGGCATATCAACTCTATCTTTAATATTCTTATGATCTTTATCTTTTAATTTATCTTTTTTATCAAGTCTCTGATGTCTTTTGAAATGTTTAATGTTATTTAATTTGGGAAGCACGCAGGGCCGTATTTAGAGGGGGGTTTTAGGGTTCAAACCCTACCCCCGAAACTTCTGACAGTTTTATTTATTTAAATTCATATCAAACCAATATGGGAAAATTTTGTTAGATAACAGCAGGTCTACTGCTAGTAGCACATTTACAAGAAAAAGGGAAACTTAATATTGTCAACTTACATATGTAAGGTGACCATACATCCTGGTTTTCGAAGCAGTCTCGATGTTTTGTGCTGTAAAGTGGAATATTCTCATTCTGGTGAGACTTTCCTGTGTCTATAACGTCTCCAAGCAATTTTCTTATCCATGTAACGTCTATATAATACGGAGTAGGTATTTGGTAGCTGTGTGGGGTGCTGTTAAGTTTAGATCTAGTTATGGAAAACCCTCCCCGAAATTTTTTTTCTGGGTACGGGCATGGAAGCACGCCTGTGTTGTAGTCCATTTAGGGAACACCACGTGGAGGTGGACTACGTTGTTCCCCTATTTTTTAAACGAACATCTTAAAATTCTGACACTCTTTGCATATAAGCAAAGGTTTAAGCATTGAAGGGAAGAAAGTTTGTATGCAGTAGACGTGACAAGTTCAAACCCGGCGGAGGGCGTTTTCAGGCGTATAAATCCTGAGTATGGCTTCCTTCGGAAGGGAAGTAATGCCGTTGGTCCCGTGTCGTAGATTTACGGCACGTAAAAGAACCTCAAGCCTGATAAAGACGCCTCTGAGCAAAATTACCGGTGTTTCACGCCCAATATAGAGTGGGACGTTAAGGACCATAATAGTTAAAGAGCGTCCATAAATAAAACTCAATTTAATTTCATTTCGGATGTTATGATAGTCACTTTAGGGTCAATTTAATTTTTTAAAATGGGAAACTACAATTAGCGTCAAATTAAATTGACCCTAAAATGACCATCACAACGTCCTCCAAATAAAACACGACCAATGACATTTACTTTCCCCGATAATACCAATCAACTTTTATTCAAGACATTTCTTTCTACAACGCTTACTTTGGAGATATTGTACACTCTCAACTTAAATGGTCCATCCTGTAAAACAACTGGATTTTCTACATGTACTGGGATTGCGAGCCGTCCCGTCGTCTGCTAGCTCCGCCGCCATACTGGACGGACCATCAGTGAGTGCGATAATAATGAACATCACAATCCAACGTTTTCGGTAATCCTTTAATAAATAAATGTACACAGTTAACAAGTATAGTATTAAACCAGGTCCGCAGGTTTCTCTTGTATTTACAATAATGACCTCTCCTTAAGTTTACGAAAACCTCAGTATGTTTTACAGTAAAATTACGACTGAGGAAATTTGAACATAGTCCCCGTTTTTTTTTTTTTTTTTTTTTTTTTGTATTTACAACAGTAACATTAATTTAACGAAATTACATCTATACTTTACGGTTTGCAACAATTCCTCCGATTTGGGTTCACTGACAATACCAGTGCAGTGTGTAGAAAGTCACAACAATCTTGCAACAAAACTGAACTATGCCCTCAGTAGTTAACGAATAAAAGCAACTCAACTGTGCCCTTCACATGTAAAATTGATATGGTAAACACAAGCAAACTAAAGCTTCTACCTACAGAAGATCACAGAACTGATCCAAGTGGTCAAGCTGATATTGTAAGATTCTCCAAGAAAATAAAATTTCTTGCCAAGAATATGTGTCCATACCTGTATCATAAGTTAGGACAAACATATGACATGACCATTCAATAACTCAGCTACACATATGCCTATGAAATGAACAGAAAATTTAAATTACACTTTTTTTTAAGTTTTAGGCTTCCCAAAATGAAGTAGGTACTTCAAAACTAATTTAAATATACTTTCCCAATAAGTTGTAAATAATACTGGTATGCCACAATTCTAAACAAATAATTATATTCATTCTCCAAAGTAACTTATTGCTATTAGAAGAAGAATTTATCAATTATCATAACCTGTTAAGATGTAATTAATGCCTCTGCCCTCCAAAACAATATAGAACTATTAGATAAAATGTTTATCTAAGAGTAGGTAAAGCGCAAAATCTGATTTAACTATGAATTAAAATTACTATAATCTGCTTACATGGAAGACCAAGTCTGGTTGTATTGAGAACCTCTCCAATAATACTTATGTTGTTTCTAATTGAATTTACAAGCAAAGAATGTATGGAAATAAGTGGTACACATTTTCTGTAACCACATAATTTTAATGGTTGTTTAGTACATTTCTTAATCTAATGGTGGTATTGGTGTTGTAAAGTTTTCTAGGCAGTTAAAAACAAATTGGGTGTGTGAAAGGAAGTATTAACTGCTTCATTTCATATTTCTGGGTTAATCCAAATAATAAAATAGAACGCCAAGTAGATATATAAAAAGTACAGAGTGAGCCAAACGACTCCGAACCGCCTGCGCGGTGTTTTTCCTGTCCGCGTCCACGGCATTCGTTGCCGTCTATCATAGAAAGGCGCGGATGAAACCATACATTTTTAAAGCTACTTTTAAAGGCTTTACTTACCAACTTTATGAAAGGAAATGCTGAAACTGGCCACCGCCGTTGTCCATGCATTTTTGGTACCTCTTTAGGAATCATGGAATTTTTGGGCGAATTTTCCAAACGATGGTCGATATTCTCTAATGTTTCTTCGGTAAGAACCGAACGCCGTCTTAGATTTCTTAACCTGAACACTTACTGTGGCCTGAAATTTACTGTAAAGTTCATGGATTGTTGTACGGCTTGCAACTTTTACACGTGGAAATCTTTCTAATAAACAGTAGAAAACATATACTGAGCCATAATATACTTTGTGACTAAGTACAGGACAGAATAATAAACAACTCGTAATAACTGAACCACATCACATCACCGTCAACTCAGAACTGTACTTCACACAGCAAAGCAAAACCACAACAGCGTGACTTTGTTTATAGCAGCAGTGCGTTATCATGTTTTTATCGTATTTCCACACCGCGCAGCCGGTAATATTGTTCATAAAATACCCCTCCGGGGTAACTTAAAACATAAAGTGTACGAGACAAACCCACACACACTGGAAGAATTAAAACAAAATATCTGCAAAGAAATTTCTCAACGTGAACTACGGCGAGTGATTTATAGTTTCCTAAAGAGGTGTCAGAAATGTATGGACAACGACGGTGGCCAGTTTCAGCATCTCCTTTCGTAAAGTTGGTAAGTAAAGCCTTTAAAAGTAGTTTTAAAAATGTTGTATGGTTTCATCCGCGCCTTTCTATGATAGCGGCAGACGGCAACGAGCGCCGAGGACGCGGACAGGAAAAATACCGCGCAGACGGTTCGGAGTCTTTTGGCTCACTCTGTATATAAGGGAAGTTTGAATAAATGTTTGGTGATTACAAAACGGATATATTTTTACTTTCTCTACTACGTATAGTAAGTAGGGAAAGTATTGCATTCCACCCAAAAATTCGATTTCGAGATTTCACCGGAAATACATGTTTTGAGACCTCCTGAATACAAAAAAAAGCATTTTTGGAAACATGTCCGTGTGTATGTGCGTCTGTGTGTGTGTGTGTGTGTGTGTGTGTGTGTCTGTGTCTGTGAACAGCATAACTCAAAAACGAACAGTCGGATAAGCACCAAACTTGGTATTTAGGTTTAGTATCTTCCAGAGATGCGACACGAAGGTTTTCAAGAAAATCCCCCCACCCCAGACTACCCTTTACATGGAAGATTTTTCGAAAATTTTAATTTTCTCAAAAATGGCTCTAACGATTTTAATGAAAATATCATATGTTTAAGATAATGTTATGACAAATAAAATGTATATCTTGAATTTTCTGGGAATGTCTCCAAAAGTATTCTTCATTGTGAACGACTTTTGCATAACTGGTAAACCATAAGAGATAGACAAAATTTTACTACACAAAAATGTAGATCGCGTTAAAATACACAATTTATGTCATATACATTTCTTTTGTTGAGTGAACCGTTTTCGAGATATTGCTTGTTATTTCCTTAAATTTTCCAATACTTATACTTTTTCTCAAATTCGTTATTCATTTTTACTTTCTCTACTACGTATAGTAAGTAGGGGAAGTATTGCATTCCACCCAAAAATTCGATACCGAGATTTCACCGGAAATACATGTTTTGAGACTCACTGAATCCAAAAAAAAGCATTTTTGGAAACATGTATGTCTGTGTGTCTGTGTGTCTGTGAACAGCATAACTCAGAAACGAACAGTCGTATAAACACCAAACTTGGTATTTAGGTTCAGTATCTTCCAGAGATGCGACACGAAGGTTTTCAAGAAACTCCTCCCACCCCAGACTACCCTTTACATGGAACATTTTTCGAAAATTTTAATTTTCTCAAACATGGCTCTAACGATTTTGATTAAAATATTATATGTTTAAGATACTTTTATGACAAATAAAATGTATATCTTGAATTTTCTGGGAATGTCCCCAAAAGTATTCTTCATTGTGAACGACTTTTGCATAACTGGTAAACCATAAGAGATAGACAAAATTTTACTCCACAAAAAATGTAGAACGCGTTAAAATACACAATTTATGTCATATACATTTCTTTTGTTGAGTGAACCGTTTTCGAGATATTGCTTGTTATTCCCTTAAATTTTCCAGTACTTATACTTTTTCTCAAATTCGTTATTCATTTTTTTATGTCCTGGACATACAAAGAGAATGGAATGCGCCACATAGCAACCAGCGTTAAAATATTTGACTATCGCTTAAAACCTACCATATTCCCCCTTGCATCTACACGAACATTACCAATAAGATTGACATCTCGATATCTCGATTAACATGAAGCATATGGAGAATAAGCGTTTGTAAAATTAGATTGTACAAGAGTAGAGAAAGTCATGTGAGTGTAACACATCAGATTTTTTTTACTTTCTCTACTACGTATAGTAAGTAGGGGAAGTATTGCATTCCACCCAAAAATTCGATACCGAGATTTCACCGGAAATACATGTTTTGGGATCTCCTGAATCCAAAAAAAGCATTTTTGGAAACATGTCCGTGTGTGTGTGTGTGTGTGTGTGTGTCTGTGAACAGCATAACTCAAAAACGAACAGTCGGATAAACACCAAACTTGGTATTTGGGTTCAGTATCTTCCAGAGATGCGACACGAAGGTTTCCAAGAAAATCCCCCCACCCCAGACTACCCTTTACATGGAACATTTTTCGAAAATTTTAATTTTCTCAAAAATGGCTCTAACGATTTTGATTATAATATCATATGTTTAAGATAATGTCATGAGAAATGAAATGTAAATATCGAATTTTCTGGGAATGTCTCCAAAAGTATTCTTCATTGTGAACGACTTTTGCATAACTGGTAAACCATAAGAGATAGACAAAATTTTACTACACAAATAATGTAGATCGCATTAAAATACACAACTTATGTCATATACATTTCTTTTGTTGAGTGAACCGTTTTCGAGATATTGCTTATTTTTTCCTTAAATTTTCCAATACTTATACTTCTTCTCAAATTCGTTATTCATTTTTTTTTATGTCCTGGACATGCAAAGAGAATGGAATTCGCCACATAGCAACCAGCGTTAAAATATTTGACTATCGCTTAAAAGCTACCATATTTCCCTTGCATCTACAAGAAAATTACCAATAAGATTGACATCTCGATATCTCGATTAACATGAAGCATATGGAGAATAGGCGTTTGTAAAAATAGATTGTACAAGAGTAGAGAAAGTCATGTGAGTGTAACACATCAGATTTTTTTTTATGTCCTGGACATGCAAAGAGAATGGAATGCGCCACATAGCAACCAGCGTTAAAATATTTGACTATCGCTTAAAAGCTACCATATTTCCCTTGCATCAACAAGAAAATTACCAATAAGATTGACATCTCGATATCTCGATTAACATGAAGCATATGTAGAAAAGGTGTTTGTAAAATTAGATTGTACAAGAGTAGAAAAAGTCATGTGAGTGTAACACATCAGATTTTTTAATAAATTATGTTTATCCACGAGCTTATAATAATGGCTACTTATCCATTGTCGTGTTTACCTACCTATAAAAGGTTAAGCTTTTGTCTACAGACCTTTGGATGCTATTACATCCATATGCACCACAGTACCTTCCCATTATTTGGCCTTAAAATCCATTAAAATGTACTATAACCATATACGCACAATGGAATCGACCCGTCCAACATGGTGTCCTCTGTGCACATGATAGTTCGATTTCATTCGTAAGAACTCTGCTTCGCGATTTCTCCTGTACATACTCTACCTCCATGGTTGTGGTTAACCAAGAATTTTACTATTAAAAAAAGGATCCTTAAAAGGGTGTGTAAATAACAGACTATAGAAGTGTCAACACCTACTACAAAACACTATTCTAAGGTAATCTAATTAGTTTACGCTTTTTAATACTATTTAACGGGCCCATAGACTCAAAACTTTTACCCTGGTATGTATAGATTTTATAAAATCTTAGGTTATGTATTGTTGCTTATAATAAAGTAACTCGCGTAATTACACAATGAATTTGACGTTTATTAGCACACTTGATGCCGATAATAATTCGAAAGTTTGGGTAAGTTTGTCGCTTTTAGTAATAGTTTTGTACTGAAGCTTTGTGAAAGTTCGTGATTGATAAGCAACTGCCATCTCATCGTTCCCTGGTTAACTTCATGTTTATTGCACAATAAGAAAGCACAAAAAATAGTGGTAAAAGATCGATTGATAAAAAACACAAGAGAGCTTACATTTTTCCTTCGCAAACAGTTTTCTATGGACACAGCTTCTGTACACGTTTATTCTTTCTCTCGACATGCGTGCTCAGAATACAGCCTTCATCATTCATTAATTGCATAATTGATGCTTTATCCATTACCGCAGCACTAATCATTAAAATTCATGTAGGCAGTTATGTATATGCAAGCATATCAAGCATCCCCCCAACCTCATAAATGTAATACTACATTACCGCGTATTTGCTTCCTCGCTTGCCGAATCCACGTCCATCTCAAGCTCCACCTCATAAACAACAAACACTGGAATAACGTTACCATGACAACCTTGCAGAAATTGCAAAATCGAGTTTAACATCAGCGTACAGAGGAGGCCGAGCAGCGCGTTCCGATCACGAAGTTGGGCATGGCCTGATACACAAGGAACATCATTTAATGGCGATCGCAATGGCTTAAGAAACAATAAATACTTAGTATTCAAGTACGTGACTACATTCTGAGGAACATGTTTTTGCCGTCCTTCCTGATTATTCTTCTGACTTAATAATTGGGACAGTCTCACGAAAATCAGCCGTGCAATGTCCGGAACAAAGAAAAATACTACGCTTACAAACGCTTTGCTCCTCTCTATAGGAAAAAAAACCTGAGGCGATACATTCACACAATTTTCTCTACCCTCTATCGTTTATTGGTGGGTATACAAACTATTCTTTCTAAAGCTTATTTTTCTATCTACTTCATTTTAATCGAAATAAACCTTTGCAGAAATACCTGTATTACACATTTTGTTATAGATATTAGATACAAAGGGAATAGCGATAGTCAGATGTTTAACATCTGGACGCTATATGCTGGCCTTAAAATTCCATACTGTTTCCATGACATCGCGAGAAACAACTGAACGTTGACAAAACTTCAAGAGAATGGCTAAGTAATGAGGAATTCGAACCATTACTAACGGATATCTTAGAAATGATTTACGCCACACAAAAAAAACTTATTTTAAATAAAGATTATACAAAATTCCTTCCGAATGAAGTGGACTTCACAGGCTATTCCCAGAAAATTTGATATTTATTTTATTTGTAATGTTTATGCTCGACCATGCCACAATGTAGTATTTATACGACTGGTAGCAGTACTTTAATGGGCCTCATTAAAGTACTCCTGTTCATTAAAGTATTGGTATTCGACCAATCAGAAGTGGCCATGTAACATTGTGAAAGCGCAAATATTTATTATTCTGCGTAGTACGTCTCACAACGCTAACAACTTTGTTTGACACAGATGCTACAAGGTCATTGTACTGTAACCATAGATAAAGGAATGACGAATGTAACATATCACTCAAACCAGAAAGGAATACTTATGAAACCTTTAATTTAGATGCATGGTCGAGCATAAACAGCCGTATGAAACTTGACTATAATGGCGATTAAAACGCTTCGCTCGCTCGGTTAATAATAATAATACTGGCGTTTTAATTACTACCATTATAGTCTCGTTGCATAATATACTATTAATATATTACATTTTAATCAAAATTGTTAGGGCCATTTTTTTAGAAAATCAAAAATTTCGAATAATGTGCCATGTAAAGGGTAGTTTGGGGTGGGAAGATTTTCTTGAAAATCTTCGTGTAGCATTTTTGCAAGGTACTTACCAAACCTTGGTATTTATCAGACTTTTCATTTTTTTTAGTTATGCTGTTCACACACACAGACTTTCTAACAATTTTTTGGACTCAGGGGGCCTCGAAACATGTATTTCCTGCGAAATTTCGTATGTACGTGGTAGAGAAAGTAAGAATCTGATGTGTTAAATTCACTGCATTTCTCTACCCTCTACAGCTTATTAGTGGGTATACAAATTATTCTTACGAAAGTTTATTTTCCCATATACTTCATTTTAATCGAAATAAACCTTTCCAGAAATAGCTGCATTACACATTTCGTTGTAGATACAAAGGTAATAGCGGTAGTCAAATGTTTTAGAACTGTACGCTATACGCTGGCCTTAAAATTCCATACTTTTTCCTTGCAATCGCGAGAAACAATTATTGAAAATCGACAGGTGTTTAAAAATATGGCTCTGAACAATTCAACCATTATTAACGGATATCTCGGAAATAGCTGATGCCAGAAAAAAGCTAGAAAGTAAATTGTGTTTTAAAGAGATCTCTACATTTCTTGTGTAGTACGTTTTCGTCTATCGCTTAACATTTACAGTTATACAAAGTTATTCAAAATTCCCTGGACTTAACAGGCAATTCCCAGAAAATTCAAGATATACATTTTATTTGTCATGTCTTTGTTATATGGTAATTTAATATAAATTGTTAGCCATTTTTTAGAAAATAAAAAATGTTGAACAAATTTTCTATGTAAAGGGTAGATGGATGGGGAGATTTTCTTGAAAATCGCATCTTTGGAAGCTACTGAACTTAAATACCAAATTTGATGTTTGTTCGATTTTTCGTTTTTGAGTTATGCTGTTTACACACACACACACACACACACACACACACACACACACACAGGCACATGCACGGAACTTTTCTAAAAATTCTTTTTTTTTATTCAAGGGGTCTCAAAACATGCATTTCCGATGAAATCACGGTATCGAATTTTTGGGTGGAAGGCAATACCTATTCTACCTACTAGTTACATGGTAGAGAAAGTAAAACGTTTAAATATTTGAAAAGTCAAACCAATAAGAAAGAATGTCTCGGAAATTGTTGACGCCAGAAACAAATTTATTACGTATGTAAATTGTGTGCCTTAAAGAAATCTACATTTTTTGTGTAGTAAGATTTTGTGTCTCTTACAGTTTACCAGTTATACAGCAGTTATCAAGTTGAAGAGGATTTCACATAATATTCGTAAAGAATTCAATATAGATACATTTTATTTGCCATGCTTTTAATCAAAATCGTTTAGAGCCATTTTTGAGAAAATCAAAAGTATTGAACATTCTTCCATGTAAAGAATAGTTTGGGGTGGGGTACATTTTTTAAAAATGTTTGTGCCACATTGTTGGAAGGTGCTGAACTTAAACAGCTAGTTTGATATTTAACCCACTTTTCGTTTTGGAGTTATCCTGTAAGACAAACTTTTTCTAAAACTTTCTATTTCTTGATTTATTCAGGGAGTCTCAAAACATGTTATTTCCTGGATATCTCGGTATTAAATATTTGGATGGAATGCAATACTTCCTTTACCTACTTGGTACGTGATAAAAAAGAATAAACATTTGGGTTGTTGACTTATAATTTTTTTAATTAGTTCACAACTATTTTAGTAACTTTTTACACTATAATTTGTTTCGTTTAGTGGTTCAAAATATAATAAATATTATGCGATATTTATGAACAGAGATCACGCTTAGAATATTGCTTCTCCTGAAACAAGAGAAATGACGTTAAAAAAGCGAGATGTCAGATGTTTTGATGTTTTGTTGATTCGCTAGCAGTCATTGTCAGTGAAATTATATTCAACATGTTTTGCCTTACACCAGGCAATGAAGCGATTAAATGCTATATCATATTGTTTCCTGTTTTGGGGGCGGGCGGGGGGGTTAATACTTCTAATGTTATTCTTTCTGCTGCTTCTGTAACTTCCAACTGGCTCTTCCATTTCAGTTTCTTCTGTATTCACAATGTCCGCCGTTTAATCTTTATGTAGGTTATAGTAGATAAAAAATAACGTTTTAGATCAAAGAAAGCACAAGGCTGCCAATATAACGTATAGGTTAACTCTACAACGAATTGCGATAAATTGAAGTATGACGATTTGTATTGTGAAAGATAATGCAAGCGCCATGAGAAATTAGTCATGTAAAAAGGCGTAATGAAAAGTAAAACCTAATCAAACCAAACCGAGTTATTAAACACGTGCAAATACAAAGGATAATTGCCAGCTGATTGGTGTTCAAACCAAAGTTGGTCACAATGAAGAATATCGCACCAGTGCGATAATCTAAAGCTTTTAACTCTTTTGCACCGTGTCAGAAGTCCTACTTTTAGGCCTTGCTGTCTAAAAAAATTATTTGTTTCTTTTCTCAAATAAACGGCAGTTTCGCAATGTTGCATATTAAGAACTGTCGTCACCCATGACAGTTTTCTTAGCGACGCACTTTATTTCGACAACTTGTTTACGACTGTTCGCGGGCTTGGCCGCTAGTTAGTTGTAACTACATAACTAGATATGCGTGTCCCCAACTGAACACATGATCGCACTTTGTAATCGTAGGACTTTGCGCAACAGGAGCACCCGTCGCAAATTTTGTAGCTATACTCCGAATTGACCCGTCTGTTTTTATAGTACATACCCTCTGTATCTTACCGTTTCCTCATTGGCTATTAATTCGCGCTCTTCGAAGCATCTTAAGTTCGCCTGACTTGTTTCTCACACACTATTGGTTACCTTTTATTCCCAGAATCCTGTTTTCAATATGGACAAGGGACTTCCCCGGCTCCTCTCGCCCCTACTCCCTATCTCACTCTTTTCTTCATGCCAAATTTAAGTATAAAAGAAGAAAGCCACCAGCATCTGCACGAAGACTACGTTCTATGTCGAGCATTTATGGAATCTCACACGCTACCACTTGTACGACCAAACTACCGGCGCAGCAACCGCTGAAACAACCCATGATTTAACTTATGATTAAAGGCCAATTGAACTCCTACCTTTAACCCCCGGTGGCAGCCAGGGACTTCTGCCATGGCTGTACTTCAGGTCCCATAAACCGCTCCCGGCACCAACCGGCAGCATGTACCAACTATTACTAACGGAGGTGCTAACGCGGTACTCCCCCTACCTTTACCCTTAACTCCTGTCGACTCCTACTCAACTCCTCATGAAATTCCTCACCTATAAAAAACAAAAAACAAAAAACAAAAAAACTTCCTGTGCATACCTCGCCGGACTTCGAGATGCTAACATCATGGGAGGGAAGAAGAAACACCGCCTCGCCGCTGCTGCTTCGCCGGAGTTGTCCACCGCAGCAGCCGACTGCACTCCGCCGCCGGAACCGGCGCAGGTGATCGCAGCAGTCGACATCACACCGCCACCGGAGCTGATCACACCAGTCAACACCTCACCGCCGCCGAGTACACACGCTCTACTTGCAACTGCACATCCTTCGCTGCAGCGCCGGCAGTCATATGCCCAGGGCGCTGCCTCGCCACCGGACGATGTCGCAGGCCGCTTTGGCGCTTTTAGCGCCGTGGTCTGTGGTGTTCACCGACTCTTGCCGGAGCGGATTGTCATGGAGGCCGCTTAGACGCTCTGGCCTTCACTCATCCGCGTTTCCCGGATCTCGTCTGCAGAGGACCGACACCGCTGCTGCGCCTCACCTTCATGGACAAAGCGCACTACACCGCAGCCATCACAACTGGCACACCACATCGAGGCAAGCCGCACCGACCGACACATCCCCTGCTGCCGCTGTTGCCAAGACGGTCACGTAGGGTCATCTGCATGGCGCAACCACGGTGTCACTACTGCGGCTTGCCCTCACTCACCTCTACCTGCACCGGGCATAAACTGGCATTTCGTCACCGCTACTGCGCTACTTGCGGCGGTGGTGACCATTTCACGGGTCAGGCTTCTTGCCCGCTCTACCCAAGAGCACAACCACCTCGCCGTCAACAAACATCGCCACCAGCACCTTCAGACACTCCTCCAGCACCAGCAGCGCCGATCATCACACACCAGCATCACACACACCGCATCACCAAAGGCCTTCCTGCACATCAATGACACCAGACCTCCAGGATGCCGTTGAGAGTATCCAGCACACCCTGCGGGACCTCGGCCTTCGCCTCGAGGCGTTGCAACAGGTTTCCAATGAGCGCCTTGAGGCAATGGAGGCAAAGTATCGCACCACTATTCGGCACCTCTCAACGTGGCCTCCCAGTTCCTGCGACTTGCCAGATCGTCCAGGATGACGACCGCACGGGGGTGCTTGCGTCGTGTCAGCGCAAGCTGATGCGCATCAGGCGCCACCTTATGGAACCGGAAGAGGCCACTGACAGCGATTGCGACGACCGACCCACGCGACCGAGTGCCCTTGAGGCCTCGATTGCTGGGCTTCGAGAGCAGCACTGGAATCAGAAACCACCGTTATTCAGAAACTGCAACAACTTCAGAACAACCATCAGCAACTGCAGGAAGGCTACATCCTCATCCGGGCGTTTATGGAGACACGCAAGCTTCCACATCCAACCGCCTACAACTACCGGCGCAACAACAGCTGAAACCCCCACATGCCAGAAACTTTTTGAAGAAATAAAGATCATTTCAACACCTAATCCATCCTTCACCTTTTAACCCCCGGGAAAAAAATACCTTTCTTATACAATGAAACTGCGTTCTGTCGCATGTTGTAAACTGCGTCTTAAAATTTGGCTTCGGATAGTTCTTTTACATTGACTTATAAAATCTGTATATGTAATCCTCAACTACATCATTATTTAGGTGCCCGTTGTATCGATATTAACATAATTACCTAATCCTTTTTAAGTTGTTTAAACTGGTATTCAATTTGCCATCAACTGTTATAAACTTATATTAAGACTAACAATGGTTGTATATTAATTGAATATTAATTGTGGCATAACAGCCTAAGTTCCGGCTGCAGTAGGTATTTAGGTTCAGAACTTTCCAATATTGCGGTACTGTCTCATCTTCATCTTTGACTTTTCCCTCCGGTGGAGGAGTTTTTAGTGGGTATGCCGAATATCGGTGAGTCCCACACTCTCAGTCCCGACTCCCATCGGGGCTGAGGTTAGTGATTAAATCATTTTCTCCTCCACTCGAAAAAAAGAGAGAGAGAGAGAGATACAGCACGAAGATTTTCAAGAAAATACCCCACCGCAAACTACTTTTTATATGAAGCATTTTTCGAAATGTTTATGTTCTAAAGAATGACTTAATGGTTTTGATTAAAATACTCTATATTAAAGATACTTACATGTAAATAAAATTGATATCTTGAATTTTCTGGGAATAGCGTCGGAAGCAGATTTATATAATCTTGCATAACTGGTAAACGTTAAGGATACACGAAAAAGTACTAAAAAGAAAAAGAATGCAGATCTCCTTAAAACATTCAATTTATTTCAAATAACTTTTTTGTGGCATTAGCCATTTCCGAGATCTCCGTTTTTAATGGTTCGATTTGCTTAATACTTAGCCATTCTTTTGAAGTCCTGTCCATTTGCAGATGTTTCTGGCATGGAAAGAGTGTGTAATTTCAAGGCCAGCGTATAGCGTCCGGTTTTAAAACATTTGTATATCGCTCTGCCATTATTTTAAAGTACCTACTACCGATTTTCAGTTGTTTCTCGCGATGTCGTGGAAACAGTATGGAATTTTAGGGCCAGCGTATAGCGTCCAGTTCTTAAAGATTTGATTGTCGCCCTTGTATGTGTAACGAAATGTGTAATGTAGCTATTTCCGCAAATATTTATCTCGGTTAAAATGAAGTGGATAGAAAAATAAGTAAGAATAGTTTGTACACCCACTGATAAGCGTTAGAGTGGTAGAGAAAGCCATGTAAATGTAATACATCAGATTTTTCCCTTCCCCAGTTTTGTTTAATTTCTCTATATAACACTGGGGTTTTCTTATCTCTGATACTACTAAAAATGTCCTGTTTATCAATATCCTCTATTCTTTGTCTGAGCTCTTTCCAGAACCCTACTTCTAGAAATTTTCCCTCCCTCCATAAGTTAGCCATGCCAATTTTCTCTAGGATACCCTGTAGTATTATTGTCCACTTATCAATCATTTTTTTTATTTCTCCTGCATTATCATATACTGCCTTACAATATTTTGTTCTTCCATTGATCTAACCCGATACCAGCAATATTTCAAATATCACGCCTTTACTTCCAGTTCTGTCACGTGGTAGACCCACAATCAATCTGTAGAACACTATATGTATCAGAGCCACATTTAACCATCCCTCATCATACCCCTATCCCACCTTTGTGTAAATTAGCAGGTTACGTTTTTACAACTGTTAAGAGATATTAAACAATAACATTTAAAGTATAAACACCACAGTTGAACTTAGTTCCGATAACTCCTTAAGTCAACTTCATAACGTAAGGTAACGGTTACGACCAGATACGGGAATTTACCGATGTGACGTGAGCTACCATTAGTGTTCTCAAGTTTTAAGAGACTCCATAGTACACATTATTCCTAAATATCGTATTTGGAAATCAAATATGGAGATAATTAAAAGAAAAATATATTTATAAGATATACATAAAAACAAGCAAATATGCAGCATAATTTGTAAACTGCTCTAATATTATGCTTATTAACAAAACAGTCAAAATATGTATTATATGCAACAAAAATGTTTAAATTGTTGGAAATTTAGTACCAATTAACGTATATACCAAGCGAGCACTTTCTGACAGCAGAGAAGAAATAGTATGCATTTGCATTAAAATCCTGTGCCTAGTCATTACACAATATGTATTTCGTTGTAGCTACAAGAGGTGCAGGAGGGTGAATCAGCAGTCAAATCTTTGAAAAGCGGGTCGCTATATGCTGTCTTTGAAATTCCATACTCTTTGTAAGATTCGCGAGAAACGCCTGAAGGGTGACGTAGCACTTAAAAAGTGTTTGATGGAGTATTTGAAAATTCAAACCAATACCGACGAATATCTCGGAAATGATTAATGCCACAAAAAGATTTATTTGACATCAATTGCATGAATTTTGCGTGCAGTAAGGTTTTGTCTGTCTTTTCTAGTTTACTAGAAATTACTCCGAATGAAGAGGGCTTCGCTGGTATTCCCAGAAAATTCAAGATGCACGTTTTATTAGCCATTCAAATATCTTAAACATATGGCATTTAAAAAAAAATCGTTAGCATTTATTATAAAATAAGAAGTAAAAAAAATATTTTCATGGTAAAGGGTAGCTTGGTCTGCAAGAGGAGATTTTCTTGAAAAGCTTCGTATCGCGACTTTGGGAGAATACCAAGTTGATATTTATTAGACTCAGAATTTGGTGAAACCTTGATATCCAAATTTTGAATGGAGTGCAATACTTCCTCTAAGCAGTATAAGTGGTACAGGAATTAAAATCCTACTTCCTAGGGTAGATAGGTTGGATTTCTTTTCCGTCACCGTAGTTAATTTTATAAAGCACTGCTGTTTCAGACACTAGGCGGTATAGAAGAAACCCCAAGACAGGGTCATAAGGGCGTATTGTACAGCCCTGATGTGTCTAATTATAGTGTGTTTACGTTTTGAGTCAGTCGCGTTTTGTTTGCTGAAATCGTTAAACCTACATAAGATTACGGTGAATAATGCAAGAGCCAGTGATTGCAGTATGATGTGATGCAGGCACAAGGCGACATGGACGAACAACAATCTCCCAGGTAAGAGCATTCCAAGCTATACAGAAATAAATGATACGCGAAACGTTAACTTCCAAAGCCACCTACAGTAGCAGCCTTGGGCTGCCATGTTCTGCTGTGAGGTAACGTTTCTGTCAGACAAATAAACACCGCATCCTGTGTGCTTCAGATTTCGAAACGACACAGTGAAAACTTCTGTCTTCTGCTATTCAGTAACACGGGCGTGCTTTTTGTCTTAGGCTCCAGCTACTTTAACCAGTTCAGTTTGGATAATCGTTCCGAAGTTCTCAATAGAACTTAAATCAACTTTCACGTAGACAATTTGAACAATGGTTTTACAAATACAAAGCGACCGAACAATACGATGCAAATATTTTAGTTAATTAAATATTAGCTTGAAAACCTACTTTCCACACTGCTTACCTAAAGTTTTGCATTCCACCCGAAACTTCGATACTGATACTTCACTGGAAAAGTATGTTTTGAGGATCCCCCCCCAAATCGGATGTGTTACACTCACATGACTTTCTCTACTCTTGTACAAACAATTTTTACAAACGCTTATTCTCCATATGCTTCATGTTAATCGAGATATCGAGATGTCAAATCTTATTGCTAATTTTCTTGTAGATGCAAGCGGAATATGGTAGGGTTAAAGCGATAGTCAAATATTTTACGCGCTGGTTGCTATGTGGCGCATTCCACTCTCTTTGTATGTCCAGGACATAAACAAAATGAATGACGAATTTGAGAAAAAGTATAAGTACTGGAAAATTTAAGGAAATAACAAGCAATATCTCGAAAATGGTTCACTAAAAAAAAAAAAAAAATGTATATGACATAAATTGTGTATTTTAACGCGATCTACATTTTTTGTGTACTAAAATTTTGTCTATCTCTTATGGTTTACCAGTTATGCAAAAGTCGTTCACAATGAAAAATACTTTTGGAGACATTCCCAGAAAATTCGAGATATACAACTCATTTGCATAAAAATGTCTTAAATCGTTAGAGCCGTTTTTGAGAAAATTAAAATTTTCGAAAAATGTTCCATGTAAAGGATAATCTGGGGTGGGGGGATTTTCTTGGATTGTGTCGCATCTCTGGAAGATACTGAACCTAAATACCAAGTTTAGTGTTTATCCGACTGTTCGTTTCTGAGTTATGCTGTTCACAAACACAGACACACACACGGATATGTTTCCAAAAATACTTTTTTGTATTCAGGGGGCCTCCAAACATGTATTTCCGGTGAAATCTTGGTATCGAATTTTTGAGTGGAATGCAATACTTCCCCTACTTACTATACGTAATAGAGAAAGTAAAAAAAAAACATTTTTAGAAAAAGACCCGTATGTATGTGTGTGTCCGTGAACAGCATAACTCAAAAACGAAAAGTCAGTTAAATACCAAACTTGGCATTTAAAGTTCAGCTCTTCCAAGGATGTGACACGATTTTCAAGAAAATCCCCCACCTCAAACTACCCGTTACATTTTATTTTATTTCGATTTTCTTAAAAATAATTCTAACGCTATTAATGAAATATTAACGTTTTAAATGTTTGCATGACAAAATGTATATCTTGAATTTTCTGTAAATAGCCTGTAAAGTTCTCTTCATTCTGAATGATTTTTGTATAATTCGTAAACCGTAAGAGGTCTTACTACACAAAGAATGTAGACCTCATTAAACCACAGAATTTAGTCAAATATGTACCGTGAACAATTTCCGTGATATTTTTACTTTCTCTACTACGTATAAGTAGGGGAAGTATTGCACTCCACTAAAAAATTCGATACCGAGATTTCACCGGAAATACATGTTTTGAGGCCCCCTGAATCCAAAAAAAGTATTTTTGGAAACATATCCTTGTGTGAGTCTGTGTTTGTGAACAGCATAACTCAGAAACGAACAGTCGTATAAACACCAAACTTAGTATTTAGGTTCAGTATCTTTCAGAGATGCGACACGAAGGTTTTCAAGTAAATCCCCCCACCCCAGATTATCCTTTATATGGAACATTTTTCGAAAATTTTAATTTTCTCATAAATGGCTCTAACGATTTTGAATAAAATACCATAAGTTTAAGACATTTTTATGTCATACATTTTTTTGTTGAGTGGACCATTTTCGAGATATTGCTTGTTATTCCCTTAAATTTTCCAATACTTATACTTTTTCTCAAATGGGAATTCGTTATTCATTTTTTTGTCTTGGATATGCAAAGAGTATTAATCTGTGGCAAAGAGAATGGTGCTGCACATAGCAACCAGCTATTAAGATATATGTCTATGCTTAAAGGTTACTGTATTTCTATATTGCCCTTGCAATTACAAAACAAGGGGAACATAGTAGGCCTTAAGCGATAGTCAAATATTTTTAGAACTGGTCGCTATGTGTAAATGTAATTCTCTTTGCATGTCAAAAGATCGTTTCTGCAAATGTTTATCTCGATTAATATGAAATAGATGGAGAATAAGAGTTTGTAAAAATAGTTTTACAAGAGTAGAGAAAGTCATGTGAGTGTAACACATTCGATTTTTTTGTTATTCGTTTGAATTTTCAAATACTTATACTTTTTCAAGTGGTAAGTCGCTCTTGTTTTTACTTTCTTTACACGTCGTGAAGAGGAAGCATTGTATTCAACAAAGACTTCATGTCGAGATTTCACAGGAAATACATGATTTGAGACACTTCGAAAAAAGCGTTTTTAGGAAAAGGTTCGTGCGTGTCTGTGTGTGAACAACATAACTCAAGTCGGCTTATTAACAAACTTGGCTATTTCAGTTCAGCATCTTCCAAGAATGCAACACGAAGATTTTCGAGAATAATCCTTCACCCCAAACTACAGGAAACATTTTTCGAAATTTTGGATTTTTTGAAAAAATGTAACGATTTTGATTAAAATATCGTGTGATTAAGATGTTTTCATGACAAATGAAATGTATACCTTGAATTTTCTGGAAATAGCCTTTGAAGTCCCCTTCATTCTGAATGACTTCTGCATAACAGCTGTAAACCGTAAGAGATAGACAAAATCTTGCTACATAAAAAGGTAGATCTCGTTAAAGCACTCATTTATGACAAATCAAACTTTTTGTGGCGTTAACCATTTCCGAGATATTCTTAGTTATTCATTTGCATTTTCAAATACGTACACTTGTTATTCTTCTTTCTTTTTTTAAGCCGTGGTCATTCAAAGAGAAGGGATTTTAAAGCTATTACATAGTTACCTGCTCTTAAAAGACTTGACCATCACTTTATTCGTACTTATTCCCCACGTCCTTTTGTACCTACAAGGAAAAAAGTAATAAAACCATTTCTGCAAATGTTTGTCTGCATTAACATCAAGTAGATAGAATAAGCTTTTGTAAGAATAGCTTGTCGAAAAATCTGTAGAGAAAGTCGCGTTAATGTAGTAGGTCGGTATTCGTTTTTCGTTATCATGCAAAGCAATGAAATTTCAATCTCAATCCGCTTTTTAAAAATCTTGATTAACGCTTCCTGATGTAGTCTTCTTATACAGAGAGAGCCAAAAAATCTTCGAACCGGCTGTGCAGTGTTTTTCCTGCCCGCGTCCTCGGCACTCGTTGCCGTCTGCCGCTATCATAGAAAGGCGCGGATGAAACCATACATTTTTAAAACTACTTTTAAAGGCTTTACTTACCAACTTAATGAAAGGAGATGCTGAAACGGCCACCGTCGTTGTCCACACATTTTTGGCACCTCTTTAGGATAACATCCATCACTCGCCCTGGTTCACGTTGAGAAACGCTGGCAATTTCCTGTCGGATATTTTGTTTTACTTCTTCCAGGGTGTGTGGGTTTGTTTTTTTATACTTTGTTTTAAGTTACCCCAGAGATAGAAATCGCAGGGGGTTAGGTCGGGGAACCGAGGGGGCCACAAATCTCTGCTAATAATTCTGTCCTCAAATACATTTTCATAAAGTTGTTAAGTAAAGCCTTTGAAAGTAGTTTTAAAAATGTTGTATGATTTAATCCGCGCCTTTCTATGATAGCGGCAGACGGCAACGAGCGCCGAGGACGCGGACAGGAAAAACACTGTGCAGCCGGTTCGTAGTTTTTTGGCTCTCCCTGTACAAGGAAATGCGTGTGAATGAAACACACCAGTCTTCTCTCCCCCCCCCACCTTAGGAATTCACAGCTGTGACGAATAACAGTTTATTCTCCGTTTTTGAGAATGCTGTTTTTCATATCATGTGTGAATTTTCCCGACTTGCTTCACGCTGGCTTTCTTTCGTTAAGATTATTATTATTATTATTATTATTATTATTATTATTATTATTATTATTATTATTATTATTATTTTATATCTTACAGCGACAAATTTGTGAAAACAGCAACAGTATCCATCCAGTGATTTTCAAGATTCGCGTTTTGAAGTAAACAAACGTGCTTTTACAGAGTATGCAGATTGCATGTAAATGATTAAAAAGAATAAGAAAAGGACAATCTGTTACATTCACATGACTCTCTAGTCACTACCATTTATTACTTTCTCTACTACGTATGGTAAGTAGGGGAAGTATTGAATTCCACCCAAAAATTCGATACCGAGATTTCACCAGAATTACATGTTTTGAGGCCCCTGAGTCCAAAAAAGCACTTTTAGAAAAAGGTCTGTGTGTCTGTGAATAGCATAACTCAAAAACGAAAAGTCGGATAAACACCAAACTTGGTATTTAGGTTCAGTTCCTTCAAAGATACGACACGAAGAGTTTCAAGAAAATCCATCCACCACAGACCACCCTTTACATGGAACATTTTTCGAAAGTTTTGATTTTCTAAAAAATGGCTAACGATTTTGATTAAAATATTTAATATATATCTTAAAATATTATCAAGATATTTTCATGACAAATAAAATGTATATCTTGAATTTTCTGGGAATGTCCCCAAAAGTTCTCTTCTTTCTGAATGGCTTTTGCATAAGTGGTAAACTGTAAGAGATAGACAAAACGTTTTTACACAAAAAATGTAGAGCTTGTTAAAAAAACACAATTTATGTCATTTGCTTTTTTTTCTGTTTTTTTTAGTGAACCATATCCGAGGTATTCCTTGTTATTTGTGTGAATTTTCTAATACTTATACTTTTCTTCAAATGGGAATTCGTTATTCGCTTTTTTATGTCCTGGACATGCAAAGAGAATGGAATGCTCCACATAGAACCAGCTCTTAAAACATTTGACTATCGCTTAAAGCCTACCATATTCCCCTTGCACCTACCAGAAAATTAGCAATAAGACAGTTTCTGCAAATGTTTCATCTCGATTAACGTGAAGTAGATGGAGAATAAGCGTTTGTAAAAATAGTTTTTACAAGAGTAGAGAAAGTCATATGCGTGTAACACATCAGACTTTTAGAAATAGGTCCGTGTGTGTTTGTCTGTCTTTGTGTCTATGAACAGCATGACTCAAAAACGAAAAGTCGGATAAATACCAAACTTGGTATTTAAGTTCAGTATCTTCCAAAGATGCGAAACGAGGAGTTCCAATTAAATCCCCCACCGCAACTACCCTTTACATGGAACATTTTTCAAAAAGTTTGATTTTTAAAAAAATGGCTTTAACAATTTTGATTAAAATACGACACTAAAGATATTTACATGACAAATAAAATGTATATCTTGAATTTTCGGGGAATACTTGTGAAGTCCTCTTCATTCGGTAGGAATTTTGTATAGTCTTGTATAACTGGTAAACATTAAGCGATAGACGAAAACGTACTACACAAAAAATATAGATATCTTTAAAACATACAATTTATTTCCAATAAGATTTTTTGTGGCATAAGCCATTTCTTAGATATCCGTTATTAATGGTTGGAATTGTTCATTTCTTGGTCATACTTAAAAGTCCGTTCAACATTTCAGTTGTTTCTCGCGATGTCATGGAAACAGTATGGAATTTTAAGGCCAGCATATAGCGTTCAGTTGTTAAACATTCGACTATCGCTGTTCTCTCTGTACCGTAAGGAAATGTGTAATGTAGCTTTACTGCAAATGTTTATTTGGATAAAAATGTAGTCAGAGGAAAATAAGCTTTAGTAAGAATAATTTGTAATCCCACTAATAAACGATTGAGGGGTAGAGAAAGTCATGTGAATGTATCACATCAGATTTTTCTATATAGCTTCTACATATTACTCTTACAAAAGCTTATCCTTCTTTCTATTTCAGGTTAATTGGGACAAACGTAATAGTCTCATTACACGTTTCAATATAAGTACAAAAGGGATAGCGATAGTCAAATGTTAAAAAAGGATCGCTATATTGTTACATATTGGGCTGAAGGGCAAAAAGGTAACCAGAAATAATTAATGTAGGTCATGCCAACACACACATAGGGGGGGATGGCCGCAACTCGCTGGCAGCAAAAATTTTGGGATCTTGGTGTGTAGATTTAAAGGGAAGGCGTGGGTTTTACATTACTCTGAAGAATTACATAACACACATTACCTTCACATACCTGGGATTTATTCACAAACGTTTGGCGGCCCTACATAATGAACAAAGGAAACAGGATGGAAGGAGATGGCACAGATCCGTAGACCGGCCACACACACGTCGGGCTCCAACGAGCACTTCCACTCGAGTGACGCTATCTTACCCACACCAACCGTATCTAGCCGAAGCCAAACAGGGCTGACGTCATACCAGACGGTTTCAAATAGATCTTTCCCTTTGGCGTGATCCTCCCCGAAAGGAAAGACCGTTAAGCTGAAATATAACTAAAGAGGCACAATAATGCTACGTCTGGTAGCAACAATACAACACAACAGTGTGTCTGGTAATGACAATAAGATTAATAATACGCCACAATATACAGATCTTGATAATACATGCGCTTTCTATGACATCGCGAGAGACAACTAGGTTGGCAGTTCTTCAACAAATGAAATTAATTTTTTTTTATTTCAAACCAGTAACATCTCGGAAATGGGATAAGCACAAAGTTATTTTAAATATATTGTGTTTTTAAAGAGTTCTACATTTTTTGTGTTGTACGTTTTTGTCGATCTCTTATGGTTTACCACTTACATAAAGTTCAGCAAAATTCCTTCCGAGTGAAAGGACTTCACAGGCTATTCCCAGAAAATAAGATTACGTTTCATTTGTCATGTAAACATTCTAAATATATAGCATTTTTATCAAAATCGTTAGAGGCACTTTTGAGAAAATAAAAAATAAGGAAACGTGTCCATGTAAAGAGTAAAGGTAAAACACGAACGGAGGGGACCCGCAAGCAGGCTGTAAAAGCCCTTTTTTGCTTCTACCGTAACCTCTGGGAGGGAAGAGACCCGAAAGACGACCAGATCCGGATGATGACGGGCGCAAGCATGGATGGGGTCTCTAACCTTTCCAGATTGAACGCATCGGATGCCGCCCAGGTCCACGCACAAGCCTACAGACCCTTGGTGGGGCCCACTTCGAGGCAGGTCCTAACTGAGCAGTCCCGCAACGAGGCAGGGAAGAAAACTCTACTGAGCGCACAGACACCGCCCAGCCGCAACTCGCCGAACACCGTCACCTGGTCCCACAACCCTGAAACAGGTGACAAGTTGATGGATACAGGAAATGAAGTGGTAGAAGTCTAACTACCCGAGCATTCGCCTACCGAACCCGGGAAACCACGAAAAACCCATGGATCAGAGTGGGCGGTCACCGTGGATCTAACCCGGACCTCCCGGATACGAATCGCACACGTTACCGCGGCGCCACCTCGCTTGGTAAATGTAAAGGGTAGTTTGGAGTGGGGATTTTCTTGAAAATCTTCATATCGCATCTTTGGAAGATATTGAACTTAAATACAAGCTTTTTGTACTTATTGGACTTTTTGTTTTTAAGTTATGCTGTTCACAAACACACTCATGGATCTTTTTTCTATGTTTCTTTAGTTCGGGGGCCTCAAAACATGTATTTTTGGTGAAATCTCAATATCGAATTTTGGGGAAGCATACAATACTTCTTCTGCTAACTGTAAGTTAGTGTTGCATTCACGTGACTTTCTCTACTCACTCTTACAAAATCTTAATTCTTCTAGCTGCTTCTTGTTAATCCAGTTATTTCAAGACACTACACATTTTGTTATAGGATAAAGCGATAGTCAGATGTTTAAAGAGCGTGTCACTATGTGACGGCTTTGAAATTCCATGCTCTTTGCGTGACTATGTGTTACACTCACATGGCTTTCTCTACTCTTGTACAAACTATTTTTACAAACGCTTATTCTCCATATGCTTCATGTTAATTGAGATGTTAATCTTATTGCTAATTTTCTTGTAGATGCAAGGGGAATTGGTAGGCTTTAAGCGATAGTCAAATGTTTTAAAAGCTGGTTGCTATGTGGCGCATTCCATTCTCTTTGTATGTCCAGTACAAAAAAAAAAAAAAAAAAAAACGAATAACGAATTCACATTTGATAAAAAGTATAGGTAAGTATTGGGAAATTCAAGCAAATAACAAGGAATATCTCGGAAATTAACAACACAATGTTAAAATAAATTATTATGTGCTTTAACGAGATCTACAGTTTTTGTGTAATAAGATTTTGTTCCATCTCTTACGGCTTACCAATTGTACAGGGGATACAGCCTTAGGCTTCATTCACAATGAAATGTACTAACATAATGCAGCATAAGCGCAGGCGTGAGGGAACACCACTCACAATGCTGCCGTAGGTGTAACGCAAGAAGTTTGCACGGGCTTCTAGATCCTTAAACTAACTGCGGAAATGTTCCGAGTGCACCGTAAGTTTCAAATTGAATAATATAACCAACAATAGCAAATAAGAAAGTTCACTCAATATTTTATAAATAAGTAGGTCACAAAAAAAATTACATACGCTCAACAGCCGCCCGTAGTGTTAGTGACATCACGACTGTTTGACCAAAACATTGAAAGTAGTTGTGCAAGTACTATGGAAACTGGGCTATTATTCCGTATGTGGGTAGTGAGCACTTTCGCTATCAACGTGTAACACATGTACTTGCATTATGTTAGCGTTGCCGTCGTTGGCATTCCGTGCCAACATTGTAACAGGGCCCTAAGCCGCAAGGCTTAGCCGAGGGATTTGAGGACCCTCAGCCTCAACGCGTAGCCGAGGGATGTATTTTAGGAGAGGGAGCGACGACAGGGCATAGCCGTAGGATCCGCGCGCCTAAACTCAAATGATCCACTTTAGCTACATTTTCCTTGCTTCGTGACATTCCGTTAGCCATATTTTTTTTCATCACGTTCACATTATCTTCTGACAAGATTTCCGCAAAAGCTAAGTGGTGACCAAGAAGGGGCCAATATTTTCGATAAAGCAACAACTTCTACAGAATTTAAGAACCCAGGATACTACACAATCTACTCTGCGTATTAAAAAGCCCCGATTCCATAAGTTTCTTAAAATTTCATACTTCCTTCCCGCATACGGAATAATGTCCGGAAACGGCAGCAAGTTATATATGTGATGATACAGCTGCACAAGTTATATTAATGCAACGTGCATTATCTTTTTGCTCCTTATAATTTGTGAGCCAAGAAATCTAGGCACAGATGCCGGGTTCATCCACTAAATGAAAGAGGATCCAGTAAGGAGACTACCATAGCCTCTTGAGAGAAATGAGAGATAGTGACCCACAATTGTGTGACACGGCCTAATGGAAGAGTCCACGCATGTACATTAGACGGCTCAAGTCTCGCATCGCGATCGTCTGCTGTTGAACAGCAGGCAATGCAAAGAGAAAGAAATGCAGAATTCTTCCCCTATGCACACAACGCAAGCATAAAGTTTGGAGTTTGCAAACACTTGCGTTGCGTGACTCTATGTGAATGCTTCTATCAAATAACACGAATGCAAAGTCTTGCCCTTATGCTACGTCTGCGCTTACATTTCATTGTGAATGGCCCTATAACTCAGATTACTAAAGTAGTCGTAATATAAGTACTTGCAGACTGTACTAATCTTCTTACGCTGTTAGTTTACCTTTATTGTCTTTGTCAGTGTAGTGTGCTAAATTGCTAATAATGAGTGGTAAATAGTGGTAATTGTGGTGCTTGTCGCCGGATGGTTAGCAGGGTGTTTTCTGTGCAGGTTGTAAGTTTTGATTTCATTGGGCGTGTGCGAACATTGTTAGTGAAAACGTGAAAGATAATGTGGAGTGGTTTTGTGAACTTTTTAAGTATAAGCCACTGGTCAGAAAGCACGGGAAAACCACTTCCAACCCGAGAAAACAACTAGAACTTTTCAAAAAGGAAACCAGAAGCACTGTTTCGGCTTCCAAGGTTTTGGCCAATAACTTTCAGGGCTTCAGGATGGTATCTAAGAATAATCTCAGGAGGAAAAGGCGTTTCTTTGCAGATGATCAACATCTTGTCCAACTGAGCAACAGATTCAGTGTTCTTGAAACGCTGAATGTTCATCAGGCCACAAATCCCCAAGAGCAGGTCTTAGATGAATCTGTAAATCACACAAAAAGCACAAGGTCTTGTTGCTTGGGAGTAGCCATTGGAGGGGCATAGCATCCCTCCTCAAACGGGACTTGGGGTGTGATTATGATACAGTAGGCATACTTAAACCCAGTGCTGATGTCACTGAAGACCTGGTAAAGCTAACTACAGGTTTTACCAAGAGGGATCATGTAGTGATAGTGGGTGGGCCAGGGAATAGCCTGGATAGAAATAGTAGTTATGTTATTGAAAAGGATCCATGTGACATCAGTGAGACCAGCAGCCATACTAATGTGAAGGTAGTGGGGCTTTTTCATAGGCATGATAAGCCTCAGCTTCATTGGAGGGAGGGATATGAATCTGAGACTTGAGCATGCCTTGCTGCCTCTCACATGTGTATGATAGATGTCGATGGTATACACAGGGATGGTTATACCTTTCATGGCCTACACCTAAATTCTAGAGGCAAAGAAAAGCTTTCTCTTCTTATTGTCGACAGAATTAAGGGTAAAATTCCTGTTGTCACTAGTGGGAGGTCTTTTTTAGGTTAAGTGTGCCCCATAGTCAATATAATCATCGACACTTAAAACAAATCGAGATAATCATCCAAAATACCTCTGTATCCACAAGTAACTATAGAAATAATGCTTCTGACATCAACAATAGTGATAATAATAATAATAAAAATAAAAACTGCCTGTCTGTATTTCATCAAAATATAGGAGGCTTAAGAAACAAAGTAGACAAACTTACTATAAGTCTTAATACTCTTACATGGGTACGCTTTAGCAGTAGAGTTTTCAAGAAAAAACTTACATAAAGGTGAAGTTTGTATATATGTTAGAAATGATGTGTCATAAAGTTTTGGGTTTATCCAAGTTTTGTAGTAAACAAAACCTTGAACTCTGTGTAGTTCAGCTAAATCAAAGCAAATTGAATTTAACCATGTTAGCCCTTCAGCAATCTCCCTTAGGCAATTTTGAAATATTCAGAAAGCAACTTGAACATCTTCTAACATTTTTATTCAAACCAAAAAGAGAATTAATCATGTGGGGTGATATAATTGTTGATTGTTTGAAACTTAGTCTTCAAAGGGAACAACTCAGCTCTTTACTTACAACATACCACATGACTATACAGTAAACTTTCCAACAAGAATCCAAAACAGCTCTTTTACAGCTATAGATAATATATTTGTAAATTCAGATAGCATTAAGTTTTGCAATGTCTCATCAAAAACTAATGACCTGTCGGATCATGATGCACAAGTTCTACACATTAAAAAGTTAAATTTAAAATCCATACGTAAATATACTTCTCGGAAACCTAGGGAATTAAATTAAAATACTCTGAGTGAGTTTAGTAAAAAACTTAAACTTGAATCATGGAATCAAACTTACCAAACAAATGGAACCAACAATAACTATAACAGCTTTCTTCAGTGTTTCAAAACCCACTTTGACACTTGCTTCCCAGTCAAGTTAAACAAAATATCTAACTTCAAAAGAGAGAATGCCTGGATCACTTTAAGAATTAGGACGTCATGCAGACGTAAAAGAGAATTATATGAGCAAGTAAGAATTAGTAATAACATAGATTTAAAACACTTCTTCAAAAAATCTTATGTGTTACACTCACATGACTTTCTCTACTCTTGTACAAACTATTTTTACAAAAGCTTATTCTCCATATGCTTCATGTTAATCGAGATGTTAATCTTATTGCTAATTTTCTTGTAGGTGCAAGGGGAATATGATAGGTTTTAAGCGATAGTCAAATCTTTTAACCGCTGGTTGTTATGTGGCGCATTCCATTCTCTTTGCATGAGCAGGACATAAAAAAATGAATAACGAATTTGAGAAAAAGTATAATTATTGGAAAATTTAAGGGAATATCAAGCAATATCTCGAAAATGGTTCACTCAAAAAAAAAAAAAATGTATATGACATAAATTGTGTATTTTAACTGATCTACATTTTTTGTGTAGTAAAATCTTGTCTATCTCTTATGGTTTATCAGTTCACAATGAAGAATACTTTTGGAGACATTCCCAGAAAATTCGAGATATACATTTCATTTGTCATGAAAATATCTTAAACATTTGATATTTTAATCAAAATTGTTAGAGCCATTTTTGAGAAAATTAAAATTTTCGAAAAATCTTCCATGTAAAGGGTAATCTGGGGTGGGGGGATTTTCTTGAAAACCTTCGTGTCACATCTCTGGAAGATACTGAACCTAAATACCAAGTTTGGTTTTTATCTGACTGTTCATTTCTGAGTTATGCTGTTCACACACACACACACACACACACACACACACACACACACACACACACACACACACACGGACATGTTTCCAAAAATGCTTTTTTTGGATTCAGGGGGTCTCAAAACATATATTTCTGGTGAAATTATGGTATCAAATTTTTGGATGGAATACAATACTTTCCCCTACTTACTATACGTAGTAGAGAAAGTAAAAACATTGTAGGCTTCTAAAGAAGGTAATAAAAGCAGCTAGAATATTGCATTATAATAAACAGATTCAACCCTCTGACAATAAAATAAAAACTACTTGGAATATAATAAAAAGAGGAATGCATACATACTCATTACAAAATGAGTTAATAACACTAAACATTGATAATCAAGAAATTAGTAAACCTTATGAAGTTGCAGAAATTTTTTACAAATTCTTTTTGGATGTAACAAACAAACTAAGTAATAATTTTGGAAGTAAAGAGGCAGCTTTGGAATTTCTAAGATCAAATTTCGCTAATGAAGTGCCTGAATTTAAACCTAATCTGAAAACGCCTTCTGAAATAAACCAAATCTCCTTCAAAACAAAAAATTCTTCTGATTATGATGAAATAACAATAAAAATCTTAAAATCTTGCTCATCTCAAATTTCTACTCCCCTTAGTTATTTGTGCAACAAGTCACTAAGGACAGGAATTTTCCCTGACAGAATGAAATTTTCCATTGTTAAACCACTTTTCAAAAAAGGCAAATGCAATAATGTTTCAAATTATAGACCAATATCTCTCTTTTTACTTTCTCTACTACGTATAGTAAGTAGGGGAAGTATTGCATTCCACCCAAAAATTCGATACAGAGATTTCACCGGAAATACATGTTTTGAGACCCGCTGAATCCAAAAAAAGCATTTTTGGAAACATGTCCGTGTGTGTGTGTGTGTGTGTTTATGTCTGTGAACAGCATAACTCAGAAACGAACAGTCGGATAAACATCAAACTTGGTATTTAGGTTCAGTATCTTCCAGAGATGCGACACGGAGGTTTTCAAGAAAATACCCCCACCCCAGATTAACCTTTACATGCAACATTTTTCGAAAATTTTAATTCTCTCAAAAATGGCTCTAACGATTTTGATTAAAATATCATATGTTTAAGATATTTTCATGACAAATGAAATGTATATCTTGAATTTTCTGGGAATGTCTCCAAAAGTATTCTTCATTGTGAAAGACTTTTGCATAACTGGTAAACCATAAGACATAGACAAGATTTTACTACACAAAAAATGTAAATCGCGTTAAAATACACAATTTATGTCATATACATTTTGTTTGTTGAGTGAACCATTTTCGAGATATTGTATGTTATCCCCTTAAATTTTCCAATACTTTTTCTCAAATGGGAATTTGTTATTCATTTTTTTATGTCCTGGACATACAAAGAGAATAGAATACGCCACATAGCAACCAACTCTTAAAAGATTTGACTATCGCTTAAATACTACCATATTCCCCTTGCATCTACAAGAAAATTAGCAATAAGATTAACATCTCGATTAACATGAAGCATATGGGGAATAAGCGTTTGTAAAAATAGTTTGTACAAGAGTAGAGAAAGCCATGTGAGTGTAACACATCAGATTTTTTCAAAAGTTCTTGAAAAGGTGATGTTTAATAGGCTGTATAAATACTTTGAATATAACAACATACTTGTCAAGGATCAGTTTGGGTTCAAAAAAGGAATGTCGACCAATAATGCATCTTATAAACTTACTCATGAAGTGTTAACTGCATTAAACAAAAAAATGCCTGTGACTTAGCAAAGGTATTTGACTGTGTTAGTCATGATATTCTGATAGCAAAATTAAAATTCTATGGACTAAAAAATGAAACTCTAAGTGGATCTGTATCATGTCTAAATGAAAGAAAATAAAGGTTGAAGTACTCAATGATATTGGATTTGGAAAAGATACATCAAAATGGAATACAGTAACACATAGAGTGCTGCAACATTCAGTCCTAGGACCTTTATTATTTTTTATCTATATAAATGACCTATCGTTTTCTTTAAACGATACTGCAAGTATCATTCTGTTTGATGATGACACGAGTGTTCTGGTGACTGACAAAAACTTTAATTAGTGTGTAATTAAATTGAATTATGCTTTGAACTGTATGTCACACTGGTTTAAAGCTAACAAATTATCTGTAAATCTAGACAAAAAAAAATTATTAAATTTATAACCCATCGATCATCGCACACTCCAATAGAAATTGGGATTAATGACATGTTACTAGAACAAATAGACAACATTAAATTTCTGGGCCTCCAAATAGACAGATATTTAGACTGGAAAGTTCACATTACGTATATCTTACCCAAACTCAGTTCTACCTGTTATGCTATCCGAGCACTGGTAAATGTCAGTTCTATAGATACACTTAAATTAGTATACTATGCATATTTTAACTCTATCATGGAATATTATTTTAGGGAAACTCAGTAGAAAGTAAACGAATATTCCTCATGCAAAAGAAGGTTATAAGAATCATTTCCAGCACCCATAGCAGACACTCTTGCAAACATTTTTTAGAAGACCTTGCATGTACATATTTTCAATATTAAAATTCTTTGTATGCAATCGAATCACATTTATAGCAAACATGAAAATTTATGAGATAAACACTAGACAAAAGAGTAACATCCATCATCCCAGTGCAAAGCTTTCTTGCTTCGAGAAAGGTGTATATTATGATACCATAAAAATATTTAATGCTCTCCCTAATGATCCTGAGGGAAAAGTTGACAATTTCAATGTCTTTAAAACTACTGTTAAAGAGTACCTATGCTCAAAAGCATATTATTCTGTACAAGATTATCTGAATGACAAATTATCCTGTAATACATATGTAGCTCTCTAAGTAATATTAGTAAATATTAATGACAATTGCCAGTTACATTTGATACCTGCTCTAGAATTAATGAAGCTATTTAAATGTATGTATATTAAGAACTGACAGTAAATGCTATGCATTACAAATCAAATAGAACAAAAGGTACAAGCCTAGTGAAAGTTAAAATAACTGTTCTTGTCTATAAATATAATGTTAGCCTTATAACAGTAGGGAGGTATTCGATTTTGCACAGAATTACACCTGCTTTGTTTCATTTTGTATATAATATGTCTTTATTTTATTTTAAATGTTCTGTATTCTATGTAATATTTATGTATATATGTAACCATATTGTACATTTCCTTGACACGCATATAGTATGTCTTTATTCTATTTTAAATGTTCTATATTCTGTGTAATATTTATGTTTATATGTAATTTTTGTACATTTCCTTGACATGTTCTATGTTCATAAACCTTTATGGCTGCTAGTGAACTCAGAGAATGCAATCCAATCTAATCTAATCTAATCTAAAAAACACAGATGGCTGGTCAGGATCCTAACTTGAGTCACTAGAGAATTTACAAGACAACCTATTTACAAAGACGCACAATTTCGGTCTTGTGCTAGTATTGTGAGCCATTGCCATATCATATACGAATACATACCTACTGCTCTGTAATATTCTTTTATTCGGTGCACTGCTGGGTCATCACCTCCCTTCTCTGCCATATTTGCTGATTACCTGTAACCTGGATGCGCCTTAAGTGTTAAATTAAGCAGTGAACCGTGCTATGGGCTTCATTTATATACAGAGACAACCAAAAAAGTACGAACCGGCTGCGCGGTGTTTTTCCTGTCCGCATCCTCGGCGCTCGTTGCCGTCTGCCACTATCACAGAAAGGCGCGGATGAAACCTAAACCTACAACATTTTTAAAACTACTTTTAAAGGCTTTACTTACCAACTTTATGAAAGAAATGCTGAAACTGGCCCCCTCTTTAGGAAACTGTCCATCACTCGCCGTAGTTCACGTTGAGAAATGCTGGCAATTTCCTGGCGGATATTTTGTTTTAATTCTTCCAGGGTGTGTGGGTTTGTCGTGTACACTTTATGTTTAAAGTTATCCCAGAGATAGAAATCACAGCGGGTTAGGTCGGGGCACCGAGGGGGCCACAAATCTCTACTAATAATTCTGTCCTCAAACACACTTTCAATTGTTCTCATCGAAATATTGGCCGTATAAGCTGTTGCAGAGTCTTGATGAAAAAAGCCAAAATCACGCTCCCTGTCTGTTAATTCTGTACAAGCAGGGGCAAAATTGTATTCACGTATGCACGGGCTTCAGCTATTGATTCGATAAAAAATTGGCCATTTTCAGCATCTCCTTTCATAAAGTTGGTACGTAAAGCCTTTAAAAGTAGTTTTAAAAATGTTGTATGGTTGCATTCGCGCCCTTCTGTGATAGCGGCAAACGGCAACGAGCGCCGAGGACGCGGACAGGAAAAACACCGCGCAGCCGGTTCGTAGTTTCTTGGCTCTCTCTGTAGTAACATGCATAGTTATTAAATGTTACAAATCCTTGCACTGTAATAATACAACAGTTATAGTTACGTTTTAATATGATTTCGGCGTACTTACCGAAACCAAACAAACTTCTTATTTTTTCCTATGCAGATCCTCTTCCTCTAAAAACAAAACCTCCGACAAACAGACAACGTTTAAACCAAAAATTGAAACAAACAATTGGAATTTCTATTTAACTGTAAACGTAAGACTAATAATCTAACTTAATAATAATTAATAATTACATGCTTATATAATTAACCTAATTAAATATAATTATAATTTAATATAAATAGTAATATACTTGATATAAAATAGTTAATATTATAATCAGTGCATCAGTTGGTGCAAAGTTTGAACACCTGCGAATTTAAAAACAGGGCAGCAACGTAACAGAAACAATATAACTAACCTTCCCAATACGTGTAACAGGTGCGTATTTGCGGAGGAGTTGAGCAACCCGAATATCACCAGAATCTATACCTTTTTCACTATAAGGTGAAAGGAGAAGTAAACAAAACTTAAATGTATCACTCCACCGAGCACATGGCAGCACCACGTGGAGGATGACGGGAACTAAGATCCGTGAGAGGAAATTGCTTGACAGAATGCGAATACGGTATATTGCGCAGCTTGGGAATCATTAGCTTTTCAGCATTGTATGTCTCATTCCTATATTTTGCCTTACATCCTAAACTTCTAACACATAATACTAAGAGTAGACAATTAAAAGTTGTACCTGAACAGTTCGGCATTTGCGATTAAAGGTACTTAGTGGATTAAACTGTTCTTAACTTCAGGCTTTAGAAATCATTCATTTAACGACTAATATACCACTTTTGCTTTAACCTTTTATGAATCAACAAGTTAAATAATCGATTAGCACTATAGGTTAAAACACAACAGAAAACAAATGCGACCCAAGCTATTCGAGCAACAATTCTGCATCACTAACAAAGAAGTTCAATTATAGCTAAACAATGGCCAACCATATTCATTGTCGATTAAAGTAGATACTTTTCACAGAACTTGCTAAAAGCATTTAACACAATTGTCTTCTTTCCATTTTCAGCGTTTATGTTTTCCACAGTGGCAGAAGATTCTCAGCCGGAAACCGGAAACGAGCTGCAGCGCCTGCGCATAGTCTCTTAAACTCTCTGCTATAACAGTTCATGTAGTTATAGCCGAGTCTGAATAAACACATTTAGTTTCATAAATTTAACTGTTGCAATAATGAATTTTTTTAAATTTCTCTGCACGAGAATAACCACAAAATGTTACGATATGAATCGAACTGTTTTTTGTAGAGGAAGAGACGACATGCTAAGCGGGAAAGATTGTAATTTGCCCACAGCCAATGAGGTGCTGTCTTGTCACGTGGTTTTGTTTACTTCTCCTTTCAGCTTATAGTGAAAAATCTGATGTGTTACAGTCATATGACTTTCTCTACTCTTGTACAAACTATTTTTACAAACTCTTATTCATCTATTTCATATTAATCGAGATAAACATTTGCAGAAACGATCTTTTGACATGCAAAGAGAATTACATTTTACATATAGCGACCAGTTCTAAAAATATTTGACTATCGCTTACGGCGTTCTATGTTCCCCTTGTTTTGTATTTGCAAGGGCAATATAGAAATACAGTAGCCTTTAAGTACATATCTCTTAATAGCTGGTTGCTAGGTGCAGCACCATTCTCTTTGCCACAGATTAATACTCTTTGCATATCCAAGACAAAAAATCTGATGTGTTACACTCACATGACTTTCTCTACTCCTGTACAATCTAATTTTACAAACGCTTATTCTCCATATGCTTCATGTTAATCGAGATGTCAATTTTATTGGTAATATATGGTAGCTTTTAAGCGATAGTCAAATATTTTAACGCTGGTTGCTATGTGGCGCATTCCATTCTCTTTGCATGTCCAGGACATAAAAAAATGAATAACGAATTTGAGAAAAAGTATAAGTATTGTAAAATTTAAGGAAATAACAAGCAATATCTCGAAAACGGTTCACTCAACAAAAGAAATGTATATGACATAAGTTGTGTATTTTAACGCGATCTACATTTTTTGTGTAGTAAAATTTTGTCTATCTCTTATGGTTTACCAGTTATGCAAAAGTCGTTCACAATGAAGAATACTTTTGGAGACATTCCCAGAAAATTCGAGATATACATTTCATTTCTCATGACATTATCTTAAACATATGATATTTTCATCAAAATCGTTAGAGCCATTTTTGAGAAAATTAAAATTTTCGAAAAATCTTCCATGTAAAGGGTAGTCTGGGGTGGGGGGATTTTCTTGAAAACCTTCGTGTCGCATCTCTGGAAGATACTGAACCTAAATATCAAGTTTGGTGCTTATCCGACTGTTTGTTTTTGAGTTATGCTGTTCACAGACACACACACACACACACACACAGACACACACACGGACATGTTTCCAAAAATGCTTTTTAGGATTCAGGAGGTCTCAAAACATGTATTTCCGGTGAAATCTCGGTATGGAAATTTTGGGTGGAATACAATACTTCCCCTACTTACTATACGTAGTAGAGAAAGTAAAAATCTGATGTGTTACACTCACATGACTTTCTCTACTCTTGTACAATCTATTTTTACGAACGTCTATTCTCCATATGCTTCATGTTAATCGAGATATCGAGATGTCAATCTTATTGGTAATTTTCTTGTAGATGCAAGGGGAATATGGTAGCTTGTAAGCGATAGTCAAATATTTTAACGCTGGTTGCTATGTGGCGAATTCCATTCTCTTTGCATGTTCAGGACATAAAAAAATGAATAACGAATTTGAGAAAAAGTATAAGTATTGAAAAATTTAAGGAAATAACAAGCAATATCTCGAAAACAGTTCACTCAACAAAAGAAACGTATATGACATAAGTTGTGTATTTTAACGCGATCTACATTTTTTGTGTAGTAAAATTTTGTCTATCTCTTATGGTTTACCAGTTATGCAAAAGTCGTTCACAATGAAGAATATTTTTGGAGACATTCCCAGAAAATTCGAGATATACATTTTATTTGTCATGACAATATCTTAAACATATGATATTTTAATCAAAATCGTTAGAGCCGTTTTTGAGAAAATTAAAATTTTCGAAAAATGTTCCATGTAAAGGGTAGTCTGGGGTGGGGGGATTTTCTTGAAAACCTTCGTGTCGCATCTCTGGAAGATACTGAACCTAAATACCAAGTTTGGTGTTTATCCGACTGTTCGTTTTTGAGTTATGCTGTTCACAGACACACAGACACACAGACAGACACACACACAGACAGACACACAGACACACAGACACACAGACAGACACACACACGGACATGTTTCCAAAAATGCTTTTTTTGGATTCAGTGATTCTCAAAACATGTATTTCCGGTGAAATCTCGGTATCGAATTTTTGGGTGGAATGCAATACTTCCCCTACTTACTATACGTAGTAGAGAAAGTAAAAATGAATAACGAATTTCCATTTGAGAAAATAAGTTTTGTAAAATTTAAGGGAATAACAAGCAATATCTCGAAAATGTTTCACTCAACAACAAAAATGTATATGACATAAATTGTGTATTTTAACGCGATCTACATTTTTTGTGTAGTAAAATTTTGACTATCTCTTATGGTTTACCAGTTATGCAAAAGTCGTTCACAATGAAGAATACTTTTGGAGACATTCCCAGAAAATTCAAGATATACATTTTATTTGTCATAAAAATATCTTAACCCTATGGTATTTTAATCAAAATCGTTAGAGCCATTTTTGAGAAAATTAAAATTTTCGAAAAATGTTCCATGTAAAGAATAATTTGGGGTAGGGGGACTTTCTTGAAAACCTTCGTGTCGCATCTCTGGAAGATACTGAACCTAAATACCAAGTATGGTGTTTATCCGACTGTTCGTTTCTGAGTTATGCTGTTCACAGACAGACAGACACACACACACGGACATGTTTCCAAAAATGCTTTTTTTTGGATTCAGGGGGTCTCAAAACATGTATTTCCGGTGAAATCTCTGTATCGAATTTTTGGGTGGAATACAATACTTCCCCTACTTACTATACGTAGTAGAGAAAGTAAAAAGATATAGTGACTTATCCCATAATGGTTGCACTTTAGTAACCTCTCGTATATTGTAATCTCTATGTAGAAGTCTTTCAGAATGAAGTGGACTTAATAGGCTATTCTCAGAAAATTCATTATATATATATATATATATATATATATATATATATATTAGCTATTTGTAGTACAATATCGTAAACATAAGAGTATTTTAATTAAAATTGTTAGGGCTACTTTTGTAAAAATAAAACAAAGAAAAATTTGCCGTGTAAAGGTTTGTTTGGGGTGGCGAGATTTTCTAGAAAATGTTTGTGTCGCATCCTTGGAAGATAGGCACAAAACTTAAATACTAAGCTTGGTATTTAACAGACTTTTCGTTTTTGGTTTATTTATGCTCTTCACACACACACACACACACACACACACACACACACGGACCTTTTTCTAAAACGGCTTTTTTTATTTATCAGGGGGCCTCAAAACATGTTTTTGCGGTGAAATGGTGATATCGAATTTTTGGGTGGAATACAATACCTTAAGTACTAGGTACGAAAATTAAAATTACTCGACCATTGAGGTAATGTTTCAGCATCAGAAGATACTTACAGGTATCTTACATTTCCAGAAGTTGGAAGACTGTCCGGGGAAGGTAAAGAAAATCCGAGTACAACATCCACCGATAGTTCATAACCTTTTCAGTGAATATCAGCGAGTTTTTCAGCTGCAATTAGTAAGGGGCAGTTTTTAAAGTAAGTACCGTTTTAATATTATGCCTCTGCAGCGCTCATTTTGAGCATGCGCGATCACTTCCTCCAAGCCAGACGCATCTGTGAGCGATATTCACTTTGTATTTTCCTGTTGTTAGAGCGTTTCGAAATGTTCAGAACCGAATGACCCGCCGACTGTGAAGTCAGATCAGTGATTCGGTTTCTGAATGCTGGAAATGTTACGTCAGCAAACATTCCTCGCCAATTGTGTGAGGTTTATGGGGAAACAATAATGAGTGACAATGCCCGGCCACACATAGTCAAACAAACTCAAGTTCTGATCGCATCAGTACGACCACCCTCCCTACAGTCCGGATTTGGCAACAAGACATTTTTATGTTTCATCTGAAGAAATTCCTTGGTGGAAACATTTCAACGAGATGATGTTGTGAAATAAGAGGTGCAGACTTGGCTTTCATCACAGGCGGCATCATTCTTTGACGAAGACATACAAAAACTGATTTCCCGTTACGACAAGCGCCCGAATAGCGGCGGTGACTATGTGGAGAAGTGATGTAAGGTGTAAGGTAGATACAAACTTAAGACTTGCCGATGACATTGTGCCATTCGCCAGTAATGCCAAAGATCTGCAAAATATGATCCAGGGGCTAAATAACTGCAGCAAAAAACATGAACATGAGCAAAACACAAGTTACGGCAAATAGCCAAGACATACCAATTACAATTGACACTGAAGTACTACAGTATGACCAGAATACATATACCTAGGACAACTGGTAAGAATGCAGAACAACATGGACGAAGAACTGAAACGCAGAATAGCAATAGCATGGAAATCATTTTGAGCCCTAAAATTCATTCTATTGGATAAGAAACTCAACCGAAAAAATTTTTTATAAAAAACTAGACTCCTGCATATTCCCATCACTACTATATGGATGCCAACTTTGGAATTTAACGGAAACCCAAAAGAAACGTATTCAAGTTTGACAGAGAAAGTGTTAGGACCATTCCTCAAAGACAAAGTAACCAACACCAGGTTAAGGGAAACAGAACTGGAAGATGTATCCCAACGAGCCACCAATTAGAAATGGAAGTGGGGAGGCCACGTAACAAGGCTCCAGAACATCAGATGGGCATACATTTCCATCATGGAATTTTTGGGGGGAATTTTCCAAACGATGACCGATGTCGTCTATTGTTTCTTCGGTAAGAACCGAACGCCGTCTTTTACATTTCTTAGCCTGAACACTTCCTGAGGCCTGAAATTTACTGTAAAGTTCATGGATTGTTGTACAGCCTGGAACTTTTACACCTGGAAATCTTTCTGCAAATCCTACTTTCACTTGACGTACTGACCGAGTTAACACATACGAATCATAAATAAATACACGCTGTGCAGTAGGAAACAATACTGGGCCATAATATACTTTGTGACAAAGTACAGCACAAAATAATAAATAACTCGTAATAACTGAACTAAATCACATCACCGTCAACTCAATACTGCACTTCACACTGGAGAGCAAAACCACAACAGCGTGACTTTGTTTATAGCAGCAGTGCGTTATGTTATATTTTCACACGCCCAGTGGAAAATAAACCGCGCAGCCGGTAATATTGCTCATAAAATACCCCTCCGGGGTAACTTAAACCATAAAGCGTACAAGACAAACCCACACACCCTGGAAGAATTAAAACAAAATATCCGCCAGGAAATTTCTCAACGTGAACTACGGCGAGTGATGGATAGTTTCCTAAAGAGGTGCCAAAAATGTATGGACAACGACGGTGGCCAGTTTCAGCATCTCCTTTCATAAAGTTGGTAAGTAAAACCTTTAAAAGTAGTTTTAAAAATGTATGGTTTCATCCGCGTTTTTCTACGATAGCGGCAGACAACGAGCGCCGAGGACGCGGGCAGGAAAAACACCGCGCAGCCGGTTCGGAGTCTTTTGGGTCACTCTGTACAATGTGGACCCCTACATCGGAACAAGATGGGACGACGCCTTCAAGAAAGCAGGACCAGGACCAGGACTGCACACGACTGCAGCAGCTGGAGACAGGAAGTACTAAACACAACCACCTAGTGTCCGATGGGAATTAAGGGAAGAAGTGCGCGAAGTGAGGAACCCCAAACAACATCATGAAGTCCTAATCGCAAAGAAGTGAGTAAACAATAGTGCGAAAGAAAGAACGCAACGAAAAACACTACTTGTGCGGACTAGCTCCCTGCATGAGTCATATAGAGCTACCCCTTGCAAGAGGAGGCCTTAGCCCTTCAGGGATAAATCGGCTGTTCATTCATTCAAGGTAGATAATTAAGGATAATAAAGTATCTGGAAAATAATATTGTTATTCTTTAAAAAATTATCGGTACTTGCTTTAAAAACACGCCTCGTAATATCTTGGGATTTAACGACATTATAGAGGGGTAAAGGGGCGGATTTCAAGTTCAATGTGCAGGGAGGTTAAACTAAATTAATGTAATCGTGATTCGCGGTTTAAAATGCAGCAATTCAGGCATATATAAGAGAAGCCTGTAACTTAGTAATGATCGTAGAAAACCACGTCACTGTTACACATCGTATTGTATACATGTTTTTTAGCGATAAGTTTCTTTGTTTTCTGTCATTGGAAAGTGGCGTCATTGCGTGCTGAGGAACAGGTTAGTTATCACTTGGAATTAACATACTACTAGGTGAATAAGAGATACGAAGCCGTGACCTTGCAGTCCTTGGGTAACATAAGCACACTCCAGTTTGTGAAGGGGACAGAACACCATGTCTTCCTGGATCTGGTCCGTCCTGCGTCTTGTGGGCTATCCTGGGAAATTCGTCCTCTCCATGCTAGCCAGACCCCTGGCTATAAGCTGGACGAGTTGGGACTCGACCCAATGTTCTCCCAAGTAAGTATCTATCAGCCTCTTCCGTTACACTCGTTTTAAGCGCTTATCTTTCTGTCCGTGCAAAAATTAAATTAAATTGAGTTTTATTTATGGACGCTCTTTAACTACTGTGGTTCTTAGTGTCCCATTCTATATTGGAGGTGAAAGACCAGTAATTTTGCTCAGAGACCTCTTTATCAGGCTTGAGGTTCTTTTACATGCCGTAAATCTACGACACGGGACCGCCGGCTTTACTTCCCTTCCGAAGGAAGCCACAATAAGGATTTTTACGCCTGTAAGAAGAAGAAGAAGAAGAAGAAGAAAACATCGCCCACCGCCGGGTTTGAGCCCGCGACCTAGGGAACTAGAGGTTAGCATGGTACCCCTAGGCCACTGAGGACGATTCCGTCCTTATGCATGCCCGTCAACCACTAAGGAACGGAGTTAAGATGTTACATATAGGAATTTAAACAAATTGTATTAAAACATTTCAGATTTGGTTGAAACCGATACAAAACTATGGGGAGACTAAATAGCATTTTTAGTTTTTACTTTCTCTACCACGTACATAGTGGGTAGAGAAGGTATTGCATTCCACTAAAAATTCCACAGCAAGATTTCACCGGAAATACACGTTTTGAGGCCCCCTGAATTTAAAAAAAAAAACATTTTTAGAAAGCTGTCCGCGCGCGCGCGTTTGTAAACCGCATAACTCAAAAACGAAAAGTCGGGTAAATGCCAAACTTGTATATTTAGGTTCAACACCTTCTAAAGATGCGACACGAAGATTTTCAAGAAAATCCCCCACCGTAAACTGCCCATTACATGGAACTTTTATCGAAATGTTGTTATTTTCTAAAAAATGACTTTAACGATTTTGATTAAAATACCATATATTAATGATATTTACTTTACAAATAAAATGCATTTCTTGAATTTTCTGGGAATAGCCTAATGAAGTCGTCTTCATTCGGAAGGAATTCTGTATAATCTTGTATAACTGGTAAACGTTAAGCAATAGACGAAAACGTACAATACAAGAAATGTAGATCTCTTTAAAACACAATTTATTTTAAATAACTTTCGTTCTGGCATCAGCCATTTCTGAGATATTCATTATTAATGCCTCGAATTGTTCAATACTTAGGCATTCTTTTGAAGTCCTGTTGATTTTCAGTTATTTCTTCTGATTGCGTGGAAACAGTATGGAATTTTAAGGCCAGCGTATAGCGTCCAGTTGTTAAACATTTGACTATCGCTGTTCTCTTTGTATCTGTAACGAAATGAGTAATGTAGCTATTTTCGGATAAGTTTATCTGATTAAAATGAAGAAGAAAAATAAACTTTAGTAACAATAATTTTTATACCCACTAATAAGCGATGGAGGGCAGAAAAGGTCATGCGAATGTAGCAATCATTTTTTTTTTAAAATGGCACTGCATCTGGCATTTTGTACTGTGAATTCGCAACACTTTACGTAAAGAAAAAATCTGATGTGTTACACTCACATGACTTTCTCTACTCTTGTACAAACTATTTTTACAAACGCTTGTTCTCCATCTATTTCATATTAATCGAGATAAACATTTGCAGAAGCGATCTTTTGACATGCAAAGAGAATTACATTTTACACATAACGACCAGTTCTAAAAATATTTAACCATCGCTTAAGGCCTAATATGTTCCCCTTGTTTTGTATTTGCAAGGGCAATATAAGCACATACATATCTCTTAATAGCTGGTTGCTATGTGCAGCACCATTCTGTTTGCCACAAATTAATACTCTTTGCATATCCAAGACAAAAAAATGAATAACAAATTCCCATTTAGAAAATAAGTTTTGAAAAATTTAAGGTAATAACAAGTAATATCTCGAAAATGGTTCACTCAACAAAAAAAATGTTTATGACATAAATTGTGTATTTTAACGCGATCTACATTTTTTTGTGTAGTAAAATTTTGTCTATCTCTTATGGTTTAGCAGTTATGCAAAAGTCGTTCACAATGAAGAATACTTTTGGAGACATTCCCAGGAAATTCAAGATATACATTTTATTTGTCATAAAAATATCTTAAACATATGATATTTTAATCAAAATCGTTAGAGCCATTTTTGGGAAAATTAAAATTTTCGAAAAATCTTCCATGTAAAGGGTACTCTGGGGGGGGGATTTTCTTGAAAACCGTCATGTCGCATCTCTGGAAGATACTGAACCTAAATACCAAGTTTGGTGTTCATCCGACTGTTCGTTTCTGAGTTATGCTGTTCACAGACACACACAGAGACACACAGACACACACGGACATGTTTCCAAAAATGCTTTTTTACTTTCTCTACTACGTATAGTAAGTAGGGGAAGTATTGCATTCCACCCAAAAATTCGATACCGAGATTTCACCGGAAATACATGTTTTGAGACCCCCTGAATCCAAAAAAAGCATTTTTGGAAACATGTCCGTGTGTGTGTGTCTGTGTGTGTGTGTGTGTGTGTGTGTGTGTGTGTCTGTGTCTGTGTGTCTGTGAACAGCATAACTCAAAAACGAACAGTCGGATAAACACCAAACTTGGTATTTAGGTTCAGTATCTTCCAGAGATGCGACACGAAGGTTTTCAAGAAAATCCCCCCACCCCAGACTACCCTTTACATGGAAGATTTTTCGAAAATTTTAATTTTCTCAAAAATGGCTCTAACGATTTTGATTAAAATATCATATGTTTAAGATAATATCATGAGAAATGAAATGTATATCTCGAATTTTCTGGGAATGTCTCCAAAAGTATTATTCATTGTGAACGACTTTTGCATAACTGGTAAACCATAAGAGATAGACAAAATTTTACTACACAAAAAATGTAGATCGCGTTAAAATACACAATTTATGTCATATACATTTCTTTTGTTGAGTGAACCATTTTCGAGATATTGCTTGTTATTCCCTTAAATTTTCCAATACTTATACTTTTTCTCAAATTCGTTATTCATTTTTTTTGTCCTGGACATGCAAAGAGAATGGAATGCGCCACATAGCAACCAGCGTTAAAATATTTGACTATCGCTTAAAACCTACCATATTCCCCTTGCATCTGCAAGAAAATTACCAATAAGATTGACATCTCGATTAACATGAAGTATATGGAGAATAGGCGTTTGTAAAAATAGATTGTACAAGAGTAGAGAAAGTCATGTGAGTGTAACACATAAGATTTTTTGGATTCAGGGGGTCTTAAAACATGTATTTCCGGTGAAATCTCGGTATCGAAATCTTGGGTGGAATACAATACTTTCCCTACTTACTATACGTAGTAGAGAAAGTAAAAATAGCTAGTAGTAACAGTCGTGGGAATAGCTGTTTGAGTGGCGCAAGTAGAGAAAAAATCCGATGTGTTACACTCACATGACTTTCCCTACTCTTGTACAAACTATTTTTACAAACGCTTATTCTCCATATGCTTCATGTTAATCGAGATATCGATATGTCAATCTAATTGCTAATTTTCTTGTAGATGCAAGGGGAATATGGTAGGTTTTAAGCGATAGTCAAATCCTTTAAGCGCTGGTTGCTATGTGGCGCATTCCATTCTCTTTGCATGTCCAGAACATTAAAAAAAAATCTGATGTGTTACACTCACATGACTTTCTCTACTCTTGTACAAATTATTTTTACAAATGCTTATTCTCCATACACTTCATGTTAATCGAGATATCGAGATGTCAATCATATTAGTAGTTGTCATGTAGATGCAAGGGGAATATGGTAGGTTTTAAGCGATAGTCAAATATTTTAACGCTGGTTGCTATGTGGCGCATTCCATTCTCTTTGCATGTCCAGGGCATAAAAAAATGAATAACGAATTTGAGAAGAAGTATAAGTATTGGAAAATTTAAGGGAATAACAAGCAAATCTCGAAAACGGTTCACTCTACAAAAGTAATGTATATGTCATAAATTGTGTATTTTAACGCGATCTACATTTTTTGTGTAGTAAAATTTTGTCTATCTCTTATGGTTTACTAGTTATGCAAAAGTCGTTCACAATGAAGAATACTTTTGGAGGCATTCCCAGAAAATTCAAAATATACTTTTCATTTCTCATAAAAATATCTTAAACATATGATATTTTAATCAAAATCGTTGGAGCCATTTTTGAGAAAATTAAAATTTTCGAAAAATGTTCCATGTAAAGGGTAGTCTGGGGTGGGGGGATTTTCTTGAAAACCTTCGTGTCGCATCTCTGGAAGACACTAAACCTAAATACCAAGTTTGGTGTTTATCCGACTGTTGGTTTCTGAGTTATGCTGTTCACAGACACACAGACACACACACACGGACATGTTTCCAAAAATGCTTTTTTTTGGATTCAGTGAGTCTCAAAACATGTATTTCCGGTGAAATCTCGGTATCGAAATTTTTGGGTGGAATACAATACTTCCCCTACTTACTATACGTAGTAGAGAAAGTAAAAATATAACTACTGCACACTTTGTAGTAGAAAATTTAGCCCATCTTTTAGGGAAAGTTTTACTCTAAAATTGGTACTACTATTAAGTATGACAGCTTCTGTGTGTTCAAGCCACTGGTTTCTTTCTTTGAAAATATGTTATTGAGCTTGCTTCCTCTATTCTTGTTTTGAACAGCTTTTTCCGTGAACGAAATTTCTTGTATAAATTACCCATTTTGTGAGTAACCAGTGAAGATAGCTAAGTAGTGGCGCTGTTGTACAAGAGCACGTGAACACACTAACTTTTGACACGGATTTATTGGTTCTTTTTTCTTTGAATGCTTTTAAATGTAACGTATATGCGTATCTTAAAATCTACGTATTGAAATCTACCGCGCTACTCCTCTGAACTCGATGAGACATAGCAATACAGCCCGTAGCACGTTTAAAGAAGTTTCTGCGCGTGCGCAACTGTATGACGTAACTACCATAATTATTTGCCAGATGCACACGCACTAGCGAGCGAAGCTTTTCCCGCATTGTTTCCATATTTCCACTATAATTTTACGTCAATCGTCGTCGGGTCAAGAAAAAAGTAAATGTATTACTCCGCGATTTTCCGCCACTTCTCCTTCACCAGCACTGCTTGCATCAGCTGGGTCCGGAAGCACACCTGCAAACAAACAAAAATACATAAGATTGTATTTTCATCTAAATACTTTTCGAAACTGCTTTATTTTCGCACAGTACTAAAGGTTTCAGATAGCAGCAAACAAGGAAAGAAAATTAACTCATAAATAGCAAACCATTTCTAAATGAACGCAGTATATCGTTTGTATTTTGCCCCTAAAGCTAAACGAATTGTTGCAAACGTTTTCATTCATTATGCATAGCTTTCTTTTTTACTTTCTCTACTAGTATAGTAAGTAGGGGAAGTATTATATTCCACCCAAAAATTCGATACCGAGATTTCACCGGTAATATATGTTTTGAGGCCTCCTGAAGCCAAAAAAAAAAAACATTTTTGGAAACATGTCCGTGTGTGTGTCTGTGAATAGCATAACTCAGAAACGAACAGTCGGATAAAAACCAAACTTGGTATTTAGGTTCAGTATATTTCAGAGATACGACACTAAGGTTTTCAAGAAAATCCCCCCACCCCAGATTACCCTTTACATGGAACATTTTCGAAAATTTTAATTTTCTCAAAAATGGCTCTAACGATTTTTATTAAAGTATCATATGTTTAAGATATTTTCATGACAAATGAAATGTATATTTCGAATTTTCTGGGAATGTCTCCAAAAGTATTCTTCATTGTGAACGACTTTTGCATAACTGGTAAACCATAAGAGATAGACAAAATTTTACTACACAAAAAGTAGATCGCGTTAAAATACACAATTTATGTCATATACACTTTTTTGGGTGGGGGAACCATTTTCGAGATATTGCTTGTTATTCCCTTAAATTTTCCAATACTTATACTTTTTCTCAAATTCGTTATTCATTTTTTTTGTCCCGGACATGCAAAGAGAATGGAATACTCCACATAGCAACCAGCTCTTAAAATATTTGACTATCGCTTAAAGTCTGCCAATTCCCCTTGCATCTACAAGAAAATTAGCAATAAGATTAACATCTCAATATCTCAATTAACATGAAGCATATGGAGAATAAGCGTTTGTAAAAATAGTTTGTACAAGAGTAGAGAAAGTCATGTGAGTGTAACACCAGATATTTTATTGAATATGTTTGTTTTAGGTTAAGCTATTCGGGTTTAAACACAACCTACAAGTACGATTCTAAACAATAAATACAGTACAAATGGTAAATCAATGCATATATGGTTATAGGTACCGTTGTAAGTCAATCAATAAATACTTGGCGTTTACTTTTTATTGTTGAATCTTGGCAAACTATCGTTACGGTATGCCCTGCATTCGCCCAAGTTTCATCTAACAAATATGTCGGACGACCCTCGTTTCTGAACTCATTAAGTATTTATGCCGTCACTCAATAATATCATTGAGCTCTAAGAGAACTGCTGCTTTGCCGCGCTTCTTGAAGTGAACCCAGTCCTTATTTTCTTCTGATAGCCTGCTGTACACATTCAAAACAACTTGTTTAAGCTTAGCACTTAATTTCGAACTACTCCTGTTTGTTTAAAATTAGGGTGAGCAGATGTCCTGCTTTTCGCAGGATACTGCTTTTTTTGACACCTTATCCTGCTGCCCGCGAAGAGACTAAAACCTCATAAATATCCTGCATTTCAAAACCATCCTGCGAAAACTCCTGCGAAATTGAAAATGTGCAATTTTTCCATCATTGTGCAAATTGCTTTTACGAAATAAAGGAAACAGTACCATTAAAAACTAACGTGCATAGTATAAGTTGGCAGCCTTATAAAAACAATTGTTGAAACTGAAATTGTGAAACTTCCGTCCGTGTCCGTATGTTGGTCCGTTTAAGTTTTTCAACGACTTACTGTGTATTCCGTGTGCGGTAAAAGATAACTGTAGTGTATAACTTTCAATAATTATGCCGAAAGTTAAAAGAAAATGTGTATTAAACACTGAACTGCAATCTCCCTATCCATTTATCGTCCAGGATAAATCTAACAGTGATGTAGGCTGCATGAAGTGTTCAGCATTGCTTTCAATAGCAAATGGCGTAAAAAGTGAAATTTTACGACACGTCCAAACAACGAAGCACAAGCTGTCCGACAATGCTGCTGCTTCCAGCTCATCCCTTACAAAGCCTATCTCACTAACTTCTTAAACGAACAGCGACATTACATTGTTTTCAATATTATGTAAGAATAATTGCTAGTGTTAATAGCAATAATAGCAGTATAATAAATATCACTAGTAATAGTTTATATTCAAATGTTTTCATCATAGAAAGCACCATCCAACAACAGTGTATTTCAGGTTTATTAGTTTTAAAATATGATGTATTACAATGTATATAGATAATTTACACTAGCCTAAGTGAAGTGAAGCGAAGCCTCCACCCTGCAAAAATAAATAAATAAATAAATGAAAAATCTGCGATCTAGTAAGGTACCAAACCATTTTATTAATGGGTCCTGCTTTCTGTGTCTGAAAATCTGGTCACCCTAAAAATGCAGAACGGGAGAATTCATCGCACTACACATGGCTGTCGCCATTTTGAACTTTCAGCAGGTTCGCCAACCTATGAGATTACAAACACTTTCGTACAACTGACACATAACGTACAGATATGAGGTATAACGTATAAATATAGTTTATTTTGCGTGCATATTACTCTTTCTATCGTAGATTATTGTTAGGAACGTTGTGTACTCACTCATATGATTCCATTACTTGCATATTTGGGATAGCTGTGTAAATGGGCTCGGTCCTGGATCCATTATTGTTTTTATAATGATTAATGACCTGCCAACATGTGTAACGGGTCACTCCGTTCTATTTGCAGATGATACTACCTTCATTAGCTCTAGCGAGGATTTTAATTTGCTTAAAGATGTTACTGAGAACGCCTTACATCAGGCCTCAGAATGGTTCAATGCAAATGGCTTTCTATTAAATGAAGGTAAAATGCAAAAAATATAATTCAGTTTAAGAGGCACCCATATTGAAAATTATAGAGAGAATTTTAAATTCTTAGGTATCTTTAATGATAGCCAATTATCTTGGGAAACACACATAAAGTACATGACGGTAAACTGTCCAGGGTTATATATTTGATAAGGTGCCTTAAACAGCATGTACCTGATAACTATATAAGGTCTGCATATTTTGCGTATATTCCAAAGTATAATTGCATATGGTATTTTACTTTGGGGAAACAGTACCTATGTTATGGATCTTCTACTACTACAGAAGAAGGCTATAAGAATCATAACAAACTCATCTAAAGCGGCTCACTGTAAACCTCTGTTTAAAAAAATTAAGATACCATTGTAAATCTGTATATATAGTATCTTTTGATATACATTAAAGATAAGGTTCCTGATATGCAGCATAGATATAATGCACACTCGTATAATACAAGAAACAAACGGCACCTTGATATACTATATCATAGATTAGCTAAAGTAACAAACAATTATGATGTTTTAGGTATCAGACTTTTCAATAACCTCCCCCTTAAAATATCTAACAAACCACTTAACATTTTTAAACATAAACTGTATGACTACTTAATAGAAAATCCTATTTATGATTTAAGTGAATTCTTTGTAAATCATATTGGCTAAATAGGCCAACTCTAAAAATAGATAAAGACTATATATACACACTGTAATTGTGTAAATGACATAAAGTAATCATCAATTATAAATGTTGAACTGACTTTGTCTATTGCTGTACAAGCTTAATGATAATAAAAATTTATTAGTAATGGTTAGTGTTGGCACACATACAGAGTAAGCCAAAAGACTCCGAACCGCCTGCGCAGTGTTTTTCTTGTCCGCGTCCTCGGCGCTCGTTGCTGTCTGCCGCTATCATAGACAGGCGCGAATGAAGCCATCCAACATTTTTAAAACTACTTTTAAAGGCTTTACTTACCAACTTTATGAAAGGAGATGCTGAAACTGGCCACCATCGTTGTTCATACATTTTTGCCTCTTTAGGAAACCAACTATTTTCGTTATGGACGCAAAGGGAACAGCGATAGTCAAATGTTTAAGTGCAGGACGCTATATGCTGCCCTTAAATTTCCATACTGTTTCCATGCAATCGCGAGAAACAACTGTGTGTTGAAAGGACTTTAAAGAATGACCAAGAAATGAACATTTCGAACCATTAATAGCGAATATCTCAGAAATGGCTTATGCCACAATCAAACTTATTTGAAATTAATTGTGTGTTTTAAAGAGATGTACATGTTTTGTGTAGTACGTTTTCTCTGTCACGTTTACCAGTTATAAAAGATTATACAAAATTCCTTCCGAATGATAACTTCAAAGGCAATTCCCAGAAAATTCAAGATATACATTTTATTCGTCATGTAAATATCTTTAATATAGGGTATTCTAATCAAAATCGTTAGAGCCATTTTTTATAAATCAAAATTTTAAAAACAATGTTCCATGTAAACGGTAGTTGGGGTGGGGGATTTTCTTGAAAATATTTGTATCGCATCCTTGGAAGATATTGAATTTACGACTTTTCGTTTTTGAATTATGCTTTTCGCACACGCACACACGGACCTTTTTCCAAAAATGCTTCTTTTATTCAAGGGCCTCAAAACATGTATTTTCGGTGAAATCTCGAGATCGAATTTTAGGATGGAATACAATACTTCCCCTACTTACTATACTAGTAGAGAAAGTTAAAAAGAAAATGATTAAAATGAACACTTCACAGGCTGTTCTCGGAAAATTCAAGATTTACATCTCACTTGTTATGCAAATATCTTAAGCATATCTATTTTAAACAAAAGGGTTAGAACCATTTATGGGAAAATCAAAACTAACAAAAAATTTTCCATGTAAAGGGTAGTTTGGGGTGAAGGGATTTTCTCGAAAATCTTCTTGTTGCATCCTTGATAGACGCTGAACATAAATACCAAGACTTTTTGTTCATAAATAAATTTTCTAAAATGTCTCTATTTTGGATTAAGGAGGCCTCAAAACATGAATTTTCGGCGAATTGTTGGTACCTGTTGAATTTTTGGGTGGAATGGAATACTTCCTCTACTTACTATAGATAAGTAGTAGAAGGAGTAAATACACTGGTGTGCAAAACCTAAGGACGAAAGTAATGTTCGCATGCTGTGACACATAGCTCGATGAAACTTGAATCATACACAGAGGGAACTGCTACGGTAGGCAACTAAACGAAATATGCAATGAGACAAACAGAAATGCCACTTTTATTCATAGATCATAGGCTACACTAAAGCCAATACGGTATATGATGGCTCTCTAGATTTACAGAAACATATATATGGTGCTTAAAAGGACAGCAATGCATGCTCTGCATCGTGTTCCCATGCTGGCCACAAGGTTGGTGAGCAGGTCTTGTGGTAGGGCGTTCCATTCCTCCACCAGCGCTGTTGACAACTGTTGGATGTTCGTTGGTGCAATAGGATGTGCTGCAATGCGTCTCCCCAAGGCATCCCACGCGTGTTCGATGGGATTTAAATCGGGGAACGGGCAGGCCAAATATCCTCTCGTTCCAAGAGATCCTCCACCTCTCGCTCGCGCATTGTCATCCATAAAAATGAAGTCAAGGCCGACTGCACCTCTGAAAAGACGCACATGGGGAAGGAGTACAGTATCACAATAACGTTGACCAGTGAGCGTACCGTGTTCAAAGATTTGAAGGTCGGTGCGCCCATGCAAAATTATGGCTCCCCGTAACACCCGGACCACCAAAATGATCATGTTCAAGGATGTTCCTGGCTTCATTACGTGTTCCCAACTCTCGCCAGATGAGGGTACCTCGAGAATCACTACTTAGACTGAATCTGCTCTCATCCGAGAAGAGCACGCGACCCCATTCCTGTTGGTTCAATTTTGATGCTCTTGGGACCATCGCAAACAGTGCCGCCGATGTGCGGATGTCAATGGAAGAGAACGTATTGGCCGTCGGGCAAAGAGACCACCTCTGTGTAGTCGCCGTGCCACTGTGTATCGAGAGATTGCGTGCCTAGCTGTCCTGTTAAATGTGGTTGCAATTGCGCCCGCTGTTTGGCGTGGATCCCTTCTTGCCTGTTGCACAATGTAGCGGTCATCTGCTGCTGTAGTTGAGCGCGGTCGACCACCACCTCTCCTTGGGACAGCAGTGCCTGTGGTTTGGAAGGTTCCCCATGATCGTGCTGTGAGCAATTCCAAACTCCTGAGCAACCCTCGTTACACTTCGCCTTTCTTCCAGTTTCCCGATGATTCTTCCCCGTGTGAAGTCATCCAAATGGTGTCTACGGGCCATGTTGCAATGAAGAACACCACTATAGTGCACCGTAACAGCTCGCTAATTGCCACACACCGTCAACTGCCCCGTGTTGCGGGACCAGACCCATTTGGCACTGTAGGCTCGCTACGCTCACGCCATGTGACGTCCAGCTTTCTGTGTTTTACCGATCTCGTCCTTAGGTTTTGCACACCATGTACGTCTTGGAGGAATAGAATAGTATAATATTTCATATAAGGGATTATGTGGAGTTATAATGGGTAGAGAAAGCTGTATGGGGTTTATCTACGAGGTTTTTGGACAAAATTGCAAATATGCCCTGCCTTTAGTAATCACAAAGAAAACTACCTATCTAGTTTCAAGGCCGTCTTTCTTCAGTCCAAACGTGCATATTTAGCAAGTCGTGGACACCCCTTCTGAGTCAAACAACCGACTATCGCTCCTTAATGCGCGAACTTTAGATTGTCGTGTGTTTACTCTCTCGAACCTGGGAGAACTAATTACCGTATTAATAGCACCGGTGTTTGGTCGTTCTAAAGACTTGAAACATTATAATATTCGCTACAAATAATAGTCTGACCTGCGTTTTAGACAATTAAAACGTTTAGGATTTCACATTTGGGTACACGGGCACTAGGGAGTGTTTTTCAGTGACTTTTCCACTCAAATATGCTGTGTCTTCAAAGGAATGTGTCTACTTGGTTGTTAGCTAGGACCACAAAACTATTACCACGCGTTTACCAACGTTTGATTATTAAACCAATATTAAATACAGATTCCAAGGGTAATTTTTGTAACCGTGAGTGATAGTTAATTAAAATTACTCAAAACCCAAAACAGAGGTGCATTCTTTGGGTTAGATACATTATCTAAAAGAATATATAGCAGATGAGATAAGTATTTTTAAATACTTTCCCCAACACTTTTGTTTTATTCTATTTTATTTTACGTCGCTTCAACTCCTTGGTCATATCGCGACGGGTCTGTTGGTGGATATCTCTTAGAACGATATGTGATGGACAGTTAGCCTTCTAGGTCTCATCCCTGTAACCACCCGCTCCGTCACGTGTCACAGAGACCCTAGCGCATAACTATCGAATCTTCTGCTTCATGCCGTGCAGCGGCATTAGGGGCACCTGCGGGAGGGGGTGTGGAGGTGAGAGAAGACAGGGCGGCTGGATCAGGAGGTACGACAGGCAGAGGGCAGGGTCCCAACTTTACAGATTTGAACTTCCCGGGTGCTGGCTGGTGCAGCAGGTTTACTCAGAGCATCCTTTTCCCCTGCCATGCACACGTCGAGACCTCTCTCCGACACTTGCAACCCTGAAAGAGACCAAGCAGATGAAACGTGAAGTGAAATGAGATTGGAGATGAAATGGAAATTTGGGATGTAATGATCCTTCGCAGCATTCACCTGGCGGCCGGGGAAAACCCCGAAAAATCCCATGGGGCAAGAAGGTCGGCCACGGGAATCGAACCCACGACATCCGGAATGCGGGCCACATGCGTAACTGAGCCATCCCGCTCGGTGGTTTGATTTTCTCCGGTTTACTTTGAACAGCTTTTCTGTGAATGATATTTTCAGATATAAATGACACGTTTTCTCAAGAACTGCTTAAGATATCCAAATGAAATTGTATTTAATAACAATACTTCAATACTGTTCCTGTCTACTTTGGTGTTAATAACTTGATTAGTTATACTGTAAAAGAAATGTATGTTGTGTTACATGCACATGATCTTCTCTACTCACTCCTCTATAAACTATTCTTACAAAAACCTCTTATTCTAGCTTCTTCGTGTTAATACTCCAGATAAACTTTCAATACACATTTCGCGGTAGGATAAAGTAGGCTAAAGGGATAGTTACATTTTTACTTTCTCTACTACGTATAGTAAGTAGGGGAAGTATTGTATTCCACCCAAAAATTCGATACCGAGATTTCACCGGAAATACATGTTTTAAGGTATCATAAATCCAAACAAATTTTTGGAAACATGTCCGCGTGTGTATCTCTCTGTCTGTGAACAGCATAACTCAAAAACGAGAAGTCGGATAGATACCTAACTTGGTATTTAAGTTCAGTACGTTCCAAAGATGCGACACGAAAATTTGCGCAAAAAAAGAATTACCCCAGCTACCCCTAACATAGAATTTTTTTTTAAATTTTCTATTTTTTCAAAAATAGTTCTAATGATTTTTATTAAAATACCACATATTAAAGATATCTACATGACAAATAAAATGTATATCTTGAATTTTCTGGGGATAGCTTGTGAACTCCTCTTTATTCGGAAGGAATTTTGTATAATATTGTACAACTAGAAAATGTTAAGCCATAGAAGAAAACCTACTGTACAAAAAAATAAAGTCCTGGCGATTTTCAGATGTTTCTCGCAATGTCATAGGAACTATAGCGTCCAGTTGTTAAACATTTGACTGTCGCTGTTCACTTTGTATCTATAACGAAATTTGTAATGTAGCTATTTCTGTAAAGGTTTATTTGGATTGAAATGAAGTAGATAGAAAAAAATCTGATGTATTACACTCACATGACTTTCTCTACTCTTGTACAAACTATTTTTACAAACGCTTATTCTCCATATGCGTCATGTTAGTCGAGATATCGAGATGTTAATCTTATTCCTAATTTTCTTGTAGATACAAGGGGAATATGGTAGGCTTTAAGCGATAGTCAAATATTTTAAGACCTGGTTGCTATGTGGAGTATTCCATTCTCTTTGCATGTCCAGGACAAAAAAAAAATGAATAACGAATTTGAGAAAAAGTATAAGTATTGGAAAATTTAAGGGAATAACAAGCAATATCTCGAAAATGGTTCACCCAACAACAAAAATGTATATGACATAAATTGTGTATTTTAACGCGATCTACATTTTTTGTGTAGTAAAATTTTGTCTATCTCTTATGGTCTACCAGTTATGCAAAAGTCGTTCACAATGTAGAAGAATAATTTTGGAGACATTCCGAGAGAATTCGGGATATACATTTCATTTGTCATGAAAATATCTTAAACATATGATAATTTAATCAAAATCGTTAGAGCCATTTTTGAGAAAATTAAAATTTTTGAAAAATGTTCCATGTAAAGGGTAATCTGGGGTGGGGAATTTTCTTGAAATCCTTCGTGTCGCATCTCTGGAAGATACTGAACCTAAATACCAAGTTTGGTGTTTAACCGACTGTTCGTTTCTGAGTTATGCTGTTCACAGACACACACACAGACACACACACGGACATGTTTCCAAAAATGCTTTTTTTTGGATTCAGGGGGTCTCAAAACATGTATTTCCGGTGAAATCTCGGTATCGAATTTTTGGGTGGAATACAATACTTCCCCTACTTACTATATGTAGTAGAGAAAGTAATAAGCTCACGTAAGAATAGTTGGTATACGCACTAATAAACGATAGAGGATAGAGAAAGTAATGTGAATGTGACGCATCAGACTTTTTCTCGTGGTTGTATAAGGGATTTCAAAGCCATCGCATATCGACATGCTCTTTAACGTTTTGGCAATGCTTGTCCAACTATATCCTTTTACCTAGAACGAAATGTGTGTACAATAAAATTTTAGCTCGATTAACGCGAAGTAGACAGAAGAATAAGCAAAGAATAGTTTGTAGAAGGGAGATAAAAGTAAAGGACATTGAAATGCAGCAGAGTACGTGTATTGACCCGAGGTAGGAAGTTGTGAAGGTGAGAAAGTTATGTGAGTTTCTGTTGTAGAATGTGTCGTGTCGCACGCAGGGAGTGCTCTATGAATATGAAGGAGTAACGGGTCCATTGTTTGAGAATGGTCATTTGCCTCTCACAGGAGAACTCTGGCTCGAGTTGTAAGGTAAACTAAGACTGGAGCCTACACAAACCTTTGTCTCGTGCCCTACTTGAGTGAGGGGGAAGGGGGTACTTCCGGAGGGGAACTACGGTTCGACAGACAGTGAGTGAGTCACGGGTCGCGTGTACATTTCACCCGCTGCAAAATCTTGGCAACATCACGAACAAAGTTGTAACACAGTGTTTACAAAATAAGATTATAATTTAAAATAGCTTTAAACCAAGCGCAGGGCTTCACTGTAAACCCAGCCTCCTCCACGATTCCTACGTTTTCACGTCCTCTTCCTCTTCGTGTATGAACCATTATTTTACGTCATCCGGTGTCTTCTTCCCCGAATCTTTCTCTCATTAACCATTCTTCTGGCGCATCTCTTAGAAAGCAGTATCTTCTCATTCAGTGTCTTCCAAAATAGCCTGATTTCTTTAACCACAGAGGCTTCCAATTTGTTCTTCTTCATTTCGTCACAATGTTACAGTTTCAGCACTATACAATCCTACATTCCAGGTTATAGCAGGTCACTGATCTCTTCCCTAGTTCTATCTTCAAGGGTGCATAAGAAGCTGTTTCTCTTTCTCTCTACTACTACTACTACTACTACTACTACTACTACTACTACTACTACTACTACTACTACTACTACTACTACTACTACTACTACTACTACTACTACTACTTCTTCTTACCTATTACCCATAGGTAGAGGAAACATTGCATTGCATATCTAAATTTAACCTAAAATACACACTTTGGGACCCTCTAAACCCCCAAAATCATTTTTAGAAAAAAGCTAAGTATGTGTATGTGTGGTGGGGGAGAGAAACTCCCCCACCAGAAACTATACTTAAGTGTACTTGTACTGAAACTACTGATTTCTACACATTTCATAATTTTTATGATATATGGACCTAATTTTACCAGAAAATGCAATGAATATCGAGTTTATATGAAATGTCCCAGGTGATGACAACTTTAAACTTTTTCGTTTTGTTCCTCGATTATGTTCTTTTTGTTGTTCTTTACAAGTATTATATTTAGTGTAACATTCAAACTTTTCCTGGAAAAATAGATGTCGAAAACTCATCATGTATTAAACTATTGAAACCGGCAATTGAGAACTATACTTGATATCAACAGAATGGTCTTTAGATTTCTTCGTCCAGCTTAAACAACGTTCTTCTAAATATGAAATAAATTTGAACAAATATTACACATTTACAGCACTTTAAAGTGGTAAAAATGTATGAAAACACTCTGTGATCGAGCGGTCAGCGTTCTGGCTTTTGAAACCAGAGCTCAAGGGTTCGATTCCCGGTCAGGACGGGCTGTTTATTTTACCAGAATCAATTCCTTCCCTCCACAGAGTGTGGACACATGAATGTGGATGTCTTTAATAGTAAAGTGTATTAAAAATAACTTTACTAAATCCTACAGTTCAACGAGTAGTAACAGTTGTTTCTCAAATAAAAGCCCCCATTAGACCATAGAAGTTAAAAAATAAATTGAGTATTATTTATGGACGCTCTTTAACTGCTGTGGTCCTTAGCGTCCCATTCTATATTGGACGTGAAAGACCGGTAATTTTGGTCAGAGGCCTCTTTTATCAGGCTTGAGGTTCTTTTATGTGCCGTAAATCTACGACACGGGACCACCGGCTTTACTTCCCTTCCGAAGGTGGCCATTCTAAGGATTGTTACGCCGAAAAAACCCATCGCCTTCCGCCGGGCTTGAACCCGTGACCTTGGGAACTAGAGGCTAGCGTGGTAACCACTACTCCACGGAAGACGACATATATAGGAGCTATATAATGAGGTAATAATAATAATAATAATAATAATAATAATAATAATAATAATAATAATAATAATCACCATCATCATCATCTGATGTTGCATTCACACGCCTTTCTATTTGCTCTGCTACAAACTATTCCAACAAAAGCTTATTGTTCTATCTATTTTTAAATTTTCAATTCACATTAACACACTTCGTTGCACGATTGTGTGTCGATCGATAGTCGACCTAAGTCTGAGTCGATAATCTATTTTAAATAGCGTGTCGCTATGTGATGGCTTTGAAATGCAATGCTCTTTGTATGACCACGAGAAAAACACGAATAGCGACTTCCGAGTGGAACAAATATAAGTATTTGAAAACTCAAACCAATAACAAGGAATATCTCAGAAATGACTAACTCAAAACAAATGTGTGCTTTAACGAGATCTGCATTTTTAGCGTAGTAACATTTTGTGTATCTCATGCGGTTTCCAATTATCTCGTACAAAAGTCATTCATAATAAAGAGGATTTCACAGGCTGCTCCCAAAAAATTCAAGATATGCGTTTTATTTCTCATGCAAATTTCTTATGTGTATTATTTGAATCAAAATCATTAGAACCATTTTGAGAAAATAAAAAAGTTTTTGGGTAGAAGGAATTTTCTTGAAAATCTTACTGTCGCACCCTTGGAAAACACTGAACTTAAATACCAATTTTGGGATTTGACCGACTTTTGGTTTTTGAGTTATGCCTTTCAGACCATTGACACACGCATCACACACATGCGCGCGCGGAGGGTTTTTCTAACATCTGATGTGTTACATTCACATGACTTTATCCTCTTTCACTTATAAATGGCTATAAAAACGTTCTTACGAAAGTTTATTTTTCTATCTACTTAATTTAAATCGAGACAGACTTTGCAGAAGTAGTTCATTATACGTTTTGCTGTAAATGCAAAGGGACTAGCGATAGACAAATGTTTAACTGGACGCTATAATTATGCTGGCCTTAAAATTCACTACGCTTTCCATGCAAAAACTACTGAAAGTAGACAAGACTTGAAAAGGATGACAAAGAACTGAAGAATTCAAAACACTAATAATGTATATCTCAGAAATGGCTGATGTCAGAAAAAAAATCTGATGTGTTACACTCACATGACTTTCTCTACTCTTGTACAAACTATTTTTACAAACGCTTATTCTCCATATGCTTCATGTTAATGGAGATATCGAGATGTCAATCTTATTGATAATTTTCTTGTAGATGCAAGGGGACTATGGTAGGTTTTAAGCGATAGTCAAATATTTTAACGCTGGTTGCTATGTGGCGCATTCCATTCTCTTTGCATGTCCAGAACATAAAAAATGAATAACGAATTTGAGAAAAAGTATAAGTATTGGAAAATTTACGGGAATAACAAGCAATACCTCGCAAACGCTTCACTCAACAATAGAAACGTATATGACATAAATTGTGTATTTTAACGCGATCTACATTTTTCGTGTAGTAAAATTTTGTCTATCTCTTATGGTTTACCAGTTATGAAAAAGTCGTTCATAATGAAGAATACTTTTGGAGACATTCTCAGAAAATCCGAGATATACATTTTATTTGCCATGACAATATCTTAAACATATGATATTTTAATCAAAATCGTTAGAGCCGTTTTTGAGAAAATTAAAATTTTCGAAAAATATTCCATGTAAAGGGTAGTCTGGGGTGGGGGGATTTTCTTGAAAACCTTCGTGTCGCATCTCTGAAAGATACTGAACCTAAATACCAAGTTTGGTGTTTATCCGACACTTCGTTTTTGAGTTATGCTGTTCACAGACACACAGACACATAGACACACAGACAGACACACAGACAGACACACACACGGACATGTTTCCAAAAATGCTTTTTTTGGATTCAGTGAGTCTCAAAACATGTATTTCCGGTGAAATCTCGGTATCGAAATTTTGGGTGGAATACAATACTTCCCCTACTTACTATACGTAGTAGAGAAAGTAAAAAGTTATTTGAAATAAATTGTTTTAAAGAGATCTGCATTTTTACTTTCTCTACTACGTATAGTAAGTAGGGGAAGTATTGTATTCCATCCAAACATTCGATACCGAGATTTCACCGGAAATACATGTTTTGAGACCACCTGAATCCAAAAAAAATCATTTTTGGAAACATGTCCGTGTGTGTGTGTGTGTGTGTGTGTGTGTCTGTGAACAACATAACTCAGAAACGAACAGTCGGATAAACACCAAACTTGGTATTTAGGCTCAGTATCTTCCAGAGAAGCGACACGAAGGTTTTCAAGAAAATCCCCCCACCCCAGACTACCCTTTAAATGGAACATTTATCGAACATTTTAATTTTCTCAAAAATGGCTCTAACGATTTTGATTAAAATATCATATGTTTAAGATATTGTCATGGCAAATAAAATGTATATCTCGAATTTTCTGGGAATGTCTCCAAAAGTATTCTTCATTGTGAACGACTTTTACATAACTGGTACACCATAAGAGATAGACAAAATTTTACTACACAAAAAATGTGGATCGCGTTAAAATACACAATTTATGTCATATACATTTTTGTTGTTTAGTGAACCATTTTTGAGATATTGCTTGTTATTCCCTTAAATTTTCCAATACTTATACTTTTCTCAAATGGGAATTCGTTATTCACTTTTTTGTCTTGGATATACAAGGAGTATTGATCTGTGGCAAAGAGAATGGTGCTGCACATAGCAACCAGCTATTAGGAGATATGTCTATGCTTAAAGGCTACTGTATTTCTATATTGCCCTTGCAAATACAACACAAGGGGAACATAGTACGCCTTAAGCGATAGTCAAATATTTTTAGAACTGTTCGCTATGTGTAAAATGTAATTCTATTTGCATGTCAAAAGATCGTTTCTGCAAATGTTTATCTGGAATAATATGAAATAGATGGAGCATATGAGTTTGTAAACATAGTTTGTACAAGAGTAGAGAAAGTCATGTAAGTGCAACACATCAGATTTTTGTTTGTGTATATGCTTTCATCTATCGGTTAACGTTTGCCAGTTATACAAGATTATACAAAACCCCTTCCGAATGAAAAGGACTTCACAGGCTGTTCCCAGAAAATTCAAGATATACATTTTATTGTGATGTAAATATCTTTAGGCATTTTAAGCAAAATATTTTGAGCCATTTTTGAGAAAATAAAAAATTTCGAGAAATGTTCCACGTATAAGTATATACTATATACCTACACATAACGTCCTGTATCCCTATCTATTATTTTTATAAACCTTCTACATAGTATTCTTGCAAAAGTTTATTCTTTTATTTTATTTCATGTTATTTGAGGTAAATAGTTCTATTATACATTTCGTTATAGGTTCAAAGGCAATAGCGATAGTTAAATGTTTAAAAAGTGACTGCTATATACTGACCTTGAAATTCGATGCTCTTTCCATGATAAAACTGAAGATTAGTAATATATTTCAATAAATGGGATACAGTGCTGCAAAATGCAAACAAATAACAAAGTATATCTCGGAAATGAATTATATGCTTTAAAGAGATCTACATTTTTTTATGTAGGAAGTTTTTGTCTATCTCTTATGGTTTACCAGTTATACAAAAGTATACAATGCTTCTTTCGAATGAAAAGGATTACACAGGCTTTTCCCAGAAAATTCAAGATATAGATTTTATTTGTCGTGCCATTATCTTAAATATACGACATTTTAATTAAAAATAATCTTAGCCATTGTTGAGAAAATATCGAAAACTTTTCCATATAAAGCGTAATATGAGATAAAATCTTTGTGTTGCTTCTTTGGAAGGTGCTGAACTTAAATAATAAGTTTGATATTCATCCAACTTTTCATTTTTGAGTCATGCTGTTCGCAGCAGATACACACGCGCGCGTACTCACTTTTTTTTTAAATTCTCTTTTTATTCAAAGGACCTCAAAGCATATATTTCTTGTGAACTCTGGACGTCTACTGTTTTTTGTGAAATACAACACGTAGTAGAAAAGGTAAAAATAATCTGTTATAAGAATCAATTGTAGAAGAGTGGTCAGAGAAATTCATGTGAATGTAACATGTATGTAGACCAGCAATGACGTACGTGGAGCAGTTTTGTGAAAAGCAAGTTTCCGAGGAAGACGAAAACAAAGCGGGAATTCACTTAGTGCGACACACAGACAGTCTTTTGTTTCAGTTTTAGGAAGCCGGCGACAAAACAGCATCACAAAGATGTTAATTGTGATGAGGTTAATGGAGGTTAAAATACACTAGCAAGAACCTGTGTGTGGGGTGTTCCGCTCATAGAGGGCGCTCATTAACTCCCCGGTAACTAACAGTGGAAAAGTGCCGAAGATAACTTGGTGTTTACTTCAGACAAGCGACGTTCGCTAGAAACTGAAATTATACCGTTCGTTTTGGTTTTCGAAAACAATTGCTCGTGCTTCTAAAAGTTTTAACTAGCAGTGTAGTGAATGGATACAATTAACAAATAACTCCTCTTTCTTATATTATAATAGCTGCCTTACTCGACGTTAAAATTCCAATGTCGAATTAATTAATAATTTCTTTATGGAATTACTGTACAGTGGTCTATAGGGTTTTTATTAGTGAACATCCCCCTTTACCCCTTATAATTGTAATTTCGCACAGTCTCGACTGTTCTAAATAACTAATAAAAAATCCCCGATATTCACGCAAAAGGTTGTGAAACTTCGGTAAAACATATGACTTCCTTAACCTCCCCACCCCAACAGTCTTCCAAGTTCTGGAAATGCTGCATAGCCTATAAGTACCCTTTGGCGGTGGAAAAATCCTGGTCGGAATGGTTCAGTAATTTTTAGGTAATTATAGCAGGTTAAATTTTAAACCTTTGTACCTTCTGTTTGGTTCCATAATTATTTAATAACATTAAAGCTACATAATTTACACATAATGGAGAAACCCATAACATATACAATGAGACAAGATTTCGCACTTCCATGCCACCAAGTTAACCTCTTGGAAAAAACGCATAGTCTACGACCATTGAGAAAAATTATTTTTTCAGTTAATATAAAATATCAGTTCACTGATTTCTAATGCTAGCAGTTTTCTCTACAAGTAATTATTTAGCATGTCCTGTTAACGAGCTTGATTATAACACAAATATAAAAAAAATAAAGCAAAATGTCTTACATGAGAGTTATTAGAAGGTTTTGGCATTTAGACAGTACATACATCTATAGAATTAGAATAAAGGTTTTTCAGAGGTTTTGAACTGTTTCATTACATACACTTCTGCAGTAGGTATTCGTTAAATGGCAATTAAAGAAACAAATATAAAACAGGATGGTTTATCGCTTTTTAAACCCTCTTTTGTTTGCTGAAGTGTTGCATCATGGCCATCTATGTGTACTCTGCAATAAAAGTAACTGCCTGATGCTTTTATACTGTGTGGAGATAAGCAGGTATAGTCTGTGAAGTAACAATTGTTTTTTTTTTTCTATTTCATGGCGTCCTCAACTAAAAGTGAAGGCCTTCTTCGTAAGAATGCTCTATTTAACTCTGATATTTTCGTATTCAAGTGCAAGGGCTTTGTAAATCCTTTTTAATCTTTTAGTAATTAATGAAATGAAATTAGATGGTACTTTATAGCCCCATGTTGCCGGAACGAACTCGTCTTATCAACGGTGAAAGAATTATCAAAAGCCGTTGAGTGGTTTTTGAGATTACCCTATGTTGCACGGGTGGCATTTTAAAACTCGAATGATGATTTAATTAATTTCATTTACCCCTCCCCATCCGTATTCTTTATAAAGTATTGTGCAATGTTCTAGAATATTGTTTTATGCTGAATCGACCCCTATATCCCTTAGAACCTTATAGGAATCGGAGCAGATTTCGGTGGCACTTAAGCGCGCATGAAGGCCTGTTGTACTTGTAGAAACCTCCAGGAGAAAGGATTGAAGCACAAAGACAGGGCGACAAGATCCGGGGCGGCAGGCTCGGACATAGGCGGAGTCCCTAACGTCTGCAGATATTACATCCTGACGCCGGCAGGGGTCCCCCATAGACTGGTCTCTCTGAGTGTCCAACGCATACCCAACGCCAGGATAGACAGTTCCACAAGGCAGACACCACCGCCATACACCTCGCCCGCCGTCCACTCGCCTGATTCGTCCACCCTGAAGCACGATAAGGAATTGAAGTGGCAGGAAATGGGGGACAAGAAAATTCGTAGCATTTTACAATCCACCCCAGCGTTGCCTACCAACCACGGAAAACCGTGGCAAAAACAGAGTGGCCAGTCCAATGGGAATTGAACCCAGGGCCTCCCGAATGCGACGCTAGCTTGGTTTAGAACCTTATTTTTGTAAGCTCAATTATATTCGTAATATTGAACATAACCTCCCCTTGGTATTCATGGAAACTGAATAACGAGGGCAGTCCCAGAAGTACCCGACCTGACGTGTATATATATAGCTGTTGTTTCAAACAAATGACTATGGTGGCAAGTACCACCCTTATAAGGCTTAAGTTTGAAGTTTGACGATGCTACGTTAGTAGGGTAGAAATGGGCATTCACGCGCAGTTAATTTATGCATGGCTATTCATATGCAAATGAGCTCCCCCACCTCTTCTCCCCCCACCTCCTCTCCCCCCACCCCCTGCTACTTGGCATGGGCATTCTGGCGCAGTTAATTTATGCATGGCTATTCATATGCAAATGAGCTCCCCCACCTCCTCCCTCCCCCACCCCCACCCCCCGCTGTGCCTTGGTAGTTTTAGCTGCACCTGCGGTCGTAAATCATGTTGAGTACAATGGAGGCTTGACAGTTAGGTAATTAAGGCTGTCAATCAACTGTCAAAACGAACAAAGGGGTCATAAATTTAAGGTTCTGTAACAAAGGCGAGATGTTTTTCCTACCCATTCCACATCCGGCCACTTCTGCACCTGGTCAGTTACCCGCCCCCACTTCCATTGTGTGTGTCGAACACGTGGCATACTCGTTCCACTAGCTTTTAACAAAAGAACAATGCTTGCCCTTCAGCTGTCAAAATGAACAAAGCCCATGATGAATTAGGGTTGTAACAAAGCCTGACCCTTTCCATTGTGTAAGAGATTCTATTGTGTGTGCCTTTCTATTGTCCGATGCAAGCATTCTTTAGAAAGACCACCTGGCAACCCAATAACAAAGCCTGACCCTTTCCATTGTGTAAGAGATTCTATTGTCCTTGGCAAGGCTAGTTTAGAAAGACACCTGCAGCGTTCCCATTGTTTGGCCACCTGCTAGTTTAACAAAAGAATTCGAGGGTTGCTTTATACTCGTCCTGTCCTTGTTTGTGTGAAAGAGAGAGAAACTTGTTTACCAACTCTGCGTGACGTCATACTTTAGAAAGACACCTGCTCCGTAACAAAGCCTGACCCTTTCCATTGTGTAAGAGATTCTATTGTGTGTGCCTTTCTATTGTTCTGTGCAAGGCTAGTTTAGAAAGACACCTGCAGCGTTCCCATTGTTTGGCCACCTGCTAGTTTAACAAAAGAATTCGAGGGCTGCTTTATACTCATCCTCTCCTTGTTTGTGTGAAAGAGAGAGAAACTTGTTTACCAACTCTGCGTGACGTCAGGTCGGCCATCATGATTTTGCCTGAGGGAGTTCTCCCCGATGTTTTACGACCTCCTACGAATATATCCGAGCATAGTTAACAAGCATTCTGTTTCAGCCAACGACTCCGAAAAGCATCTAATATACATTTCATTACGTGCATTAAACCTCTGAGTGATATCCATAGATCGGTGTTCGATTCTTACTGTAATCAAAAGTTTATTGCTAATGAGAAATTAATGATTGATATTATTATATCATTACCCTAATTAATAAAAAGGCGTTCAGAGAATTCTAGCTCGAGTCTTACCAAGTGAAACTCTAACGCGTAATAACTATTAAACTATGCAAGGTCAGATTAAAAAAATGTATTTATCAATTATAATTTAATTTTTATACATCATCATCCTAATTAATGAAAGACCGTTCAGAGGACCCTAGTTCGAATCTTACCCTGCAAACTCTAATGTGTAACATCTAGTAAATTACGGATGCGTACTCTAAAAATATATTAAACACATGCGTATACATAGGTATCCAAGTTGATATTTTCTTAGGGTAAAACATTATTATATCATTACCCTGATTAAAGCCCGTTCAGAGGTTTCTAGTTCGAGTCTTACCCTGCAAGCTCTATGCCTACTAACTATTTAATTACGGAAGCGTGCACGATAAGATTAAAAATGTATTTAACAAATATAATTTAATTTTATACATTACGCTGTTTTAATGAAAGGTATTCTTAGGAACCCAGAAGCCCATAGTTCGAACCTTACCCAGCGAAACGCCATAATAAATACTAAATTATTGAAGAGTGAACGGGTCAGATTAAAATGTGTTTAACAAATATAATTTAATATACACGACATTACAATGTTTAACGATCTGTATTCTTAGGAACCAGAGGTCAATAGTTCGAATCCTGCCCTGCGAAACGCTATAATAACTATTAAACTATGCACGGGCATATTAAAATGTATTTATCAAATATAATTATTTATATTAAACCCCTGCGTATACTTAGATATTCCGATGCCTAGACACGATTCTTTATTTTCTTTCTCCACAACTTGTACACATCCAGGCGCTCCCATATACACGAGCACATGTGCATACATCAACAGGCATACACAGGTGCATGCATGCACACACATGCACATACATGTAACGCAACAATTATCTCTTTCAAACAGAGATATCAAAAACCTTTACGTGCATTGCCTCTCTATAATAAAAGTTTTCATTTCCCTCACTGAATCATTTATTCTCTTGCATAAAAAAACACATTCATCTCCCCCCTCCCTATAGATCGCTTCCCCCACCGATCCTCTCTGCAAGTCATTACATGTGATAGAAGAACCGGTTTTTCTAGCCGCTATATATAAGCAGCCCTTCTCGCACTGCTCTGAATATTATTCGAGGAGTAATCGAGTCGATAATACAATGGACGATTTTTGGAGTGAATGCGGAGAAGAATCATACCATTATACATATTATCATAAAGAGTCGTGTAATGGCATCATGCATTCTATAGTATGTAACATGCCTTCCTATCATGACCAGATGACTTCTCGAGGCATATGCACAGACAACTGCCCTGTCTACAAAAGAAGCATCATGTAAGTATCGTTTTTATTATTGAATGCAAGCTCTAAAAAGAATGCAATTGTTCTCTAAAGAAGAGCGAAAAATTAAAATGGTTCATTCTATTGTACCTTCTTTCTTTCCAGAGAAACTGATACCGAAAGTGAGGGCGAGATGCTCAGCCTCATTTCAAATCACGGCTCTCTGTGGCATTCAGAGTACTGCAATGGGTATACTCACTCTGTACTGTGTGCAAAACCAGAGGTGCACGACAAGATGGCGTCATACTTTCCATGCAATGAGAGCTGCAGTGTATTCCACTTCAGACAGAGAAATTTAAAGTGAGTACCTCTTTAAATATGTATCATTATTGTACATTGCTATTGTCATATACGTAACTTCAGAGAACATCAATGTAAACATTAATTGTATGCGATACTAACATACATTACATGCTACTATAGTACAAGAGCAGTTGTATACGACTAACACTGGAAATTATAATGACTTTTGCAGAATTCAAATGACGACACCAGCGCCTAAAACCGAGGTAGAGTCCGATGATAAAGAACCGGAAGATATAGTGGAATATCCCATTGCACAGCAGTATGCTAAACACGTAGATGAGGAACAGGATTCCAATTCACAGCAGGCGGGGGATCTAACACAGACGACCTCCGAGTCTCCCCTTGGAAAGCCTGCAGAACTCGGGAAAACATTGACGTGAGTATTTTCACATATATAAAAATCATTGTTTCATTTTAAGTGTACACTAACAGAAATTTAATTCTTTTCAGGTTACCTTAACTTCACCCAAGCACTTTTCTAAGACTTTCATTGTGTAATGTTTCAGGCGGTGCAATAAGGGGAAGAAGAAGAAGAGGAACAGCTTTGCAGACCTGCAAAGGAGGCTGACGCTATTGGAGGATAGAATAAGCAACATCGAGACGCCCAAGAAACATGCCGGTAAGAAGCGTGTGCCGAGACGTCTACATCTCGAAAAGGCGCAGCATTAACATAGCATTCTTCTATGATCTTCCAGTGCTTTTAGTGCAAAACACAGACAAATTTGTATACATGACAATTCAAGACTGGGTGATAATTCGTGAGAGTCTTCCTACATTCAGTGCATTCCTCCAAACGAGAAAGTATCCGCGTGTGGAATATTGTGAAAATATTCTTTTTTCTTATAATATTGTTGCTTATATGCAAGAGACAGAAATAAAATTTTTGAACACTAATTTAAATGATTGTGAAATATTTTTAAATAGAGATGAAATTTGCAGGCTAAAAAGACTTGTACCGTTTATAGACTACCATTTAGGTAACATAACTGATGCAAATGTAATGCAATATTTTGGAACGAGGAGTTGGAGGAAGAAAGTGATGGAAATGCAGGATAAATAATAACAATAAAAAGATTGAAAGTATGTTTTTACATAGTGTTTTTATTCATTAATAATCCTTACATTGCTAATGAAAAAACAAATCCTTACAATGATTAGTTTAAAATAAAAGCTGCATCACATGAGTCAGAGGTTTGTATTAAATACTTTATCGTGAATTATCAAACAATACAAAGTGGTCTGTGCAGGAATATTTGCACTAGCTTGAATTTCTATTCTAATGTTAACTGCACCATTTACAACTTCCTCTGGTTGATGTGAGCAATCTATAACAAATATAGGAGCAAATTTAAGAAAATCTTTTCTCTTCAATAAAGGATAGTTCTCTTTTTCATAATAAGAGTTTTGAAACTTTGAGTACATGTCATACAAAGATGCAAATCTAGAGTTTCCAAAATCCAAATTCATGTCATGATAGGGATAACATTCGCTATTAAGATAAATTCTCAAATTAGTTATGTTACAATGATCAAAAAGAGAACCGTCTTTAGATGCATTACTCGATCTTAAAGTTTGAGCACCCAAAATGACAAATCTCGGCTTCTCCATTTTTGATGTGGTGGCGACATTCCAAGTGAATGATTTAGTTTGCGGCACAGCAGGTTGAGTATGCAGATCCATGGTCCTAAATGGGAGATACAGCGCCTTGTCCGACTTGACAATCTTGAGAATTTCAACCTTTTCAGCATCAGAAAGTCGTATCACTGGCATTCTCCACTCGATTCGTGCAAGTTTAACGCTTGCATTCTCTTCACCCTCAGGCGCTATAATACAGTTTTTAGAGTCCTTGGATCGAATCAGCACCAGCTCAAACTTGCTATTGAGTATGAGTTCCTTGTGGTCGTCAGCAAATCCCAGAAGCATCGAAAGCGGTACTATGGCGTTGAAGGCTCCATTTGCTGTATTCACAATGTCCATGTCTTCTCCAGGATAGCACCATCCAGCATTCAGCAAGCGATCAGACTCCATTGGATTGAGAGCAGCATAGTTGCGTAAAGTTGAGGCGATCCCGGGGTTCCTGGTTCGATCAATAGTTGAGCCGTTCATATCCAGTCGAATCTCCTCAAACATGAATGCAATAGCGTTATTGGTAAGCTTTGCAGTAGTAGCTGTTCCATTAGGTTTAGTAATACTCCCCTCGATGTATAGATAACTTCGATTAGGTAAAGTATATAAATCCTCAGCTTGACAAGGGATTCTAATTTCATCATTAGCGTCCAGAGCCGATGTATTATACGGTAAAAACACATGTTCCTCTTCTTTAGTGATCTTGTCATCGAATGTCGGTGCGCTGGTAACATTGAAGATGTCCATGATTATAGAAGTCTAAAGCCCAATACCTGGAGGAAGTGTCGATTGCGTGATGTTAACCCTCCGGGTGTCAAGGGTAGAGTATGATGTGTGCGTTGAATCACTCTCTTATTATATCGTCGACGTCGTTGACTTCTTCTAAAATCTATTGGCATTGCAGCGGATGTGAAGCCTTATGCTTATATCCTCGTTTCTAAAGTCAATGATATTACCACTTTGGTCCACTACACGAAGACTAATTTGCTCTATAGCATTGGTGTTTATGATTGGAAGGTAAATTGGATTTGACGGCTCTTGAGAAATATGATATCCAGGCGGAACAGAAGGGAAGAACTCGTAGATCGAGTGGCCGCTTTTACCATCGATGAAAGAGCCTGTTGCAATACTGCACACGATTCGAATGATGCTCACCTTAAATATATTCACCAGGTAATCAGATTCAGACAGCTGATTAGCTGGAATAACTTTACCTCTGAAGCCCAGTAGCGAGCCTATAGAACGATCACCGGAAAAATCAATAGTGAAAGGGCACTTAATTTCAGCTTTCATTGTGTTATTATTAGGTCTAATAAAGAAGACATTCTCATCTACACCTAGCTTATCTCTGATGTATTCATTAATATCAGAAATCTCATAAGTTCCATCAGGTATATCAATGATCTTAATTTCATCATTGTGCATGTAATGAAATTCATTATTACTCCAATCAACATTAGGAATTGAATAGAAGGTTTCAAAATTCAGTAGAGCAATCTCATAATGATACTTTGGATCTAACTGAAGAGGAGGATTCAGGTATGTAGTAAGCACAGACTCGTTGCCACTGACTGCAATAGTGTAACTCATTGCGATAGAAATTGCAAGCACAAGTGCCCACAGATGACTGAGCTGAAACTCTGAAACCTCTTAGTGTTATACAGTACCTTAACATCTCTGAGGTACCTTTCTATCTCTTTTGGAGGCTTCAAGTTTCCAAAGCTATCGAAATAAAATGACACGTTGCCATCCTTCTTTATAGCAACCCAATGAGTGCCTTCATTCTCTGAAGTATCGAGATTAACAATAATTCTCTCTCTGTAATGAGGTCTTGAGGGTAGCTGATCGATCATGTATACACCCCTAAAATGAGGAATCTTTAAACGTCGGGCATACAAGTCCAGGTCTATGTTACTTAATGCTTTTTCCGGGACAAGTATAGCCCTCTGCCGGAGTTTTTTGAATTTCCTTTCTTGCTCGGCCTCCTCTTCCTTTCGGTGTTCCTCGCCTTATTCTTCTTCTTCTTCTTCACTCGTAGGCCTTTCCCTCTTGCTTCAATTTCTTTGTTATGCCTCATCATTTCAGCAAGTTGTTTATCCGCGGCCTTTTTCTTATTTACAGCAGAGGCTATTTGTGCACTTCTTCACTCGTAGGCCTTTCCCTCTTGCTTCAATTTCTTTGTTATGCCTCATCATTTCAGCAAGTTGTTTATCCGCGGCCTTTTTCTTATTTACAGCAGAGGCTATTTGTGCAGCGCCTCCAGCGGCGGCTCCTAGTGCTGCAATAATTGGTATGAGTGGTAGAAATCCTCCTCGTTTCTTCTTCCTGGATCCAGCACCAACAGCTACCTTACCCTTCATGATGGTTGTTACTAGTCGGGCTGCCAACCTTTCACCTAATGTAGCATCAGATGATTGCACTCTTTTCCAGGCCTTTTCAGCCAAGATTTTGTCTGCAACGTTCCTCGAAGCAGAGTCCTTATGCTGTGCGTAGGCTATGTCGTGAAGCTTACACGCTTCGTCTAAAGGATTTATTCCGGGGTCTCCTCTCTTTAGTCTTTTTTCTAGCTTTGTCCCAGGTCCACAGTATCTGTAACCAGGCAAATGTGCTTCAAATGGCAGTAGGTTAATGAGAGAGTTAATTAAACCGGAACCTCTTGAGACCTTAACCCCCTTGGCGCTCATGGTACACTAATCGATTTTAATGGCACATAGTTCTTTTATACTCTGTCATTGCTTACATTTATTAACATATATACATTAAGGATGATTTATTTTATTTTAGTTGCTACGATGGAGCTGGTGAAGCAAGATTGCTCGCTGCCTATCCAGGTGCTAGACTTTGAAAGTGACTTTAGACGCGATCGTCACGGGAAGCTGTTTCCAGGCAATGTTAGAGCGCTAATTCTAGGTAGCTCCAGTGCTGGAAAAACAAATGTATTACTCAATATGATACTCCACGAGAATGGACTACGCTTTGAAAATGTGTACATTTATTCAAAGTCGCTATACCAGCCAAAGTATCAATATCTTGTTAAGCTGCTTGAAAACATTGAGGGTATAGGCGTGTATACTCACGAAGACGGTGAAAGCGTCTTGCACCCATCAGAAATTAAAGAAAATTCAATCTTTATATTTGATGACGTCATCACTGAAAAGCAAGACAAGATTGCATCCTTTTACAGCATGGGCAGACATCGAAATGTAGATTCAATATATCTAGCACAATCCTATGCCAAAGTCCCAAAGCATTTAATTAGAGATAATGCGAACATGATTATACTCTTCAGGCAAGATAATTTAAACTTGAAACATGTATATGAAGATTACGTAAACACAGATATGACGTATACTGAATTTAAAGATTTGTGCAAAGGTGTTTGGGAGAGCTCTACAGAAGGAAGACCTTTTATGGTAATAGTTCCCGAATTTCCGATGAATGACGGTCGATATAGGTGCGGATTCGATGTATATATTAAAGTTGTTAATAAAGAAATTGCTCATTCATAGTTCATCATGAGTATTGACAGGTTTGGATCACAGAGGGCTGCTCCAGTGAAAAGATCGCTACATCAATTTATCATAAACAGAGATGGAAAAGGAAATTACCAATTCAGGAACAAGAGACTGTGCATTGTTCAGGATCCTGAGGAGGACGATGACGCAAGCACTAAACGCTACGTGGATACGCTTACGTCTTCTACTGAAAATCGAATGCAGGAGTTCACGGAAAAAACGACATATCAGCGCATGGGCGAACTTCAAACTACGCTTAGGGATCACATCCAGAAGTCGCTAGACGTGCAACATGATGCTCTAATGGAATATCTGAATAAAAATACCCTTAAACGCGACGATGGAAACAACATTATCCTGGATTCTATAAGATTGAAGATAATGCTGCCACCTCAAGAGGACTATGATGTGCCAAATAAGAAGCATGTATTAGAATATATAAGTGCAAGAACACCACCGCTCGATTCAAGCGGTAACGTTTCATTCCAAAAAAGAAGGCTAATTGAAGTAGCAGATCCTGTCGATGACAGTGATGGAGCAACAAAAAAGTTTGTTAAAGTTCACGTGGGAAGGAAACAAAATGAAATGCGCCAAGATTTAAACAACAGACTTGGTGCAATAAGTACCACTGTTACAGAAACAGTGGGAAAACACATGGAAACTATGGCGAACCGCCAGAAATCAATGGATGGGCATCTGACATCTGCAATGGATAATATCAATACCCTTAAAACACAAATGAAAGTCGTAAATTCATTAGTAGAGCAAATGAGAGGGGAACATGTAATTACACTGCAGTCGTTGCCTTTCAGAGGGAAATCACAGAGGTACATGTTAACAACAGGTCTTGAATATTACAAATCAAGCGTAAACGGCGAGATTGTTTCTTGCTATATGACATCACCAACAGCTCCTACTGTAAGACCTGATACAATAATTGAAATAAATAACAAGTCTCTGAGAGCTCTACCTGCACCAATTGCAAATGGTGATAAACTAGCCTTCACTGCTCCTGCAAATCGTGTAAGGGACGGCCATTTTCTAAATATCGAGCTGAAAATCTCTTATAAACTGAAGTCTGCTAAATAAATAGGGTATATATTAAGGTGAAAGTCTAATTTCAGTGTCATTTCAAGATGGACAGCGAGTGCATACGACTTAAAGAATCTGTAGCTATGCACACGAAGGCTATAAGAGAAAAGTTACGTTCTCTTAAAGGTCAGCAGTTCGAAACCCAGAGAGTGATGAGTGAAGCTCTTCAACCAGTGACAGATCCGCTTCAAGATATACTTGAAATACAGAAAAAGAATACTACAAGCAAGGAGGAATCACCGAAAGACATGAAAGATGAGAAACTCTACAACTACCTTAATAAAGTTCGAAAGAAGGACAAAAATGAAATAGATTCATCATATGGAGTACGATATGAGGATGGCAGCTACATGCTAGGCAACAAGATTATTGATTTCATCAATAATAAAGTTCGAATAGGGGACGAAACGTATGAAACCACGCCTGGATTGAAGGAACTCATCTTCAAGAGAATACCTGAAATGCATGCATACACCGAGGATGACCTTGAAACATACAGTAAAATACTTAAAGCAACACATGTTCATCGAAGAAACTTCAGCAAGCAAGGGCCGCTGAGATCGGGTAATTCCTACAAGTATAAAAGCGTTATACGTCCTCTAGTAACGAAACACAAGGGATTAGGACTACAGTGGAAAGAACATCGCCCTAATACGAGGCAAGACTACATCTACTGGACCGACCCTAATGATCTGGTGGATCGCCTTAGGCTACTTGTGGCATCCAGAGACGCCGGCAATAACAATCATACTCAAGAAATTGAAGAGATTATTCAAGAACTAAAAGCGGCAAAGGTTATAGCATGACATCAGTGAAGCAACATATAGCAAGCGAGCTCCATGCTCCAGCCCGGAGAAACTTCTTGCGTCGAAAGATTATCAGCAAGGGGCTCCACGACTTGGTGCAGATCGACTTGGTGGAGATGATACCGCATGCAAAAATCAATAAGAATTTCAAGTACATCATCATTGCAATCAACTTCTACTCTAAAATGGCATATGCGAGACCTCTAAAGGACAAGACAGGACTTCAAGTTGCAAAGGCCATGGAAGATATACTGCAAGAAATGATAACCCCACCCAAGAACATACATAGTGATAACGGAAAAGAATTTTATAATAAACATTTTAAAAGTTTAATGACAAAATATAACATCAATCACTACAGTACCTATACCCATGTGAAGGCAGCTGCTGTTGAACGATTAATAAGAACTTTAAAAAATATGATGTATCGCGAATTTCTAGCCAATGGATCATACAAGTGGCTAGACCTTTTACCTCAGATCATTGCAAGATATAACAACACTTACCACTCCACTATTCGAATGAAGCCTATAGAGGTGAAGAACAATGATCTTCTTCTGACTGTTTACAACTACACTCAAGATCGAAAAGAGAAGAGAGGGGCAAGAAAGTTTAGTGTTGGTGATTATGTGAGGATATCAAAGGACAAGGGACATTTTGAAAAGGGCTTTGAAGCTAATTGGAGTGTTGAAATATTTCAAGTTGTTCATGTGAATCACACCAATCCCGTTACATACATGCTAAAAGGTAATGATGGTGACGAGATAAAGGGGTCCTTTTATGGTCATGAACTGCGACCTACACTGTACCCTAATACATTTCTGGTAGAGAAAGTATTACGCAGGCAGGGAAATAGGATTCTTGTAAAGTGGTATGGATTCCCTAATACTCAATGGATTGACAGAAAGGATTTATTGTAGAAAAATAATAATGAAAATAAAGAGGCTTTCATTCCACAATAATGCGTGTTTTTTTATTTCACTGTATATATTGTGTTAAACAAGAAAATCACTATTTAAAAACATTTGGTGTTTACAGGGTTTACATGATTAAAAATCAATAAGTTGTTTTAAGTAAAAAAAATCATAAACAAAAAAATTACATATATATATACAACATTATCATTTGCATTTTTTTAGGTCAATCTTTATATATACACACACTCACACACACACACACAATACATACATGATAAAAAACACTCGCTCACTAGACTGCATTTTTACATACATTTTATAAAACTAAAAATCAATAAATTAATAAATAGAAGAGCTAAACATTTACATTATCCATGTACATATATAAATACACACATACACAACCACTCACGCATACACCTATACACACGCATACACACGCACATAAAAGCAATTTGTTTAAAAACTTCACAACTCAAAATTTACACAACTAAAAATTTACATATATACATCTAAGGGTCAGTCATACTCAGACAATAGTGACCCCAGGCAATTGTCTGGTCTGAACCTTCAATCAGTTTTCTCTTATCGTCTCTACCACAGAGAGCGACCTTATTCATTTCTATGGTCGAGACTTTATGTTTGAAACTTCGAAATGTTGTTGTTTTTGTTAAAACTTTTTTTCTAATATCATTTAGACAGCCGAAATAGTGCTCAAAATTTATGTTACGCATGCCGGTCTTGTTGATGCCCTTTGCTTTCATCATAGTTTGGTCCTTGTATCTGTAAGCATATAACTTGGACCTTAGCCCAACATATTCTATCATAGGGACTCCTGCAAGCTCATCCTTGAACAGGCCGATGACTTTCTTGTTTTGCGGTGTAATTCCATAGCTGTTTTGTGTTTCGTAATTTGATGTGTTAAAATGCTCTTGATTTTCCTTAATAAATTTGTATATGTCGCTTGAGGTTTCCAGAATAAATGAATCCGTATCCATGTAATTTAAAATTAAATCTTCTAGGCCTGGCTTCAATATATTGTAATAAAAACTGTACATGATATGTTTGGATATATCAAGGATGGCTTGCCCTATGTAGATGGGTTTGTTCATGTAAATTTCCTCTCTGGCAAGTTCTATCCCTACAAGATTTTCCGCAAATAAAATGCTCCGAACGTAAGTTGGTCGCGCTGTCAATTTCTTGCATTGCTTCCAACTTGTAACGATACGGAAGTCATTGTATTTGCGCACATTCTCAATAAATTTGCCATATACAGAGTTGTTCATTTTCTTCCATAAATTCTGACCGAATTTGGAAGTTTCCCTTGCACGTCTCTCTGTATTTATATTGATGTAGGTTTTCAGCCATTCTGACTGATCATATGCAACCACTCTATGGATCTTCTTTAACTTCATGCCCAAGTCAATGCACTGCTGGAGGTTTCTATAGTGCAAGGTATATTTCTCTTTGTTCTCTAGTGTTGCCAGCAGTTTCTTGTATTGGCCTCCAGGTGGTATCTCACTTTTCGGGCAGAGAGGAAGGTTATTGTGCTCATCATGTAGGTGCTCAGGGTACTCGAGGTCGACTTCCAAAACGTATCCAGTTGGGGAATCAGGAGCAACAGCAAAGAAGTTTATGTTTAAAATTTCTTCTGGCAGAAGCCATCTGAGGTTCTTGTGTGGCATATGGCTCGCCATTGAAGCTCCATATAAATTGTTTATGTCTAGATATGCCAAATATAAGTCTTTTTGTGTCTGTTTATGTCCAGGAAGGTACTTGTTGTTTGCTTTAGCATGCCTCTTTGACACTGTGCACATTCCGCCCCTGATTCCTCCCTCAAAGAATTTGATCATTTCCTCATCATGGATGAGGTCAAGCTTGACCTGAGTCACCTTGAGCATTGCATCAAATGCAAGTCCTGGTAGGGTATAGTACCAGCAGGGGTCCAAGTTATATACCTCCAGAGAAAGGTCCCTAAACTTCTCGAATGCATCGGCCAACAAGAGCGTATCCGTTTTCAAATAGAGGTCGCTGTATTCGCCTAGATTGCTGATGTTGAAGGTGTTCCAGACTTTGACAGCATGGTTGTATTCCTCTTGTGTTATATTGTCAAAATTTTCAATTGAAGGGAGTGCTGTTTCCTCTAGTTTTGAAGGAGAGTCGACGTAACTGTAAGGGAATATTCCCTTAGATCTCACTAACTGCTGATGTTCAGGATCGGGATACTCAGAGTTTGTGATCTTGAACTCATCACTACTCAGCATGCAGGCTAAACTAGATAGCTTATCGTCCAAGAACTTAAAGCTATCTAGAAACCTGAAAAAGATAGTCCTGTACTTTTTGCTGAATGATATATATCGCTCAGAGGAGCTTGAGATACACGAAATGGGGTGATCATCATATGCCAGGTGTTGCATCAGAAAATGGCTGTCATAATTGCTAAGGCAATGAAAAAAGATGGGTATAAAGTTAGGTACCCGTCTATTTAAATTGCATGCATTATGAGCAGCCCCCAGGAATACACCGGTCACATGGCAGTGGTCACGTACCTTCAAATCGTCTACCTCAAACTCCTTCTTGCATATGTGGCAATGACGAGCATTATCGAAGTCAGCCACGTCCTGAGCAGTCAAGGTCATTTCTTCATTGCGGCTATATTGCTCAATAACCATGTCGGCTATTGACCTAAGCTCAATAAAGAACTCCTTGATTGCATCAGGACCTCTGAATAGCTTAAACCTCGACAATGAATCATCATGGCGACATACAAGCTTAAGCGATATAGAAATAGCCTCATGATGCTGGATAGCCCGAGTCCAGCTCTGATTAGCCGACGGTTCACAGGACTGAACTCGGGCTAACACGCTCTCAATATCGGCATACACAACAAAATTTACAGGACTACCCTTCGAGTATGATGAGAACTCAATCACTTCACCCTGATTAGGCATTTTGAGCACCTGGCACTGCATGCACTTCAATTGATGCTTTTTAAAAGCACCTTCAGTATTGAAGTGCTTCAGGCAGGGCTCGCATACCCACTGTTTCCCGTGATGTTTGCTGAACTGTGATCTTGTCAGCCTTGACATATCCTTAATCAGGCAGTAGTGAGATCTTCCATCTTGTTCAATTAGTAATAGGTTGACAGTTAATTCTTTCCTGCTGCTGGTTTGGTATAGTGGTATAATTGCGCACTCCCTTTCTATTCCAAATACTGAAACTGATATTCCGTTGTTTTGCTGTTCAAAGCCTGGAATCTGGTGTAGGCTTACAGGGAAGTCTATCCCACTGTAATTGAATGCAGTGAATAACTGTTTTGCAGGGTATTTGATCGTTCTTTGACCATCGCGCTTTGCGGGATACTTTGCAGCGAGCAAACACCATGCAAAACAGTATTCATCTTCATTTTGTATGTTTATTACAGCTTTCTTGGCCTTGATAGCATTGGGTAACTCTATGTATCGCGATGCATTCAAGGGATCATAGAAGCTAGTTCCAATAACAAGAGCCCTGACAGCGAACAGAGATTTTGAGCTTGCACCTCCTTCGAAATTCGAGATGTTTTCTAGCATTTCATCGACCATAGAAGTGTATAAGGCATTGAGATTGCTTGATTGAAGACCCAGCTTTGTCTTACTATTGAAAAAGATGGTTTCTGCATGCTCTTTTTCAGGAGATTGTATTAGGTAGGTGATCTCTATGGAGGCATTTACTTTAAACCCAGAAGAGCTTCTCCCGAGTACAGAAACCATCTCTCCCAATACAAGATGTCTGCATTCCTGCAGAAATTGACCGGGGTCAGCTATCTCTAAAGAGTTTTCTATGCGGCTATTGAAAAGGCGGCCCTTGAACGCCGATTCAATAACGTTACACTCTAGCTGAGTATGACTAACCTTTAGTTTTTTGGTGATGTTCCTGTACTCGGTGTCGTCACTATCGGAGTCAGCAGTGGTGGTTGGGTTGTCACAATGGTTGCGACCGATGCCTGATGGCCCTGCAACTGGTGATGGAGGAGCCATAGAAGATCCTGGGCGGGCGAGGGGGCTAATGGTTTGTCCGTGTTCCTCTTCAGCCTCGTGAGGTCTTTTGGTACCCCGGAGCATTGCATCCTCAGGCTCCGGGCTCATGACCACTATTGAAGGTTCTATAACAATAATAAAGTGGAATTAATTGGAATGTCAGTTGAAATAGAAATGCAAGAATATAAGTTTATTAAATCATTGAAGAAAAAATCTTAAAGTCACATGTTAATGTCACGATAATTATTTATATAATTGTATATTTTAATAAATAAAGAAATGAGTAAAAAATGTTGATTGAGAAAAGTTATGCGTTAACGTTACGATAATTATTATGTAATTGTATTTTAATCAATAAAAATGAGTAAAAAAAAATTTATTGAGAAAAGTTTTGCGTTAACGTTACGTTAATTATTTATGTAATGATGTTACTAGAATAAATGAAGTTAAAAAAACTCACCATTCAATTCACGAAGCATCTGCAGGTACACGGTCCTGTATGCACAATTTTCGCAAGTGCACACATCGATGGGAATAATCGCCCATGGATCTCCTACAAGCATCGGCGCAACATCCTGGAATCCAAGAGGTGGCGGGGTCAGGTAGTCCTGTGAAAAGATTGGCGAGGGCAGGCTACCAGCATCGTCCATCTCCCCCGCCCCGTCTGAAGTTGTTTCAGGAACTAGAACAAAGAAGCAAAGCAGAATTAGCTTCACATTGAATATTTTGATTGAAATGTGCTAGTAAATTGAATCCTTCATTCCATTAATGAAGTTCTGAGTTGTTCTCTGGTTATACATTGATTAATGATAAAGATAATATTTCTAGAAAAAGTGTAATAATATATCTAAACTCACCGTTCGCTTCGTTAAGCATCTTTATTGCAGCAACTTGGTATTCGCAGTTATTGCACATGCAACATTGGTCCGAAGCGCTGCCCATGCCTGCATTCACCCCCGTAACGGGAGTGACATCCTCAAAACCAGGTGGCGGCGGGATAATATAATCACCCCCCGATAAGATTGGTGACGGGGGGCTATTAAACATGTAAGTGCCTTGCAGCGGCATGTCTGGTATCAGATCCCCCGCCAGGGGTGTCGGCATGTTGTACATTGTGCTGTTATTAGCGGGCTCTCTATCGACTTGCATAAATTGGTTAAGTCGAGAGCCCGCTCCTCTGACGAGTGCCGCTCTTGCTACTCCCATTGAGTTTGCAGTATTACCTGTGAAAAAGTTTAAATGTGTAAATTCAATTGTTTTTTATAATTGATAAAAGATGAATGAGTAGAGAAAGGCGTGTAATATGAAATAAATGAGTAGAGGAAATCGTATGAATGTTAATAGAATGCTTTGTGAAAAAGTCGCATGAAGCTTTTCGGAAGAGGAACGTGTAGCGAAAATCATATGAATGTTAATAGAAGAATGCGAGGAGAAATCATGTGAATGTCAATAGAGAAATGAGTTGAGAAAACCATATGAATGTTTACAGAAGATGTAGAGAAAATCATATAAATGTTACAGAAGAATGTGTGTTGAGAATATCATGTGAATGTTTATGCATGAAGAACGTGTAACGAAAATCATATGAATGTTAATAGAAGAACGTGATGAGAAATCATATGAATGTTATTAGAGGAATGCTAATAGAAGAACGCGATGAGAAATCATATGACGGTTAATAGAGGAATGTGGCGGGAATATCATGAATGTTTGCAGAAGAAGAAGAATGAGCGGAGAAATCATGTGAATGTCAATAGAGGAATGTATTGAAAAACCATATGAATGTTTTCAGAAGAAGAAGAACGCGTAGTGAAATCATATGAATGTCAGACGAATGTTTTGAGAAGATCATGTGAATGTTTATGCATGAAGAACGTGTAACGAAAATCATATGAATGTTAATAGAAGAATGCGAGTAGAACTCATGTGAATGTTTACAGAAGAAAGTGTAGCGAAATCGTATGAACGTTAATAGAGGAACACTGATTAGAGACTAAGCGTGAATGTTTATGTCTGTATCTAAAGAACTATTCTTACACCATTGATGAAAGCACTACATTTTTTAACAATTCTGATGTTAATTATTAAAGAAATGAAAAATTTAGATAAACAATATGGTATTCTTGCAATGATTCGTGTTTCACTTAGTCATGTAAAAAACTCACTCACCTTGCATTATGTAGATGATGATGAATGCAGTCTGGAAGACAATATCACTAAATTCGATGAAGCGAATCAATATACTTTAACTTAAAAGTCGCAGTGGCTTTCTTATGCGCCAGAGCTGGTTTATATAGGGAGCCTAGAGCCCCTCAGGCAATTTCAAGCGTTGGTGTGGCGGGGGGAGAGATGTTACACGTCACGTGATTATTGTATCCAATGACATCATCTCTTTCAGCGCATGCGCGCGTTGGCATGGCGGGGGAGAGATGTTACACGTCACGTGACATCGTCTCTTGCAGCGCATGCGCAGAGAGAAGTAGCCCTCGGGCAATTCAGGTGACGCTTGGAAGTCGGGGGGTGGAATGGGAGAAGAAAGAAAATAAAGAATCGTGTCTAGGCATCGGAATATCTAAGTATACACAGGGGTTTAATATAAATAATTATATTTGATAAATACATTTTTAATATGCCCGTGCATAGTTTAATAGTTATTATAGCGTTTCGCAGGGCAGGATTCGAACTATTGACCTCTGGTTCCTAAGAATACAGATCGTTAAACATTGTAATGTCGTGTATATTAAATTATATTTGTTAAACACATTTTAATCTGACCCGTTCACTCTTCAATAATTTAGTATTTATTATGGCGTTTCGCTGGGTAAGGTTCGAACTATGGGCTTCTGGGTTCCTAAGAATACCTTTCATTAAAACAGCGTAATGTATAAAATTAAATTATATTTGTTAAATACATTTTTTAATCTTATCGTGCACGCTTCCGTAATTTAATAGTTAGTAGGCATAGAGCTTGCAGGGTAAGACTCGAACTAGAAACCTCTGAACGGGCTTTAATCAGGGTAATGATATAATAATGTTTTACCCTAAGAAAATATCAACTTGGATACCTAAGTATACGCATGTGTTTAATATATTTTTAGAGCACGCATCCGTAATTTACTAGATGTTACACATTAGAGTTTGCAGGGTAAGATTCGAACTAGGGTCCTCTGAACGGTCTTTCATTAATTAGGATGATGATGTATAAAAAAATTAAATTATATTTGTTAAATACATTTTCAATCTGGTCTTGCATAGTTTAATAGTTATTGCGCGTTAGAGCTTCACTTGGTAAGACTCTAGCTAGAATTCTCTGAACGCCTTTTTATTAATTAGGGTAATGATATAATAATATCAATCATTAATTTCTCATTAGCAATAAACTTTTGATTACAGTAAGAATCGAACACCGATCTATGGATATCACTCAGAGGTTTAATGCACGTAATGAAATGTATATTAGATGCTTTTCGGAGTCGTTGGCTGAAACAGAATGCTTGTTAACTATGCTCGGATATATTCGTAGGAGGTCGTAAAACATCGGGGAGAACTCCCTCAGGCAAAATCATGATGGCCGACCTGACGTCACGCAGAGTTGGTAAACAAGTTTCTCTCTCTTTCACACAAACAAGGAGAGGACGAGTATAAAGCAGCCCTCGAATTCTTTTGTTAAACTAGCAGGTGGCCAAACAATGGGAACGCTGCAGGTGTCTTTCTAAACTAGCCTTGCACAGAACAATAGAAAGGCACACACAATAGAATCTCTTACACAATGGAAAGGGTCAGGCTTTGTTATGGAGCAGGTGTCTTTCTAAAGTATGACGTCACGCAGAGTTGGTAAACAAGTTTCTCTCTCTTTCACACAAACAAGGACAGGACGAGTATAAAGCAACCCTCGAATTCTTTTGTTAAACTAGCAGGTGGCCAAACAATGGGAACGCTGCAGGTGTCTTTCTAAACTAGCCTTGCCAAGGACAATAGAATCTCTTACACAATGGAAAGGGTCAGGCTTTGTTATTGGGTTGCCAGGTGGTCTTTCTAAAGAATGCTTGCATCGGACAATAGAAAGGCACACACAATAGAATCTCTTACACAATGGAAAGGGTCAGGCTTTGTTACAACCCTAATTCATCATGGGCTTTGTTCATTTTGACAGCTGAAGGGCAAGCATTGTTCTTTTGTTAAAAGCTAGTGGAACGAGTATGCCACGTGTTCGACACACACAATGGAAGTGGGGGCGGGTAACTGACCAGGTGCAGAAGTGGCCGGATGTGGAATGGGTAGGAAAAACATCTCGCCTTTGTTACAGAACCTTAAATTTATGACCCCTTTGTTCGTTTTGACAGTTGATTGACAGCCTTAATTACCTAACTGTCAAGCCTCCATTGTACTCAACATGATTTACGACCGCAGGTGCAGCTAAAACTACCAAGGCACAGCGGGGGTGGGGGTGGGGGAGGGAGGAGGTGGGGGAGCTCATTTGCATATGAATAGCCATGCATAAATTAACTGTGCCAGAATGCCCATGCCAAGTAGCAGGGGGTGGGGGAGGGAGGAGGTGGGGGGAGAAGAGGTGGGGGAGCTCATTTGCATATGAATAGCCATGCATAAATTAACTGCGCGTGAATGCCCATGCCAAGTAGCAGGGGGTGGGGGGGGAGAGGAGGTGGGGGGAGAAGAGGTGGGGGAGCTCATTTGCATATGAATAGCCATGCATAAATTAACTGCGCGTGAATGCCCATTTCTACCCTACTTACGTTGTTTATTAATTGTTTGTCAGCCATTAATAGTGCACTCTCTCAGCGAATTTGTAAACATGGATAAAACTGGTCATCATTATGTGATACAATACTTTCATTTGAAAGGTCTTAGTCCAACTGATATTAAAGATGAGCTAGATTCTACTCTGGGGGAGTCTGCTCCTTCGTTTACAACAGTAAAATATTGGGTGGCAGAGTTTAAGCGAGGCCGTACGAGCTTCCAAGACGAACATCACAGTGGTCGACCAAATGAGGTGACCACGCCAGAAATTGTGAAGAAAATCCACAAAATGGTATTGGATGATCGTCGACTGAAAGTGCGCGAACTAGCAGACATCTAGGCATTTCAAAAAGTGCTGTGCATCGCACACTAACTGAAAATTTAGACATGAGAAAGCTGTGCGCAAAATGGGTGCCACGTTTACTCACAATGGAACAAAAGCAGCGTCGTGAGGATGCTTCAATCGAGTGTTTGGTGATGTTTTGCTGCAATAAAGCCGAATTTTTGCGTCGATTCATAACCATGGGTGAAATAAGGGTCCATCACTTCACACCTGAGACGAAGGAACAGCCAAACAATGGATTGAAAGGGGAAAATTGGCTCGAAAGAAGGCGAAGTCAGTTCCATCTGCAGACAAGGTCATGACGTCAGTTTTTTGGGGTCCGCGTGAGATAATTCTCATTGATTATCTTCAAAAAGGAAAAGCAATCAATGGCCATATTATGCAAACTTATTGCAGCGTTTGAATGATGAAATCAAGCAAAAACGGTCAAATTTAGCGAAAAAGAAAGTTCCGTTTCATCAAGACAATGCACCATTTCACACATCCATTATCGCCATATCTATAATCAATGAGTTAAAGTTCGAATTGCACCCTATTCACCAGGTTTATCCCCCTCTTATTATTTTAGGCTTCAAAGTTGAAGAAATGGCTTGGTGGTGAAAGATTTGCCAACAATGAAGAGGTGAAGTTTGCAGTTGATGGCTATTTTGCAGAACTCGACGGTTCTGACTAAAACAGGGTATCAAAGCTATTGAACATCGCGGAAAAGTGTATCGAGCTGAAAGGAGACTATGTAGAGAATTAAAGATGTTTTTTCCCAAACTTTTTGTGTTTTCTTTGCTACGTCAGGCACTTCTGTGACAGCCCTGGTAAAATACTGGCAGGTATTGTATTTCTCACCGCCTTAAACCCCTCCGACGACCTTTCAAATTTTGGAAGTGTTGTTTAGCTTGTAAGCATCTTTTAGCGATAAAAGAATTAAACAAATGGCCACTTTGTATAAACATAGCAGATGAAAGTTTAAACTTTTGTACCTTCTGTTTAATCCGTAATTATTTAATAACATAAAGACTACTCAGGTCTCATATTAAGGGAAACCATAATCTCCTGATGTTAATATTCAACAAAAAGAGGGGTTGAAATTTACAGATTTGAAGAGTTTACCGCTCCCTCGCTTCAAGACAGCAATTTAAGCATTTTGTACTTGACTTATAGTCTGTAAATCTGGAGAAAATTAATATTTTCGGTTGTTAATTACGAGTATAGGTTGATGTTACACAATTCTCTCTCTTTATAGGTTTCTTCCGACAGCAAGCGCATTAAACACATCGTTCCAACAGACTTTGTGAGCGGTAGCAAACCAACGCATTAGACAATCACGGACCCATCAGAGACTATGTGTTGGAACTGACCTTATATATATATATATATATATATATATATATATATACAGAATGTTTCAGAAATACATTTACAAACTTCCGGTATGGGTTCCTTACACCACAAGAAGGAAAAAACTTCATATGAACATATGTCCCCTGATCCTTTATTTGCTCGTTAGGAGGTGTTCAACACAGTGGTACACTTATAACAAACTCATAATAAATGCTCGAAATGTCCTCCTCTTGCTTCTATGCATGCCTGTGCTCGTCGAATCATGGAATGTCGCACCCTGTCAAAAACTCCGGGATGGTGTCGAATGGTTTCGCAGGCTTCCATGACACTTCGATGAAGTGTTTCTGCATCCGGGATGGCTGCTCCATAAACCAATGATTTAAGATGCCCCCAGAGGTAAACATCCACACGATTGAGGTCGGGAGAACGTGCAGGCCATGGAACTGGTCCTCCTCTGCCTATCCCTCCATGCTCTCACGTGTGATGTACCAGATGCCACAGCCAATTGTCTAGTACTGATACCTGGATCGTCTTCGACACACTTTAACATCTGTTCTTCGCGTTCGGCGTACGGACAACTCTTGGTCTTCCTCGATCAATAATCCGTGGTGCAACGGCTCCTGTCTGTCTCAGCAAGGCGACGATAAACAGCAACAAAGGTTGGATGACTCGGTTGTCTTCGGTCGGGAAACTCCATCTGATAGAGCCGTGTAGCCTCGCGTCCATTACCATTCGCGCGACCATACATAAAAATCATGTCTGTCACGAAATGAATATCCAGCCATGGTGGAATGAAACACGTGCAGTTAACTCACTACATGTACACAATTTAAACGTTGAAGACAGACTAATGTCAAATGACAAACGTAAACAAGTCTCTATGGCAACACTTCGCCTCCTCCGTATGTAGTACAATGGGTCAACGCCTTCTATGAATGCATAGAAAAATGAAGTTTTGAAGTTGGACCTCGAAGGCCGTTGACTCGCACTTTCATTGTGACAGGAATAACGCGAAAACCAAGGATTATGGCACATATGTTCATATGACCTTTTTTCCTTCTTTTGGTGTGAGGAACCCATACCCAAAGTTTGTAAAAGTATTTCTGAAACACCATATATATATAGTGTACATTTTTCACAAAATTCACAACAAAAGGTTTTGGTATGCGAAACTTTACTACATACTTGTGTACAATTAGAATAAAGATCATATCTGCAGGATTTGATAAAATAATACGCATATCGTACCGTTCGATTGCCACAATTTTAATACAGAACAATTTTATACTTACTGAGGTACAAATTTCCAATGGAAACTATGTCAGATATCCACACCCATAATACAAGGGGAAATCTATCACTAAACCTCCATAGAATCAGATTACATCTATCAGAAAAAGTGCCTAGTTATTTGGGTGCAAGGCTTTACAATGCGCTGCCTCAACACATAAATGCTTGTGTAAAGTATAATAAGTTTAAGAACTGTCTTAAAAACTATTTAATAAATGAAGCATTTTATAGTGTGGATGAATATTTAAATCCTACATTCTTAATCTAACTTCCACATACTCGTACGTACATGGTAACATCAAACCTGTAAATACTACATGTTTACTTTCTCTACTACATATAGTAAGTAGGGAAAGTATTGTATTCCACCCAAAAATTCGATACCGAGATTTCACCGGAAATATATGTTTTGACACCCCCTGAATACAAAAAAATATGATGTGTTACACTCACATGACTTTCCCTACTCTTGTACAAACTATTTTTATAAACGTTTATTCTCCATGTGCTTCATGTTAATCGAGATTTCGAGATGTTAATCTTATTGCTAATTTTCTTGTAGATGCAAGGGGAATATCGTAGGTTTTAAGCGATAGTCAAATTTTTAAGCGCTGGTTGCTATGTGGTCATTACATTCTCTTTGCATGTCCAGGACATAAAAAAAAATCTGATGTGTTACACTCACATGACTTTCTCTACTCTTGTATATTCTATTTTTACAAACGCTTATTCTCCATATGCCTCATGTTAATCGAGATATCGAGCTGTCAATCTTATTGCTAATTTTCTTGTAGATGCAAGGGAAATATGGTAGGTTTTAAGCGATAGTCAAATATTTTAACGCTGGTTACTATGTGGCGCATTCCTTTCTCTTTGCATGTCCAGGACATAAAAAAAATGAATAACGAATTTGAGAAAAAGTATAAGTATTGGAAAATTTAAGGAAATAACAAGCAATATCTCGAAAACGGTTCACTCAACAAAAGAAATGTATATGACATAAATTGTGCATTTTAACACGATCTACAATTTTTTGTGTAGTAAAATTTTGTCTATCTCTTATGGTTTACCAGTTATGCAAAAGTCGCTCACAATGAAGAATACTTTTGGAGACATTCCCATAAAATTCGAGATATACATTTCATTTCTCATGACATTATCTTAAACATATGATATTTTCATCAAAATCGTTAGAGCCATTTTTGAGAAAATTAAAATTTTCGAAAAATGTTCCATGTAAAGGGTAGTCTGGGGTAGGGGGATTTTCTTGAAAACCTTCGTGTCGCATCTCTGGAAGATACTGAACCTAAATACCAAGTTTGGTGTTTATCCGACTGTTCGTTTTTGAGTTATGCTGTTCACAGACACACAGACACACACACAGACACACACGGACATGTTTCCAAAAATGCTTTTTTTGATTCAGGAGGTCTCAAAACATGTATTTCCGGTGAAATCTCGGTATCGAATTTTTGGGTGGAATGCAATACTTCCCCTACTTACTATACGTAGTAGAGAAAGTAATGAATAACGAATTTGAGAAAAAGTGTAAGTATTGGAAAATTTAAGGGAATAACAAGCAATATCTCGCAAACGGTTCACTCAACAAAAGAAATGTATATGACATAAATTCTGTATTTTAACGCGATCTACATTTTTCGTGTAGTAAACTTTTGTCTATCTCTTATGGTTTACCAGTTATGAAAAAGTCGTTCACAATGAAGAATACTTTTGGAGACATTCCCAGAAAATTCGAGATATACATTTTATTTGTCATGACAATATCTTAAACATATGCTATTTTAATCAAAATCGTTAGAGCCGTTTTTGAGAAAATTAAAATTTTCGAAACATTTTCCATGTAAAGGGTAGTCTGGGGTGGGGGGATTTTTTTGAAAACCTTCGTGTCGCATCTCTGGAAGATACTGAACCTAAATACCAAGTTTAGCGTTTATCCGACTGTTCCTTTCTGAGTCATGCTGTTCACAGACACACACACAGAGACACACACACTCAGACACACACACGGACATGTTTCCAAAAATGCTTTTTTTGGATTAAGGGGGTCTCAAAACATGTATTTCCGGTGAAATCTCGGTATCGAATTTTTGGATGGAATACAATACTTCCCCTACTTACTATACGTAGTAGAGAAAGTAAAAATCTGATGTGTTACACTCACATGACTTTCTCTACTCTTGTACAAACTATTTTTACAAACACTTATTCTCCATCTACTTCATGTTAATCGAGATAAACATTTGCAGACTTTATCTTATTGCTAATTTTCTTGTAGAGTAAGGGGAATATATATTTACAAGGGCAATATAGAAATACAGTAGCCTTTAAGCACATACATATCTCTTAATAGCTGGTTGCTAGGTGCAGCACCATTCTCTTTGCCACAGATTAATACTCTTTGCATATCCAAGACAAAAAAATGAATAACGAATTCCCATTTGAGAAAATAAGTGTTGAAAAATTTAAGGAAATAACAAGCAATATCTCGAAAATGGTACACTCAACAAAAAAATGTACATGACATAAATTGTGTATTTTAACGCGTTCTACATTTTTTGTGTAGTAAAATTTTGTCCATCTCTTATGGCTTACCAGTTATGCAAAAGTCGTTCACAATGAAGAATGCTTTTGGAGACATTCCCAGAAAATTCAAGATATACATTTTATTTGTCATGAAAATATCTTAAACACACGATATTTTAATCAAAATCGTTAGAGTCATTTTTGAGAAAATTAAAATTTTCGAAAAATCTTCCGTGTAGAAGGTAATCTGGGGTGGGGGGATTTTCTTGAAAACCTTCGTGTCGCATCTCTGGAAGATACTGAACCTAAATACCAAGTTTGGTGTTTATCCGACTGTTCGTTTCTGAGTTATGCTGTTCACAGACAGACACACACACACACGGACATGTTTCTAAAAATGCTTTTTTTGGATTCAGGGGGTCTGAAAACATGTATTTCCGGTGAAATCTCGGTATCGAATTTTTGGGTGTAATACAATACTTCCCCTACTTACTATACGTAGTAGAGAAAGTAAAAAGCATTTTTGGAAACATGTCCGTGTGTGTGTCTGTGAACAGCATAACTCAGAAACGAACAGTCGGATAAACACCAAACTTGGTATTTAGGTTCAGTATCTTCCAGAGATGCGACACGAAGGTTTTCAAGAAAATCCCCCCACCCCAGATTACCCTTTACTTGGAACATTTTTCGAAAATTTTAATTTTCTCAAAAATGGCTCTAACGATTTTGATTAAAATATCATATGTTTAAGATATTTTCATTACAAATGAAATGTATATCTTGAATTTTCCTGGGAATGTCTCCAAAAGTATTCTTCATTGTGAACGACTTTTGCATAACTGTTAAACCATAAGAAATAGACAAAATTTTATGACACAAAAAATGTAGATCGCGTTAAAATACACAATTTATGTCATATACATTTTTGTTGTTGTTGAGTGAACCATTTTCGAGATATTGCTTGTTATTCCCTTAAATTTTTCAATACTTATTTTCTCAAGTGGGAATTCGTTATTCATTTTTTGTCTTGGATATGCAAAGAGTATTAATCTGTGGCAAAGAGAATGGTGCTGCACCTAGTAACCAGCTATTAAGAGACATGTCTATGCTTAAAGGCTACTGTATTTCTATATTGCCCTTGCAAATACAAAACAAGGGGAACATAGTACGCTTTAAGCGATAGTGAAATATTATTAGAACTGGTCGCTATGTGTAAAATGTAATTCTCTTTGCATATCAAAAGATCGTTTCTGCAAATGTTTATCTGGATTAATATGAAATAGATTGAGAATAAGAGTTTGTAAAAATAATTTGTACAAGAGTAGAGAAAGGCGTGTGAGTGGAACACATCAGATTTTTATTCTAACAAGTTTGTATTCTAAAATGATACCCCGATACCGAATTTTAGATTCGAATTCAATACTACTTACAGGTAAGTGGCAGAGAAAGTAATAAATGTCGTCTTGTAATGCAGCTAATGTGAGAAGAAGCCAATAGAGGTTGTTAACGATCTTGTTACCTTAGTTGATTTTCTGACCCATTACTAGAAAAGCTGTTTGCATATTTTCCTCGTGACAAAAATCTGGAAGCTAGTTATTCACTTGTCCAAGAACTGATGATCCCAATATAGACCAATTAGAAACTCAGACGTAACTACTCTTAATGAATCGTGAGTGGCTCACTTTTGTGCATACGTCAATATCTCATTTACGCTACTGTGACGAGGAAAATGCCTACCTACCGCCCTTCTCAAAACTTAATATACACGGAATTTGACGTGTGCTAGAGCACTGTAACATTCTCTTGTAATATGTATACTACTGTATGTCTAGACAGTGTTCATTTTTACTTTCTCTACTACGTATAATAAGTAGCGGAAGTATTGCATTCAACCCAAAAATTCTATAGCGAGATTTCACCGGAAATACATGTTTTGAGGCCTCCTGAATAAAAAAAATCATTTTTAGAAAAAGGTCTGTGTCTGTCTGAACAGCATAACTCAAAAACGTAAAGACGGATAAATACCAAACTTGGTATTTAGGTTCAGTATCTCTCAAAGATGCGACATGAAGATTTCCAAGAAAATCCCCCAGTAGTATATTATAGAGAGAGCTGGCGCAGTTTTGCGTTTATATGGGAAAGGATAGGGAAAACCACGGTAGATGCGACAGTTCAAGGGGGAAAATGCGTTTATATGGGGAAGATTGGGAAAACGGGGACAGATCCGAGGTAGAGCAGGTGCTGAAGGAGGGGAACGTCCTTTATATGAGAGAGGTGGGAAATACTAGGAGAAGTGCTAGACGGAGTTTGAGGTGTGGAGTATGCGTTTATTTGGGAAAGATAGGGAAAACGTGAACAGATAATAGGCTGGAGAGATGCTGAAGGAGGGTGCGATACGCTTTATACGGCAGAGATAGGGAATACGAGGAGAGATGTTAGGATAGACAGAGTTAAAGGAGGAAGAGGTCTAGGATGCGAGAGAGATATAGCAAACTGAGGAGAGGTATTAGGTTAGGAGGGTTTGAATGGTGGAGTATACATTTACATGGGGAGACAAGGAAAACTAGGATAGGTGCTACGTTGAGAAAGCCTTCAAGGATGAAAATGCATTTATATGAGAGCGGTAGGGAATACGAGGAGAGGTGCTAATCTAGACAGAGGTTGAGGAGTAGAGTATGCATTTACCTATATGAAAAATATGGAAAACGGGGAGAGATGCAAGGATAGACAGAGGCTGAAGGAGGGGGGATATAGGTTTATACAGATGAGGTATGAAATCTAGGAGAGATGCTAGGCTAGACAGATGCTGAAGGAGAGGGGGATACGCTTTGTATGGAAAAGATAGGGGAAACGTGGAGAGATGTTAGGATAGACAGAGTTAAAGGAGGAAGAGGTCTAGGATGTAAAGACACCACCAATTAAAGTTTACAAATGTTTTGACACCCTTTGACGATATTTTCTCGATACTGTGGTGAAGTCCCCCCCCCCCGGCGCTAATGTTCTAAAATATCTGTGTCAGGTAATATTCGTCCATGCATAAAATCATTTAGACTCATTGACTTCAAGATTTATACTGCTAACGTCCCAGATTAATATATATATATATATATATATATATATATATATATATAGGGTAAACCGATTAGTATCACAAGTGCTCATGGTAATTCAGAGCAGCGATTCGTACCAGAGCTATTTAATGTAATTTTCATATGATTCGGGTAGAATGTAGGGTATTTAAGTCATTTTAGCAGATAATTCAGATAGCGTCGCAGGTATTCAGGGTAATATAGAGAGTAATTAGACTACAAATATTTCTCATCCAAAGCTAGAACACTTTTATATACTTTTTTCTAAATCTTACAAACTTTTTATATGTTAAACAATTAGTATGCGAAACGGAGAGGGATAAAGTGTATATCGGTTTACAGTGAAGGTATATAGAAGTATACGCTTATCCCTACCTTGTATGCTCTGGATCATCTTCTCATTATCTATTCAATCCTATCATCATCTAACCTAACCAACGTAACAAGACGTAACGCTACGTAACCACATGACAAGACGTAACACCACGTAACATAACAGCGTAACACAACGTAACATAAGCACGTAACCACATGACAAGACGTCACACTACGTAACATAAGCACGTAACCACGTGTCAAGACGTAACACAGCGTAACATAGCCACGTAACAAGACGTCACACTGCGTAACATAAGCACATAACCACGTAACAAGACCTCACACAACGTAACATAACCGCATGACAAGACGTCGCACTATGTAACACAAGCACGTAACCACGTGTCAAGGCGTAACACAACGTAACATAGCCACGTAACAAGACGTCACACTAAGTAACATAAGCACGTAACCACGTGTCAAGGCGTAACACAACGTAACATAGCCACGTAACAAGACGTCACACTACGTAACATAAGCACGTAACCGCGTGACAAGACGTAACACAACGTAACATAAGCACATGACAAGGCGTAACAACAACGTAGCCAGTATATGTAACAACGTAACAACACGTAGTAACCATGTAACCACGTAACATGACGTAACACCCTGTGACATGACGTAACCAGTAAACGTAACAAGACGTAACAGCGGCACGTAACCACGTAACAAGACGTAACACCACGTAAAATAGCAACGTAACAAGACGGAACATAACCTCGTAACACAAGACGTAACATCACGTAACATAGCTACATAACATAACCACGTATTAAGACGGAGCATAGCCTCGTAACACAGGACGTAACCAAACGTAACATAACCGCTTGCATAAGCACGTAACAACAACGTAACCAGTAAATGTAACAACGTAACATGACGTAACACCCTGTGACCTAACCACGTAACACCACGTAACAAGATGTAGCACAGCGTAACATGACCACGTAATCAGACATAACAACACGTAACATAACCATGTACCCACGTAACAATGCGTAACATGACCACGTAATCAGACATAACAACACGTAACATAACCATGTACCCACGTAACAATGCGTAACATAACCACATAACAAGGCGTAACACCACGTAAAAAGACGTAACACAGCGTAACATAACCACGTAACAAGATATCACACTACGTAACATAAGCACGTAACCACGTGACAAGACGTAACACCGCGTAACATAACCACGTAACGAGACGTAAGAACAACACGTAACCACGTGACAAACCGAACACCACGTTTTATAAGCACGTAACAAAGTAACAAGACGCAACATAAGCAGTAACCACGTAACAAAACAGCATGACAAGACGTAACATATCCACGTAACCAACCCATTGCTAAGACAATCTAAGCTAACCCATCCTTCATAACTTAGACAATCAGTACGCGAGTCTACCCTAATCTACCCTACCCTAATCAATAACTTTTATCATCATAGACAGTAAACTTCATCTTATCCACTTATACTAACGTAACAGTACGACTTCCAGATGATGTCAAAATTCAGAAGTGTTGTAATGATTTCACTACAGTTTTTTTGAGAATATGTTCAAAAATTCAGCACATATGACATAAGTTAATTCCAGCAATCTTTCCACTTTGTATCCTTACTAACCATCATACTCCATAGTAACATCATGTGGTATACACAATACCTTATGTTTCTCAAGTTTTTCCAGTCACTTCGTCCATATCGACCATCAAAATGTGTAAAACAACGCTTACAGGTATAAACACGTCTATTATTCATAGTTTTCTGACATCGAATAAGTTTTTCAAAGTTCTTTATATATACGTAGTGATGTTTCCCACTACTGTCACTCAATAGTAGGAGGTCACGGTGCTCAGGTAGTTCAGTCTCAGCGACCTTTATCGGATACACTTCATGCTTCTCATCCAGGCCGAAGACTTGATAGACGTCCTGTTAAGCTTCTCAAATTTAGCATCCTTCTCAACGAATTTAGCTAATACAGAATACATAAAGCATAGCTCATCAGTTAAATTCTGGATGTTAATGCAGGCTTTTCTTGCTTCAACAAATGGAGGCAGGGCTATGTAGCTACTTCCTCGTAACGGATTGTACTTGTTAATACGAAGGCGAACCCCTTCCACAGCAAGCAGAGCCCAGTTGCTGCCTTAAGTTGTGATTCCTCCATTTCAGTAACCAACTTATTCATTTTCGATTCCAACATAGAGTCCAGGTCAGTTTCTAGGAAAACAGCTTGATTCCGGGTTTTAAATGTTTTGTCGCAGGTTTCTCCGACACTGTTAACAAATCGGCACTCAGCTAGCAGATTAATTTTCACACTCTTGTGAATACCAAGCTCTTTATGTACAGCCAGGATTATCCGCTTTTTTGCCTCATGCAGGTATTTATTCAGGTCCTTAGTTGATTCACAATGTATAAAATATGATTTCAAGCGTCCATTGAATGAAGTTTCATATTATTTCATGTCACAGTCATCCATTGTAGATAATAACTCATGCCTAGTAGGTTCTAATCTAAAAGGCCTAATCTGGTATACCGATGGTTCTAGAACCAAATCAGGAACGGGGGCTGGGCTTTACGGTAATGGTACCAAGATTTCTTATAGTCTGAGTACCTTAGCTACAGTTTTCCAGGCTGAGGTTTATGCAATCCTAGCCAGTGTCATGGAAAGCATTAAAAGAGATATAAGAATAGAAGTGTTCTTATCCTCTTAGACGGTCAAGCTGCTCTTAAAGCACTTGAATCACCATCAATAAAATCAAAGCTCGTCTCAGAATGCCGGGAATCCTTAATGACACTGGCTGAACACAATATGGTTCAACTTATGTGGGTGCTGGGACACACAGGTATACCAGGCAATGAGAAAGCAGATGAAGCAGCCAAGATTGGCAGCGAAATCCCATTTTTGGTCCGAAGCCTGTACTGGGGGTGTCCTACAGACCAGTGAAACAGGCTATTAAGTGCTGGGCTCCAGCAGGACACAAGAACTACTGGAACTCTATTGAGGGTTGCAGACATTCCAAGTTGTTTATTACAGACCTGGATAACAGCCGGGCAAAGTACTTGCGCGGTCTTAGTAGAAGGAGACTTGCATGGGCAACAGGATTCATTACAGGACACTGTGCCCTAAAGTTTAATCTATACAGAATGGGATTGTTTAACAACCCTATCTGTAGTAGATGTCTAGAAGGAGATGAGACTGTTACTCGTCTGCTATGTGATTGCCCTGCTCTTGCGAATCAAAGAGCAAGTATTTTTGGCAATCACTTTCCAAAGATAGATGAACTATCGAAAGCCTCAGTTAGCAGTCTGGTTAAGTTCATAACGAGCAACAGACTACTTAACTGATGAAAGGGGGGATGCGCAATAGATCTTAAAGGTCGCAGTGCTTGGGCATAAAACCCACCCCTTTTTGAAACTAGAACTAGAACTAGGTTCAATCTAAGTTTCTTCTCAGGCCTGTTTATTTCACACGCATCTTCGTGTCCCGACCCTTATAACTGTCTTTGAAGACTACATTACAATATTTACATTTGAAGAGGATCTTACAATGTAGCTCATGCCTTCTTTTATCATAACCGCGGAAGAATTTCTTGCAGCATTTACCACAAGAATATCCTGAGGCACTAGGAATGATATTCTTATATGGGGACTTATTCATCTTTCTTCTCGGTATAATAACATATTAATCCTTCTTCAAGGAAATGCAAAATCACAACACCAGATGTAAGAAGACCACGATGCTGTTTTGGATGTTAGGTTATAACTAGCAAACACGCGACAGTACGATACTCCACGTTGCAGTGCTAGAAGCGTGCTGAGTCGCTGCACACGCTGATGTCGAAATGCCGGCGCTACCCCCACTACATCTCGTGCTTTGCATGAACGGAGGTTACTTTCTGAACAGTCCTCGTAGATTCTAAAAACTATTCTTACCAAAGCTTATTTTTCTATCTCTTCAAGTTAATCGAGATAAATGTTTGCAGAAATAGTTGCATTACACATTTCGTTGTAGGTACAAGAGGGATACAGAAGGCTGAAGTGAGTCAAATGTTTAAAGGCGGGTCACCATATTCTGGCCTTGAAATCTCATACTCTTCCCATGATGTCGCGAGAAACAACTGAATAGCTAACCATTTTAAAAAGGCCCCCATGTGTTGTAAAATTCAAACCAATAGTAACGGATATCTTGGAAACCGCTAATGTCACAGAAACAATTATTTGAAATAAATGTTGTTTTAAAGAGATCTACGTTATTCGTGCAGTAGGCCGTTTTTTCTCTTATGACTTATCTGTTATACAAATTTATACAAATTTCCTTCCGAATTAAGAGGACGTCACAGGCTACTCCCAGAAAATTCAAAATATACCTACACTTTGTCATTTAAATGCCGTAAATACACTGATGTGCAAAACCTAAGGACGAGATGGGTAAAGTTACATAACAAATAAATTACTTGGTGGAAGTAGATGAAGGTGCGGGAGCATGTTGCCAGAGGTCTCTCACATGTACACAGAAAGCTTGACGTCACATGGCGTGAGTATAGCGAGCCTATAGTGCCAAATGGGTCTGGTCCCGCAACACGAGGCAGTTGACGAAACAGGACAAGACGGTGTGTGGCAATTAGCGAGCTGTTACGGTGCACCATAGTGGTGTTCTTCATTGTAACATAGCCCGTACAAGCCATTTGGATGACTTCACACGGGGAAGAATTATCGGGAAACTGGAAGAAGGGCGAAGTGTGACGAGTGATGCTCAGGAGTTTGGAATTGCTCACAGCACGTGCATGGGGAACCTTCCAAATCACAGGCACTGCTGTGGTGGTCGACCACGCTCAACTACAGCAGGAGATGACCGTTACATTGGTAACAAGCAAGATGGGATCCACGCCAAACAGCGGGCGCAATTGCAACCATATTTAACAGGACAGCAAGGCACGCAATCTCTCGATACACAGTGGCACGGCGACTACACAGAGGTGGTCTCTTTGCCCGACGGCCAGTACATTGTGTTCCATTGACATCCGCACATCAGCGGCACCGTTTGCGATCGTCCCAAGAGCATCAAAATTGGACCAGCGAGGAATGGGGTCGCGTGCACTTTTCGGATGAGAACAGATTCAGTCAAGTAGTGATTCTCGACGTACCCTCATCTGGCGACAGGCGGGAACACGTAATGAACCCAGGAACATCCTTGAACATGATCGTTTTTTGTGGTCCGGGTGTTATGCTTTGGGGAGGCATAATGTTGCATGGGCGCATGAACACAGTACGCTCACTGGTCAACGTCATTGCGATACTGTACTCCTTCCCCATGTGCGTCTTTTCAGGGGAACAGTCGGCCCTGATTCCATTTTTATGGTTGACAATGTGCGAGCGCATCGAACAGCGCAGGTGGAGGATCTCTTGGAACGAGAGGATATTCGGCGAATGGACTGGCCTGCCCGTTCCCCCGATTTAAGTCCCATCAAACACGTGTGGGATGCTTTGGGGAGACGCATTAGTAGTATTAGTCCCGGATGAGCCAATTGTTTTAACGATAATCCTGCCGCTAGGGGCGCTAGTGTCGCTAGTGTCGCTGCGTGCGACGGCGGCGGCGGTAAGTTTGAAAAGCGCCCTGAGCGTTAGGATTATCGTTAAATTGGTTGGCTCATCCGGGACGAGTTGAAAGAATTGAGGAAGTGACGTGTAGTGTTTTGATTGGTTCGTTAATTTGGGGTGGGAGATGGAGGAAGGGAGATGGAGGAGTATGGAGGTCGCGTGATGGAGAGGAATTGGGTGGCGAGGTGTTGTCTGTGCGGAGGTCGGTACTGAAAGAGGGGTAAAGATGGGTAGCGAGGGATAAAAAGTGTAACAGAAAGTGACGTGTGAAGTTGTGATTGGTGGGAGTAAGAAGTGATTTTATTGGTGGAAAGGAACAAATGAGAGTTGTTGATTGGTAGGAATAAGAGGGATTATGATTGGTGGAAAAGAAAAAGTTGTGGGAGTGGGGTATGTTGGAGGTGATGGGAAAGGTGAGTTTTGCTAGCAGCAAGATTTGCAAAAGCCTGTCTTGAACTGATCAGCAATTTTTGAACGTCGGATGGTAGTTTTCTTGAGTGGATAGAGAGATGGGGGCGATATGAGATGCGGTGGCGAAAATGGGGACTAGACAAGGTTGTTGAGACAAGAGGTTTAAGGACGAGGAAATTTGGAGGTTAGTGGTGAACACGGCGGTCGCAAGAGGTGGGGGTAAGGAGATGCAGTGGTGAGAATGGGAACTAAAAGAAGATGGGGGTAGCAAGAGTTTTAGAAGAGTAGATTTTGAGGTTAAAATAGTGGGAACTAAAAATGGCGGAGGGTCTACGACAAGGAGATGCGGTGAGAACTAAACAAGATGGCGGTCGCAAGAGGAGGGTAAGGAGATTTGAGGTTACAGTACGAAAACACGAAAGGATATATTCCTACGCCAAGCAGGTCCGAAAAATAATTATGCGTGTGGTACTTACCTGTTACCGGTGTGGATGCGTCACCAAAAGCGCGGCACGCGAGGCGGAAAAATAAAAGCAAACTGTTTTTGAAAATGCTTAACCAGCTTTAAGATCAACCAACATCACTACGCACTGATATACCTAGGTTTTTAAAGCGGTACAGACACCCTTTGCAGAGGCGTAATTTAACTATACCAAAAACCTGGTACTGGACCATCGTGATGGTCGCTAGCGTACGTAGGAGCAGGGTTCTCAAGCCGGTCGAAAGCGGTCAAAAACGTGTACGACGTAGGTGTTCGCAGTAGCTGCTGTCGAGTCAACCGTCGAGGTGTGAATAAACGAGATCTGTTCTCGCCGGCAATTTGGTTCGGAGATGTGAGCAGCGGCGAGGTGTTGTGTGTGCGGAGGTCGGGACTGAAAGAGGGAAAAGATGGGGAGCGAGGGATAAAAAGTGTAACAGAAAGTGACGTGTGAAGTTGTGATTGGTGGGAATAAGAAGTGATTTTATTGGTGGAAAGGAGCAAATGAAAGTTGCTGATTGGTAAGAATAAGAGAGGTTATGATTGGTGGAAAGAAAAAGGAATGGGGTATGTTGGAGGTGATGGGAAAGGTAAGTTTTGCTAGCAACAAGATTTGCAAAAGCCTGTCGTGAACTGATCAGCAATTTTTGAACGTTGGATGGTAGTTTTCTTGAGTGGATAGAGAGATGGGGCGATATGAGATGCGGTGGCGAAAATGGGAACTAAACAAGGTGGTTGAGACAAGAGGTTTAAGGACGAGGAAATTTGGAGGTTAGTGGTGAACATGGCGGTCGCAAGAGGTGGGGGTAAGGAGACGCGGTGGTGAGAATGGGAACTAAAAGAAGATGGCGGTAGCAAGAGGTTAGAAGAGTAGATTTTGAGGTTAAAATAGCGGGAACTAAAAATGGCGGAGGGTCTGCGACAAGGAGATGCGGTGAGAACTAAACAAGATGGCGGACGCAAGAGGAGGGTAAGGAGGTTTGAGGTTACAGTACCAAAACACGAAAGGATATATTCCTACGCCAAGCAGGTCCGAAAAATAATTATGCGTGTGTTACTTACCTGTTACCGGTGTGGATGCGTCACCAAAAGCGCGGCACGCGAGGCGGAAAAATAAAAGCAAACTGTTTTTGAAAATGCTTAACCAGCTTTAAGATCAACCAACATCACTACGCACTGATATACCTAGGTTTTTAAAGCGGTACAGACACCCTTTGCAGAGGCGTAATTTAACTATACCAAAACCTGGTACTGGACCATCGTGATGGTCGCTAGCGTACGTAGGAGCAGGGTTCTCAAGCCGGTCGAAAGCGGTCAAAAACGTGTACGACGTAGGTGTTGGCAGTAGCTGCTGCCGAGGCAACCGTCGAGGTGCGAATGAACGAGATCTGTTCTTGCAGGCAATCTGGTTGAGAGATGAGAGGCGCGGTGGTAAAAATGTGAACTAAATAAGATGGCGGAGGCACGAAGTTGAGGTTAAGGAGCGGCGAGGTGTTGACTGTGCGGTGGTTGGGGTCTGAAAGAGGGGGAAAGATGGCGAACGAGGGATAAAAAGTATAACAGAAAGTGACGTGTGAAGTTGTCATTGGTGGGAATAAGAAGTGATGTTATTGGTGGAAAGGAACAAATGAAAGTTGCTGATTGGCGAGAATAAGAGAGATTATGATTGGTGGAAAGAAAAAAAGGTGTGGGAGTGGGGTATGTTGGAGGTGATGGAAAAGGCAAGTTTTGCTACCAACAACATTTGCAAAAGCCTATCCAGAACTCATCAGCAATTTTAAATAACTAGTGTTTCGGGGGTTTTCTCTGGTTGGTAGACGAATGCAAGCTGTTTCTACCATACTTATATTATTGGTCTTTTTCCTTTTTTTTTTTTAAAATGACTAGTTTTTTTTTTTTTTTTTTTGGGAGTTTTCTGCGGATGGTAAACAAATGCAAGCTCTTTCTGCTTTTTCATAGGTTTTCCCTGGTTGGTAGGCGTTTTCTGTACTGGTTGACGAAGGCGTTTCTAATTTTGGAGGTTTTCTCAGGTTTTTAGCGGTTGTCCCTGCCCGGTAGGCAAATGATGAAGTTTTACCTTGTCGGCGCACGGATACTAGGCACGTACTGGCGCGCACACACACACACACACACACACACAGAGAGACAGACAGACACACAGACAGGCACACACACACGGACATGTTTCCAAAAATGCTTTTTTTTTTTTTTTTTTTTTTTTGATTCAGGAGGTCTCAAAACGTGTATTTCCGGTGAAATCTCGGTATCGAATTTTTGGGCGGAATGCAATACTTCCCCTACTTACTATACGTAGTAGAGAAAGTAAAAAAGTATTGAAAAATTTAAGGAAATAACAAGCAATATCTCAAAAGTGTACTATCTTGTTTTCAAGGGTTTTCCAGATCGGTAAGCGTTAGAATACTCTTAGAGCTTTTTTCAGGTTTTTTAGCGGTTGTCCCTGGCCGGTAGGCAATTGATAAAGTTTTTCTATAACGACGTCGTTTTGGCTTGTGGCGCACGGTTCCTAGGCACGTACTCGCGCGCGCGCACACACACACACACACACACTAAAATAGTAGGGTATAAAAAAAACTGATTTGTTACACTCACATAACTTTCTCTACTCTTGTACAATCTAATTGGTAGCTTTTAAGCGATAGTCAAATATTTTAACGCTGGTTGCTATGTGGCGAATTCCATTCTGTTTGCATGTTCAGGACATAAAAAAAATGAATAAACGAATATGAGAAAAAGTATAAGTATTGGAAAATTTAAGGAAATAACAAGCAATATCTCGAAAACGGTTCACTCAACAAAAGAAACGTATATGACATAAGTTGTGTATTTTAACGCGATCTACATTTTTTGTGTAGTAAAATTTTGTCTATCTCTTATGGTTTACCAGTTATGCAAAAAAGTCGTTCACAATGAAGAATATTTTTGGAGACATTCCCAGAAAATTCGAGATATACATTTTATTTGACATGACAATATCTTAAACATATGATGTTTTAATCAAAATCGTTAGAGCCGTTTTTGAGAAAATTAAAATTTTCGAAAAATGTTCCATGTAAAGGGTAGTCTGGGGTGGGGGGATTTTCTTGAAAACCTTCGTGTCGCATCTCTGGAAGATACTGAACCTAAATACCAAGTTTGGTGTTTATCCGACTGTTCGTTTTCGAGTTATGCTGTTCACAGACACACAGACACACAGACAGACACACACACGGACATGTTTCCAAAAATGCTTTTTTTTTTTTTGGATTCAGAGATTCTCAAAACATGTATTTCCAGTGAAATCTCGGTAACGAATTTTTGGGTGGAATGCAATACTTCCCCTACTTACTATACGTAGTAGAGAAAGTAAAAATGAATAACGCATTTGAGAAAAAGTATAAGTATTGGAAAATTTAAGGAAATAACAAGCAATATCTCGAAAATGGTTCACTCAACTAAAAAAAAATGTATATGACATAAATTGTGTATTTTAACGCGATCTACATTTTTTGTGTAGTAAAATTTTGGCTATCTCTTATGGTTTACCAGTTATGCATACTGAACCTAAATACCAAGTTTGGTGTTTATCCGACTGTTCGTTTTTGAGTTATGCTGTTCACAGACACACAGACGCACAGACAGACAGACACACAGACACACAGACACACAGACAGACACACACACGGACATGTTTCCAAAAATGCTTTTTTTTTTCTGGATTCAGTGATTCTCAAAACATGTATTTCCAGTGAAATCTCGGTATCGAATTTTTGGGTGGAATGCAATACTTCCCCTACTTACTATACGTAGTAGAGAAAGTAAAAATGAATAACGCATTTGAGAAAAAGTATAAGTATTGGAAAATTTAAAGGAAATAACAAGCAATATCTCGAAAAACGGTTCACTCAACAAAATAAATGTATATGGCATAAGTTGTGTATTTTAACGCGATCTACATTTTTTGTGTAGCAAACTTTTGTCTATCTCTTACGGTTTATCAGTTATGAAAAAGGCGTTCACAATGAAGAATTCTTTTGGAGACATTCCCAGAAAATTCGAGATATACATTTCATTTCTCTCGACATTATCTTAAATATATGATATTTTCATCAAAATCGTTAGAGCCATTTTTTAATACAAAGAGAACGGGATTTCACAAGTGAAACAGTACTGTGATAACGATACCACTGAAACAAAAAAAAAAATCTGATGTGTAACACTCACATGACTTTCTCAACTCTTGTACAAAGTATTTTTACAAACGCTTATTCCCCATCTAGTTCATGTTAATCGAGATAAACATTTGCAAAATCTATTTTATTGCTAATTTTCTTGTATAAAAAAAAATCTGATGTGTAACACTCACATGACGTTCTCTACTCTTGTACAAAGTATTTTTACAAACGCTTATGCTCCATCTAGTTCATGTTAATCGAGATAAACATTTGCAAACTCTATTTTATTGCTAATTTTCTTGTAGATGTAGGGGAAAATATATTTACAAGGGGAATATAGAAAAACAGTAGCCTTTAAGCACATACATATCTCTTAATAGCTGGTTGCTATGTGCAACACCATTCTTTTTGCCACAGATTAATACTGTTTGCATATCAAAGACAAAAAAAAAAATGAATAACGAAGTCCCATTTGAGAAAATAAATATTGGAAAATTAACAAACAATATCTCGAAAACGGTTCACTCAACAACAAAAATGTATATTACATAAGATGTGTATTTTAACGCGATCTACATTTTTTGTGTAGTAAAATTTTGTCTATCTCTTACGGTTTTTCAGTTATGAAAAAGACGTTCACAATGAAGAATACTTTTGGAGACATTCCCAGAAAATTCGAGATATACATTTCATTTCTCACGACATTATATTAAACATACGATATTTTTCATCAAAATCGTTAGAGCCATTTTTTTTAATACAAAGAGAACGGGATTTCACAAGTGAAACAGTACTGTGATAACGATACCAACAAAACTAATTATTATTCACCCACTGAAACACATAAAAAAAATCTGATGTGTAACACTCACATGTCTTTTCTCATCTCTTGTACAAAGTATTTTTACAAACGCTTATTCCCCATCTAGTTCATGTTAATCGAGATAAACATTTGCAAACTCTGTTTTATTGCTAATTTTGTTGTAGATGTAGGGAAAATATATTTACAAGGGGAATATAGAAAAACAGTAGCCTTTAAGCACATACATATCTCTTAATAGCTGGTTGCTATGTGCAGTACCATTCTTTTTGCCACAGATTAATACTCTTTGCATATCAAAGACAAAAAAAAAATGAATAACGAATTCCCATTTGAGAAAATAACTATTGGAAAATTTAAGTAAATAACAAGCAATATCTCGAAAACGGTTCACTCAACAATAAAGATGTATATGACATAAGTTGTGTATTTTAACGCGATCTACATACTTTCGTACTCACCTATAAGATATAGAGGGTAGAGGTCGTACGAACGTAGCACTTTGAGAATCTATATTCAACAGTTGGTGTTACTCCTTAGAAAGGAAGTATCTGCTGATTTTTATTTAATTCTTTACATTTTACATAACACGTATGCACTGGCACAACACAAAAGCACTACACACAATACTCAGTTTTAATATTTGCACTAATAACATCAGGAATAACTGAAGTCTGCAAACAGTCATTTCCCATGTGCAGCCTTACGTACAGAAAACGTGTGTGGCTGATCTATGTGTAAAAAGAGCCTGAGAGCGGATGTACGTCAGCGGTAAAATCTTTTAAATGCATTTTTATTGGCGATGGTAGAAATCGTGCAGTGGTGGATCGTGAAAATTCATATAAATGGATGTATCACCTCATAATAAGCCTCTATATACCAAGAATATTGAGTTTTTAAAAAGTCAGCAACTGTACCTGTGTTTCTATACGTGAACGTCAGATGGCAGCTTCGATACGTGTCCACGGAGACCTTAGTGCTAGGCAACTGTACCTCTGTTTCTATACGTGAACGGCAGATTGCAGCTTCGATACGTGTCCACGGAGACCTTAGTGCTAGGCAACTGTACCTCTGTTTCTATACGTGAACGGCAGATTGCAGCTTCGATACGTGTCCACGGAGACCTTAGTGCTAGGCAACTGCACCTCTGTTTCTATACGTGAACAGCAGATTGCAGCTTCGATACGTGTCCACGGAGACCTTAGCGCTAGGCAACTGCACCTCTGTTTCTATACGTGAACGGCAGATTGCAGCTTCGATACGTGTCCACGGAGACCTTAGTGCTAGGCAACTGTACCTCTGTTTCTATACGTGAACGGCAGATTGCAGCTTCGATACGTGTCCACGGAGACCTTAGTGCTAGGCAACTGTACCTCTGTTTCTATACGTGAACGGCAGATTGCAGCTTCGATACGTGTCCACGGAGACCTTAGTGCTAGGCAACTGCACCTCTGTTTCTATACGTGAAGGGCAGATTGCAGCTTCGATACGTATCCACGGAGACCTTAGTGCTAGGCAACTGCACCTCTGTTTCTATACGTGAACGGCAGATTGCAGCTTCAATACGTGTCCACGGAGACCTTAGTGCTAGGCAACTGTACCTCTGTTTCTATACGTGAACGGGAGATTGCAGCTTCGATACGTGTCCACGGAGACCTTAGTGCTAGGCAACTGCACCTCTGTTTCTATACGTGAACGTCAGATTGCAGCTTCGATACGTGTCCACGGAGACCTTAGTGCTAGGCAACTGCACCTCTGTTTCTATACGTGAACGGCAGATTGCAGCTTCGATACGTATCCACGGGGACCTTAGTGCTAGGGAACTGCACCTCTGTTTGTATACGTGAACGGCAGATTGCAGCTTCAATACGTGTACACGGAGACCTTAGTGCTAGGCAGCTGTACCTCTGTTTCTATACGTGAACGGCAGATTGCAGCTTCGATACGTGTCCACGGAGATCTTAGTGCTAGGCAGCTATACCTGTTTCTATACGTCAACGGCAGATTGCAGCTTCGATACGTGTTCACGGAGACCTTAGTGCTAGGCAACTGTACCTGTGTTTCTATACGTGTCCACGGAGACCTTAGTGCTAGACAACTGTACCTCTGTTTCTATACGTGAACGGCAGATTGCAGCTTCAATACGTGTCCACGGAGACCTTAGTGCTAGTGCTAGGCAACTATACCTCTGTTTCTATACGTGAACGGCAGATTGCAGGTTCGATACGTGTCCACGGAGATCTTAGTGCTAGGCAACTATACCTGTTTCTATACGTGAACGGCAGATTGCAGCTTCGATACGTGTCCACGGAGACCTTAGTGCTAGGCAACTGTACCTGTGTTTCTATACGTGAACGTCAGATGGCAGCTTCGATACGTGTCCACGGAGACCTTAGTGTTAGGCAACTGTACCTCTGTTTCTATACGTGAACGGCAGATTGCAGCTTCGATACGTGTCCACGGAGACCTTTCGCTTCAGGTGACAAAATAACACTAGGCACTTGTGTGCCGTGGTGTAAGACAAGATCGTAGAAAATTTCTTCCGAATCAAGAGGACTTCGCAGGCTATTTCCGCAAAATTCGAGATATACATTTTATTTTTCATATAAATGACTTTAATATATGGTGTTGTAATTAAAATCGTCAGAGGCAGTTTTAGAAAATAAAACATTTCGGAAAATAGTTCATGTAAAGGGTAGTTTTGGGTGGAGGGACTTTCTTGTAAATCTCTGTGTCGTAACTTTTTGGAAGGTACTCAACCTAAATACCAAGTTTTAGTATTTATCCGACTTTTCATTTTTGAGTTATGCTGCTCTGACACATACACACAGAATTTTCTAAAAATGTTTTTTATTCAGGGGACCTCGAAACAAGTATTTAGTTTTTCCGGTGAAATCTCAATATTGAATATTTGGATGCAATGCATACCTCCTCTACCTACTATTTTACGTGGTAGAGAAAGCCCCCTAAATCAATATTATTCCATGCAGTTGTGAAATGTGTTTCAGTGGGGTGAATAAAAATTAGTTTGTTGGTATCGTTATCACAGTACTGTTTCACTTGTGATATACCGTTCTCTTTGTATCAAAATGAAAAAACGAAAAGTTAAAAGAATGTCGTTTTTTAGTGAGAAAGGTCTAAAGCTTTTAAACATTAAAATCAACATGCAAACTTTGTAAATAGACAACGCCTCAAAGTGATACTAATACACATAGATTGTGTGCTTTAACGTTCTTGTAAATAAGGCTTCGTTTCCTACGGTTTAACACTTTGTACAAAAGACATTCACAATGAGACTACTTCACAGCTATTCCCAGAAAATTCAAGTTATACATTTTATTTATCGTGCACATATCTTAAACATACCGCACCGTAATCAAAAGGGGTTAGAGCCGTTTTTAAGACAATAAAAATAACGAACTTTCCCCCGCTAAACGGGTAGTTTGCGGTGTGGGAATTTTCTTGAAAATCTACGGTTTGTTAAATTTTTACTTTCTCTACTACGTATAGTAAGTAGGGGAAGTATTGCATTCCACCCAAAAATTCGATACCGAGATTTCACCGGAAATACGTGTTTTGAGACCTCCTGAATCCAAAAAAAGCATTTTTGGAAACATGTCCGTGTGTGTGTCTGTGTGTGTCTGTGAACAGCATAACTCAAAAACGAACAGTCGGATAAGCACCAAACTTGGTATTTAGGTTCAGTATCTTCCAGAGATGCGACACAAAGGTTTTCAAGAAAATCCCCCCCCCACCCCAGACTACCCTTTACATGGAAGATTTTTCGAAAATGGCTCTAACGATTTTGATTAAAATATCGCATGTTTAAGATAATGTTATGAGAAATGAAATGTATATCTCGAATTTTCTGGGAATGTCTCCAAAAGTATTCTTCATTGTGAACGACTTTTGCATAACTGGTAAACCATAAGAGATACACAAAATTTTACTACACATAAAATGTAGATCGCGTTAAAATACACAATTTATGTCATATACATTTTTTTTAGTTGAGTGAACCATTTTCGAGATATTGCTTGTTATTTGCTTAAATTTTCCAATACTTATACTTTTTCTCAAATGCGTTACTCATTTTTACTTTCTCTACTACGTATAGTAAGTAGGGGAAGTATTGCATTCCACCCAAAAATTCGATACCGAGATTTCACTGCAAATACATGTTTTGAGAATCACTGAATCCAAAAAAAAAGCATTTTTGGAAACATGTCCGTGTGTGTGTGTGTGTGTGTGTGTGTGTGTCTGTGAACAGCATAACTAAAAAACGAACAGTCGGATAAACACCAAACTTGGTATTTAGGTTCAGTATCTTCCAAGGATGCGACACGAAGGTTTTCAAGAAAATCCCCCCACCCCACACTACCCTTTACATGAAACATTTTTCGAAAATTGTACTTTTCTCAAAAATTGCTTTAACGATTTTGATGAAAATATCATATGTTTAAGATAATGTCATGACAAATGAAATGTATACCATAAGAGATAGACAAAATTTTACTACACAAAAAATGTAGATCGCGTTAAAATACACAATTTATGTCATATACATTTTTTGTTGAGTGAACCATTTTCGAGATATTGCTTGTTATTCCCTTAAATTTTCCAATACTTATACTTTTTCTCAAAATCGTTTATTCATTTTTTTTTTATGTCCTAAACATGCAAACAGAATGGAATTCGCCACATAGCAACCAGCGTTAAAATATTTGACTATCGCTTAAAAGCTACCAATTAGATTGTACAACAGTAGAGAAAAAGTCATGTCAGTGTAACACATCAGTTTTTTTATACGCTACTATTTTAGTGTGTGTGTGTGTGTGTGTGTGTGTGTGTGTGTGTGTGTGTGTGTGCGCGCGCGCGCGAGTACGTGCCTAGGAACCGTGCGCCACAAGCCAAAACGACGTCGTTATAGAAAAACTTTATCAATTGCCTACCGGCCAGGGACAACCGCTAAAAAACCTGAAAAAAGCTCTAAGAGTATTCTAACGCTTACCGATCTGGAAAACCCTTGAAAACAAGATAGTACACTTTTGAGATATTGCTTGTTATTTCCTTAAATTTTTCAATACTTTTTTACTTTCTCTACTACGTATAGTAAGTAGGGGAAGTATTGCATTCCGCCCAAAAATTCGATACCGAGATTTCACCGGAAATACACGTTTTGAGACCTCCTGAATCAAAAAAAAAAAAAAAAAAAAAGCATTTTTGGAAACATGTCCGTGTGTGTGTGTGTGCCTGTCTGTGTGTCTATCTGTCTCTCTGTGTGTGTGTGTGTGTGTGTGTGTGCGCGCGGGTACGTGCCTAGTATCCGTGCGCCGACAAGGTAAAACTTCATCATTTGCCTACCGGGCAGGGACAACCGCTAAAAAACCTGAGAAAACCTCGAAAATTAGAAACGCCTTCGTCAACCAGTGCAGAAAACGCCTACCGACCAGGGAAAACCTATGAAAAAGCAGAAAGGGCTTGCATTTGTTTACCAACCGCAGAAAACTCCCCAAAAAAAAAAAAAAAAAAAAAAAAAAACTAGTTATTTTTTAAAAAAAAGCAAAAAGACGAATAATATAAGTATGGTAGAAACAGCTTGCATTCGTCTACCAACCAGAGAAAACCCCCGAAACACTAATTATTTAAAATTGCTGATGAGTTCTGGATAGGCTTTTGCAAATGTTGTTGGTAGCAAAACTTGCCTTTTCCATCACCTCCAACATACCCCACTCCCACACCTTTTTTTCTTTCCACCAATCATAATCTCTCTTATTCTCGCCAATCAGCAACTTTCATTTGTTCCTTTCCACCAATAACATCACTTCTTATTCCCACCAATGACAACTTCACACGTCACTTTCTGTTATACTTTTTATCCCTCGTTCGCCATCTTTCCCCTCTTTCAGACCCCAACCGCCGCACAGTCAACACCTCGCCGCTCCTTAACCTCAACTTCGTGCCTCCGCCATCTTATTTAGTTCACATTTTTACCACCGCGCCTCTCATCTCTCAACCAGATTGCCTGCAAGAACAGATCTCGTTCATTCGCACCTCGACGGTTGCCTCGGCAGCAGCTACTGCCAACACCTACGTCGTACACGTTTTTGACCGCTTTCGACCGGCTTGAGAACCCTGCTCCTACGTACGCTAGCGACCATCACGATGGTCCAGTACCAGGTTTTTGGTATAGTTAAATTACGCCTCTGCAAAGGGTGTCTGTACCGCTTTAAAAACCTAGGTATATCAGTGCGTAGTGATGTTGGTTGATCTTAAAGCTGGTTAAGCATTTTCAAAAAACAGTTTGCTTTTATTTTTCCGTCTCGCGTGCCGCGCTTTTGGTGACGCATCCACACCGGTAACAGGTAAGTAACACACGCATAATTATTTTTCGGACCTGCTTGGCGTAGGAATATATCCTTTCGTGTTTTGGTACTGTAACCGCAAACCTCCTTACCCTCCTCTTGCGTCCGCCATCTTGTTTAGTTCTCACCGCATCTCCTTGTCGCAGACCCTCCGCCATTTTTAGTTCCCGCTATTTTAACCTCAAAATCTACTCTTCTAACCTCTTGCTACCGCCATCTTCTTTTAGTTCCCATTCTCACCACCGCGTCTCCTTACCCCCACCTCTTGCGACCGCCGTGTTCACCACTAACCTCCAAATTTCCTCGTCCTTAAACCTCTTGTCTCAACAACCTTGTCTAGTTCCCATTTTCGCCACCGCATCTCATAACCCCCCCCCCCCCATCTCTCTATCCACTCAAGAAAACTACCATCCGACGTTCAAAAATTGCTGATCAGTTCAAGACAGGCTTTTGCAAATCTTGCTGCTAGCAAAACTCACCTTTCCCAACACCTCCAACATACCCCACTCCCACACCTTTTTCTTTTCCTCCAATCATAATCTCTCTTATTCCTACCAATCAACAACTCTCATTTGCTCCTTTCCACCAATAAACTCACTTCTTATTCCCACCAATCACAACTTCACACGTCACTTTCTGTTACACTTTTTATCCCTCGCTCCCCATCTTTTCCCCCATTTCAGTACTGACCTCCGCACAGACAACACCTCGCCACCCAGCTCCTCTCCATCACGTGACCTCCATACTCCTCCATCTCCCTTCCTCCATCTTCCACCCCAAATTAACGAACCAATCAAAACACTCCACGTCACTTCCTCAATTCTTTCAACTCGTCCCGGATGAGCCAATTGCAATAACGATAATCCTACCGCTCAGGGCGCTTTCAAACTTACCGCCGCCGCCGTCGCACGCAGCGACACTAGCGACACTAGCGCCCCTAGCGGCAGGATTATCGTTAAAACAATTGGCTCATCCGGGACTATTACTACTCGCATTGCAGTACATCCACATACACCAACGACGGTAGAGGAATGGAACGCCCTACTACAAGAACTGCTTACCAACCTTATGGCCAGCATGGGAGCACGATGTAGAGCATGCATTGCTGTTCGTGGTGATCATACGCCCTTTTAAGCACCATGTATCTGTTTCTGTAAATGTAGAGAGCCATCATATGTCGTATTGACTTTAGTGTAGCTTATGGTCTATGAATAAAAGTGGCATTTCTGTTCCTCTCATTGCATATTTCGTTTAGTTGCCTGCTGTAGCATATCGTAGCAGTTCCCTCTATGTATGATTCAAGTTTCATCGACTTATGTTACTTGGCAGTGTCACAGCATGCGAAGATTACTTTCGTCCTTAGGTTTTGCACACCAGTGTATATGATTTTGAACAAATATCTTTATAACCAAAAGGTAGTTTGGTGTGGAAGGAGTTTCTTGAAAATGTTCGTGCTGCATTATTGGAAGACACTGACTTTATGTAATATGTTTGATATTTATCGAACATTTCCCTTCAGACTTATGTTGTTCACATACACAGATACGCGTTTCTCTATAAATTCATTCTTTTATTCAGGAGGCCACTAAACTTGCATTTCTGGTGAAATCTCGATATCGAATACCCACCCCCATTTTGATAAATTTCCAGGGAATTTATGGTCTCTTATTGTAAATGTCAGAGGGATTAAAGGAGACAACTCATATTATGAAAAGTCCTTAATTATTATTTCTATTGGCAAATATAAACTATTTCCATATTTTCTTCCAGATTTGACGAATATCTCATAGTGGTTGTAAAATCTCTAAAAGAAAGACAAAATCGCAATTGACTCGACAAGAGCAATTAAATTCCATTGAGGTGAGGAAATGCTCCGACTGTATATGACGTATTGGATGACTTATGGAACTAATTGCATGCACAAGGTACGAGATGCAGGCGAAGTCGCTGGTAAAAGCAAACGAAAGTAGCAACATATTATTCGATTTATTTCAAAATCTATACCTGCAACCAAACGAAAACTGAAATTATTCACTGTATCGTTCAGTTATAATTACCTGCTCAAAGGCGTCTTTCAGCACAATCTCAGCCTCCTCCCTTCTTCTCCTTATTCCATTTACTTATCATCATACTGTGTTTCTTATGGTATTATCATCCGTCCTGAACCTTCTCCCAATTCACCATATGTTCCAACAGTTCTATGTCCCTGCCACTTTGTTTTCCACATCCTTAGCAGTTTCAGTATTGTTTTTCCTTCCTCCACTCTTTGTAAAATAACTTATTTTGTCCGTCTGTTTCATATGTTACATTCCCCTCCATATTTTCTTTTAATATCTTCCTTGATTCTTCCTTCAAGGAATCCACGAAAGATGTTAGTTTTTTCTATTATAACTTCCTTCGCGATTGCTCACTTCTGGTGTTCAAAATAATGCTCTTTAATTCTGGGTATTCTTTCACATTTCTCGTAAACCATCCATATCATATTCACTTATTTTCTTCAGATTTTATAACCAATTAGTGTGTATGTCATGATACAGAATCGATAATTAAGGAGATAGCCTGTAGCAAAACTGCAGAAGTCATGGCCTGCTAAATTTAAGGACGCAACAATGTTTGTTAAGCAGCACCAGCACTATGATGCTCATTTATTTCTCTCGTGTATAGCATACAATACGTTACTGAAATACTGCAGAGGTCTTGCACTTACTGTGGCTGCGGTTTGTTGAACTTTGTACCGAAATAGAACACACGCTGACCGCTCGCTAACAATCGATAGGTCAAAACGTCAGCAAAGGTCTTGGCGGTCTTTACCACCTTTCCAAATGTTAGTGAACATCACAGCCATACATTTTGAAACGTAAGCAAGCTATGTTAAATTACGTTTAGGCATAGTTTTTCTTGGTTAAAAAGCATAATAAATGTTTCAATTAAAACCGGATGTTAACTTTATGTTTTTGTTGTTTGATAAATAAAATAATATACCTCCTTTAGAGCTGACATTTTTATTTAATGACTAAAATATTCCTAATAACAACAGCCACGCAAGTGGAAAGAAAATAACGATATATATATAACATCTTTACAAATTCCCCATTATAAAATCTAAAAAGACATGGATCTTTTCTAAAATGCTAATATTTTACATTCACATGACTTTCTCTGTCCAATCTTCTGCTAAATGTTCTTACGAAAGCTTATTTGTCTATCTACTTCTTGTTAATCAGATAAATGTTTACAGAAATTGTTTCATATACATTTCGTTATACGCTCTCATTGATGCCTTAATCACCACTCAGAATGGAAGTTAATCCATAGTTTTAAAGCATAGAATTCAAAAACTAATAACTGAGAGTTTTGGTTCTCCTATATTCATTTTTACTTTCTCTACTACGTGTAGTAAGTAGGGGAAGTATTGTATTCCACTGTGTTCTGGTTTAGTAATTTCATGCTCTTGTATGACATCACGAGAAACAAAAGAATGGTGATGTTGATAATTATTGTTCTTTCACACTAGACTTGTGTATACACAAGATTCATTCCGGATAATGAGGACTTCAGGTGCTATTCGCAGAAAATTCAAGATATAGGTTTAATAATTATGTCTTCTTCTCCACTTCATGGACTAGGCAAATTGCCTGTTCCGCCTTCACAGTTGTTCAATGAACAACTGAAGGATGTGGAAACTTATCCAAAGAAAACTAATTAAAGAGTAAAACCCAGAAATGCAATAAAGAAAAAACTAAAATAATAAAATTTTGGGGAAATGAACATGTAAGATCGAATATTGTGATTCATAGGAGATAAATGAGAAAGGCACCTAATTCCAGATTATGTGCGGAACGATTCATAAAACTTTAGAAAATGTTTTCTAAAACTAAGCTGTTCCTATTGCTTTACCTCTGAGTGCGAAACCAGGGTAATGGCAAATATGTTGGTAAATAGAAAATGTATAAATGGTCAGTAAATGATAAAATTAAGGAACATCAAGGAAATGGAAGCAACATATGAAAAGAATAGAGCTAACTATACTACCTAAAGCAGAAATTAATTAAATATGTTTAAAATTGGCATTTTAATCAAAATCGTCAGGGCTGCTTTTGAGTAAATAAAAAAATATTTAAAGGCTAATTTGGGATGAGGTGATTTTCAAACTACATGAATCACGCTTTAAAAGATGCTCGGAAAACCTCAAAACCTGTATTTTCGGTGAAATGTCGGTATCAAATTTTTGGGTGGAAAATAATAATGGGTTAATAAGTTTTATGATTCGTGGGAATTACTAAATGAAATTCTGGAATGAGTTTAGCCAAAGGAAGAAGAGAGGTTGCCTGTCTGACGTAGCCAGTAATACGCTCGCAGCGGTCAGTCAGTGTTTATATCGCCGTGCCGCGGCGCGGACGTGCAGTGACCGCGATGTGAAACACCATGGTATCACGAGACGTAAGAGGTAACTTCCAGCACTCTCGTGCTCACATCCCCTGTCCATCACCACAAGAGGTCCTCCTTCGGTAACATCGTGCTATACTGGAGGCGATGGAGGGGCAGGAGGGTTGGTCCTATGCCACTATACGATGTGGACCGGTGAGTATACATTTACATTTTTACGAGTAAATACACTCGCTACCTCCGTGAATATTTGCTACCATTTTTAAATCTCCCATTCGGGTCCCTTTAAATACCCCCCTTCATCTCTGTATGTGTGTACGCCATCATCTGTTATGGTGTTGCATGAAATATGCTTTGTCTATTCGCCCAGCAAAAATTGTTTATATTATCGAAGGAAGAAGATTTCACCAACAAAGAAATGTTATAAAACAAAAGATCATAAACCTACATATGCATTTTGTCTCTTGTGTTATATTTAGGAAACAATCCTAAAAATCGTACATTTTTAGCAGATGGCTTTTACTGATGATCAAAATCGTTAATAATTTGATAAATTATGGCATTAGTTTAATAAAATACTACAGTAACACTCCATAGATATAATGACATTAAAACAAAACACACTCTCTTCACAGTAATTCCAAAAGAAATATTGTGTGTGTGTGTGTGTGTGTGTGTGTGTGTGTGTGTGTGTGTGTTTTTCATTTATACGCCGTCGTTAACATCTGAGGTCATATCGGCGGCTTTGCCTTTTGGAATAAATGCTCATCGACAATGATGTTCGCTCCTTTACCATTGTGCTAATTTTTGGGTTTATTTACATTCTCACTCATATTTCCAGACTCTATGGAGGACAAAGAATAATCCTGGCTAAAGAAAAATCCCCATCCTCCAGCCGGGAATCGAATCCGGGACCTCTGAATTTGAAGGCTAGCATGCTAATGACAAAACCACCCAGGCAGTCAATATTAATTTCATTTTTATTTAAGTTTAATAATTTTGTTTTAAATAAACTAGCATGCGAAATTCATTTATAATGTTTTAAAACTCACTACGTTCGTTTTACAATTAGTACATTATAAACTTCATAATATACCAGTATTTTACACCTTCACTTGTTCTTTCGTCATTTAATAACATCGACATATCGATATAATGTTGTTTCATTACATACATCAGTTTGGCATTTTGCAAGTCTACCTACCTGAGTGAGGTCTTGCTGTTACGTTGTGTGGCAGAAGTTTTGTAAATCAGTGAGATTCCACAAAGTTTTATTTACTTTTAACGGTGGCTTTTGTATTGTTTTAATTTCGGAAAATATCTTAAAGGGTGAGCAGAAAACCGTGGCATTTCTGGGTGCATGCGATGGACCTGAAATGTTTTAAAAACTGTAAATTCATCGCAATGCATTTAAAATAAAACTCGTAGTTATGTCCTTCAGCCGTTGCAGATAAAATAGGTATAGCATTAATAAGGTAATTTAACTTTATATACGGCGTGGAATCAAACGCTGGCCGGCCCTTGTAGACGTGGCCGCTGATATGTATAGCTTCGGCGCTCCGTCAAGCTGAGGATCGCGGGTTCGAGTCCCGCCATGGGCATGGATGTTTTTGTGTGTCTGTGTGAGGTGTAATTGCGGTAATAACCGGTAAAGAATACAGTAAAAGTCTCCTGCGTGACAAGCAAGGCCACGAAGATTACATCACAGACCAACTGTTTGCAATAGACTATAAACACGTTAAGATCGTTTCGGCCACTGCCCTGGACAGCATTATGATTGTAGTCTGCTCCTAATAAGAATTCAATCAAAGTAAAACTCAGGTTATTTATTTCCCCCTTGCCAGCTTGCAGTCAATTACATTATATATTTCATTGCAGTATTTCTTTTATCTAGCAAAGTTTGAAAGCCTTTAGCCGCGGTTTGGAGCTGTTCAGCTGTGATCTCGATTCGAAGCCTCATCTTAATTACTCTTAATTTTGTATCGGTTTCGCTAAGCTTCTTTAAACTCCTGTGTATAAAATCTCAAGTGTCGTCCTCGTGGTCTAGTGGTTCCCGAGATCGCGGGTTCAAACCTGGTCGAGGGCGATGGATTTTTCCGTAGCCATAATATGGCACCCTTCGAAGGGGAAGTAAAGCCTGTGTCGTAGATTTACGGCACATAATAGAACCTCATGCCTGATAAAGAGGCCTCTGAGCAAAATTACAGATCTTTGACGCCCAATATAGAATGGGACGCTAAGGACCATAGTAGTTAAAGAGCGTCCATAAATAAAACTCAATTTGTTTTTTACTTTCTCTACTACGTATAGTAAGTAGGGGAAGTATTGCATTCCACCCAAAAATTCGATACCGAGATTTCACCGGAAATACATGTTTTGAGACCTCCTGAATCCAAAAAACGCATTTTTGGAAACATGTCCGTGTGTGTGTGTCTGTGTGTGTGTGTGTGTGTGTGTGTGTGTGTGTGTGTGTCTGTGTGTCTGTGAACAGCATAACTCAGACACGAACAGTCGGATAAACACCAAACTTGGTATTTAGGTTCAGTATCTTCCAGAGATGCGACACGAAGGTTTTCAAGAAAATCCCCCCACCCCAGACTACCCTTTACATAGAACATTTTTCGAAAATTTTAATTTTCTCAAAAATGGCTCTAACGATTTTGATTAAAATATCATATGTTTAAGATAATGTCATGAGAAATGAAATGTATATCTCGAATTTTCTGGGAATGTCTCCAAAAGTATTTTTCATTCTGAACGACTTTTGCATAACTGGTAAACCATAAGAGATAGACAAAATTTTACTACACAAAAAATTTAGATCGCATTAAAATACACAACTTATGTCATATACATTTCTTTTGTTGAGTGAACTGTTTTCGAGATACTGCTTGTTATTTCCTTAAATTTTCCAATACTTATACTTCTTCTCAAATTAGTTATTCATTTATTTATTGCCTGGACATGCAAAGAGAATGGAATTCGCCACATAGCAACCAGCGTTAAAATATTTGACTATCGCTTAAAAGCTACCATATTTCCCTTGCATCTACAAGAAAATTACCAATAAGATTGACATCTCGATATCTCGATTAACATGAAGCATATGGAGAATAGGCGTTTGTAAAAATAGATTGTACAAGAGTAGAGAAAGTCATGTGACTGTAACACATCAGATTTTTTCAACTCCGGTGTATTGTATGGTACGGACAGGCAAAGCGACGCTCGTGTACCAAATAAGACAGACGGCTTTGAGTGTACGCAACTAAAATATGATTGATATCGTTATAATATCCTAAAAGTACTGTTGAGCACTTGTGAGGGAACTCCCAATGTGTATAACGGGCTATAAAACACTAGGGTAGCAGGACTTACACCGCCCTCCACCAGGTAGTACCGTACTTCCTGATGATAACACTCAACACAAGTCAACGACACCGACACTTCCGTACTCACTTATCTGTCTCTGGAGAATAAACCGGTTCACTGGTGTCCCATCCTATCCCGTCCCCAAAACAATGCCACCAGCACTCAAGGCTGAGCGTGCCTATTATCAACAATAAGCACGTTTATGTAGGATAAAAAAATCTGATGTGTTACACTCACCTGACTTTCTCTGCTCACAATCGAGCTTCTATGAACAATTCTTACAAAAGGTTATATTACTTTCTCTACCACATAGGTAGAGAAGGTATTGCATTTCACCCAAAAATTCACTTGGTATTTAGGTTCAGTATCTTCCAGAGATGCGACACGAAGGTTTACAAGAAAATTCCCCCACCCCAGATTACCCTTTACATGGAACATTTTTCGAAAATTTTAATTTTCTCGAAAACGGCTCTAACGATTTTAATTAAAATATCATATGTTTAAGATATTTTCATAACAAATGAAATGTATATCTCGAATCTTCTGGGAATGTCTCCAAAAGTATTCTTAATTGTGAACGACTTTTGCGTAACTGGTAAACCATAAGAGATAGACAAACTTTTACTACACAAAAATGTAGATCGCGTTAAAATACTCAATTTATGTCATACATTTTTGTTGTTGAGTGAACCATTTTCGAGATATTGCCTGTTATTCCCTTAAATTTTCCAATACTTATACTTTTTCTCAAATGGAAATTCGTTATTCATTTTTTTTTTGCAAAGAGAATGGAATACTCCACATAGCAACCAACTCATAAAATATTTGACTATCGCTTAAAGCCTACAAATTCCCCTTGCATATACAAGAAAATTACCAATAAGATTAACATCTCGATAGCTCGATTAACATGAAGTATATGGAGAATAAGCGTGTAAAAATAGTTTGTACAAGAGTAGAGAAAGTCATGTGAGTGTAACACATCAGATTTTTTAAAAAATGGCTGTAACCATTGTATTAAAATACCATATATTAAATATATTTAGATGACAAAAAGTATATCTTGAGTTTTCTGGCAATATCCTTTGAAGTCCTCTTCATTCGGAGGGAATTTTATATAATCTTCTATAATTGGTAAACGTTAAGCGATAGACGAAAACGTACTGACAAAAAAATGTAGATCTCTTTAAAATATACAATTTATTTCGAATATTAGCATCGGCTATTTCCGAGATATCCGTTAATATGGTTCGATTTGCTCAATACTTAGGCATTGTTTTAAAGTCCCGCCAATATTCAGTTGTTTCTCGCGATTGCATGGAAATAGTATAGCGTCTAGTTCTTAAACATTTGACTATCACCATTCCCTTTGTATCTATAACGAAATTCGCAATGTGGCTAATTCTGCAAAGGTTTATGTCGATTAAAATGAAGTGGATAGAAAAAGAAATCTGTGTTACATTCACATGACTTTCTCTGCCCTCTATCGCTTATTAGTGGGTATACAAGTTATTCTTACGAAAGTTTATTTTCCTATTTGAAAAAAAATGAAGAGATAATTACCTATTGTAGAGTTTGCCTTCATTACTATCTGTGTTTTATTTGTGGTTTTTGTTGCAAGAAGAATAAATGTGTAACAATAATATAACTTTCATGCAACTATTTTTGTTGTATTTTACACATAGTTTCCTTTGTTAAGTTGTATCAAATAACCAGCCTGTGGGTCTTTTATTTTCTTGTAATATTGAAAGTATTATTGCTATACTATGCAATATAACATTAATTATTGTTTGATACGGGATCGTTGGTCATCACTTTTGAAAGTGTTTACTTTACCTGTTTCGTTGTTGATTCTGTTGCTGTGATCTCTTACTTCGTTCTGTTGTCTCGTGCACCTACTCCAGTGGTAAACATATGAGATCTTTCTTTCAGGGTATGCGTGGATGTATTATGAAAAGACAACACCAGTTTAAATTGACTGGGGAATTTATTGTGAACATATTTGAGTTATTGGAGTGAGTTGCGGACCGTTTGAGATGAAGAAATAGACTGGCTCTGAGTTGTAGCACTCGAAATTGTAACAACTGAATTATTACACCTGCTAACTTCTACAGTATCATTTTACGATTTGAAATAACTGTGTCTGCAATAAAAGAAACTAGTAGCGCAACTTGCGTGAGTCGCTAAACTGCTTATCGGCGAGACCTCTCGCAATAGCCGCGAAATATTACTCACACAAGCGCGCCACAAATACGCACAGTCACAAGTGCCCAGAGTGACGAATGCATGTACAACTGTGTGCACGAAGGTGTGCACGAACCACTGTAAGTATCAGTGCCGGTACCAGAGTAGCTCTCTGATACGGGTTTATTATTTTTAGCTCCGTCTACTTCATTGCTCCCCACCAACGTCATTATTCACGCGCAACCAATACTTAACCCCTACTTGTGCCTCTTAATTTTGTTACCATGGTGGATCTGGCTAAAATTTCGGAATCTAAATGTCTTTCTATTTTCCAGAATTCTGCCTACGTGACTCTGCAAAGTACTAAGCTCGTTATCATATGATGTTAGGGCAAAAAAGTTGTGTTTTATGCTAGACCGCTTTTACGGTTCAATATTGCTTTTTACAACTAAAATGCTGGTCACCCTAATGTAAATATCTCAACACATGCTATTTTAATAAAAATCGTAGGGACGTTTTTGAGAAAATAAGGAAAAAGCAAACAGCTTTGGCATCGGACAGGCAGACCGGAGACCCACCCCACATAGGGTCCAACACCTCCCGAGGGGACGGCCCTTGTACCCCAACAATCAGCAGAAGGCCGAGGGACGGAGAAAGTTCACAGAGAGCATCCTTTTCACTGCCACGCAGCACCGAAACACCATCGCCGAGCTTTCAACCCTGAAATAGACCAAACGTGCTGAAGGATGAATGGAATGATTAATAGGACGAAATGGAGGGACAGGAAATTCCGGGATAAAGGAAATCACTCCAGCATTCGCCTGACAACCCAGGAAAACCGCCGAAAGAACCCATGGCTCAGAGTGGGCGGTCGCGGGTATCGAATCCGGGACCTTCCGCATGCGGGCAACAGGCGTTACTCCCCGATCCATCCCGCTCGGTATGTTGTGTCCTTAAAAGATGAACTTGAATACTAAGTTTGGTGCTTACCCATCTTCACATACACAGAGAGAGAAAGAGCTTTTCTAAAAACCCTTTTTACTTTCTCTACTACGTATAGTAAGTAAGGGAAGTATTATATTCCACCCAAAAATTCCATACCGAGATTTCACCGGAAATACATGTTTTGAGGTGCACTGAATGCATATAAGGCATTTTTGGAAACATGTCCGTGTGTGTTTCTGTCTGTGAACAGCATAACTCAGAAACGAACAGTCGGATAAACACCAAACTTGTAATTTAGGTTCAGTATCTTCCAGAGATACGACACGAAGGTTTTCAAGAAAATCCCCCCACCCCAGATTACCTTTGACATGGAACATTTTTCGAAAATTTTAATTTTCTCAAAAATGGCTCTAACGATTTTGATTAAAATATCATATGTTTAAGATATTTTCATGACAAATGAAATGTATATCTCGAATTTTCTGGGAATGTCTCCAAAAGTATTCTTCATTGTGCACGACTTTTGCGTAACTGGTAAACCATAAGGGATAGACAAAATTTTACTACACAAAAAATGTAGATCGCGTTGAAATACACAAATTATGTCATATACATTTTTGTTGTTGAGTGAACCATTTTCGAGATATTGCTTGTTATTCCCTTAAATTTTCCTATACTTACACTTTTTCTCAAATGGGAATTCGTTATTCATTTCTTTTTGTCCTGGCAATGCAAAGAGAATGGAATACTCCACATAGCAACCAGCTCTTAAAATATTTGACTATCGCTTAAAGCCTACCATATTCCCCTTGCATCTACAAGAAAATTAGCAATAAGATTAACATCTCGATATCTCAATTAACATGAAGCATATGGAGAATAAGCGTTTGTAAAAATAGTTTGTACAAGAGTAGAGAAAGTCATGTGAGTGTAACACATATTTTTTATTTATTCAGTACCTCAAAACGAATATTTCTGGTGAAATTCTCTATGGTGTATTTATAATAGGCAGAGAAAGGTACGTGGCATTCATAAAATTTTTTAAATTTATTATTTTAAAGTGTTTATGAGTTATCAGAATGGATTCTAATAATCATACTGCAAAAGTAAAACGTGTAAACGAAAGGAAACATTTTAGCTGTGTGTTAGGGTGATACAACCCTCGTTCGCATGCGACACAGATCGATACGTTTGTTATTTAGGGATGAATCAGAATTGGGCGGCGCTACTGCACGTGCATTTCCCAGCAAGGGGCGTGATCTCTCCCCCGTTTGATTTTCACGTCGAATCTAATAAATTACCTTCAGTTGTATACAACCTGTTACGTAACAATACACAGGTAGTGCCCACCCCGCCGGAAGTTACGCACAGAGAGTTTAGTTACCTGAACAATCGACGATCTAGTAGCGTTATGATTAGCTAACTTTACAGAGAATTGTTGTACCTCTTTCCTTTGGCGTTAGTGTGAAAGTTCTTCGTGCGAGTTTTGCTTGGTGACGTCAAAGATTTACAGATTGATTTTTTGTCTGGTAATTCAGTCAAAATCATCAGCAGCTGACATGAATGGGAATAGTTAAGTGCACCAGAAGCACTACGATTGAAAAAAAATCTGATGTGTTACACTCGCATGACTTTCTCTACTCTTGAACAAACTATTTTTACAAACACTTATTCTCCATATGCTTCATGTTAATCGAGATATCGAGATGTTAATCTTATTGCCAATTTTCTTGTAGATGCAAGGGGAATTGGTAGGCTTTAAGCGATAGTCAATATTTTAAGAGCTGGTTACTATGTGCAGTATTCCATTCTGTTTGCATTACCAGGACAAAAAAAATGAATAACGAATTCCCATTTGAGAAAAAGTATAAGTATTGGAAAATTTAAGGGAATAACAAGCAATATCTCGAAAATGGTTCACTCAACAAAAACAAATGTATATGACATAAATTGTGTATTTTAACACGATCTACAGTTTTTGTGTAGTAAAGTTTTGTCTATCTCTTATGGTTTACCAGTTATGCAAAAGTCGTTCACAATGAAGAATACTTTTGGAGACATTCCCAGAAAGTTCGAGATATACATTTCATTTGTCATGAAAATGTCTTAAACTTATGGTATTTTATTCAAAATCGTTAGAGGCATTTTTGAGAAAATTAAAATTTTCGAAAAATGTTCCATGTAAAGGGTAATCTGGGGTGGGGGGATTTTCTTGAAAACCTTCGTGTCGCATCTCTGGAAGATACAAAGCTAAATACCAAGTTTGGTGTTTATCCGACTGTTTCTGAGTTATGCTGTTCACAGAAACACAGACACACACACGGACATGTTTCTAAAAAAAATGTATTTAGGGGGTCTCAAAACATGTATTTCCGGTGAAATCTCATTATTGAATTTTTGGGTGGAATACAATACTTCCCCTACTTACTATACGTAGTAGAGAAAGTAAAACAGCTAAGAAAAGTCTGTCGTTATGTTTAGATATTTAAAACAAATGAAGACGTCTCACTTCACGGATAGGGTTGTTTACTTCCTTAAGAGTATTTGTGGTATCTTTTTCACAAAAGATAAGCAATTCCACACATAAGACATGTTTTACTTTCAAAGTGTTGTTGACGAATGGAGTTTATTATAGCCCCAAAACGTAATGAAACAGTTGTATAAACTTTGTGATTATGTTATGTCCTGGTAACTGTTCAGGAGTGTTTTGATTTTAGATGAATCTCAAACTTATGCTGTTTATTCACTTAAAACTTCGTATTTATTTCTAGAAGGTAGACTATATAGCAGCATACTCAGTCCACTGTGTACCTAAACCTTTCTTAAGGTGGAGAAGTTCATGCAAAGTCTGAAACAACTGTCGTTCATCAGACGTAGATAATTAAGACATTTTCCCAATGTTCTGTAAAAGCTAAATATCAGTGTTTGGTCAAAAAGCGTTGCTTTTATTTTTTTACGATCACGAATATTATAACATTTACAATAATCCTTTAAAAATATTAAATAGCAAAAATACTGTGTAAAACCACAAATTGTATCCTACATTTATGCTCTACCTTTACAAGATTTAGATTCAGTGTTCCTAGCGCTTGCGTTATTAACAGTTTTAAAATGTTGAAATGTTTGAATGTTGCACCTCGCGCACTGCGACCCACGTGAAAACTATTGTGGCTACCACCCCTTCAAGAGGAAGGAATGAAATGAAGGAACCACAGGAGGCTACAAGCCACAGAGACGCGCGGAAATCCCTAACAGTTCCAAGCTCGAGGACCCAAACCACCAGAGAGTTCAACCAGGCAGCCCTCTTTCCTTAGAGCAAGTATCGCACCATTTGTTCGGCACCGCCTCACGCCACGAGTCCTAAAAGCACACCTGAAAAATAAGAAGGAATCGGAATGGAAGGGAAATGAGGGACAGAAAATCGTGAGAAACCACCCCAGCATTCGCCTATCCCCAGGGAACATCACGAAAAGTCTAAAGTCAGGCTGAGCGGTCGACAGGAATCGAACTCAATGCTTCCCGAATTCGAGCCTCACACGTGAGCGCGGAAACAAATCGCTCGGTCAGCATATAAAGTGCTCTACTTTAAAAATAGTGTTATTGTTACTTTTACCTCTGGATGGCTCCGGCGGTAACGTCTGTGACCCTCATTCGGGAGATCCTGGGTTCGATCCCTGGTGACCACCCACTCTGCCCATGGGGTTTTCCTTGCTTTTCCCTGACTCGTATGGACGCTCTTTAACTACTATGGTCCTTAGCGTCCCATTCTATATTGAACGTGAAAGACCGGTAATTTTGCTCAGAGGCCTCTTTATCAGGCTTCAGATACTTTTACGTGCCGTAAATCTACGACTCGAAACCGCCGGTTTACTTCCCTTCCGAAGGAAGCCATGCTAAGGATTATTTACGCCCGAAAAAGTCCATCACCCTCTGCCGGGTTTGAACCCGCGACTTCGGAAACTAGAGGCTAGAATGGTAACCACTACACCACGGAGGACGACGCTTATTTCTGTATAGTCGTGTTCAGAGAGTTACATCACGATCAGGCACACCATTTTATGCATTGGAAAATGATGAATAATTAAGACATTTAACATTTCTTTTGGCCACATAAAGACATTTATTAGACAGCAGGCCTAAAAGTAGAACTTCTAACACAGTGCACACAAGCTAAAGGCTTTAGATTATCGCACTGATGCAATAATCTGCATTGTGACCACATTCACATAACAATTACCCTTTGTATTTGCACGTGTTTAATAATTCGACTTGGTTTGATTAGGCTTTACTTTTCATTATGTCTTTTCACACGATTAATTTATCATGGCGGTCGCATTATCTGTTCACAATACAAATCGACATTCTTCAATTTATCGCAGTTCGTTGTAGGGTTAACGTATACCTTATATTGGCAGTCTTTGCTTCCCTTGATCTAAAACGTTATTCTTTTATCTAGTATAACTTACATAAAGGCGGAAATTATGAATTCAGAAGAAACTGAAATAGAAGAGCCAGGTGAAATTACAGAAGCAGCAGAAAAAATAACACTAGAAATACTTACCCAAAAAAATCCAGAAAGCAATATGATATAGCATTTAATCACTTTATTACCTGGTGTAAGGCAAAATATGGTGAAAATAATTTCACTGAAAATGACTACTAGCGAATCAACAAAACATGTGACACCTCGCTTTATTAACGTCATTTCTCTTGTCCCAAGAACCGCGTTCTAAACGTGATCTCTGTTAGCTTCAGGAACCAATATGATATTATTGATATTTGAGGAATTCGAGCGCTGTCTAAAAAATCTGACGTGTTACACTCACATGACTTTCTCTACTCTTGTACAAATCATTTTACAAACACTTATTCTCCACATGCTTCATGTTAATCGAGATGTTAATCTTATTGCTAATTTTCTTGTAGATGCAAGGGGAATTGGTAGGCTTTAAGCGATAGTCAAATATTTTAAGAGCTGGTTGCTATGTGGATATTCCATTCTCTTTGCCTTACCAGGACAAAATAAATGAATAACGAATTCCCATTTGAGAAAAAGTATAAGTATTGGATAATTTAAGGGAATAACAAGCAATATCTCGAAAATGGTTCACTCAACAAAAAATGTATATGTCATAAATTGTGTATTTTAACGCGATCTACATTTTTTGTGTAGTAACATTTTGTCTATCTCTTATGGTTTACCAGTTATGCAAAAGTCGTTCACAATGAAGAATACTTTTGAAGACATTCCCAGAAAATTCGAGATATACATTTCATTTGTCATGAAAATATCTTAAACATATGATATTTTAATCAAAATCGTTAGAGCCATTTTTGAGAAAATTAAAATTTTCGAAAAATGTTCCATGTAAAGGGTAATCTGGGGTGGGGGGATTTTCTTGAAAACCTTCGTGTCGCACCTCTGGAACATACTGAACCTAAATTCCAAGTTTGGTGTTTCAGAGTTATGCTGTTCACAGACAGACACAGACACACACACACACACGGACATGCTTCCAAAAATACTTTTTTTGGATTCAGAGGATCTCAAAACATATATTTCCGGTGAAATCTCGGTATCGAATTTTTGGGTGGAATACAATACTTCCTCTACTTACTATACGTAGTAGAGAAGGTAAAAATAATGTATGCCACACGTGTTAAAAGGGGTTTTATTCCTTGTATCATAATCTATTTCCATTCTAAATGGTTGCTTGATAAACTATGAAAAGACAGAGATGCAAGTTTTAATACAAATTACATTTGTTCAGGACTGTTGTAGAAATTTACCTTAAGGAAGATGAATCGATAAGATTTGTAAATTTCTGTGCTTAAATACGAGTATAAAATAAATTCTCTCAAAATCTTAAGTAACTAAATTGTCAGTTTTGATTAACTCACCTTTACAGAATTCGTCAATACTAGGTGAATAAACTTATTCTACCTTAATAGTGTTGAAATTTTTAAAGCATCTTCATAATTGTTGCACCTGTTTCAGAAATTAACAAACACAGGTATGTGATTTTTTTGGAGGGGTAAGGGTTTAAAGAACAAATCATTTACATACAGCTCCCCAGTCTAAAAATGTACCCATAAATAAAACTATATTAAAGCAAAAGCTGATTTTACATTCATATGACTTTCTCTACCGACTCTTCTACAAACTATTGTGACAAAAGCTTATTTTTTTCTCTACTTCAGGTTAACGGAGTTAAACATTTACAGGAATAGTTTCATTGAAGCTACAAGAGGGACACAGGAGAGTGATGCGATAGTCAAATGTTGAAAAAGTAACCGCTAGATGTTAGTTTTGGAATTGTATATTCTTTGTATAACATCACGAGAAACGACTGAAACAATTCAAAACATGTATGATGAAGTATTGGAAAATTCGAACCAATAACAACGAATATCTCGGAAATGGTTAATGCCACACAAAAATGATAATTTCCATAGTCCTGTTTATCTTTTGTGGTTATATCGGAGGCTTTCACTTGAGGTAAATCTAATGCTGCTAGCTCATTGGACTGTAGATGATTAACATTGGTTTTTGTGTATGTTTATCATAAAACACACTCACGTTCACTTCAGACACTGTGGAGAGAAGGGAAGATTTTAAGTCAGGCACCCAGCTGAGAATCAATCGGAGACCTCAATGTTAAGAAAAAAGAACGCTGACTACTCGGCCACAGAGCAGTCCAAAGAAATGTATTGCCAAAACTGTGTGTTGTAAGAGATCTGCAGTTTTCATATAATAAGCTTTTGTGTATCCCTTATGGTTTTACAGAATACGAGGACTTCACAGGTCATGCATTATTGTGGAAACAAAAATGACAATATTTCACAAGTAAAGGGGTGGGGTGAAGGATTCTTCCGAAAATATTCGTGTAGTATACTTGGAAGATAATGAACTCGTACACCAAGTTTGGTGTTTATCAACTCGTCGTTTTTAATTATGCGTTCACATGCACACGCACGCGCGCGCAAATGGTTTTATAACAATGCTGTTTAGCATAACAATCTGATGTGTTAGACTCACATGACTTTCTCTACTCTTGTACAAACTATATTCACAAACTCTTAGTATCCATCTATTTCATATTAATCGAGATAAAGATTTGCAGAAACGATCTTTTGATATGCAAAGAGAATTACATTTTACACATAGCGACCAGTTCTAAAAATATTTGACTATCGCTTAAGGCGTACTATGTTCCCCTTGTTTTGTATTTGCAAGGGCAATATAGAAATACAGTAGCCTTTAAGCATAGACGTATCTCTTAATAGCTGGTTGCTATGTGCAGCACCATTCTCTTTGCTACAGATTAATACTCTTTGCATATCCAAGAAAAAAAAATGAATAACGAATTCCCATTTGAGAAAATAAGTATTGCAAAATTTAAGGGCATAACAAGCAATATCTCGAAAATGGTTCACTCAACAAAAAAATGTATATGATATAAATTATGTATTTTAACGCAATCTACATTTTTTGTGTAGTAAAATTTTGTCTATCTCTTATGGTTTACCAGTTGTTATGCAAAAGTCGTTCACTATGAAGAATACTTTTGGAGACATTCCCAGAAAATTCGAGATATATATTTCATTTGTCATGAAAATATCTTAAACATATGATATTTTAATCAAAATCGTTAGAGCCATTTTTGAGAAAATTAAAATTTTCGAAAAATGTTCCATGTAAAGGGTAATCTGGGATGGGGGGATTTTCTTGAAAACCTTCGTGTCGCATCTCTGGAAGATACTGAAACTAAATACCAAGTTTGGTGTTTATCCGACTGTTCGTTTCTGAGTTATGCTGTTCACAGACACACACACGGACATGTTTCCAAAAATGCTTTTTTTGGATTCAGGGGGTCTGAAAACATGTATTTCCAGTGAAATCTCGGTATCGAATTTTTGGGTGGAATACAATACTTCCCCTACTTACTATACGTAGTAGAGAAAGTAAAAATAATAAAGTACATCTCCACCCGGTTCCCTTAACTTGTAAAACCGTATTCATCACAAAGATACAGCCCCTGCAGCTGTAGGCAACCTCTGTCACACGTGAACAGAGCGGATTGTAAAACATTCAGGCGCTTTTACTGCACGCTTCAGCTGGATCAAGGTTATCAAAAGTTGCCGGTAGAGTGCGTACAGTGATTATTTCACGAGCTATGTTTTCCTTCATAGTTATCAGAGTTAGGTGATCATTAGATACAACTCTTATTTGTTATATTCACATGGCTTTTCTACACATTCTTCTACAAAATATTTTTACCAAAGCGTATTACTTACTCTGCCACTTTCACAGTAGGTAGAGAAGGTATTGCATTTCACCAAAAAATTTGGTCCGAGATTTCAACGGAAATACATGTTTTGAGGCCCTTTGAATAAAAATGCATCTCTAGAAAAAGGTCTATATATGTGTGTGTATGCGTGTGTGCGTTTTCGTGTGTAAACAGCGAAATTAAAAAACGAAAAGTCAGATAAACACCAAACTTGGTATTTAGGCTCAGTACCTTCAAAGATGCGATACTGAGATTTTCAAGAAACTCCCTCAACCCCAAATACGTTTTACATAGAACTCATTTTTGAAAGCTTTTATTTTCTCAAAAGTGGCTTTAAAGATTTTGTTTAAAATGTCATATATCAGTGATATTTACACGAAAAATAAAATGTATACACTGAATTTTGCGGGTATAGCCTGTAACGTCCTCTTCGTTCGGAAGGAATTTTGTATAATCTTGTATAACTGTAAACGTTAAGAGATAAACGAAAACGTACTACACAAAAAATGTAGATCTGTTTAAAAAACACAATTTATTTCAAATAACTTATTTGTGGCATTAGCCATTTCCGAGATATCCGTTATTAATGGTTCGCGTTGTACAATATTTGGGCATTCTTCTAAAGTCCTGTCGATTTGCGGTTGTTTTTCGGGATGGCATGGAAACAGTATGGAATTTTAAGGCCAACATATAGTGTCCGGTGCTAAAATATTGACTATCACTATTCCCTTTGCATCTATAAAAAAAACGTGTAATTAGCTATTTCCGGAGAGGTTTATCTGGATTAAAATGAAGTAGACACAGACACACACTCACTCACACGCGCGCGCGCCCGCGCAGACACATACATACCTTTTCTAGAGATGCTTTCTTAATCTTGGATTAAATTTTTGGTTGAAATGCAATACATTCTCTGCCTACTTTGAACGTGGTAGAGACAGTAATACGCTTTGGTAAGAATAATTCGTAGAAGAATATGTAGAAAGAGCCACGTGAATATAACAAATAAGATTTTTATTCTTTGTCTACCCTTGTGGTCTAATGATCACCTAACTCTGAAGGAAAACATAGCTCGTGAAACAATGACTGTACGCACTCTACCGGCAACTTTTGACAACCTTGATCCAGCTGAAGCGTGCAGAGGAAGCGCCTGAGTGTTTTACAATCTGCTCCGTTCACGTGTGCCAGAGGTTGCCTACAGCCGCAGGAGCTGTATCTTTGTTATGAATACGGTTTTGCAAGTTAAGGGAACACGGTGGAGATGTATTTTATTATTTTTCATACTCGTAAATACTTCAGAAATAAAATATATTTTCTGTAAGTCTACACTACCGAGAGCTACCAAATTTTCAACGATTAATTGATTGTAGGTACGTAGTTATAACTATACTACTTTTATTAATGATGAGAGTATTTTTATAAGCTACGGTTTCTCTATTTGCGGAAGATTTTTCTGAGTAACTAAACGTCTGACTTTAACAAAACCTTTTATGTTCCATATTTAAAGTTAATTGGATAAAACAGGTTCTAATTTTTTTTGTTAAAAAGAGCATTGTTTGAAAACCGTCTGCGCGAGCGCGTGTGTGTGCATGTGTTTATGAACGCATAACTCCAAAACATGTCAATAAATACAAACCTGGTGTACAAGTTCATTATCTTCCAAGTATACGACACGAAGCTTTTCGAGAGAATCCTACACCCCACCTCTTTACATGTGAAATATTTTCATTTTTGTTTCCACAATAACGCATGACCTGTTAAGTCCTCTTATTCTGTAAAACCGTAAGGGATAGACAAAAGATTATTATATGAAAACTGCAGATCTCGTTACAACACACAGTTTATGGCAATAAATTTCTTTGAACTGTTCTGTGACCGAGTGGTCAGCATTATTTTTTGTCAACCCAAAGATCTCGGACTATACCAAGAGAAGTAACAGCTAAAAAGACTGGACAAAATAACTATATATATATATATATATATATATATATATATATATATGCCGGTATGGGTTCTTAACACCAAAAGAAGGAAAAAAGTTCATATGAACATATGTCCCATAACCCTTGGTTTTCGCGTTATTCCTATCACAATGAAAGTGTGAGTTCAACGGCCTTCGAGGTCCAACCTCAAAACTTCATTTCTCTATGCATTCATAGAAGGCGTTGATCCATTGTACTACATACGGTAGATGGCGAAGTGTTGCCATGGAGACTTGTTTACGTTTGTCATTTGTCATTAATCTGCCTTCAACGTTTCAATTGTGTACATGTAGTGAGTTAACTGCACGTGTTTCGTTCCACCATGGCTGCATATTCATTTCGTGAACAGGCAGACATGATTTTTGTGTATGGTCGCGCGAATGGTAATGGACGCGAGGCTGCACGGCTCATCAGATGGAGTTTCCAGACCGAAGACAACCGAATCGTCCAACCTTTGTCGCTGTTTATCGTCGCCTTGCTGAGACAGGAACCGTTGCACCACGGACTACTGATCGAGGAAGACCAACAGACCGATGGATAGGCAGAGGAGGAGCAGTTCCATGGCCTGCACGTTCTCCCGACTTCAATCCTGTGGATTTTTATCTCTGGGGGCATCTTAAATCGTTGGTTTATGGAGCAGCCATCCCGGATGCAGAAACGCTTCATCGACGTGTCATGGAAGCCTGCGAAACAATTCGACACCATCCCGGAGGTTTTGACAGGGTACGACATTCATGATTCGATGAGTACAGACATGCATAGAAACAAGAGGAGGACATTTCGAGCATTTATTATGAGTTTTGTGTGTTATAAATGTACCACTGTGTTGAACACCTCCTACGAGAAAACAAAGGATTATGGGACATATGTTCATATGAACTTTTTTCCTCCGTGTGGTGTAAGGAACCCATACTCGAAGTTTGTAAAAGTATTTCTGAAACATTCTGTAGATAGATAGATAGATAGATAGATAGATAGATAGATAGATAGATAGATAGATAGATAGATAGATAGATAGATGAATAGATGAATAGATGGATAGATGGATAGATGGATAGATGGATAGATAGATAGATAGATAGATAGATAGATAGATAGATAGATAGATAGATAGATAGATAGATAGATAGATAGATAGATAGATAGATAGATAGATAGATAGATAGATAGATAGATAGATAGATAGATAGATAGATAGATAGATAGATAATTAACAACTCAGAAGGTTATTTTTCGGGTGGTTGTCATCAAAATGTTTAACTTATTAGCCTGGGAATAGGGAATTTTCATATTCACAATTTTCACCCCTGTTTCGTTATATACGAGGCGTGTTTCTGAAGTACCATTTTAATACTTTGCCGCTGCGGCGCTTCAATCGCGATTATGAGCATGCGCGATCAATTCTTCCATTCATTACGAAGACAGACGCAGCTGTGAGCGATCGTCACTTTGTGTTTTCCTGTTGTTAGAGCGTTTCAAAATGTTCAAAACAACCGAACGAGCCGCCGACTGTGAAGTCAGGTCAGTGTTTTTAACTGTGTGAGGTTTATGAGGAAACTATAATGAGTGACAATGTCCGGGCACACACAGCCAAACAACTCAAGATCTGATCGCATGATTTGGTTGGGAACAATTCGACCATCCTCCCTACAGTCCGGATTTGGCAGCAAGCGATTTTAATCTGTTTCTTCATCTGAAGAATTTCCTTCGTGGAAAGCATTTCAACGACGATGATGTTGTGAAACAAGAAGTGCAGACTTGACTTTTATCACTGGCGGCATCATTCTTTGACGATGGCATACTAAAACTGGTTTCTCGTTACAAGTGCCTGAATTACGGCAGTGACTATGAGGAGAAGTAGTGTAAGGTAATAAAAGATAAACTATTTGGAAAATAATGTTCTGTTATTTTTTAAAACATTATCGGTAGACGCTTCGTAAATTGATGTTAGAGGCTTCTGTATTATGTGAAAACGGTGTAGTACTTTTGTTATTGAGTAACTACAGGGCCAAAGAGAAGGTACACAAGTTTAAAAATTTATTTACTGTGATTATATAAAAAATGCTTACATGCTACGTTCACATCAATTTCTCTACCCATTCTTCAACAAACTATTCTTACAATAGCTTATTCTTGCATTTACTTCGTGTTAATCGAGATAAACATTTGCAGAAATGATTTTATTATTCTAGGTACAAGAGGATTAAGGGAATACAGAAGGCTTAAGCGATAGTCAAATCTTTTAAAAGCTGGCCGCTATGCGGTGCCTTTGAAATTCCGTTCTCTTTATTTGAGAAAGGTATACGTATTGGAAAATTCAAACCAATAAATAACAAGGAAAACCTTGGAAATGGTTAACTAGAAAAAGGAAGTACCTACTGGACATAAATTGTGTGCCTTAACAAGATTCTCATTATTTGTATAGTAAGATTTTGTGTATCTCTTTATGGTTTACCAGTTAATGAAATCTCATTCAGAATGAAAAGAACTTCAGAGGCTATTCCCAGAAAATAAAATTCAAGATATACATTTCATTTGTCATGAAAATATCTTAAACATACGGTATATTAATGACAATCGTTAGAGTCATTTTTGGAAAAATTAAAATGTCGAAACATTTTCCATGGAAAGAGTAGTTTGAGGTGAGATATTCTTCAAAATCTTCGTTGGGAGGTCCTGAACTTAAATACCAAGTTTCGTATTTGGCCGTCTTTTCGTTTTTACTTTCTCTACTACGTATAGTAAGTAGGGAAAGTATTGCATTCCACCCAAAAATTCGATACCGAGATTTCACCAGAAATACGTGTTTTGAGACCTCCTGAACAAACAAATTAGAAAAAGGTCCGTGTGTGTGTCTGTGAACAGCATAATTCCAAAACGAAAACTCTAGATAAATACCAAACTTGGTATTTAGGTTCGGTATCTTTCAAAGATGCGACACGTAAATTTTCAACGAAAATCCCCTCACCCCAGATTACCCTTTACATGTAACATTTTTCGAAGATTTTTATTTTCTCAAAATGGCTCTAACGATTTTGATTAAAATATCATATGTTTAAGATATTTTTACGGCAAATAAAATGTATATACTACATTTTCTGGGAATGTCCCCGAAAGCCCTCTTTAATGTGAATTACTTTTGCATAACTGGAAAACCATTAGAGATAGACCAAATTTTACTACACAAAAAATGCACATCTCGTTAAAACACACAATTTATGTCATATACATTTTTTTTGTCGAGTGAACCATTTCCGAGATATTCCTTGTTATTTGTTTGAATTTCCCAATACTTATACTTTTTCTCAAATGGGAATTCGTTATTCGTTTCTTTTTTATGTCCTGGACATACAAAGAGAATGGAATGCTCCACATAGCAACCAGCTCTTAAAACATTTGACTATCGCTTAAAGTCTACCATATTACCCTTGCACCCACAAGAAAATTAGCAATAATATAGTTCTGCAAATGTTTATCTCGATTAACATGAAGTAGATGGAGAATAAGCGTTTGTAAAAATAGTTTGCATAAGAGTAGAGAAAGTAATGTGAATGCAATACATCAGAGGCTTTAGTTATGCTGTTTACTGACGCGCGCGCGGCCCTTTTCTAAAAGTGTTGTTTTTTTGTTTTTTTTTTTTTGTTTTTTTGTTTTTTTTTTTTGCTCAGAGAATCTTAAATGTGTATTTGCACTGAAATCTGGATACTATAAGTTTTTGATGTAAATTTGTTTGTAAGCAACCAAAAAGGATTACTTCGGTGGCCCCATTAGTACAGATTGCAGTTCCAGAGCCAATTTAGGCGTCAGTGCATCCCAGGCATGCTACAAACTGCCCATTTCCGTGCGTGTCCAAACAGAAGCCCTCTTGTTTATGTAAGTCTAGCATGGGACATCACCAGAGTAAGAACTCTGCACGCAGGTGAGTCGTCTTCCACATTACTACCAACATTTGCACAAGGATTTCATTCATTTCTTATATCCCGTATTCTTTATCAAATTACTAGCTATTATATCCGCATGCATTCGGTAGATAACGTTTGGGAGATAATGGTATGAGTAGCTTTTGAAAGTCCTAAGTTTTCAGTCCACCGAAAGTGTCCAAATTTTTGTCCAGATTATCATATGGTACACCTTTGTAAACAAGGGGTTAAAATACGCTAGGAGTAGTTGTTACTTTCTCGACCACGTACTTAGTAGATAGAGAAGGTATTGTATTCCACCCATATCGAGATTCCACCGGAAATACATGTTTAAAGACGCGCTCTGAATTAAAAAAAATAGTCTAATAAATACCAAGTAGGTATTTACGTTCATTACCTTCAAAATATGCGACATGAAGGTCGTCAAGAAAATCCCCCACCCCAAACTACCCTTTCCATGGAACATTTTTCGAAATTTTTTATTTTCTAAAAAATAAGTATAACGATTGTGATTAAAATACATTATATCAAAGATATTTATATAGCAAATAAAATGTATATCTTGAATTTTCTGGGAATAGTCTGTGAAGTCCTCTTCATTCGGAACGGATTTTGTATAATCTTGTATAACTTGTAAACGTTGAGCGATAGAGGAAACATGCTACACAAAAAATGTAGATCTCTTTAAAATACACAATTTATTTCAAATAGCTTTTAGTGTGGCATAAGCTATTTCCGAGATATCCTTTATTAATGGCTCGATTTGTTCAATACTTTTGTCATTCTTTTAAGTATTGTCGTTTTTCAGTTGTTTCTCGCGATGTCATGGAAAGAGTATTGATAGAGGGTAGAGAAATTTATGTGAATGCAACATATATTTTTTGAAGTTGTTAGGTATTCTATAATTTTCGGTATTGAATTTTAACGATAGAGTGTAGAGAAATTTATATGAATGTAACATATTTTTTGAAGTTGTTAAGTATTCTATAATTTTCGGTATTGAATTTTAACGATAGAGGGTAGGGAAAGTCATGTGACTGTAACACATATTTTTGAAGTTTTCAGGTATTCTATAATTTTCGATATTGAATTTTAACGATAGAGGGTAGAGAAAGTTATGTGAATGTAACTCATATTTTTTGTAGTTGTTAGGTATTCTATAATTTTCGGTATTGAATTTTAACGATAGAGGGTAGAGAAAGTTATGTGAATGTAACTCATATTTTTTGAAGTTGTTAGGTATTCTATAATTTTCGGTATTGAATTTTAACGATAGAGGGTAGAGAAAGTTATGTGAATGTAACTCATATTTTTTGAAGTTGTTAGGTATTCTATAATTTTCGGTATTGAATTTTAACGATAGAGGGTAGAGAAAGTTATGTGAATGTAACTCATATTTTTTGAAGTTGTTAGGTATTCTATAATTTTCGGTATTGAATTTTAACGATAGAGGGTAGAGAAAGTTATGTGAATGTAACTCATATTTTTTGAAGTTGTTAGGTATTCTATAATTTTCGCCAAGTCCTTATTGGCAAAGCAGTGTAGTTTTGTCTTCAAGGGGGTGAAAATAAACAGCAACGGTAAGTTTTAAAATTTTGAGGTAGATATTGTATGATTAAAAATAAAGAGTTGGGTAGTTTTTACTTTCTCAATTACATACCTACAGTAAGTAGAGGAAGATTTGCACTACACCCAAAAACTCATTATCGAGATTTCACCGCAAATACACGTTTTTAGGCTTTCTGAGTAAAATAAAAAGAGCTAAAAAAAAGGTTTGTGTGTCTGTCTGTGAATAGCATAATTAAACAAAGAAAAGTTGTTTAAAACCAAACATGGCATTTTCCAAAGTTGCGACACAAAGATTTTCAAGAAAATAACCCCATCCCAGAAAACGCTTACATGAAAAAAAAATAGTTTTTTTTCTCAAAAATGACTAAAATTTTTGATTAAAGTATTATATATTTAAGCTATTTACATGAAAAATAAAATGTACATCTTGTTTTTTTCTGGGAACAGCCTGTGAAGTCCACTTCATTCGGAAGGAATTTTGTATAATTGGTAAACCGGAAGAGCACACAAAATCTCACTGAACAAAAAATGTAGATCTTGTTAAGCAATTTACTCCAATAAATAAATCTTTTTTGCGTTAACTTTTTCGAGATATTCTTTTGTTATTGTGTGAATTTTCAAATACTTATACTTTTTTCAAGTGTTAAATCCCTTTTCGTTTTTCTCGTGGTCATGCAAACAACATTTCAAAACCATCACTTAGCAATTCACTTTTTAAAAATCTGATGTGTTACACTCACAAGACTTTCTCTACTCTTGTACAAACTATTTTTACAAACGCTTATTCTCCATATGCTTCACGTTAATCGAGATGTTAATCTTATTGCTAATTTTCTTGTAGATGCAAGGGGAATATGGTAGGTTTTAAGCGATAGTCAAATATTTTAAGAGCTGGTTGCTATGTGGAGTATTCCATTCTCTTTGCATTACCAGGACAAGAAAAATTAATAACGAACTCCCATTTGAGAAAAAGTGTAAGTATCGGAAAACTTAAGGGAATAACAACCAATATCTCGAAAATGGTTCACTCAACAACAAAAATATATATGATATAAATTGTGTATTATAACGCGATCTACATTTTTTGTGCAGTAAAATTTTGTTTATCTCTTATGGTTTACCAGTTATGCAAAAGTCGTTCACAATGAAGAATACTTTTGGAGATATTCCCAGAAAATTCAAGATATAAATTTCATTTGTCATGAAAATATCTTAAACATATGATATATTAATCAAAATCGTTAGAGCCATTTTTGAGAAAATTAAAACTTTCGAAAAATCTTCCATGTAAAGGGTAATATGGGGTGGGGAGATTTTCTTGAAAACCTTCGTGTCGCATCTCTGGAAGTTTGCTTTTATCCGACTGTTCGTTTCTGAGTTATGCTGTTCACAGACACACACACACACACGGACATGTTTCCAAAAATGTTTTTTTGGATTCAGGGAGTCTTAAATCATGTATTTCCGGTGAAATCTCGGTATCGAAATTTTGGGTGGTATACAATACTTTCCCTACTTACTATACGTAGTAGAGAAAGTAAAAATGTGACGATCACTTTAGCCTACTAAGTCCTTATAACCACAGCGAAGTGTGTAATGCAAATTTATATCGATTAAAAAGAAATAAATATATGTATTTCGTAAGAATAGTTTGTAGAAGAGTGAGTAGGCGAAGTTATATGAATGCAACACATCAAAGCTTTAGCTATCTGATGTTGGCACTGTGAATATAAACAACCGAGCTGCATCTTGAAAGATAGCTCCTTTTATACGTATGAATAATACATCTGAGTAATAATGTTACTTTCACAAAAGATATTCCGTATTAGAGCAGTCGGCCACGGTTTCTTACTTATTTTACACACATTCCTTGTGGAGTAACAACATGCTATTCCATGGCATTCTCGACGAGAAGTTAAAGCCATCATGCAACTATGTTCTTTCATTTTTACTTTCTCTACCACCAACCTTATAGTAAGTACAGGGAGTATTGTGAAATCGGGATTTCACCAGTGTTTAAATTTGGCATCTTCCAAGGATACAACACAAGGGCTTTCAATAAACCTCCCTCCCCAAACTTACGCTTACAAGGGAACATTTTTCATTATTGGTTATTGTCTTAAAAATGCTTTTAACGACTTTTTAAAAATACCATATGTTTAAGATGTTTGCATGACAAGTAAATATATTTCGTTGTGAAGTCCCCTTCATTCTTAAACAATGCTGTAGAACGGTAAGCAATAAGAGGTAGACAAGAACTTATTAGTGCATAGAAAATGTAGGTATCGTTAAAACACAAAATATGCTCCAAATAAATTTTTGTGGCATTAAGCCTTTCCGAGATATTCGCTGTTATCACTCTGAATTTTTCAACTGCTTCTCTCTCACACACACACAAGGGACAGAGGCGCATTTAAGCACTGCGCCCAGAGACCTATTGTGCCGTATGCAACCTCCGGGAGGAAGGGGTGAGATGAAAGTTCCGAAGGGTTGTTGCCCGACCAAGCAGCGCCAAGCACACTGTGAAAGCACTCCTGAGGCACCTCCCCCCCCCAGCGCTTCTCCTGACGAACAGGTCCGAACTGCCCTGATTCCATACCAGAGGAGTAAGAAACAGTCACAGAACGCAAATCCACCGCGCACCGTACACCACCAAACTACCCAGTCAAGCCCCGTACCCCGAAAGGTAATGTGAAACGAAATGTTGGGGAATGAGGGACCGGATATACGAAGGTCGGCTGATAAGTCCCGGGCCTCTCAATGAAAACATTAATTTTTTTTTATTTCTGAACATAATCTCCAGAAAGGTTAATACATTTGTCATACTGGTGTTCTAATTTAATTAAACCATCTCTGTAGTGCGATTTATCAAGGTCCTCAAAATAGCTGTTTGCCGCATCAATGGCCTCCTCGTTGCTGTCAAATCTTCGTCTCCAAGAAATTTTTTGCGATTAGGGAACAGGTGGTAGTCACTGGGTGCTAGATCTGGCGAATAGGGTGGATGTTCAAACAATTCGAACTTTAATTCGCAAATTTTCCCCATTGCAATGATTGAACGATGGGCTGGAGCATTGTCGTGATGAAACAATTTTTTTTTTTTTGCCAAATGAGGTCTTTGGCTTTTCACCTCATCACTCAAACGTTGCAGTAAACTTGCGTAGTAGTCACAGTGATACTTTTACCCTTTTCCAAGTAATCAATAAAACTAATTCCCTGTGCATCCCAGCAAACGCTCGCCATAACCTTGTTAGCTGACAAAATTGACTTTGCCTTTTTTGGAGTTGGCTCACCTGGCGCAATGCACTGTTTTGACTGTGATTTACTTTGTGGAGTGTAGTGATTCATCCATGGTAATAAGCCGTCTCAAAAATTCATTGGGATTTTTACGGTAGAGCTCCACATTCTTATAAGAAACAATTTTTCTATGCAACTTTTGATCAGGTGTCAACAAACGCGGCATCCACACCTTGTGAAAGCCCAAAACATTACTTAAAATATTACCTGCATGTTCTTTTGATACGTTTACAACCTCTGCTATCTCAAACAACTTTAATATGTGGTCTTCCAGTACTAAACAATGAATTTTTTCGATCATCTCTGGAATTGTGACTTCCACAGGGCGTCCAGAGCGAGGCTCATCACTAGTGCTCGTACGTCCCATTTTAAACTCTGCAACCCACCTTTTAATCATTGAATATGAAGGGGGAGAGTCTTTCAATGTACTGTCCATTTCCTCCTTGATTTCTTTAGGCGTTAAGCCTTTCAAATACAAGTATTTAATCACTGCTCGTTTTTCCAAATCCTCTATTTTCGTGAAAACTCTAAAGTTGTCTTGTTTAAAGTGCTGTCATTCAAAAACTAAACAAGCTATTGACCTGTAACTATGGATACAAGCTAGTCTAGAGTAAAACTATAGGATGCTACCGTCTAACTGGCCTAGTGGCGCCATCTCTGTGTGAGTCCCGGGACTTATCAGCCAACCCTCGTATTCGTGGTATTAGAAAACCCACTCCATATTCGCCTGGCGACAAGGAAAAAACCACGAAAAAATCCTAGTCAGCGTGGGCGGTCGCAGGGAATCGAACCCGGGAGCTCCCGAATGCGAGTCGCGTGCGTTACGGCGGTGCTACTTTGCTTAGTATTCCTTTGTTTCACGCACTGTCATGGAAGGAGTGTGGAATTTGAAAGCCAGCATATAGCAACCCTTAACATTTGAGTATCGCCTCAGAGCCTCCTGTACATTTATTTCGATTAACATGAAGTAGATAGAAATGTAAGCTTCTCAAGAATAGTTTGTAGAAAAGTGGGTGGAGAAAATCATGTGAATGTAACACATCAGAATGTTGCTCTTTTTACTTTCTCTACCACGTGTCTCGATACCGAGATTTCACTGGAGATACATGTTTAGAGGCCCCTTGAATACAAAAGAAGCATTTTTAGAAAAAGGTCCGCGTGTGTGTGAACAGCATAACTCAAAAATGAAAAGTCGGATAAATACCAAACTTGACATTTAGGTCAGTAGCTTCCAAAGATACGACACGAAGATTTAGTTTTATTTATGGACCCTCTTTAACTACTATATTCTATATTGGGCGTGAAATACCGGTAATTTTGCTTAGGGGCCTCTTTATCAAGCTTGAGGCTCTTTTATGTGCCGTAAATCTACAACACGGGACCACCGGCTTTACTTCCTTCCGAAGGAAGCCATGCTAAGGATTTTTACGCCCGAAAAAAAATCCATCGCCCTCCGCCGGGTTTGAACCCGTGACCTTGGGAACTAGAGGCTAGCATGGTAACCACTACACCACGAAGAACGACGAAATCCCCCTATCCTCAAACCGCCACTTACATGGAAGATTTTTTTTTTTAACTTTCTAAAAGAGGCGCTAATGATTTTGATTAAAACACCAGATATTAAGAATATTTACGTCACTAACAAAATGTATATCTTGAATTTTTGAGAATAGCCTGCGAAGTCTTTATGCGAAAGGAGTTTTGTATAATCTTGCGTAACTGGTAAGCGTTAAGCGACAGAACGAAAACAGAAACATAGATCTTTTTTAAACACACAATTTATTTCATATAAATCATTGTGGCACCGGCCATTTCCGAGATACCGTTATCCAATTGTTCATTACTTAGCCATTTTTAAAGTCCTGTCGATTTTCAGTTTTTCTCGCAATGTTTCGGAAACAGTATGGAATTTTAAGGCCAGCATATAGCGTCCAGTTGTTAAACATTTGGCTATCGCTGTTCTCTTTGTATCTGTGTAATGCAGCTATTTCTGGAAAGGTTTATCTGGATTAAAATTAAGTAAATAGGAAAATAAACTTTCCTAAGAAAAACTTTATACTCAGTAATAAGCACTAGAGGGTAGAGAAAGTCATGTGAATGTAACACATTAGAATTTTTTGGGTTAAATACTGTTGGTGCCACTGTAAAACTTACACAAAGCTTTGAAATTTGTTTATATATCCTTAACCATTTTTACCCACATTTCCCCGGCAGCTTACAGGCAGTTTTAGTGGAGAAGGCTGTGAGATGAGAGCAATCAATAACTATGTCTTATCCCACTGTGTCGCTTTTGGCAGTACTGACTAGTGAACATTTCATGTAAGTAGTAAGTGTAAGGGTTAAGTAAGTAGCTCTTGTTAGTGGTTGCTGTTAGTGTAGGTGACCGACTATTGCAACCAGTAATCAACACGGCAGAATTAAGTATCAACGAGCGTGGTAAACGCTGAAACGGGTGGCATTTGTGTGTTATTCTAGGTATATGTCACACTGGGTGTGGTTATATGTCACTTGAAGGGTTGCCAACTGAATTTAATAGCATAATGCATGTATAAAGGGTGCAGTTTTTAAAAAATTCTAGTAGCCAAACTAACGGAAGCAGAATCATTTTCATTAATATGCAGAAAGAAACGACACTAAAGTTAACGTATTCTGGCGGTTTTTAATGTTTTTCATGTTATGGGTTTTATAGTGTTTTGAAAATGGCACCGATTTTTCAACGTTTTAACAACGTTTTAATATATGATGTCTACAAAACATTATTAGATACGTTTAGTAGAGCAGGTTTTTATATTGTATAATCCTGACGATGTCACTGACATACCTGTGCTTTAAATTCAAGCAGAGATAAATTTGCAAAGTCGAAAACATTGAGACGTAAATGAGGCAGTTCCTGAATTTGACACTTTTTACTTTCTCTTCTACTTAACTTTAGTAGAGGAAGTATTATTCCACCCAAAAATTTGATACCAATATATTCGAATTCTCTGAATCCCCCTCCCAAAAGAAGAAAAAAAAAATTAGAGAAGGTTCCGTATGTGTGTATGTGTAGAGAGAAAGAGAGAGATCGGGTTAGCGTAACCCAAATCTTGGTATTTAAGTTCCTCTTCCAAGGATGCAACACGAAAATTTTCAAGAAAATGCCTCCTCCCGAAACCACCTTTTATATATAAAAATTTTCGTTAGCTTTGATTTTCTCAAAAATCGCCCAACGATTTGATTAAAATACTATATACTTAACATATTTGCAGGACAAGCAAAATGCATATCTTGAATTTTCTGGAAATAATCTGTGAAGCCTTCATTTGGAAGGAATTTTGTGTAATCTTGTGTAATTGGTAAGCGTTGAGCGATATACGAAAACGTACCACACAAAAACTGGAGAGCTCTTTAAAACATGTCATTTATTTCCAATAACCTTTTTTGTAGCATCAGCCATTTCCAAGATATCCGTTATTGATGATTCGATTTATTCAATACTTTGCATTTTTTTCACATCCTATCGATTTTCAACTGTTTCTCGCGATGTCATGGAAACAGTATGGAATTTTAAGGCCAGCATATAGCGTTCACTTGTTAAACATTTGACTATCGCTATTCCCTTTGTATCTATAACGAAATGTGTAATGTAGTTATTTCCGGAAAGGTTTATCTCGATTAAAATGAAGTAGATAGGAAAATAAACTTTCGTAAGAATAATTTCTACTTATGCCCTCTAATAAACAATAGAGGAAGTCATGTAAATGTAACACATTAGATTTTCTTTTTCCAAAGTTTGTTCTTTTATAACGCCAACATGTTTTTATTCTAATGCTCAGGCCTCGTAAATCCTTTTTGTCTTATAGGCTATATATCGGAAAGAACAGCCTTTTCAGTGGTGAAAGTTGATTTGTTTCCGAGATTACCGTATACATGTGCACGCTTTTAGTGCATTTATACACAAATAATTAAGAAGAGATTTTATTATAATTCATTTACATCGGGAACGTCGCCTAGGGAAAAGAGTAGGAGCTTAAGTAATTCGCGCAAGCCGACATTTTGCAATGGTGTCTCGGAAACGGATACAGCATCAGGCAATATCCGTGTACAGGACAAGGGCAGGTCTGTACGTACATTCCCTAACCTTGAGTTGTTTCCCACCACCAGAGTCACGTGTGAGAAATGTGAAACTTCTGTCAAGGCATCTGTTATATCGGCACCCACTTTCATAATTAGGTCCATAGGCAGGCGTCCAAAGATTTACTTGGAGCGTATCCAGTATAAAATATAGACGCCGCAAAACTCCATAAGTGTCATCATTAACAGTGGGCGTTCCCTTTACAGGAGCAGCAGGCAGTTAGAGGATGCAAATACATCACAACAGCTGGCCTACCTGCTGTCTTCTAAACTTGTCAGTATTCTATTTGGCTGAAAACTTTATCTGAAGTTTGTGTTACGTAAATATTGAACGGGTTTCAGTTTCCTCTCAAATATTGTTTAGCTTTGAAGTTATTGAGTTTCCAAAATGAATTTTGCTTACTGGGCTATGGCAAATGTCCCATACACTGACATTTTAAAAATATTTTTTCTGAATTCTCTCTGAATTACCCTACTAGATACAGTTCGATTTTTTCGTCGTGACACGCTTATCTGTGCAGTAGCTGGAAAAGTCCATTTATCTTTTAGGAGGGGTGTTGGGCCAGTAGCCACAGAGCAGCAGACGCGTACATGCGTGAGATGAGGTAACATCACCACGCGTTCCGAGTGAGCGTTGTTCCACGCCTGCATTTCTGTCGTGCCACGATGAAAAAATAGACCTGTACTTACAGTAAGTAGAAGTATTGCATCCCACCGATACCGAAATTTCGCCGGAAATGCATGCTTTGAGTCTCCCTAAATAAATAAGTAAATAAAAAACATTTTTAGAAAAAAGGTCTGTGTGTGTGGTGAACACAAAAGTCAAAAACGAAACCTCCGATCTCATTAAACACACCTGCAGTACTTGTTAAAATGAGAATTAAAGAAATATATGTCACATACAAATTGTATCGTCGTCGTATCTAACGCTCTCCAATCATTCCACCAAGTGGTATCTGGACCCATTTCTGAGGTGGAGGCCTCCGATGGTAGGGTGATGATGAGGATTGCGATAGAATGAGAGGACCTACAGCTTTTACCGTGGACTCCGAACCACATTGGGACTTAGAGATGCTTCACATGAGCAAGGTAAAGGTGAATAGGCCCGGCTTAAATTCGCCACCCCAGAGCCGGGAATCGAATCCTGCACTCCCAGTACGAGAGTTGGATAGGAAACCACTGCGCTACCCCGACGCCATCCGATTGTCGTTTGTTTTACTCTGTCTTCTCTTTACTGGCATTCCTCCAGAGCTTAGCTGTTACTCTTGGCCATCCTGTATATTGCTTGTAATAACAGATAATCAAGCTTTTGCTTTTACACTCATTCTCTGTAAAGTTAATAGTATACTGTCTTCTGTCATGTCTCCAACATGTTGCTTTTCTAATATCAAGACCTTAGTCCTTTTAGTCATTTATTACTTGAAAGTAGAAGCTTTTTATAACCTGTATCCGTCGGGAAAAACAGTACTTTTCGATGGTGAAAGAATTATCATAATGGGTTTAGTGGTTTCGGAGATTATTCCGCTCTCATACATACACACACATATTAGTGCAGATTAAGGTGGGTCTAGAAAGGCTTTGTTCCTTTCTTACAGCCTTGCTTACATTGCATGACGTGCCAGTTATTCTGCCTTGTGCCGATCAAGCGTTTCGTATAACCACCATCCCGCATCAGAACGGTTAGATTAGAAGTAGTTGATGTTGTATACCTATGCTTAGATGGAGTGATACAACATTCGTAGTTAGGTTCACCGCGAGTGTTTTTTGTTTCAATAATGCTACACTACATAACTATTTTATCAGCAGCGAGGCACCACAAAATTCTCCAGGGATACAGCAGCATTCTTTTTTTTTTTGTCCTGGTAATGCAAAGAGAATGGAATACTCCACATAGCAACCAGCTCTTAAAACATTTGACTATCGCTTAAAGCCTACCAATTCCCCTTGCATCTACAAGAAAATTAGCAATAAGATTAACATCTCGATTAACATGAAGCATATGGAGAATAAGCGTTTGTAAAAATAGTTTGTACAAGAGTAGAGAAAGTCATGTGAGTGTAACACATCGGATTTTTTTTTATGATTAATTAGCGTCGTTTAACTGGGTAGGTCATATCGGACGGTTTGTCGTCCTCCGTGATGTAGTGGTTACCATGGTAGCCTCTAGTTTCCGAGGTCGCTGGTTCAAACCCGGCAGAAGCGATGGATCTTTTTCGGGCGTAAAATCCCTTAGCATGACTTCCTTTGGAAGGGAAGTAAAACCGGTGGTCCCGTGTCGTAGATTTACAGCACGTAAAAGAACGTCAAGCCTGGTAAAGAGGCCTCTGAGCAAAATTACCGGTCTTTTACCCCAATATAGAATGGGACGCTAAGAACCATGGTAATTAAAGAGCGTTCAGAAATAAAACGCAATTTAATTTAATTTTTTCGGACGGTGAATGAACGAAATGATGCTCAAATGGGTCCAGGGTACCTAAAGTTTAGAGTTAAGTGGAGGTGGTGATTCAGCTGAGTGGGACACCCTGCGCGCTGCCACCTGCATAGATCTATTGCGGCACTACCCCCAGGAGGAAGGGATGAGGTGAAGGAACCATAGGAAGCTACAGGTCGCATGCAGACAGGCCACAAAGACGCGTGGAAGTCCCTAACATTTCCAAGCTCGCAGACTGGTCTCACTGCTGGCGCCGCCGAGAGGGGGCGATGAACAGTATCAAACAGCAACCAATAAAAGGGAAGTAATGGAGGGGAAACCACCGCAGCATTCGTCTGCCGACCCCGGGGAGATCACGAAAAAAACCCATGGGTCAGAGTGGGCGGTCGCCAGAGATCGAACTCGGGACTTCCCGTTACCGCGGCGCCACCTCGCTCGGTGAGTCACCCGACATTCGTCTTCTCAGGATGAGAGAAAAACCCGGAAAAAACCTTATCTAAGTAGCTCACCCTAACCGAGATTCTAATGGTGCTGCATCTCCATTTTATGATGTGAATACTACACACTTTGGGGTAGAGACGTAAACTTTAGCCCCTCTTTCAGGGCAAGTTTTGCTCTACAGTTTGGTACTACTGTTAAGTGTGGCAGCTTCTGTGTGCTGAAGCCATCTCCCACGTGATCCTGGGAGCAGTGCGTCATCCGAGTGCCCCCCCCCCGAGAGCTTTCCTGTAGGCTGGCACCTGAAAATTTAAATCCGGCCCCCCATTACAGGGTGGAAGGGGATACGCCACTTACGCATGTCAACCCCCAAAGGGCTACCGATTTATTTACCGGCTCTCCAGGGCGGTCCGGAGGACCTTGAGGCGTCTCACAACCCGCCTGAACGGAACACAGCACAGACGTACTCAATCTCCCATAGGTATCGGGAACCACTGCCCCGCCGAGTCCAACCCAATCCAAACGATACCCTTACGGATGGGGCTTGGACATTTGGCCCAGCGTACTTGTAGTAACGTCAGAAGTACCATGAGTACTTAAGGTGCGCAGGCCCGCACCACGGCAGCTAAAGGGGTCGGACCCCCCCCCTCTTTACGGGGATGCTGAAGCCATGTGGTTTCTTTCTTTGCAACTATATGTTAATTTTTCTTTCCCCATTTTTGCTTTTGCTGTGAATGGCATATTATGATGTAAATGACCCGTTTTCTGAGAAATTATTAAAGATAGGTAAATTAAATTTTAGTATGATAAAAATAACCTCCATGGTGTTAATAGCTAGTTGATTATTTTTTAAAATAACAATTGCGGATACATTTTAATCAAAATATGTCGTAAATAAGAAAGTAATTCTATTCCTTAATAAACAAACTTATTATATAAAAGTGTATGAGAGAAATTGGAAGGCATACATCTACATCCTGCAAAATGTTAGTCTGATATTATGTTACACAGTTTCTGAGATAATGGGTCATCAATGTAGTGCAGTTAACATTGGTGAGATAGGGCTTTTAATCTCGTCTTAAGTTTTATTAAGTTACAGTAAGAATTTTGAAAATACAGTAAAACCTGCCTTCAACGGACCCCTTGTTAATCTGAAATCTGCCTTAAACGGAAATATTTCATAGTCCCATGAATTTTGCGGTGAAAAACATGCTAAATTTCCTTGATTAAACGGAAACTGTCTTAGGCGGACAACGGAAATCAAAGTACGCCTGTAAACGGAAACTTTGCAGTTCCGAATGCAGAGTTTAGAAAATTTTCAGGCACCCTGTGAAAGTCTGCGTTGTCTGCACTAAGTACGTGATGTTTAAGTTGAAACATGACCATTTTGCTGCTACCTGACCAGTCTAGGACAGGGGTGCTCTAATGACGGTCCGAATATTGAGAAACCTGTCACACTCATTCTTCACTGCATAGTTAAGCTAACAATAAGCACGGCTGATTGTCTTTTATTGTTGTCTCTTTCCTTTCCATTTCCTGCTCTGACTTGTCAGACACCATAGAATACAGGTCTTAACAGTACACCTCTAAACTTATATAGGTGATTTCAGCAGTAGTCTCCAAGGCTTCGAAAACAAAGAATTGTGCGCGATCTTAACACGAGAGTGAAAGTGATTTATGCTAGTGAGCGTGTTAAATTGAGTGTAAAGCAGATCATGAAGGCGTTCAACGTAGGCAAAACTCAAGTTTACGAGATTCTAAAGAAGAAAACAGAAATTCTGAAGCAGTGAGAAAATTGTGCTAATGGAAAAATAAAGAGAGAATTTAAGAGAACTGAAAACCAGGACATTAATGAAATAGTGTGGGCTTGGTTCGTTAGTGTTAGGGCAAAAAATCACCGCATATCGGGGCCTATGTTACAGGAATATGCTAAAAAGTAGCTGAAAAACTGGATAAGACGGAATTCAAAACGTCTAATGGATAGTTGGAGAATTTCCGCAAAAGACATCAGCTAGTTTTTAACGAACTTAACTGCCTAGGCCTTCCTTCGTTAAACGGAAACCCATCTTTAACGAAAATGTTCGAGAGCCCCGTTCAATTCCGCTGAAGACAGGTTTTACTATGATAAAAGAACAGGAACTGATGTGTGACACAAACAGTTGAGTGTCATTTCCGAAGGTTACACATAAATGAGTCTGAAGCAGAGAACAATTTTATAAGAAATGTTGAGTGTAAAGCCTAGTTTACCTAATGACATAGTTCAGTGAAATCCTTTTCCTGAAACTACTTACATAAGGTGTTGTTTACATGGTGACATTTCTGTATACTTAGTTTCATAGGTTTTTAACATCTATCTGCAGAGGCAGTTTATAAAAATGGATGGTCAAAATATTGCAGCAGCTAAAGTAGTGGCAGAGATCTTAGTACTGGTCTTAAAAATGAAAGTGAGAGAGACGAATATGAACTGAATCTTGGTTTCAAAGGTCATTTTAGGGTGCTCTGTAACTTTTCAAGGAAATTGTTATAGGTAATCCAAAAAGTTATCACAATCATTAGCTTTTTGCTTGGGAAAGTAACAAATCAAATAAAGAACAAGATGCTGTAACGCATAAGACGTTATCACCAGAGCTGAAATTACAGATTAAATTGAGATATCTTGCAAGTAGCGACTCGTATTCATCGCTACAGTTTTCCTACCGTGTCCCAAAAACTATAGCTCAAAATTTGTTCTGAGGTCAGTGCCACTTCCAGACTTCTTACTCGTTCCGTATTTCATTTATGTAGGTCTGTCTTATAGAATGAACTCGCGTTTTAAATTCTTCTATTGTCACCCATATTAAGTATAGGGTAGTTAAATTATATTCGAACCCACTCGCGGCCTCTCTCTACTGCGCGAGACAGCTGGCAGTCGCTGGGGAAATTACGCGGCAGAGGCGGACTAAAATCCTTACCTTATAATAGATGCTGGAAATGCTGAACTTCTGCTCTCAAACAGGCGGCATATCTCGTGTAAATATTCTCGCTCACTCTCCGAAGCTCAGCAGCAGGAATTCTTGTGATTTCTTGCACAATGTTTTCTCTAAGTTCCTGTAGTGTGCGAGGATTGGAACGTTACACTTTGTCTTTTAAAGAACCCCATACATAAAAATCACAATTCGTTAGGTCAGGAGAACGAGGGGGCCACAAATCAACACTAATTATTCTGCCATCAAACACCTCTCTTATTACATGTAATGATTCGGCAGCCGTATGTGCTGTTGCAGAATCTTGCTGGAACCAACATGCAATTTCTCTTCTTCTGTCAAGCGATTGCAAAATGGACTCAGAATTAACCTCTGATATCGCTCTGCATTTATTCTTTCATCAAAGAATATGGGACACGAGATATGCTGCCTGTTTGAAAGCAGAAGGTCAACATTTCCAGCATCTATTGTAAAGTAAGGATTTTAGTCCGCCTCTGCCGGCGTAATTTCCCAGGCACCTGCCGGCTGTCTCGCGCAGTAGAGAGAGGCCGCGAGTGGGTTCGAATATAATTTAACTGCCCTATACTTTTAAGATTAACTCAGGCGCAGCAGCACGTTTCACTTTAGTTTTAGTTTATAGGATTAAGTCCCACAAGCATTTCTGCACTGCATATAAATCTAAGCATTTAGTTATTTTTTCACTTCCTCGCTTCATTCTGCCAACCACAAATATAACATAACCTAAAAATCAAGCGCTATAACTAGTTGTTTTACCTAAAGTTGGAACTAGCCGAAATTGATTAGTGTTTTAACTAAGTGTCGCCACTAACTTTCGCGCATGCGCACTGCAATAAAAGATAATTGCCTTGCGAAATCTATATAGTGTCATCATGTAAACTAGCCTTTAGACACAAGGTTTTCTTTCTTTATTACTTTCTCTAACACATACATAGTAGGTAGAGAAGGTATTGTATTCCACCCAAAATTTGGATGTGAAGATTTCACCAGAAATATGTTTTCAGAACCCTTGAACAAACAAACAAAACAAAATAGAAAAGGTACGTGTGTGTGTGTGTGTGTGTGTGTGTGTGTCTATCTGTCTGTCTGTGAACACCATAACTCAAAAACAAACAGTCGAATAAATATCAAACTTGGTATTTAAATTCAGTAGCTCCCAAAGATGCAATACGAAAATCCCTCAACCCAAACTATCCTTTACATCGAACATTTTTTCGAAATTTTTTATTTTCTCAAAAATGGCTCTAACGACTTTGATTAAAATACCATATATTAAAGATATTTACTGACAAATAAAATGTATATCTTGAATGTTCTGGGAATAGCCTTTGAAGCTCTTCATTCCAAAGGGATTTGTATTAATTTGTATAACTGGTAAACGTTAATGGACAGACGAAAACGTACTACACAGAAAATGTAGATCTCTTTAAAATACAATTTATTTATAATAACTTTTTATAAACAACTTATTTAAAATAACTTTTTTTGTTAAATAAGCCATTTCTTAGATATCCGTTATGAACGGTTCGAATTGTTCAGTATTTCATTGCTTTCAAGCCCTGTCAACATTCAGTTGTTCCTCGCGATGTCATGGAAACAGTATGGAATTTTAAGGTCAGCATATAGCGTCCAGCTGTTAAACATTTGACTATCGCTGTTCTCTTAGTGTCTATAACGAAATGTGTAATGTAGTTACTTCGGCAAAGGCTTATCTGGATTAAAATGTAGTAGACAGAATGATAAGCTTTAGTAGGAATAATTTGTATACCCAGTAATAACTATAGAGGGTAGGGAAAGTTATGTGAATGTAACGCATCAGAATTTTTTTATTGTTTCATTTGTATAGCCCCCTTTAACGTCTACTGTCATATCGAGGGCTTTGACTGGACACACAACTGATGGGTTATCTCTCTGAACTGTGGATTTCATCTCGTTAGTTTTATTAAATTGTACACACAATCGTACCACCAGACTCTGCGGAGGACAGCAATGATTTTGGTTAAAGAAAAACTCCCCGCGCTAGCCAGGAATCGAACCTGGCACCTCTGGGTTGAGACCAGGACCGTGTTCTTCTAGACGTCAGTATTAACAGAAAACAAATCGGACGTGGAAATGACGAAGTGGAAAGCTAACAAGTTTAAAGAGGTGTATTAACCAAATTGCTGAGATTGTATGGCATGCAGCCCACGTAAGTATACAGACGTGCCGACCATGATAAATGTGGAGAACACGCGTGCTGTTGATGATTGCTTCCCGTAGCAGTCTGTAATCAGATCGCTCAAGGTCCGTTCAGGCGGAACATGTGCCAGCGATTATCTTCTCCAGTGCCTGTTAAAATACAGTTCAAACAAACGATATTTCATTTTGGGGCAAAGAAGTTACTCAAATTCCAAATGAGGGGATTGACAGAAAACGCAGCACAGCCCTTTCCTCTCTCCTCTTACCGCTCGCTCTATACTTAATGTTCTGCTTTTTCTAAGGTGTTAATAAAACATGACTTAAGTAATTGCGTACCGAGCGGAATAGCTCAGGCGGTTACGTTGTAGCCCGCATTCGGGAGGTCCCGAGATCGATCCCCGGCACACTGGCGTGGATTCCCTGGGTCGCCAGGCGAATGCTGTGGTGGTTCATTTTCTATCACGACTTTCCTTCCTCTCATTCCCTGTACCTGTCATCTGTTTCAGGGTTGTAGGACCAGGCGGGGGGTTGCGGCTGGGCGGTGACTTGCGCTCTGTAAAGGTTACCGTCGTTGTCGTCCTCCGTGGACTAGTGGTACCGTGCTAGCCTCTAGTTCCCAAGGTCGCGGGTTCAAACCCGGCGGAGGGCGATGGACTTTTTCGGGCGTAAAAATCCTTAGCATGTCTTCCTTCGGAAGAGAAGTAAAGCCGGTGGTCCCATGTCGTAGATTTACGGCACGTAAAAGAACCTTAAGCCTGATAAAGAGGTCTCTGAGTAAAATTACTGGTCTTTCACGTCCAATATAGAATGGGACACTAAGAACCACAGCAGTTAAACAGCGTCCGTAAATAAAACTCAACCTGGCGTCGCTGCGGTACCGCTCAGTTAGGTCTCTCCTCAGTGTGGGGTTCCGCTCCGGGGACCCTGAAGGTTGGTGGCTTGTGAGTAGGGAACGCAGGAGTCGGATGCGCTCTATCTGGAAACATTAGGGACCCCGTCCATGCGTGCGCACGTCGGCATCCGGATCTGGTCACCCTTCGGGTCTCTCCCTTCATCCTTCCCTCCTAGGGGTCACTTTGGAAGCACAATGGACCGACTGGCCTGCGTGCGGTGCTCCGCCCCGGTTCCAGGGGCCCCTCCGTGATACGTACCTTTGCCTTAAGTAATTACATTAATTTTTTTAATGGTTTGAGTTTCAAAAATCCAAAATGTCGTCAGCTAAACCTAGCTTCCGTGTTACCGTGTTGCCTATTTCATTCATATGATATCATTCCAGTTTCGGCCAAGGAAATTAAATATTGCATTTGCAATTAACCCCAGCCGCACTTTTGGATAATTTTTCAGGGTCATAGTACTTGTGTTTTAAAATTAACGCAGCTTGCTGCCTCTTCCTTTTGTTTTCTCAGTGTCACTAACTGTTTTCAAAATAAAATATGATTTCCGGTTTTGTAAATGTGTTTTTTTTACTTTCTCTACTACGTATAGTAAGTAGGGGAAGTATTGTATTCCACCCAAAAATTCGATACCGAGATTTCACCGGAAGTACATGTTTTGAGACCCCTTGAATCCAAAAAAAGCATTTTTGGAAACATGTCCGTGTGTGTGTGTGTCTGTGAACAGCATAACTCAGAAACGAACAGTCGGATAAACATCAAACTTGATATTTAGGTTCAGTATCTTCCAGAGATGCGACACGAAGCTTTTCAAAAAAATCCCCCCACCCCAGACTACCCTTTACATGAAACATTTTACGAAAATTTTAATTTTCTCAAAAATAGCTCTCTCATATGTTTAAGATATTTTCATGACAAATGAAATGTATATCTCGAATTTTCTGGGAATGTCTCCAAAAGTATTCTTCATTGTGAACGACTTTTGCAAAACTGGTAAACCATAAGAGATAGACAAAATTTTACTGCACAAAAAATGTAGATCGCGTTAAAATACACAATTTATGTCGTATACATTTTTTTTGTTGGGTGAACCATTTTCGAGATATTGCCTGTTATTCCCTTAAATTTTCCAATACTTATACTTTTTCTCAAATTCGTTATTCATTTTTTTTGTCGTGGTAATGCAAAGAGAATGGAATACTCCACATAGCAACCAGCTCTTAAAATATTTGACTATCGCTTAAAACCTACCAATTCCCCTTGCATCTACAAGAAAATTAGCAATAAGATTAACATCTCGATTAACATGAAGCATATGGAGAATAAGTGTTTGTAAAAATAGTTTGTACAAGAGTAGAGAAAGTCATGTGAGTGTAACACATCAGATTTTTTTTTCTTTTATATGGTGCCTTTAACATATAAAGTCATATCGGCGACTTTGCCTTTGGAACAATTGCTCAGTAACAATGATGTTCACTCGTTTACTACAGGATGGGGCAATAAACAGCTGACGTTTTTAAGGTAGTCTGAAGACTGCGTGCTTGGTCGGAGATACATTACAGTCACATTGGAAGGTGCAAGCTGTGGAGAGTTTTAGATAAAATGGTTCTCTCGTGAGAAGTAATATCCTCAAGATATTCAACCTGATCTTCCATACACCATTCCATCCTGGCGGGAAGCGAATGCATTGTTCGCCGTGGAATCTTCTGCGGGATCCCCTGTATTGTTGAACAAATCAGTCAAACATATTGGCTCCAATATGTTGCTGGACTTGTTTTATACACCTTGCTTTTCACAAACCCCCACAAGAAAAAGTGTAACGCTGTTAGGTCTGGTGAAAGGGCGGGCCACTACATGTCACCACACCATGAGACAAGGATTTGAAAACATCTTCCTGAGTGAACATACTAACGTAGATTGAGTGAGTGGTGGCCCCATCTTGTTGAAACCAAAGCTTACATCTTTCATACAAAGGAATGTCATCATGAAATGGCAAATAACTAGTCTCCCGCATAGTGCAGAATTGAGGGTCAAAGCTGGTTGCTGCCAGCCTCTCCCTGTTATACGTCACCGTATGCTGCCAACCTACGTACTTAAAAATAGCTAAAAATACGCGAGTAGCAGTACTGCAGAATATGAATGTTGGCAGTAGGTAATCCATGCCGCCAAGAGGGAGAAGGCGGCGGGTAAAATCATAGCTGTTCAAAATGTCCAACTTTCTTTTTCTTTAACCAAACCATGCAAAAATAGTCTCTTTTTTTAACGCTAACATTTGCATCATAAAAGAGCAAGTAGACCTGGTTGAACTGGCAGTTATTCTTAAAGTGACGATTATTATTTAATTACGACTTTTACTGCCATATGTGTTAACTGTTAGCAACATACAAGCTATTATTTGATAGTGGCATTACATTCCTTAATTCAACCAAAGATTTAATTTACGCAATGTAAGACGGAGCAGTACAATTGCAGAATAAATTAGTGCCTCTTCATATTGTGATGAAATAACCTTTGGCTAAGTTATGTACTACATAACCTCAAATAACTATTAAATCATAACCTCGCGCAATTCCCCAATAGTAAATGAATACATTTCATAATGGGATTACGACATTTCTAATGAAATAAACTTAAGCTAATGCATGTACCATGTAAATGCACGATAAATAAAGGGTGTGTTCCACGTAGTACTCCCCCTTTCGTCTGCGCATTCTTATTTGCATTTTCTACGATCCGTTTCAGTTCCATTTCCGGTCCTTTCCACAAACACCATCTCCCTTCATCACTTCCGTTCCACACTCACTTTCCTGCCAACCAACCCTTCCCTTTCGCGTATTTCAGCGTTACAAGGTTGGTATGGTTGGCGTATGGCGTTACTTTTGCACTGTACAGTGGCTATGACTGTACACTGTCAGTGAACCATGTGATCTAAACCCTCTGCATTAGGATATCTTGAAATCGTGCACTTGGGTATCCTTCAACATGACTAGAATGTATATTTGGCCAAGCACAGAGTGTTCAACTACTTTAAAAACCACCAGGTGTTTATGCCTCATCCTGTATGTATCTTTGGGATTGTTTACGTTAGGTTTTCTTTATAAATATTTATACACACTCATTTACACTCTCATTCATACTTCCAGACTCCAGAGAGGACGTGGAATAATCCTCTTTAAGGAAAAATTCTCGTCCTCCAGTCGGGAATCGAACCCGGGTCTCTGGATTTAGGAATTTAGCATGCTAACCAACAAGCCACAGAGGCAGTCTAATGTACACGTTTCTGTTATACCTATAACAGGTGTAAGTGCAGATACGACTGTTAAATCTGTATTTAGCTTTTCTCTATTAACATTACAGTCTCAATATTCGTCCATTATTCGTATTTGATTTGTGAAATAGCCCTAATAAATATTACTCAAGGTTCTGAGCTTTGCTGCTACCTCAGTGTCTATTATGATATTACTTGTGACAACATTTTTGAGATAACAAATGAAAGCTATGTATGGAATGATTGATTTGATTCTGTGCATATAATAACCAATCGTTTTTACTTCTAAAATAAAAAAAATCTGATGTGTTACACTCACATGACTTTCTCTACTCTTGTAAAACTATTTTTACAAACGCTTATTCTCCATCTGCTTCATGTTAATCGAGATAAACATTTGCAGACTCTATCTTATTGCTAATTTTCTTGTAGGTGCAAGGGGAATATGGTAGGCTTTAAGCGATAGTCAAATGTTTTAAGAGCTGGTTGCTATGTGGCGCATTCCATTCTCTTTGCATGTCCAGGACATAAAAAAACGAATAACGAATTCCATTTGAGAAAAAGTATTAAGTATTGGGAAATTCAAACAAATAACAAGGAATATCTCTAAAATGGTTCACTCGAGAAAAAAAATGACATACATTATGTGTTTTAACGAGCTCTACGTGTTTGTGTACAAACATTTGTTTTACGGTTTACCAGTTATGCAAAATCCATTCAGAAAGAAGAGGTGTTTTGGGGACATTCCCAGTAAATTCAAGATATACATTTTATATGTCTTGAAAATATCTTAAAGATATTATATTTTAATCAAAATCGTTTGAGCCATTTTTAGAAAATCAAAATTTTCAAAAAATGTTCCATGTAAAGGTAGTCTGATGTAGGGATTTTCTTGAAAACCTTCGTGTACATCTTTCAAAGAGTTTGTTATTTATCCGACTTTTCGTTTTTGATTTATGCTGTTCACAGATACACAACCACACAGACACACACACGGACCTTTTTTCTGAAATATATTTTTTGGATTCGGGGGTCTCAAAACTTGTATTTTCGGTGAAATCTCGATATCGAATTTTTGGGTGGAATACAGTACCTGCCCTACTTACTATACGTAGTAGAGAAAGTAAAAAAGTACGAAGAATAATTTATAATTTTTGTGTAGTAATACTTATTGCATTTAAAAATCATCCGATAACTTTTTGAAAATTATATTTCCTGAAATGTAAACCTATAGCTTTGTTACATTTTAAAAACTGTACCGCTAGGAGTTTAATTTTCAGCGCAGTTAAAACACCAAAAATATTTCATGCATTTATCTAAAAATTTAGGAATTAGCTACACATAATGGTAGTAGTAACTGGTAAACAAAACAAAAAGAAGAAGTTGTTTGCTTGAGAAAAAATCTGATGTGTTACACTCACATGACTTTCTCTACTCTTGTACAAACTATTTTTACAAACTCTTATTCTCCATCTAGTTCATATTAATCGAGATAAACATTTGCAGAAGCGATCTTTTGACATGCAAAGAGAACTACATTTTACACATAGCGAACAGTTCTAAAAATATTTGACTATCGCTTAAGGCGTACTATGTTCCCCTTGTTTAGTATTTGCAAGGGCAATATAGAAATACAGTAGCCTTTAAGCATAGACATATCGCTTAATAGCTGGTTGCTAGGTGCAGCACCATTCCCTTTGCCACAGATTAATACTCTTTGCATATCCAAGACAAAAAAAAATGAATAACGAATTCCGATTTGTGAAAATATGTAATGAAACATGTAAGGCAATAACAAGCAATATATCGAAAATGGTTCACTCAAAAAAAAATGTATATGACATAAATTGTGTATTTTAACGCGATCTACATTTTTTGTGTAGTAAACGTTTGTCTATCTCTTATGGTTTACCAGTTATGCAAAAGTCGTTCACAATGAAGAATACTTTTGGAGACATTCCCAGAAAATTCAAGATATACATTTTATTTGTCATGAAAATAGCTTAAATATACGATATTTTAATCAAAATCGTTAGAGCCATTTTTGAGAGAATTAAAGTTTTCGAAAAATGTTCCATGTAAAGGGTAATCTGGGGTGGGGGGATTTTCTTGAAAACCTTCGTGCCGCATCTCTGGAAGATACTGAACCTAAATACCAAGTTTGGTGTTTATCCGACTGTTCATTTCTGAGTTATGCTGTTCACAGACACACACACGGACATGTTTCCAAAAATGCTTTTTTTGGATTCAGTGGGTCTGAAAACATGTATTTCCGGTGAAATCTCGGTATCGAATTTTTGGGTGGAATACAATACTTCCCCTACTTACTATACGTAATAGAGAAAGTAAAAAGGAATTTGAACTTTTCACAGGTTGGTCCCGTTAACAATCTAAAGATAGTTGTTTACAAAACTCGTATGGCGGGCTGACCACACAATTTTCTTGTGCAATTCCATTACTATGGTTAGTAAATAATTAACCGAATGAGTTGCCTCCGCGGTAACGTGTGCGACTCGCATTCGAGAGGTCCCGAGTTCAATTCCCGCCGAACGCCCACTCTGACGTTATGTTTTTCGCGGTTTTTCCTGGTCGGCAGTTGAATGTTGGGTTTGTTTCTCATCTACCACAATCTCCTTTACATAATTTCCCTTTCATTTCGTCTCCTTTTCATCTTTCAGGCTGCGGACCCCGAGCACTCATGGTACTTCTGACGTCACTAGAAGTACGCTGGGCCGAACATTTGAGCCCCTCTCGATAGAGAGTTGTTGGGATTGGGTTGGACTCGGCGGGGCAGTAGTTCCCGATACCGATGGGAGATTGGGTACGCCTGGTTGGTGTTCCGCACAGGCGGGGTTGTGAGATGCCCCGATGTTCTCCGGCACCAACCATGAGTGAGAGTTGGTAGACGGAATGCTAGATTGCTATCGGCCCTACCGAGGCGTATCCACTTCCAATCTCGCGTAAGCGAGGGGGGGGTGCTTTTTAAGAAGTAAGGTATTGGCCTCATGGGAAACCCCCATGGTTGGAGAGCCATTCGGTTGGCGCCGACCCTGGGTTTAGGAGGGAGCCTGGGCTTAGGCTCTTGCCCTGGTAGACCTTCGCATCATCTCAATTTGTGCTTCTTGGTTTCGTGGCATATGACGGTGCCGGACAGATGGCGCGATGCTTGCTCAAAGGAAAAGGGCTGCACACTAGAAGGCTGTTGGGTCGACGGGTCGTTCATCGCCTTCTCTAGGCAGCTCCAGTAATGGGACGACTGTTTAAGTAAAGAACTGTTAAGGATTTCCGCGCGTCTCTGTGACCTGCGGCCTGTAGCCTTCTGGGTTGCTTCAGTTCATTTCTTCCTCCTGAGTGGTAGGTCGCAGTGCGCGAGATGTCCTCCTCCGTTGTATGACTTATAGTAAGTAATTAAGTAACAAAAATAATTATCATAAGTAAACCAGTAATCTTTAAGCTTCTTGTAATGCCTACAGCCCAAGAGTTTCCTGAAAATGTCGTAACAGACATACAACGAGGAAAGGTAACAAATCCGGAAATTTTACACATCCCCGGAGCGATGTTTCCTTTACTGGAATCCGGGACAATCCCGGTTCTCAGGATGTAGATCTATCCTAGAAAACTTCAAAACTGCCTTGGTAACAACTTGTGCGGTTTTCCTTTACCTTGACAAGGCGATAAGCTTTTCTCTAGCATTCAGTCCTAGTTGATTCACGTAATATTTGTTCCATCAAGCGCGCACGCGCACACACTTTTCTTCGAATTTCAATAAAAATCTGGAACTCTAGTAGAACTATGACTTAATACATCATCAAGCATCTGATGAACTTAATATTAAAAATTGAGAGAAAAAGTTAATCTGGTGTGTTAAATTCACATGACTTTCTCTACCCACTCTTGTACAGAACATTCTCACAAAAGCCACGAGTTAATTTAGATAGACTTTTGCAGAAATAGTTTCATTACAGGAGACTGAAGTGATAGTAAATATTTAAAAGCCAGTGGCTCTGTCATTCACTACTCTTTCCATGACAGTGAGAAACAACTCAATGATGATGACCGCAATCAAATTCAAACTAATAACAGCAGATATGTTGTAAACTCTCTTTCCTTCTTTCTTTCTTTTTTAGTTCCATTTATACCCCGCCTTTAACTACATTGGTCTTATCGGCGGCCTTTCCTTTGGAACTTATTGCCTATTGACAATGGTGTTAACTCGTGTAACTCTTGTAGTTGGGTTTCTTGCACTTTTGGTTTTTAATCATTAGATCATACACACATTCACACTTCCAGACTCTGGGAATTAATGTTGGCTTGAGAAAAATTCTCACGCCCTAGCACAACAGGCTGGTGCTCTACCGTCTAAGCTACGGGGCCAGTCGCTGGAAATCCTTGTTTTCACAGAAAATTTTATTTCTCTCTCTCTGTTTTACGATTAACACCCTTTAACCGGGTTGGTCATATCGGACGGTAAATGGACGAAAGGTTGAAGTGGTGCTTAAACGGTCCCGGATCATAGAGCTTAAGTTACCCCATATTCTTCTTAGAATAAGGGAAAACCCCCAAAATACCTTATCCAGGTAACACTTTAACCGAATTTCGAACTCGGGATCACAGAAAAGTTATTTCAAATAACTGTGTGCTTTGAAACTATCTACATTTTTTGTGCAGATAGTAAGTTTCTGTTTATCTCTTTCGGTTTACAAGATATACAAAATTCTTTCCGAATGAAATAGGCTTCACAAAGTATTCACACAAAATTCAATATACGTTTTATTTGCCATGTAAGTGGCAAATAGTTAAGAGCAAATTTTCAGAAAGTCAAAAGTTTCGAAAAATTTTCCACGTAAAATGTTATATTGCGTTAAGAAAATCTGTGGAAGATCTGAGCTTAAAACCAAGTTTGCTATATATCCGAGTTTTCGTTTATAAATTATGCTGTTCACATTAACAGACACACAAACATACATTCTTTTCTAAATATGCTTTTTGTTTCATTCAGGAGTCTCAGAAAATGTATTTTCGGTGAAATTTTGCTATCGAATTTTTGGGTGAAATGCAATATTTGCCTAATAGGTACGTAGTAAAGAAAGTAAAAAAATCGTACATGTTACGTTCAATTGACTTTCTCTACCCTCAATCGCTTATGACTGGGCACACAAATTATTCTTCAGAAAGTTTGTCTACCTATTCTATTTTATTCAGATAAACCTTTCCTGAAATAGCTACATTACACATTTCGGTATAGATGCAAAGGAAATAGCGATAGTCAAATGTTTAACAACTGGACGCTATATGCTAGGCTCTTTCCATACACCAAGAGAAACAACTGAAAATCGAGAGGACTAGAAAAGAATGGGTAAGTATTGAACAATTAAATAACGGATATTTCAGAAATTGCTGATGCAACGTTATTTGAAATAAACTGTATGTTTTAAAGATATCTACATGTTTTGTGTATTACATTTTCGTCTATCCGTAACGTTTACTAGTTATGCAACATTATATAAAATTCCTTCCTAATGAAGAGGACTTCACAGACTATTCCCAAAAAATTCAAGATATACATTTTATTTGTCATGTAAATATCTTTAATATATGCTATTTTAATAAAAATCGTTACAGCCATTTTTTAGGAAAAAAATCAAAAAAATATTCTATGTAAAGGGTAGTTTTGGGTAGGGAGATTTTCTTGAAAATCTTCGTGTCTCATCTTTGGAAGATACTGAATTTAAATACCAGGTTTGGTATTTATCCGACTTAAGCTTTTTAATTATGCTGTTCACACACCACACATGGACCTTTTTCTAAAGATCTTTTGTGTCACACACGATTTTGTCTACCCACTATCGCTTATTAGTGGGTATACAAACTAATCTAACTAAATCTTATTTTTCTATCTACTTCATTTTAATCTAAATAAACTTTTACAGAAACAGCTACATTACACATTTCGTTATAGATACAAAGGGAACAGCGATAGTCAAATGTTTAAAAACTGGACGCTATATGCTGCCTTAAAATTCCATACTGTTTCCATGACATCGCGAGAAACCACTGACTGTTGAAAGGACTTTAAAGAATGACCAAGAACCATACAAACCATTAATATCAATATGGTTTATACCTCAAAAAACTTATTTGAAATAAATTCGGTGTTTTAAAGAGATCTGCACTTCTTGTGTAGTACGTTTTCGTGTATCGTTCAACGTTTACTAGTTACATAAGATTATACAAAATTTCTTCCGAATGAAGAGGATTTCAATGGCGATTCCCAGAAAATTCAAGATCTACATTTTATTTGTCATGTAGGTATCGTTAATACATGGTATTCTAATCAAAATCGTTAGAGCCATTTTTAGAAAATTAAAAATTTTGAAAAATCTTCCACGTGAAGGGTAGTTTGGGGTGGGAATTCTCTTGAAAATCTTCATGTCGCATCTTTGGAAGATACTGAAGCTAAATATGAAGTTTGGTACTTATGCGACTTTTCGTTTTTGAGTTATGCTATTTACAGACACACACACACACACACACACACACACACACACACGGACGTTTTTCTAAAACTGCTCTTTTTGGATTCAGGTGGCCTAAAAACATGTATTTCCGGTGAAATCTAGGTATCGAATTTTTGGTGAAATGCAATATCTTCTCTATTATGTAGCTACATATAGAGAAAGTAAAAATTGCTGTACTGAATACAATAAAATAATTGTGTGAACACCATACATGAAAAATCTGATGTGTTGCACTCACATGCCTTTCTCTACTCTTGTTAAAACTATTTATACAAACGCTTATTCTCCATCTACTTCATGTTAATCGAGATAAACATTTGCAGAAACTATCTTATTGCTAATTTTCCTGTAGGTGCAAGGGGAAATTGGTAAGCTTTATGCGATAGTCAAATGTTTTAAGAGCTGGTTGCTATGTGGCACATTCCATTCTCTTTTTATGTCCAGGACATTAACAAACAAACAAACAAAATAAGTGAATTCCAATTTGAGAAAATGTATAAATACCTGGAACATTCAAACAAACAAAAAGGAATATCTCGGAAATGTTTCACAAAAAAAATATATGACTAAATTGTGTGTTTTAATGAGATCTACATGTTTTGTGTATCTCTTACGACTTACCAGTGATGCAAAAGTCATTCAGGATGAAGAGGACTTTCGGAGACATTCCCAGAAAATTCAAGATATACATTTTATTTACCATGAAAATATATTAAACATATGATACTTTGAAAAAATTGCTATAGCTATTTTTGAGAAAATCAAAATTTTCGAAAAATGTACCATGTAAAGGGTAGTCTGGGGTGGGGGGATTTTATTGAAATTCCTCATGTCATATCCTTGGAAGATACTAAACTCAAATACCAAGTTTGGTATTTATCCGACTTTTCGTTTTTGAGTTATGCTGTTCACAGACAGAGATACATATGGACGTGTTTCCAAAATGCTTTATTTGGATTCAGGGCACCTCAAAATATTTATTTCCGGTGAAATCCCGGTATCGAATTTTTGGTGGAATGTAATACTTCCCTTACTTAGTATACCTAGTAGAGAAAGTAAAAAGATGAAAAATAGTTCGTTTTGAAAATACTGTAAAACTAATAAAATGAGACACATGTAAAAGCGCCAGGTCAGAAGATATTTGTTCTTCCTGTATATTAAAAAACTGGAATTTTGTGTCCTTATAGAATTCTGAAGAAGAATAGTTTCTATGTAAAGTAGATACAGTAAATGCTAAAGGAAGGGCAGGGTACGGACCAATGAGCGTGGGTGCTGCAGCCAGGTTGTCCTTGCTGTGCGACCCGGCAGTGTTTTGTTACGTAGTCCAAAGTGCGGACCGCCTCAGAGTAGTGGTTGTACATAAGTGTTAAGTGCCAGGCAGTGCAAGCAACATGGAGGAAGATATGTGGAAACAGTTCTATGAGAAAATCCAGGAGAAAAACGTGGAACCCACAGAAAATGACATTAGGTGAGTTTGCAACAGGTGTCTGTGGCATAGGTCTGGTCTGTGCAACTAGAAATGACATCATTCTCGGCGCGTGATGTGTTGCTTTGTGCTTCTGTTAGCGAATTGCACAGCTAATGTGTTAGATGCAAAACCTAGCTTCAGTGTTACCCCATAACCTAGAATGTTCGATATAACAACCCTTCTGTTTACTCCTTAAGTGTACCTTTTCATCGTAAAAACAAAAGAACGCGAACTATTGTTGAACGGACCAACCGGTGAAATTGTGAAAAATTCTGAAGAGTGCGGATTTTATGCAATAATACATTTTAGTGTCTTTAAAGTATGTAACTGTTGAATACGTTAAAGTTCAAATCAACACAGTTGTGAAGTCCGAAAATATCTCTCTACCCTTAAAAGTAATTTATTTTGACTTTTCTCCAGTACACACAGTAAGTAGAGCAAATATTGTATTTCAATAAAAAAATTCTATGTCGAAATTTCGCCGGAAATAATTGTTTTGGGGCCCTCTGAGCCCCTTCCCCCAAAACACCCTCTTGTGTGTGTCTGTGAACAGTATAACTCTAAATCGAAAAGTCCGATAAATACCCAACTTGATTTCCTTAGTTCAGTAGCTTCCCAAAATGCATCACGAAGCTTTACAAGAAAATCCCCCACCCCAAACTTCCTTTATGGGAATATGTTTCGATATTTATGATATTTTAAAAAATGGCTAACAATTGTTATTAAAATACCTCATATTTTAAGATATTTACATGACAAAATGTATGTCTTGAATTTTCTGGGAATAGTCTAAGAAATGCTCTTCATTCTGAATGACTTTATAACTGATAAACTGTAAGAGATAGACAAAATATTACCACCCAAAAAATGTGGATCTCGTTAAAGCACACACTTTGTAAAATAAAAATGTCTAATTACATTACGTTGGTCTTCAAAGCCAGTGAGATACCGCCAACGCTCGCAGCGTGCGTTCCTAATTACTCTTTATTTTAGGTTTATTAGCTTTTTAGGTTTCTGATTTACAGGAGGTTAGATTAGTTAGTTTTTTGTTATATAAGTTTAGGTTCCTGATTCACGGCAGGTTACTTTTATTACAGTTTTCAATGAAGACCAAAGTAATGCATGAAAGCCCAAAATGTTAGTGAATACCAATAATTTGCGATATATTCTTATTGTTTGGTATTTGGAAATACTTTATACATTTCTCCTCAGTGGGAAATTCATTTGATGTTTTGCTCGCGGTCATACAAAGAACGTGGAATTTCAAAGCCATCACATAGTGACACGGTTTTAAAAATCTGACTATCGCTTTACCTACTGTAAGTATTCTTTTTATACCCATAACAAATGTGTAGTAAACATTTATGTCATTAATAAGAAGTAGATAGAAGAATAAGATTTTGTAAGAATAATTCGTAGAAGAGTGAGTAGAGAAATTCATGTGAATGGAACACATTCTATTCTTTTTTTTTTCCTTATTAAATGTTTACTGGTCAGATGAGGGGAAATGGATTATCAAAAGAATACATAAAAGATTTCTTATTATCTTAAGATTAAGAACTATCTTGTTTCATATAATAATAAAGATATAAATTGCTTTCAATTCTATTGTAGGAACCTTAGTATAAAATATAGAAATGAGTTTCTCAGAAAGGTTCGATAGTGTGTAGTTATCAATGAAAAGCCCTCCTCTTCTCAATTTTTTTAATTTTGGAATTTGGTGACACTATTTATGTGTAATTTTTGAACGTAAAAACAAAAGAACGTGAACTATACTTAAGCGGAGCAACCGGTGAAATTCGTCGAAAATTCTGAGAAATAGAGGTATTGTGCAGTAATATATTTTAGTGCCTTTAAGGGGATAAGGTAGTCTGAACACATGGAAATTAACCTTAAGTGTGTTAAATTACCACTGGTTTTAAAGTTCTCAATGGTTTTCCCGAAATTTTTATCAATTATTCTATAAATCATAAAAATTATTTCAAGTGGTTGTTTGCATTGATAACTTATGTAGTTGAGTCTGTAAAAATTATTTCATTCAGCAGAAAAATAATAAAATTTACTCTCAAAACATGTGAATTCATGTACCTTTTTCTCTGATACTACTTGCAATACAGAATCGTAATTTTGCAGGCTTGTTCTTAGCTTAACCATCTATCTTCTGAACCTCAATTATTTAGTTATGTACATCAGTTCACTAGAAATTGAAAAAAAAATTGCAAAGTCAAAAAATAAAAATGTGAAAAATTTGCAATGTTGTTGCTTTCTTAATATCACTAATATACATTACAAAATTAAGAGTGTGGTTCAGAAAATTTAACTATGTGTTGTATAAATGTGCTGAAAATTTCAGCTCTCTACCTCTCATACTTTCTGAGAAAAAGGTACATAAGCATCCAAAAATGTTGTTTTGAGAAAACCGAATTTAAAGTTTGAACATTAAAATTCTGACACACTTCAGTACATTCCAGGGTCATAATCATCTGCACCTTCATTCCTGGATTGCTTCAGCTTTTCTGATTGCCTTCTCTTGGTCCTGGCCTCTTTTGTTAATTGCTGAACTGCTCGCTGGACATGATATAGACGTTCTTTGTTGAGAGATAAAAAAAATTCTAAAAAGGGGCGTTTCATGATAGCTTTAAAGAAATGTATACCAGCATTTAAATGGTATTTAAGTGTGTTAAAAACCTCTTAACCCCATAAAGTATGTATTTTCTGAAACTGGAAATAATAGAGATTTTATTGTTGCCTAAAACAAAAAATGTTATTTTTTACTATTTCTGAGTACCTTGTCCCCTTAAGAGTGATGGCTATGTAATAGTGCAGACACTAAAAGTGGCAGTCAAAACAGGAATGCAGTTTTGAAATCTTAAAAGCACCATTCTACCATTAAAAGTAATTAATTTTCTTCCTTATTTTTTATTTATTTTTTTGTTCAGTGCTCATCAGTCAAATCTCTCCTTGCGGCGCAAACTTATGTCTTTTGAAAATATCACCAAATAGAGTATAAGTTATAGCTGGAAATTTTCAAGTGAAGTATTTTATTGATAAAAAATCAAGAAGTTGTTACTTTCGTATTTGTTTTCTTAAATAATTCATGTTATATTTACAAATAACGTGATAATTTTGTAACGCGGATGTGTGTGCAACACAGAGTCGAAATTAGGTTCCAAAATTTTGAAAATTGCACCACATGGAAGTTTGATATATCTGGTAAAAAAACTAAGTTAATTGCTTAAGAAACATAAAGTTTCCAAATTTAACAGATTGAACACATGTAAACAGTGTGTTACATGCGTGCCAAATTTTATTTACCTACAAGTAATTACTTTCAAACAATATTTGAGTTTAAATAGCCATGTATCACTGAGAAATCAAGTCACTCCCACAAAATAAAATATAGTTAGCTTATAATTTACCCAAAAAGTCCATGCTATGCAATCGTGGGTTGGTTTTAGTGAAGCTCTAATGCTTATATAGCGACCCCCACTTCTTAAACATTGACTATCATTTCAGTCTCCTGTATCTCTCTCGTACCTAAACGAAATGTGCAATGAAATTATTTCTACAAACGTTTATCTCGATTAACGTGAGGAAAACCGAAAAATAAGTGCTAGCTTCCAGTTCCCGAGGTTGCGGGTTCAAACCCGGCGGAGGGCGATGAATTTTTTCGGGCGTAAAAATCCTTAGCATGGCTTCCTTCGGAAGGGAAGTAAAGCCAGTGGTCCCGTGTCGTAGATTTACGGCACGTAAAATAGACCTTAAACCTGATAAAGAGCCCTCTGAGCAAAATTACCAGTCTTTCACGCCCAATATAGAATGGGACGCCAAGGACCGTAGTAGTTAAAGAGCGTCCATAAATAAAACTCAATTTAATTTCCGAAAAATGAGCTTTTGTAAGAATAGTTTGTAGCTGAGATATAAAAATAAACGATTTATTTTCTTAGTTTGTATCTGTAAGAGATTATTTATACGCAATTGTTTAATTGTCAAGGAAAACATATGTATACCTTGGAAATGTATCTCGTTTAAAGGAAGTTTGAGTTTACGTTGGTCAATATTGTGTCTTTATAAATACTAGCATGCAAAATTATCAAAATGTATCAGTAAGTAAACTATCTATTCTAGGCTATTTTATCTGCGTATATTGTGAAAAAGGACGAGTGTTATTTCACGAGTTTGTTTGTTAGTATTCACAGGTGTAACTGACCTAACTTAAATCCGTTTTTCAACGCCGCCATGTCAGTTACGTAAACGTCCGATATAAGAAAACCAAAGAGTAGATTTAAATCCTAAAAGCAATCTACCATACCTACTTTAAATTTCTGAAATGTGCCGGCAGAGAGAGGAAGTGATGGTATATCCTGGTGTTTGATGACGTAAACGTGGCAGTGAGGATCACGTCACGCTCGGTCAGCTGTGGCAGATGACGTCATGCCTCTCGCACACTAGCCGGAACCCCAGCGAGAGTTGAGCCCCTTTTAGGTTCATGTTGACCCCGATGTGTGACGTACTTTATCTGGTCACGCACAACAATTAATGAAAGTGAAATAGGTGTTCTGACGTCACGAACACAATCTTGGATTTACATTCCTTAGCCTTTACCTAGTTTGGGGAAATATTATGCTACTTGTTCCACCCAATCCTTCGATATAACGACTTTTTTTTAAATTCATAATTTGCGATGAAAAGTGCTCTTCAAGAATCTAGTGTTACATTCAAACGACTTTCTCGAATCACCACCGTTTATTGTTATATTGCATATTTATTTTCCTACTTTATGTTAAACAAGATAAAGGTTTACAGAAGTAATTTCATTACATATCTCGTTGTAGGTACGAGAGAGATAGAAGAGACTAAAGTGACAGTCAAATATTTAAAAAGCGGGTCGCTCCATGTCGCCCGTAAAATTCCATACTCTGTGTATGACATCACGAGAAACAAACGAATGGCAACTTAACATTTTCAAATGTATAACAACATATTTGAAAACAAACTAATGACAAGGTATATCTCACAAATGGCCGATGCCACAAAAAAGTATTTCCATAGATTCTGCTTTAAGAAATTTTTATTTTACGGTTTGCCAATTATACATACTTCATAAAGAGGACTTGATTCCTAGAAAATTCAAGATATACATTTTATTTGCTATGTAAATATCTAAATATGTGGTATTTTATTACAAATTTTAGAATCATTTTTGAATAAGTAAAAAATAACAAAGTTTTAGTGTGTGTGTGTGTGTTGCAGCACGAAGTTTTTCAAGTGATTTTGCCCCTCCCCAACCACACTTTACACGTGAAAAAAATTCGCTATTTCTACATTTGCGAAAAATGGCTAACACGATTTTGATTAAAACATTTCCATGACAAAATGTATGTCTTAAATTTTCTGGGAAAGTTTGCGAAGTCCTCTTCATTCTGAATGAATTTCGTGTAAATCATAAGAGGCAGACAAAATCTTACTATGTACATTAAAAATGCGGATCTCATTAAAACCCACACTGTCAGAGAGAGAGAGAGAGAGAGAGAGAGAGAGAGAGAGAGAGAGAGAGTGAGTGTATGTGAGAGTGAGTGTTGGCAACTATTTCGGAAATATTCGTTATTTTTGGTTTGAATTTGAATTTACCGATGTTACTATTCTTTTGTTTCTTGAATTGTTACGCAAAGGATGGAATTTCAAAGCCGTCATTTAGGGATCTGTTTTTAAAACAGTTGATTATCACCTCAGTCTCCTGTATTCCTCTTGTATCTACAATGAAATATATAATGGAACTATTTCTGTAAAGGTTTATACCGATTAACATGAAGCAAACCAAAAGGAAAGCTTTTATGAGAATAGGTTTTATAAGATATAACAATAAATATAGTGAATAGAGAAAGGCCTGTCATTGTAACAGTCTTTTTACTTTCTCTACTACGTATATTAAATAGGGGAAGTATTGCATTCCGCCTAAAAATTCGATACAGAGATTTCATTGGAAATACATGTTTTGAGGCGCTTTGAAAACATGTCCTAGTATGTGTCTGTGAACAGCATAACCCAAAAAATGTAAAGTCGGATAAATATGCCAAACTTGGTATTTGAGTTAAGTATCTTCCAAGGACGCGACACAAAGATTTTCAAGAAAATATCCCCACCCCAACTACCCTTTACATGGGACATTTTTTCGAAAATTTTTATTTTCTAAAAATTGACTAACGATTTTGATTAAAATACTGTATATCTACATGACAAATAAAATTTATATCCTGAATTTTCTGGGAATAGCCTATGAAGTCTTCTTAGGGATGTTGTATAACTTGTAAACTTTAAGCGATAGACGAAAACGTACCACCCAAAAATGCATCTCTCTTTAAAGCACACGATTTACTTAAAATAAGTTTTTTTATGGCGTAAGCCATTTCTGAGATATCCGTTATTAAAGGTTGAATTGTTCAATACTTTCGTCATTCTTTTAAAGTCCCATTGATGTCCAGTTGTTTCTCGCTATGACATGGTTACAGTATGAATTTTAAGGCCAGCATATAGCGTCCAGTTGTTAAACATTTGACTATCGCTGTTCTCTTTGTATCTGTAACGAAATGTGTAATGTAGCTATTTCTGCAAAGGTTTATGTGAATTAAAATGTAGTAGATAGAAAAGTAAGCTTGAGTAAGAATAGGAAAGGCAGAATCAGGCGACTGAAATATTCATTGCCATAGCCGGGATTTGAACCACGAATCTCCCGGTCGCCGTCCGGTTGCTCTAACCATTGAGCTACCATGGCAACATGCACGATCCTAAATTCTCCAGCCGATTCCCGTCTATGGCATTGAATTTTTCAGTCGTCTGATTCTACCTTTCCAACCTTGTCCAACACACGGCTTGTGTGGAAGAACAATTCCTTTAGTTTGTACACCCACTAATAAAGATGAGGGTAGAGAAAGCCATGTGAATGTATCACATCAGAATACCTGACAATGCCGGCGACACGCAATTCAAACTGACGGGGAAGTAACTTCGTAAAGATTAAGGTGTTTAAGAGGAAGTTCAGTAAAAACGTTGGTAATTCCTTTTTACTTTTGACATTTTTATCTCCCTCTGACCAAAATTCATTTTCATTTCACTTTCAGGTATTGTACCAAATTTGGTTCATTATATCAAAACTGGCTTGAACGATTTTGATAACACTATGAGTTATGATCTAACGTGACAAATTAAATGCGTATATTTTTGAATAGCCTGTGAAGCATGTACTTTTCATACTCGCTGAATTCTGTATCATTTTCTGTAACTCGGAATCGTGGGAGAGAGAGACACATAAGGAGACTTGAGCTCATTGAAATACGCATTTTGTTATTATTATTACATGGTAGTCCAATTCGAAATAATCCATGTTATATGCCTACACTTTCCTAAGTACGTCTGACGACATGTTTCGAGTGCAATTTACTTTTTTCTTTCCATCCCAAGAGTATTTTCATGAATAAAGATTTGAACGCTTTTTCCGCATGCTCTTGCTTAATCATTTCTAAATAAACCTATATCGTCAGCAAGTAACTTGGATAGTAGAATTACTTTAATATGAATACTACAAGGAGAGTCAAAAAAACTCGAACCGGCTGCGCGGTGTTTTTCCTGTCTGCTCCTCGGCGCTCGTTGCCGTCTGCCGCTATCATACGACATTTTTAAAACTACTTTTAAAGACTTTACTTACCAACTTTATGAAAGGAGATGCTGAAACTGGCCACCGTCGTTGTCCATACATTTTTGGCACCTCTTTAGGAAACTATCCATCACTCGCCAAATTTTTACTTTCTCTGCTACGTATAGTAGGGGAAGTATTGTATTCCACTCAAATATTCCATACCGAGATTTTACCGGAAATACATGTTTTGAGACCCCCTGAATAAAAAAACCCAGCATAACTCGGAAATGAACAGTCGGATAAACACCAAACTTGGTATTTAGGTTCAGTATCTTCCAGAGATGCGACACGAAGGTTTGCAAGAAAATCTCCCCACCCCAGATTACCCTTTACATGGAACATTTTTCGAAATTTTTAATTTTCTCAAAAATGGCTCTAACGACTTTGATTAAAATATCATATGTTTAAGATATTTTCATGACAAATAAAATGTATATCTTGAATTTTCTGGGAATGTCTCCAAAAGTATTCTTCATTGTGAAAGACTTTTACATAACTGGTTAACCATAAGAGATAGACAAAATTTTACTACATAAAAAATGTAGATCGCATTAAAATACACAATTTGTTATATACATTTTTTTAGTTGTTGAGTGAACCATTTTCGAGATATTGTTTGTTATTCCCTTAAATTTTTCAATACTTATTTTCTCAAATGGGAATTCGTTATTCATTATTTTGTCTTGGATATGCAAAGAGTATCTGTGGCAAAGAGAATGGTGCTGCACATAGCAACCAGCTATTAAGAGATATGTCTGTGCTTATATTGCCCTTGCAAATACAAAACAAGGGGAACATAGTAGGCCTTAAGCGATAGTCAAATATTTTTAGAACTGGTCACTATGTGTAAAATGTAATTCTCCTTGCATGTCAAAAGATCGTTTCTGCAATGTTCATCTCGATTAATATGAAATAGATAGAGAATAAGAGTTTGTAAAAATAGTTTGTACAAGAGTAGAGAAAGTCATGTGAGTGGAACACATCATTTTTTTTTTTGTCCTGGTAATGCAAAGAGAATGGAATACTCCACATAGCAACCAGCTTTAAAACATTTGACTATCGCTTAAAGCCTACCATATTCCCCTTGCATCTACAAGAAAATTAGCAATAAGATTAACATCTGGATTAACATGAAGCATATGGAGAATAAGCGTTTGTAAAAATAGTTTGTACAAAAGTAGAGAAAGTCATGTGGGTGTAACACATCAGATTTTTTTTCAAGTCAACAGTTACGCCCGTACATATGTGAATACAATTTTGGCCCCCCCTTTTTTAGAGAATTAACAGCCAGGAAGCGTGATTTTGTCTTTTTTCAACAAGACTGTGCAGCAGCTTATACGGCCAATATTTCATGAGAAAAATTGAAAGTGTGAGGACAGAATTATTAGTGCAGATTTGTGATCCACTCGGTCCCCCGATCTAACCCCCCTGCGATTTCTATCTCTGGGATAACTTAAAACAAAGTATACAAGACAAACCCACACACCCTGGAAGAATTAAAACAAAATATCCGCCAGAAAATTGCCAGCATTTCTCAACGTGAACTACGGCGGAAAACCATGCTTCTGCATTTTCTTAATATGTCGTACCAACTTCTCTTCATTTTCACTGCACCAACAATCACTTTGAAACAGCCAGTTTTCACCCTTCGCTCCAGAGTCTTACTTGGGATATTGAATGTTACAGATACAGGCGCACTGAGGCTCCATAGCAACAGCTTGCCTTCTTCAACTCTTTATCTTTCTAAATATCGCCAACACTGCCTGGCTCTCTTTTGTATTTTGTCGGCATCTGAAAAGCACAAGAAAGACGTGCAAATATAAAAAACATTTAACCTCTTCGTGCATGAAGGTATCATATAACACATCCGACTCCGACTGGCTGCTGGCAGGCTAAGCTTTAGCTCGAGTGAATTTTTGCTGTGTGCCCACCCTCATCAGGGTTTAACCACAGGGTGATTATTTTCAGTAGGAAAATGATGGTTAAGGATGACGGTTTAGTTTTAGGTAGTAATGAAAGAAGTGAGGAAGCATGTAGCTGCCTGTTAGGATGCAGCGGCCCTTCTGCACTCTGGTGTGTGTGTATCAATTTCTTTGGTTGGGATTGAATTTTGAGACCAATCATCTCTTGCGTAGGATTACTATGGAGTTCAGCTTTAGCTGCTGTTGGTGTAACTCCTTGGTTATCTGGTGTGCCCTCATGCCATGCGGGGAACCCGAAGACGGCGACTTCTAGGGTAGTAATCCCCAAGTGATCTGACCAGAATACTCTGCTGATTTGGTAAACAAGCATAGAATTTAGTAGCCCGGTTCCTAATTTCATCTTCCACATATGGAAGAGATGAGACTTCGTGTAGTAGTCTCACGGGGAAGGCGCGGCCGACAGAGTAGATGGACCGGAGTCCCCTATTCTGCGCCCGTTGTAGCCATAACAGCCAGCTGTCTGCGGCCATGCGCCCTGGCCGAGATAACACATGATTTGATTTCCTTTTATTTCACAAGTATGGCATTAGGACCACCCATGAATGCAGGAAGGTAACGTTTGATACCAGAGCGTATTGCTACAAGAGTGCAGCACTCCCTGGATGAAGCAATACATCTCGAAGGAAGGAGTGTCAACACCTGATTGGAAGTACTAGTTTGCAGAGGTTTGGAGCTATGTTTTACATAAAAGTTCTTATTATAAAAGAGTAAAAAAATATTATTTGAAATATACGTATCTATTATTATTATTACTATGTATAAATAATTTGAAATGAATTAATGAAAATATTAATAATATCGGAAAATAGTGATGTACACAAATGATACATTATGTATTGAGGTGTGCTGAAGATTTTGAGGTTATGTAACCATTCATAATTTAGATCTAATAATCTTGTGTTCTTGCTTATAAGTATTATTTCAGGTACGTTATTACAAATTTTCAATTTAGTAAAGGACAAAAATGTCAATTATCAAAGGAGGAGATGGTGAAATTACTTTTAAAATTACTATCACCTTCAGATTCTGAAAGGAAACATCTTCTGAGAGCTGTTATAAGGGAAATGGGAGAAGAAATTTTGCTTCCTGATGAACAAGAAGTACCACCTACATTAGAAGCGGAAGAAAATAAAGCTAAAATGTGGAATAGAAAAGAAAAATCCATGATCTCTATTTCTGGTCCATTTAGTCAACATGTGCATGCGTGGAGTGGACCTTCTGGATCCTATGGTTGATTGCCCATTGGCCCCATTAATTCAAAAATAAGAAATGGTACTTGGAGTGTTTACAACGTGGTTAATATCATACTAGTAAATGTATAAATACTTTATAGAGATATTAATAGCAAGAAATGTTATTTTGTGAAATTTATATTTACTTTGCTTGATTATGAACATGAAAAGAAGAGAGGGCGACCTTGAAATGATGCTGTTGCCGACCCACTATCTAAGAAACACACAGCTGTTCTAAGTACAGCAATTGCTAACTTAAGATTCCATGGAAGAGATTATTATCTTATGGAAGGTGACTAAGAAAAGGCAATGCGTTGTCATGATGACACATGTAAACGAAGAAGGAGATGTAAGTGCAAGAAATGTAATACTGAATGTATCGAGAACTTCCACATGAAGTAACATACGTGCTGCTCAGATTTTTCCCTTTTGTAAACTTTTTTGCATGTTTGTATTAGTCTCAAATGCATAATGTACACATATAATACCATGTTCATAACTTGTTCAAAAGTAATAATATACATGGATGAGCCTAAAATTATTATTTAATGTAAATTTGACAATTTTAAAGTATTAAATGTTTTTTTTCTCATGTTTCTTGATAATTCATGCATGAAGAGGTTAAGTGATTTAGTTTATTACACCTGGTTATAGTAATAATGACGAAGCGGTGTATCAGAATAAATACATAAAAAATAGACTGGAGAATTTCTTTAAAACACAATGAAAATAAGTCTCCGGGAAGGCTGGGCAACTCTCCCATTTGTGGAGGTGAGATGGCCGCAGACCACAACAAAACTAGGAGAACATTACAATAATGTAAGCAATGCCCGTACCCAGGACAACATTTCGGGGAGGGTTTTCCACAAGTAGATCTAAACTTAACAGTACCCCACACAGTTACCAGGTAGTACCTACTCTGTAGTATATATGGATAACAAAATTGCTTGGAGACATTGTATAGACAGGAAAAACTCGCCAGAATGAGGATATTCCACCTTACAGCACAAAACATGGAGACTGCTTCGAAAACCTTACTAGCAATAGACCTACTGTTATCTAACGATATTTTCCCATATTGGTTTGCTAAGAATTTAAATAAATAAAACTGTCAGAAGTTTCTAAATACGGCCCTGCCGTGTGCACAAAGTTTCCAACTGCTGTCTTGAAAGGATGTTGGGTTTTCACTTTCTTCATTCAACGGCGGAAAAATAATTCACCACGTGGAAAGTAACAACAGAAATAAACCGGCGGAAATGCAAACATAAGCAGCGCACTCGATCAACAATGAAAGCTTGCCGCCAGCCGAATTTAAAAAAAAAAAAAAAACTACAACAACACAGTACACAGCAGTTGCGACTCTGAGAGCCACTGTTCATCTTCCCATATGGCCTTGTCTCCCGGATTTACCCTGCTTGAAATCTAGTTTCAGAAATGAAACAAAAAGATTATACCAATGTATTAAAACAGTATTTAGGTTGCTAGGAACGACCAAACAAACGATAATTTACACTAGGGTTTTATTTTTCGTTTCGCAATCTTAGGAGCAAAATAAAGCCACTTTTAACACATGTGGCATATACTATTTTTAGACAGCTGTCGAATTGTAAAGTATCAATAATATATTGATTCCTGAAACTAACAGATCACGTTTAGAACGCGGTTCTTAAGGCAGGAGAAATGACGTTAAAAGCGAGATGTCAGTTGTTTTGTTGATTCGCTAGCAGACATTTTCAGTGAGATTATTTTCAACATGTTTTGTCTTACACTAGCCAATGAAGCGATTGAATGCTACATCATATTGATTTCTGGGTTTTTGGGGGGTAAGCAGGTATTTTTCAGTGGAGTAGCGTAAGAGTAGACTTTGAGACTGAGTCTACCTAAATAAATTGCCAAGAAACTAAGTAAATTTTTAAACACATAAATAAAGACAGTCTCAATCAAGTGATGAAAAACTAATTAATACAATCACCTACACCGCCCCAACTCCTACTGCTTAGTGTCGGATTGTAGTGCTGCGTGTTTAGGCAGCTTCGAAATCTCATGATGCGGCAGCAAAGTTGAGTAGAGACTGGGATGGCTGAGCGAGTGCAAGTCTCATCAAGAATGGACTTACATAGCTTTTCCCACTAAATTTCAACCTCTCGTTGTAGGAAGACATGCCTATATTTTGTTGTGCATTAAGGGCACAAAGGCAACAGCAGAGACCTAACACGTTTAATGAGGTGTTTAAGTCTCTATGTACCTGCTCTCTCCACGGTCCAGAAACAGGACAATAGGGTTGGGGAGAAGAGTAGGGCAAGGCAGTGTAACAAACATTTCATTCCGCGGTTATTGGTGAACCAGCATTATGTGCGTGCAGTCGTGAGGTGCATAAAATGTTCATTTTACGTAAACCTGTGTATTGTTTTCATTGTCTGTGTTTTATTTATGATTTTAGAAATGTGGAGAATTACATCGACGTAATGGATCACTTATTAAAAATTCAGTTTTCGACTCTATCTTATGAGAAAAAGCGTGAACTTAAAGGCAAAAGACAAATTCCTAAGCTTGATATTGTCTTCCAGGAAAAGAACCAAAAACGGGCATTTCAAACATCCTGGTACAGTAAATTTAATTGATTAGCTGGCAGTTAAAATCATAACAAAGTGTTTACTTTTTGGCGGGGAAAAGGATGGAGTGTTGAAGGAACATCAACTAATATTAAAAAATCTGATGTGTTACACTCACATGACTTTCTCTACTCTTGTACAATCTATTTTTACAAACGCCTATTCTCCATATGCTTCATATTAATCGAGATATCGAGATGTCAATCTTATTTGTAATTTTCTTGTAGATGCAAGGGGAATATGGTAGCTTTTAAGCGATAGTCAAATATTTTATCGCTGGTTGCTATGTGGCGCATTCCATTCTCTTTGCATGTCCAGGACATAAAAAAATTAATAACGAATTTGAGAAAAAGTATAAGTATTGGAAAATTTAAGGAAATAACAAGCAATATCTCGAAAACGGCTCACTCAACAAAAAAAATGTATATTGATATAAGTTGTGTATTTTAACGCGATCTACATTTTTTATGTAGTAAAATTTTGTCTATCTCTTATGGTTTACCAGTTATGCAAAAGTCGTTCATAATGAAGAATACTTTTGGAGACATTCCCAGAAATTTCGAGATATACATTTCATTTCTCATGACATTATCTTAAACATATGATATTTTCATCAAAATCGTTAGAGCCATTTTTGAGAAAATTAAAATTTTCGAAAAATGTTCCATGTAAAGGGTAGTCTGGGGTGGGGGGATTTTCTTGAAAATCTTCGTGTCGCATCTCTGGAAGATACTGAACGTAAATACCAAGTTTGGTGTTTATTCGACTGTTAGTTTTTGAGTTATGCTGTTCACACACACACACAGACACACACACGGACATGTTTCCAAAAATGCTTTTTTTGTATTCAGGAGGTCTCAAAACATGTATTTCCGGTGAAATCTCGGTATCGAATTTTTGGGTGGAATACAATACTTCCCCTACTTACTATACGTAGTAGAGAAAGTAAAACACTGAAACAAAAGCTTGCAATAAAAATCGCCGACTGGAGCTTATACACAAGAAAATCTAAGTGAGTACCTGCATTGTTTTCATGATTTACAATCGTACAATGGTTTGTCAGCATTTTGTAAAGTCACACCTAACGCTATATTTTTATAATCTAGTTTAGTTTAAAATGTATGTTCAGTCAATTTCAGCAATTAGTAGTGATGCTAATGACTACTAAAACAATAAATAATAATAATAAACGAATCTATATGGAGAATTCACACTAATGTATGGACATTTCTGCATCATTTAAACAATTCTAATTAATTTTTTAAAATCAGTATATCCAGTACAAGAATCAAGCTACGCCACAGGTATTTCTAGTGTTATTCTTTCTGCTGCTTCTGTAATTTCACTTGGCTCTTCCATTTCAGTTTCTTCTGAATTCATAATTTCCGCCTTTATGTAAGTTATACTGGATGAAAGAATAACGTTTTAGATCAAGGAAAGCTCAAGAGTGCCAATATAAGGTATAGGTTAACTCTGTAACGAATTGCGATAAATTAAAGTATGATGATTTGTATTGTGAACACACAATAGGAGCGTAATGAGAAATTAGTCATGTAAAAAGACAATGAAAAGTAAAACCTAGTCAAACCAGTAGAGTTATTAAACATGTGCACATACAAAGGGTGATTGCCATGAGATTGGACTTGAAAACATAGTTGGTCACAATGAAAGCGATAAACTAAAACTTTTAGTTCATGTGCACTGTGTTAGAAGTTCTACTTGTAGGCCTTGCTGTCTAAAAAGTTATTTTATAAATGTTTCATCACATAACTTACATTTACTTTGCCCCCCAGCTGGGTTTGCTAGTATGGCTGTTACACATCAGATTTTACCTTGTAGAGCAAACTCGGTCAGGTGTGTCGCCTGACATCCTGCCAGTAAAAAACGTAAACAACCAGGAAAGTGACATTTAAAGCAAATGTCCATTACAAGGATGTCCGGCTGCCAAGCCCATTTTCTGATAATTTTCGTGTTTATATCCAAGAGTTTTGCAGCCTCAGCCTTGATACCCTTATTTCCTAAATCCAAATTTTAAATTAATATCATTAAGCAACCCGAACACACTTTGTGAACAAATTCCAGTAAGCTAATGCAAATTCTGTGTTCGCTAATGCGGTTCTTAGTTCTCAAATCCAAGGTTAGCAACACGCGACAGTCTTAAGGCATGTTGTGGATATGCATGATAAATCTTTACTTTATCGCTTACCCACACTTCCCGCAAAGTACGTTTTCAAGCAAATGCACTGAACGTACGTTTGCACGAATACTGAGGGTCGCAAGCATGTCTGCTGGTACAGTAGTGCTGCTTTCATCTATATTGTTATAGAGAGAACATTTATATGTGTGTTTATGACTGACATAGGGCTGTAAAACAATTCCAATTTTATTTCATAAACTACTAAAAGATTAAACAGGATTTACAAAGCTCTTGTACTTAAATATGAACACACTTGAGTTATAAAAAGGCATGCTTTCGTTGAGAATGCCATGGAGTAGAAAATAGTTGCTGTTGCTCCACAGAATATGCATGCAAAATAAGACACATGCCGCGAATATTTCATTCCAAACAATGTATATTATGTAATTGTTCACGATTTAGCGACTAAGACAATAAAACAAGAGAGAACCGAATCTGGCAATGGCAATTTTAATAACCCACAAGTAAGAAAGTTTTGCTCTGTTTGCTCTGCATGTTATGTTAAATAATTGTATAAAGAGACAAAATTGTGTTTCGCTAACATTAGAAATCAGTCAACCAATATTCTGTAATTAGCAACTGAGAAGATTATTTTTTTCGATCACTTACTATACATCTATCCCAAATAGGTTGACTTGGGAGACGGGAATCTCGTAGTCATCAGCTTCACCTCTATTTCGTTGTATTTTGTGAAAACTAGGGTACTTATAGTCTATGCAGCATTTCCAGAACTTGGAAGACTGTCGGGGAAGGTTGAAGGAGTCAAACGTGAATACCAGGGGATTTATTGAGCGGGATGGCTCAGGCTGCAATATCTGTGGCACGGGTTCGGTTCCTGGTGGCCGCCCACTCTGATCATGGGGCTTTTCGTAGGTTTTCTCTGGTCGCCTAGGCAAATGCTGCCGTGATTTCTTCCACCACCACTTCTCCTTTCCCTCATTTCATGTTTCAGGCAGTGTGTCCGGGTTCCGTAGTACGTCCGGTGATAGACAGATGGCACGGTCGCTGCACTTTGGAAAAGATTTCTCCCCGTCAACGACAAGGCACGTTCACCTGCCTGCAGGGGCCGCTTCGTCGCCCTCTCCCGGGACTCTTCGCGTCTACTGGCCGAGTGGGGGTGTTACGTATTGCAAATGATAGGGACCTCCGTGCGTCTGTGTAATCCCATCTGCCTGCGACCTCCTTCCTTCGTCCTGCTTCCCGGGGGGTTTAGCCACAATATATCTAGTTGGTCGTAGTGGTGAGGTAAATACCTCATCAGGAGATTTTCATCCGTTATTAGGAGTAGCCGGGGCTGTGCGAAATTGCAGTAAAAGCGAGGATTCATTGTACAATAATTTCATAAAGAAATAGGGGGGATATATGAATTTAATTAAATTTCCATTCGGGTTTAAAAAGCTCCCCATGCAACCAGCTAGTACCATATATCTCGTTCAAGAAAAAGACAATTAAAAGGCCAGTGGACGCGTAAATTTCTTCAATTTGGAATAGCTCATTTATTGCAATCAACATTGGAATGCATAGCAACGTGAGAAAGAAAGAAAAACAATTTATACATTTAAATTATAAAAATCATCCACGAGGCATGTACCTATAATTTTTACTTTCTCTACTACGTATAGTAAGTAGGGGAAGTATTGTATTCCACCCAAAAATTCGATACCGAGATTTCACCGGAAATACATGTTTTGAAACTCCCTGAATCCAAAAAAATCTGATGTGTTACACTCGCAGCACTTTCACCCGCAAAGTACTTTCTGTACTCTTGTACAAACTATTTTTACAAACTCTTATTCTCCATCTATTTCATATTAATCGAGATAAACATTTGCAGAAAGGGTCTTTTGACATGCAAAGATAATTACATTTTACCAATAGCGACCAATTCTAAAAATATTTGACTATCGCTTAAGGCGTAATTTGTTCCCCTTGTTTTGTATTTGCAAGGGCAATATAGAGATACAGTAGCCTTTAAGCATCGACATACCTCTTTAACGAATTCCCATTTGAGAAAATAAGTATTGAAAAATTTAAGGGAACAACAAGCAATATCTCGAAAATGGTTCACTCAATAAAAAAATGTATATGACATAAATTATGTATTTTAACGCGTACTACATTTTTGTGTAGTAAAATTTTGTCTATCTCTTATGGTTTACCAGTTATGCAAAAATCGTTCACAATGAAGAATACTTTTGGAGAATTCCCAGAAAATTCAAGATATACATTTTATTTGTCATAAAAATATTTTAAACATATGATATTTTAAACATATGATATTTTAAACATATGATATTTTAAACATATGATATTTTAAACATATGATATTTTAATCAAAATCGTTAGAGCCATTTTTGAGAAAGTTAATATTTTCGAAAAATGTTCCATGTAAAGGGTAATCTGGTGGTGGGGGATTTTCTTGAAAACCTTCGTGTCGCATCTCTGGAAGATACTGAACCTAAATACCAAGTTTGGTGCTTATCCGACTGTTTATTTCTGAGTTATGCTCTTCACAGACACACACACGGACATGTTTCTTAAAATGTTTTTTTTTTTGGATTCAGGGGGTCTCAAAACAAGTAGGTATTTCCGGTGAAATCTCGGTATCAAATTTTTGGGTGGAATACAATACGTAGTAAATAGCATTTTTGGAAACATGTCCGTGTGTGTGTGTCTGTCTGTGAACAGCATAACTCAGTAATAAACTGTCGGATAAACACCACACTTGGTATTTAGATTCAGTGTCTTCCAGAGATGCGACACGAAGGTTTTCAAGAAAATCCCCCCACCTCAGATTACCCTTTACATGGAACATTTTTCGAAAATTTTAATTTTCTCAAAAATGGCTATAACGATTTTGATTAAAACATCATATGTTTAAGATATTTTTATGACAAATGAAATGTATATCTCGAATTCTCTGTGAATGTCTCCAAAAGTATTCTTCATTGTGAACGACTTTTGCATAACTGGTAAACCATAAGAGATAGACAAAATTTTACTACACAAAAAATGTAGATCGCATTAAAATACACAATTTATGTTATATACATTTTTTGTTATTGAGTGAACCATTTTCGAGATATTGCTTGTTATTCCCTTAAATTTTCCAATACTTATAATTTTTCTCAAATTCGTTATTCATTTTTTATGTCCTGGTAATGCAAAGAGAATGGAATACTGCACACAGCAACCAGCTCTTAAAATATTTGACTATAGCTTAAAGTCTACCATATTCCCCTTGCATCTACAAGAAAATTAGCAATAAGATTAACATCTCGATATCTCGATTAACTTGAAGCATATGGAGAATAAGCGTTTGTAAAAATAGTTTTTACAAGAGTAGAGAAAGTCATGTGAATGTAACACAGATTTTTTTAAATAATAGAACATTATTTTCCAAATACTTTATCATCATTCATTACATTACTCCTCCACATAGTCACCGCCGTTATTCAGGCACTTGTAACAGGAAACCAGTTTTTGAATGCCTTCGTCAAAGAATGATGCCGCCTGTAATAAAAGCCAAGTCTGCACTTCTTGTTTCACATCATCGTTGAAATGCTTTCCACCAAGCAATTTCTTCAGATGAAGAAACATGAAAATAGCTTGGTGCCAAATCCGGACTGTAGGGAGGGTGGTTAAATTGTTCCCAACCAAATGATGCGATCAGGTTCTTAAGTTTGTTTGGCTGTGTGTGGCCGGGCATTGTTGCTCATTATATGTTTCTCGCATTCAAAAAACGAATCACTGGTCTGACTTCATAGTCCAGGGTCGTTCGATTGCTTTGAACACCTCGAAACAACGGGAAAATACAAAGTGACGATCGCTCACAGCTGTGTCTGGCTTCCTAATGACTGGAGGAAATAATCGCGATTGTAGCGCTGCAGCGGCAATATATTAAAACGGTACTTTAAAAACACGTACGTACCTTATAAATAGAGTTGGACGTCAAAGTGGCCTTGATTGTCGATCTAAATATAGTAATATAGTATTAGCGGAGGAGCTCTAAGATGAGGTGAACAATTGAAAATGTCCATTGATAAGTATATGAATTTAAAACTATGTGTAATACTATATTTAGTTTTCTATTAAATATTAGTAGTCTAGAATATACTGAAAATATTTCAAAGGAATTGAAATTGAATGATGGGGTTGGATTTAAGATTTTGGTCAGAATGACATCGAGTGATTTTGAAGTACTGACTCAAATGACAGGTCCTGAAATATGCACTGTTCTTGCCGATGAGCGATGTATCAATCATACATTGTTGAACATGGATACAAAGTTTACCTCATTGTTCTCATCGCATAGTAATCGGTCGATCTGCTCCCTTTAGAATCGCAACCTTGGGTAAAAACAACTGCTTTTGATGGAACCAAACCAGAAGATCCACTGCGTAGACCGTAGAGAATCCATTAGTTTCTTGCGTCACGCCGAAATTGACGTTTTAATGCTTGAATTTTCTTCTCCATGCCCATTACGTAACTTATTTTCTTGACAGGTTTTCGATTACATCGATTTTCTTTGTCCTCTTATAATATTCAGTCTGCACCTCCCAGAAGCATGCAGTAGAATGTACGTCCTCGATGTTATTGTTGCAGCCATCTTCCAAAATTTCGAACTGTTTTCTGATTTTATCTGCAAGCAACTGAATGCGTCGTGTACAAATACGTCCAGACCTGTTATTGTATAGTAGCTATTGCACTTGTTTTCCATATCGGATGTAATACAAAAAATTGTGATGTATTGCATTCGCATGATTTTCTCTACTCACTCTTGTACAAACCATAGTTACAAATGCTTATTTTTCTATCCACTTCATGTTAATCGGGATAAACATTTGCAAAAATTATCTTATAGCTTATTTCCTTGTAGGTACAACGGAATTAGGGGAATACAGTAGACTTTAAGCGATAGTCGAATCTTTTAAGAACGAGTCGCATGTGATGACTTTGAAATTCCGTTCTCTTTGACAAAAGGGGAAAAAACAAACAAAAGAATAAAGACTTCCCATTTTAGAAAAGCACGAGTATTTTAAAATGCAATAAACAATAACAAGGACTATCTCGGAAATAGTTAATGGCACAAGAAAGTGTGTTTTAATGAGAAGTAAATAAAAATGAAATAAACTGAGTTTTATTTATGGGCACTCTTTTAACAGCTGTGGTCCTTAGCGTCCCATTCTATATTGGACGTGAAAGGCTTGAGGTTCTTTTACGTGCCGTAAATCTACGACACGGGACCACCGGTTTACTTCCCTTCCGAAGGAAGCCATGCTAAGGATTTTTACGTCCGAAAAAATCTATCGCCCTCCACCGGGTTTGAGCCTGCGACCTCGTGAAGTAGAGGCTAGCATGATAACCACTGCACCACGGAAGACGGCTGATTTAATAAGATCTACATTTTTTGTGCAGTAAGATTTTATCTTTCCAATGGTTTACCAGTTTTGCAAACGTCGTTTAGAAAGGGAAGGACTTCAGAGGTTATTTCAAGAAAGTTCAAGATATAGATTTTCATTTGTCATGAAAATATGTTACATATGGCATTTTAATCAAAATCACTAGATCCTTTTTGAGAAAATCAAAAATTTTGAAAAATGTTTCATGTAAGAGGTAGTTTAGGGTGGGGGATTTTTTTGAAAATCTTAGTGTGTCGCATTCTTGGAAAATGTGATTCATCCCTGCTTATAAACACGTCTGCTGCTGAACGAGATCTAAGTTCATGGCTTCTTCACGAAGACAATGGGGAGCAACAGCGTTCAGGCGAATACAAGGGATTTTAATCCGTGGCCATACAAATGACAAAAATTTAATTTTAAAATCGTATTACTACTTAAGTGTGAGGATGGTCACGAACTCCAAAAATGGATGCAACGCGATTCTTATAAGTGGAATTTGAAGGGGTTTTAATTGCGGTTGCACCACTATGAGCGTCAATTTTGAAGCTGTTTTAGACCACGCATGTAATGGATGCCAATTTTGCGGGAGATTGTTTCTAGGAGTATTCGCCCCACGTACGGTACAGAGTTTCTGATGGCCTTCGCCCCAGGTTTACTTTGTGTAACAACTATTTTAACGTTATTTATTTAAATATTATATATGTATGCCTCGGCTGTGTCAGTAGTAATTTGCAGAGCACGTATCTCTTATCAGGACTGGTACGGCTAAAGAACAAGGCTTACAGAAATTATAATTATATTTAACTTTGTTTTTATTAATGCTTAACACTATTAAAAACACTTCACTGATGTATCCTACTATAGAACTGTGAGATTATTGTTATTTACACTTTTAACACGTAAACTATATTATTCTCTCCGCAATGAATTTTTATGTCTCACACTGAACACGTACCGTACCAAACTGCTAGCGTACGCTTTCTTGTAGCGTCTACCGCTTGAACTTGTATATTTTTTCTATTTCTAGTATCTGATTGGCTAAGCCTACTCCAATAGAATATCTTTATTTAACTTTAAGCTTAAGTGATAAAGTGA